>CM043117.1:17652869-18931788 GCA_023701765.1 Hylyphantes graminicola | reverse complement strand
GCAATTTCTAAATTTATTTATTGATATACAAAGCATTATTATCACAGTAAACTCATGGAGAAGGTAAATGATAATTCCTCATCCACTTTTTTTTTGTCTAAAATCATTTGGAAGCATGAGACTTTTGTGAAGACCAATCTATAAGAAGGTTGGAATCTTGACTCTTTTGTTTAGAGGTTGATGCTTTGTAATAACTGGGCACCCAGGACGTGCTAGACTCTCTCGCTTGCAATTAAAGCTTAAAATTTTTAGAGCTAAGACCCAATAAGCTTTGGGGTGCTGTTTAGGTCAGAAACCGCTGGAGAAGAATTATAGAAGTAGTTTTACAGTTAGTCATAATGGTATCAGACGTCACATTGACGTTTCTAAAATACAACGCCCGTCGTCAATAGCCTTCGTTGTAGCTCTAGTGCAGCGATTAATTCAAACATCCTAACCTATACTTCCAGGGAGCAAAGTTAAAATATGTGACAAGACAAATAAAAAAAAAGAAACACTTTATGATAATCAATGATTATTTAAAATTACTCATTGTTCTCCCTCTTCAAAACTCAGGGCTGTAGGTGAGTAGTTAAGTAAGTTATTCGTCAAAATAATAGTTTATTTATTTTTTGTATAACAAACTAAGTTTGTTTGGGAAAAAGGTAAGGAGGGAATCTTAAATGACACTTAATAATATCACAAAGTTCAATGAATATAAAAAGTGTTGAGCAATTCATGTTTTTCAAGTAGCGGAGATGTTATTTATAATTATTAAAATATTACGATTAATCCTGACATGCAGATGTAATTAATATTTTATAAAGTATCTTTATAATAATAAAAACATGGAGTATTGTACGGATTCTGCTGAATCCCTTAGAGCTACTCTTTTGAAAACCGTCAAAATTTGAACAAAGGCAAAAATCAGCAATTCCTACCCAAAAAAAGGATTTTACAAAAAATATATATTTATCGGTTATTAATTACATAATATCGCAACCGTACGCGGAAAAGGAGGCCCATCGACGAAAGAGAACCATTACTTCAGGAGAAGCCGTTTTAAAGTTTTTCGTTAAAATTATCAAAATTATCACAAAATCGTTCCAAATGAACCTAGATAGAAAAAAATATTTGGCATGATATCATGTTTTTGATGAGTACCAAAAGGCATGCATGGGGATTTTATTATTTTTACTTTAAATTTGTCTTTGCTGAGCTATTTTTAGATGGGCCTTTCTTTACCCAACAAATTGGCACGTATTTTGTTCGCGAAAGAAAGGCCCCCATCTAAAAATAAAGGCCTTACCAATCACAAACTAGGTAAGAATATCCCAGAATCATATGCTTACTATATCTCACCTAAAATAAATATACACCCAAAATATTAAGATGATTTACGTGGTTTAATTGAGAGTATTGTCCTTTAAGATTCTTTATTATGCTATATAAATCCAAAATTACTTATTTTTGTACTAAGTTCTTAGCCATGAAATTTAATTATAATGTTCATCCTTTCCCACCTTTTTTAAACTCTTTCATGGAAAAAAAAACGGAAGAATTTAACTAATAACTTGGACAGCCAGGTATCTCCATAAATGCATATTAATTTAAAAAATTTATCAATTTTATAATTTTGATAAGTTTTAAAATTTAAAGTATGGAACAATTATTTTTTTTATAATCACATACATAGAAATAAAATTTAAAACAATTTAAAGAAAGTATAATCTTATACTATAATACGAGGAAAGGAATTGGACCCAAATCGAAAATCGCCCAGAATTAATAAACTCCGGTAAACTTAGGGGTCTGGGGTTTTTGGCCACGACGAATCGATTGGCACAGGTTTTGAAGCGCTACGGTCAAGCTGTTCGGAGTTACAGATAGGATATTTTCAAACTTCATTAGTTCGCCATAATGGCTACTTTCGTGATGCCATCTGCTAAAGCTATAAGCCTCTGCTTAAGCTATAAATGTTTAGTTAAGATTTTAATTTTTCAAATTTAAATAAATTCAACCTTGCTTTAAACTTTATTGAGTTTTACAGAAATGGTAACATGAATATTTTTTTTAGTTCCAATCAGCAGACGATTTTAGTTCTATTCTGTTCATTGGCGATTTTTGGCGATCTTGAAAAATTTAACGTGTGGTTGCTATACCCATCGAGTTGAATGAAGTATGAAATGGAATGTTTACCACATTTCGACATTTTTGTTGCTTTTCAACGAAACGCCAATTATCAATTACATTTCATTTCCTATGGCTTTTAAAACTTTACCTTTGTATAGAATAGTTCCCTTTCCAAACTCTAACTTTGTTTACAATGGTGCACTGTAACTAATGTGACCAGACGTCCCGCTTTTGGATGGACAGTCCCGCTTTTTTGTAAAAGTCCCGCAAAGTCCCGAAAAACGAGGAAATTGTAAATGAAATAGACTTTTTTTTATGAATAATCGTTGTAAAACGCTATGACGTCTTTAGAAATTGTTAAATGAAGCTAAAGTCATCAACAAATTGGTGGAGTATATGGTTTCTGTTTGCCTGAGCCACTGCTGCTGTTGAACGCGCCTTCCTTATCTTTCTTATATACCCAGTGTGTCATTGTGTGAAGGGACTATTATGTGCTTAAAAAATACTTAAAAAATACATCGGGGGGGGGGGGGGTGATGAGTGTCCCACTTTTTGATTTTGAAAATCTGGTCACATTAACTTTAACCGGTTATCTTTTCACCAATGGTTTCACAAATTTTCTTATGGTATGATTGTTTTGATAAATCACAATTGAAAATTTAAATCTTCGAGTTAGCTTCGATACCTATTTTCTCCGAGCAGAGCTCGGTCACCCGCTGGTTATATTAATTAATATTATTAATTTTTATTAATTTATTACAAAATTTATCATTCAAGTATAGAAGATAATACATCATGAAATAAAAACTGGAATTACATTTTATTCCAACAACGACAAGCAACGAAATAGACAAAATCACAAAACCATAAGCTCACATTTGATATTCAAAACGTGTCATTCCTAACACTGTATTTTTAATTAAAATAGCTTTCCTAAACTATCCACTGTTTCAAATGAATATGAAGAAAAATTTGCAATGATAAATAAGTGGCATACTTTATTTGAATTCGCAATTTAAAAAGTGATATCAATCATTCATTCTGACACCAAGTTTTCTGTTTTCTGGACAAACAAGTAAAAAGTACAGAAAATGGAAGTGTTAAAGTAATAACCGAAAAGTTTTTGCACCAAGTTTTATTCCATATGTAAGAATAATCAGTTTTATAAACCTATAAAGACATTCTTTTTATTCTAAATAAAGGACCCTCTACTATTAATAAAACATTTTATAATATTTTTATGAAAAAAGAAATTAAATTAATTTTTATGTATTGCAAATGGAGTTGTTTGACGGAGGATCTGGCAATAGCTAAACGGTCTTGCTTTCCTTTCTCTCGAATTACTTTTGTTTTGGTTGAGTTGTTTGGCTGGTGGACCTATATTCAAGTTAGTGTGCTTGATCAGCACTCAAACATGATTATCTCTATTAACCAAAACAAAAGTAATTCGAGAAAAAGGAAAACAAGACCGCGGAGCTATTGCAAGATTCTTAATGAAAAAAAAAACAAGTTTTCGTTTAATGATTGTTAAGCAAAAATATATTATATAAAAAAAGTTACAGTATTTGACTATTTTTCCTTTTTTAGTAGAAATAATTTTCAAAAATAGAAAAGTAGGTATTTCCATGAAGAAGATGTCTGTCTGTTTAAAGAATTTTAGTGAGCTTTTAAGTAATCGAAGAGTAAGCTATTTCAGTTCTTTTAGAATTTCTTCAAGAAAGTTAATATTCATATTCGCAATATTCATATTCGCAAACCCAAGGTGGTTATTCAAAAATAAATAAATTTAAGCCTAAGTAATAGCTTTCCAGGAAACTGCAGATGAAGAAACAATAACTTGGGGGAAAGCAGCATTTTATTTCTGGTCTAAAGATCAGTTATTGCAAAAGAACACCAAACACACAACAACTCCTGAAAAATACTCAAAATATCCTGTCTTCAAAATGAATTTTTAAAAGGTATGAATGTGAAAGAGCTATTAGCATTTGATTTACTTGATGGTCGATGTTTATCGCTAAAGCAAGACCTTTGTTTGAACTTTGCCGCCGTGCAACAGCTCGATATGGCGATTTGACCTAGGTGTAACTGATTTTTTAACAAAACAGCTATTTTTACAAGTTTACTTTAATCCTTTCCTTACTGAATTCTGTATTACTGTCCTTACAGAAGCGCCCCAAAACGCCCGAACAACTAAGGATTCGATAATTTTATTCCTATCAAATATTACGAGGAAGCAATTCGTAGCGAAAGGGTTTAAGTAATATGCTGCCACCAAACTCAACTTCATTCGATTTGACCTAAATCGTTATTTGGAACCCAAATGCCAAAAAATAATAGTTGTACTACTGAAATTATTTATAATTGCTTCCGGTTTTTAATATATTTTTAATGAAATCCATTAGAGAAAATTACGCATTAAAATTAAAGAAAGCTGGAAAATACGACATACGATGGATAGTACGAAAACAGGAGGGAAAAGGGGAGTTCCAAATAAAAGTTTCTTTTATAAAGTTCTGAACATATAACTAGATACATAAAATAGTGCTACTTCAAATTTTAATTGCAAAATATACATAGAAGCATTGGACATTGAATCAAATTTAGTTTTCCTATTTTAATATCCTCTCTACACGTTTCTTAGAGGTAACTCTACACGTTTCTTAGAGGTATGCCTAACCGACTGGGGATCCCAGTCGGTTAGGCATTCGCCTTGCATGCGGAAGGTCCCAGGCTCGGGTCCGGGCATCGCCAAAATAACTGCCGACCGATAAACGGCCCGTGCAGCCAAAAATGTCCGACGAATGATACCCCGTGTAGAGGAAGTGCATGTTAAATATGCTCTCTAAGTCCCAACGCTTCATACGATGTCGCCCTTAACGGTTGCGCTGGGTGCCTACTCAGGCGTCGCGTCGGCTCGTCACCTGACTGTGGTTCTAAATTATGACGCCCGTCGCCTATAGCCTTCGTGTAGCTCGAGTGCGACGATAATTAAAACTGAAACTGCACGTTTCATAGTTTTTCAATCCGATATTTCATTATTTCAAAAACTATTTTTCTAAAAAATAAATCAAATATGAAATCAAAAGCCTAGTGATTCCTACAAATTTCAAAGACAGTTACACTTTAATCAAACGAAACTGCCTAAACGTTATACGAGAGAAAACATGTTTAATAGAACAAGAAAATTCAAAATTGTTTGAACTGCTAGATTACAAAATAATGCAAAAATTGATCTTAGAGTTGGCAACGACATACTTCAATGAAACTGTCAACTGAACAATAAGTTATTTAGACAGAGAGAAGACTTATTTAAAATAAAAAAAACTTAAAGTAAAATATAGAAAGTAATATAAAATGTATTTTCAAAATAAACTATACACATTTTATATTATTAACATTTCATGAATTTTACAAAAAGTTAAAAGTATTCGTTAGTTGTTATCATTAATAATACATTCATCACCTTGGGACATCAACTGACTCATCTACATATTAGGATCTTATAAATAACTGGATAGTTTTAACACAACTAGTAGCTTTGCTAGTAATTTTGAAATCGAGGATAAAAATTATTATATTTACCTTATTAGAAATATTTGTTCAGTTTTACGATTAAGCAATATAAAAAAGTAATAGAATTAACTGAAAGCGCACACAATTAAATTTTATTTTTAGCGCATATTTCGAAATATATTTGAAACTAATAATCCTTGTTGTAATATAATGTAGGGTAAGGTGGGGTAAGTGGGCCATTGGGGCAAGTGGGCCACCCCCCCTGGCATTTCCCGAATTATGGACGTAAAAAAAATCTGTTACAATATTTTTACGCATTTACCCCAATAGATGCAGGAAACATTTTGGCATCATTTTCATTTAAGTATGTAACAAGATACAATCCTTTTTGTGAAAATTTTTAAAATTGCATCTTTTCGTAATTCACGCCATCATACTATTATTTTATTTATTTCCAAACGGTTCATGATACAAAACAAAATGGTATATATTTCGAAAGTGTATAAAACGTAGTATCTTTTTGTAGTGTCATGTACTTGTGATGTTGATAAGGTTAAAAGAAAATTAGGGTGGCCCACTTGCCCCACGTTTGGGGTAAGTGGGCCACCACAATGGCGGGGTAAGTGGGCCAGGGGTGGCCCACTTGCCCCAAACTCTTTAATATACTTAAAAAAAGTCATATTCACTGACTCATAGGGTAAGTCATATTCACTATTCATAGTCCTATTCATTGACATAGGCCAGTTTAAAATCTGTAGCCTTAACATTTTTTTTACACTACATGCAAAAATGACCAAGATGAAAATTAACGAATTTTTTCTTTTAGTAAGCTTGCATGCCAGAAAAGTTGCTATTGGGGAACTATTGAAGATACATCATTAATTTTTTATTTCAAACACTCAAAATATCATGTAGATTATCATACTTACCCCACCATATCTCTAATATTTATGTGTAAAAATATATTAGGGGAGTGGCCCACTTACCCCACCTTGTGGGGCAAGTGGGCCACTCGGATGACCAAAAAGAAAAAAGTATTTTTTAAATTTATTATTTGCCAATTTGTTTTAAGATTGCCATGGGTACAGTAATAACATACGAGAGAATGGACCACAAAAAAAACCAAGTTGTTCGGCCGATTACATCCAGTGGTATGAGGGTCTAAAGTCGAATTATGCTAAAAAGGTGGCCCACTTACCCCACCTTACCCTATTCTCAGAAAACTGCAAATTATTTCGAGACAGAACAGAAATCTTACCATTAATTTGTTTTAATTCAATAAAAATATGAATATTGGATCGATTAAAATCATACATATGTATGATTCGTGTATATATGAATATCTAATTCACTGCTCCCATAAGTCGAATATAAATATGTTAACAAAATAAATATTTACTATAAACCTTGGGCAAAGTTGACGCAATGCCATGATAATGGTAACACTTGCTTTAAAAAAAAACTGGTAAAGCAGAATTCGTGTACAATTTGACCACATACATAAATTAGAGGCATCTTGTGATGTGCCAAGACGCGAAAGATGGAAACTTTTGTTGGAAGTTTGACATAAAAAAATCGAGACGGAAACTTATTTTCATTCAATACTTTTCAGTAGAACTGTTGTACACAATTATTGTTATTTTGTAAAGAACTTTGACAGATTGTTGCAAACATAAATGAGTTATAAATACATAAAAGTTATCAATAATAACTGCAAATCTTTATGTATATAATTGCTATCAGTGAATTTGTCAGTTTTTTTTTGCAAAGCAAAGTGCTTTTTTCTCCATTTTAAAAAAACATTTTATTTTATATCAATAAATTACAAATGGCAGACATTAGAGCTACACGAGGGCTTTTAATGTGCATTATAACCGCAAGTAAGTCGACAGGGGGATTCAGGAACTACTAGTTCAGGGTTAAGAATTCTACCCATTATTTCACTTCAGCTCTTTCTCTCGATGTACAGACCCCGGAAAAAATTGCCTAGTATCTTTGAGCTTTAAGGGGTCAAAGGAGTCTTAAAAATGTGCAAAGAAGGTTCTACAAAGCAAAGTTTGATCTTTCATGTCTTTTTTTACTTCTCAATATATAAGTATAACTTTTTTTATATGCAATTCTACAAGATTTATTTAATATAAAACAAATTTTAAAATTTATGAAACTTTAGCCAAAACTAAAATAAATGATATTAAACATAGAGCTATTTGAACACATTGGGATTAGGCTTGCGCGGCATATTTTGAGGTCAAAATTGCAAAAATGACCAAGAAAATGACTTTATATTATACAAATATGTACAAACAAAGACTTATACCTAAATACTCAGCTTAATTTTAATTAGAAATTATTTTAAGAGCTTTTTCTAAAAAAATTAATAAAAATTTAAAAATTTTGATTTTAAATTTTTTTTTAATAATTTCTAATTAAAATTGAGCTGAGAATTTAGGTATAAGTCTTTGTTTGTACATATTTGTACAATATAAAGTCCTTTTCTCTGTCATTTTTGCAATTTTGACCTTAAATTTGCCACGCAAGCCTAATCCCAATGGGTTCAAATAGCTCTATGTTTAATATCATTTATTTTAGTTTTGGCTAAAGTTTCATAAATTTTAAAATTTGTTTTATATTAAATAAATCTTGTAGAATTGCATATAAAAAATTATGCTTATTTATTGAGTAGTTCAAAAATAACATGAAAGATCAAACTATGCTTTGTAGTACATTCTTTGCACATTTTTAAGACTCCTATGACCCCTTAAGGGGAAATTAAAGGGAATTGAAAAAACAACGATTTGACAAAAAAAAATGACAAAAACAGTTGCACTAGGTGCATTGCTTACTTGCTTGATTCATCAATACATTAAATAAAACTCAAAAAGCGCCTTCGACATCAAATACCGAAAACCGCACATTATATTATTGTACATCAAAATGAAATACATAATCTTTGTATTGTGGTATCTCCATGTCAAAAAAAAAATCCGTGCAAGAACGGTAGAAATCCTACACAAACCCAGAGCACGGAGGTCGATGCCTGGCAATAACACCAGCTGTTTCAACAACGATTTGGAATGTCGGAATACCGAGCTTTATCAAACGGATCACTGATATTGCATTTTTGTGTTTGGATTCGTAGAATTTACGGTTTTTTGTGTCCCCACCCCACTGCTCCTCTTTTCTTTCCGTTATTTTTATCTACCTTCGGATGGCAACAATGGAATGAAATTTTAAATGAGGAAAGATTATTTTTTAACGATGGCAGCACTGTTATATATGAAATAATTTTTAAGGGGGACCAGACTCGAAAATTTTCCAAAAAAACAGAGTTTTATAGTGGAATAATATTTCAAATGTTGCCTACAAAATGGTATAATTTGGTAGGAAATATGTCCATTAGAGAAGTATTTTTAATTATCTTTTTAAAAATACTTTCTGCATAAAAGACTACTACAAATTATACATTGAGATTTTAATTGACGCCAGCCCCAAAGAACTTACGTATCTGTGAAAACTAATTAAGTTTCTTAATTAACCAATTTACATTTTATCAAGTGACATATTCCTAATATTTTTTATTGAAACGTATATAATTACAATATTATACAAGAACAAAACTTCGGAGGGGAAACATTCTTTTCCCCTCCGATAATTTTTTTTTATCCTTATTTAATGCAACACAACCGATTTTTCACAAATAAATAAACTACAACTCCCTGAAGTTTCCATAAATACACTTAAAATATTAATGCGACTAAAATAATTGAAAAACCGATTAACAATAAATATATAGTTATTTAACGAGCGAGTGAAATAATGCCACGTGTTTTAAAAAGTTTACTTTTTGCACGTGTTTCATACACTATTTTTTATAATTGTGTGAAAAAAATATCATTGGTCCAAAAATATTTCTCGCGCATTTATATCATTAAATAAAAGCAGATCGATAAATATCTGGATTTCATTAATATTACGAAATTGAAATTTTAACTTGAAATGCTGGCATTTTATGTAAAGAGTGAAAAAAAAAGTATTTTTCACTGCTTTTGGGTGAAAAAAAGTACTTTTTTTCACTGTTTCAAAAAGTCTAACTTTTTCCACGCGTGTGATATTGAAATTATAATGTAAAAGTCGAATTTTTTTTACGCAATTATAAAAAATATTTTAAATTTTTTTAAAAACATAATCATCAATTACAAAATTGCGTTTCGAAGAAACAATGTCAAAATTTCAACAATTTTTACAATTATTTTTATATAAAAATGCTTTTACGTCCTTCATATTATTCTACTCTTCTATTTTGAAAACCCCTCGTTTCCGTTCAAAAGTATTATTCGACATTTATTCACTTCCTCATTACGATTCCCTTTTATTTACATTTTACGTTTCTAAACCACTAAATTATTTATCACGCGTTTCATTGTCATTTAATAGATTAAGAAACCTAACTTTTAGACCCATAATTGCATTTAATTATGTTTCTGAGAAAAACAACTATATAAGGACATAAAATTCTGTGGAAAAAATCAATCGCCACCTGGCCGCTCACGTTTTGGCCATTCTTTTTGAAGGTCACTTTAATTAAATTAAACTTCTGGACAATGCGACAATTTCATAATATCTCACATTGGACAAAACCCTCCATTGAGGTTGCGGTAATTATATTTAGGTATGTATTACACCATTCTTTTCAAATTAGAGATATAAAGAAGTTAATTGTTGCATAGCTTTAGTTATTAAAAACTTACATGCATTTATTTGCTTACGGAGAGAAGGTATTATTAAAAACCTGTACTCAGATATAAAACAAAAATTGAGACGCCACTATATTAGATTTTAAGCTTTGATTTAAAGTTAAATTTTTTTTTAAAACTGCACCCCTCTATGAAAAATTTTTATATTTAAATAATAAAACAATAACAAACGAAAAAACTTAAGACCGATTAAATAATTTTAAGAATTTCAAAAACAATTTTTATACCTTGGTATTTTTTTTTACATCAAAAAACTGTAAAAGTTTTTATTGAGTTTTAGCGAAACATTTTTCTTTTTGATTTAATCAAACTAGAAAATAATTAATAGATTCATTAAATAACAAGAAAAAATATTTCAATAAGTTTTCGTGACAATTTCTTAAAAGCTTTTACATTTTATTTAAGCAGCTATTGGTTGTTGAGGAATTAGTGCTATTTAACAAATATTTGTTGTTGGCAAATAAACGTCAAAATTTAGGAATTATAATTTTCCTTTTTAAAGGAAGTTGTACAGTTTTCTGAAAGCTCATTACAAACTAAGAACGACGATGGAAAAAAAATTGAGATTGAAACAGAGATTGAAACCTAGAGATCTTAGTACCGGACGCTGTTTTAGGTTTCATTCCATTATAGGGTAGACTAACCAGTGAATGAACACTTAAGACGTCACGTTCGCCAGTGAATGAACACCAGAATATAATGACTAGGACAACCAACCATTGTCAGATAGCTTCCTACTACATGGGAGGAAGTCAGTGTTGCCAATCCATATAGTGGAATGATTTTCAATCCGTATTTTTTTAAATTATATTTACCAAATGTTCATTCACTGGGGCTTGTTCACTCACTGGTCAGTCTACCCTACCCGTTTGTTTGTTTAGTAACTACACTCTTAAAACGAACGAGCGATTTTAACTCAGTCTGGTAATTTTCACTCCTCCAGTCCAGAAAATGCACTTCTCCTTTTGGAGTGGATCCTTTGTGTGTTAAACCTCCGACAGGATCATTCCAAACGAGTGATTTTAACTCAGTCGGAGTTAATATTCACTCCTTTCCAGTGTCGAAAATGCACTTCTCCAACCGGAGTGGATTTCACTCTTGTTTCAAGAGTGTATATCAGAGCCTTCCCTCTGATTTACCCATTTAGGTTAAGTTTGAATTATCGTCGCGCTAGAGCTACACGAGGACCATTGGCGACGGGCGTCGTATTTTAGAACCACAGTCAAGCGACGAGCATACACCTGAATAGGCACATAACGCAACCGTCAAGGGCGACATTGTACGCAGCGTTAGGACTTTGAAGGATATTCAACGTGCACTTCCTCTACGGGGTATATTTGTCGGACATTTTGGCTGCACGGACCGTTTATAGGTCGGCAATTATTTTGGCGATGATCTCTGGTTAGATACCCAATGCAACTTTTATGGGCGACATATTACGCCGAGTCAGGCCTTTGGGGCACATTTAACGAGCACTCTCTCTGCAAGAAATAGTATTCGTTGGAATTTAGTTACACAGACCATGTATAGGTCTGCAGTTGTTTTGGCAATGCCGGGGCCCGTACCTATGACTTTACGCGTGCCAGCCTTACCGACTGGGCTTCCCACCCTTCCGTTTCCTAACCAAAACAGCGCTTCATGTCTGCTTCACCAACTTCAAAATAGTCACACATTGAATTTCTAAAATTATCTATTAAATCCTCTTCAAAAAGAAATGTTTTTAATAACATTACTCCTCTTTGAAACAAACAATTATCATTTACACAGGTCCTCTAATCTAATCCAACACCCCCCCCCCCCCCCAAAGCAACTTCCAATTAGACTTTGTTTCATCAACCACTACAAGAAAAAAAAGTTAGAAAAACCGCTATAAAAACTAACCCAAGGGCACTTTGTGAACAAAGCGTCGGCCCGTGCCAAATCGAGTTACGGGGGCGCGTGAGTCATGCAGGCCCCCCCCCCCCCTTATTCCAAAATCGTCTGCAATTCCGTCTTCCTCCTCCCCCCTGCATTCATTATGCACCGATTAATGGATTAATGGCTATTTGATGGATGGAGAAATTTGGGTTCCATGAATGTGAGGGGAGGTGGTGGGGTGGAAGGGTTATTAGAGATGAGTAGTTGTGTTTAAAGTGTTATTTTTTAAAAAAAAATTGATTTTAGGTTTAGTCATTTTTCGCGATTACAAAGGTTATATAGCAAATTGGATAAATTTATACAAATTTTATATTCTAAAATTAGGTTACTGAACTGGAGCAATGTGATCAAGCAGCTTAGTATTGACAAGCAACTATTGAAAATTTCAATCAAAATTGAACTATTTTTTTTTAAATGTTAGTGCTCTTTTATGTTTCTTCACAGAATATTATTTATTAATTTTTCTACTATTGTTTAATTTTTTTTTAAGTATTCTTTTCGGCAAACTCTTCAATAGCCCCCGTGTAGCTCTTGCGCGACATTAGATCAACCAAACTCTTTTTTTCCTTGTTTAGCATAAACAAAATTTGATACGAAACTACATTATATCAATATTTATTATCAAAATATTCAAATTTTAAACTGCATTCTAATCATTGTATGGCAGCAAAAAAATGCAAAATTTAAATGCCAATCTGAAAATCCTTAACTGTTGTTGGTCAACGAAAAAACTAGAAAAAAAAGACGTTAAATATATATTTTAAGAATAATTTTAAAAATCTCGAATGCCACAAATACTTTCATTTGAACCACCCAAAACTAAATTCAATATTCAAAAAGTGTATTCTTCAATAAAAAAAATCAAAACTAAACATTTCCAAACCTTTAATTTTATAGAACAGTTCAGATCAATTTTGAAGAACAAGTCACAAATCAACACACCACTACTTCTTCAACATCCCCATGCGGGGGTGGAGGGGTGTGTCGAACATCCGTTTCGCACCCACCCCGGCCGCGCGTTAATCGTCAGGGGGTTGACTTTTAGGCTTTTTTCCCAGACAGTCCTGCTTTCAGAACGCCCGGACTGATATCCGGCAGGAGAATTGCCCATGGTAACAGCTTTCATTTCTGTGTTGCATGGGAGGATTTTGAAATTAAGTTTTCATTCATTTCGGGTGGTGTTGGGTTGTTAATTACGGTTTCATTGGGCGCGTGGATGGGTAGAGGGGGAACGCATCGATATGATAATGTGGTTTAATATTATCCCCTTAAGACCCGAGCAAAATCCTACACGTATATTCTTATATATAATCTAAGCATACTTTGCATACAGATATATGCTAATAAGTGTTTTTCAAAGAAATTTTTTTCAAATTATGTTTAGTAGTTACTCAGGGACACGCCTTAAACTCTAAAAATACATTTTTATTATGCCATAAATGAAAAAAAAAGTTCGTATCACTTATTTGTAGTTAGCAGATTATTTGAACATTGTTTTTAATGCAAAATGCTTAAAATTAACTACTAGAAGAACTTTGAGAAAAGTTTGAAAAAATTTAAATATTTTTTTAAGAGCGCTAATACCGTATTGACCCTCGTTCAACTTCATTTTTTTATAGAAATAAACAACCGACTCCTCTAATCAAAGGCTAAAAACTGATATTTGTATCTTCTAATCTTCTGTCGGAGTATCGAATTTCGGAACTAATTAACGTGTTAATTGTTCGTGGGTAGGTTTAAAAAAATGTCCCCGATTATGTACGTCAGGTTGTAAGAGTTTAATATTATGGGAAATCGATATTGTATTCAAACTTAAGACGCTTTCTGACAGGGATGAGATTCATATTTAGTGGGTCCCCGCAGACGTTGACCTGTATAGTAGCGAAATTGCTGACTGTCTGGCAAAGGAAGGAACATGCAGTCTCTGGCGTTCTTACGTATCAGGCGGTTGCGTTGGGTGCCCATTCAGATGTCGGCTCGTCACTTGACTGTGGTTCCAAAATGCCCGTCGCCAATAGCCCTCGTATAGCTCTAGTGCGACGATAAACCTAACCTAACGTATCAGGAGCTAGCCACCAAAAGAAAAATTGCTATCAATATATTGCCTGGAAAACACCAACACATTACTGGTATCATGCTGATCACGCAAGAGTTGCCCGTTGATAGGGCAATGAAGTCAACCCTTATTAGATTAACGTATTAGTGGCCACATTAAATCTCCTTCCTTTGACCAGGATTGCAAGATTTTTTTACCGTGTTAAAAAATTTAGTTTGGCACCGGCAGCTAATTGCTTGTAATTGGTTGTATTAGGACTTGGTGCAGAATGCTTCCAAGTTACGGACTATTTGAGGGCGTGATATCTCCTGGGTTTGGTTTGGTTAATCTGGATTATGGAGAACAAGTAACAACAACAATATTAGGGGTCCAGTAGCCAAAGAACTCAGTCTAGTTCTGGTGCACCGTTACTTCAATAAAACTAAAAGGGATTTGACACGAGTTTCGTAAAAAGGAATAAATTTGGCGCTCAAGAGCTACTAACGCCAGAGCTAGGAGTAACTATAGGCTTTAAAAATAAAACAAAAGTTAATTAAAGAATAAATAATTCATATTTCGAACTCAAGCAGCGAAAAACAACTTTTCAAATTACGTATCAAGGGCGTCAAAGCAAGCAGATGGTTAAATTTATTTAAAGATATCACATTTCAATTTCTACTCTCCTTATACATTTGAGTTGAAACGTGAAAGTGTTCGTTCTTATTTGCATTTGCAAATAACTATTTTCCCATTACGTAACTTTAGTAAACGAGACTGGTTTAACTGGACTAGTTTAGGAAAACTATGCTTAAGAAAACACTCACGATTTACATAATAGTATACAAATTACATTTTTTTATTTCGTTTTCAATTGAATGTGCAATTATGCATACTAGATCGGTCAAACAGACTTGGAAGAAAAATTTCTCAAAACATAACTCTTTTAACCTCAATTAAAAAAGGCAATTTAAAAGTAGTTAAGTATTTAAAACTAAATTTAACGCTTTTATTTTCAACTACTTTTTTAAATTAAATTTGAATTATTATTTTTTTTAAATAACAAAGAATTATTGGTAAAAAGATTTCTTCGTAAAACAAATCAATGTCGTTAAATATTTAAAAAATGTGCTATAATTATGTTGGATAATTATATTTTCTATGTAATATATTTATTGCTTTAACTTTTTAAATAATAATAAAACAGTATAAAATTCAATACCTGTCGAATATTTGTTTTATTTATAAAGCTCAAAGTTTAGCACAATGTAAATCGTAATTTTTCAGAGAAGACAGTAGATGAAGGTTTAAAAATATTAATTTACCGTTTTAATTTACGTATTGTATCTATTATAGCTTAATAAAAGATTTATGTAATTGTATGTTTTAGGTTAAATAGAATTGGTACCAACAGCTTTTAAATTATAAATAAGGATTAAAAGAGCTTACAACTTTTAAACAAGTTGAAGTCAAATCGGATTATCTTACTAGAGATACTAGAGAAATTGGCGTCGTAATTTAGCAGTCGCAAACCGACACCCGACTAGACATCCAACGCAATTTTTAAGAGCGGCATCGGACACAGCGTTGTGACTTTGTAGAATATTTAAAGTGCACTTCCTCTTCATAGGGTTGTTCGTCGGACGCAAATTAACACATCATTGCTGTTATTAATTGACTTACATTCTGTTACACTACACAATCGTGTGAATGTGGTATAAACACTCCATGCCAATTCTGCACACGATTGGTAGGTAGGCTTGAATTATCGTCGCACTAGAGCTACAAGAGGGCTATTGGCGACGGGTGTCGTATTTTAGAATTACAGCCAAGTGACGAGCCGACACCCGAGTAGACACCCAACGCAACCGTTAAGGGCGACATCGTTCCCAGCGTTGGGACTTTGGAGCATATTTAACTCCCCTACACGCGATATTATTCGTCGGACATTTTTGGGCTGCGCACGGTTGGAAAACTTCTATTTTATAATAGCGATTTGTTTTTGTACATGCCCTGATTTCTAAAATAATTAAGATGAAAACCGTAAATACCAATAACATATGAAGAGTACACGGGAAGAAACGATTGATTTCGTACAAGGCTTTCCTTAATAGCCTCTTTGGGGATGACAGCGAGAAATCGCCTAAACTGGTTTAAAGAAGCCAGTTACTTGCTTTGTTTATCTTTCGCGGCAACCCTAATTCACGCCAGAGATGAGTGGAATGAGTCACACGTTTGTACCGCAAATGAAGAACCATAAGAAAAGCCGGTTTCCGGTCGCCAATGTCCGCCAAGCAGAGACAATTACGGAAAGACTCTAAAGAAATTAATCGGTTCTTCCCGTGTACTATTCATATTACTATTGCCCCATGATCATAAAACAAGAAACTGAACTTTTAATTTTCGCGTTGTAAGTTTTTAACATAAACAAAAACTTTTACATGACAAATTTCTACCCCTCGACGACTGAACTATTCAAACGATAAAATAAAATGACAATTTATCAAAAGATAAATTAATACCTCCATGGCAGGCACAAGGGGAGGGAGGCCCGAAAATATTATTTATAAAAAAGATCCTCGAAATCGTTTTCAACTGAAAAAAAGTCCATTAACCAGACCCCCACGTTCCCTCAAGCATTCAATTTGTTGTCACAATCCCCCCCCCCCTTCCCCGGTAAAGTTATGAATTGTAGGAGGGAGCGAGTCCTCGTATGGAAAGATTGTGAAGTTTTCGTTGTGTTTCACCAGTTATTTTAGTGACTGTGACGGACTCTACGAAAAAGTTAACCCTACTATTTTTGACCAATTTGATTGGTCCTGTAATAGAAAAAAATTAAATTGATCAGATTGTCGTCGTTTTGTCTTTTAATGGAGCGCAGTCGCATAGAATGTAAAATCCCAAATAAAAAGGCAACGCGTTCATATCGGTAGTTACACTCCGTACCAACCTAACTTGGGTAAAAACAAAGAGTAAAAAAGGCCGAGGGAAAGGCGCGATTGGTCCCGTTAGTTGGAAACTCTTGTAAGGTAATATTTACATACAAAGTGAAATGAATACAATTTAATCAAAATAAACTTTTCATTCTGATAAAATTGCCAAATTTTCACAAATATTCAAATCTGTTAGACATACGAAATTAATGTTTTAAACAGGTTTTCTGGATGGATTCACAAATAATTTATGAAACTCTTCACATCCGCGGAAGGATCTTCTCCATAGCATATTTCTATTTACCCAACTTAGGTTGGCAAGAAGTGTAGTCGTCTTGTCCTTTAAAGAGCCTTAAAGTCCTTTAATAAAGCACCAGTCACATAAAATGTAAAATCCCAATTAAAAAGTCAACAAAAAAATTAAGTACACGCGCCACTTCTACACAATAAGACACTTACAGATCGGAAAGGTAGTTCAACTGCCGATGCCGTATTGTTCATTCACCGTTTTATTCACAAGTGGCTCGAGTTAAAATACGTCTATTAATGTGTAGGCTAAGTCATTAATAGATGTCTAATGCTAATGTCTATTTTGTTAAAGTATGCCTATTGATGTCCAGGCTTGCCACCCGGCAGCCCAACGGTTAGGGAGCCAGCCTTTCGAGCTTATGGGATCGAATCCCGGTAAGGCATGGAGGTACGCGTTTTTCAATAAATGTTATTTGTCTATGTGTTTGTGTCGTCTTTTCTTTGTGTGTCTCCCGTGACTGTCACTTCTGGCGAGTAGGGTAACGGGCTATAAAGCCTATGCTCCTCCCTTCCGGGCGCATTCATTGTCATTTGTCATTGCCTGGGTTTGTTTCATTAAATATTAGCATACTCGATGTACACGCAGCAAGCAATGAAACAGATAAATCAAACTAAAAAAGCATCGAAAAAAATCTTAAATTGATTGATTGCGCTGTTTTTTTTAAAGAAAAAGTTCTTTATGGCACATTGAAAAGACTAATAGTTACCTCAATATTAGGGAAAACTAATTTGTTTACGAATTTATAGTGCAACATCGATCGAAGAGCAAATTAAAACACACAAACTGCTCCCAGCAAAGAACAGCCATGTCCCAAACAGTCCTTGATATGAAGGTGGTATAGCGGGGGTGGAGCAAACGACAAAATTCGGGAGTGGGGGGAGAGTAAAAAAAATCAGGGAAGGGGGAGAGGACACAGATTCTCTGTCGCGGCACTTAACGGTCCATGCCATCAAGGCAAAAAAAAAGGTCGGTAGGCCAGAGAGGAGAAGAATACAAGAAGTAAAAAATAATATTTCCAAGAACCGTTTTTTGACATTCGTGTTGGCATCGCTTTTGTGCCCGTCGTATTCCTTACTTAATCTTCGGTTTTTATTTTTGATTGTGTTCTTACATTTTTTTTCTCGTTCCAGAAGAAGAAAAAAAAGTTCAATTGTCCTTTTGTGGAGTTTTTATTATTTTGAGTGTTGGTATGCTCCCGTTGCAGACGACTTTTTTATTTTGCTTTTGCTACAGTGGCAACAGCAGCTGCGCAATAAAGATACGGAAGAATCTTTTTTTTCTTCCGAATGGCATTCGAATATTCTATAACTCCCGTTACAATGGACACGGACAGACGGTTTCGCAAGTGGTCGTCCGGATCAATTTAGTCAAGATTCCAAACGATATATATAATCTTTTTTTTACTGCCCCACCCCCGTTGAGGTAAGAATATTGTTGAGATGCTGCCGAATCAAAATCAATGCAAAAGTTTGTTTGCCAAGGGGCTCCCTGATGGCTTTAACGATAAGCCCTAGCAAACATTTGGCTAATTTCTTTGGCACTATGTAGCATGCAATTAAATTAATATATGGCAATTTGAATCACTCATATGAATGAGAATATTGGACCCTTGAATTAATGTAGATATTAAAATCAACCGTATACTCTGCAACTGCATAAACTGACATTTCTTTTAATCGTCTCTTTAATTTCTCGAACGACATGAAACTGAACAAAAATAGTTTTAATATTTATCAAGAGAAAAACAATTTCCAAATTGCAGATTTTTTAAAAAATAATCCTTCTTCTGATTTTCTAAAGACATGATATTAAAATCCTTTCCAAATAAAAAAAAACATATCAATAATAATGCACCATTTTTGGATTTGAGGTTTCTGACTATTGCTAGGAAGACTGGATAAACTAAACAGAAATAACCTTGTCAAACTGTCAGAAGCTACACGAATAAAATACTTCTCGTTTAAGCAATACAACTGCCCCAAATTTTTAAATCTGCAGCAACCAAAAAAAAAAAAACTAAATTCACGAACAAAAGTTTATGAAATTGTGTTTAAACTCTGAATTGATCAATTCACAACAAATAATAATATTTTTTTTTTTTTTTGGGGGGGGGGGGGGGATTAAGCATGCTTTCCTATCAAATTACTTCCGCTATTTTTTTAACACTGTAAGATAGAAAAATACACGAAAATACTTTACCGATGAATGTTTTGGGGCCCCAAATTTGCTCGTGCCCTTGGCGCCTAAAGTTGTAAGTCGGGCCCTGCGTATAAGAGTGATTTGTTGGGCTTGTAACATACTGTTTGCGGCTTTTACACGGCCTTACCTTTCCGCGCCAATCACCTCTGCGTTATTCTAATCTCCCCACCCCCAAATCCAACTATTCTGCCTTCTGGCTGTTTATTACTTCACATCGAGTGGAAAAATCAGTTTTATCTGTGGTTTTCGGAGTTCCCTAAAAGCTTTTTGTATTGTGACCTAGACATCGTAAATACTTTTTTTTTTTTTTTTTTGAGATCTGAAGTATACATTGTTAGCTTTCTGATTCCGATGTGGCTGAGGATATTTTAAGAGGGCACGGAAATTCCTAATGAAATTCCTCAAAGCAATAAACTTTTAAGTGAAGGTCTTTCACCTTCAATTGTAACATCTTAAGAGATTTTCTTTATGCTTTACTAATACAAAATAAAGTTAGTTCTATTCAAGTTTTTTTCATTTCAAAAGGGAATAAAATTTGTCTAAAAAACGGTAGTAATGAAAATATGATGCAATTATATAAACCTGTTTCAATGTGATTTTCTATAAATAGAATATAATTTGCAAACTTAAACTAAAAATATTAGCTGCCTACCCGGCTTTGCCCGGGTGTGCCCTTAGTAATGCCACAAATAGCTATGATATCGGACAGCCATCGCCGGTCTTAATTTGTACAAAATGAAACATGACCAACGGGATAAACACAAACAGTCTACTTCAACAAAACTTGATACTCATTGCAATCTTTAATATATGGCTAAAAGTTGGCAATAAAATATCCTATCCATACCACATAATATAGCTGTATCAAAAGCGGGAAACAACTGTCAACTATCAAACACAGACGAAATGAAAATCGGATTGTAATAGTATATCCTTAATAAATTGAAATTTTTAAAATTAAGACCAGAAAAATATTTTTTGAATGTTTGGTTCCAACATTAAATCTATAAGATCGTAAGATCTATAAGAACTTTAAAAAATCAGAACTTTCGAATGATTAACAAGAATAACTTTGATTTAGCTGAAGAACTTCCTCCTTCCATTCTGATTTTTTGACACCTATTTCATTTCTACGTTTTTTGATTCAACTGGAAATGATAGAGATACAGTCCAACATTAATAGTATAGACATAATACATGTATAATAGTATTGCATCAGGAGATTCTTTATAGTCTGCAGGCCCAAGACCTGGCGACTCTTATCAATACTTTTAGCCCTATATAGTTACTACCATCGACACGATAACAACAACAATAGTATGGCATAAATTTATTCATGCCATATGTATCATTAATAGGGGTATAGTACAGGGTGTCCATAAAGAATGTCAGAGTTTCAAATTGTAATAGTATCAGCTGTAATCGTTCGACAGTTGTGATTGAAGGTGACGAATAAAGAATAACTCCAACAGTTTCAGACAAGCGCATGCTAGGCTACATCGTTTTCACAGTTGCAGTGTCATCTATTGAATTACTTCGGTCTTGCTGCAGACAGCATGGGAAGAATTGTATTTTCGTTTGGATGAGTGCCGTATCACTAAAGGCGCATACATCGAGCACTTATAGGAAAAACTAGTTTAGTTTTCCCTCAATTTCATGTGTGATTTGTTATATTTAGTATAAAATAAACTCCTGTAATATACTTTTAAAACTCGGATATTCTTTTACGGACACCCTGTATAATTGTATATGATTGGCAGAATCGCATTACTCAATCGTCTATATTCTCATGCATGAATTTTAATATTTATTTTACCACTTGGGAGAATTCTGTGCAGTTATTTTATTGAAGTCAAGGCAAACTTTATAAATCTTACTTCATTCCACATATGCTATTTAGATTAGATATTTAATAGAATTGCGAATTTCGACTAAACTTATTTCGGCGATAAGTACTTCCTTCTCCTTCTCACCCTACCCACCACGAGTTTCTGCATTACTATACATTTCATTCCGAGATACCTTCCGATCGCTTTATAGGCCGAAACAAAACAAATATCACAAAAATCTATTGGCAAACAAGATTAAATTTCATTATCTATCAAAAGAGTGCCGCCGTTCGGACATTTCCCAAGAAACAGGACAACAAAATGAAATTCTCCTTGTTTCCATACTGGAGACACAGCAGTTTCTGTGACAATAATTACACGAGTCATTCCGATAGGTTCTAGGCGTAACTTGCTTAAAGTCCATGTTGGTTTGACGTGGTCCTAAATGACATTTAGGCTGAATTAAAGTTTTAAACGTTTGCTTACCCTCTTAAAACAAACGAGTGATTTTAACTCTGAGTTAATTTTTCCCTTACCAGTGTTGAATATGCACTTCCCCTAAAGGAGTGTATTTCAGGTAATGTTAAACCTCTGACAGGATCACTCTAAACGAGTGATTTTAACTCAGTCAATTTTCCCTATTTTCTAGTGTTGAAAATGCACTTCTCCTATTGGAGTGAATTTCACTCTTTAGGTAGTTCGCCAAGTTTTTTCATATTGGCGTACAACTCAAGAGGTTTGAAACATCCTAAAAAAGTTAGTTGCCCTTTTGATTATCAGTTTCCGCTTAAATGACCCATCCAGTTAAAATCCCAATTCTTTAAAATTACAATCTGGGAAGAAATCTAAAGTCTTTACAAGCGATGGGTTTAGTATACAAGTACGAAGAAATATTAATACTTTAAAGACCTTTTTGTAGAGAAGTCGTTCGTTTAACTAATCATTATCATTTTTAACATTATTAATTGTGTTTCGATTATATTTTTTGTAACCACCGGAAGTTCAAACATTCAAATTGTTTGGTTTTGTAACGATGAAACTTTGCCAGTCCATGATTTGTCGCACTTAAATCGTATTCCACACTCCAAACAATTAAAAAAAAATTGTGAAAAGTATATTCTACTCTAACAAGAATGCCTGTCAATGTCATTCATTTCAAAAAGTTTTGGGAGGAGGAGGACATTTTTTGACCTATTGTCACACTATGGCAAGGCGTACGTAACCAAATACCAATTTATTTTTTAACCTCGAACTTTGGAAGTCCTAAAATACGCATTTATATTCAGTCGATGCATGTAAATTTCCTGTAGAACAGTAATAGGACACTTACAACATTGTTAAATCAACTAATCGTCATATCGGACATACTTTTGTCGGCGAACATCAAAGGGGGAAAAGAGAACCCTCTTTCTGCGCATTATCCTGTGCGTTACTTTCTTGATAGGTGTTTTTCTGTTGTTCTGTTGGTGGGAAGGAAGTAATCTTGGCACAGGGAATAGATTCCGGGAATAGTTGGCCATTTCCACGGAAGCCTGTGCCGCGCGACTCTTATTTGTTGATTGAATTAAAATTGGCGAAGACATTTCGATGGACCATATTCCAATGCCATTAAGTTAATGATGGAATTTCTTTGTCGGTATGGAAAGGAATGTAGTAGACATTACAGGTCTTTAAAATTGAAAAAAAACAGTTATTATATAGAACATAGTTAAAATTAAAATTGCTATTGTTATCAAATATCTGTAAATAAAAAAAGTTAATGCGGAAGTTTCGGAATAATTGAATTTAAATGCAACTAGACATTTCGTAAAGAAATGATTTTCCAATGAGTACCAAAATAACTTTTTGTCGTGTGCCTCCAGGCCGTAGACTGGAAATCAAGAAGGTTGCAGTAGCATCAATTGACACAAGGCTTTGAGTACCCATAAGAGGGTGGATGTCTGACTTTTACTCCGATATAACGCCACCTACTCAATTAAGGCATGCCCCAGCAGGGGGAGGGGCAATTTTCTCCAAACGACCTGCACCCATGGTAAACTGTGCAATGACCGACCACAGGGCCTTCGGACCCACAGATTTAACAAGCACGTTCTACGCATGTACTCAGGACAACACAAATATCCGTGCCATACCCGGGATTCGAACCCGGACCCACTCGCTTGGAAGGTGAGGGTCGGAACCACTATACTAGCTGGGCTAAATTACCTTAAGTATATGGAATGAGTCTTCTAGTATAGGTATATTGCAATTAATACTGAAATATTTCAAAGCATGTTTCGGTGAAAATTATTCAAATTATAGCGACCTATAGAATTGCAAAATAAAATTGTTTGTAAGCAAACAGTGGTGAATAAAAACTACAGGTTTCTGCTGACTTGTGTCTGGCAGTTTTTGTTGAATTAATGGACTTTTTTTAACACTTGGCCACAAAAAAAAATGGCATCGCAGTTCGCTTCGCGTGACCTTTTTTAAACCAATGAGTAGTTTCAACACTTTTTCAAAGAAAACAACCAATGAAATCGAAGTTTAGAGAGCGGGATTTCAATTTTATTTAAACTTTAGAAAAAAAATAATGTACTTTATCATTAATAGCAACTATCAGATGCTTACTATTTCAGTATTGCTCAACGCGGGAATTCTAGAAGGTTGTTGGTTGTGCTTGTTGCCACTCTTATTTGATTTTAAAAATCATAATTTGTTAAATGATATAAACATGAAGATTCAATTGTAATTAAATTAATTCCCCAAAAAGTACCATCCTTGAATGCACAATAAAACCTCAAACAGCATTCAAGATACACTCCATTCAATATTGAGCAATCAAAATTTTGTAATAGCTCTCGCATGTGTAATGAGGCAAATTTATTTACAAGCAAACTTGTTTTCTGAATAAGCCTAATTATCCATTTGAAAAGGGACGTTTTGAAAGTGTTTATGAAACGGAAATGCAAGGCACAAACATGTATTCAGAACTAGATGAACGCAATTCAAGAAAAAACTGGATTTTTCTTTCTTTATACACTGCTCAAAACAATTAGGGGAGCACTTTTTGATTCCAACTTTAACTTCACTCCCAACTTTTTAATTTTTATCCTATAATTCTGAATTTTTTAAATAGGTTCACCATGCATTCGAAATGAAATAGTAAAAACAGGAGAAAAAATCTTAAGTTTTTAATACTTAAATTTAAAGGAGGGAAATGGAATAATAACTTTAATAAATTATAACAATAATTTTTTCAAAACTTTTTTTGTTAAGAATAGTTGAAATATATTTTTAAACATCTAAAAAATGCAAGCATGAAAAATTCAGGGTCAATTTACTTTCTAAAACTGTTTTAAAGTGAAATTTATTTTACCATATTTTTCATATTTTCATTAATATTAAAAAAAAATTAAATTCTTCAAAATACGTTATTCTTCCATATAATGATGTATCTAACGACACATAAGTTGCAAATTTAACTTAGTCAGAAAAAAATCACAAGCTGATGATTCCCAATGGAATCATTGGGAGCGAAAGGGTTTAAAACATGTGCTCCCCTAATTGTTTTGAGCGGTGTAGTTTACTAAGCTTCTCTGTAAAGCCTGGATAAGAATAGTTTTTTATTGATACCAAAACTATCCAAAATATTTACGCTTTTATTAAAATGTATCACTTTGAAAATAGGTCATTGCTTCATCTGCAGCAATACAAATAACCCAAGTTACCTTCACCAAGATAAAATTAGAATAATACAATCAGTTTAACCCTTAAATACCGACTGTATAAAAGGCCTCGAAATTGATAAATTTGCTGTGTATATCGTAAACAAAATTATATTTTTTTGTTTTAGGATAAGTGATTAAGGTTTAACTTTTCAGTTTATCACTTGCTTAATTACTTAAAAAGAAACACGTCAATGAATTTCATTAATTGGTTTTCATTAATCATGTTTAATTCGTCAATAAAGTATTTACTTACGATGCATTAATTGATGTGTTTGAACATTTTTGTTTGAATATAGTTTCTAACTTTCTAAAAAGATTGATCTTACTTGTGATTAGTTGTCCAATATATAAGAAACAGAAAAAAAATATATTTGATTACTCTCATTCTTTGTTTAATTGTTTTGTAGTACAATTGTGTTTCTGATAACGTTTGCCATAACATTTATAAGCTAAATATGTAACAAAAAATATGATTGAATATTGCGAATATATGAATGTGTAACTGCCAAACAAATTATAATACAACAAGTTGAAAATTCCAAAACAAAAAAGCTTCAGCTGGGGTACTTTAAAATTAGAAATTGTTAAATAGTGAATCAAATTATAACAAAATCTTTTTTTTATGTTATTATCTTAAAGATTACAAGATATAAAATTTCAAAGAACGCACAATAAAATTATGACTGATATTACGATATATGGGAATACACGAATAAAATACTAATAATTCAGTTTAAAAAATCAAACGGAATGTGACAAAATACCTTTATTTACTTCAACCAAAGAACTTGTTGCAAATTATCGAAAATATGTTATCAAACACTATATAAGAAACAAAAATAATGTCGAAATTTTAAGTAGCAATTCACATTTTAAAAGTGAAACCAAATTTTGCGCTCTGTAAATGTCCCTTTCCTACTAGTACGCATTAATAGAGGGAAAACAGGACTTAGGGATATGTATAAAGTATTCAAATATAAGTGGTTTTATTACTTTTTATCAAGCGATGCTTTAATAAATCGGCGATTGACATTTCAAGGTCAAGTTATACTGCTATCAATTTAAATACATATCTGTTTGGGGAGAAAGGAGAATAGGCTGTAAATAGTAAGTATTATAAATTTGAAAACCAAGCTATTTTTGCTTTTACCTAATATAAAATAAGAGGTAGTGAAATTATTGTGATGGGGTCAAATTCTAAATGGTTAGGCTATGTTTTGAATTATCGTCGCATTATAGCTACAAGCGGGCTATTGGCGACGGGCGTCGTATTTTAGATTAGAACCACAGTCAAATGACGAGCCGACACCTGAATAGGCAACCAACTCAACCGTTAAGGGCGACATCGTACACAGCGTTAGTACTTTGAAGGATATTTAACATGCACTCCATTACACAGGGTATTATTCGTCGGAAATTTTTGGTTTCACTTTCACGGGCCGTTTATAAGGTTGGCAGTTATTTTTGCGATGCCCGGACCCGAATCAGGGACCTATCGCATGCTATGCGAGTGCCTAACCGACTGGGCTCCCCAGCCCCCCAAATCCTAAATGGAGATTTTGCGTCTTCTACAACGATTTGGAGCGCAATGGCTCTAAAAATGTGTTTTTTGAACGTTAGTCCGTCTGTCTATTTGAAACTACTCTGCAGCTTGAACTAAAAGAGCTAAGGACTTGAATTTTGGTAAACGGATTTCTAGTACCTGTCGAACGACATATTTTGAAAAATCACGTATGCACAAAGAGTAAGCTGCCTTAAAACTTTTAGGTTTTAAAGTTATTGAAATTAAATTATCTTAAGGTATTGGTTTATTGAGGGGTAATTAAAAGTAGTGTTACACCAAATGTGTTTTTTAAACATTATTATCTTACTTTTGCCGAATTCTGTCAGTTTTCAAGCTTTTTTTACGAACTTTATCTGTCTTTACAACTCGTTATATGCCACCACTATACACTATATTCAAACCAGAAAGATGTTTGTTTTTACCCAAGTTGGGGTGGTACGGAGTGTACAAAGAGTAAAAAGGCAGACGGAATGCCGTGATTGGTCCGTTAGTTAGAAACTCTTGTAAGGTAATATTTGCATACAAAGTGATCTTAATACAATTTTACTAAAATACTTTTCATTCTGATAAAATTGCCAAATTCTCAAAAAATATTGAAATCTGTCAGACCTTAAACGAAACTAATGCTTTTAAACACGTTTTCTGGATGGATTCGCAAATAATTTATGGGACTCTTTTACATGAGCCGAAGGATCTTCTCCATAGCATATTTCTATTTACCCAACTTAGGTTAACAAGGAGTGTAATTTAACCCGGCAGCACTCGCAAAGGGGTCTATCAAACCCCACGCATTCATGTTTCGAATTACATAACTTCTCACTTTTTAAAATGGGTCAAACTCTGAGTAGCTGCCTTCAAGGTCACCCTCTAAGGAAAAGAATATTTATCTTGCACATTCTAAAAGCGGATTTAGTAGAACTGTGGTTTGCGGGTCCGAGAGATCTCATGCGAGTGCCCGCGTTTCTTCATTCTAGTTCAAATTATCATGCTACATGTCCTACAATGAGGAGACGGAATGTATGCGAAAATTGTTAGAAGTTTCTTCGGATGACAAATCTATAAACAAATCAGAAGAAGCTGGTGATGCTATGGATGATGATTGTATTCGTTCGTTATCGTTCTTGTTCCGATAGGGAGTCTAATGAATCGTAGGAAAATGAAGACACTAGTACACATACTGGTAATCTTTTGGATACGATCGATAAAGATGTTTTTCAGAATTATAATTCCGATACCGAAACTTCGCCAGAAATACCTTAATTATTTGTGAGAAAATATTTGGCGGTGTTTCTCTTAGGAGCGCGAGTACTGCCGGGTTAAACCTGGAGAACGTTGTTCGCTTCCCAATATCAAACTCGCCAATACAACCCCCCTTTTACATGACCACCGCTTCCACCAATTATCCAAATTTAAAAACCTACAACGATGTCCCTAATTCCCAATGGAAAGGAGCCGGCCCATGAAGAAGACCCAAAGAGGCGATTATGCCTCTAATAAATGGGCGCGTCGGATTAGTGCTGAAACTTGAGAAGTGGCCATTGTATGGGCAGTTCATAAATAAACATTACACGGCCCGATGCGCGGATTTAAACACCGCTCAGCAGACCTCCTCGGGTGGCGTACCTAGATAGAGTTCGAAGGTAAAGGAGGTTTTTGAGGAATTGTTGTCAGCTGTTAATGTTTTTCGAAGGATACTAGATTCATAAAAAGATGATTGCAAGAAAACTTGACATGCGAAATCAAGTTTTCTGCTTTATATCACCTAAATAAACATAAGGCAAACAAATATCAAAAAGTAAAATATAAGATAAATGGAGACCATCAAAGGGCTGAAAATTTAACCCATTATAGACGATTGGCAAAAAAATTTGACACAAAATAAATTAAAATACTCATTTTCTTAAGAATAAAAAAATAAGAAAATTGAACAATATAGGATAAATTAAGGTAAGTGAATACCCCAAAAGTCTAAAATTTTTACTATTACTTTAATCTTTTCCAAATTTGACATAGTGATTTCAAATATAATGAATAATACTATTCAGGTATTTTTTTTAATTTAAAAACAATTTATTTTAAACGGTGTTTTCCACTAAAAAAAGTGGTTTACGCTAACAAGTCTACCACATTGAATTTTCATCCTATAAACATTAATTATGTGTTCAATTCTTCGTTTTGAACTGATACATGCAATGACCCTCTAGAGTTACATACAAATTGCAAGAAAAGAAGTTAATAAGAAAAATTTTATAAATTAACCCCCAAAGATTTTTTTCGGTTAACTTACACTTGGACATTAAAAAAAAACATTTACACCAGATTTTAGAGGTTCATGGCACAGATATATATTGAAATAGCATCTGTAAAAAATTTCAGCTAAATTAATGTAAAACTTTTTATGCTAGTAGTGTTAGCGTAAACCCCTTTTTTAGTTGAAAACACCGTTTGAAATAAATCAATTATATTTTAATAAAAAAAAATTGCTCAAAAAGCATTGTTCATTATATTTGAAATCACTATGCCAAATTTGGAAAAGATTAAAGTAATAGTAAAAATTTCAGAATTTTGGGTACTCGCCTACCTTAACGACGATTGGCAAAATAATTTTCCACAAGATAAATTAAAATACTCATTTTCTTAAGAAAAAAATATAAGAAAACTGAACAATATAGGATAAATTAATCAAGCGAAAAACAAATTAAAAACGCTTTTATTCGGAAATGAAGATTTTAATTGTTGCAGCAGTCGTCGGTGCACACACACGTCACAATATTGTTATTACTAGGTTATGGTGAGACCAAGTCCTACTAAAAACGAATTTTAAATTAACTTAAGGTAAATATTTTAATTCTTTAAGCAAATAATTAAAAATTCTCAACTGAATCTTTACTGGGTCATTACTTCCATTTGCAAGAAGCCTGCCTTGTATTCAGGGTCCCCTATAGCAATGTCGCTGATTAAAAGGCACACTCGTAAAACAAAAGAGTGAAATCCACACCAGTTGGAGAAGTGCATTTTCGACACTGGAAAGGAGTGAATATTATCTCAGACTGAGTTAAAATCACTCGTTTGGAGTGATCCTGTCTGAGGTTTAACGCACAAAGGATCCACTCCAAAAGGAGAAGTGCATTTTCCAGACTGGAGGAGTGAAAATCAATCAGACTGAGTTAAAGACTGAGCTCGTTCGTTTTAAGAGTGCAGGGGATTCAAGATTTCCATTACATATCGTGGCTAACGATGAAATAGTATTTGCTGAACTGAAACTATTACTCAATTCGAATTAATTCAATCAAATCGCTTTGTTCAAATTCAAAAAGAATTCATTCTTATTCGAAGCGCTCGTTCATTCTATCATTGCCAGCACACATAAAACAGATTTGCCTGGTTCAGATTTGGTTCCCCAAACTTTGTATCGAAGGACGGTATTAGAGCTACCTGAAGATCAAAGGGATTTGGCTAATTTTTGGTGCATCCAACATATCTAGCAGGGACAAACGAAAGTTTTTCCAAAAACCGAATGCTAGTCGAATACAAAAACCGAATGCGAGTCGAATGAAATTTAACAATGCATTTTCCTATCATACTGAAGCACATTTTACAACTATGACAGGAAAAGCTACATAGTTAAAATATCAAAGATAAAACGGTCATTTATAATTTTTTTTAAAGCTATGAGTTTTGACTTTATGTTCAAAGTTTTGTCTTCGTTACCATTTGAAGTTAAACATAACGTGGTTCTAAAAATTAATTTTATATAAACCTTTTCTTATTATTAAAAATGAATTTAAAAAAAGCTCAATTTTTTTTAACCCTTTTTACTTTCAATTAACTTATGATACATACAATTAATGAAAGCATTGATATTGGATCGAAAATTCAAAATGGACATTAAATTTTCTACTCGTTTTGAAGGAGGCTGCTTTGAAAAAAGTGTCCGTCTGTCTAAAACACTCTGCAGCTGGAACTAAAAGGGCTATGGATTTCAAATTTGGTAAACGATTTTTAGAACCCGTCGAACGTCGTAATACGGTTCTGTCATAACTCTTTTTAGCTTAAAAAGGTATTGAAATTACCCTGTAAGCTATAGTTATTATAAACTTTAAATGCGTTGATTTATAGAGTGGCTATTCAGTGAAGTCACTAAATCAGTGAAGTGTCACAAACCCGTAGTTGTATATCGAAATGCACAGAGAAATATTACAAACTTATAAAAACAGATATAGTATTTGATAAATGGTAAAAAAAAGTAGCTTCTAAATACAGTTGCGTTATATGCCTTACAAAACCAGTAAAAATAACTTATTTTCATTAGTTTCACATCCATAAAACTTAAGTCTTCATTCAGTTATTCTTGTTCTTCAGAACCATCATCCCGTGAACTGTGAAGCGATAATTTGACATGAAAGCGGAATTGTAATTGCCATGGCATATGCCTTTCTTTCCTTCTCAAAAAAGAGATACAAGCGACATAATTGGGTTTATATCGGCGATTTACTTCGTAATCTGTCACAAATTACTGCTAATACTCTTTATTTCATTTGAAGAGTTTGACCTTTTTGTGGTGTAACTGAAGTAGAGTGAAAAAAAATATATAATGGGATTTTAGTTCTTTTGAATAAGGCCCTGGAAGAAGATAACCAGGAAGCCTATTATTCCTGTTTTAAACACGTGTAATGGGAAATTTTAATTTCATACGTCACATTCCCGAATTTTGGATATCTTATTTCAATCATATATGGCTAATTCCATTCGTGACAGACTTGACAAGAAACTTTCTTGGTTCTTAAAAAGTACTAAATGTTAATTGATTGTTAAAAAAAATTGTCATGGGGTGATGCAAATAAAGGTCTTGATTATAAAAAAACGCTGAAATTTTCATTCGAGAGAAAATACTTAAAATTAATTGGGTTAAAACATGCCGTGACGGACATGACAAAATTGAGACACAGATTTTGAGTCACCTTATATTATTATCATTTGCTCTTAACTGGTATGCATTCCAAGTCTAGATTTTTTTTGGATACAATACAATATTCTGATGTGCCAACCAGAAAGAAAAAAATTAAGGAATATATAAATAGTAAAATATTATAAGATATTTATGACGTGACGGACATGACAAAGTTTGGTGTTCTATATTTCACTCAAATTTTTAATTTAATTTTCGAATATGTTCATGGCGCATTTTCGTGGAATCAACCATATTTGCATGTGTCCCCCTTCAATAGCGATGGTGTAGCTCTAGTTAATTTAGTTTCATCGAAAAACTCATAAACTTCTTGATTTGTTGGGCTAAAATTTGTGTGAAATTGTATATTTCGTACAATTGACCCGAAAAATTCGTCGTAATTAAAAATAAAGAAATTTCTTTTTTTCCACAAGAACATATTGTAATTTTCTTTACATGTTCAGATCTCTTAAAATAATCTGCATAATGTTAGTTTTACAGAATTTTGGGTTCTGTTTAAGTTAATGTTTCATTAAAAGAACTAATGTTTATGGATTTTTAAAATCAGGATACTCCAAAAGCGTTTTTCCGTGTAGCTCTAGTGCGATGATAATTCAAACCTTAACCTACCTAAAACATTTATATAATTTGATCATTTATAAGTATCATAAACTACTTTGGATACTAATTTTGCACGAAAATGTTTACCCTAAGATGTTACAAGTCATCAAAAACATTTGACAGATTTCGCAATAGTTTAATAGAGTAAAAATGTATAAAAAAATTGCAGAGTATCGATAATTTTCCAACCCGTTTCAAAATCATGTGTACCTATATCTACATAAAATGAGTTAACAAAAACTAAAAGAGCATTAAAAAAGATGCCTCAAATTACAATGAACCTTAAAATACATTAATATTAAACACCGCGGAAATAATTATAAAAACATTTCTCCCATCACAGACTAAATTTTTTTTGTTCCATGCCTTTTTGGTTCGGCGGTCCTCCAACACAGAAGATCCACATGGCTACTGTTCCCTATAATACCTGCACAATAAGAATAAGATTATATGGCCAATTCATCGTTCCGCCGCTGAATTTTATTATTTTTGCGTTGTCAAAAAAGTAACATTTTCTTGAAGAGAGGCGACAACTCGAAAGGTCGGGTTCCTTTTATGAAGCTGAAGTAGCGTGTAAAATGGATGAAAAGAAGAATATTTTTAACCCTTTGGAGGCATTGTCCTGTGAGATTTTAATATTTGTATTAAAGTTCTGGGGGGATTGTGTTTGATAGAAAATATGACAAAGATTACCGCCAATTAGGGAAATAACCTTAAAAGAATTGGGTTAAATTAAATATGGTGTTTGGGTTTTAATAAGTTTAAATTACGTTTTTGCATGTAGGTCAACAGCCACGGGCCAAGTTCAAGTTTAATCTGTAAATAATTGCCATACAATAAAAGATAGTTTCATTTTTACACAAGCACAAAGGTAACCTTTAAACATTGAAAAAAATTATAACCTTGAGTTTTAAATTGACTTGGCTATGTAAGGTCAGATTAGTTTTTAATTTCCCCCTTTACTTAAAGATGGATGACTTGCTTCAAGACAAAACATTAAAATATAATTATCCAAATATAACATGGAAATATTACATTATTTTTTAAATTGCTTCAAACTTTTATAATACTATTTTATAGCTAATTCTATCGGTATTATAACGGACATGAGGTATTGTAATGAGCTTAGATATTCTTAAATAATACTTTTACTTCCGGGAACTTTACTTGCATATACTTTCTCATAAAAAATTATCTTTAGAAAAAAGCCAATAATCACAAAGTACTTGGCACTTTGCCATTCAAATTAAATTTTACAAAAAAAAGTTCTTATTTTAAAGAGTAAGACAATGCAAAATTGTCGAGAATGGGAAACGAGAGAAAAGTAAAAAAAAAAAAGAAATGTAAACATACAAAAAATGTATTGCGTTTTTCCATAATTCGTGATGTCGAATGCATTATAAAGAAGTGAAAATACTATTTGTAGAAATAGTAATAAGAAAGAGATAATAATGGAAATACATGACATTTGATGTATGATAATATTCAATGATTATTTAAACCATGATAGGATAAAAAAGGATTTATTAAAATGAAAACTCCAAGCTAATATAAGTTGACTATCATGAAGACCCAATCTTGTAAGTCCTATCGCTTGTGACGGTAATTGAAAAGACAGTAGCGGCAATGGTTGAACGATTTCGCCGCTGTTGCACAAAGAAATACTCGCACAAATCGGTCGACGAAAAGAAACCCGCCCATCTCCTTAAGAACTCGCCGCCCGAGATGGCAGATTTACGGCCATAAGTTTCCGTACCGAAAACACGTCAATTTATTGACTAGTTGAATAGAAAATGGTATTAACATTGAGAATGATAATTTGTTTTAGAATTTTAGTTGATTTTAAATGTTTAACCCTTCGATAGTTAGACCCGGCTATTTACGTGTTTTTTGCATTAATTTTTCTTACAATAATCTTAAAATTTTAAAATTTTATTCAGAATGTACTTTTTTAATCTGGAAACGTTTTCAAGACCATGTCTTCCAAAATAAGCCTGATTCTAGTTTTTTAAAACAAAATACTTTATTTGAAATAGATTACATTTAAAATGTATGCAGCGTAAACAACTATACATATTTGCCCATTTCCTGGCCGTTCAGGGGGTTAATAAATAAAAAATGTCATTTAATTTTTAACCCTTAAGAAATATAAGTACTCAAGTTGTGATTGTAATGACGACTGACATTATAAAAAAAGAAATTAGGATGAAAAAAGGTAAACTAAATAATGGAAAAACGGAAAGTCGAGTACTGATACATCGAAGATTGTGTTTTTGTACTGTCCATATACTACATCAACGTACATTTATTTTATCATTTTAAAAATTAGATGTTCGAAAAGTGAGACAACTTGTGCATTTTCCTCTGTCTGTCCGTCCATATTTATAAGAATTTCGTAAACTATTAAAGTCACAAGAAAGCAAAATATCTTAGATATTTTGGAACTATTTATTCATTTCGTTTTATTCGCTTCATTTTCAACTATTCGGTTTTATCACTTCCAACATCTGCTAAACACAGCTTTGATTTTTAAAAATATTTTTTATGCATTTTTTTATATTTTTGAATTTGAAACTAAATGTTTTGGTTAAGTCAAACAATTTATTTTGTCTTCTTCAATTTTTTTAAAAAGACTAAGCTAAAAATAGAAGGATTTTGTATCGACATGTTGGAGATTTCTGTTAGTTTATCTGTACTCCATTTTCAACTTCCGTTCTAACACCCCGAATTTCAATATTTTTGTTTGTTTGAAGGTTATGACATCAGGTACGCATGCTTGATATTTTCTGCTTGTCTGTCTGTCCGCAAAGTAAAGACTATTATATAATATATGAGTATGAGAGGAATTAAAGTGTAATAGGAAATTACACTACATTAGTTCCTTCAGAACTTGTTTTTTTTATGAGGTGAATAAATATAATGTGGAAGATTTTCAAAATGAAAGTTACTGATGCAAACTTATATTTGTTTAATTTAGCAATCCATGTTAAGATTTGTTGCTCATTAATGCAAATAAAGTTTCTAAAAAGTAGTTTTAAATTTTGGCATCCAGTTACATTAACCTCACGAGCGATAGATACGGCTTTTTCCGTACTTTATACACTAGTATATTTTGCAATAACCTTAAGTTACAAAATTTTATATAAATGTTACATTTTTATACGCAACAAAAGTAATTCGTTTTTTTAAACAAATAAGTTATTGAAATCAATTTAATTTAAAAATTTAGTTTGAAAGGTTAAAGGAGGGGAGGCTAGTTTCGCAATTTACTAAATATTTAATGAATTAGTCTGAAATTTCTAAAGAAATTTGAAACATTATGAATACTTTTACAAACCCCGTATATTCAGTATAAACATCAGATTTAAAAAAAAACTAGTTTTATTGAAAAGTACGACATCTTTTTAAGAGTTTATGTATGTATTAAAGTTACAAGAAAGAATAGACTATTTTAGCTCTTTCGGAAGGTTCCCGTTTAACGGCGATTGGCAATAAAATTTGCCACGATGAAATTAGCTTACTTGCTGAGGTTTGCTTCCTATTTTATGTTTATTTGGATAAAGACCATAGTACTGAAAACATTTTGCAACAGGAATTCAGTTACACAAAAATTTAAAAGTAGTTAACGTCTTCCATGCCAAAGACAAACATTAACTGAGTTTGGGATACGAAAATTACAGAAATGACAACAATTCAAATATTTTCGAAAACTGAAGGATTATAAGTCCATTAGATAATTGATAGTGACAGAAAGTTCAAATTAAAAAAAAATACTTTGGCTTTTAAAAACAAACATTAAAACAATAATTTAGCTTTTAAAACAGATTAAAACAATGCTTTAGCTTTTAAACTAAAAATTTCAGTTTTACTATTGCCTAATACCTTTATGATTTTGCTGATGCTGAATCATTAATTGTTATAGAAACATGACCAATATATTTAAAATATGGTAGAAGCAATTTAGATTTGGTTGAACCAACGTCACCAAAGAGCGACGCGTGTTTTATTGGCAACCAAAATCTTTAGGATTGGCAACCATAGTATTCAACTTAACCGCAGTGGCACGGAAACATTGAATGCTAGTCGCCGATGCCTTGAAAGGCACCTATTTTAGCATTCTTCAACACTACTTTAAATAAACGAGTCATTTTTTAAAATTATATAGATAGTATCTCATCGGGGTTCCAGAACATTACGGATTCTCCCTAAATGCAGAATTTTAAAAACCAAGTTAAATTAAAAATTGCATTAAACATTAACATGTATTATTAAATAGTGTTTAATTTTCAAGTAAACTTATCTGAATTAAGTCTTGTCAGGGTCAAACTAACATTTTTATTTTTAATATCGCTTAAATTATTTTTGTGGTGTTGACTGAAAATCGCAGAAAAAAAAATAAAAACTGACTATCTTAAATACTTTCACTTTTAAACTAAAAAATTTAGTTTTATTAATGCCGAAAACGTTTTTGAAGAGATACAAATTGTAATATCATGGAATTAGTTTAAATATCGTTTGAATTTAACGCACTTGTACCTTTATATCTAATAGAAGTGAATAACTAAGAATGAGATTGTGCCAATATCCATTAATTGAAATCGAAACATGACCAATGTATTTAAAATAGGGTCGAAGCCATTTAGGTTTGGATATCAAAGCCACCAAAGAATAACTAATGGATTATCGGCAACCAAAGCACTTTATGATTACTAACCATAGCATTAGACTTAACCGCAGTAACACGGAAACATCAAATGTTGGTATGGTCGCCTAAACCATCAACTTTAACACGCTTCGACACTACTTTAAATAAACGAGTCATTTTTCAAATTCTACAGATACTTCGTATTTGGTGTTCTGGAACATAACGAATTCTTCCTCAATGCAGAATGTTAAATACCAAGTTAAATGAAAAATTTCATTAATATGTAGTATTTTTTTATTTTCCGTGAAACTTAGTCACAGATGTCAAACGAAAAGTTATTTTTAATATCGCTTGAATTATTTTAGAGATACATATCGACTAAAAATCGCAGGAAAATGTAAAATGACCATCTTAAATACTTTCTATTTTAAACTAAAAATTTTAGTTTTACTGATGCCGAAAACATTTTTGAATCGATACTAACTGTAATTTTTATAGAATTAGATTAAAATTCGTTTAATTTTAACGTACTTGACCTATATATCGAATGTAAGTGCATCACTAACAATGAGATTATTTAAATAAATAGTTAGTTATTGGCACAGAGACATTACCAATGTATTTAAAATAACGTAGAAGCAATTTAGATTTTGTTTAACCAACGCCATCAAAGAATAACTCATGGGTTAACGGCAACCAAAAAACTTTATGATTAACCCATTCAGTCCCAATGGCAATTTGGCAATTATCATTCGGAAAAAAATTCTGATCGTCTATAGCTATTTATGATATCAAAAAGCACATCATTCGATTCTTAAATTTTTTTCTATTAGAAAATATTTGTATTAATCAAAACAGATGTCATCCTTATTATGTTATATTATGATCAGAAAAGTGTACAATGGCAAATAACATCACTGGGACTGAAAAGGTTAATAATCACGGCATTAGAGTTCACCGCAGTAACACGGAAACGTCAAATGCTGGCATGGTCGCCAAAACCATCAACTTTAACACGCTTCGACACTAATTTCAATAAACGAGTCATTTTTCAAATTCTACGAATAGTTATTCAGAATCATGGTTCTAGAGCATTACTAATTTTTTTATAAATGCAAGAATTTTAAAGTTTGAGTTAAATCTTCTGTGACAAACTAACAATTTATTATTTTGCTATTTATATAAGCCGACTAGAAATAAGCCTATTGTTTTTATTTTTCTCTGTATTGCGATTGAATTGGTTGCTTCGGTTTCACTCTCAGAATAGAAGATATGGATAAAAAGAAATTTTTCCTTCAACGCAAGCTTTCTTTAACGAATGTTTTGAACAACCAACATCACAGCAAATAGTTGGAATTAAAAAAAATCAATAAGCAAAATATTCTTTAAAAACTAATTTTCGAATACCAAAACGAAACCAATTCCAGACAAAAAATTAACAGCGTTGGAGCTGTTGCCATCCTCGACGTGAAACAACTTTACAGGGCAGAAAAGTTATAAGACAACAACAGCATTAGACTTTACCGCAGTAGCACGGAAACATCAAATGTAAGAAGTTGTCAATTAGTAATAGTAATTTAAAATAATTCAACTACACTCTAAATCAATCAAACTTTCCTGGATCGCCCATAGAGGTAATGGGGTTGTTTTTGATGTCGTGGGATGGCAACAGCTTTGTTTTCTATTGTTGCCTGGAATTTCCTATGTTTTGTAATTCGAAAATGTGTTTTCTCAGAATATTTTACTCCTTAATTTTTTTAAATGCCAACTTTTTGCTGTGCTGTTGGTTGTTCAAAACCTCAGTTAAACGAGATTGCATAGAAAGAAAAAATTCTTCTCATCTTTATCGAGAGTGCAACCGAAGCAACCTATGAGATAGCAGTACTCATAAAAATGAAAACATAAATTTCGTTATCTGAAACTTTCCCATTGGAATGTCTCAAATTTTATATTTAAACTTTCAAACCAATGCATAACATATTCAGTAAAATGCGAGAAGGCACTTTTTCCCCCTTTAACTTTTCAATTTAAATTTATTTCAAATAACTTTTTAATGTTGAGTTTTTTTTTAAGATTTATTCTTAAAAGCTTTTCTAAATAAAAAGTTATGAATACAAATTTTGAAATTTAAGGCTATTGCCAGAAAGACATGCGTGTACGAAATACGAAAAACTATATATTACACTCGGAAGGTTAATGTAACTGGTTGCCAAAATTTGGAACTACTTATTAGAAACTTAATTTGAATTAATGAGCAATAAATCTTAACCTGGATTGCTAAATTAAACAAATAGGTTTGCATCAGTAACTTTCATTTCGAAAATCTCCCACATTATATTTATTCACATCATAAAAAAACAAGTTCTGAAAGAACTATTGTGGTGCAATTTATTACACTTTGTATCCTCGCATATTCTTATATTATACAATATTCTTTATTTTTCGGACAGACAGACAAGCAGAAAAAAATCAAGCATATGTACCCGAAGTCATAACCTTCAAACAAAAAAAATATTGAAATTCGGGCTGTTAGAACGGAAGTTGAAAATGGTGTACCAGATAGACTAACAGAGAAATCTCCATGGCATTCCATTTTTAACATAGTCTAAAGAGTGAAGTAGATAAAAAAAAATGTTTGACTGTATTAAAACACTTAGTTTCAAACTTCAAATATATAAAAAATGTATTAAAAAATTTATGAAAATCAAAGTGTTGTTAAAACAAAATGTTGGAAATGATAAAACTGAATTAATGAAATGAATAAAACGAGAAAAATGAAATGGCCAAAACCCGAGGGAAAATGAGGAAAACTAAATCTCTAATTGATAAATTAAATAAGGATTACAACAATTTTAAGCGAAGATATAAAAATACTACAAAAACATGCAGGTTTGCGATAGCAATTGTTGCTTTTAGCCACTTTCATGAATGATCACAACATCTTTAAAACTAATTTTATGGAAAAAAATTATATTTATGAAATAGTTAAATGTTAAATTGGTATTTAAAATTTGTAAAATCACATGACATTTTAAATTATTAATTTTTCATTGTTGTTAACGTTGATACAAATTAGATTTCAAATATTTAATTATGTTCATATAAATTAATTTTTTTATTCAAAACAATTTTGTAAAATCATCTCGCCTTCATTTATTTTGTTATTATAAAATTTTGATTACAATTTGCGAGAGTAACATCCTCCGATAATTATATTGATATTAATATTCGACAAAACTATAACAGGTAATATGTTCGAAGTTTTGAGGAACTTATATCCCATACTTTTGACTGAAATTTGGAATAATTCGAAAGACATATAAGCATCTCCACACTTGTCTGTTGCTTTTAGTTTGAGGTTATTAAAGTTACAGTACTTTTATATTTGCCAAAAAATGGGAAAAAACGACATGAATACTTCAAAAATAAAAATACTTCACCCATAACATTTTAAAAATTAATCCTTCACTTAAAACAAAAAAAATTGTTTCGTTAATGCCTAAATTAATGTTTCTAATCGATGAAATGCATAAAATATATTAAAATGTTCTTAATATTGGCGTACCCTTACTAATTCCTAGCTATAACATTGGACTAATTGCATATCATTATTTGCTATAGAAAAAGACTAATATATTTAAAATAAGGTTGAAGTAATTTAGGTTTGGTTGAACCAAAGTCGTCGAAGAGTGATGCATGATTTTTTAGCAACCAAAGAATTTTGGGATTGGCAGCAGATAACATTCGACTTTACCGCAGTGGCACGGAAACATCGAATGCATGTCTGGTCGCCAATACAATAGCAGGCACCAAACGCTGCAACACTACTTTAAATAAACGAGTCATTTTTTTCAAATTCTACAGAGAGTTATTAATTGGGGTTCTAGAACATTACCAATTCTTTATAAACGCAGAATTTTAAAAACCGAGTTAAATCTTCGGTGTCAAACTAATAATTTACTTTTTACTATTAATAAAATTATTTTGGGGTAGTGATTTATGATATCGGTCATTTTATCCAGATTTTAAAACATGCATTTAATTTTCTTACACTACTGACAAAAGCATTTGGAGGCATTGATTTGAAATCACATTAAAAATACGATTGACACATGTTTTAATTTTACTGCATGTTAAGTTTTGTTAAGTACATAGAATGTTCACTAATATTTCCTATACACAAAATGAACTGCTGAAATATCACAGAATAACAGGGAAAAGGCTACCAAATATAAAGAGTCTATTCATGAAATTAGATTAAATTCTAAAGCTACCATTAAAGCCCAACTTGCGTTTAATTCCAATTTTCTTACTTAAAAACTATGAAAAAACATTTAAAAGAGATACGACTTAGAAAATATGTAGCTTTAATGAAAATGATAAAACTGAATTATCGATAGTGAAATTAATAAAAATGAGGGAAATAAAATGACAAAAATGAGAAATGAAAACAAGTGAAGAAGTGAAACAAGTGAATGAGAAACAAGTTTAAGAGATAGGTGAAATAAATATGACAATTTAATTAAATGCAAAATATTAAAAATACTGTTTAACAACTACATTTGTGACAGTAACTGCTGCTTTTAGCCACTTTCTTCAACGTAAACTCGTAACAAAATTAAGTTCTATTTGTAAAGTTGCATGTCAAATTGGTTATTACAATTTGGAAAATTACTTCAATCGTTCAAATTTTTACCTAGTTTTGTTTGTAAATCCAAAAGTATATACGTAAAATATTACCCAATTATTTCTACATAATTTAAAAAGGTTTTTTTTTTATTCAAAAGTGTTTCGTAAAACGATTCATCCATTATTTTTTAATTATTATAATAAATTTTTATTAAACATCAGTAGAGTAGCAACGTCAAATATAATTACATTGATATCGATGCTAAAAGGATGGATATTGAATAAAAATGGAAATTATATATGAAATTTTAAAAAACTTATATTCTGTAGTTTAGAAAAATTTGCAATAACCTTTAGTTATAATATATCTTGCATTTATATGCTTCACCTATTGCATTATAGTAGTTTGGAATGTATAGAAATGCCAAAAGTTTATAATTTTTTTTCAAAAGTAGAAAAAATAACGTATTTAAAAATGATTAATAATGACTGAAACTTTACGAAATTCATCCGTTAAATTTTAAAAATTTAATGATTTTGCCTTAATACGAAAACCTTCAGTTTCACAAATGCCTAAAATAGTTTGTGCAATCGACAAATAGGAATGCTTCAGATGATGTAACGCCCTTTTTTTTCTAAATACTTTGATAATTTTTTATTTCTATGCAAGCTTTCTCTAACAAACGTTTTAAACAACCAACAGCACAGAAAGAGATTAACAAATTAAATATTTTTAAAAAAGTATTTTCGAACATCGAAACAATATTAATTCCGGGCAACAAAGAAAACAAACAATTGGAGCTGTCGTCATCCAAGACGTGAAACAACCCCATTGACAACCCAAAAACTTTTGGATTGGCCGCCAATAACATTCGACTTAACCGCAGTAGCACGGAAACACCGAATGCATACCTGGCCGCCAATAACATTCGACTTAACCGCAGTAGCATGGAAACATCGAATGCATGTCTGGCCGCCGATGCTTTAGCATTTAGTGATATGCTTCAACTCTTTTTTTAAATAAAATGAGTTATTAAAATTCAACGAAGAGTATATAATTGGTATGCTTCGCGTCGTGGATGGCAACAGTCTCGACGGTTTTCTTTAATTTCTTGCCTGGCATTAATTTGTTTTGGTATTCGAAAATGAGTTTTCTAATGATATTTTAATTATTAATTTTTTAAACTTTTGCTGTGCTGCTGCTTGTTCAAAACATTTGCTAAAGAAATCTTTCATAGAAAGAAAAGTTCCTTTTCATCTATATCGATCATTTTGAGAGTGCAGCCGAAGCAAACAATGAAACTGCAGTACATGGGAAAATGAAAACAAGATCGTTACGTCACCTGAAACATTCCAACTGGAGCTCTAAACATTACCAATTTTTAAATGCCGAGTTTAAAATTTGGATATAATCACCGATTTTTTACATTTCAATTTTGAAGCATTGATTTAAAATTGCATTAAAAACAGTTAAAACTTGTTATAATTTTACTGTATGTTAAGTTTTATTAAGTAAATAAAATGCTTACAAATATTTCCTTTGCACAAAATGAACTGTTGACATCTCACAGAATGGGGAAAAGACTACGAAATAAAATGAGTCTATTCCTGAAATTAGGCTTTAGAATTTAATATAACTAGCATTTTAATTCCAATTTTTTCAAACTTAAAAACTATAAAGAAGCATTAAACAGAGATAAGAGTTAGAAAATAACTTTAATGAAAATGATAAAACCGTTATTATGATGATATCGTCGTTATGACATTATCGTTAGTGAAATTAATAAAAATGAGAAAAATGAAATGACCAAAATGAGAATAATGCAAACGAGTGAAACGAAATCACTAAAAAATAGATGAAATAAATATGACAGTATAATTAAATGCGAAAATATTAAAAATACTGCTAAACAAGTAGATTTGTGACAGTAAGCGCTGCTTTTAACCACTTTCTTCAACGTAAGCTCATGAAAAAAAGTAAGTTCTATTTGTAAAACAGCATGTCAAATTGGTTATTATATTTTGAAAAAATTACTTTAGTTAAAATTTTTACTAAGATTTGTTTGTAAATCCAAAAGTATATACGTTAAATATTACCCAATTACTTCTACATAATTTAGAAAGGGTTTTCTTATTCAAAAGAGTTTCGTAAAACGATCCATCCATTATTTTTTAATTATTATAATAAATTTTTATTAAATATCGGTAGAGTAGCAACGTCAAATATAATTACATTATACCGATGCTAAAAGGATGGATATTGAATAAAAATAGAAATTATATACGAAATTTGAGAGAACTTATATTCTGTAGTTTAGAAAAATTCGGAATAATTAGCAATAACCTTAAGTTATAATATATCTTGCATTTATATGCTTCACCTATTGCATTATAGTAGTTTGGAATGTATAAAAATGCAAAAAGTTCATAATTTTTTCAAAAGTTGAAAAAATGACGTATTTATAAATGATTAATAATGACTGAAACTTACTAATATTCATCTGTTTGATTTTAAAAATTTAATGGTTTTGCCTTAATACAAAAACCTTCAGTTTTACAAATGCCTAAAATAGTTTGTGCAATCGACAAATAGGAATGCTACAGATGATGTAACGCCCTTTTTTTTCGAAATACTTTACTGATAATTTTTTATTTCTATGCAAGCTTTCTCTGACAAACGTTTTAAACAACCAACAGTACAGAAAGTTAGCAAAGTTAACAAGTTAAATATTTATAAAAAAACTATTTCCGAACATCAAAACAATATTAATTCCGGGCAACAAAGAAGACAGACCGTTGGAGCTGTTGTCATCCAAGACGTGAAACAATCCCATTGGCAACCCAAGAACTTTTGGATAGGCCGCCAATAACATTCGACTTAACCGCAGTAGCACGGAAACATCGAATGCATGTCTGGCCACCAATAACTTTCGACTTAACCGCTGTAGCACGGAAACATCGAATGCATATCTGGCCGCCAATAACATTCGACTTAACCGCAGTAGCACGGAAACATCGAATGCATGTCTGGCCACCAATAACTTTCGACTTAACCGCTGTAGCACGGAAACATCGAATGCACATCTGGCCGCCAATAACATTCGACTTAACCGCAGTGGCACGGAAACATCGAATGCACATCTGGCCACCAATAACATTCGACTTAACCGCAGTAGCACGGAAACATCGAATGCACATCTGGCCACCAATAACATTCGACTTAACCGCAGTGGCACGGAAACATCGAATGCACATCTGGCCACCAATAACATTCGACTTAACCGCAGTAGCACGGAAACATCGAATGCACATCTGGCCACCAATAACATTCGACTTAACCGCAGTAGCACGGAAACAACGAATGCATATCTGGCCGCCAATAACATTCGACTTAACCGCTGTAGCACGGAAACATCGAATGCACATCTGGCCGCCAATAACATTCGACTTAACCGCTGTAGCACGGAAACATCGAATGCATGTCTGGCCGCCGATGCTTTAGCAATAACTCATTTTAATACGCTTCAACTCTATTTTAAATAAAATGAGTTATTTTCAAAATTTAACGAAGAGTACAAAATGGGATTGTTTCACGTCGTGGATGGCAACAGCCTCGACGGTTTTCTTTATTTTCTTGTCTGGCATTAATTTGTTTAGGTATTCGAAAATGAGTTTTCTAATAATATTTTACTTATTGCATTTTTTAACTTTATGCTGTGCTGTTGCTTGTTGAAAACATTTGTTAAAGAAAGCTTGCATAGAAAGAGTTCTTTTCATCTATATCGGTCATTTTGAGAGTGAAGCCGAAGCCAACTTTGAAACCGCAGTATGTAGAAAAATGAAAACGATATCGTTAGGTCATCTGACACATTCCTATACTAAAGTTCTGAACATTACCAATTCTTAAATGTCCACTTCCAAAATCTGAACAATCTCCGGTTTCAAACTACTAATTCGATTTTTTACACTACATTTTTGAAGCATTGATTTAAAAGTGCATTATAAACACAGTTGAAGCTTGTTTTAATTTTACTGCATGTTAAGTTTTATAAGTAAATAAATTGCTAACAAATATTCCCTATGTACAAAATAAACTGTTGAAATCTCACGGAATAATGGGGGAAAAGTTCAATAAATATAAAGTCTCTATTCATAAACTTAGGCTTGTAGTGGTCGCTTTCCAATTTAAATAAATGCAAGATGTCGTAAAGTCTATTGGAAAATTTTACCCCTTGTTTCTTTTCAAAAAATTTGCTGAAGGAAACGGATACTGCAAACTTTCGCTTGAACCTTTTTCATTTCAAGTATAGGCGTCAACAAATAATTGTTTGTTACTTTTTAAAAAATTTAATTCTTCTATAATTGATTTTTTATTCTTCTGTAAAGAAATTTTCTAGATTTGCTTCGGAAAGGAATTTTTAATTTCATTCGAAAGTTTGATTTCGAACTATGTTCTTTACTTGGCAATTTTAATAAATCTTGTGTGAAAGTGGTTAAAGTAACAAGTACTGTAACAGAGCTATCTGCAATTGTTTTTTTAAAAGGGGGGGGGGGATCCGACTTTATTTCAAAATATATTTTTTATAATATCACGAAAATGAAAAAGTTCTCAATATTCCAAAAATTTCATTACAATGTATGAGAAAGGAATTAATGAAAATGAAAATCAGAATAACAGAAATTTATTTAAATGTATTCATACTTTTCCATAAACATTAGACTATTTAGAAAACGAGAATGAAAAAAAGAGCAACAAATGTGAAATTATAGAAAATAAGAATGAAAATGAGAATAATGAAGACAAGTATTAAATCAGAAAAGTAAAAATATAATCAATGATTTAAAAAAAACCTAACATTTCACCACACAACGGGTGTATGAATTTCTTTGAGATACCGCAGACCTTCCGTGAAAGACCGTCCCTGGATCTACAATCCAAACTAATACATGCAAATTTAGGTTATTTCAATTAATGGTATGCTTTATATTGGAAAAAGTAGCTGCGACGGAGTAATTAGGTTCTCATAAAAAGAAACTTTGTTACTTTTCATTGAATGTAGCAAATGAGAGAGATTAACCCTTTCAGTTCCAGTGATGCCATTTGGAATCATCACTTACAATATTTTTTTTTTCAAATGTGTATGAACACACATCATTCGATTCTTCACACTTTGTTCTTTTTGACAATATTTTACACTAATCTCAATGGAAGTCAGAACTACTATTTTTTTATTCAGAAAATAGCTAACAAGCGTTTCACCTAATTTTTGATAAGTTCACTTCAGTTCCACATATTAAAACACAATTTAAACTATTTCGGTTAAAATAATTACTAAATTTTTTTTAATAATCTGGTTAGATGCCTTAAAATATACAACTCGAAGTGTTTTTAGGTGATATATATTTTTATTTTGTTGTTTTCCACAGTTAAAAAATTTTGGCATTATTTAAAAAAAAAACGATAAAAAATTAACATGAATTTATTTTTCTTATGGAACTTTATTTTTGACCTAAAATAAGCTTATTTTGGGAATATCAGATGTTTCTGTAGTGTAGTAAATTTTTGGGACTGAAAGGGTTAAAGTGAAAGTAAAAAAAAATAGCACTTATTGTGTAATCGACAAACTGTATGGAAATATATTAAAATGCATTTAATCTTAACGCACTCGGAATAATATATAAGTGCACCCCGATTAATAAGATTGAAGTTATGGGAATGTTTTAGATGTTAAGCTCCTGTTTTCATTTTTCTACGTACTGCGATTTAATTGTTTGCTTCGGTTTCACTCTGAAAATGAAAAATTTAGACAAAAAGAAACTTCTTATATGCAAGTTTTCTTTAACAAATGTGTTAAACAATCAACACCACATCAAGAAGTTAACATTTAGAAAATGTATAATAAGGAAAATATCACTGAAATAGTCATTTTCAAATACCTAAACATAAGTAATTCCAGGCAACAAATGAAAACAATCCGTTGGAGCGGTTGCCATCCAAGACGTGAAACAACCCCATTGAAAACCAAAGAACTTTAGGATTGGCAGCCAATAACATTCGACTTAACCGCAGTAGCACGGAAACATCGAATGCCTGGTCGCCAATGCCTTAGCAGATAATAATTTTAATCCGCTTCAACTTTACTTTATAGTATAAAATAAGTCATTTTCAAAATTCTACAAAGTTTATAATGGGGTTGTTTGACGTGGTTGACAGCAGCTCCAACGGTAATAATTAATTTGTTAATTTGTTGTCTGGCATTAATTTTGTTCTGGTATTCGAAAATGAGTTTTCTAAGAATATTTTACTTATTAAATGTTTTAAATGCCAAGTTCTCGCTGCGATGTTGGTTGTTCAAAACATTTGTTAAAGAAGCTTGCATAAGAATGAAAAGTTTCTTTTCACCTATATCGGCCATTTTGAGAGTGAAGTCGAAGCAACCAATGATATCGCAGTACTAGTGAAAATGAAAACAAGAGCGTTACGTCGTCTGAAACCTTTCCTTTGGAGATCTGAACATTGAAAAGCTGCATTTAAGAAGAATTGGTAAAGTCTGTATTAAATCTCCGGTTTCAAACTAACAATTTACTTTTTTACACTACTAATCAAAGCATTTTTGAAGAATTGATTTAAAATCGCATTGAAAATACAGTTGAAACTTGTTTTAAATTTACTGTATGTTAAGTTTTAATTAACTTAATGCTAACCAAAATTTATTGTACACAAAATGAACTGTTGAAATCTCACAGAATATGGGGGAAAAAGTTACTAAATGCAAAGTCGAACTTCATGAAATTAGGCTTCTAGTGGACGCTTAAGAATTTAAGTGAATGTAAAAAGGTTGAAGTCCATTGGAATTTGCATAAATGAGCAATGAGTTTCAAACTGGATTGCTAAATTAAACAATCAGGTTTGTAAATGTTTCATTAAGAAAATCTACGTATTTATATTTCATTTCAAATATAACAGCCAACAAATAATTTTTGATGACTTTTAAATGATACAATTATTCTCTAAAAAAATAAAAAAAATCTAGATTTGTCTCCGATGTCCCTTAAATTTCTTTCGAAAGCATTCTAATGCAAAACTTACGACATTTTAAACTAAAATACACAATTATGGCTATACATTAACTAAAATATATAATTATGGGTTTTTAAAGTTTGCGTTAGAGCTAACTGTTCTTCACAAAGATTTTTTTAAAAATCTTGTGTGAAAGTGGTTAAAGCAACAAATACTGTTAGTAGTTTAAGTAAGTACAAAGTTAAGGTTTAGTACACAGCTATCTTCGGCTGCTTTTTTAGGAAGAGGGCTATGCGACTTTACAAATTTATTTTGTAATATCACTACCACAAAAAAAAAAGATTCGACAATCCAAATAATTCATTAAAATGTATGAGAAAGGAATAAATGAAACTGAGAATATAGTAAATGAAAATAAGAATCATAATGGAAGAAAAATAAATTGAAACTTAAATTCTTCTATAAACGTTATAAAATTTAGCAAAAGAGAATGAACCAAAAAAACAAGTCTGAATATATAGAACTTATGAATGAAAATGAAGGCAAAAATTTATTTAGAAAAGTAAAAACATAATCAATGACTTAAAAAAAAACTAACATTTCACCACGCACAATTGAGTGCATAAATTTCTTTACGATACCGCAGACCTTCAGTGAATGACCGTCCCTGAATCTACAATCAAATAAAATTCATGCAGATTTGGGTAATTTCAATTAATGGTATGCTTTATATTGGAAAATGTAGCTGCGACGGAGAAATTAAGTTTGCACAATGAGAAACTTTTGTAACGTTTCATTGAATGTAGCGAAATGAGAGATAGCTAATTTTGTAAGTCGAAATAATGGCACTTATAAATTCATGAAAATGAGAATAATGGTATATATAAATTAAATTCAGAATAATGAAAGTAAAGAAAAGAATGAAAGTACCGAAAATGAAAAATAATTAAATTAATAAATATAAAGAATAAAACTAATAAAAATGCAAATGAAATTTTAAAAAGTAATATGAATAAGAGTAAAATGTAAAAGACAAATGTTAAAATCTCGACTTGAATATCAACAAAAAATGAAAATATTCAAACTAATCAATAACAAAATGATAATATAGAAAATAAGAATGATGAAAATGAATATAGAATATCAGCATTTATGAACATCAAATGATTATATTAATAAAAATAAAAATCAAATTTATAAAAATGGAAATATAATTACATAAATGAACATAAAAATGATAATACAAATCGACTTAAATATGTCTAAAATATTACAAACACACCAATGAATATAATCAAACTAATAAATAAAATGAGAATATAGAATAAAAGAATAATGAAAATATATAAAATAAGAATGATGAAAATTAATACAAATAAAAATATAGAAGAAAAAATAATAAAGAGTAAAGTACTTATAAGGAAAAGTAAGAACATAATGACTCACAAAAACCAACATTTCGAATCCCATTCGATTGCATAAATTCATTTTACGATACCGGAGACCTTCCGAAACGAATCCCTGTATCTACAATCCCAGCCAATTCATGCAAATTAGGGTTATTTCCCTTAATTGAATGTTCGAGATAGAACAACGGGGGAGAGGGGTGGGGGCAAGGGCGATTGTATCGTACACCTGGCGTATATGGGCAGTTGTAGAAGGGCAGAATTCATGATTTCTGTCGCTGCTCGGGTAGGAAATTTATCGTTATGGCGGGAAAGGGGGGGATTTATTGCCCTTTTTGCATGTTATTAGTGCGTCGGGGGGCGTATTTGTATTAAAGATTAAGTGGATGAGATTTGGTTCCTGGTATATACAGATTGTCTTTGTTTTTAACTCTCCAACCTAAGTATTTTCACAGACATTTTAGTCTGTATAGTTTAGCCAGTAATATTAGTAAAACTAATATTGGTGGATTTGGGGAAATTTTAGTTTGTTTGAGTTGTTGTCGAACTAGAGCTACACGAGTGCTGTTTAACGACGGGACAGTTAATTGTTTACCATGGTTAAGTGACAAAGTCGACGTTTGCTCACCATATCCATTTGTATTGGAAATTTCTTTCGTGTACAATGCATTTATGGAATTGGTTTTGTTAAGATAAATAAATTTGTAATATAATATATCTGTTTTATGTGGAACATTTTGGTTTTTGAAGGTTGTGTTTATTATGTTGGGATTTTTAAAAAAGCGGAAAATTGCCAAAAAAATGTCAAACTGCAGCAGGTCGTCAATGGAGGGAATAGGTTAGGGAATAGGATAAAAACCTAAGGACTAGATTATCAATTTTAAACCACCACAAACTTTGCCCTGAAAATTTACGAGATTTTTTTTTTGTTGGGGTTTTTTGATTTTTATGTGTTTTAATATAGTTTTAAAAAGTTTGACAATTTCTAATTATCCGATAGTCAAAGTGAAAAGTGATGGAAATTATGTTTACCCGAGGACATTGCAAATGGCACACGGATTAAAAAGATGACTTCCCTTGTATTTAATTCTGAATCAGCAAAGGGCCCAACCACTGAATAAAATCATGAAGCTTGGACTTGCTATTCCAATTTTTAAGAGGCCTATTCTTTTTAAGCGACTTATTCTTTGACATATGCTGAACTTTATTACAAAGCTTTTATAGCTTGCTGCCATTTGTTTCTAATTTGGTCAAATTGAATGCCTAATAGATTGATGATCAAAAAATACTAATTTGTATTTAATTCTGCAACGTAATGAAAATATCGAAATGGTGCGCGCGCATGCCTTACCAATTCGTATAGGCATTTCCATGCGCGCAATGTCTTGCCATTTTTATTGTCGCAGTGTGGACATAGCCTTTCGAAAATTTGTCTTTTCGCATCCAGTCCTTCAAAGGGATTTCTCACACAAACATATCCCAAAACTACAAAAAGAAAGCAGTGAGCATTGACCTTTTTAGTTGGGATTTTTCTTTAGCGGATATCAGGAGGACATCCCCGGTTGAAGCAATCGTAATGCACAGAAGGACATGTGACAAACGATGCCGATCTATCTCCGCAGAATGAAAGAAACAAAAATCGTCGCAGCCCATCGCTTCATTTCACGGCGGCGGTGCAGCTTTGAGAGAAAGTTTCTTAAAGAATGGAAAGAACAGCGTGGTCTTTTCCTACAGTCTTTAGAGCTCGACTACAGAATAGAAGACCATTAAAATCTGGTCTTACTCACACTGTATAAAAAACTTTACTTTTAAGGAAATTACCCAAACAGTTTCGCTTTACTTAACGGTCTTAAAACCATTTTTTTTTACAGTTTAAATAGTTTTCTCCAAAACTCAGTCTTGATGGGAAGTTCAACTTCAAAAAGATTACTTATTTTTGCTTCAATATGTCGAGGGATTTCGAGGCCTTATGACGTTAACGTGTTACTTGATTGAATTCAAATAGCTCCTAATGAAAAAAAAAACAGTTTTTAAGTAGTACGAATATTTAACGGGCAAAACCGTATTTTAACTGTTAATTACCATATTTAATGCAGAAAGTGTTGGTAGTTTTCAGGTTTTTTTTCCGGCAACTCAGTTTAAAACCATAAATTATTAAAGGGCTTCGAAATCTTATCCAGGCGATCTATTTAAGCTTTTTACAGCACACGATTTTATGGATTAAGTTCTTATTTGTTTTTACGTAATCTGATAAAATATTAAGTCACTATTTGTTTGATGTTTAGACTAATATTTATTCAACATTATCCATATGAAACGGAATGAAAAAAATTGGAAATCGCAACAGATTATAGTCGGCGACACTGCAAGAGGGGACCCTAATAAAAGTCTGGCTACATGTCGACTGTCATAAGTGAACTGGATAGATTTTTAATTGAAGATTGAATTCTCAAATAAACAAAACTAATTACTTACAAAACTAGCACATGCAACATGTTGTAAGATCATACAGTGACTTGCAAATAATTTTTTTTTGGAATGTATATGGAATATTTAAATTACAGACCCCAGTCCCATTCAAATACCACAACATGTAACTTTTTTCACAACTCAAAATAATATGACAAAAATAAACGTTTTTGCAATTAATTGCCGTCAGATTTTCTATTAAATATTCCTATCACCTATTTTCGCTACGAATTTCGGTCCACGAACTATTAAACTGTTCTCGGAAAAGAGCACATATTTTAGTTTCCTTAATCCTGTCTCGCAACAAGTTCTTCCATTGAACACGCAAAGAAATACGGAAAAAGCAAGAAAAAGGATCCGTCTCGGCTTATAAGTCACTGTGACAATCTTAATTTTTTTTTCTTCTTTTAGTAAAAAAAAGGAAAATTGAAAAAGGAGAGAAGATCAGTTGAGAGAACTATGGATGTCGTAGCCTTGTTTTTCAAGAAACTAATTTCTACTTGTGTTTATTTTGGTTAATAAATATTTTGATAAAAGTCACCTGATTTTATTTCTGAATGGGAAGGGGTTTAAAAATGTTTAATAATTTTCAAATTATTTATATAAATAGAATAGATTGTACTAATAGTTTATTGCCCCCGGCCCAAATTCTTTTCTATAATAATCAGAATAGTATTTTAATTTCCATTCGGGATATGAGCAAGCTTAGGGATTAAACCCTAGAAAAACTAGACATGTATCCGAGTTCGAGAAGAACATGCAGAAAGTAGTAACTACAGTAAAACGTACCTTCCTCATCGTATCATTAGTAATATCTTGCATATTGTGAATATGTGAACATTTTATGGCAGCTACACCTTTGCGGAATCGCAATATTCTCGAAAACTTAATTATAACGTTCGACAGGCACTAAAAATGAGTGTACCTGCTGGACAAATAAAAAAAAACTTCGGTCTTTTAAGGGGGTTCAGTACCCCAAAATCGGTGAAAAAATAAAAACAAAAATTATTGGCTTAAAATACTATTACAACCTTTATTAATAATGTCACAAAGTATCAAGACGAGTGGAAAAATATTTTTGACTTTAAAAGCCATTTTAATGTCACGGCTTTTAGTAAGGAAATGGGTTAACAATAAAAACTTTAAACGCGTTTTTCTCAGAACTTGACTTTTTGAACTTCGATGTACCTTATCTCAAAAACTATGCTATGTTTTCTCGTAAACTTTTTTTTAGATGATGTAATACATAGTATAGATTAATCTGAGGTTATAAATTTTAATAAAACTAAAGTGAAAAAAATTGTATGGGGCAAAAAAGTGAAAAATTTCATGATTTTTTGGGTACTTTAAAACTTATTTTATTTTTAAAAAATCTAACAGTTATTTAAAAAAAAACTTTTAACCTCAGATTAATATATAAGGTTGGTATAACACACACAGAAAGTTTTAAGAAGATCTGATCAGTAGTTATTGCGAAAAGGTACATTGCAATTGACCAATTTAACATTATCGATATACAACATACCGAACCCCCTTAATTCGACCTGTAGAATGGTTTAAGACAGACCTATGTTCAAGAACAACTTTTTTAGAATCAGCATACTTCAAAACGTGTGGAAATACAAAATCATCATTTTGAATTTTTCACTTTCCATTTTGGAACCTATTTTGAATTATGGATATTCCATGACTCCATTACTACATGTTAAGAAAAAGTTATTTTTTTATATCAAACAAAATATCATTTTCCTACGAGTGCACGCCTTTACATCATTCAAATTAGTTCTCATTTCAAGACTCGACTATTCCCTACATTGTAGAAATGTTTCATAAAATTACAACACATTATGAGATTACTATTTACATCACTGATGTAATTTCTGTTTTAATTAAATTGATGTTTTTTAAAGCATAGCCACTTGAAGAACTTAATCCAATTGCAATTAAACAGAGAAAATGTGTGTACCAATCACGGCCAGTGAAGCAAACATTTTTGGCCCAATACCACACCATAAATTTTACATCATATGGAAATTCACATCAGGCTTTTTTGCCATCACACGAGATGGTAAATTATAAGGGTGTTTTTTTTTAATGTAGACCAACCCTTTAACTTTTTTTCCATCTTTTTTTATACATTAATATTCAAACGGCGAACTATGGCCAGATCTGGTAGCGTGACACGGCGAGACCCCTCTCTGAATTTAGAAAGGAGTACCGAAATTTATTTTTAGGTTTAGGTTTGAATTATCGTAGCACTGGAGCTACGTCGTATTTTAGAACCACAGTCAAGTTACGAGACGACACCTGAATAGGCATCCAACGCAACCGTTAAGGGCGACGTCGTACTCAGCGTTAGGACTTTGAAGGATATTTAACGTGCACTCCCTTACACGGGGTATTATTCGTCGGACATTTCTGGCTGCACGGGCCGCTTATAGGTTGGCAGTTATTTTGGGGATGCCCGGACCCGAACCTGGGACCTTTTGCATGCTAGGCGAGTGCCTAACCGACTGGGCTCCCCAAAATTCGTTGTGTCTATAGTCCGAGTTTTACTAGATTAGGCCCAGACTATAAACTATAACATCCCTCTAACTTTTTTAATGTTTTTTGATGCATTAATATTCAAATGGCGAACTATGGCCAAATCTGGTAGCGTGACACGACGAGACCCCTCTCTTCCGAGTTTAGAATGGAGACCCAAAACTTGTGTTTATAGTCGAGTTTTCGTAGATTAGGCCCTGCCTATAAACTACTAGCAGTATGTTCCCGCCTTACTGGGAACCCGTTAACTTCGCATTGCTTCCTTTTAGAGGCATGCTAACTTGTGAAAATACACTCAAAATCAAAACAAAATTAAATTCCTGTTTGCGCATGCGCACTTAAAAAGCAAACACTAATAGAGGATGGTGTCAAGCCCCCGTTTCGGCCCGGTCCATGTATTTTCAAGCCCTATTATGGTCCCGCTCTCTCACGTGGATGACGTTTTTTGAAACTAATTATATTAATTAAAAATCAAATATGAAAAAACTAAGCCTCAGGTGCACACAAAGGTATTAAAAGTAAACGGTATTAAAAATTTCGAATTTTTTAGAGCAGTCTAAGTAGGTCTTTTGCGATCCACATATATACACACAGACAGACTCTTTCTTTTATTATTATATATAACATAGCTCTAACTTTTTGATACATTAATATTCAAACGGCGAACTATGGCCAAATCTGGTAGCGTGACACGGCGACCCCTCTTCCGAATTTAGAAAGTGGGCCTGAAAGGGAAATTACGACTGACAGGTATCGATTTTTTTTCCAGGCATCCTGTTCAGTTAGTTACGGATAAGTTGAAGGGGGGCTCGTAATAAAAATTCTGCCCCGGAGCGCATAAGTTCCAAAAGTGGGGTGTTCTCTTTTGTTTTGTCGGAAGTAGTGGGTTCCGTTCAGCTACGGTTAGCGCGACACGCATGATTTGGGAATTGGATTAATTCATCCTGAGACTTGATTGGTGGAAGTAACGAACGAGGGTTTGAAATTAGTCCTGCAGTAGTATAAACTGTTTAATTTAAACAATGGCCTAAACAGTCCCAAAACACAACAGCCTATAAGAAAGTACTAAAATATTGTAAATAAACTTCAGAACAAAAAAGGGCCGTTTCATTGTTGCAGATACTGCATTTTAACTCTCTATTAAACTGTAGATAAGTATAAGTTTAACCCCCCCCCCCCCATTAAGTTTTAAATAATATATTTCAAATATATCCAAAAGCTTCAATAAGGGTTTAGAGACAAAAAATTGTTCTAAAGATTTCTAAGCAAATTTAATTATCAGAGATCTTGTTTGAATAAGATATTGCTCATTATAAGTTCATGTTTAACCCTCTAATGCACACTTTTGCCATATGGAAACAAGAAACATAATCCCCCTTTATTCTATCAAAGTAGAGCTTCCTCGACAAATCTGTGTTTCTTCATCTATTACATTCCATTTCCATGTTTTGAAGTTTTAGTTATTAGTAACCCTCAAAGATGACAGTAGTAAAAGTGTATTCAAAACTAAAGAGTGAGGTTATTAATTTTTATGAAATTACGTCTTATGGCAGCATTCAAAGTATAATAATATTAGTACTAAATACAAATAAATTGTTTTGAAAAAATAATTATAGTTCAAGAGGGTTATTTTAAAATACATAGTTTTCAGTAATTCTTATCAAGATTGGAATTTTGTAGTTGGTTTTTACCATGCCAAGAATTTTAAAAATTGAAATTATTTAAATTCCAATGCAGTTAATTTTTTTTTCAGTATTTTCCCCATAATGTATGAGTATTAGAGATACAAATATATTTTTTCGGGATTAAAAAAAATCATGCATTACAGGGTTATAAGAAAATTTAAAGGACTAGTTTGAGCATCAGAATAGATTTTATTTAGTATTATAAAAGAAATAAAACTCAATATATTAAAAAAAAATTGCCACAGCTAACCAGCCAACCTGGCTAAATCCAGGCCAGCTTGAAAAAAGGTTGAAGAAAATTGGTAAGGTGTACATTTGTTTCCACTGCATTATGTAGCCTACTCCTGGCCAGCCTAAGTCTGGTAAATAGAAATATGGCTATGGAGAAGATCCTTCCGCGGATGTAAAGAGTTCCATAAATTATTTGCGAATCCATCCAGAAAACTTATTTAAAACATTAGTTTCGTGAAAGGTCTAACAGGTTTGAATATTATTTGAAAAAATTGACAATTTTATTAGAATGAAGTGAATTTTGGTAAAATTGTATTCAGATCATTTGTGGTTCTGAAGTTTTAATTTATAAAATGTTTACCATTATCATTTTACTATATTTTTGCAGCAAAAAGTTTAACGAATATCTAAATCTTTACAATTTACATTTAGTAAATTTATTGAATTTACGTTAATTATTTATTCTAATATCCGGGTATTCACACAAGTATACACATAGCCGCCGTCGTCCGAATTTATAATAATCCCCCATTTATACTATTAAACATAATATTATTAAAATAAGTAATACTATCAAAAAGAATTAATGTTACAAATACATTCCCAATAAAAAGAATACAATAAAATTCTATATTACCGTTTTTATTTTAATTAGACATATCCTAGACAAATATATTTCTCTTTGATAATATATTTGCATTTTGATTATGTGATCCAACTCTTTTTGAAATTTCCTGAATTCCTGAATGTTAAGTACGCATAACAAATGTCAATTTCACTGAAATAATAAAAGGAAGTTTCATAAATTAATGCTTGACGTAGTAAAAATATTTTGTAGTTATGTACGAAAGTCCAAACGTAAAGGATTCGATGTTAAATTGAAAATTTGTCTTTTAAGTAAATATTTTATGTTAGGTTTATATTTCAATCATTACTATTATATAAACCAAACTTTTTTTTTTCAGATAATTTGAGTAGCATGATCTAAATGTGATACTCATTGTATATATTTACAGATGTCAAAAGCCACTTCTGAATTTGTTATAATCTGCTTTTAAACAGTTCTTATTTACTTATATTGTGAGTTATTATTGGAAGTATTGAAAATGCAGTTTGTTTTCCTTTCTTATATGTGTTATAATTTGATTAACGTTTGTTTATTCAAATAATGAGCCTTACACTTGATAAACTTAAATTATGTTATAATAGCTTTTTAAAATTTCAAAAGGGTAAAAGCATAATTCTTTTTACAAATAAAATTTGGAGTGTTCATTTTTTGTGGTTTATTTTATTAACTTATGCGTCTTATTATTGTGTCTTATTATAATTATTTTAGTGACACATACATGGTTTTTTACCCCCTTGAAACGAGCAAAGATTTCTGTTATGTTGGTTCTGTGTTAATAAAGTATTTATAAATTTCAGTCCCAACTCTACATTATGTTGCTTACTGGGCTTAAATATTTTACTAATAAACATATTGCTATAAAAATAATTTCATGAATATCATACGTTTGTAAGAAATAAAATTGCATTCATTATACGTGCATATTATACAAAATTTAATTATTTTATAGCAAGAACCTTAAAATATTTTTTTATAGAATGTCCTTTTTTCAAATCGTTATTTAGTTCTACATTCTAATGTAGAAAGACGTTATGAGACCTTTTAGTCTCCTTTTTTGATTTTCAGCTTAACATTATCTTAATAGCGCTACGGATTTAGAAAAAAAAAATCTTTCAATTTCTTTGTGCTGCTATTTGGAGCCTCGTCGTCTGGCCTTGAACGAAATTTGACACGATTCTCGGGGTAATTTCCCACTATGTTAATTATAAAACAACCAGCCTATACTAACACTATTAGTCATCAATTTTAAAGGCACACCCGATCAGAGTTTGAGTAACTCCAGCATGAGTTTGAAGATTTCGACAAAACTTTGAACCACAGGTTTAAAAAAAATCACGGCATGGGTTTGGGTATGGTCGGCTGAGTTAAAATCCAAATGAGTCGAATAATGCGAGATGAAGTAGAGATGTGAAACACTACATTACTTACTCAATGAATCGACACGTTTAAAGGCAATAACATACACGATAATTTAATTTTAATTCCTTAAAAAGGTGTAATATTCAAAAAATTATGGCAGCTACCCTTTGCGTTGGTCCTCAACTATTCAAGAAAGGTCTTGAAGACAAAATTACATTGCGTACAATTCGTCGCGTTATCTCGTCTCTGCATTCTCACCCTCACCATAGTAAAAAAAAGTTTTTGTAAAGTGACTGCACCAAGTGATTAAAAACTTCAAAGCCATCTAGAATTAGAATGTGGAGTTGTATTTTATAACTATTTATAACAATGTCTCAGATTAAAATACCCGAGGTACATTAAATCACGGTTCTCATCTCTGTAATCATCTATTAGAAGAAACAAAACCGATTAAACACGATAGAGGATCATACTATGTATGTTTTAGTTCAAGATAGTGCCTACCTAAGTAAACAAGTAATAATGCGCCGTCATTACAAATTCGACAAAATCATTTTGCATGCTCGGCATGATTCTCATAACTAACAAAAATTTCACAAATGTGGCATGTCTTGGTTATCAGATACAGTTCAATATTGTGAAGTTATTAACCTAAGCATCTCCCTTTTAACCCTCTGAGGATTACAAACATATAAAACCGTCACCTAGCAGTCAGGTTTTCCAGCAATACACATAATTTTTAAAAAAAATTACATTTTATGAATCGATAAATTGAAAAAAATTGCAGCAAATATGACTCGTTCATTCTGCCACAGTAATATAATTTACAGACTTGATTTTCAGTTGAAAATGTTAATTTTCTTTTCATGTAGTGAATAGAAGTTTATTCTTTAGCCAATCGGCTTGTCACTCAGAGAAAAACTAGTCCAGAACTAGCTAAACTAGTTGTATCTAGTATCTATCTATAACTAGTATATATCAGTATATATAAGTATAACTGCACTAGAAAACTAGTAGCAGTATAGGCATTTTAAACATTCCTTTATATCCCATAAAAAATGTAAACTCTTTCAACCCAACCCAATTACACTTAGTCATCAACCTCGACACCTTTGCATTGAACCAGACCAATACCATACGCAAATGAGACAGCCGACACATCAACAAAAGCCGTCATAATCTTGGCAAGTTCTCAACAAAAGTGTGGGTCATTGCTCGGGCCTGTGTTGTGCCTATACACTGACTGCCACCTCCACATACACGAGTACCGGGAGAGACGCATTTCTTTTTGTTTTGGCTCCTTCACGCGAACTTATGCAAGATAAGACGTGACTTTTTAGAGAAGAGTTTCTTCTGTTGTCATTCCCGTACAGCGGTGAAGGCTAGATATCGACCTTGAGATAGATTTTTTAAACTAAAAATACAGGGAGTTGTAGTACGGCAGTGGTGATAGTCTGTACATTTTTTGAACCCACACAGCTGTAATGTAACTCTTGAGTTAAATTCTTTGGTATAAATTCGTTAGATTACTGATCAAAAGTAAAAAAAATCAATACATTAATATTCAGCATCAATTACTATGATAACTTGGTAGATTCAAAGCTAAATACATTTTAAATTTGTGATACGTGTTGACAAACCATAAAACACTTTTGAAAAAATTTAAAACTATCTTTGGAGTATTGAATTACTATAAATATGTTTCCGAAGAAGAAAAATACACGTTTATTTCATCACGGTATATGTTTGAATATTCATCTAACTATCCGCATCCCTCACATTCCTCCCCCACAACATAAAAAAAGTGTAGTAAAGATAATATGCGCTTCTCCATTAGAAAATTAGAAAGCTCAGAAAAAAACTTAGATTGGTTGAGTTCAGTTATCATCGCACAAAGCTACACAAGGACTATTAGCGACTGGTGTCTTATTTTAGAAACACAGTCAAGTGATGAGCCAAATCCTGAGGAGACACCCAACGCAACTTTAAGGAGCGACATCGTGCGCTACGTCGGGAATCGATCAGATTTAACGTAATTTCTTTTCGGGGGGTATTTTTCATCTGACATTTTGACTGCACAGGCCGTTTGTAGGTCAGCAGTTATTTTGGAAATTACTCTCTTAAAACAAAAGAGTGAAATCCACTCCAGTAGGAGAAGTGCATTTTCGACACTGGAAATTAGTGAATATTTACTCAGACGGAGTTAAAATCACTCGTTTGGAGTGATCCTGTCGGAGGCTTAACACACAAAGGATCCACTATAAAAGGAGGAGTGCATTTTCCAGACTGGAGGAGTGAAAATCAATCAGACTGAGTTAAAATCGCTCGTTCGTTTTAAGAGTGTACTGGGACCTTTCACACGCAAAGGCAAGAGCCTTACCGACCGAGTTCCCCAGCCTCCAAATCACCTAAAAGCAATATTTGGACTTATATTTAATAAAAACAAATAAAAGATCACTCTTCAAGACAAAAAAAAATACCTGGCGTACATTTCATCGCGGTATCTCTTCTCCGCATCTTCATTTTGTGGCACAACTAACTACCCGCATCAGTCATCGTCACACTTGTCGCCATTCCTTCCTTCTCACCCACACACAGAAGAAAAAAATCGCGAAAAAATATCTTCCTGACAGTTGGTTCTTTCACTGTAGGGGTCCTAATCCGCGAGATCTAGTGATGTTGAAGATGTGGTTAATATTTTTTTACTTATTATATTTGAAAAAGAAAAAAAACTATTAAGCAAAAATCCTGAAAGAAGTCATAAAATGATTTAGGAATGCTATCAGCCAAAAATTAATTTTCACAAAATCAACTCGCATTTTGCAATATTTTAACTAACCTAAACTAATACTTCCGATGATGCCGAATTTTAAATATATCAAAAGTTACGTTATATTAAAGTATTATTAGTTATATTAAAGGTTAAAGAAATTTAATATTAATAAATAATTAGATTAATGTAATATTTGTTAACTTTAACTCAAGAACGGCAAACCGGGGTATATATCTACTCCACAAAAAAAATTGAGCTTCGTTTTTGAGTTGGTTAGTGTGACATTATCGATGCATTTTTAAATCAATATTTCACAAACTATTCTTAAAATTGAATTTGCTCCTGAATTTATGAGCTGAAGAATCAAATCGCCTTTTTCAGAACTATTTTACAGCGAAAAATCCTACACCACTACAGGTTAAAATTAAAAATTGTAGGTTTAATCTTTTTCAGTTAATAAAAGATACTGATATTGTAATTGCATAAAAGTATGCAACAAACACAACTATATAAATGTAATGTGTCCGTGTACTGTTAAATACAATAGTTAACAAAGATTCACAATAGTTACATTAAGGGGGTATGGGACACTTTCAACTTTTTTCTTTAATATTGCAGATATCAATATAATTTTTTTTCCATAAATGTATACTAAATATACTTACACTTTTAGATAGTCAGAGGTTTAAAATTATCATTATTTATTTTTTTAAAAAATAAAATGCGTCAAAAAGTGATGTCTCTTATTTTTGTTATAAGTCAAAAACTTATTTATTGGCAAACAAATATTTAGCATTTTTATAAACAGAAAAATGTATTTAACAAACTGTCTTTACCGATTTTTCATATTTGCCATAGTTTTTTTAAAAAAAATTATTGAAGTTTTTTTTAATAATTTCACAGGTTCACTTTTTTATAAAAATTAATAAATAAAAAAATAAACTACTTACAACTAATCCCTAAAGACAAATTAAAGATATATGTTTGAAAAATATGAGTAAAAATTTTTGACACTCTATGGGCAGTAGATTTTGAGTTATATCAATTTAAAGTCAAAAAATCATCGAAAACACGATCAAGGAGAAAAGCAGCTTTGAAGTTTATCACTTTCCTTACTGAAGCGCTCCAAACCGACCGAACCACTAAGGATTCGATAACGTTATTCCTATCTAATATTACGAGGAAGCAACGATTACAAACGTGGTTGGCCAACACAGATGTCATGACACAAAAAACTACACATCTCACGTTCTACTGCAGATATAAATAAAATTTTTGTTTTAAATTATTCTAAAATATTTGTGTTATTTTTTATGATAATAATAATTTTTTTTGATTTTTTTGAAGATTTTGTGTCCCATACCCCCTTAACGATATATTTTTATTTACTATTAAATAAGCAAATGGTCAAAATCAAGAATCGAAGATCCAGATCACGATGAATTCAAGAATGGAGTACTAATTATATTTAAACTTATCATTTTGATTTCTTTGTAATTTATACGCATATTTTATGTTATAAATCATTTTAAAGTAGTTGTACAAAAAAAAAAAACAATCAAATATCAACTGCTTTCCCAAAAAAATTATAGCTTTATAGATCCTGACAAGATTTCAAAGAACATTCTAAAAGTGTTTTATATATACAAGTCTGCCATATCAAGGTTGATTTCCATTGTTCGCAAATTCCTTCTTACATTTCCATGTAAAAGCTACAAAGTTTCACGCCAAAATAAGACAGAATTCAAGAAATTATCTTATCTACATTTGGATTTTCTGAATGGGATGAGTCTTTTACAAATGCCTAGTAGCTTTCTTTCACGTGGTTATTTGATGATTTCATTGAATAATAAAAATGCCTGGTATCTTATCTGGGGCGGTCAATCTAAGCTGCCATTCTACATTTGAAAGAACTTTCAAGAGATTATACGGTTATTCTTAATGGCATTTACTGTAGGAAGTTGTGTCCAAATAAGATATGCGAATTACACGGAAACAGTGGTAGGAACTCTATCAAGAGTATGATGTCAATTGAATGTATGTTATCAGATGACAAAAGTGTTTATGCGACTGAAAGTAATTAATACTGATCAATGCAAAGGTAATCTAAAATAAGTATTGTAAGAATTGTCTGATTTAAAATGGTAATGCATACTAATTAATTACTGAGCTTTCAATGTGAAGTAAAGTCAGTATGTTAGCAATATGCCATTAATTAGTAATGTTATGAAAAAAAATAATAAACATTAAAAAAAAATTGTGAACTATAAAGGGGGAATATCGATAGTATTTCAAAATGTTTGCTGCATTATTTCTGTAATTGAAGCGACATTTATACTAAAAGTTTTTTCAATAATCGAACTGTCGTACATTTTAAACTTATTTTTAAGCAACGAAGATTCTTTTAAAGACGTGTGTAACTGTGCTTAAATGTTAATTATAATTCAGCTTTTTTTTTATTACAAAAACTATTTAAAAAAAACAGAATTGAAATCTGCCTTCGCATTCTTTTAAGTATAACTAAGCTATAGGTTCCTGTCCGTTCATTGGTGACTTTTTATAATGGTTAACTCAATTGGACGAGGTCGCCAATAAACGGGCCGTACCTAATATCTTAGTTGGGGTTCGGAAAAGGCGAGTTTTGCAACTACAACCTTCGATTAGTTTCCATATACTTGCAATTTCAGCAGCACATCGCCTAAACTGATCGCTTACTTCAACGCAGGTCTATGTTTGGTCAATCTCAAGGCCAACTTTACAATGCAAATATCGGGAACGTAGCGGCGACACCCAACCGCACACAAACAAAACACTTTGAATGCAAATCCAGAAAAGCAAACGTCAATTCACAAAGTTCGGAAGAGAATTAAGAGGAACCTCCCATGCTTTCCTTCATGTACCTGATAATGCGAAACAAATACGGTGTTGGACTTAAACATCCTGTTTTTCACCTTTAAATGAAGTTACGATTGCCTTAAAAGATCCACGAAAAAGACTTCAATTTATCAACGTTTTTTATTCCTGAAAAAATCCCCAATTATACAAAAAAATTAGAAAGTTAGAAAAAAAAATAATTTTACATGTGTGCGTAAAAACTACTAATTATGTCGTATACTCCGTAAGAAAAAGCGTCTGTTTCTGATGTCTTAAACCTTTGAAGGTCCATTAGCATTTCTAATTGCAATAAACTCAAGAGGAATTAGAGGAAAATCTTTGTTTCACAAACGTGATAATAAATTGTGATGCAACTGTTGTTTAACTTAGACATCCTGTTTTTCATTCCACAATGAATTCAATTTGATTGTACAAGCAATATTTGATAAAGTAAAGATTTTAAGGTTTCCTTGCACTATCAATGCATGTTATTTCCGTACATGATTTAGATCAGCCTTTGTCGTTTAGATTGTAGTAAATCACAACTTGTTTGTTTTTACTTAAGCTTAAATTTCTGGGTATCAAATACAGACGATTTTGGTTAGGTTGACCCATTTAAAGTATTTTATTTAAGTATTTCAACGCACAAAACTAACTATAAACGTTAAATTAACGTAAAAGGTGGCAACTTCAGCCGTAACGTATACACATTTTACACATCTTTCGTCTTAAACATTTAAAATAAGAAATGTATTTCTATTTCACACCTTAAGAAATAAGAAATGTATTTCTATTTCACACCTTAAGGCTATATTTACAGTTTTAATGTAGTTTTTATACATAAATTCCCGGAGAAATGTATGCTTTTTAATTCCGAACTATATATAATACGGAACTACTGTTTGAGATTGAATGCTGCGGTAATGAAATCGTAACAGTATTTCAAATTGAAATTTTAATTATTTGCGTTAATCTACTTTGTAAATAATAACACTAAAATATAGTACAGTCTAAAATGTAAACATGGATAAAGATATTCACTTACCGCTTCTGTGTTGAAGAAAGGGAATATTATGACATTAGTTCCTGTTCTCACCTGAAAAATAATGCCTTAGTTAAAATGTTTTAAGAAAAGTTAGAGCCAAATGTCTAAAGAAAATCACTTTAAATGTAATGTCATAAAGAAAAGATTAAAAATCTGCAAAAGACATCCTATTCACAAATCTTCCCAATGTAGATAGTTATTTGTTCGGATGCTAACCAACCCAGAAATATAGTCCTACTGTCCCCAATGTACATGATACACTTAAAATCTTTTCGGAGCAAAATGGCCCGGTTCATCCCAAAGCTTGCAACGATTTAATAAGTGTTGGGCATAGCGAGAAAGAATTAAACAAACTATCTTTTAAAATGTCTTAATTCTTTCTTTAATAAATCTAAAATTCCGCACAGTTTGTCTTTAACCACTTTAATTTGTGGTCCACTAAGAGCGAAATTTTGCATAAGGTTTTTTATTTTTAGAAGAAGCCACAAACCTCAATCCGTTTTGGGGCTTCTCTAAAATAGGCACTATGTAGTTAGCATGCAAATCAACCTTCTCAATCCTTGTTTATCCTCTTAAGACTCGAGCAAAATCCTACACGTATATTTTTTACTCTAAGTAGACTTTTCATACACATATCTGCTAAAAAGTATGTTTTGCACAGAAATTTAAAAAACAATTATTTTTAATAGCTACTTAGGGACACGCCTTAAATTCCAAAAATAAAATTTTTTTTGTGCTATAAATGCAAAAAAAGGCAAGGCCGTATCACTTATTTGTAGTTAACAGATTATTTTGACCTTGTCTTTAATACAAAATACCTTTAAAATTAACTACTAAAAGAACTTTTTTGAAAATTGAGATTTTTTTAAAAAAAATTAAGATCTATAATATCGTAATAACCCTCGTTCAACTTAATTTTTAAAAGAAATAAATTACTGATGCCTGTAATCAAAGGCTGAAAACTGATATTTGGATCTTCTACACTCTTAAAACAAACACTCCTAATTTAACTCAGTCTGAGTGGATTTCACTCCTCCAGACTGGAAAATGCACTTCTCCTTTTGGAGTGGATCCTTTGTGTGTTAAACCTGCGACAGGATCACTCCAAACGAGTGATTTTAACTCAGTCTGAGTAAATATGCATGCCTTTACGGTGTCGAAAATGCACTTCTCCAACTGGAGTGGATTTCACTCTTTTGTTTTAAGAGTGTATATGAAAAGGTCAATTTCGGAACTTATTAACATGTTAATTGTTTGTGTTTTAAAAATATCCCCAAATGGGGACACCAGGTCGCAGAAGTTAAAGCATATAAACAAATAATATTATTTGACCAATTTTGTATCTTTGTTAAATTTGTGTTATTTTCTCTGCCCTCAAACACACATGTAAAACCCTGCAAACCACCCAAGACCCTTTCCATTGCATTCTTCCTTTTGCAGACAATGGAATAATTTTTAGGTAAAGCATAACATAGCAAAATAAGCAACACAAATAATTATAAGAATATAAATCAAATAAAGTTTTTAACAGACGTATAAACTCGTCACCAAGATCTCAGGTTTTTAAGCAATAAAAATTTTTTTAAATGATAAATTTAAAATTTTATAATTTTAAGAAATTTTAAAATTTTGAAGTATATTGGAGCTATTTATAATCATCTGCAGCATAACTATTTTTTTAAAAATAAAATATGTTTGGTTAAAAATATAAATTTTAATCTCAGCAGTGAAAATAAGCTTACAATTCAACTAATAAGCTTTTTCTCAGACGGTTAGCAAGCAAAAGTGTTTATCGTAACCAAGTAACTAAATTTTTCAACTTTTGATTTTAGACCGATTGATTGAAAGATTGATTTTGAGATAGATTTTTTTTATTAGCCATTAGATATTTTTTAGTGTAATCTATTCCACAGTAGTTACTAAGTTTTAAAAAAATTAACTTTTTTTTTATTTTTTGCTGCTTACATAACTCACACTAACTAAAATTCATATTCTCAGAAATTGCTTTTTTAAGAAAAATTGATTCTTTTCTTTAACTTTTTTGTACTTGTTTTTAATTTGGACCCTAATTACCCTGCCTTTCGAATTGGTAACCCACTAAAAGTGAATACTATAGCATATTTCATTTCTATGCAAATCAACCATCATGTAAAACATGCACACACCGAATAACATTCTACCAATCTTCATACGGTGCAGTTTATGTTGTTTTTCCCCCTAGTACCTAAAAACCCGCCCAACACATTTCCCACTTTGTCCGACACGGCCGAATAACGGTTGTTTGCGAGGTAGGAATAGCGGGATAAAGTAAGAAATACAACAAAAAACGTTCACGGTTCACCTACCACACGCTAATAGCGTTTATGGGCGTCGAAATAATATATCCCCGGCCCCCCTTTGCTCGTAACCCTAGTGACACGGGACCCGGGTTAATAGTTTTTCACTGGAAACCACCTTTCCCTCTAGACAGAACAGGGCTGCCGGGAAGTCGCCAAAGTTGTCATTAATGTGTCAATACATTTTATAATATAGCGATACGTTTTATAAACGCGCAGGGCCGGATTTCTAAATAGGCTGTTACCTAGAGCGGCAAATTTTTGGGGTTGGCAAATTTTACGTCCAGTTAAAGCGGTATTAGGCATAAAAATTACTATAAATAAAAATACTAATATTTTAAGAACAAAACAAATAATTTACATTTTTGGTGTAAATAGCAAACGTATATATAGCACTGATATTTAGTAGTAAACATGTAAGTTGTGATGACATTCGCAGCCACTCCCCCGGATTTGGAAGTTCAAAGAAAAACGGTAGAACAGTTTAAAAAATTAGCCTATTATTTCGCTTTTGATTCAGAGTGTACATAGATGATTCTAATATGTAGAAAGAAAATAAAATAGTCTAGAAAGCTATATATGGCGGAATATCGATCATAGCCTACGGGCGGCAAATCTTTAAATCCGGCTCTGTAAACGAGTCACTATATTTTATAATATAGTGGTATATTACTAATTGCATAACAAATGCATGCTGAAATGCTGATCCGTATTGAAAGTTTATTTATTTTAGGTGCATCTGCAATTACATGTTTTGATATTTCCTTATATGATGTTTTAACGTATGTGATCGCATAATATGCTTTCACAAATGATGAAATTGAAAGAAATGTGAAGTAGAAATAATTTGACATTAAACATAAAAATTGAAGAACTTTTATCTCCAAGTGACAAACAAATTATTGTGATTAATACACTTGTCGAAAATAAGTTCCTCAGTCAAGTCCGAGTAATTAGATGATAAAATTATATTAAAATAAAAAGGCGAAACGTGTATAACTATTATTCAAAATAAATTTGAAGTAAATTGACAGAACATGACAATTTAAATTGGAAAATATGCAATTTAAAAGAAAATGAAAGTACTCACGTTTCACCGTGTATTTTTTCGGTCACTTGACTTTTCGAGATAACAAAGCACCTCCCACTCAAACAACGAAAACAATAAGCTCTTTTCGTGTTCTGAAGGGGCGGAAATTTTTTTGTTGTATTTAAGTTACAGTGAAAGTTACAAGAAGTTCTACTGGTAGTCCCATAAAGTCCCACAAGGTATGCATGGCCTTAAGTTAAGTCGCACTTCGTGCTTAAAGTGAAGTACCGTCTTACATGAACTGACGATGCAAATCTCCTACAGTCTATAGGCGCATTTACATGAGCCATCGAAGGAGGGTTTGATGTTTCATACCATGGATTCGGAACCGACTATCATTTGGGTTAGAAACCCTGTCCGACCTCTTTTTCCCCTAATGGGGATTTTAGCATTCCATGGATTATATGGTTCATGTAAACGCGCCTCACATGTTGCTCTAGCAGGGCTTTAATTCCAAGCTAATAAAAATCTGTTAGTGTGAAACACAGCATAAAAGTTTACAGAATAAGTAATAAGTTTTTTTGGGACAGACGAGCGAACCAAATATGCGCGTTTACATGAACCATAGAATCCATGGATTGAAGAGCAAACTTAGCAATTTTCCTCTTGGGGATTTTCTCCCAGACAGAACCGGAATTGCAGGGTTCATTATTGGCATTCCGTGGATTCGGTGGCTCATGTAAACGCGCCTATAGTCTAAGCTAAGTCCCGTCGAAATTACTTTACTATGCATGTAACAGAGTCATTGGGTTCATGACTCAGAGTATCAGAGTATGGGTTCGGATGCCAGCTCAGGTGGTGCCTGCCTCATCATTAAGGCGCTGTTAAAATTAGCTTGTAAAAATCTTTGTCAATATATAAAAGTATAACAATAAGCAGCAGGAATAAAAAAAATGATCCGTTTCAGGTGACGTAACCCTTCCACATTTCACGTTTTACCTTAAATGGCTGGACAAGAAGACATGGTCAGAAATTGAATAAACCATGATTTAGAAGGGAGGTAAGAAAACATTATTTTAGAATCATTCGAACAGGCAACATCTCGCCAAGTGTGCCAGCCCCGACCTACCCCACCCACCACAAACAGTTCTCGTCGCCGACCCGTCTGCATGCGTGTGTCGGACAATAGGAATAGAGAGCTCTCGGAGGGTCTTGCCAATTCCGAAAGCCCCCCAGATTGGGAGAGGGGGGACGCCCCGGCAGACGTTCGAAGTCATCGACCCATGCACGAGGGGGTTGGAGTTTTCAGGGGAGTTGTTATCAGCAGTTATTAGTTTTTCATTATATAAAAATACATAAAATTTTATCTTTTTATTGTTGTTGCTGTCGTGTGACCAGTGCAATAAAAATATTAGAAAAACAATAATAAAAAAGACTAATAAAAGTAGAGACAGGTGGGATAGAACAGTCAGATATAGTTCCAAAAGCGTGGAGCACAGCACTAGCCACATCCGCAGCTTTGTCCGTATAAACGGTTTCCCGGGAACAGTTCAAGTCAATCTTGAAGAGTGCTGCAGAATTTTTATTAAAGAATTTATTGTACAGTTGAATTTAAATTAAAGGAAACCCTAAGGGACAAACAGAAATAGTTCGTCTCAAGCGCAATTCGACTTACTTAAATATACTATTTGTAAAAAAGACCAGGGCGGGGTAAGCTCTGTATAGTTCAAATTAATAGTGATTTGAGTTTTCCTTGATTAACTTGATGTGAGACAACAACTATTGTATTTTCAAAATGTAGTGAACAAATGACGGTAACGTCACAGCAACGTCAAATGCTGTCTTAGGCTACACAAGCAAACTACCCGGAAGTTAATTCGTCTTAATTAGAACAGCCATGCTTAAGGTGACATTATAACTAACGTCAAACATAGTCGTCTACACAACAAAAAAGTATTAGACAAAAAAAATATAGCTTCCGAACTACAGTGTTAACCTGGTAAATAAAAAAAACTAGGGTATTATTGAGAGATTCTGTATGAAACACTATGGTATTAAAAAGTAAATTTCATAAATTAAATGTTACCATTATAAATAAACCAATTCTAATAAAAAACCGAAGAAGCACGAATTTCTCCTTTCTTAAAAAGAGAACGAACCATCAAACAAGTGAAAATAACTAAACTTTCTTTTCCCACATTCCCTGGTCGGGGGTGTTCCATGGAGAGAGAGAATAGAACGTTTTTCGGGGAAAAAGAATTGTCTTTTTGGATGGTCATTATGTTTGTCTGCTCTCCCCTCGATCATTAGTTGTTCTCGGTCATTAGGCTAGGCCAAAGCTGTGTTTTCATAAAATCATAAAAACTCCCTCGTGCGTCCTGGTCGTGTTTTTGTGCATTGTGGCAATTAGGGCTTGCTCTTTTGGCTGTGTAAATTGATAATTTAAGGGGGAAGTTATTAATTTATAAGAATGTCTTATGGCTGGTTTTTGTTTATTTATAAAAATTGTTAAATTGGCTTGCTTCAAGTTATGAGATTTCTTTCCGATGTTTTTCTTCTTCTACAAACTAGTAATATTTTTAATTTGTATTGCACATAACTTTTATTATAAAAAATGCACTCCAACATATTTTCAAAACCTTGCAAGAAACGCATGTGCTTAAACGCACATGCGTTTCTTGCAATTATTTCGTGTGTATAGAAAAATACACACGAAATAATTCCTACTACAAAATATCCAATAAATATGGCTTCAACATATTTCGTAGAAACTCCTTTTCATATATAAACGATATTTTCTTTATATATTTCATATATAAACGATATTTTCTTTATATATTTCATATATAAACGATATTTTCTTTATATATTTCATATATAAACGATATTTTCTTTATATATTTCATATATAAACGATATTTTAATACGATATTAAACTACTCTACACCACAGAAAAAACACCTTTCGCAATCTATATGGGGGGGGGGGACTTACGCCTGTTCGACAAAGCCATCCCTTATCAACAATAACTGAAAACCTTACTCGACCCTCCTTTTCAACTTCTACCACATATCTCGCTCCTGAACAGATTCCACAGACGATAATAATAAAAATCTTCTGATACTACCACCTCGATACATTCTTCCGATAGCCATAAAACCTAATTTGTCTTTAATTCCTGTCTACCGCAGTATCTCAAGCGAAGTCTTCTGTTATCCATCTCTTACCAGAGAAATTAAGGATATTAAAAATGAGAATATGTTGTTTCTTATGTTCTGTTTTTTTTAAAACGTAAAAGCAGTCTTAAATTGTATTTTTTTTAATATAATTTTTGTAGTTATGTCTTGTACACAATTAAACATTATCTCTCATTTCCTTAAAAGAATATTATTCCGTCAGAAGGTCTTATACTTTAATGGCTGAATTTTTTTTATATATAACTATTAACCTTTGCTAATTTTTTTTAAAAACATTAAGGTAGGCGAATACCCAAAATTCTAAAATTTTTACTATTACTTTAATCTTTTCCAAATTCGGCATAGTGATTTCAAATATAATGAGCAATGCATTTTAGGAAATTTTTTTTTATTTATATATAATTGATTTATTTTAAACTGTGTTTTTCACCTAAAAAAAGGAGTTTGCGCCAACACTTCTAGTATAAAAAGTTTTACATTAATTTACCTGAAATTTTTTACAGATGCTATTTCAATATATATCTGTGCCATGAACCTCTAACATCCGGTGAACATAGATAATTTTTTTTAAAAAAATGTCCAAGTGTAAGTTAATCGAAAAAATCCTTTTTTTTTGTGGTTAATTTATAACATTTTTCTTAATAACTTCTTTTCTTGTAATTTGTATGCAACTCTAGAGAGTCATTGCATGCACCAGTTCAAAACGAAGAATTTAACACATAATTACTGTTTATAGGATAAAATTGAATGTGGTAGACTATGCAACCTTTGGTATGCAACCTTTTCATTACAAAGACTTAAAAAGCTATGTAGCTCTAACCTAGAACAGCTGTTCTTTCTCAGACAACCCCAATACTCATAACTCGAGATATCATCCATCTCCGAGCAGTTTATGATGTCCATTATCCCGTTGTGGCATTGTCGTGCACAGAGAGAGAACTTTCTCTCAAGTGCACGAGACGCCACGGTGTCGCGGGGGCGAAACAGACGGGTGACATTTTTGCAGGCCCGTGGAGGGCAAAAGGGGGCTAAGTCTAACTTAATCTATGTGATGCAATTTCTCATACACTTGGTGCACATAAACTACACCAAGTCCAAGCTCCATGGACTCAAACACTTGATCGGGTGATGGAATGGTGGGCCATTCGGAAAGGCATATACTTAAAATGTTCCAGTATTGGGCCTTTTTAGTTTTTCTGTTGCCAAAAACAGTATAGGTGTAGACCTATGAACATCTGTGCCCACCTAATTGAAGTAATGGGGGGTGAGGAAACTAAGTCTAACTTTATCTATTTGATGTAATTCTTCATACACTTGGTGCACATAGACTACACCAAGTCCAAGCTCAATGGATTCAAACACTTTATTCTGATCGGGTGATGGAATGGTGGGCCATTCGGTGAGGCACTTTCCTTGCATATACGAAATGTTCCAATCGGGCCTTTCAGTTGCCAAAATAACTATCGACCTATGAACATCTGTGCAGACCTAATTGAAGTAATGGGGAAAAAGGAAACTAAATCTCATTTTATCTATATCTATTTCATGAAAATTTTCTTCCCCTTGGTGCACATAAGCTACACCTACACCTAGTCCAAGAGTTTGTGATGCTCCATGGATTCAGACACTCGATCCTGATCGTCCAAGAGTTGACTCAAGTAGATGCCAATGCAAAGAATGAATTCAAAGAAGGAAAGAAAGAGAGCCAATGCAAAGAAGGAGAAAAATTTACAGTTAAAAATTCTTGGTTTCACCTTAAATTCGTTTTCAGATTTTGGAAACAAAAACCTGAAAAAAAGATTCAGCCGGTATGGGGAACACATTTCCCAACACAGCCGTTCCAGCTACTAGAAACCACATTTTTGATGAAACCAGCACTGAATTTTTAATAGTGTGTACACTGTACACCCCAAAGCATCATACCCCGATTATTAAGAGAAAAAAAGGTTTCGTGATGATATAACTTTTCTTTTTGTATATATTATTTCGTACTTTATATAGGAAAGTCTCTTTCTGCAAATTTGGGTATTCCCAGAGGGCCAAAAATATTTCATTTACCTCCCAACAAACTCAAAACAACAATTTATAAGGGGGGGGGGGGGATATTACTATTTTTTTTAGGTTAAGCAAACGTTCTCTAGTTAATTTTATACTGTACCAACACGGAATTTTTGACCACCATGGTAGCGTTCGCCTACAGATTGGAAATGTTTGACTTTAATTACAAACCAAAACTATACCGTCGTTTTTACATAGTTAATTTTAAATTAAATAAAGGATTTCAAAGTTAGTGAACTTTTGGACCAGCAAACTTTTTTTACCATCAAATTCAATCAATCTTGCAAAAAAATAGTTTTACCGTTTAGTAGCACATTTCCTGGACTCTGTTAGCCGGAACAAGCTTGACATGTGTCAAACGCTGGACTTGGTCCACTATTACCGTAAACATACGCCCCGTATTCTTCCACACAAAAACCGTACGCGCAACGGGATTTTTTCATTTTTTTTGCAGCGCTTTTGTTAGCAGTTGACATTCGGGAGTGGGGACATTTCTACGCTCAAAAAGTACGGAATATTCAAAAGACTTCAGATACTGATAGACCGAGCATTTGCAAACATAAACTGGGGGAACGCACGACAATAGCCATTTTACCTATCACATGACTTTGGCGATGTATGAAGTTTTGCGAGTATTCAAGATTTTTTGTATTAGCTTTGGTTTATTTACAGAAGAACTATTTTATATGCTGGTTTTTTTATGTAAACACCGATATATATTACCCAGAATAACTTTTTTACACAATAATATGTTTAATTGCATTCTTTGAATTATATTTTTCTTAAAAATAGTATGAAATCACTTCCTTATACTCAAAATTTCGAAGTATATTTGTTATGAATCTATTAACTTTTAAGATATAACTGCGTGTCTCTAAAATATCTGCTATCTGGTAGCAAGGAAAAGCTCAGGCCCACGTGTCGAAAATCGAAGCATTTCTAGCCAATCCAGCTATTTCTGCAGGGTTTCATGTTAGAGCCTCGTATTAATACTTGCTAAAACTTAACATTCCAAAATATAATTTAGTTATAAACATTTCTCACCACTTCAGCTCTATTTCTATTGGATTTCATATTTAATCCTCATTATTAATAGTACTTCCAAATACTTAAAATTTAAAAATAAAATTTAGTCACAAATTTATTAAGTTTTATACTATATATGCATATTTCTAAAATAAACTGAATATCATAATGTATTCTCAGAGACATGTCGCCAAAAATGGGAGCATTTCTCGCCAATAATTCACCTATTTCTTATGATTTCATATTAGATCCTCATTCTGTATCATTCACGTCGTTGTGAAAAGCATTTGGGGGGGATCTATCATAGCAACAGCACAAAAAAAGCACGCCTCCTTCAGTGTTTTCTTTCATTCAAAGGAAGATATGATGCATTGTCTGAGATACTTTTTAAAACCGTCGCATATTTCGAACGGGGGGGCGGGTGGAATTTCACTTGCTATTGTTACACCGGAATGTGGTGGGGCTTTTTGTGTGTGTTATTTATTAGGTTGAGTAGATGTCGTTAAAGTGTAACAGGTCAAGACTAGGGTAGATGACTGGCCATCACTTCTTAGGTCGATGTTTGGAGCCGATGAGGGCAATGAATGAATGCGCTTTAGGAATTTGATAATAAAACATGAATTTGGGTTTCTTTTTATTGCATTTTTGAGTATTAGATTCGATTGGGTTCATATGTATTGGATTGGTTTGTTTATTATATTTTTTTATCAATGCATTTTTTTCTTGTATATGGATCGAAGGAATTTATAAGATATCGGTAAGAGCAATTTTTGATCTTCAACTGTGAATGGAACCTAAAAATAGAGATATTAGTTATCCGTTTATTTAAGTAAAAGTAAGAGACATTAGTTATCCATTTATTTAAGTAAAAGTAAGAGATATTAGTTGTCCATTTGTTTAAGTAAAAGTATTATAGTCCTCATAATAGAGAACCAATTACTACATATTAATTAACTCCTTGAAAGCTGAGAGAATATTCAGATTGTAATGTAGCAATTGTAATGCAGATTGTAATGAAGTCAATGTTTAAAAAAATTGAATAGAATATAGTTAAAAAAATTGTTTTAATAAAATATTTTTTCAATGTGGATAAGATTTTTGATTGCCAACCAGCAATAACATTTATTACAAGTTTGAATTTGCATGTTTCAAGTGACGTATTTCCTGCCATCTTTCACTCCTGGACGTCCTTCAATCGGATTGGTGCTCTGTTCTCTAAAATTGAAACCCTATTCTGTTAGAATTATCTTTAAAATATTGGGAACTAAAACTTTCTTAATTTCTTTCCAATCGTGAAGAAAATACTTTATAATGAAAGAATTCATTTTTCTTACTTTAAAAGCTCAAAGTATAAGATCTTACATACACTCTTAAAACAAACACTCCTAATTTAACTCAGTCTGAGTGGATTTCACTCCTCCAGACTGGAAAATGCACTTCTCCTTTTGGAGTGGATCCTTTGTGTGTTAAACCTCCGACCCGACAGGATCACTCCAAACGAGTGATTTTACCTCAGTCTGAGTAAACATGCATGCCTTTACGGTGTCGAAAATGCACTTCTCCAACTGGAGTGGATTTCACTCTTTTGTTTTAAGAGTGTAGTTCTGCCAAAAAAAAGTTTGTTAATAAAATTTTATAAACTCTAAATTACTAGAAAAAAACATTTGAAAATCTTAATAAACCTATAAAAAGTAACTACTATCTTGTAATATAATATCTATGGATTAATACTTTTTATATCTTAGCCTTATATATCGCCTTTAAAGTAGCTGAAGCTTAACTTATTAAGAAAAAGTTATCGATGTAACGCCGGGATTTACAATCGTACAAGAATGATTTAGAAACAGTAATTTTAACCTTAAACACCTCTTGTCATACATGCCATGCTTCAAACAATAATCCCAGAGCCAGATCACAAAGCACACAAAAAACCAATCAAAAGTCCCAAATTACCCTCCTTGTCAGAAAACTACGGATCCTATTCAAGAGAAGTTTTAAATCCTTGGCCTTTTTTATATAAATACCACAAAAAAATCTTAAGAAAAGAAGAAGCTTCGATCCTAAAAATGACAGTAAGTTTGTAAAAAAAATTATTCTATAGTATCGCCATTCCAGCAGCAACGTAATCCACCTATAGCATGTCACAGCACACACTGCATGACTTTATAGAGGGTCGCTGTGGTGGGTTGAAATGGCTGTAAGCGTAAGTAGACCCATTTTGATATGGTTTGTTGACTTTTAACTTGGAGTGTGGATTTCAGAATTGGGTATTTGACAAAAAAAAATTTATTGGCTTAAAATGTTCTTATGCCAAAAATATTAGACCCGTATTTTTTCTTTTTTTCAAATACGCCATAAAAAGGCAGAAAAATGAATTTAAAAATTAAGACGAAAAATCACTCCTGAAAACGCTTTCTGGCTGTCACGTGGTATCTGTGATGTCACTATGAATTATAGACAAACTTTGAAACACCACATTAGAACCGATTTTAGGCAAATTTTAAATATACGCTTCTGATCACCTGAAAAAAAATGCTTTTTTAAAAAGATTTTTTTTTAATGATTTAAAGATTTATTTCGCAAAAATTATCTATGCATTCGTTAATTTTTACTTTCAACTATAATTTAAATAACATTGGAAGGTATTTTAGCGATACAGTCAAGAACCCTATTAGAAGTGCAAGGTTGCAATTAGCTGAATAATAAATTAGCCCAGAAAATAACGCAAAACGGGTTGGTGGTGCCCATAATTTCTTTTTTAAGTCCAACACATACCCATTTTTTCAAACACAACTAAAATCTTTAAGAAAGCATGCTTAGAATTCTCTGATTTTTGAGAAAATGTTCTAAGTGTTAAAATGAAGAATTAAAGATCCTTAAAAAAAGAATTTTACAACTACAAGTAACTTTTAAAAAATAATAATGATGATTTTACCACAGTTTTTTATAGTGTTAACATAAAAAAATAAGAAAATATTCTAATTTTCATTAAATTTCGACTAATTTAAAAATATATTTACTTCCACAAAAAACCTCTATTACGAAAAACAGACGATTTTACCGTTGAGACATTTAAATTAACAGTGCCAATTTAAAATTTTAATTCTACAAAAAAAAAATATCGCTTACATTGCTACCAAACCAATTTACCGAGGTGTTTATACACATGAAATAAAAAAAATGCCCAGCCAAAATCCCTCTACACGGCCCTGTATCAAGATGGCAGGGGGGTTCGGCCTAACACAAAGGCCTATAGGCCTATCCCCCCTGATGTATTGTGTCCAGGGCTCCCTTTTGTCATGGGCCCAGTAAATGGCATCGGCTTTAAACCACCCCCACTCAGGCTGTGGGCCCCGCAATTGGGAAGGGGGGTAGGCCCCAGCGGGCCCCTAGTGTAGGAAGATAAAGAAATGATTATCTTGTTATTATTCCTTAGATATTGACGAAGATTTTGTAAAAGCCTTCACTTCCGTATGAAAACGTTACATTTGAGTTTTTTATTTCTCTTTACGGGTAATTATTTTTTTCGACAAAAATTGTTCCCTTCTTGATTTGTCTTATTTTTGTCTATTTACATATACACATGGCCTATTCTTCCATAAGGCCCTTTAGGCCTGGGCTTAGGGCCCCCGAATTTTAGGAGCACCTAAATATCAGTTTGCATTATGCTAAATGCTTTAAATAACCAAAATATCAGTTAAACTAAAAAAGGATTTTGATACTTCACTTTGACTTTTGCTCAATTTTGACTAAAAAATTGACCTAACATGATTGTTTTGATCGATGTTTATAAGGTAACCCGTAAAAATTGTAGCACAAATTTGGCACACAGGTCATAAAGCATCATCATAAATTTAAATACACACAAAATTTTCCGTAAAGTGACCCCAAAATAGGTTGCGCCAATAGTCTGAAATTTCCCAGAACAGGCCTGCACATACTTATGTAGAAAACTCATTTTCAGGTGGCAATCACACTTTCCAATCATTGTTAATTGGTTGATGTTGAATATGATACCTTTTATGACAGGCAACTTGGATCTTTTTCTAATTGCATACTGCATTCGGAGTAGTGATATATCTTTTGATGTGAAAGACTATATTTGACGTAACTTTGCAAAAATTGGTTGTCAGCCATTAAATACTGGTTTATTTGCTATATCGTAATTTAGTATAATCTTGCACAACATAATACATTTTTTATTTAAATTATATTTGAAATAACACCTTTCAACTTGCTGAAAAATTAAAGAGTTATTTTTCATTCATGTCAGATATTTTACAACAGTTCATTTAGTGAATGAATTTGTTAATACTAAACGTGTTTATTGTACAGAAACAACTTAATTAAAGCGTTTGCAATTATTAAAGGATGCTCTATTCTTATAGTTGAATGCCCATTCTAATGACGACTATTTTATAGTGGATAATCATTCATTTATGCGTAGTAAAATTAAATTACTATTACTATAAAAGTATAATTGGTTTTATAAAATATAAAACTACGCGCATCATATTCATATCAGAAAATTACTTTGCCTGTGATACTTGAACTGAAAGTGAAACCGAAAAATAAATCCACCTATTCATAAAATCTTTCCCATGAACAACATATTACACTCCTTGCCAACGTAAGTTGGGTAAATAGAAATATGCTATGGAGAAGATCCTCCTGCGGATGTAAAGAGTTCCATAAATTATTTGTGAATCCATCCAGAAAACATGTTTAAAACGTTAATTTTGTTTAGAGGCCTAACAGATTTCAATATTATTTGAGAAAATTTGGCAATTTTTTTTCAGAATAAAAAGTGTATTTTGGTTAAATAGTATTAAGATTATTTTGTATGTAAATATTACCTTACAAGAGTTTCCAACTAACGGACCGAACGCGCTTTTCCCTCCGCCTTTTCACCCCTTGCGTTTACCCAAGTTAGGTTGGCACGGAGCGTATATCCGAAACAAACCTAAGAAAGCAGCAAAAAAAAACAGGAACAGAGTGCAGCCGTTGTCTCAAAAGAGCAGAAACATAGCATCCCCCCCACCCCATCCCAGATAGAGCGTTGGAGGCAAATGAGGGGGATTCAAGCCCGCTCTGATGCGGTTATGGAGAGAACAGTGGAAAAGGCTTCGTAGCGACTGGGGTAGATATTTACTTGTGTAGTGGTTGTATGGAAAGTTCAGTGATGTTATAGGATAGATGGTGTTCTTTAGAAATTGCATTAAATTTTTTTTTGTATAATTATTACTTTGATTAACACGCTCGCAATTGCTTTATAATATAATAACGTGCTAGTAGATATTTAGTTGTGTAGAGGTTGCATGGAAAGATACACAATGGGGATGTTATAGAAAAAATTGATGATGTTGCTTAATGTTCTCTTTTAAAAACTATGATCTTTAAAAGACAAAATTATGTATAATTATTACATTAAGTAAAAGTTTGCAATCATTCGAAATATGACATTTACATTATAGTCATTGAAAGGAAATATTTAATACTCCATCCAGTGCAAAAGCTTCAAATCATACATAAGCATAAATCAAAATTATCATAAATCGAAATAATGTTACTATGCCATTACATTAAAGGAAGTATCTCTTTTGAGAATAAGTTTGAACTTTGTTTGATGTGTACTGCATTTTTGTTTGTTATGTACCGAACTAAATTGGAAAAAATGTGTGAAAAAATTAAATAACATGTACTATTAGTCTTATTTCACAGATTTTTTTTTTTTCAAAATTTATTTAATAACTATGGTATAACTGTAATAATAAACAATTTACAAAGCAAAAAAGATTTCAAGTGGTCTTTTAACCAAGACTGACATTTCTACGCAAGATCTTAAGCCGCATAAGAGTATTATTATTAATTAGTGAAAATGTTAATTAAAAATAGGTAATTTAAACAAGAACCCTATCCCTTTTGTTTTATAAATAAAAAATCTACAAAAAACAAGCAATCTTTGTTGCATCTATAAAACCTTACATGAAATCAACCGAAAAAAATACTTCAGAAGCCCAAAAGATCACCGGCAAGACCCAGAAAATACCCAATTTTCAACACATTACAAAAAAAAAGAGAAACTTTTCAAAACAGAGCCCTTTTTACGCGTCAACAAAGCACAATATTTTCGCAACCCACCCTCCCTCCCCTCCGTCGACGATGGGACAAAACCGTTGCTAGGCAACGCGATGGAAAATAGTATTTATGTATCTCCCCGACGGGAGGCCGCCTGGCAATATTCCGAAATTCACAACCGAACGAAGGATGGAAGCTGAATACACGTTTAGAGGCCGTGTGCGGTTATTCATTTCCATGGGAAAACCATATGAAGGCACAGAATCAAAAAAAATCTAATTATGTTATTGTTTCATCAATTTAACCATCTAATGCATGAATTTTTATTTTCATCCCAAAAAAAATATAATTGTTTAATACTCATACATTACGGAAAAAATACTGAAAAAGAATTTAACTGCATTATAATTGAACTAATTTCAATTTTTAAAAGTTTTCTATACGACAAAAACCAACTACAAAATTCCAATTTTGATAATAATGACTAGAAAATACTAAATATATTTTAAAATTGCCTTTTTAACTATAATTAACATTTCAAAACAATTTATTTGTATTTAGTGTACTAATCACAAATCACAAATTTGTCGAGAGGGAGCTCTAATTTAATAGGGTAAAGTGGATTATGTTACTTGTTAGTATGCATTAGTGAGTTAATATTTTTATAATATTTTTTTTATCAACAGTACATTTTAAAAATAACCCAGAAAAAAACACCACTCTTTGTATTTTTTTTCCATTTTGCCATTGTCGAAACTTCACCAATTATTTCTAGATTACTTAACCGACTTCCTAGATTGCTTTGCTGATAGTTACTAGTTTCATTGTTTTATCAATATTGCATTGCATTTCAAAAGCATTCCAGAGAAAAAACATTCTTAGTTTATTATATGTTTAATAAATTACCACTATCAGTCAGTGTAGAAATCTTTTTTTTTCCTGGATCACTTGCTGACAACTACTCAATTCTTTATTAAATTATCAATTATACTGTCAAAAAAAATTAAATCCATTAAGAAATTGCTTTGTTTACAAAATAATTATACTTATTCGTTCATTTCTGGATTTCCTTTCCGATTACTACCTAATCAACTGAAACGAAAGGGCACTTTTTCAGTTTTCTTACTTTAGTTTATTTTATTTAAAATGTTGTATTGTGTTTTACAATAACGAAATCACTTTTTATTAAAAAAAAACACTTATAAATTTTTTATATCATTACTTAGCGAACAATAAAAATCGAACGATAGTTTTATAGGATGAAGACCAGAAGCAAAACCATATAATTATAAAAAAGCAAATTCAATGCAATTTTTTCGATATAATACATTAATCTAAAAATATATCTCTGAAAATCAATTATGAACTTTTTCTAACTATGTATTACTTTTAAAACTTTAGGTATCTGGCAGTGAATTTTCCTAACTTAAATATTACGTTCATGAAGTAATCATAATTAAAAACCTTTTAAAATGGTTTTAAAAATAGTTCTTAATTTTTTTCAATATATACTTTAACAATTTAAATTAAATAATATTGACACCCGATGTTAAAATTACTCATAATAGTGTGTAATAATACCATAATAATAAAAAAAATAGTATACTTAAACAATTGCGTAGTTGCAGTTAATATTCAATTCATCCTAAAATGTTAAATTATCTTTACTAATAACCCGAAATACTTGTTCAATCGTAATAATATAAAATCATTCCATTTTAATATAAACTACAGGCCTGAAAAATAATTTATTTAAATGTAAATAACGACAAACTACATTTTGATCAATAAAAATAATTTATTTACAAAGCTTCTGGCGAGCATCATATATAATATTTGTCAAAGACAATGACTTAGTTGACAAACACTTTTTTTAAAAAAGACAAGTGCTTTAACTGCGGCAAGGATAAGGGTACTTTTATTTCAACAGCCGTTTACGAAAATAACTTTTATGGTTCAATAAAAAAATTAAGTACCATGTACACTTGCATGACACTTCACAACACTACATTACATCTTGAAACAGCTTTACAGTAAAGTAGATTGTCCTTTTGAGCAAGTAATTGAACCCCATAATATCAGTATAAAAATACATTGTTGCTTCTTCTTATTTCCTTTAAATATTTTATTACTTGAGCAGCATGTACAAAACTTTAAAAATTGTCGATCTTTTTTATGAATCGGCGAACAAAAACATACACATACAACCTGATCAATTCTGAAACTCTTAAAGTTGATACCGACGAAATTTTGTATGTATGTCCAAAAAATAATGAAACTAATGAACTTTAGAAACATAATCTCGAATGGTTGTAAAAAATTTAGTTTCATTATACACTGCTGTAATTTTGGGTTAATCTTCCAAACTTACAGCAGTGTATCGCTTTTGACAGTAATCAGAACCGACGAGAAAAATTCCCTTTTGGATATGACATATTTTATCCTCATTTATAATCTCTTTAAACTTTGGTGTATAACAACTGCTTGATTCCAAAATATGTATATTCATATATTTTTTTATATATCACTATTACTAATGGCAGTATTTTGAAGGCAGAGATAGGCACATGGTATTATCTATACAATGGGATTTATATAATTGTGACAGGCATTGAAGTATAAGAATTTGGTATAAAAATACAAACACTTTGGTATGTAAAATAGTATTCAGGTTTTAATTACAAGTACATTACTCTAGAAATCTGTATGTTCTCTTTAAAATGTAATTGTAATAAGAGTTTCAATATATAAATAATGCAACTGTGTTTCACGGAGGCAATTCAGCGGGATACAGTACTTAGTTATATAATAATGTATTTTTACAGTAAGAAATACGCACAACAAAAATACAACTCACAAAATAAATTCAATGACAAAATATATATAAAAATACAAACAGTGCCTATGTTTTCAAGATTAGAATTTCACATTTTACCTTCACGTTTATCCAGATTTTTCACAAATTTAAAGAACATTTTTTTTTGAAGACTTTTGTCATTTATAAAATCATATTAAAATTTGAAAGCAGCGGTTAAAAAAATGTTGCCCATTAAAATTTCAATAATTTGTAAAAGAAAAGCAGAAACAAAATTAGGCATTGTTAAAATTACAAAAGTTTGTATCAATTAGTTTAATCACGGAAAATTTCATTCAATTTTAAATTTACAAACCGTAATTATATTAAATTATCGCTTTTACATATTTAATAAGTAAGTTCTGAATTTTGTATCAACGCAAAAGAAAGGATTTTTTTGTAATTAAAAAATCCTTTTTTGATGTTTATAGTATTATTTTGGTTTTACAATATTTAAAAATTCCAATCATGAAAACATGTGAGCATTAAGTAAATCCGTAGCAGTATGATGCCAATTTGATAAAATCGCACAACAAGGACTGTGCACAGAAGTCCAACTAACTCTAAAAAGGTATCACATGGACGATCAAAATCATTGCACAAGTGAAAAAGAAAAGAAAACGGAAAAGCTATTTACAGAATAAAAGTAATGAACATATACAAGCAATGAGATGTGAAGAGGAATAGATGTTTGAGGTAGGAAAATACTTAATTTAACTTAACTGAATTAAATTTATCTATGATGTATTTTATCGTAGTACTACTAGAAAAATTAATATTTGCTATGTGTCTACAAAGTGTTTAATCAAAAACGTCCGCAAACTTTAAAAATAAAACTTGAAATAGTGAAATAATAGGTGTGTCAAAAAAATGAAACTAAATAACAATACAATTTTTGTATTCTTATGAAAACACGATTGAACAATCCATCCAGAGCCATTTTACTTTAAACATTTAAGTTTTATATAAAAAAAAGTTATCAAAATTTTAAAGTACATTTAAAAATCAGCTAAAGAATACGAAATATCTATACTGGGAAGTAAGTACACTTATATATTTATTTTGGTATGTTATACTTCGTATTTTTGTATATAATCTATACATTAAAGACTCAAGATTTTGCATGCGCGTGATATAAAAGTAGTTACTTTCACTTTTAATATTCGTTGTTATATTATGTGCTTTTAGAATATATTGAGCTGACTTCTCCAAAGTATTACGAATACTATCTAAGTAAGATATATAGCTTTTTAATAAGTACAGTACCTATATATGTAGCAAAATATTTTCGGTATTTCATGTATATTATTAGGCACTTTAATAAAAACATCTTTCTGGACAATGTTTTCACTCTCTTCGAAGTGTTAAGATTTGTATATATATTTATATAAAATCTATTACTATTCTTATATCAAAATATTTATAATTTTTATATTTGTTTATTTAGGGAAAATTTGACATATTTCAAGCAAGGAGTAGTACAGTAAACGTTTATTTTTAAGAAAAGTGTTCTTTTAAAAAGTTCAAAATTCCATTATTTAATTTTAAGTTTCATTCTGGTAAGGTAGCCATTTATACAAAGACCCATGTTAATAAATAATATATGAAAAGTTAAGTTTCTAACAACAAGTCACAAGCTTATAGCATTTCAAAAACTGCATTAGTTTATTTAAGTCGGTAAAAAAACATTTATAGGCAAGCAAAAAGTAAAAAGAAGCTAAAAAAAATATTTACTTGTTGAGACGTACTGAAAGATTAAAACGAGTGACTATTTTTAAGAAGGAATTGAGTTAACATTTCGAAAAAACTGTACTTTATGCTTACATTTTGAGGTTCGTAAAAAATTAAATGAATTTAAGAGGTTCGTAAAAATAAACGTCTACTGTATTTTCAAACATTTTTTATATAGCATGAACTCTGAAAAAAGCTAGGCAATGTAATATCAAATAATACTAAAAAAAATAGTATATGTGGCATTCTAAAACTAAACAGCTTCACAAACAAGCATTAAAATTTATGATGACTCAACACATATAATTTCAATTTAAAAAGCATAAATATGTTAAAACAAAAATTCTAATGAATATTAAAATTATTTATACAAAAACAGATGCATAGGAACTAAAAAATTCGAATTACAAGGGCAAAAATATTTACTCTTGGAATTCATTATAATAATGCCAAAAGGATAAATGTAAGAAAAAACAATCGTATAAAATATGTATTATTATAATAATGATTAAATTTACTACTGACCAAAACTAATTACAAGTTTAATTATATATTTTTTGGGTTATATACGGACAAGGAATGTTTTTAATAATTTATAACGAGTGGAAAATTTTACTTAATTAACCGAATAATCCACATGTTATTCAAAAATGTACTTGCATAATATAATTTAATTACAATAATTACATAATATTTAATACATTCTTTAATGTTTTTGAAAAAATAGTTCTACAAAGCACTTTTTAGTGCACTTCGTGAGGTTTTAAACTTTCCATCAACATTAGTTTTTTGAAAAATTGTAAAAAAATTATTGCCGAAAAGGGTTCGATGTTGTATAAGTTTGACTATTACAAGGCAAATGTATCAAAGTCAAAATTTCATAGCAAAAATATTTGCTAAAAATTCCAAAATGAGTTTGCATAATTTTTTTAAATAAAAAATATCTCTTTAATATTTATTCCAAATAGTTGAAAAGTTAAAGCTTTGAGACTTTACGTAATCTTTACAAATTATGGTGTATTTTAAATAAGTAGTCATTTGTAGTAGATTTTTTTAATTAGAAAAAGTTCAACAAAGGAAAATAAAAATTAGTGACTAAACCAAAAGGAACGATCAAAAATGGCTAAAACTTTTTTTTAGTTCACTAAAATTCGACAAAATTATAACAAAAATATTCCTTTTTACAATTTAATGCCCTAAATATCTAAACCTTAAGTATAAAAAATTCTTATATGCAATGAAGGAACTAATAATATTTGGCATTTGCAAAATGAATGTAACTTGTAAAGCATCGGCAAGCAAAGAGCGCTCAAAGTTAGTGGCAAAGCGTTTGCTGAGAAACTGAGGTAAAAACAATAGAACAAGACAGATTATAATTTTAATTTTAGAATGTTTTTTACGATATTTATGCATTTAAAATTATGAACAAAAGTTATATAATTTTTTCAGATTTTAAAGGTTTTATTTTTTTTAAAATTATTAGGACCTGCCTAAATTCCGAAGTTATTCAAATTGTCAGCGCTGATAGGCTGATACAAATTAAAAATTATCATTTTCATTTCTTCCATGGACTACAAATTACCCAAAATAGTTATATAAACATACATTTCGTTCTTAATTACACGATTCTAAAAATATACTTTGCTTTTTTAAAATATATCTACAGATCTATACAATCACAGCTCCAATCGATTAAATGCTTTGATTCTACAAATAATGAAGTTATGATCCTGATTGTGCAATGCAGACACTTTTGGGGTATTAAAAAGCGGTCCATTTGAAAATGAAATACCTTTTCTCAAAAATATCGTTTTCTTATTTACAATTTATACAAAACTTGTTCCATTTCGTGGAAGAGTGTGGCCTTAAAAATCGTCAGATGTCTTTGGAAATTGCTTGGAAGTTTTTTTACTGCGAATTAGAAACCAAAAATAGTTATCTATTATGCTTTTGTAGTTGACGATCATTCAGATAAAAAAAAAGTAATATTAGCTATAATATGCTTTACGTTAACTTTCATACAGGAATCACAAAAGAAATATCAATAGTATATAATTTTTTGTTTGCATAAATTTAATACTTATAAAAAGTAAGAGTTTTATAATACATACTTAATATTTTTACCTGATAAGCAAAATAATTCAAAAATAACTCTAATTAAAAAATTCCATTGTATATTTATAAACATAATTGAAAGTTTTTAATTGTTTTTAGTCAGCTTGATCAGATGATCAGCTATTATGAAGGCACATTGATCGTCTAGGAGCGCCATGACTATTTTAAGTACGAAACTGTGCTTTTTTTTTCAAAACAGTTAATAGATTTTTCATAAATCTAGAAATCGGGAATGCACACGTTTCTACACGCAATCACAAGTGCAATAAGCATGTATAGATAAGTAGTTTTAGTTAAGAATCCTTGGGAAAGATAACAAGGTTTTTACTACAACCAGTATAAAAAATTCCAAAAAAAAGGAGAAAATTCACACATTCCATTGTATTTGGAAGAGTATTTCATTGTATTAGATGATTTTTGAAATGTATCACCTCAATTTTAGTTTAGACTTTGAAATTTGGATATAATAATGAGTTTCAAAAAAAAAAAGATTGGATGATAAGAGCGCACTTTTTTTTTTAAGTTAAAGTGTCTATGTTTAAAACACACATAAAAAATCAATTTAACACAAAATAAAATATTAATTTTAAAAACATCAATTAGAAATAACATAATAACTTATAGAGAAGGGAATAGTATGTCAACCTTTTGTATTTAAAAAAAATTGCAGTTATTCTATTTATGAATTGCTTTTGTGAAAGTTTTAAATTAACATTTAGTTCCTCAAACGTAGTCTTTTCAACGATGGATGCAAACTGCACTTCAGCCAATGTCTCAGTAGGTGGTTTATGTCAAATAATAAACATCACATCATAAAAAAAAGATATATGTATATAATATATAAAAAATCACAAGATATGTCCTACTTACAACAGTAAAGATTTCACAAATCCGTGGGATACGTGGAGGACACTAGAATTTCACACCCTGACCGCACATGGTCCATCACTTGCTGCTTCAGCTGGCAGATGCAATCTCTGAGCCTGGCCACATGGTTGACCAGGTCCGCGTTCTCGGACTTGAGGTTGGCCACTTTGTCCTCCAGCCGGGCGATTCGCTCCAGCTTCCGTCGCCTGCATTTGCTGGCCGCGATCCTGTTCCTCAGCCGCTTGCGCTCCAGCTTGAGCCTCTCCTGGTCCTCCATGTCGATGGGGGAATGGGGCGGCGGGCTCAGCCCCATGCAGGGCACCGTCTGGGGCTCCTCCTTGATGTTGACCACGGGCTCGAAGTAGCCGCCGTTGTTCGGGTCGTAGCAGTTCGTGTTGTTGTTGTTCATGGACGAGGAGGACACCATGGGGTTGCAGTTCATGTTGATGGAGGACAGGGGCTGCTGCTGGTGGTGGTAGCCCCCGTAGGAATCGATGGCGGCGGTGGTGGAACAGGGGATCTGCTGCTGCATCATGCCGTTGCAGTTGGACACGTTCACCAAGTTCTGCAGGTCCGGTTGCATTTGGGGTTGGTACATGTTGAGGTTGTTGGACGAGGAGGTGACCTGCTGCAGGGACGACAGGGCGTCGTTGAAGTCCCGGGTGTACTCGTCGCTCTTCGGGTACATGCACGGGTTGGTGGTCTTCCAGTTGTCGCCGGGGAACCCGGAATTGTGGGCGATGATCAGCTTCTCCAGCTCCGGCGACCCGAGCTTCAGCATGTTGAGGTCGGGCGAGGTGAGGAGGTTGTTGGCGCGCGGCTTCTTGCTGCCCTTCGCCGCGGCGCCGTCCAGATCCAGAGTCATGGGACGCTTCATCCCCCGCATCACTTTCATCCCGGAGTCTTCGTAGAAGGTCGTGTCCATCCCTTGGCATTGGGACGAACGCGTTTGGAGCACGCACGAAGCCGTGGCGGACACCTTGCCCAGGCGGCACTGACCAAGTGATAATCGGGAAAAACAAAATGAAGTAAATAAATCAAAGAGAGGACAGAAGGGAGAAATCCGAGCTACTGTCGCTGTCGACGGTCGATATTCAACTGAGGAGACCGCAGCGGTGATTTCGCTTCTACCGCGATATGAGTCACCATCAGCCTTTTCTATCCACCTACCTCCCTTTAGGGTTGCTGGCGAGAGGGGTTCGGTTCCGCTGATCTCGCCAAAGAGGCGAGCGCCAAGACCTTGAGATCGAAAACGCGCTGGGATTTGAATGTCGTTCTTTGCGATATTTTTTTCCTTCTCTGTTTTATCCATAGGTTTTATCTCTGTTTTTCGTGGAACGCTTGAATTAATTGATTTTCTTTGTGATATTCAAGAACGAGTTTATACGTTTTTGTAAAAATAAAATGTATTTTGTTAAGAAAAAGAAAATTATTCTTATTATTACAGATTAAACTGTGTTTGAACTGTGACGTTTTATAACTATGGTATTTTTATAGCAGTTAGTCTTCCTGACACCTACAAAAAATTACTTCCTTTAATTTACCTTTTATGACTGTAGTTTTTTTTAACATTAAACATAATATTTTTATAACTTTTTGCATCTTAACTAAATGATAGTTTTTAGCAAGAAAGAAATGCACTCAAGTTTTTAACGTTTATATCATATTTGATTTTAAAAAAAAGCTGGTTAGAACAGTTTGATTTTGAAAAAAAGAATAATGGTTGTCAATGTCATTCATCCTTTCACAGATTTTATTAAAATTTTAAATTCAAAATTTCAGAAAAAAAAAGTTTTTTTCTACCAGTTATTTTAACTTTCTTTTATTATTTTTATAAATTCATAAACTAACTTTTGAAAAAATATTTTTTTTTTATTTTTGATAATTTGCATGATAAATGTTATAGTTGTGAAAAAATATACATATTCAATTCACAAACCTTTGCATGGAAAAAGTATTTCAAACATCAATAGCAAATTTAAAGACAAATGCTTCCATTTTTATAATTAAGTTGAAAAAAATATCAACATTTACCATTTGCTTAGTACCATTGATAGAATTAAAAAAATAAAAACTGTTCAGTATTATGATATTTACAATAACAAATTATAACGAAATGACAACGATTAAAAATCTATTAAATCAATCGTATTGAAAGAAATCCTTAAATGAAATGCCTTCAAACAAATCGAGAATTTTAAACTAATTAAAATCTTCTAATTTTTTAATCATTGTTAATATAACCATTCTGTTTACTGGTATGTTTTGTTATTCAGCATACGGTGCAGATGTTTTCATTCCATTAAATCTATTAAGATAAATTTTCATGTAATTTAATTGCATTACAAGCCGTTAGATTGAAGAATATATTTAAAACTTAAAATTACAAAAAAAAACTTAATCTAATTATCATTTTAAACATTGAAAAATTTCCATTTAATCAAAAAATAATAAAATTTCGTTAAAAGTTAGCTATTTGCTTTTCAAACAAACAGAAAGTTACTGGTGTCATATCTTTCAAGCAATTTTTTTTTTTTGTTAGATCGGTGCTAAAATTGCAATAGAATATGGATAGACAGGTAGACAGACTTCTGTACTACAGACGAACAGACAAAAAATAGGTCGCAAATATATAATACCTTTCTAAAAGAAAATACAGAAAAAAAAGTTCAGAATTGGACGGATAGACGGGAAATTCCAACAGATGGATTTGTAAAGGACAGAAGGATTTAAAAGCGTACAGACAGACGTACAAAAAGTATAAAAAATAGGTCTCTGATGCCATACCTTTTTAACAAAAAAAAAGAATTTTTATAATCCAAATGTTATTGGAATTTCGAAGGGGAAAAGGACAGACGAACTATATGCTTTCTATAGTAACCTATTCCTATAGAAATCTTTAACTTTAAAAATTACTTATCTGGGTTCATTTCATCCACGTCCTTAAAATCAAAATTTCTTCCGTTATTTATCATTTCTTTATAACAAAATTATTTTAATAATTTTCAATATCAAACACTTTACAATTTTCACATTGTTTAAATTATTAATTATCGGTTTCCGATTCATGCAATCCTTCATATTTCAGTTTGTTTTTTTCCCATCTCTAACAACAATCCGCTTATTAAAAAAATAAATTCGTCACAACTCGACATCACATGTCAAAACGCGAAATATACGTCAAAAACCCACATTACACCTTGGCTACAAACAAAAACAACGCTTACAGCCCAAATCTTACAACCCTTCCCTACCGAAATCCACAAGAAAAGTTATGACATCACATTTCGCCTCTCTGATTGGCCGAGGAGATCCAAGTCCCGACGTCACTCAAGGTTGCGGATCGGCCTGTGATACGCGGAATATGTGACGTCACGGACCACTAAGATGGAGTTCCGCCGGAACGCGGAGGCGGATAGAAGAGTGGAATAAGAAAAAGAATTACTATTAAAGATAGAAGAGGTTTTTTTTTATGGACATGAGGAAAAAATTGAGGTGTTTAGGAGACTTGTTGTTTGTTTTAAAATAATGTTGTTTTTTCTTCCAGAGAAATTTCGTTGTTTAAGTTATGGTTATTTTTAATTATTGAAGCTTTTGGCGAAGTTCCTTTTGAAATAATCTGTGTTTTGGAAAAATAATATGTGTAGTAAGTACTTTCGACTGAAGGATGCGTAGATTTGAAGCGATGACCAAAAAAAAGGGCCAAACTTCGCCACTGTATTAAGTCATTTATTACACATGGTTATATAATTTTTCATGGATTTTTACAGCGGAAAAATTTCTATTGCACTTAATTCTGTTTCTTTAAGGATGATTTTTCATCAAAAAAACAACAACACAACCAGTAAGAAAAACATAAATAAAATTCAGAAACTTTTTTTTAAAAAAAATGTTGGAATCATCTAAATAACTATAACTTTAATTATTTAAGGGAGACTGAAGTGTATTTTAATAAAGTTAATACAACATTTGCCTTTGGAAACCTTTTATTTATACAAATAAAATAAGTTTTCTCTTTTAATTAATTACGTAAAAAGTTTAGAAAAAGACAAAGATAGAATAGTACCGTTCTTTAAAAACATCAAATAATAGTTTTAATTCAATTAATTACGTAAAAAGTTTAGAAAAAGACAAAGATAGAATAGTACCGTTCTTTAAAAATTAAAAAAAATAATGGTTTTAATTCAATTATTTACGTTAAAAAGTTTAGAAAAAGACAAAGATAGAATAGTACCGTTCTTTAAAAATTAAAAAAAATAATGTTTTTTTTTCAATCAATTACGTAAAAAGTTTAGAAAAAGACAAAGAATAGTAGTACCGTTCTTTAAAAATATCAAATAATAGGTTTTTTTTCCATTATATACGTAAAAAGTTTAGAAAAAGACAAAGATAGAATAGTACCGTTCTTTAAAAATATCAAACATCTTACACGAAACTTCTAAACTTGCCGGGAGGCATGGCAATTGAAATCGGTTAGATTCGATATGGATAATAAATTCATGTGAAGAACTTCCGTCGCCGCTCTTTCATCTCATAAGTTGAGTCTTTTGATGTTCTTTTTTTTTAATTCGATTGTTGTAGTTTTATAACATGTTGGGAGTTAGTCTTGAAAGAGAAGGGAGGAGTTAATAAAATGAACGGTTTTGGGTTAGGAAGTGTGCCGCTTTATAACAGGTAGCGGAAATTAATTGTGAAAAAGAAATTATGAAGTAACGAACGAAGGTATTATTAACCCTTTCAGAGTCCCAAAAATTTACTACACTACAGAAACATCTGATATTCACAAAATAAGCTTATTTTAGTTGAAATATACGAATTCCATAAGAAAAAAAAATCCGTTTAAATTTTGTGTATGTTTTTTGAAACAATGCCAAAATTCTTTAACTGTGGAAAACAACAAAATAAAAATATATATATTACGTAAAAACACTTCGAGTTATATATTTTACGGTATCTGATCATATTATTAAAAAAAAATTAGTAATTATTTTAACCGAAATAGTTAAAATTGTGTTTTAAATATGTGGAACTGAAGTGAACTTATCAAAAATCAGGAGAAACGCTTGTTGACTATTTTCTAAATAAAAAAAAATAGTAGTTCTGACTTCTATTGAGATAAAAGTAAAATTTTGTCTGATAGAACAAAGTGTGAAGAATCGAATTATGTGTGTATGGATGTCATAGCGGGACATAAACATTTTGAAAAAAATATTGAAAGTGATGATGCCAAATGGCATCACTGGGACTGAAAGGGTTAAAAAGTAGTGCTGTAAATTTTGCAGTGAATGTCGTTTAACCCTTTCAGTCCCAGTGATGCCATTTTGCATCACCCTGTTTTTTAATCATATTTTTTTAAAAAATAATTGGGCTGACATCTATTGGGATTGATAAAAATATATTCTTATTGAAAAAAAGTTTGAAAAATCGAATGATGGACTTTTTGATATCATAAATGGCTATAGAAGATCAGAAAAAAATTCCAAAATGATGATGTCAAATTGTCATTGGGGCTGAAAGGGTTAATGTGAATACTTTTTAATTGAATTATAGCATGAAAAATTAAATTCTTAAATTATAAATGCATTCCTTTTTAAAAAAATAAAATTGCCGTGTAAAGTAATATATTTTGTATGAACTAACTCTAATTTTTCTATTATTTATTTTTAGATCATTACCATCTTCTAAAATATCTTTTCTTTACATTCATTTTCTGTTTCAAATCTGAGAACAACTTACTAAAACAATATAAATTTGTCATTCAAAAGAAATAGGAAAATTTACAAGCTAAAAAAATGTTCAGATGATGCGTTTGGCTGTGATGTAAAAACATAACTACAAAGTACACACACACACATACAATGGTTAGCACTGTTTCATATTTTGTTGAAAAAGATAAAATGAAACCGAAAGCTTATTATTATGCGACAAATCTTCTTACGGATCATCTTTAATGAGTTAACCATGACTGGGGGCCCGGATGGCGGAGTGATTTGGACCATAACGCTAGCAGTCTAAGCGCTGTAACGGGTGCGGGTCCGATTCCCGCCTTCGCCCTGGGTGTACTTTCCTTTCTCTGTGACAGTAAAAATTCATTCTGTGTATGTCTTACTTGATGAAGGCTTATAAAGCGGGTCTGATCAAGCACACAAGCCGGGATATATTTGTATCTACCTATACCCTGTAACTATGACTGGGATAAAACGTATATCAATCGCTTGGACCGTTTTCATACCTTCTAACTAATTTTTAGCTTATTTTCTAAATCCTTTATTAAGTATAATAATTAAACTTTTCCAAGGAACCAACCACAAGAACAAGTCCATCCAGTCCTTCACCAGCTTTCACAAACCAACAGTCCAAAAGGATAAATTTGATATTGACAATATTTAAACTTAGGGTAGACTAACCAGTGAATGAACATTTCAGGAGCTGCGTTCACCAGTGAATAAACACCAGGACATAATGACCAGGACAACCAACCATATGTCAGATAGCTTCCTACTAGATGGGAGGAAGTCAGAGTTGCCAATCCATCTGGTGGAATGATTGTCAATCCTTATTTTTTTAATTGTATTTACCAAATGTTCATTCACTGTGGCCTCTTCACTCACTGGTCAGTCTACCATACCAGAAAAAAAAATCAATATCTATATTTCGACTACGGTTCTAGGAGACATTCACAAATACTCACAAATTTATATTCAATCTTAGATACTTGAGTCAACCTAAATTCAGACATTAAAGTTTAATTTAATTAAATCTGGACCACTGAACTTCAAAAAAAAGAAGCACAAAACCCCACAACTGGGCGATTGGTCTCGCTTGATGGTGTTAACTTATTTCCCGGTCAAGTAATCACCTATATATGCTATCAATTCCCCTTAGACAAAGTAAATTAGGTAACTAAAAATACTTCAATTACCAATTTTACAAGCTGAAAAGGTATCGTGCTTAATGGATGGCATGGGAATAGGAGTATTTAAGGGGGAATGGGCGTGCAGGACCGGGGGTCTCCAAACTCAAGTGCCTCAATGTTAATCCAATGGGAAAAAATTATTTTCTTTGCCACATTTCTCCGTCTGTATCGAACATTTTTACAAGCGGATTTTTTTATGTGATAAATGTAGCTGACTTACAGGTCCCGGCAATCCTACTTTTTGAAATTAGTACGAATATATATTTTTTAATATTCAATAAATTATTTTACACAAAATATTCGAAGCAATTTCAAAAAGTGGGAAGATAGAGACCTGTAAGTCAGCTACATTTATCCCATAAAAAAATCCGCTTGTAAAAATATTCAATACAGCCGGAGAAATGTGGCAAAGAAAATTATTTTTTCCCATTAGATTGACATTGAGGCACTTGAGTTTGGAGACCCCCGGTCCTGCACGCCCATTCCCCCTTAAGGCTCCTCCGCATAAGTCACACTTAAGATTTCATGGTAATAGGACGACAAGGTAAGGTCATGGTCTCATGACTTAGAGAAGAGAATTTGTCTTGTTTACCTAATTTCGTTAAAATAACACATGTATTAATTAGTTTTTTAATTGCCCCAGTTTTAGCAAATTGGCTTTACCCGCTTGACTTTTACAACCCATTCATTTTTCTTCCTTTTAGCAAGTTGACATCATTTACTTTATTTTCAGCTCATTTTAGTTTCGGAAACTATTTTTTGGTTAGATTATTCGGATTTTCTTTAACCACTATAAAAAAATTCTTTCACCTAAATCTAGTTTCCCCAAATCAAAATTAGTGTTATAGAATTCAGTATCTTGACAAAAGTAAGCTACTAAAAGTTGGTTAAATAGTTGAACGAAAAATTATAACTATTCGGCAATTGTTATGATTCTAAATGTATTTCGGGTGTAAATGAATTCTCAAATTCAATTTTACATCTTTTAAGTACTAGTAAAAGTTTCCGAAAAAAAAAACGTTTTAACAAAATCAGAAAAAGATATTTTCATTTCGAAATATTATTTTTACAATCGTTTCTAATGGGAAAATAAATTAGTTTGTCATGTTTTTTTTTTTTTCGTTATGCTATTTAATATCTTTATGGTTAATAGAAATGATATGAAATTATAAAACACTATTAAATGTGCACTTTAATGCAAACTTTTAATGCAAAATTGTGCTTGAATATTTCTGTGACTCTTCAAGGCAAATTTTTATTTTTCGGAGTTTTGTCTTCTATATTTTGAAATTTCGTATTACAATCAGGAGATTTTCAATGCAAAACAGTCAACCAACATTCAAAAGATAAATCGTAATTAATTAAAATGCGTATTGCACATGTTTTTGACACAAACATTGCGTCTTATTAAAAAATTGATGGTAATTATTTGCTGTTTCAAACCAATGAACCCTGATTGAAAATAGTTTGCTGAGTCAGTGGGTCAGCAAACCGAACAACTGCGTATGAATTCGGCAAAATCATGGGAATACCTCCGAAAAGAGACAACTTTATCTGTTTAGGATAGATAATACATCGTGATAAACTGATAATGTAGCTAAAATCTCCCCCCTTTCGCTGTTTGTCAATACGAAAAGGTGCCCCGGTGGCGCAACCGTTAGGATGCTAGCCTTTGGAGCTGCTGGGGTCGGGCTCGAATCCTGGTCAGGCATGGTTGTTTGTGACCGTCAATAAATGTTGTTATTTGTCTATGTGTTGTGTTGTCCTTTCCTTGTGTGTCTCTCGTGCTTGTAAAACTCTTTATGTGTCTGTCCTACTTGACGAAAGCTTATAAGCGGTTCTCTGAACAAGCACACAAGCTGGAATATATATGTACCTACCTACCATACCATATGAAAAGGGGTATTGGACAACCGTTTTCAAGGTCTTCTGGTTGTTACATAACATTACACGTGAACCTATGAGCAATTGTGGAATTTTTGGATGTTCATATCGCCTGCATTCATGAAAATAACTTGATAAGAATTTGAAACAAAAATTGAAAAGTAATTTCGTCACGATTGGGCAACCTTTTGCTGGAGAAGGTATATACTGAAGTTGGTAAGCAGGAAAACAAGAATAAACATGGTCAGCTAATCTGTATTAGATAATGGAATTCGACAATGAACAAACAAACTTGTTGCTTACAAATTGAATTATAAAATGAATGAAATATAAATGCGCATTAAAGGTTTACCACAATTGGAAAGCCAAAGACGCATGGGCGACATTTTGTTTTAACGTGTCGTGAGTTTTAACGTGAGTTTAAGACGCGTCCCTAAGTAACTATTAAACATATTTTTTAATAAAAAAACATTGCAAAACATACTTTTTAGTATATAATTGTATGAAAAGTATGTTTAGATAAATAATATACGTGCAGGATTTTGCTCGGGTCTTAAGAGGTTAATCGATCAAATTCAATGTCTTTCAATCTCCATTTAGATTTGCAAACATTCGGTGTCACCAAGAAATATCGCCTTATTGTATACAAATCTTTGAAATTAATTTTATGACATGGAAAAAAAGTTTAAAATTACATTTAAAAAAAACCTAATAGTTTCAATTCATCTGAAAATGATATATTTGTTTATAAAAACTTGGGCAATAAGACAAATTTCCTGAAACAGGGTTAATTGCTTTACATTGAAAGGGAAGTGTAAACAAAGTGAAAAACATTGATACGGACATATTAACAATTTATTAGGAAATTTGCTTTTAATTTTTTTCTTACCACCAAAGACACAATTTTTTTAATGAAATTTATGCTTGAATATAAACGTTTATTTTTTTTTCTATGAGGCCACAAGTACTTATTAGTTTAGGAAATACATTTAAAAGTTTAAAGTGTATCGGAATGAAAGTGTATCGGAATCGGAATAATAGTTTATTTAATAATCGGAATTTAAAGATCTTGCTGAATATAAAATGTAAAATACATACATTAATGATTTATTTAAATTCGGTGACAGATTAAATATTTAAAATATAAAAGACAATCTCTTTTGCCTATTCAAAAGTATCATTCGTACATTTAAAACAAGAAGTTCTAAAAGAACTAAAATAGCCTACTTTCCTGTTACTTAAATACTTACTAAAATTCTTATCTTGAAAAAACTAGGATCGTTACAGTAAGTGACATCAACAACCGTTTCTACATTAAATTTATATACAAAAGAATAAATTTCACTAACCACAGCATCTAGCTATAATTTCAACTTCGTAAAGCCATTATTTTCATTTATTTTCTATCACCAATAAAATAAATATTACTTATCGTCCGCATGATTTATTTGCAGTTATAAATAAATATTTAATTTTTCGTAGAAAAAAACCCATAAAACTATTCCAAAATGCACTTAAAATAATAAATGTAAATACACAAGTAGGTTTGTAACAGAATCTGTCACTTAACCTGCTTCCAAACAACAGTTGTGTTTAACAGGTAAAAAGGCGCCAAACACAGCATTAATTCTATATTAAACATTTACCAGCTAAATTCAGCTAGTTTCATTTATTTTATTTCGAGAATTAAATAATTATTACTTAAATCGGTTGCAAAAAATTATATTTCAAAGAATAAATATGTAATATTTTTCTCTTTTGAATAGAATGAAAACATTGCTCACCTACATACAGAATCTTGAAGTGAAATATATTTGACGTCATTTCAAACTGATCGATGTCACAAAAATAAATTTATTTTAATTCATTGTCTAAAAGAATTAAAGTTTCTCAAGCGATTGTTGCCATGGCAATGGTGATTTATTTCTAATAAAATGGCTTCCTATTCTTTTTAAATGAGCATTAAATGTTAAAGTTTTTTAAGTAATTGAAGTACTTAGAATTTGAATTCTTTTCTGAAATTTTCAATATATTCTCATTTGGATACGCTGAATTTTTTGACGTATATCACTTTTCCGTAGCATTTGTAGTTAAATTCAGCGATTTAAATGACTCGAAATTGAATTTCAATGCTAATTCAATGGGAAATTCGTCGACAAATAGTAGATTTATGTCCGTCCGTTCGTACAGACAGACGGACAAAAAGTATGAAAGTCGGGTCTCTGAGGTCATAGCTTTCTAACAAAAAAAGAATTTTTAAGATCGGATGGATAGAACCGATTTTGGAAGGGGGTACGGACAGACGGACAGACGGACGGACAGACAGACAGACGGACGGACATCGACCGCATGTCAATACCTACTTTTTTATTTTTTTTAATTCTTCGAATTAAAAAAAAAGAAAAGTAGGCTAAAAATCTTTATTTATATCAATACAATTTTTTTAAAAAAAAAATAAGAATATAGTCCTTTTAATCCGCGCGATTTTCTAAGATAAGTACTTTTTGAAAACGACATTATTTTAAAATGTATTTTAGGAAAAATAAACAATAAAACTTTAACTTAATTCACTGAAAATTTAGAAAACATGTAAATTATATTACTTAAATATGAAATCCATTCTTCTTCAACAAAATAATTTTGGGAATAGTTGATACCCCAACACAGATTTATAGTTTCATTGTCATTACTTTTTAAAAAAAACTTTAAAAAAAGAATATTTACAGAGCTATAACTTTATCCCATTCTTGATGTCGTTCACTTCATTCGAAAAAATATATAATTCTTCACAAAAAATCTGTATTTTCAAAAATCAAAAGGTTTAACCCTTTCAGTCCCAAAAATTTACTACACTACAGAAACATCTGATATTCACAAAATAAGCTTATTTTTGGTCAAATATACGAATTCCATAAGAAAAAAAAATCATTAATATTTTTATATGGTTTTTGAAACAATGCCAAAATTTTTTAACTGTGGAAAACAACAAAATAAAAATATATATATTACCTAAAAGCACTTTGAGTTATATATTTTAAGGTATCTGACCATAGTATTAAAAAAACTTTAGTAATTATTTTAACCGAAACAGTTTAAATTGTGTTTTAAATATGTGGAACTGAAGTGAACTTATCAAAAATCAGGAGAAACGCTGGTTGACTATTTTCTAAATAAAAAAAAAATGGTAGTTCTGACTTCTATTGAGATTAATGTAAAATATTGTCTGATAGAGCAAAGTGTGAAGAATCGAATGATGTGTGTTTGGATGTCATAGCGGGACATAAACATTTTGAAAAAAATATTGAAAGTGATGATGCCAAATGGCATCACTGGGACTGAAAGGTTAATTTCAATAAAGTTAACAACTAATAAAGTAGTTAATTTCAAGTAAATAAAACAAGGTAGTAAATGAAGCGATGGAAGGTTTTTCAGTCTTAATCAATTTAACGTTTGCGTAACGGACCCTTTTTGGTCCAGATACTTCGCTCGGCGACTTTCAAGTTTGAAATAATTAAAGCGGAAATTTGAGTCTATCGATCACTGTGTTTGTAATTTGTTTATTTAACTAGTTTCAGCCCATTAACAGGAGTGGGAATTTCGTAAAATTGAGAATTCTTCAGCTGGAGGAACTAGAGCTTGTAGAAATGGGACGTTTTTAAAGTTTTTTAATTATACGGGATTCTTTTTGTTGTTATTTGCTGCAAATATTTAGTGGGGTTTTTTTTACGTTTGCTTTAAAGCTTGTTTCCGTAGAGCTCTAGTTGCATCATAGTCATCATATAGTTAAAGTATTAGATTGGCAGATCCCGTGAGCTGAAATGCTAACGGGACGCGCATGGAGACCAGAATTGGAGAGCCATGGGGCCAGTGTTGCCACCACTTTAAGGAGAAAGTGCAACGAAAAAATAAAATTTTATTCTAAAATTACGAAAAAAATATTATAAAAATTCTAGAAAAGCGTTTCATGTTTTTTTAAGGTCACAAAAAATATTCCAAAATGCAAATTGAATTTTTAATGGTATTTTTTATTTTAGAATTGAATTTTATTTTTCGTAGCACTTTTCCCCTTAAAGTGTTGGCAACACTAGCCCTATGGCTCTCCAATTCTGGTCTCCATGCGCGTCCCGTCGATAGCATTGGAGGTCACGTGATCTGCCAATCTAATACTTTAACTATATTATACGATATCTATACAATGCTATGATATCTATGAGTTGCATGATTGCAGTTTACAAGAGATTAAGTTTTATACCAAGAGAGCTTTTGTTTTGGGGGTTCCTCTGATTGTCTAAATTTGCAATTGCATTTTATTTAATGCAAACTTCAATGTAAAAGCAATATAAAACTGAAATAATTTCAACGAAATGTTTAAATTAATAAAGCCTGGTCTATATAAACACATTTGTAGAATACTTTCTTCATATGCTACTTGTAAGTACAACCTCAATGTACTTTCTTCCCACAAATGGTATAAAAGACCTCACTAAAACTAGTAAAAGTGCAAAAGCAACGAAAATCAATTGCATTGCTTGGAATTATGTATTTTCCAAACATGGGTTACATCATAGGTTCAATAAAAAAAATAAACGAATGTGCAAAAAACACAGAGATAGAAAACCAGAAATCGTTAAACTCATCAAAAGCCAGCGAAGTGCCCGCATTTTACAGTTTATAATTAAAAATTTTATTTGTCGGCATTCGTTTGAGTTGAGTATTTCGATTAATCTCTATTTAATGGAAAACTCTTTAAAATAATTGCTCCAGAAAATACTAATTTTAAGCAGTTTTAATAATGCGAAAAGAGTTTTTGTTAAAAAGATTTCTCAAAATGTGACATATTTTTTAATAAATATCGAATAACATATTTTAATAAGAAATAAAAATAATTATAAAAAATTACTCTTTTGTCTTTTATTTGTTCTATTTACACAAAACTTTTTAAAAATCGTTAAAATATGTATGAATTTAATATACTATACGATTTTTTCTTTTAAAAAGTAATGCATTTGGCAATTTTATATTAAAATTTCAAAATTTATATCCCCAATTAGTCCGTTGATAATTGTTTTGAATGTATTAAATAAAATTATTTCACAAAATAGCAAAGAGTCTTAAAACAATTTGAGGATACCAACTTATATATATTCCAGGTCTCTTATAATAACCAATTTATTTTAATAAAATAATTAAGTTAACAATATTACAATATAATGTTTCAATATTATTTTTAATAACTTTAGAGAATCGTAATAAAATTTAGGTATTCATGCACAGTTAAAAAAACATTTAAAAGTTATTTATACGAATTCAATTTACTTTTATTCTTTCTATTTAAGAGTTAAAGACCTAAAAAATGTTAAAATAGTTTGATTTTTCGTTTTAAAAATATAGGTATTTATTTAACCGATATTTCATTGCATGAATTTATCATTTATTTTATTTTATGTTTTGGCGAATCAATGTACGAGAATAGTAATTTTTGTCTTATGGGGTGATTCTTCCATTAGTTGAATTTAATATATACTGCTGGGTTTTTTTTTTTCAATTCCAGTTTGCTCTTAAACGTAATTATATAATTTTATAATGTATTTTCAAGAAAATTGCTGTAAATATTTATTCAGGATCATTTTAAATACTCCATATATCACTCCCATCCGTTGACCTCAAAACCAACACGCACTGCTCTTGTGAATTTTTTTAATACAAATGAATTTTTTTAGCTTATCTATCTTTCTCAAAGATTTAATTTATATTTTTCATTCTTTAATTCAGTATTTCTTTTATTCATTTAATTTTAATTCTGAATCACAGAAATTAAACACTAATGGGATATTCACGGATATCCCCTCTTATGTTGTTTTAGAAGCAGATGCAATTATTCCTGGCTTAACTTAAACTTTAACTTATTTTAATGTATAAGATTTAAAAGCTACAAGATTGCGTTGTATTATTCCCGCTATAAGTATTCTTAACAAAATTAACTGTATCATTACTATCATCACAAACGCTCTGATGAGTATTCAATTTAAACCTCAAAATAAATCTTTTCTATTAACTTCGTTAGGACATTCTTCGCATACTTGGAAATTATATATATTAAGTTATGACTCCCAATTCTATAAAGACACATAAACAAGAAAACTTCATGGTTATAACTTTCTTTTGATTTTAACCCCCAAATAAAATAAATAATGGTGAAAAGTTTAACTCTCTTTAGCAATTCATATATTCAATTCTAAAAACTTTGAAGAAATGAAGGATCATGACAACTTACGGAAAACAATCATTATTGCGGTTTTCGCTCGTGACTTTAATCTTTGTTTATTTTATTCTTTTTCGTTTGTCTCCGTGAAATAAAACCGTCGTGTGGCTGCCTTGAACTTCGACAATGAAAATTTTAACCGAGTTGTTTGTCGCAGCACAAGCCACAAAGAAAGTTGAAATATGATAGTTAAGTGTTTTACGGAGAACAGTTGGAGTTTGTTTTCCAAAGTCAGTGCTTTTACTTTTTGGATTCCGAGGAATTGAGAAGTTAAATTAGGTTTGAATGATCGTCGCACTACAGCTACACGAGGGCTATTGGCGACGGGCATCGTATTTTAGAACCACAGTCAAGTGAAGAGCCGACACCTGAATAGGCACCCCACACAACCGTTATGGGCGACATCGTACGCAGCGTTAGGACTTTGAAGGATATTTAACGTGCACTCCCTTAAGCCTCGGTTTCCTCGGAGTCCGTCAACAGTTTTAAGCGGTCGGACTTAAGTCCGACCGCTTAAAACTGTTGACGGACTCCGAGGAAACCGAGGCTTTACACGGGGCATTATTCGTCAGACATTTTTGGCTGCACGGGCCGTTTATAGGTCGGCAGTTATTTTAACGATGCCCGGACTTGAGCCTGGGACCTTCCGCATGCTGCGCGAGTGCCTAACCGACTGGGCTCTCCAGCCCCCAGGAGGTATGGAGAAACCTCAAGATTTCACTAAATATTCTCTTTAAAATGTGGTTGTTGTTGTTTTTTAATTAGTGGCAACTCTGATGCTTTGATCCATGAGTAAAATAATCTTCAAGAAGAAATTATGTACTAGGACTTTATGCATGGGCCAAAGTTACCCCATTCGTCAGTTCCACGTATCCATTTTCCAAGACATCCCATACTACGTGAACCACGTAAAAGGGAAAGGAAATTTAAAGTCTTTGTCGCTTACCATCCGTCATCCACTTTCATGGAACAAACTATAAATGCGTCTCGGTACCACCGAAGACCCACCGGGTATATGCGGAGTACGTGTTCGTTAAATCTGTTGAGTCCGAAAGTCCTGTGGGCGGTCATTGCGCAGTTTCCCAGGGTGACAGGTCTCTGGAGACTATTTCCCTCCCTTACAGTGGCATGTCTAAATTGCGGAGGTGGCGATAGGTGGCATCATCTGTCATGCATGTGTGTGTTGTGTCTATCTTACTTGATGTATATAAACGGGTCTCTGACCAAGAACGAGAGCCTGAAAATATATGTCCACCAACCAACTATAAATGTCACACAAAAGTGGAACACGTCATCAGACGGCAATGATGAATATAGCGTTCGTTCTAATTTTTAGCCAATGACTTATAAATAAAAATAATTAAAAGAACTACAATATTTTTAAACAACTATAAAGCAATATTGTACAACCATCTAAATCTTTGATTTTAATTGGCATTATTGACAACCCGACCATTTAAGTTGAAAATTTTAAATTACAGTTAAAACAAAATGATATTTGGATTATAAATTCCGGAAAAATCGAAGTTTCAATATTAGTGAAACCTCTAAGAGCGACCATCCGCCCGTTCCCTATAATAAATCAGTCGTAAAAGGAGGTTGGTCGCTCATATAGTACAAAAAGTGAATTGGCTAGAAAGTTGAAATGTCATTTTACAACGTATTTTTAACCATTTCAAAAACCTATTTATCAATACGTTTATTTATTAATTCGCAAATAATATACTCAAAATTATACTAACTTATTTTAACAAACTAGTGTAAACTAATTAAACCTTTTTATAGTAGAAAGATATTTCTGACCGCTTCAATTTTTTTTTCGATTTTTCCCAAATTAGCTCTTTATCTAATTTATATTTAAAATCGGAAAGATTTAGTTTTAGAAAAAGATTTTTTTTCATGAAATGGTATTTGAAACCGGTCGTTTGTGGAGTGAAATCTGGTCTCTCCCAGAGTGGTTTTTAACATTGAACACATAGGGAGGAAAATCGGTGCCTTGAAAAATTGGTCGTAAATAGAGGTGATCAGTTGTGGAGTTTTCACTGTAGTTGCTTTCTTTAATATCAAATAAATGTATTTTATAACCATAACCGCAACGCTACCGAAACCGCATCCACTACAAGCTGTGTGTCAAAAACTCGTGTCGGAAACCTTAACAAAATAAAGGCTATATGTCGAACCCTGAGTCATATAATTTGGAAAGATAAGTTTTGCCAAATAGTAAACAAATTAAACTTTATATAAAATATCTATAAACTGACGTTGTTTATAATTTTAACTATTTGTTTGATAAAGAACATGTTTTAATATATACGTATTATGTCTTGTAGATGTTTTTTGATAGTAAAGATTAGAAATGAAGACATTAAGTGCAAAACAAGTTAAATCACTTTTTGGAAAAAATTGAGTTGGTTAGCTTTTCATACAGATTATATTCATGTTGATGATTATGAGTGATTATAATCGTATGTATGTATACGTACGATTTAAGTTTTTTTTTGTGTAAATTAAAATGTAGGTGGATTCCTTCCTATAATACCTGTATGAAAAGCTAACCAACTCAGTTTTTTCCAAAAAGTGATTTAACATGTTTTGCACTTAACGTCTTCAAAAAAATATGTCTCTATTAAGATCAGTTAAATGATATGAGTTTATGATCTGTATGGTTTTGTTACGCATTGTTTTATAAAGAAAACAACAACAAAATACTTAGTTATTGGAAAGGATACGAATACAATATTAATAAATATAATGGCAATTAATAATAAATATATGACAAAAAATGTATATTAATTATGATTTAATTAATGCATTCATTTAGCAGATCAAAAATAACTTATTTCAAAATCACTTTCCCCTTACCATTTACATTATTTCTATTATTGAATGAGTTATATAATTGCATCATTTATGCTAAGATTTTGAAATTAGTACGACAAATATCCTGAAATATATATTGTTGACATTCACACATTAATAAGAACGTGCTATTTTCCAATAAAAATTATCAAAATTGTAAGAAACGTCATTCAAAATAAAAAGTTAAGCAAAACGATTCGTCACAGTGTTGGAATTTCTTTTTGTTTACACCCCAACTCAGCAAATTTTGAAAAATAATTCGTGCCTCCAAAAATAAAACTGCATTATCTTCATTTTAAGCAATTAAAAGCGATGGTATAAAAACTTGGATGACCTTGACAATCTTGAATCAAAATTGTCCCTCTGTTCCTTTCAAAGATAACTTTTCCTAAATATTCAGCCGGAAATCAAGGTTTAGTTTGAAATTGAGAGATTTTTAGAGCGCAATTCTTCCTATTGTTATTCTTTACCTTGTGCGTCAACCCCTAAATCATAAAGAGAACGAAAATATAAGTTAAGCATTAGATAAAATTATATGTATATTATTTCAAAGAGTTTAAAATTTCGGAAACAATCATTCTAGATTCTAGAATATGATACTTTCATATAAAACGATTTAATTTGGTATGTTAATAGCATGAAAAATATCTTTATCAGAATCAGAATCAAGGATTTTTCTATAAATACTATGCTTTAAAAACTATTAAATAATTATCGTCTTTTGAACTTATAGAATTCAGATTTAATTTAACGGGAAATTTTCATTTGCATAATCTTTCAAATAATCCCATCTGTCATAAAAGATAGAAAAAAAAGATTAATATAATTACAATTCAATAAAGGCCTTTTTCGTAAAATAAATTTTTATCAGGATCTAATACAAGTACCTTTTTTAAGTTTTCCTTAGACTTTGATAGTAGTTTTGTTATTCATGGACCACATGGATAATTGTTCAGATAGTACTATTTCTCTTTCAAAAAATATAGTCAAGGAATTGCTTAAACTGGATATATATTTATTTAGCCTTTTAGCAAAGCAAAAAAAAACAATAAGTTATTTAGTTTTAAATATACAAAATGTAATAGGTCGAAAAGAACTAGTTTTGCAACTTTTAAATATTTTTTTTTAATTTTTAAATATTTCGATGAGTGTTATAGCGAAATAAGAAGCGGAACTTTTTCAATCTGTAAATACCAGTATCAATTGTTCTTGGGGTACATTTTCACACAGTTTTCTGCATATTAATAAGAACGTGCTATTTTCCAAAAAAAAAAAAAAAAATGGTAAGAAACGTCATTCCAAATAAAAAGTTCACTAAAATGATTTGTCACTTTTGGAACTCCTTTTTGTTTACACCCCAAATTAGCAACTTCGAAAAATAATTCGTGTCTCTATTAATAAAACTGCATTATCTTCATTTTAAGCAATTAAATGCTTAACTTATAGTCCAGGCAACGAAGGCTGAAAAAAGGGTCTAGAGGGAAAGTTTTGGAACACAATTTTTGACTTCATAACTTTGTTTAGACTAGTTAGGAGGTAAACATATCAAAAGTCCCCGCCCCTAGCCAATGTGCTAAAGGGGGGAGGGGGGGTTGAATGTCCCATTTTTCGGTTTTTCGCTTATATCTCGAAAACTATGAGTTCTAGCTATATAATTGTAATACACAAAATGAAAGCTGATTAAATTTGCTACAAGCTGCACCCCTCAAGTGTTTTAATATCTTGTATAGTTTTCGAGATATCCGCTCTTGAAAGTCAGTATTTTTGGAGAAAACACTTCTCCCCCCACATTTTCCCTCTTTTTTGACCGGATAACTCTTCAATAATGCACCGAAACACTAAATTTTGGCCCTAGATTGGTAGAGAATTTAATTCTTTTCAATAATATATCATATTTTACTATTTTATCTATTTTCCTTCAAATTTTAAAGCGGTTTCAGTGTTGAGTGAAGATTGTACTGAAAGTCCCATAGAGCTAATGCATAAGTTTTGAAATCGCAACTTTTGGAAAACAATTTATTTGCCATGTTATTCCATTTTCACAAGGTATAAGAATCATCATAACATCAATTTAACATAAAATTGAAAAGAAAATAACATCTGGTTATTTAATTATTAATTAATAAAGTTTTAAAATAGTGGCGCCATCTGCTGTATATGTTTGAAATTTTAAAACTTCAAAAATATATAATTAAATAACTAGATACTATTTTTGTTTCAAATTTGTTTCATTTCGATGTTATGTTGTTTCCCGTACCTGGATAAAAAGGGCTAACATGGCAAAGCAATACATCTGTGGAAGTTGTTATTCCAAAACTAATGCATTAGCTCTATCGGACTGACAACCCCTCTTATGTACACTTATTCTATACTGAACGTCTAAATAACACTGATACTCATTTTGTAGGCACGTTGTTACTTTAATATTTTATCTATTTTAATTCATTCGTCAAACACCAGTGGGAAAACTGTCAGATGCTATTCATGTTCTTCACCTTCGGAGTCAATTTGAGGGACCCCATTGATGCTATTCCAATGGTAAGTTTGGCATGCTCTAGGACCTTTGAGGCTTGCTATTTTTGCTGCTACACTTGAGCTGGCACAGTATTTCTTACATCATCCGAACATAATTTTCAGAACATCGTCAGGTGCTGCTGCTAACTCACTGTGCACTGGGACCAGCAGAAGAGCTATCGACTTAAGAAGTCGCAGTGGGTTGATATCCTTTTCACTGAAGACACCAAGATAAACGTCAAACAAGATGATTTTCTGTCGAACAATTTAAATAAAATGGTCTCATCAACATACTTAAGGTGTAGCTTGACGACAATTGAATGTAGGACCCTTCGAGCAGAAAGAGATGTGGTCGTTTTGATAGTGGATACGGCATACGGCTGTGATAATGTCGGAAATGATACAGATACTTATTTTGCTGGCACGTTGTTATACTTTCATATTTTGTGTCGACCTTACAGTCCTCTTGATGGCTACAGCTGATGTGCATAAGGACATCGGTTTCATAAAGCCTGGACGTGGGAAGACAAAGGATTTTTTATTCTCATCCCAAGAGTTACAGCAACTGGGTTTAGGACGTGCTATTTTTGCAAACACAATAGCTGGATGCGACACTACATCTTTCACATTTCGAAAAAGCGGGATCGCATTTGTGAAGTTGTGTACGAAGTCGTCAGAAGTCCAGAAAGCAGCAGCGGTCTTTTCATACCCTTCCTTAACCACACATCAGGTACAAAAGGCAGGCAATACCTGCATCTTGAGGTGTTATGGGGCTCCAACGAAAGAGGCCTTCCCCAATGCCACAGGTATAATTCACTCTTGAAATCCGGAGCCCTCATCAAGCCTGATATATCGTCTTCTTCCCCCCGAGGAAGCAGTAAAACAGTATTTCCTCTGAATATTACACCAAGATGAGCTGTGGCAGGGAAATGACCTGCCTCCTCTTGTGTATGATTGGAAGATTGAGAATAACTGCCTGATGGTCAAAGTGCACTGTGAGTTAGCAGCAGCACCTGACAATATTATGAAAATAATTTTCTGCAGAAACATGAAAGTCTGTGCCAGCTCAAACTGTAGCTGTAAAAAATCAATTCTCAAATGTTCCTCAGAATGCCAAAATTCCCAGGGGACTAGCCTCAAAAGGGTCTCTCAAGTTGACTCCGAAGATGAAGAAGAACGTGGGGGTCATCTGACCGTTTTCCCACTGGAGTTCGAGGAATGAAATAAAATAGATAAAATATTAAAGTAACAACGTGCCTGACTTATGACTAGTCATATAAGTCATAACAACGTGCCTACAAAATGAGTATCAGTGTTATTTAGACGTTCAGTATAGAATAAGTGTACATAAGAGGGGTTGTCAGTCCGATAGAGCTAATGCATTAGTTTTGGAATAACAACTTCCACAGATGTATTGCTTTGCCATGTTAGCCCTTTTTATCCAGGTACAGGAATCAACATAACATCGAAATGAAACAAATTTGAAACAAAAATAGTATCTAGTTATTTAATTATATATTTTCGAAATTTTAAAATTTCAAACATATACAGCAGATGGCGCCACTATTTTAAAACTTTATTAATTAATAATTAAATAACCAGATGTTATTTTCTTTTCAATTTTGTGTTAAATTGATGTTATGATGATTCTAATACCTTGTGAAAATGGAATAACATGGCAAATAAATTGTTTTCCAAAAGTTGCGATTTCAAAACTTATGCATTAGCTCTATGGGACTTTCAGTACAATCTTCACTCAACACTGAAACCGCTTTAAGGGGTCTAAGGAGTCTTAAAAATGTGCAAAGAAGGAACTACAAAGTATAGTTTGATCTCTCATGTAATTTTTTAACTACTCAATATACAAGTATAATTTTTTTATATGTAATTCTACAAGATTTATTTATTATAAAACAAATTTTAAAATTTATGAAACTTTAGCCAAAACTAAAATAAATGATATTAAACATAAAGCTGTTTTAACACATTGTGATTAGGCTTGCGCGGCAAATTTTGAGGTCAAAATTGAAAAAATGACCAAGAAAATGACTTTATATTGTACAAATATGTACAAACTAGGACTTATACCTAAATTCTCAGCTAAATTTTAATTAGAAATTATTTAAAAATAAATTTAAAATCAAAATTTTAAAAAAAATTATTAATTTTTTTAGAAAAAAGCTCTTAAAATAATTTCTTATTAAAATTGAGATGAGAATTTAGGTATAAGTCCTAGTTTGTACATATTTCTACAATATAAAGTCATTTTCTTGGTAATTTTTTCAATTTTGACCTCAAAATTTACCGCGCAAGCCTAATCACAATGTGTTAAAATAGCTTTATGTTTAATATCATTTATTTTAGTTTGGGCTAAAGTTTCATAAATTTTAAAATTTGTTTTATAATAAATAAATCTTGTAGAATTACATATAAAAAAATTATACTTGTATATTGAGCAGTTAAAAAATTACATGACAGATCAAACTATACTTTGTAGTTCCTTCTTTGCACATTTTTAAGACTCCTTAGACCCCTTAAAATTTGAAGGAAAATAGATAAAATAGTAAAATATGATATATTATTGAAAAGAATTAAATTCTCTACCAATCTAGGGCCAAAATTTAGTGTTTCGGTGCATTATTGAAGAGTTATCCGGTCAAAAAAGAGGGAAAATGTGGGGGGAGAAGTGTTTTCTCCAAAATTACTGACTTTCAAGAGCGGATATCTCGAAAACTATACAAGATATTAAAACACTTGAGGGGTGCAGCTTGTAGCAAATTTAATCAGCTTTCATTTTGTGTATTACAATTATATAGCTAGAACTCATAGTTTTCGAGATATAAGCAAAAAACCGAAAAATGGGACATTCAACCCCCCCTCCCCCCTTTAGCACAGGGGCTAGGGGCGGGGACTTTTGATATGTTTACCTCCTAACTAGTCTAAACAAAGTTATGAAGTCAAAAATTGTGTTCCAAAACTTTCCCTCTAGAACTCTTCGTTGCCTGGACTATTAGTTATATAGTGGATCGTCAAAACTATGCGCTCTCGCACACTTTCTAGAGGAGCCAACCGAGGGTAAAAAGCTGACTCCTCTCTAGCACTATGTTGAGAAGTAGTGTAGAATAAAACAGTACTGAAATTGCGCAGGGTCTATGTTTAGTAGCTTTTTGAAATTTTTTTAGAAGATGATTGTACTCTTGCTATTTTTGACCAAAGATATTTGATTTTGGATAGCTCTATTTCTATTCAGCAAAAGAAAATTATGTCCAACTTTTTTTTTTCAATATACAATATCTATGCTTACATCCGATCTATACACGCAAAAAACTGTCTGGTACGTACAAACGAAAATTGAGTTCTTCCAACCAAACTGTTCGGTTGCTATAGGACTGACAGGACTGTCTAGTTGCAGGAACCAAACACGTTTGGTTAGAAGCGTTCAGCTGGCGCAAACGACTAGTTCGGTTGAGAGAACTACACTGATACCGCGCAGTTTAGTTCTCACACAGAGTTTAGTTGTCTCAACCGAACTTATTGAGGCAGTCTGGTCTCGTTGACTAAACTCGTTCAATCGAACGAGTATAGTTATGGTAACTAAACTGGTAGGTTTGAAAGAAACCACCAGTTTGGCTGTGCCAATTAAACACCCTTCAACCGAACTTGGTTGAGTTGCAGGACCAGCACCATTTTTTTGCGTGTAAGTATCGATAAAATCGAAATGGATACATTAAGATCTTCCATTTACAAGCCAATTAAGAAGTTAGACACCGTTTGTCTATCCGATTCGAACACGCTCTACCAATTAGCCACACTATCGCTAAAAAATTTTTTTTTTTTCCTTTTGTAATAAACTCCACAACTCGCTTCTTAGTATGAATTAATCCTTTTATTAGGATAATAAAATTTCGTTTTATTGGAACTTTTCCTTTGTGTCGGCATCATTTTCTAAACACAAACCCACCGCCTATCAAAAACGTTATCAAGTTCTATCTTCTATTTTTATTATAACGCCCACAGGTTTTTTTTTTCTATCTTGATATTGTAACACCTGTATTGACAAAGCGCGGAAATATTGGTCGCGTTTATTTAGAACGTTTAGGCGCGTGGCTTTCAGGGAAATTCCATTTACGATAAATAAATATTTAAGGAAATTGTTTTTAGGAATTGTTTTTAATGGAATGGTTAGCTTAAAATTCTGTTTCATCGTACAATAAAACAAAGATCAAGGTTTATTTACGATTTATATTTTATGTTGTTTAAAAGGTCATTATGAAAATAAAATCATTAGTATCTCCGCTAGTTTTTCTTTGATTTACAGAACCTTGATACAAATTTCACAAACGCTGGCAAACCAAATATATTGTAGGTATCAGTTATGAAAATACTACAAAATTAAAATCTTGCAATTAGCACTACCCTTTCCTGCGTCAGAATTAAAGAAATATTTCTTTTAAATTATACTTTCTCTCTCCCTCGCCTCCTCGGTGCAACAGCCTATTACTGGGCCAAGGCCTGTCGTGCCCATTTCAGCTTTCGAAAGCTGAGCCCTAGGTCACGATCGTGACCTAGGGCTCTGAGGTGCAATGCATATGTCCCGGTAAGGTGGTCAGCCACACGAGGAACCCCCAGTTCTTAGTTCCCAAGCATGCTTGGTACCCATTTTATCGACCCACTCAAGGGATGAAAGGATAGGTAAACCTCGCCCAATCCGGGATTTGATCCCCGGACCTATGGCGTGACAATGCGAAGCACTACCACTAAGCCTCTCTATTAAATTACGTATATATGAACGATTTCAAATTAGTTTCATCATTTCTTTTTCGCATTTTATAGATTTTAGTTGAAAACAATCAATTATCAATTCAAAGAATGTTGAACAATCAAATATGTATAAGGTTGTTTTTTTTAAATAATTATTATACAAATGCCAGCCTGGTGGTTGGCCACTGGCCATTTGGCTTCTTGCTCTCCGATATTTTTCTACAGATGAGATAAAAACAATTAATGCGGAGCATTTGTCCAAGTTGTTAGCGTTCATAATTTATCAAGAGTCACAATTTTGTTATAATAATGAATTTTTTAAATGTTCAATATTATTCTTTTATGTTTGAGAACTTTATAGCCATCTGTAGTGAAACATCGGATTTTTTCATCCTTTCTTGGAGGTCATGTCTCTCGATATTTGAAGTGTTGCCAAATATTCATGTAGAAATACTTTTTTTGAGCCGAATAACAGATACAGGTGTTTGTTATCGCAGATGACAATAGCATTTTTAATGATGTTCTTGTCGAGAACCATTGACAGTCAGTCGTTATACCATTCAAGTTGGGCCATTAACATTTGTTAAGGTCATTTTGAAATATCGCTTCAGAATTGTGACGCAAAAAAAAAGTGCTTTGATTTAATCAAGATAGTCACAATAATTAAAGGTAGGTGTTTTGAGGTGATATTAAAATAAGTTTTCGTCATTTTTGAAGAGTTCAATAACTTGTTGTAATAAGGTATTGCAGTATTTAGAAGTTCATTTAGTGCTTCCTCAAATGATAAAAAAATAAAGTGTTTGAAAACTGAAATATATTTATGTTACGTGGGTTTCGAAATAGATATTAATTAAAAGACGAAGCTATGTATCGAAAAGTGGTTAGAATATACATAGACAAACTAAGTGTTGTATAGGAGAAAATGACGCATTGTATTCTGAAAAGAAATTTCAGTTTCATAGCAAACGTTTAAAATAGGTTTAGAAAATTTAGTCATATCTCAAACGGTCATAGTATACCTGGTTTTAAATTGTGTGAGGAGTACTTAAAGTAGTGTTTAGAAAGATGTCTCAGTTCTATTACTTAAGCGAATAACAGAGTAGTAAATTTATTTCCTGGTTGCTTTAAATATTTTTACAAAGAGCTAATTTATGTTAAAATCAAGTCTCCCTCTCGAAGCTGCACTCCCTAACATACTCATACATCATTACTATTAACGCATTCAAACTGCTATACTTTATCAGTGACATAGATAAAAACAAGCGGAATACAATGTTTTTAATGCTTGGTTTCTAATGTTCTCTGTCTTATTAATAAAATAGATTATAAAATTTTCAAATGACAAAAATTTAAAAGTAACAAGCGAAAAAAACATTTCAATGCGAAGTAACAGCGAAAAACATTTGAATGTATTTTAAAAATAAACTAAGCGAAATAACAAACTTTTTAAATATGAAAAAAGCAGTATATTTAGATAACATTACGTCGACTTTAAATAAGAATGTATTAGCATCAAACTATTATAAAACTTGCATGCCTTATTACTGAAATTAACTAATTGTCGAAATTATACAATGATAATGCTTTTTTCATACTTTTATTTCCTAAAAATACTTAAAAGCCTTAAAAAACAAAAAGCAAACAACTATAGTATATAAGGTTAAGTTTTTCGGTTTATTTAGGAGATAAGTTTTCCGAGAACACTGTACTTTTCTTTAATCTTACGTTCTTCACTATGGAATTTCCTTATCTGGAATCGAAGATAATTTTCTCGGAAACCAACCAGGATTTGTTTTCTAAATAGCTTTTTTCAAGTGTTAATGTTTGATTTACTCTGCGAGTTGCAACACAAATTTTCTGGAACTGATTTATTTTGAAGGATGCACAAATAAGTTAAAGCTGATTAAAAACATTGTTCCTACTTGAGTTGGAAAATTATCATACAAAATAACAACAACAACAAAACGTGTACTTTTAATAATATCTATAGCTTTCTAAGTTTGTCGCATTGTAAAGTCTTCCCTTTTAGGGAACGATCCGGGATGCATTATGTTTCAGCTCAATTGAATGAATACTCTACTGGAGAAAATTCTCGAATGTGCGAAATTTAAGAAAAATATATTTTATGAACTTTTGTATATATAGTTTTGATATAAATTTTTACATCAATATATATTTTGTTAAAAAGAAAACATATTGCAGTTTTTATAAAAGTATTAGCACGTTTAGTAAGTTTTTTAAAGATTACTCAGTACCCCAGAATAGCAAAATAGCTGAAGAATAGCTGAAATGATCAAAAATACATATTTTGAATTTTTTTCCTACGCTACCGCTCGAAAACCATGTAATTCTCGACTTTTTAAGTCACGAAATTAAATTATTGCCTAGAGAAGCTTCCGTGAGTTGATAGCTGGTCCCCCACGCCTTCAACCTTTTGTGACTAGATTTGCAAAATTCAAAACCTTTCCATTTAAACCACCCCCCTCCAAAAAAAAAATGACATAAAATACTCCTCCACCCCCCCCAAAAAATTTCAAAAAACGGTTTAACTAATAATGAACAACTAATAAGTGAGGAATAACTAACTAATAGTTGGCGTAATCTCTATGAAATTTAAATATGAAGAATAAATAGTTTAAGGTCATTTTAGGTTTTAAACAATGAGTATTAAAAAAACGTTGCAAATTCTACATTATATTGATATTTTCCAAGTTTTTTGTAACTGTAACAGAAAAGCAGGATATTTTGGCGGGACATACTGTAGGGGAGACCGGGGCACAATGGACCACTTTTTCATGTTCTACGCTATAAGTACCAAAATATTCATCCCACATGTTCAGAAAAAGGTGTATATATTACCATATATACATATATATCCTGGTTTAAAAATACATTACCTAAAAAATATAATTTAAATTACTTTTTTCTGAATTCACTTTTTTATTACAAGTGAGAAAGTGGTCCATTGTACCCCAGGTTCGGGGTACAATGGACCACATCACGGGGTACAATGAACCATGGTATTTTTTGCTGAAAAAAAATTATCTGCACTTTTTAAAGATTAGCGTACACATAAAATAAGGATTCTATTTGAATTTTAAGTATCCAATTGCATATTAAAACTTCTTTTAGTGAGAAAACTATCAGATATCACTGTTTGCTTTTTTTTTCTCTCCCCTTTGAAACTTTGTTTATTTTCTTTATATGCAAGGATCAGTTAGGCTCAAATCTAACAGGTGTATGGGAGTTTTTGTACTTTTTTTATGTAGCACAAAACTCTGTTTTTGAAATGCCTTTCTCCTTGCTAACTAAACAGATAGAACGACTATAATCAAGAACATGTTTTAAAGCCTGTTCCATCACTTCTTTTGGCACTGTTCCTTCACTAGTCTTTCTAATCGTGTTACGTGGCATTTCGGAAAAAAATGAGTAAAAGCATTAAATTTTATCTTAAAAATTATAAGATCACTTTAAAGTTTTTTTTTATTACTATACAGAACAACACCAAAAGTGTAGGGGAAAACTGTGGATCAAAGAATCTTCGTTTTTATACGAGATCAATTTTTTAACCTTTTTAAGTCTTCCCTTGTGGACATCCCCATCAATGTGGTTGAAAATTTTACTAACAAAATTTCAATTTTGTGCATTTTACCAATTTTGATAAAAAAAAATTGTTATTTAATTATTTATAACTACAACAAATAGCTCACATTTTTGTTAGTAAAAAAATCAACAGTAATCAAATTCCAATTAAAAAAATTATCATTTTGTGCTTGTACTTGTACCGTTATGTAATTGTGTAAATTTATTTTACCACCAACTCAAATTTCTAAACTTTTTATTTTAAATAATTAAACACTTTAGTATCCCATCACATTCAATTTTAAAAATACTTTTCTCATTCAAAACACTTATTGTTTGAAGTCATAATATATAAAATAAAACATCAGTTCCCTAATAATTTGTTACTTCTGGCTTAAAAAAAATCCCTATTAGTAGACGGGGGAAAAATCTATTACATTCACAGAAGTGAATATTAGAATAAATATAAAAACATTTTACTATTATAGCAAATTTGACATTTAATAATTAGAAAGTACTTGCATCAATATTTTTTTTATTTATTTTGAAACTAAAAGTATTTCTAAAGTTGCATGGGGTACGATGGACCATGGTCCACTGTAGCCCAGATTTTGTGGTCCATAGTGCCCCATATTGTATTTGAGCAAAAAACATAATTAAAATACGCGGTATTTTGATTTCAGAAATTAATTTTTAGATTATATAGAAAGACAAATATCTTGCCTTTCAACTATGCTAAGCCACTTTGTCCAACTAATGTTACTTTAATGATGAGAAGATAATTTCTAGGAGAGAGCTTTTTTACTTTCACCTGGTTAATACACATGAAGAATAAAAAATGGCAAATGTGTGAGCTAACAACATGGTTTTTCATAATAACTAGATCAAGACTGTTATGTAATTTATTACTTATAATATGAACTAATTTGGAAAATAAACAGAATAAATAATAAGGGGTGGTCCATTGTGCCCCTAGGTCCATTGTGCCCCGGTCTCCCCTACGTGGGACGTTGAGACAAACAAAAATGGAGGGAATATGGGACGTCTTGTCACATTACTCAAACAGCATCAGATGAAAATACCTCTAATTGACCTCTATCACAAGCTTCTGGTATACCGTTTACTTCATCACTTACACAGTGGTGGTTCACCCCTCCCCCGCCTGCCCCCTACAAAACGTAATCACAGGCTTTCGAGACATCTACACGGTCTGGCTGTAATCTGTGGTCAGTCTGGACTCTGGATTACCACAGTACATGCAACAGGGAACTATATTTTGTTTGTCTTGTGGGTTTGTATTTGTTTGTCGTGCATGAGACAGTGGTCTTCATGTTGGTTTGTCTCCTACAGATAATTTGTCGTGTAAACACCAACCAAATTGGAAGCTGATAGGGAAGATCTTTTAAGGGGTCACAGGAGTCTTAAAAATGTGCAAAGAAGGTACTACAAAACATAGTTTGATCTTTCATGTCATTTTTTAACAACTCAATGTATAAGTATAATTTTTTATATGTAATTCTACAAGATTTATTTATTATAAAACAAGTTTTAAAATTTATGAAACTTTAGCCAAAACTAAAATAAATGATATTAAACATGAAGCTATATGAACACATTGTGATTAGGCTTGCGCGGCAAATAGTGAGGTCAAAATTGAAAAAATGACCAAGAAAATGACTTTATATTGTACAAATATGTACAAACTAGGACTTATAACTAAATTCTCAGCTCAATTTTAATTAGAAATTATTTTTTAAAAAAAATTTAATCAAAATTTTAAAATTTTTAATAATTTTTTTAGAAAAAAGTTCTTAAAATAATTTCTAATTAAAATTGAGCTGAGAATTTAGGTATAAGTCTTTGTTTGTACATATTAGTACAATATAAAGTCATTTTCTTGGTCATGTCTTCAATTTTGACCTCACAATTTGCCGCGCAAGCCTAATCACAATGTGTTCAAATAGCTTTATGTTTAATATCATTTATTTTAGTTTTGGCTAAAATTTCATAAATTTTAAAATTTGTTTAATGTTAAATAAATCTTGTGGAATTACATATAAAAAAATTATACTTGTATATTGAGTAGTTAAAAAATTACACGAAAGATCAAACTATGCTTTCTAGTTCCTTCTTTGCACATTTTTAAGACTCCTATGACCCCTTAAAAGATCGATTTAGAACAGTAGGCTTGTCTCTGGTCTTAGTGGCAAAATAAATGGAAAAAACTAATTCTTTCTCGAGCATTGATTGGTTAATCGTCGTCACATGGGAACAGAGCACCAATCGGAGGTGGAAAGAGCTAAGTCTCCTTAAATAAGCCAATTGCAAAGTAGTATTGCATTGATTAAGATATTTCACTACAATATGGTGTTGATTGGTGAAACGTCCATTACCGGACAATGTAACGTAGATTATTTGAACCGATATTTGTTTATGTATGCAAATTTACTTTGTAATGTTGAAATACTTAAAACATCTGTTTTTAACGTACGTAAAATTTAATTACAATTTCTCTGCCTTAGGTTAAAAACATTACGTTTTATTTTTAAAAAAAGCATATTTTTCTAAAACTTTAAAATTATAACGAGTCTTTCACTGCCATACAATTTAAATTTCAGCCGAAATATAGTAAAAGAAAAACATCTTTACATTTTTTTAAGAAATTTTAAATAAAACGAATTTTAAAAAAATTCTGAACTATCAAAATTAAAATGATTTATTTTGTAAATGATTGTGTAGGCTCAAAGTTTAGCTCGCGAGAGTTTTCTATGAAAAGTTGAGATTATTATATCCCCATAGCCTTAATTACTTCTATGTACACTGAATTCAATGTTAACAACTAATACAAATTAAGATTCTCATTAGATTTTTATTAGAGGATCCTATTTTACATTAGACCCTCTTTCATATAAGATATTTTGATAATTGACAAAGATTTCCAAAGCCCATGACGTAAAATTAAATTTGTATTGCAGTTCAGTCTGCCCTTTGTTTGTAAACCATAGACCAGCAGCAGTGCTTGGCTATACTAAACTAAACACTAAAACAACACTAAACTAAACACTTGGCTACATTAAAATGGTTTTTGACATATTATGGCAGATTTTATTTACTTTATCAACACAAAAATTTATAATGTTTTTTAAAAGTAAGATGGATGTTTATTTCACAACTAATTAAAATTCCAATGATATACAAACCACAGGTACACTTATCAATCAACTTTTCAAATATTTTGAAATGCAATAATGCGATAAGTACAGCGTTTGACACGATACTAATGCTCTAGACTGGGAATTTTTAATAGTAGCCAGTGGCTACCAGAATGAAAGAAAATGGTAGCCACATTTGGATTTTTAGTAGCCTGTTTGAAATTTAGGTAAAAACGACAAAAATAAACTTATTTCAATAAAAAATTCAATTAACTCCACGAAACACAATTTTATTAAAGACATTTTTGATATGAAAAGATTGACAGTAAAAAAATGATCATACCAAATATGTAAGTATTATGTGATTGGTCATTATTAGAAGTAGAAAATTAATTTATGTACTTATATACTATTAGTTTCGGAGAATTCGATTCGCCACGATTGTTCACGAAATTTTCTCGTATCAGAATTGTTTAAAGGAATAGTCGAGATCTTAATCAGCTGTAAATCAATCACTTGTAAATTGCCGCGATCGTAAAGCAAGATTTAAAAGTCAAATTTGCATTTAAGATTTTCGTCGCCCAGCTCCATCTATGTCACACGGAGGCCGACTCAGTTCCAGACAAAATCTAATCTGAGCGTTTTATTATTTTATTTTAGAAATGCAGCTGCAATATTAAATATTTGTTGAACAAAAATTAAAAATTATTATCGCCACTTTTGGCGACTGGGGTTCGATTTTTAGGTAGCCACTTTTGATGTAATAGTCTCCAGTTGGCGACTGGCGACCGCTAATCTAGAGCTTTACACGATACTGTATTAAAAAAACTGAAAAGCGAGAATTAAATTATTTTAAAATAATTTTATTTAGATAATGGTAATTTACAAAAAAAATATTTACATATTGAGTATTTCCGGGTGTCTTTTTCAACGAAACAATCAAAGCATCAATCAACCTTGTTTTAAAATATAATAAAAATTGTCGAATGTTAACTTTTCGACTGAAATATCAATTAAAATAGTAGAGTGGTAAGAAAATTAATGCAAAAAAGTATTATTGACGACATTGCAGTTAGATTAGATATAAAAAGCTAAAGAGCCCTGTTACATTGCATGTAAAGATAAGAAACATAGGGAGAAAAAAATTCATATAAAAGCATACTTTAGTATTGGATTAGCAGGCAATTCTATTTATGTCGCTGTTCTAATTTTTTAATAAGTATTTTATTTAACTTTTTCAGCTTATGGCAACACAAAAGAAAAAAATTACCATGTTTGCACTCTTAAAGCAAAAGAGTGAAATCCACTCCAGTAGGAGAAGTGCATTTTGGACACTGGAAAGGAGTGAATATTAACTCAGACTGAGTTAAAATCATTCTTTTGGAGTGATCTTGTCGGAGGTTTAACACACAAAGTATCCACTCCTTTCGGGGAAGTGCAGTTTCTAGACTGGAGGAGTGAAAATTAACTCAGACTGAGTTAAAATCGCTCTTTCGTTTTAAGAGTGTGAATGAAAGTGGTACAGGTTTTTCTGATAATTGGAATGTTCACTCTTGAAAACAAAAGAGTGAAATCCACTCCAGTTGGAGAAGTGCATTTTCGACACTGGAAAGGAATGAATATTAACTCAGACTGAGTTTAAATCACTCGTTTGGAGTGATCCTGTCGGAGGTTTAACACACAAAGGATCCACTCCAAAAGGAGAAGTGCATTTTCCAGTCTGGAGGAGTGAAATCCACTCAGACTGAGTTAAATTAGGAGTGTTTGTTTTAAGAGTGTACTACTCTTCAAACTGATACTTGTTCAATATTTAATGCCCATTATTTTTTTTTCAGTGTTGTATTCAGTGAAGTCCCCCCCCCCCCCCCCCCCATCTTTAATTAAAGCGCTTCCTCACTCTACCCAACCAAATTACGCCTCGTTAACACCCCAGCCACGGGCTCCATCTAGTCGCCCGAAGTTCTAACAGAAGGATCCTTTAACTCTCTAATCTTTCTTTTTGGAGACATAACTTACAATCAACTCCCGTCCGACTTCTCTACATCTAGACAAAAGGCCCATAACCACTTGATTGGATGTTTGCTCGTTATTGTAATGACACTGACTGTGTCGCAGTGTTGTGCTTGTCTCACGCTACTTGTAGAGCTGGAGAAAATTTTGGAGATGGGGGGGGGGGACGGTTTACTCGACAATTGTTTGTGACTTGGTGTAGAGAATTGAGAAGGAGGCAAAGAAAACAGTTTTGTTTGCTCGCATGTTCTTTGTGATAAACAGGAACAGGAAAATGAACGATGCAGCAGTGTTAAAACAACTCCACTTATTATACTGGGTTTACATGCTTCGAGCGCTGTTTCCAGCATGAGCACTTTAACCTTCATCGATTCGACCTTTGGTTGGCGAGAAATTGGCGAGTGAGATTGTATAGCGCGGCGATTTGATGATGTGACTAAATTGAATTCACGATGTAGGATCAATTAAAAAAGAGAGAAACGGCCAAGATAGTTGAAATTTACCTTATGGTAACCATTTCCTTTGATCTCGTTCAGAAAACCGAAAAACGATGGGTTGATGGCCTTGAGAGCCGGCTTCAGTGGATGTTCGAATAAATACGTATCAAGCGGTTACCTTGAGATAATCAAGGCCATGCTGAAATGGCTGCTCGAAGCAAACGCTCGAAGCATGTAAACGCGGTGTCACAAATAAACGTTCGTTTCTTGTTTGCAATTTTCACCTTTCAACATGGGCTGTGATGCGCCCTGTGGTCAAGGTAGCGATCTACGGGTCGGAAGTTCCCGCGCTCAAAACCGTTGGTCGCTGAAAACTCACTGAGTATATGCGGAGTACGTGCTCGTTAAATCTGTTGGGTCCGAAAGTCCTATGGGCGGTCATTGCGCAGTTTCCTACGGGTACAGGTCCCTGGAGACTATTTCCCTTCCCTTCAGGGACATGTCTAAATTGTGGAGGTGGCGCGTGATAGATGGCAGCATCTATCACGTATATGTGTGCATGTGAGTGTGTGTGTCGTGACTGTCTTACTTGACGAAGGTTTATAAGCGGCTCTCTGAGCAAGCACACAAGCCTGAAAATATATGTATACAACCAACCAATTAAACAGGAACCAACCCGGGTACCTCAGCAGTATTGGCCAATCTTGGCTCATACCCATGATCCAATGCATAATGGATTACGCTTTACCCGACGCTGGGCCATATCGGAGCGCAATATTGGTTTGAACATTATTTGAAGAAAACAGAAATTACAATCCAAAATTCTTGATTGAAAAAATATTGCGAAATATAATATATTCGCGTTTTACACTTGCAAAATACTATAAGATTGCAGAAATATTAAGTATTACACTCTTTGTAATTTCCTGTTTGAAACCTCAAAGAACGGGGAAATCTGGTTAAAATCGGTAGAGCATGATCGATTTCATCCAATATTCTCCAAGTTTGGCAGATACTCATGCGACATTGGCTAAAACTGTTGTTCTACTTGGTATCTGCCTTTGAACTCGTGCAATGTCTATTGATATGCATTTCTACGCACTAGCTATTCCTAATGTTTATTATTATACTAATAAGTATTGAAACTATTTAAGTCACCGAAGGCTATACTTGTGGGTTGTTTTTAATTATTAGAAAGGATTGTTTCTTTAAGAAATATTTACAAAATTTAAAATTATGCAAAATAATTTTTTATCACTTGTGATCTTTCGGATTTGCAAACCATTTAAAACTATGTACAGATATTTAGTGACAAACAAAATTATGTTTTTAAAGAATATTTTTTTTAATAAATAAAATTACTTCCAGACAAAACTTCTCAAAAGACTGCAAAATTTCTAAAGTAATCTATTTCGCTTTGCGAAATAGTTTTTATAAAATAGTTTAGTATGATTTTAAAAGCGTTGTAGTACCGAATTTAACATACAATACAAAATTCTCAATTCAATTTCGAATGTCATGTATAAAAACTATTGAATTCCATGCATTCTCTTTCTTATTGGACTTGACTAACACAAAAGAGTTTTTGAGGAAAAGATACAAAACAATTAAAAAAAGCCGGTACGAAAATAGTTGTTCTCTATAAAGAGCACAATCATAAGCATTGGAAACTGTGAAAAACTCCCCAATTTTCGTGGGAACCTCTCACTTGTTTCTAAAGTGGGAATTCGTTCTTAGAATTCTATTTTTTTTATGTTACTTTCGCGAATTGTCTGCTGCAGAGGAATGTATTTGCAGAAGTGTCAAGAACTATACTCGAAGAAACGCGGAAACGTTGACTTTTAAAGCACCATGGCATTCGAACTGTTTTATTTTTAGAATACCAAATACCAGGGTGATATTTTCAGCAAAAACTTGTTTACTATATTTACGCTTTTTTTTTTCTGCGTACATTTAGATATCTCGTAGAAATGATCTTAACCTTTCCGTAACAATAGCAAATATGCTTTTTATTTAACTGTAACTATTTTTTTTAAATATTCTCGGGATGTATTGTCCGATTGTGCTTTAACCCTTTTCTAATGAAGCGCCCCAAAACGCCCGAACAACTAAGGATTCGATAATGTTATTCCTATCAAATATTACGAGGAAGCAAAAATCCTTCGTAGCGAAAGGTTTATACATATAATGCAAAGGGAGGGGTTGGGAAAATTAACTAAGTTTGGTCAAAATAAGCTTTGTTAAATTTGGGTAACAACGTGTAAAAACGATATTTCACAGAAATAAAATAATATTTTTAGTAATTAGCACAGTAGTATTTTTAGATGTCCGTACACTCTTAAAACAAAAGAGTGAAATCCACTCCTATAAGAGAAGTGCATTTTCGACACTGGAAAGGAGTGAAAATTGACTCCTAAATCGCTGGTAATCGCCCTAAATCGCTCCTTATCGCCTTAAAATCGCTCGTTTGCTGTTAAGATTGTTGAAGGTTTAACGAAACAAAAAAAGTGAAATCCACTCCTATAGGGGAAGTGAATTTTCGACACCGAAAGGAGTGAAAATTAACTCAGATTGAGTTAAAATCGATCGTAGAGTGTAACTTATGCCATAGAGAAAAATCTAACAATCCACCTTTTCTACCTTGTTAGTTTTTCAAATAAGAAACAATAGAATATGGATCAGTAATACACTCTAAATTGCGATCATTTTAATGTTTTGTGACAGCTGATTTATTAAACTATCAAAACATGAGTCCTAAAAATGTTATTTGTTGAAGTTTCTTTGGAAAAAGCAATTACATAATTCTTCGAATTCAAGTGCATTCCATACATCCTAAGAATATTTTAGGTAATACTCTTGTCAATAACTTTTTTTTTCCATTAACTGTAACTATACTCCTTTACAAAGAACACCATAGTAACAACTGCTATATTTTATACGAAAACTACACAGCTGTATCTACCAATTGGTCTGCTCTGCACGTGATTATGAACAGTAAGGCGAATAATATAAAGAACACTTGGACTGTTTCACTGCATTTATATCAGAGTTATATAACAGAAGCAAATTAAAAACAATTACATAACTAAACAATTTTATTATTATAATTATATTCGAGATACATAATATTATTAAATGTGTAGGGGGAATACATAAATAATATATAAATTTTTCAACCATACGTTTAAATTTTTTTAGACTTTTTCTTTGAAATATTATTTTTAGATGATCTCTAATTACTTTTATTTGGTTTTTAGAATCTGGCAACACCATTAATTCATTGAAATTCTTGTTCTTCAGCTAATTTTGCTTCAGCTGTTAAAATTCACTCTAAAAAAACTTCGTTCTATATAATTTATAAAACATGTTGTGTTCGCCTTGTGACATGCAATAGCCACATTTTCGAAGAGCATCCCCCCCCCCATAATAAAAGAGCTGGACCTAGGAATAAATTTTACATAGTAACGATTCTTACTATTCCTGTTCATATTTTGTTCCTTTGAATACCCCGCAATTAAACGTTTTAGACATAAAATAGTATTACATTACATTTTGAAAATATCGTACAACATTGGCATTGATTTCTAATTTTGATGAGTCTACGTCTATGTTTCAAAATGTTAGACATTTAAATTTATAAGGGAGAGTAGGGGCTATTGGAACAAATTTTTACTAGCCTCTGCATTTCAGCACAAATATATAAGAATTTTAATTTCTTTTTTGTTACAAGATCATCTTCTGAACACGCTCGTTTACTTTAAAAGTCATTTTACAGATGTTAAAACGTTACCAATTTTTGTTTCTGAGTATTTTGAACAAGCATGTAAATCTCCCATTAGGCCCCCATTTGTGGGGTTAGGCCCCCCTTGTCACATTAGCCCCCACTTTCCTCTAAAAATTATAAGCACAAAATGGAATCTTCTCTGACATCTCTGGCCAATTGGTTACCTGTTATTGTTGCCAATATGAAGAGTAGCATATTTTTGTTATTCATATGATAAATTATTCAAGCGAGAAAGTCGGAAAATAAGAATGGGCTTGTTTCAACACTTTGCCAAAGAAACGAAACAACCAATGAAATCGCAGCTTAGAGAGCGTAACGTCATATCCCCATTCATTTAAATTACTTTTTATGTAAGTTCATTTATTTTTTTTGCACTTACATACAATGTTAAAAATTGAACGATTTTTTAGTTGCACTTATATACTATATTAAAAATATCGCATCGGTCCAGATCATACGATTAATATTAGCAATCCAAATTCCACGGAAGTAACGCTGGGACACACCACGGACAATGGACATGACATATCACGCTCTGTGGTGGACTAAAAAAAACTATAGTGAAATAGGACATCTTGTATATAATTTTTTCTATACTAAACTGTATTATAATTTTTTTAATAAGTTACTTTCCTTTTAAAAGACTATATTATTTCTAAAACTGTCAATATCTTTTTTTAATATTAAAAAATGGAGTGTTTTGGAAAGTTGATAGCACATATTTTCGATTGATATTGCATGCATTGCTCGAAAATGTTTTCTTTGTATAATTATTACACGATTTAGTAAAACTGCGTCCGATCCCTGATATGGACAGTATTTATATACCCGAATACATAAATATAGCGAATACCTAAATATTGCATTTCCCTCTATACCTTGCAATCTTGATAAAACTAATCTTAATGTCTGACAAGACAGTTCTTCCATGTGTGATAAAATAAAGAATGACAACTTCAATCAGAAATTCCCGAACCCCTCTGTGGATCAACATCGAGCCGAAGAAGAAATCTTTGGCGACATCTGAAAGCCAGCTACTCGTGTTGTCCATAATTCGATGACCAAAGAGCCAAATTAGCTATGTTCCAACAATAATGCCAAACATAGAGGATCAAGGCAAACAATTCCAAAGACCAACTGCTTGTAGCGTAGATTTGACAAAAAGGTAACTGACAATCGAAGAGCTTAGTGGAAGAGAACGTGCTTAGGGACAAAAAGGTGAAAATGAAAAAAAGAGTTTTAAAGGTTTGCGTTCGCACTCAGATCTATTGAAAACGGAACTTGCAAAGCGTAAAAAGTGTATTAAACTTAATTTTGATGAAGGGGGGGGGGGGACTTGTTATCGTTAAAGAAGTTAGTAATGTGTTCATTGACACAGAAATCTCCATCTTTTAAAAAATGTCACTTAGCACGTTCTTCCACTAAGCTCTTTAATTGAAGAGTTTAGTGGAAAAGAACGTGCTAAAAGGTGAAAATGAAAAAAAAGAGTTTTAAAGTTTTTAGTTTGTGCACCCATATCTGTTAAAAACGGTACCTGCAAACCGTAAAAAAAAATACATTGAACTAAGAACTAAAGTTAGGAAAAAGGAAATAAACTTGTTTTCATCGTTAAAGGAGATAGTAATGTGTTCAGTGACACAACAATATCCATTTTTCAAAATGTGTCACCTAGCGCGTTCCTCCGCGAAGCTCTTCAATTTTTAGGGGGGAAAATCTATTTGAATATGAAAATAATAAAGTAAAACCGTGAAGAAGGAAATTAATAATGTCCAATGCCTCAAGCTCTTATTACAAATTGCAACCGCAATCATTTGTTAATTTTCAGTGTTTGAAATTGGTAATTCCTCCCCCCCCCCCCCCCCCATTATAAAATTACAAACTATCAAACTCAAATTTGATTTCTTAAAATTTATGAAACAATATTGTCAAACCAATACATGGTATACCAGTCAACTAGACACGTGCAGCATCTATTTGTTTTCCAAAGTACACGGGTTGTTGTTTAGTGGGGTAATTATTGCCCTGTTTGACATCCTTTTTACTGGTTGATCTGTTTGTTTTGGGTTAGAAAAGGGTATAGGCCAAATTTGGCGATAAACATTTTAACGCTGATTATGATAAAGTTGGATCTGTTTCCCGTTTGTTGATAAACTTGTGAGACGATTACAAAAGGTTTTGGAAGCTGGTAGAGAGGGAAAACTTGTTGATATCGCCTAATAAGTATAAAGAAAACTGTCGTTATTGATTGGTAATCGAGTCTAGATATCCCAAAATCAACAGAGACATCTTGACTTTACTGTGAGACTCTTTAAATATGTACACACTCAGACATTCTTCGTCAAACAAAATTCCTCAGAATATATATCAATTTATCTAAATTCTGTATTATGCACTTAATCATATAAAAGCTTAAAAATGTAAGAAAAATTATTTAGCAGCATATGATAGTTTAAAATATTAAACTTATCTTACAGGTGCTAATTATCATATAATTAATTATGTTGCATAATAAAAACTGTAGAATGTGGGTGGTATTGTGCATAGCTCTAGAGAAAAAAGGTGTATTTATGAGATTAAATTTATCAAAATTTACCAGAAGCAAAAAAAAATCACATGGAAAAACATTACAACTTAACAAACCCATTGTTTCAAACAATTGTATTATAATAATATAACTATTGTTCGAGTATAAACAGCACTAAACAAAAAAATATTTATAAACTGCATTATTCTATATTGCATGATGTATGAAGAGTACACGGGAAGAACCGATTGATTTCCTACAGGGCTTTCCTTAATAGCCTCTTTGGGGATGATAGCGAGAAATCGCCTGAACTGGTGTAAAGGAGCCAGTTACTCGCTTTGTATATCTTTCGCGGCAACCCTAATTCAAGCCAGAGTTGAGTGGAACGAGTCACACGTTTGTACCGCAAATGAAAAACCATAAGAAAAACCGGTTTTCGGTCGCCAATTTCCGCCAAACAGAGACAACTACGGAAAGACTCTAAAGAAATCAATCGGTTCTTCCCGTGTACTCTTCATATGCGAGGCCAGATTGCTCATTCTATCCGTCCTGAAACAGTTTTCTACCTGTCTATAGCATTTAAACGAATTACGGACAGAACTTCGTATGAAGCAGGGGCACCTACATCTATCTGTGCTGCAAAAACCAAGCGACGTTCAAACCTATCAGAACCAAAAATTTAAATATCAATACCTATCAGTACCAGTACTTAAACGAAAACACAACTGACAACTCCATGCTTTAAAATGTTATCAAAAGCACATGATACCATCAATGTTAACCGTTGTCTAAGAGGAAACTTCTATTCTCTCAACCATGGTTAAAGATTGCTGCTAAAAACAAGATAGGCATCAACTATCATACAATCACAGTTTTGTGGAATCGGGAATTGTTTTCCCACGTTAAATACAAAAAGTTATCAACTAAATAAGAATTAAGATATATGAATTATCAACTATACTCCATTCAAACGTTTACCACGGATATTGGTATATGAGGATTATATATAGAAGTAGATTAACCAGCACCTGTTGAATAAACATAATCCGACGCCGCAATGGTTCAAACTTTTAACGCTAAATTATAAAATAGGTGATTCTCTGTCGTCTTAAATTTTTGTTCCCTCGTAATATTTACTGAGCTTTGATTGTATATCCATTGGTTATTGGTATGTATTCAACCGAAAGCGTGTATTTAAAAGGCCGAGTTAACTAGTAAGGTCGTAGAAACTCTCTGTGACGACAGAGACTATTCGCCCTGTTCCGAAGAAAGGAACAATTTCTTCGGAGCATTTTCTTTCGGTTAGGCCGTTCCGAAAGAAAGGAACAATACTTGTTCGAAACCTGAAAAGTATAGTTAGTGCGTAGTAATCGAATCGGTTTTATACTACTTTGTCGGAAAAGTCCACATTCCGAACATTACGGATTAGAGATTATAGGGTAAGGTGGGGTAAGTGGGCCACCTTTTTGGCATAATTCGACTTTAGACCCTCATACCACTGGATATAATCGGCCTAACAACTTCCTTTCTCTCATATGTTATTACTGTACCCATGACAACCATAATACAAATTGGCAAAAAATAATTTTAAAAAATATGTTTTTCTTTTTGGTCATTCGAGTGGCCCACTTGCCCCTCAAGGTGGGGTAAGTGGGCCACCCCCCTAATATATTTTTACGCATAACTGCTAGAGATATGGTGGGACAAGTGGAATAATCTACATGATTTTTTGAATGTTTGAAAAAAAAAGTAATGTTGTATCTTTAATAGTTCCCCCATAGCAACTTTTTCTGGCATGCAAGCTTACTACAAGAAAAAATACGTTAATTTTCATCTTGTCATTTTTGCATGTAGTGAAAAAAAATGTTAGGGCTACAGATTTTAAACTGGCCTATGTCAATGAATAGGACTATGAATAGTGAATATGACTTACCCTATGAATCAGTGAATATGACTTTTTTTTTAAAGTATATTAAAGAGTTGGGGCAAGTGGGCCACCCCTGGCCCACTTACCCCGCCATTGTGGTGGCCCACTTACCCCAAACGTGGGGCAACTGGGCCACCCCAATTTTCTTTTAACTTTATCAACATCACAAGTACATGACACTGCAAAAAGAAACTATGTTTTATACACTTTCAGAATATATAACATTTTGTTTTGTATCATGAACCGTTTGGAAATAAATAAAAAAGTAGAATGATGGCGTGAATTACGAAAAGATGCAATTTTAAAAATTTTCACAAAAAGGATTGTACCTTGTTACATACTTAAATGAAAATGATGCCATAATGTTTCCTGCATCTATTGGGGTAAATACGTAAAAATATTGTAAAAGATTTTTTTTTACGTCCATAATTCGGAAAATGCCAGGCGGGGTGGCCCACTTACCCCACCTTACCCTATTTAAATTTTGATTACTTTAATGCTCTTTCTTTTAAAACAGGGCGTTTTGATCTAAATTGATAGGACAGATTTCTCTCTTTCATGTTAGAGAAAAATTTATAAATTTAAATACAATTTGATCATTTCTTTTTCCCGCGCAGAAAACAACATTACTCTGTGCAGCATATTTTCTTGGTGCTCATAAGCCTTTAACGGGTTCGATATAGAGATAAATCCAAAATTTTGATCTGCATTGATTACTTGCATTTTTATCTGCACTTGCAGATTATCTGCACTTTTTTATGTTATGAATATTTTTATTAGTTTAGATACAGTTTGATAATTTTCTTCTTCCCGCTCAGATAACAACTTTATTCTGTGAAGAATACTTCTTGGCACTCATAGGCCTATAACGGGTTCGATATAGAGATACATCCAAAATTCTAAATCCCATAGATGGGTCCGCCAAACCGAACTGCACCCATCTGAATAGAACTCCCATCTCGACCCGAATATCGAGTGATTAAATTCGACGGCGGGGTGCAAAAGATTGATTCGACTGTCAGAACACCCCGTCCTGTGGGGATACTTCCAGAGCCCCCAATTGCAGAAGCTACCCGGGAATGCTTATAGGGCCTGGGCCAGTGAGAGGTTGGAATGAGATATGCTTGGCGCGGTGAAAGATGAAACCAGGCTCAAAGTCGATTAAATACACTCTTAGCATTTTATGTTTATGCGACTGTGTATGCCGGGAAAACAAAGATTTGCTTTAAAACAAACACGACAGCACGAATATGTAAAAACTAATAGCAAAGAGTATTGGTTGAGTGAACCTTGCTTAGTGATCACTGGGTCTGTGACATATGTGACTCAACCACTAGACCTTAGATTATATAGTTACGAGGAATTTCAATTATTAAATAATAATCGCTATAATTTAAAACGAACGAGCGATTTTAACTCAGTCTGAGTAATTTTCACTCCTCCAGTCTGGAAAATGCACTTCTCCTCTTGGAGTGGATCCTTCGAGTGTTAAACCTCCGACAGGATCACTAAAAACGAGTGATTTTAACTCAGTCTGATTTAATGTTCACTCCTTTCCAGTGTCGAAAATGCACTTCTCCTACTGGAATCGAATTCACTCGTTTGTTTTAAGAGTGTAGGCTCAAAGAAATAGTATGCACTCACAAAACAAAAAAAGTGAAATTCACTCTTATAGGATAAGTGCATTTTCGACACTGGAAAGGAGTGAAAATTAACTTAGACTGAGTTCAACTTTCAAAGCGTAGGGGACTGTGGTGGAGATTCTATCAAAGGTTTAACAAAACAAAATAGTGAAATCCACTCCTATAGGATAAGGGCATTTTCAAAACTGGAAAGGAGTGAACATTAACTCAGGCTGAGTTGAAATCGCTCGTTTGTTTTAAGAGTGAGTGTTGTAGAGTTTTAATGAGAAATGCTTTGTTTTATTCGTTAAAAATTGGTTATTGAAACTTAAAAAATGATAAAAGTGCAGTAAGTGCGAGATGTAACACTCTTAATTTCATAGAGCAACAGCTCACAAAAGACGAAGACCTGCTGTAATAACTCCTTCAGCTTACAAATCTTGTCAATTGTCCGACTGACGCGAAACCACCCGATTGTTAATGCAACACTTTAAAAAAAAAACATAATTTAGCATCACAGTGTGATAGTAAAAGTGCTTACCACCAACCTGTGCTGTGAATTTTCACATGATGTAAAAACAATTTGTGTGGTACCCGAAAAAGAGTGGCAGTGATTGGATGCACCCATCTTCTCTGTTTAAACGTTGTGGTGAAATGTAATTGTTTCCGGCTGCCTATTTCTAGCCTCCATTAGGAGCTTTAACACAGCCAATAATGCCTCGTAATTTAGAACCTTGGTCAAGTGACGAGGTTGTTTCAACGTTATTAGGCGCGTTTACATGAGCCTTCGAATCCATGGAATGCCAAAATCCACTTTAGGGGAAAAAGTGGTCGAGCATCTCTCCTTCATTGGAGGGTTTGCGAAACCCCCCAATGAACCCTGCAATTCCGGTTCTGTCTGGGAGAAAATCCACAAGAGGGAAAAATGGCTGAGTTTGCTCTTCAATCCAGGGATTGGGGGCTCATGTAAACGTGCCTATTGAAGCATTTAATGTTTATGCGACTGTTTATGCCGGGGTAACAAAGATTTGCTATAAAACAAACATGACAGCACGAATATGTAAAAACTAACAGCAAAGAGTGTTGGTTGAGTGAACCTTTAGTGAACCTTGCTTAGTGATCACTGGGTCTGTGACATATGACTCAACCACTAGACCTAGATTATAGTTACGAAGGAATTTCAATTATTAAATAATAATCGCGATAATTAAGGTAAGGTTATTAATAGTATTTTTTAAGGTACTATTAATATTATTTTTAAGGTACTATTTTTAAGGTACTATTATAAATACTATATTAAAGGTTAATACTATTTCCTAAATAATTAATATAATTAAGGTTCGAATATTTTTCTTCTGTTCGTTTCAAATACTAATTCATTTCTTCGGTCGTCGGAGCTTGGGTGCCTTCAAAAAACATCGCCAAATAATTCGCCAATCGCATATTCGGGCCTATTATGAAACCAATCAATGGCTTCACACGGCAACCCACTTTATGCACTAGTTTACACTGGACCAGCCATCTCCATCTCATTTCCACCCACATGGGCCCGTGGGATTCCCTTGTTTTGGTGGCGGAAGGGCCCGTTTAAGGGAGCCCGCAGATAACATCTAGGACGAGGAGAGGGGATATTTTTAATGAGGGGCATTGATCATGCGTTTATCAATGGCGGGAAAGGGGCACGCAGCTGGGTGGAATGTGAAATGAATATGGAATCCATCCACAACTTCACATTCCACATTATGGATGAGATTAATTTTAATTTTTCATTTTCGGAGGAACTGGTACACTCTAAAAAATGAATGCTCAAAAACGACGAAATTTTCCTTAATTTTGACGATTCCGTTACTGGCAAATACTCCGAGTTTTCGTTTCCTCAAAGTGAGGATATTTGAATCGTCGTTTGTACGAGGATTCGAATGTCGTCTAATCTAAAGAAATATTTCGTCATTTTTGAGCATGCGAGTACGACAATGAGATTCAGTTTCCTCAAAATCAAGATACAGAATCGTCAAATCACGATCGTAAAAGTGAGGATTCGCGTTTGCTCAAAAGTGACTTGATAGTTTGACGAAACAATCCTCAAAATTAATGAAATGAGGCTTGAGGATTCATGAATCGTCAAAAATAAAAGTGTTATTTCTGAGAGTGTAGCGTTATGGTTGCATTGGCATCGTTTTAGCAAAATCGCATGTGATTCCATTATCTAACTATACCTTGTCTATTTACTATGCGAGCCTCAAAAATACTTTTCCCCCCATCCCTTCGCTTGGTTTTCTAGGAAACGGGGGAGAATCGCTTTTCTAAACCTAATGCGTTTGATGCTCTGTCGTGAGGAAATCTGAACAGTTCAAACCCAAGTAGGATGAGAAAAAAACACGCTCACGTAAATTCGAAGAAAACCACATGCGGTGATGGGGAGGCAAATGCTTTCGAGGCTCGCATTCTGAATAGGCAAGGTATAGAAGTGTGTGACGCTACACGACTTTCAATTACCACTACATAATTCAGCACAGTCAAAGGTAACTATATTCCCTATAAGGTAATTTCAATAGCTTTTAACCTTAAAAAAAATTATGGAAACTAACATTCGCACAGGTGCGATTTTCTCAAAAACCTTATTAGGACTTCCGACGGGTAAAAGGAAGCCATGCACCGAATTTGAAGTTCATAGCTCTTTTAGTTCGAGTTACAGAGCGTTTTCGGACAGACAGAATGACAGACAGTGTAACTGACAGACGGACCAATGTCCAAACACCACTCTTTTAAAACCACTCCCTCCAAAACGTATAGAAAACACAGTCTCCATTTCGTAATTTCGACCCCGTCGCAATGTATTCATAGCCTTATATTTCATTTAAGGTAAGGAATTTCATATTTAGGTAGGGTTAGGAATATGAACAACATTTATATTTGCTGTTGGTGTTGCTGATCCCTGTTGCCCAGCAGAGCTAGACCAGATCTATGATATTGCACACTCTCAAGAAATCAATAACCAATAATGTTCGCTCCAGAAAATCTTCTTTATCGAGTCCCAAGCTCTAAGGGATGTGCTCCGGAGTGGCTTGGCCTTTGGAACACTTGGTGCAATTTGGGAAATCCTTTTCTTTGTTGGGTATGTGTCAATGTTCTTAGGTGGCCACTACGAAATCGTGTTATCGTAGTTTGTTCCTGTCTGCTGCACCGAAGGTATATTGACGATTACCCTGGTGCACAGAGGGAATGGCAAATGCAGACTGAACAATAAGGCATTTATATTAGTGAAATAGCAATCTGCGTCCACCAGAAACTTAGCATTTGAAGAGTACACGGGAAGAACCGATTGATTGATTAGGCGGACGCCCGCAATTGCTTGCTTGGCGGACATTGGTGGCAGAAAACCGGTTTCTCCCTTTCTTCTTCGCTTGATCCAAGCGTCGGGATCGTCAATCGTCTGAATCTTGGTAGCTAAGAACCACAAAGATAGTAGTTAAAGTATTAGAGTGGGTGATCACGTGACCTACAACACTGTCTTCGTTGGGGCTCTTCTGGAAGCTCCTTGTGCTTCACGTCGTTAGCATTTGAGGTCACGTGATCTGCCACTCTATTACTTTAAATATGATCTCTGTGGTAGGAACTGATTTCCTTACACAAGTTTAGGCGATCACTCGCTGTCATCGCCAAAGTGGCCTGCCTAAGGAAACTTCTCTACAAAATCAATCGTTTTTTCCCGTGTACTCTTCATTTGTATATTGCCTGTAGGGTTTTACATTGTCTCAACTGGGGAACGAAAGCATTCTCCAAAATTGATAGTTATCGTAATTTTTCTCTACTTATTAATAGTATACAGAAGAGCTCTCGCTATTCACTCTTACTCCCCAATTCCTTTACGCACACACACACAAAATTTTTAAAATTATTATTTTATGGAACGGCTCTTACATGAATGAGATTTAAATCGGGCGATTTTACATATAAAAAGGTCTCCCTGAGCACTTTCGTAGATTGGCATTTAGCCCGACCGCACCACATTAAATTACGCGGAAAACCCAGATGGTGGCCAGGAGGTTTAATATAAGTAGGCTTTTGTTGTGCAAGTTTCGGGACACATTAGAGAGGAAATTAATTTAATGAATGTCACAAGAAAAAATAAAAGGATAATCAGATCTCTTTTAGAGATGCAAGAAAAATCAACAATCTTCCTTTTTAATCTTTACAGCTGGCAAATTTTGTCAAGTGTTCCTTTTTGATTACGGATAAAAATGTTTTTTATAAAAATTAACGTAGGTGGATACGGACATTGTTCTTGACAAGAGTGTTACGAAAAGATATTTTTAAATTTATGTTTTATAGAACAAGACGATATTTAATTGTAGTCAAAATCACTGAATATTAATTTTACTAATATATACGGAAGAGGGGTGATAACTTGTAGGCTTGATTTTTTAGGTAAGTTAATTTAGTTTTAAAGCCAACCCACAGTGAGTTCGCTAGGATAATAAGCTTTATGATTGAAGGTTGTAATGTCGCAAAGGCTGTTACGACTCTGTCTACGTTGGCTAGAGACGATATCTAATGACCCTTTACCTTGTCTATTTACTAAGCGAGCCTCGAAAAAAACCTTTCTTTCCCCATCCCTTCGCTTGGTTTTCGTGGAAACGGGGGGAGCCTCGCTTTTCCAAACCTAACGCGTTTGAGGTTCTGTTATGAGGTTAACAATCCAAACAGTTCAAACCCAAGTAGGGTGGGGAAAAAACACGCTCACGCCGTTGCGAAGAAAACCACACGCGAGGTGGGAGAGGAAAATGCTTTCGAAGCTCGCATTCTGGCTAGACAAGGTATATTTGTCAAAATGAAGTCATTATCAAGTCAAGATGGCGTCATTATTTGGTCAAGATGAAGATGTTTTTTTAATACAAATAAGCTACTGATACTTTCAGCTGCTTCGATATCGGAAATTGTGGGGGATTCAAATATATTCCCGCTTACACAAGAATAGTTTTAAGAAAAACTATGAAGGAGTGAGATTAATTCTACAAAGCTCCACGCATGTGGACCTCTGAAGTTAAGAGGTTAAGATATTAAAAAGACGTCTTTATTTTGTTAAAAACGTCTTTCAGAAGCTTTTATAGTTGATCTAGTTGTATCTTTAAATGACGTTTTTGAATTATTAATGTTGTTATAAGTATTTTTTAAATAAAGCTAAGTAAAGCAAAGATCGGATGTTGAAATCGAATAATAACCGACGAGTGTCGACGCGAAGCGTCCTCACCCTTCATCGAAATCTTCCCGAAAGGGGGCTAACTAATCTATGCGGATTTATTTATTTATTTATTTATTTATTTATTTATTTATTTATTTATTCACAAAAAAAGTTTTTTAAAAAAAAAGCGTAGTCATTCTTTATTGATGGAAAAAAAATAATCGTAATCAGTCTTTGGATATCGTCTGACTGAAACAGACAGATTGGGGCCGACGAAAATAATTCCGCACTTTGTACCCGGTGCGACCGAAAAACAGAAATGTCATTCCTCGTTTTGTTTACTCTTCTTTCTTTCTCGTTTTCCTCCCCTCCCACTTGTTATTTGAAAAAGTACGGGAAACGGTATACGCGCCATTTTAAATGAAAGAAACCACGATAAAAACATGTTTCGCGGATGTGTGATAAAAAAAAAATCATGACAAACACATGACCCCTAGATAAGAACTGTTTTCGAAATTGAATTAGGGGAATTTCCCTAACTGCGTTCTAAATTGTTTGCGTAATTAGTCTCGAAATTTTTTAAAAGTTCATTAGTTATTTTTATTTGTAAATGTTCGAAAGTTTTAAATTTTGATTGCATATCAAGATGATAATGAGAAATTGATAGGTATAGAAAAAAGAATTTGTGACTACGCTTCTTTGGTGAAAAGACATTCAACTGTTTTTTAAAAATATGGAATTAAAAAGCCTATAAAAATTAAAATAGAGCGGAAGAATAGTTATATTAGGTTTGTCAATCATAATTAAAATTACAGACATAACATTTGTTCTGCTCAAAATTGCAGGTGAATAATCTTTTAAAATTGTACTTCAATTGATAATAAACGCAGGAAACAATGCAGATAAAGACTCAAATAAATTTGATAGTAAAATCCGACAAGCACTTCGACAGACCGTCCAATATGGTTATTATTTTTATTTGAGTGATTCGTTACTTCGTTACCTGCTAAAACACATCCTTTTTTACTTATCAAATACCTTTACTCTTATACTTTTTTTCTACCACGACGGTGTATCGAACCCCGAAATCCTTTTTTAGATATTATTAACTATAATATACACTCTTAAAACAAAAGAGTGAAATCCGCTCCAGTAGGAGAAGTGCATTTTCGACACTGGAAAGGAGTGAATATTAAATCAGACTGAGTTAAAATCACTCGTTTGGAGTGATCCTGTCGGAGGTTTAACACACAAAGGATTCACTCCAAGAGGAGAAGTGCATTTTCCCGATTGGAGGAGTGAAAATTACTCAGATGAGTTCAAATCGCTCGTTCGTTTTAAGAGTGTAAACTATTAAGAGTGTTATCATTCTATAAGGCCTTTTAGACCGAAGCCTAGGGACCGTAATTTTTAATTGACCCAAATTTGAGCGGCGTTTGTGCAAAATTAAGTGGACCTACGAAAATTAAAGGAATTCAAAAATAATTGGACCCAGCATTTTTTTAAGATAGGAAATAAGGCAAAAAAAAAAACATTAGTTCAATTGACTGAAGTGAATTAACTATGGTTTTATTCATTTATTTTATATTCGCTTGATATTGATTAAAACAGTAGGCAACCATACACACAAGTCCTGTAAGGGCACCCAAAATGTTATGAGCCTAGTCCGTGTTATCCTACATCAGGCCCTGGTTACTGGTCTTCTACATAAACTCCTATTAAACTTTCATTTTACTTTTACGCATTTAATTTCCAAGACAGTGGACGACCGTCTACCCACTTAATATTCCGAATTCTAATTTACAAATGCCATTAAATTGGATAATAAAAAAAATCGGGGCATAGCTTCACCCCCTACTATAAGTGATGCGGAAACCGAAATTATGCGGAAGGAGGGGGATGGGGGCTCTAGAAAGAGTTTCTGTATCCTTCGTGGCAACGTCCATTGAAAAGAAGAGTGTGTTTTAGATGTGAGGCAAAGAACTAGTTGGTATATTTGTGCATCGTTGTTTTAAAAGACCAAAAATGAGGGGTTGGGGAGCCCAGTCGGTTAGGCACAAGGCACTCGCCTAGCAAGAGAGAGGTTTCAGGGTCGGGTACGGGCATTGCCAAAATAACTTCCGCCCTATAAACGGCCCGTGAAGCCGAAAATTTCCGACGAATAATACCCCGTGTAGCGCAAGTATCCCCGTGTAGCGCAAGTATTCCCGTGTAGCGTAGTAACGTATCGTGCACGTTAAATATCCTTCAAAGTCCTAACGCTGCGTACGATGTCGCCCTTAACGGTTGGGTTGGGTGCCTACTCAGGTGTCGGCTCGTCACTTGACTGTGGGAGAGAAAACATTAATTTCACAACGGAGTTACCGATTAGTTGAATGTTTTTTTTTTTTTTTTCAGATTATGTCTTGTATTCAAAAAGAGTATAAAGATTTCAAGAAGAATCTTGATAGGTGTATTTTATATGGGTAAAAAATCAGTAAGCTTTTTGGGACAACCTTGATGGGCCTCTGTTCTGTTGCTGCTACGGATTCTGCATACGTCATAAATAAAGATGGAAAATATAGTTTCGAGTTGTGAAGTTTTAACTTACAGCCAAACAATAGTGGACTAATAACTAATTTTTCCAAAACTTTGTTACTAATAAGAAATGGTATTTGTACAGAAATATGAAAAAATTGAAAAAACTTAATGAAACAAATGTAATTCTTCTTGCAAATAACAAAATTTGGTCCATAATACGCTTTTAGATGCTCCTAAATTAGATAGCCAACAGCATAGTCGTCATGGGCCTATCAGGTACTCTTGCAACAATTATAACAAAAACTAATTACAGCTTTTCCCACAAAACAACTAAAACATCCCCCCCCCACCAGTGGCTGCAAAGGGGGCTCGGGGGCCTAAAATTTACTGTTATCATCAACGGCACGTGCCTATGTGGGAGGTGGAGACCCCCTCAGAATGCCCCCTCGTTCGCCCCGTAGCAGTGCTTTTTCAGCTGCAGAGAGTCGCAGCTGCACGACATTCAAATTTCATGAGCAGATATTTCTCCGGACATACGTAGAGATGCAATATGTAGTGGGGTAGTTGTTAGCCTGATGAAGGAAGGTGGCCTATGGTTGGTTGGTGGATGGCTAGGTGGATGGTGGTGTTATTAAGTATTCAAATTTGGATGGATTCTAAAATCTGGATTTTATTTGGTTTTATAAAACAAGAGTTAGTTTTTCTTTTGTACACTCTTAAAACAAAAGAGTGAAATCCACTCCAGTAGAAGTGCATTTTCGACACTGGAAAGGAGTGAATATTAACTCAGACTGAGTTAAAATCACTTGTTTGGAGTGATCCTGTCGGAGGTTTAGCACGCAAAGGATCCACTCATTTCGGGGAAGTGCATTTTCAAGACTGGAGGTGTGAAAATTAATTCAGACTGAGTTGAAATCGCTCGTTTGTTTTAAGAGTGGATTCATGGTAGAGCCGTGGTGTTATGAGGTTAGGTTAGGTTTGAATATCGTCGCACTAGAGCTACACGAGGGCTATTAGAGAAGGGCGTCGTATTTTAGAACCACATTCAAGTGACGAGCCGACACTAAATAGGCACCCAACGCAACCGTTAAGGGCGACATCGTACGCAGCCTTAGTTAGGACATTGAAGGATATTTAACGTACACTCCCTTACACGGGGTATTATTCGTCGGACAATTTTGGCTACACGGGCCGTTCATGTGCCGGCAATTATTTTGGCGATGCCCGGACCCGAATCAGTATGCTGGGCGTTCGCATGGTGGGCAAGTGCCTAACCGACTGGGCTCCCCAGTCCCCGGAGTTATGAGCATCATGGGTAGATTACAAATATAACTATTCTTATTGTTATATTGAGGCATTATGAATGATGATTCCATTAATAATGTATGCACCAATAATTAATTCAATCTAATTATTGAGACTAGAGAGATTGCAACCCCAATTATCTTAAATTATATATCAGTACGAGAAATTACCACATAACCCAGGGTATAAAGAATTTCATTTACATTTCATGAGGAAATCTGTCTTTTAATTTATTTGAATTCATCCGAATTAAATAAAAAAATATATAAAGTAGGCTACAAATAGTAATAAACTACTTAATGTAAATTCCCTATTAATTTTGAATGCAATGCAAATTTTATATTACTGTGTGGACAGACAAATAAAAAAAATATACTTCTAATCCCTTAATTTTAAGTTATCGATAAAATATTTTACTTTAAAAATAGATCTAAACTATATAACTTACTAAAAATTATTTTGAATGCATAATAAATTCTAACTTCTATGTAGTTTGTAAGCAGGTGCATGATATTCCTTTTATAGTAATGGTTAACGGACGTCTGTAATAAAGCTAGAATAATTCCAAGGAGTATTTAAACAGCAGTGTCGGCAAGCTTTTATTCTTATCAGTGAAAGAAAATACCTGCAACTGATGAATATTATACGTAATAACCATAAAAAGTTATCGAAGTAACTCATTAAATTCGCCTTCTCACGACTAAGTATAGTTGAACTAAAATACTAATACGGATATCATATAACTATACTGATATAATATGGATAGATTGATATATATCCAAGCAAAAATATTGTCGTACTAAATAAATTAGGTTAGGTTAGAATTATCGTCGCACTAGAGCTACACGAGGGCTATTGGCGACGGGCGTCGTATTTTAGAACCACAGTCAAGCGATGAGCCGACACCTGAATAGGCACCCAACGCAACCGTTAAGTGTGACATCGTACGCAGCGTTAGGTCTTTGAAGGATATTTAACGTGCCCTCCCTTACACAGGGTATTATTCATCGGACATTTTTGGCTGCAAGGGCCTTTATAGGTCGGCAGTTATTTTGGCTATGCCCGGATCCGAACCTGGGACCTTTCGCATGCTAGGCGAGTGCCTAACCGACTGGTCTAATCAGTTCCGTGTTAAAAAGAGTGACGTGAATTTCCAACTTATAGCTTTATGGCTTGCGATTTCCGTTTTTTTCCCCATTCGTTCGTAGATTAGGCTAGAACCATTCATATTATGTCTCAAGAACACTATTGGTTATCTACAACGAAAAAATTGCATACTGACGATAGATAGGTGCGAGGTATAGTGTACATATAAGCAGGCAGCTTGTGGCTATTTCCATTTACATATGCGCCTGCCAAGCCCCGCCCTCTTTTCCCACTGATTATTTTGTTTAAGTGTAAACTGAAGGTGTCTTTTATAACGGAGAACAAACATTTTGAGCTGTCTTGATGAGAAAAAAAACTACATATTGACGATATATAGATTCTACCGAAGGGGTTGAAGATCAAAACAGCATGCGAATATCCTCCCCCTACTTTCCAATATGTGCTTCAATTCAATCTCAAAATCGATTGAAATAACTTTTAATCTTTGGAAAGATTAAAAGTTACTTGACTTTTCCTTTACAGACGTCAATGCCAAGATAAAGAATGCATCTGGATTGGTCGTCTATACCTGGAAGTCAGGAACACCGTGTTTTCGACGCACGTTTTATAACTGTGACGTTCCATTCAAGATGGTTTATCTAGTAGGAACGCATCGATATCTGTTTTACCTCAATACTACGCAGATCGAGTGGTGATATTAGCTGACAGAGATAAGACATGGATCTTCGACCCCTAACTGTAGAATGGAAACTTTGTTTCGTTTGATTGAAAACTTCAAACAGCCTCACACCAGAGCCAGGACTTACAAAAGGGCCCGGTTACTTTTGGGGCGATTTTAGGATTGATATTTTAACTAAAGATGCATAGTTGAAAAACGAACACCTTTTAAAATGCCCCCTTTTTGGGTTTGAAGTCAGGAACAGTCAACCTCACAACAGAACCTCAAACGCGTTAGATTTACCTCCGCTCCCCCCGTTTCCTAGAAAACCAAATGAAGGGGGGGGGGGGTTCGCAAGTCGCCTAGAAAATAGACATATTAGAAATATGGACACAGACAAAGGGAATAGTTAGGGGCCTTCAAAGTGGTACAATAGATGGCAGCACTACAAAAGATAAGACTTGCACAGTTCTATCTCTATGGGATCATGGGTTTTCTAGCTATCGTATGCTAACTTCTTATCTACCAATTGCTCCTCGCAATTACGAGGGCATAACTGAACTCAAGGCACGCGTGTCATTGTGCATGCGGTTATAACAATTTACAAAATTCTGTACTCACATGCTTGAGACGAGACTTACTGGCAGTGTTGCAACATAAGCGTTGCCTGTAATAATAAAAACAAAAAAACTAAGACAATGACCATGCGCAAAATAGATATTTATGCAACTAGTGCGAAAAGTAATGCTTTTTAAAACAAGTGGATTTTATTTCACGAGCGAGTGAAATAAAGACACGCGTTTTAAAAAGTTTACTTTTCGCACGTGTTTCATACACTATTTTTTATAATTGCGTGAAAAAAATCAAATCTCATTGGTTCAAAAATAATTCACGTGCTAATTAGACTAAGAGATGTCAAGGAAAACAACCAATGATCTCGCAGTTCGGAGCGCGTGACGCCATAAAAAACCAATAAGCGTGTTTCAACATTTTGTCAAAGAAAGCAACCAATGAACTCGCAGTTCGAAGGGCGTGACTTAAGAAATATTCCCATCGCGAGAAAAAAAATTCATTGATTCAAAAATAATTCACGCGCATAATATTTTTAAATACAGCAGATCGATAAATCTTTGGATTTTATGAGTATTATCAAATCGAAATTTTACTTGAAATGTTGGCATCTTATAAAAAGAGTGCGACAGTCTTTTTTTCACTGTTTCAAAAAGTCTGGCTTTGTGCACGCGTCTGATATTGAAATTATAATGTAAAAGTCGGCTTTTTTTTCACGCAATTATAAAAAGAAAATTTTGTTAACCGATCAAAAAAACTAAGAACTTGTAGTGCTGCCCTCTATGAATTAAAAAAAAAACTTGTAGTGCTGCCCTCTATGAATTAAAAAAAAAACTTGTAGTGCTGCCCTCTATGAATTAAAAAAAAAAACTTGTAGTGCTGCCCTCTATGAATTAAAAAAAAAAAACTTGTAGTGCTGCCCTCTATGAATTAAAAAAAAAAAACTTGTAGTGCTGCCCTCTATGAATTAAAAAAAAAAAACTTGTAGTGCTGCCCTCTATGAATTAAAAAAAAAAAACTTGTAGTGCTGCCCTCTATGAATTAAAAAAAAAACTTGTAGTGCTGCCCTCTATGAATTAAAAAAAAAACTTGTAGTGCTGCCCTCTATGAATTAAAAAAAAAACTTGTAGTGCTGCCCTCTATGAATTAAAAAAAAAACTTGTAGTGCTGCCCTCTATGAATTAAAAAAAAAAAACTTGTAGTGCTGCCCTCTATGAATTAAAAAAAAAACTTGTAGTGCTGCCCTCTATGAATTAAAAAAAAAACTTGTAGTGCTGCCCTCTATGAATTAAAAAAAAAAACTTGTAGTGCTGCCCTCTATGAATTAAAAAAAAAACTTGTAGTGCTGCCCTCTATGAATTAAAAAAAAAAACTTGTAGTGCTGCCCTCTATGAATTAAAAAAAAAAACTTGTAGTGCTGCCCTCTATGAATTAAAAAAAACTTGTAGTGCTGCCCTCTATGAATTAAAAAAAAACTTGTAGTGCTGCCCTCTATGAATTAAAAAAAAAACTTGTAGTGCTGCCCTCTATGAATTAAAAAAAAAACTTGTAGTGCTGCCCTCTATGAATTAAAAAAAAACTTGTAGTGCTGCCCTCTATGAATTAAAAAAAAACTTGTAGTGCTGCCCTCTATGAATTAAAAAAAAAACTTGTAGTGCTGCCCTCTATGAATTAAAAAAAATTGTTGTGCTGCCCTCTATGAATTAAAAAAAAAACTTGCCTCTATGAATTAGAAAAAAAACTTGTAGTGCTGCCCTCTATGAATTAAAAAAAAAACTTGTAGTGCTGCCCTCTATGAATTAAAAAAAAACTTGTAGTGCTGCCCTCTATGAATTAAAAAAAAGCTCGTAGTGCTGCCCTCTATGAATTAAAAAAAGCTCGTAGTGCTGCCCTCTATGAATTAAAAAAAAACCCACCTAGGTTAAGAAATAAATCCTTTTGTGCTGTTCCCTATGAATAATCCATAATAATATGAGTTGTAGAGTGGAACTTATACTTACGAAAGTTTTTATAAAAGCCCACCTTTCATAGATGGCAGCACAAACGTTTACATACAAATTAAGTATACACTTGCAAAATTTCAAGTTAAAAAGGTCAATGTCCCGAAAAAAATCCTCCCTTATTAAACTCATTATTTAACTGAATTGTTAGAAATAGGGTTGTTTAAATCATTCGTCAATATTTTAGACATTCCCCTTTTAACAATAATTTAGTTGAATAAGGACACGGAAACCGAAATTCCTTTAATTACAAACGGGTTCTTTTAACCCTTTTGATCACCAGGAAACTTCAGTCTAAATAATAAAAAGTTCTACAGGAAGTATTTTCAAAATAACTTCTTAGCATAATCATGGCAGGATTTTCATGCTCCTCAGGAAACTGCAAAGTAAAAGCAAAACGTTAGTGGAAAATGTCACATAAGATTAAAATATTCCGTGTGATAAATTGAAATTTCAAATCACCTTCATAAACTTAAATTTATTTGCGAATCACATGCTGTATCAGAGGTTGTTATATTTACGGAATGCAATAATTACCACACTGCAGGATTTTTTTTATCATAAAAAAGAGCTAGTTTAATTTCTTTTATGAATTTGTATCGTCGAGTAACGAACAGGAACTACTACGCAGGAATTTTTTTAGCCACAATTTTATTTATTCCTGGATACTGTTACCTCGGAATAAATAAAATTGCGGGCTTAAAAAAAATAAAAAGGAATAAAATAAAATTATTTTCAAACCTGATAACATAAGACAAAATTGCGTCACTGCGTTATGTAATAATAGTTTTACTGCGAGACAAATCGTTCAACCAAACTTCCAACACCTCGTAACATTTGCTAGTTCGCAGCACTATAGAAATGGCTCGTTACTTTAGTTTTAATTCACGGCGAATCTGTCAACCTAACTTCAACGCCCCTATTTTTTTGGTTATTTGCGCAAAATCCCAGTGGTATACGCGACTACTTTTAGTTTAGGACGAATCGATCCATCAATCTCTGACGCCTATTTGTTGCAAAATCGCCGAGGTGGCTGTTATTTTCATAATACAAGACCGATCGACCACCTAGACCTCGTATTCTTTCAAGTTCGCTGCGTGATCGCGTAGGGTCGGGTCCTTTTTCCTACATATTTCGGTCAATCGAGCCTTTTTAAATATTTTGTTACTTTGAAGTTAGAAAGATTATTAAGGCCAGACCACTTCTTACCTGTGCCTAATAACCAAATTTACTAATGCACAACTTCTAATTTAAAGAAATCGTATTAAAATAAGTATCGCGATTAAATTGTACTTTCATATTGGTCCGGCATAAACAGAATTTTGATTATTTTTTTTTAGTCGAAAGAAATATTAATCGACCTATCGGCCGATTTTATTTTTTAACAATCGGTTGAAAATCGGACAAAATCCCATCAGTTTAATTATTTTATTAGTTTTAATTTATGGGGCGCCAAGAATCGATCGGCCCTAATTTTTACTTATTTGGGGCGAAATCGTCGTGGTGTCAAGACGGATCGGCCAAATAAACCTCGACCGTCTCGGATTTTAGTTACTCTTTCTCCCTAGTTAAGGACAGATTACAGTCAGTCACTTCTTAATATATTTTTAAGTTTGAAATGTGATAAAGGGCGGTCCAACCACGAAGTTATGATTTCACAGTTCGATCTTACGTCTGCCGAACTCTCTAATTACCGAAAGAAACTAACGCACAAATACTTTTAAAAAATATATATAGTTTATGAAATAAAAAAAAAAATACCGTGTAGTGTTCTCATCTATCCTTATGAATTGAAAGAATAACCGTATTGTGCTGCCATCTAACTATGAACTGAAAAAATAAAGTTACAGGCCTCGCAGTGACTTCGATCAAATATAGGAAATTTTAAAGAAAATATCGGGATTTGTAAGAATATCTTCAAGTAGACATTAATTTTTAGCGAGTAAATATATAGACAAAATGAATGGTAATCACCTTATTATTTTAACCATGATTAAAAATTGTACAAAAAAAATTAAGATTTATTTTAGCTTTGTTTCACCAATATATACTGAACCTGAAATACCCTTAATGTCCAATGAGTTACACTAGGTTACAATCGGCAACTAAAGAACTATAGCTTATCTTTAAAAAAAAGAAGTCGATCCATAAACCGTTACAGAACCACTAATCCGGACACCTATAATCCAGACACTTGAATTTTAATGCCAGTCCGAAAAATCTGTCTCCAATAGTTTTTTTTTAAACTTAAACCTGTCTCAAATCAGAAACCCCAGAATAGACCAAGGTAGAAGGGTCATTCCATGTGAAATCACTCAAATTTAGGAAAATTTGTTGCCGACTAGTCACCGATTTTTTTCAAAAAAATACCACTTTAACTTGTTGTGGAGAAACCCTCAAATACCAATTTTTAGTGCATTTTGTCGATTATTTGCTGAGATACGGACTTTTGAAAAATGATCATTTTTGACGAATTTCGGCCATCTTGGATTTAACACAATGCACTAAAACTTCAATAACTTGAGAATTAATTGGTCAAATTTAACAATTTTGGTGTTCATTTGAAGCTATTTATATGAAAAACATAAATCTAGCGTTTAAAAGAAGTTTAAAAATCTTTGTACTAAAGATTTAGAAGGAAAATTAAAAAATCAGTGTTAAAATTTAAAAAATTTCAATAGGCTGTAAAAAAAATAGGTACATTTTTTTTCTTCGAAACTTGGTGAAAACATTAATCAATATGTGTTCTTTAAGTACAAAAAAAATTGGAGAGGTAAAATTTCTTAAAAGCTAGAAAAGAATTTTTTTTGTAACCTGTGATATTGAGCGCTACGGCTGCAATAAATTGAGAATTAATTGTTCAAATTTAACAATTTTGGTGTCTATTTGAAGCTATTTATATGAGAAACATAAATCCAGTGTTTAAAAAAGGTTTAAAAAAATGTTTTATTATAATTTTAGAAGGAAATTGTAAAAAAAACTCCGTTAAAATTTTTCTTAATTCAATATGCTTAAAAAATATAAACCCAATTTTTTCCCACCTGAAAATTGGTGAAAACATGAATCAATATGTGCACTTTAAGTACAAAAAAAATCAGAGGTAAAATTTCTTAAAAACTAGAAAAGAATTTTTTTGTAACCCATGATATTGAGTTACAAAACTCACAGATGTAGGAATATATGGCACTGAAAAGTTTCTAAAAAATAATTTTTAGTACTGACAAATGAGATCTAGGTACATACCATTGAGAAGAAATAATTTATTCCTCCCTGAAGTTTTCAAACAAGTTTTCAATTGACTTGGTTTCATCAGGGGTGATATTGTATGTTCTCAACATTTAACAATCTAACAAAGGAGAGCTAAATAATAGTGTGTAATATAGTTTCAGAATTTCCATAGTTAGCGAAGCAGTTTAGTGACAAATAGTAAATCAAAAGAGTTAGAAGTGCCCCTTAGAAAAAATAAACTTCAATTCTGCATTACTTAATATAAACAATCCCTGCACCTTTTGCCTATGGATTGTTTGTTTTTATTACTGAAAAATGACATGGTTTAGTGATGACTTGTTTTGATTTTTGAGGTTTTGTTGAATGATTTAATTTCCCGTGGTCATAGGTTTTGAAGAAATTAGGCAGATGTTCAAAGCTTTTTCCTTAATAACTAACCATGTGGATTAAAGACTTCATTCTACTTCATGCAAAACACAGTGTAAGGGAAATGAAAACTTATTGAACAGGAATGTGAGATTCAATTTATGTAAAATTATTGGATCGAATTACACTTTTAGTATTATAAAAACCTTTTTAGTGCATAAAATCAAGTTAACATGATAATGAAAATTTTACTTTTTAGAAACATTTTCATTGGCATATTCCTACATCTGTGAGTTTTGTAACTCAATATCATGGGTTACAAAAGAATTCATTTCTAGTTTTTAAGAAATTTTACCTCTCTGATTTTTTTTTTTTTTTTTGTATTTAAAGTACACATATTGATTAATGTTTTCACCAATTTTCAGGTGGGGAAAAATGGGTAGATATTTTTTAAGCATATTGAATTTAGAAAAGTTTTAACAGAGTTTTTTTTTACAATTTCCTTCTAAAATTATAATAAAACATTTTTTAACCTTTTTTAAACACTGGATTTATGTTTTTCATATAAATAGCTTCAAATAGACACCAAAATTGTTAAATTTGAACAATTAATTCTCAATTTATTGCAGCCGTAGCGCTCAATATCACAGGTTACAAAAAAATTCTTTTCTAGCTTTTAAGAAATTTTACCTCTCCAATTTTTTTTGTACTTAAAGAACACATATTGATTAATGTTTTCACCAAGTTTCGAAGAAAAAAAATGTACCTATTTTTTTTACAGCCTATTGAAATTTTTTAAATTTTAACACTGATTTTTTAATTTTCCTTCTAAATCTTTAGTAAAAAGATTTTTAAACTTCTTTTAAACGCTAGATTTATGTTTTTCATATAAATAGCTTCAAATGAACACCAAAATTGTTAAATTTGACCAATTAATTCTCAAGTTATTGAAGTTTTAGTGCATAGTGTTAAATCCAAGATGGCCGAAATTCGTCAAAAATGATCATTTTTCAAAAGTCCGTATCTCAGCAAATAATCGACAAAATGCGCTAAAAATAGATATTTGAGGGTTTCTCCACAACAAGTTTAAGTGGTAATTTTTTTAAAAAAATCGGTGACTAGTCGGCAACACTCATTGGGTGATTTCACATGGAATGACCCAGAAATAATGGGGGGAGGGGGTAAAAACGTAAACAAAAATGATCCTTGAACAATCAAGATATTCTTTGTGATTACAAGGTCATGAACACTTCATCAAAAGCAATTCTGATTGGTCCGATCGGCTTGAACCGAACGCTCTCCCGATCATGCAGAGGCAAAAACTGTCAATCATTTTACAAGACATTACGACCTCATCGATGGATTTCATGAAAATTACTAGGTAGCAAAATAAGTAAATCAGGAAGCATTATTTGGATTGCACAGCTGGTAACCGATTTTTGAAAACATCTTAGTTACATCTAATTATAATTTATCTTCATATTTTAATTACAAATAGTAATAAACAACTAAATGCTAATTAACTATTAATTTTGAATACAATGCAAATTTTAAATTACTATGTGGAGAGACAAATAAAAAATAAAAACTTATAATTCTTTAATTTTATGTTATTGATAAAATATTTCTTAAAAAAATTAAATATTGGAATTTATTATTTAAAGTAGTTTTTTATTGTAATTTAAGCTTAGTTTTCATTGCTGTAGAGTAGACCAAGGAATGGATGAAACAGTTTTTTCAGGGGTGTTAGCGTTGTGAAACGTTTGAGAGCAAAAATAACTCCGAAAAAAGGAGAGCCAGCTCGTACACAAATACTTCTGTGTATATGATGTCCAATAATGCTTCTTGGTTTACTTTTTTTACTGCCTAGTATTTTCACAAAATCCACTAATGACATCGAATTATAATGATAGGCAGATTTTTGCCGGTAATCGTCAGGGTATCTTGTTTTACTTTGGCAGCTCTGCTTCAGGCATGTCAAACCAACCAGAATATTTTCGGTAATCAAGTCCATGTGTTGTGATCAGTTAGTTCGAATGTAACCATAGTAACGATGAAAGGGAAAAAAGCGAAAGGGACTAAAATATAGGTTAGGTTTGCATTATCGTCGCACTAGAGCCACACGAACTAAAATATAGGAATTGTAAAAACCTTTTCAAATTTATAGGAAATATAAGAACACTGCGAGGCTAGAAGTTAGATGGCAGCACTGTCCGGTTATGATTACAATGTGAAGTTTTATTCCCCTTCTGTTTATACATGGCAGCACCACCAACTACTCAGAAATTTAGAAGCTTTCTTATTATTGAAACATACTTGGTAAATTTTAATATTGTCGAACTAGAGCTATACAAGGAAGTTGGCGATGGGAGTCGTAATTTAGAACCACTATCAAGTAAACCAATCACATCACAACTAGCCAGCAATTCAAATTGCACTCATAGTCTAAGAGCTAGCAACGTTTTCGAGAGAGAATTTCAGGTTGGCCAGTCTTAAGATATGCTATCTCTCTCACTCTCCCGGACATCATACGGGCTATCTGGCTAGCGGTAGTGGTTGCGTTCATCAGTGCGCATCCTACTGATACAAGTAAAAAATTGATTTTTCAAATCATTTTAGGACGTTTTATATTTTTATTGTTATTTTTAGCGAACTTTTTGCAACATAATCTATTATTGCCAGACATTTTTATTGTTGTTTAAGCTGTGCCAGACGCTAATTTTGATTTTAAAAGCTCAAGTGTTGCCCAAATTATCAGCTCATTACAAGTATTGCCACATGGTATTGCGCAATGAATGACGATGACGTAATTACAATGATCGGCGAATTCACACCTGAGCTGGTAATTTGGGCAACACTTGAGCTTTCAAAATCAAAATTAGCGTCTGGCACAGCTTAAACAACAATAAAAATGTCTGGCAATAATAGATTTATGTTGCAAAAAGTTCAATAAAAATAATAATAAAAAAATAAAACGTCCTAAAATGATTTGAAAAATTAATTTTTTACTTGTATTAGTAGGATGCGCACTGAGGAACGCAACCACTACCGCCAGCCAGATAGCCCTTATGATGTCCGGGAGAGTGAGAGAGATAGCATATCTTAAAACTGGCCCACCTGAAATGCTTGTTTTTCCGACGTTGCTAGCTCTCGTACTATCAGTTTGCACCAAGTCTGGCGCGCCTACACTATGCACTGAACTGAAACTCTGGAAGGTTAGGTTTGAATATTGTCGCACTAAAGCTCGCTATTGAAACTCTGGAAGCAGCATCAAAGCACTCGTAGTCAGGTCGCCAAGGGGGGGAACCCTGCACTGAGATGTTAAGTTTTTTTTATTGATGATTCTTATAGATTCGAGGGTGTAGATTACGAATCTGGAAGGTACTTTTTTGGTACCCTTGAGCATTTTTAGTTATTCAAGATAGCGTCTCCGCCATCTTGAATTTTGTAATCTTAATATTTGACGATCTATTCGACCAAGGTGAATAGTTTTTGTCTTTATAGATGCATTAAGTAATAAAGATATACAATTATCAAGAAAATTTCAAAAATAAAAAATTCAAAATGGCGGAATCCGCCAGCGATCCACATGTCCTAAATTAAAAATTCTTTTTATTTTAGTTATATCTTAATTTTAGTTTCTATTTCAGTTTTAATATGTAGATTATTAATTTAGAAGATATTTTTTCGCTAGTTTTCAGTATTTTTTTATATTTAAGATGGCGTCTTCCGCCATATTGGATTTTTCTTCCTAATTCAATTTTTCGGGTTCTTTTAGGCCAAAATGAATAATTTTTTCTTCTATAGGTGCATTTTGTGGTAAATAATTACTTAAAAATTTAAAAAATCCGAAATCAAGATGGCGGCTTCCGCCATCTTGGATTTTTCACCTTCTTATATTACGTGATCCACTGGCTCGAAGTTAAAAATTCTTTCAGTTTTACTTGTATATTTTATTATAAAATGCTTTAAAATCATCATAAAGTTTTATTTAAACACTTAAAAAACCAAATTCAAGATGGCGGATTCCGCCATCTTGGATTTTTTACCATCTACCATTACGTGATCCATTGGTGCGAAATTCAAAATTCTTTCTACTTTAGTTGTATTTTTCAGTAACAAATGGTTTAAACTACATAAATGGGGAACACTATTGCAACATATCTGAATTTATGGCCATTCAAGATGGAATCTTTCTCATTATTAGATTTTTTACCGTTAGTATTAGGCGATCTATTAGCTCGAAATTAAAAATTCTTTCTATTCTAATTCTTTCTATATTCTAATTCTGCTATGTCTTCTTCTAACTGAATACAAATATGTAAACTCAAAGCCCAGCTTAGAGTTGCTGGCTTTAAAGTTATTCCTACAATTCTTTTTGGACCATGGCATATGCTATTATGTAGTTTCAATCCACTTTTAATTTATTCCAAACTCCGGAATGTATAGCTGATCTGACTTTTAAAAAGTTCTTTAACACATTTTCGGGCATTTTTTCCATTTTCTGAAATTAAATAATGCATATTCATAGTTTTGAGGACCAGATGCAAATGAATAGGGTAGACTTGGATAACAACTTCAATATGAAGAGACCAATATCCTGCTCTTCCGGCCCCCACATATAACATCTTGAAGAAAACTGGTTGCAATAAACAGTTCACCGATACTCTACTAATGTTGCGATTCTCACCCTTTAATTCTATAACTGATCGAAGATCTCCGCTGCAGTTTGGCTGAGATTCCTCATATAAATCTATAAATCCCACATGACTTATTTTGCAAACATTCTTGAAGTCCTGAAGTTTTGGAAACTTCTTACCTTTCTGCATCTGTAGGACTTCTACAAACACACTACAGGCGTAACTTTGGATAGACCACTACCCAATATTAACCCCACACAACCTATAACACTTATCAACATGATGATTTGCAAAGCCACCCTACAAAACTGATGATCCCAAGTAAATGGCCAAATTCTTGACCAGCTAATTTAGTGAGTCCTTGGGCTTCTGCTAAAGATGTGATGTCATGGTTGTATCTGGACTCTGGATAAGAATTAGATATCATGTCTACAGAGGATGATACTTTACAGTAGTTTCTGGTTGAATCTGAAATTCATATTTTCGGCCAATTTAAGTATTCATTTAACTCTGGATAACATTCTGAGAATGTATTTGAAGAATTTGAAATCTTTATAAGAAGAGAAACTAAAGAGAAACTTTTCCATCACATAACAGTCTAAGCGGTAACTGTTATTAAAGAACATTCAAGAGTCATAGGTGGTTTATTTTTAAGATTACATTAACGATCTTTAGGTTATAAGGAATGCAAGGTATGGCTTTAGACATTTCTTCTTTGTTTTTTTGTTTCTTGAAACTGTATTCCTCTATTTTTTTTTAATAGGTTACCGCTTCTTCTGGTTGAATACAGTCTTTCAGAGTTTTCTGAATGTTTATTAATGATCCCATATTCTTATAATTGTGCCGCTAAACGAGATCTCAGCAAGTCCAAAGCCATTACTTCGATTAATGAACTCCTCCTGCCATTACTTCGATTTATGAATTCCCTACCCACAAGATGTGAGGAGGAGGGGTATTGAGTAGAGCCCTCCATCCCTAATGGTGGGGGTCTCCAGTATTGAGAGGATACAAGCTTACGCAATCTTGCGTTCCGTAGTGTAAGAGTAATCTTGTTTGAAAAGAGGAAGCATTTTATACGAGTAGGGCTCTTGTAGTAATTGTGCCTGATGAATAACAAAATATTTAAAATACTTAACTTAATATGGTGGAAAACATATTTAATATTTTTCCTTCAACATTCATGGTTTTAAAGTATTTCAAACACAATAAAGAAAAAAAATTGAAAGAATTTTTCATTTCGCACCAATAGATCACATATTATTACAAGGTAAAAAATATCCAAGATGGCGGAATCCGTCATCTTTAATTTGATTTTTTAGATGTTTAAATAAAACTTTATGACGATTTTAAAGCACTTTATAATAAAATATACAAGTAAAACTGAAAGAATTTTTAACTTCGAGCCAGTGGATCACGTAATATTAGAAGGTGAAAAATCCAAGATGGCGGAAGCCGCCATCTTGATTTTGGATTTTTTGAATTTTTAAGTAATTATTTACGACAAAATGCACCTTTAAAAGAAAAAATATTAAATTTGGCCTAAAAGAACCCGAAAAATTGAATTAGTAAGAAAATCCAATATGGCGGAAGACGCCATCTTAAATTTAAAAAAATACTCAAAACTAGCGAAAAAATATCTTCTAAATTAGTAATCTGCATATTAAAACTGAAATAGAAACTAAAATTAAGATATAACTAAAATAAAAAGAATATTTAATTTAGGACATTTGGATCGCTTTATATAAACGGGGAAAAAATCCAATATGGCGGATGCCGCCATCTTGATTTTTTATATTTTCTTCAAAATAATGTTGTATAGTAACTAGGTATAAAAAAATATAGTTAAAATATACATATTTTGTTGGGTTAAATATAAAACAAATATATAAAAAGTAAAAAATCCAATATGGCGGATTCCGCCATTTTGAATTTTTTACTTTTGAAATTTTCTTGATAATTGTATATCTTTATAACTTAACGCATCTATAAAGACAAAAACTATTCACTTTGGTCCAATAGATCGTCAAATATTAAGATTACAAAATTCAAGATGGCGGAGACGCCATCTTGAATAACTAAAAATGCTCAAGGGTACCAAAAAAGTACCTTCCAGATTCGTAATCTACACCCTCGAATCTATAAGAATCATCAATAAAAAAAACTTAACCGCTCAGTGCAGGGTTCGGCCAAAAATCGGGGTTTGGCGACCTGACTATCGCCAATAGAGTCCCTGAAGCTTTCGTGTGTGCAACCCTATAAGAACAGCCCAACTTTTGCCGCCAATCCTATATTTTACCTGTTAAAATAGGCGATTTAAACCTTCTCAATAATTTTTTAAACAGAAAATTTATGCAATTGCTTTGGGAGGTTTATATAATGAAGTTTTGGAAACATGTACTTTAAAAATAGAATTGCAGGAACAATCTTCAAAACTTAAATTACTTGTAGTACTACTTCTTAGCGAGCTGCTGACAACATCCAATGCAAACTGTCAAGTGGTCAATTGTGATCGGCGAATTCATGCCAAATGTGGCACATTCTCCTTAAAGCTGTTGCCAAATGACCCAAAATAGGCTTCTCCACCATTTCATGGTAAGCTCTTTCCAGAGTTTTAGTTCTGTTCCTCTATGCTTAAATTTGCAGATTAATTAACTTTGTTCGCAAACACACTCATTTATCATTTGTTTCTAATATTTTATAGGACAATATTAGAAACAGTAACGAAAGGTTTTACTTACCTATGAATATTCATTGTAAGACATTACAGAACTGGTTAACACATGGCACCTAAAAAAATATAATAGATTTTAGACATAATAAACCCTCCATTTAAATTGTAAAGCACTAATATTGTATTCCTTCTTAGAATTTAAAACTGAATTAGATGTAGAACGGCATGTAGAGCTGGCATTGGGCTTTAAATATAATTTTTATTGCGCTAAACTTTACCTGTCGCATATAATAGGCCTCGCAGTGACTTTTATCAAAAATATAATAGGAATTTTTAAAGAAAATATAGGAATTTCTAAAGAAAATATAGGGATTTAGAGGAATAATTAGTAGTTGATATATCAATATTCGTACAGCAAATAATGGCAATAAGCCAATTATTTCAACCATGATTAAAAATTATACATAAAAGTATATAAGATTTTTTTTAAAGATTAATTTTACCGATATCCGATAGGGATTTGCCCTAATACCCAATAACTAAAGCGATCCGATAGGGGTTGCAGCCCTACCAAGAGGACCTAAAAAACCCTTTATTTTTTTTCCAATAGATTCACTAGGTTTTAATCGGCGACTAAAGTGATCCTACAGCATTAAAAAAAACTATAGCTCTCTTTTATTTAAGAAAACTCCGGCGATCCATAAACAATTGAATCGGTGAGTGCAGAAACCACTTCAGTCCAAAAAATCCGAAAACTCGTTTTCAATGAAAATAAGCGTAGAAAGGCAAGATGCGTGTTAGGTGAAAAAACTACGTTAGTCTGTTGAGTAGCTCCGTAAATACAGGACGTTTGTTTCGAGTGTTGAGTGCAGAAACAACATGAGTCCAGTGATTGACGTTGTTTCTGCACCCACCGCCTGATCGCGTGACCAATCTTGCCAGGTTCCTTGCCGAGCATGCGCGTGTGATTAACACTCTAAGGTGAGGCTTGTATTGAAGTCAGTTCAGTTAAGTGTTTCAACGTGTTCTAAGTTAGTTTTCAACGTCTACTGTCAGTCTTTTGCAATATGTCAGTGAGTCTCACAAGCAGTGAGTGATAATGAAACAGCACCCAAGAAGAGGAGGAGGAATGAAGAGTTTCAAAGAAACGCGATTAGAACATCTAAAGTACGTGGGGTTGAACACATCAACTGGAAAGGGCATCTCATTCCATCTCGATCAACAGGGTTGTTGCTTGTAAGTGTAAACTACAATGCTTTACTAACTTTAGCGATGATGAAAAATCTGAATTTGTTGCTAATTTGAATCAGTTCAAATCAAAAGATGAGCAAGATATTTTCTTACAACTGATCGAAAAACACGCCATTAAGCACAGTGTGCCAAAAGAAGCAAAATTCAAGTTTGCTCCCACCCGATATAAAGAGTTCCGCTATAACTCTGAAGAAAACATACTTTTTCATTGAAGGATTACAAAACCACAGCTATCAGTTGCTGAGACCTGCTTCCCGTAACGTCGATATTTATTTTCCTTCAAGTATTGCAGCCTACCCATCAGGGAAAGTTCCAATCAACATAAAGAAAATGGAAGACATCCAGAAAATGATTGTTCATATTCCTGAAAACTTCAAAGTTTTTATGATGAACTATTTACCTGGTCAACCACTGAACATGACAATGATACTATCGTCGAGAATGATCTATTTTAAGAGCGTTTCAGTTTGTTATATTACTGTCTTATGACTTAGCAATACTGTAACTTTATTTCTCATGTAATATGGAAAAATATACATTTGTAATTTTTGTGTGAAATTAATTAAAATAAATATTATTAACAAAAATCGAAACAAAATTAATAACAAATACAAACTTTTAACGAATGGTTATAATTTTCCAAGTTTCCTACTGTCTGTAAAAACAGTTGAGTGCAGAAACAGCATTAGTCCAAATCATAGTTTTAATTCTCCTGAGCCTAATTTATGTGGAAATTAGGTAATTTTTTTATAACAGCAGCATAAAAGCATGTTGTGACAAAGAAAAAAAAGTTCTCAAATATTTTAAAATTTGGAGGAGTTATTAAGTTTTTTCTCCCTCCTGAAAAATTTGAAATTTGTGACTGACGTTGTTTCTGCACTCACCGATTCAATTACAGAACCGCTAATCTGGACACCCATAATCCAGACACTTTTGAGTTTCAACGATGGTCCGATTTTTTTTAAAAAGTTAATCCTGTCTAAAATCAGAAACCCCAAAATAGACCTAAGCAAAAATAATATAGAAAAAGTTTCAAAGGTAAAAAAAAAATCTTAACAATCAAGCTGTTGTGATCACAAGGTCCACTCTTGATCAAAAGAAATTTGCTGGTTGGTCCAATTGGCCTGAACCAGAGCTACAGTAAGGAGACGTTCTTCCGATCTTGGAGAGAGAAAAACTGTCAATCATTATGAGGCATTGCGACCCCATAGGTATATTTGGTGAAAATTAGGGTCATATGGGGGAATTATGGGTCCAAATACAACAACATCCTTTTTTTCCTAAAGTATGAAAGATAAAAAGTTTTAATTGGGTATGGAGTAGGCTAAAATAATTAATAATTTTTTGAAATAATAACTTAACCTAAAATTTCATTATTATTAATTTTATTTTAATTATTGGGTGACCTGGATTTGGGCAATTATGGGTCACACATGGGGTAAATATGGGTCACCCTCTTTTTTAAAGTAATGCATGTCAAAAGTAAATTAATTTTTGGTTGCAGTTAAAATATAATTTAAAGCAAACTTTTAAACGCCTAAATTAACTTTTAATTAATCTTCTTTCTCGGAAAACAATTAGACTTTATCGTTTGCTAAATTTGTTTTTAGCTCGAAGAATGTAAGAACGAAGATGTAATCTTTTTAAATAAGTAATGCCACAATTTCCCATTGACATTCTTTCGAAAATTCAGTTATTTATCGTTTGTTAAATTAATTTCTCGAAAGTTTCTAGTAAGTTTAACGAAATGGCAACAGTCAAAATATAGATGAAAAATGGAATTTGCATGTTATTTCAATGTAGATTAAATTTTTTGTTATTTAAATTTTAAATAAACTTTTAATTCGAATTCTTTAATGAAATTTGGAATGCAGCCTAATCTGATTTTTTGCTTCAAAATGACGTATACCACTTAGCTAAAAACACATGAAAAATTAAAAAAATATCACTGACTCAGAATTACCCCAGTGACCAAGAATTACCCCAGTAAACTGGGGGATAAATCGATATACCTTTAAAATCATTTAAAAAAATAATTATGAAAAAATTTATAACGGAATGAAAAGCTTAGACCTATTCCTATTGAAAAATAGCACCAACAAAATAGTTAGTTCAAATATGTTTCTCCCAGTATGGATCTTTAAAAAAAAAATTTTAATTTTAAGTTTTTCAAAGACAATCTTTTTTGAAGATGTTTTTATAGTAGTGTAAAAAGTTTTTTTTAATTATTTGCAGCAGAGTTACATTGTTTTTGAACTTGATATAAGAAAATATAATGTATAAGGACGACTTTGCTTCATTTATTTGTTTTGTAAAAATCATTTTTAATTCTTAAAACTTAGTGACCATTATTTATCCCGGAAAGAGAGTGACCCATAATTCCACCATGTGACCCTACTAGACAGAAAATAAGTAAATCAGGAAACATTATTGGATTGCACATGCACGGGCAGGTAAGCGATTTTCGAAAAACATCTTAGTATAATCTAATTATAATTCATATTTAAATTTAATTAATTTTTATGTTTATTATTAGAATTTATCATTTTAGCTAGTTTTTTATTGAAATTTAAACTTAGTTTTCAGTGAATATAGACTAAGAATGGATAGGAAACAGTATTTTCAGGATTGTCAATGTTCCGAAACATTTAGGGTCTCTGTGTAAGAGCTGGCTCCAGTTTATTTGCCGTTATTTTTTTTCCGAAATTTTTTTACCTTTGCACTATATTTCTCTGCCTAGATATTTATAAACTAGGGTGCTTTTAACCAGATTCGCAGACACATAGTTTCCATAAACTCATTCCAATTTTCCGAATTCCGGAAATATTGGTAATTAACCCATAGTCCAGAAAGGCTTAAGTCCCGCGATGCCAGTATTATGTATCCAGAAACTCCGACGATTCTAATATCTGACAATCCAAATATCGTAAAACTCTGGAGATCACATAATCGGAAAACCTCCGAGAATCATATGTAAAAGAAAAATTAGAAAATCACACGGAGTGCAGAATACCTCTGATCCGGCGATTCTATAAAAATTTTATCCATTAAGGAAAATTTTGAGAAAATTTTTCAATTGATTTCGATTTTAACAAAAAAATTACAAAACTCCTTAACCAGCCGTTTGTTTTATATCGTCCATAAATACCGCACATTCTCATGCTCGTATATCTCGATTTTTGGTCGAGAAATTTAGCACAAAAATAGCGCCTGAAAAATTTGACCTTTACATGAGGCCAATCAAAATCTCCAAAACATTAAAGCCACCGAGACAATGGTTTTCTCCATTCTCGGTCTATATCAATAAAAACTAAACTTTAATTTTAATGAAGAACAAGTTAAATAATAAATTTTAATAATAAAGATAAAAAATACAATTAAAATTTGAAGATGAATTCAGATTAGATTACACTAAGATATCTTCAAATATCGGCCACCGGCATCCCCCATGAGAAGAGGATCGTCTTCACCTGACCAAAAATATGCATTCCAATAATGCTTTATGATTTACTTATTTAGCTGCCTAGTAATTTCTACGAAATCCACCAATAACGTCGCATCGCCTTATAATGATTGGCAGATTTTTGCCTGCAGGTGATCGGAAGGGTGCCTCGTTTTACTTTTGTAGCTCCGGTTCAGACCAACCAAGTCAAACCAATAAGAAAATTTTTCTGCTGATCAAGTCTGTTAGTCGTGATCGCAGTAACAGTTTGAATGCAAAGATCGTACAGATAAGGTAAAAAAAAGCGCAATTAAGGATCTAAAATATAGGAAAAAATAGGAATTATAGGAAATTTTCAAATTTATAGGAATTAGGAGCGCTGCGAGGCCAGTAATTATATCATCAAGGTCTCGAACGGGTTTTTAAAAGCAACCAAATCAAGAATTACTCGCTCCTGGAAAAAAATATAGGAATCTTCCAAATTTAGCTAACATTTTAAAAATAACAAGTAAGGGGGGTTAATACAGTTATAATTCAGAACCAGGGATTGGAAATTTAATTATAAAAAGCCCTTCTGTTATAAATTTCAAGTACATAACAAGAAAAATTTTATGTAATAGAACCTTTATGCAATAGAATACATCTACTATACACGAGTATAACATTTCTGAATTTAATTCTAATAAAGGGAAGAGATTAGATGCCATAAGGACTATATTTAGTTCATTTAATTTAAAGTTAGTAGTAAAGAAGCCTTTACAGCTTTTAAAGAGGGCCGGGAAAGGATACCAAATTACACCAAACTTCACACGTCAATAAAAAAAGAAAACTTTATTTTACATGCTTATAGTAGTGGAATCTTTACGAGTAGGGTTTCAGTGCCTCTCTTCACCGCTTTAGCACTGAATTCAGTGAATGTAACAAAACCCAGGGACAATATTAGGAGAAGAGAAATACGCATTTTAAATACATTAAAGACACAAATTTTACAGAAGGAATTGTTAAGACTTAGTATTAGTTCAATTTTAAAATCCGAATGAATGTAATTTTTAGCTCAAAAATTTGTAAGTTTGAGCCCCAAACTAAAAATTTGACATTCAGGACATACGACAGTAAAGAATTTTCTGCATTGTTTTACGTGCTAAATTTTTTTTCGAGTTTCTTTGCTTTAAAATTCCATATTGCAATAATAATACCAAAAGACTGGTTCTTATATAAGAAAAAATGGAAAAGGAATATTAATTTTTTAATATGCACAAGGTACTTTTGAAGTATCAAACGTCTAAACAAGTCTTGAAATGGAAAAAAAAAAATGTATCCTTAAAAAATAATCCGAATTTTGAAAAACCTCCAAAAATCATATGGCATGATTTATTTACTCCCCCACATGCGAGATTCCATCCAAACCTTTTTTATTACCTGAATGAATTCATGGTTCAATTTTGCCTGCAAGCATCTCTTCCTCTGCAATCAGGTTGAAGGCTCCGGTTGATCATGTAAAAAAAAGAATCGTTTATTTATTAAAAAATGATACAGGCTAATAAGGCTAAATGTAATATAAATGACTAAGATAATTCTGTAAATAAAAATTCACACTAAATGAAGCTGACAACCAAACGGATCTCATGACGTCACAAAGAGCTTCTGTGGCTTCAAAGTAAAGTATGCCATATTGGCCAACACCATCAAGCAAATAATCATACAGCAAACCTTGTTTTATGCCCCTAGCATTCCATATCAAGCTAAACATTCACATTCTCATTCCACAATGTGTTCCGCACATCTTACAGGTGCAGAACCATTTCACATCTCCGATTGCTTGCAATGAAGGTGTCTCCCACTCCCAATATCCAGACCACCATGTTTTCCAAATTCGACTCTCTGAAGTGTCAGTTAAACTGCCCATTGTCTGTATTCGTGTCCTCTCTATTGTGCATCTGAACATTGACTGTGCACATTTGAGAGTCCTGTGGATGCCCCGAATGACTGATCTTACGCCTATGTTTGCATTTTGATTTCCGTATTTCTGAACTGTGGTTTATGGTTATAGTCAGCCCGTCGCATCTTGGCATCTCAAATATTTTGAATGTGGAAATGTCTACTTTGAAAAAAGGCAAGGGAGATTTTGGTTTGGGCAATAATTATACTATATTTGACAATTGAATTCGTTACTTTTATGGGCGGATATTGCTTTATAGTCTAGAAAGTTTTTCGACTGAAGGGCAGTTTGAACTTGCATCATGTTCACTATTATTGCATAGCTATATTTTTAACTTATAGCGTACCCCGAGGTGATACTTGATGTGTTAAATGTAACATACTAAGGATGCGAATCTATTGACGATCAAGTCAGGATAATAACATACTAAGGATGCAAATCTTTTGACAATTAAGTCAGGATAGAAAAGAAACTTATGCAAATTAATAACGGCCATCAGCAATTTACTATAATCCTTTCAAAAATCACCCTACATTAGTTTTAGTGTGACACATAATTTCCAACGAAACCAACGCAACTTGGGATTGACAACATAGCCTTCCTTGAGGTTCTCTACCCTTTTTCAAAGTGGAATCTTATACAATCAAAATATTTGAGGTGATACGCAGTGATAGCCGGACTATACATTCATTGGTGTTTTCGTGTATGAGGTGTTGGGGGCTGAAATTGACAAGTTAGACGGCTAGAAACAGTTGAACTCCTTTTCGTCATAAAAACGAGTTTAAAGCATCCGTTCCTAGCTTTACCACACAAAGCATGATTATATTTGACATTTAAAACGAAAGAAATTCTTCTGAACTTCCACAATTTATGAACCAAGTCCCATTTATAATTCAGGCAGGGTTGAATATAAGATTTGTTGTACAGGGTGGTGCAAATAAATGGCCCGGCTTTTAAGTAGGGATAAGATAGGAAATAGTGCCAAGTGAAACCATTTGCAGCTTCAGTATTAAGCCCAAACAGACACTTGACTTGGCAAAGCATTTGCAGGAAACATACGCCATCTTTACATGTGCACTGATCTGAACTCGGAAATAGTCCATATGCAGCTCTAGTCTAGTAGCAATCGAACCAACCAATGAAAAAATAGGTTCGAAAAGTGAAGGCATTGAACAATTTAGGAATTCAACTGAGGCTTTTAGGGGGACTTCAATAGTTTTTTCTCTCCAAGCTTCCCCTCCGTTCGTAGCTACGTGACAGGTCCAATGTTATTTGCTCCACCCCGTATTTGCTTTATCAGGGGTCTACCAGATTTGTCAAATCTAATTGCTTGACTTTTTCTTGACCGTTTCATGACCTTTTTAAAACATCTCTTGACCTTTTTCAGAAACTTTTACAACCGTTTAAATGATTAATCCGTTTAAGAAAAAATTACAAGGATAAACCATAAAATACTAGATGCAATACAAGGGAAATTCCAGCCACTATTACATCATACACTTAATAGGGGGGGGAAATCTAACACTTTTCAAAGACTTTCCCAGAAAAATTAAGGATTAGAAAATACTAACAATATAAATCTAGAGAAAACTCGTTTTTTTTTGACAATTTTTTTTTAATTTTCAAGAACTATGCTCTAATTTCATGACTTTTGGAGGACTTTCTTGACCATTTTTTGATTTCATGACTTTCCTGATCGGTAGACACCCTGTTTTTGCATTTATTTTATACAACAGAAGCATTGGTAAGGAACAAGCTGAAAAGAATGGTTAGAAAGATGTATTTTTACTCTTCTGCTGCTTATTTTGCGATTTCCGCCGACTGCTAGTGCAAAGGAACGGGCTCGCAAAGGAAGCATTTATTGTTCTGTAAATTCCATCCCTTCGATTTATTTTCTTTCATAATTTTATTTTGGCCTTGCAGTGATGACTGAAGTCTGGATTAAGGAGGTGAGTTTAGATTTAAACTCAATAATTAATACAATATTTCTATGTATCTATTCGTACACAATGTTTAGTGGGTCAATACGATATTATAGTTCTTAAAAAAATTCAAACAGTTCTTTTAGTAGTTAATTTTAAAGGCATTTTGCATTAAAAACAATGTTAAAATAATCTGTTAACTACAAATAAGCGATACGGCCTTTTTTGTTTCATTTATAGCACAAAAAATGTGTATTTACAGTTTAAGGTGTGTCCCTAAGTAACTATTAAACATAATTTTTTACAAAGCATATTTTTAGCATATTTGTATGAAAAGTATGTTTAGATTTAAAAAAATATACGTGTAGGATTTTGCTCTGGTCTTAAGAGGCTATAGTTCTTGAGGCCTTGTTTGAAAAAAAAAAACTTTAGGAGAGCAATTTTATGGAAAGCTGGATATTGTTTACTTGTATTATGTAAACTATTTTAATTACACAGGCAATGTTAGTAGAAGGTTGATTTCTCATTTAAATTGTCACAGTTAAACACACTTTCAAATCACAAAAAAACAGTATTACAAAAAAAAAAAGTTTTTATGTTGTAATAGAATCTGTCACTCAGCCCGCCCAGAAAAAAAGTCGCCAACACAGTATTAATTTTGTATTAAACATTTACAAGCTAAACTAGGCTGGTTAAAATTTTGATAATTCAATAATTATTTCTTATTGTGTGTTTGATAAATTAATTTATATTTCAAAGACTAAATATATATTTTCCTCCACTTTTAAATAGAACCAAAACACTTCATGTCGACATACAACCTCTTAGTGGAATAGGAATATATTTGACATTTCAAATTTTTTTTTTAATTTAATATGTAAAATATATGCTGCAGATCTTTTCTGGAAATTCTGATATTGGGATTAAACTTGTTCATTTTAAAGTGTTTTATTAAAAGTTACAATAATTAGTAATTAATGTAATACTTACTAATTGATGCTTATCTGTCTAACAACTAATGATATTTACTAATTATATGTATTGTTTACCGGTGTTTAATTTTTAAGCACAATTTTCAGTCATTGCCTTATTAACCCACTTAAAAGTTAAAACCACCACATTATTATACGACCAATCATATATCCACCAGGGAAAAAACCCGTCACTGCATCAGGCCTCTTTGGTGACGATAACAAGTCATCGCCTAAAACCGATGCAAGGAAACCGGTTTCTTCTTCTTTTGCAGCAACCCCAATTCCAGACACTGGTCCCATGCCAGAAGAAGCAAGGGTGAAAACGGTTTCCTGTCATCAATGTCCGCCAAGCATATCTGATTAGGGGTAGATTCCTGTGCAATCAAGGAGTTCTTACCCTGGTCTGTTCAAGTATTATGGAACGTAAGGGCAGGATATTTTTCTGTCATAACGTAACTACATCTTTCCCCCACTTCACACAATGAATGTAACAAGATTTACAAACAAATCTTTTTCAAACCAAAGTGTGTACTAGGAGATTAGGAGTGCAAAAATCTAAGTGCTATAATCAAAACCTGCTTGAAGAGAATCCTTTCCTAATTTAGGTAAATATGAAACTTGCAAGTAACAAAATGGTTTTTAAGAGTTAACAACTTCAAATTGCGAATTTTTATTCAAAATCTGGATACTGTTTGTGAAATCCCATTTAATGAATAGAGTGAGAAAATTGTTTTGCACATGATCAAATACTGACATTCATTAAGTGATGAATTCATTCTATCAGAAAATATTAATTTTTTTAAAAATTGAATAAAAATAAAGAAAATGAATTAAAGCTACTCTCTAGTCTGGCTTCTGTACATCAAGTATAGTTAACATTTACTTAACTAAAAAAATTAACAATTTGATTTTTTTATTAGGTTAACAATTTGATGAATAATTTTGGTTTAATTCAATATTTTAAGTTGAAAACTGTGATTACCTAAATAAAGTAGCATGTATCAGTTAGCAAGATAAAAAAAAATGTACAAAAGAAACATGATTCTTTAAACAAAAATGTTATGTCAAATTTTAAAAATTAAACCACATTTGAACTGAGCACCAAAGAGTTGACTAATAATCAATGATATAATTGTAATTTCTAACATTAACAAGTTTTAACCTTTAAGTATTTGTGTGCTATGACAAAAAAAATTGTTTGCATATGCTTCGTAAAAATGTAAATTAAATAAATAAAAACTTTAAAAATTGACTGATATCAGACTTCTCGAATCACACACAACCTAGAATGTAACACATCTACAATAGAAAGCCAGTCCACTTTTATTGTTTGAATCATATTCGACAGCATGTAGAGGGCCAAAGCCTGCTGGGTCTATTTTAATTTTAGCTTGCAAGACTAGGGTAAATTAGGCGAATAGGCACATGTTCTTTTGTCAATGGATCGGACGAGAAATCTTACATTTAACCCTTTATGCCCCCACGTTACTTATAAGTCCATTTAAAAAGCCTTTGTTCCCTTTTCATTTCTCAATTTGGAGAAAATGGGGAAAGATAGAACTTTTTGAATGAAATATTTGTTTTTAGCATATTAAAGTCTACAAAGGTATAGTAAATTTGTGCTAAAGCTTACTTTAGTAATTCTGCACCAACTCGTGATGCCCCAACAGTAATTATTGGTACCACATAAAAGGCTGTTTTACTTTTCTTTGCTCTTGTGAGGGAAAACAGATATTGGGGCTTTTTTTAATGCAGTATGTGGTTTTAACATATTAAGGAATAAAAAGTTAACAGACATTCATTCAACAAAATGTCATTTTAGTCAGTGTAATTGTAAAAATATTATAATAATTAAAAAGGAAGAAAAATAATAAATTCAGGACGCAAAGTACATTTTATGCTACAATTATTTTCTACCCTTTTATATTCTAAGTAACAGCAATAGGCATCATTAAAGACAAATTTTTCAAACTGAAACTTAATTAGGGCATAAAGGGTTAATCTTAAAGCTAGCTTGGATCCCACATTCTATCAACCCACTGTGGAGGTTGGGTGAAGCTTGTTCAATCCGAGATTCGAATCCCAAACCTGTGGTCAGAGAAGATGTAGGCGATTATTTTCAGAGAATTTTATTGGAATTACTGCATCACACTTGAGCTACACGAGGGCAATTGGTGATGTAGATCACAGTTTAAAACTACAGTCAAGTGACGAGCAGACACCTGAATAGGCATCCTATCTAGGAGCGACATTGTCGGAGCTTTGGGTAATATTTTAAGTGTACTCTCTCTACTGGGGATGTTGTTCTTTGACTTTGATCTTCTTGACTGCACAGACCATTTATATAAAGTTGGCAGTTATTTTGGCAATACTCGGGCCCGAACCTGGGACCTTTCACATGCGAAACGAGCACCTTACCTAATGGGCCTCCCAAGATTTGATGCATTACAGACAATAGTTTAAACTTTGTAAGTTACTGATTGAAGAAACTGACTAGGAAGATCATAGGAATTTAAAAATATTGAAAACTACTCTACAGGGTGGCTACAGAATCTGTGAAAACAAATTACCTGACTTTTCCCTGATTTTCCAGTCTAAATGTAAAAAATTTCCCTGATTAGCGGCAATGAACTATATCAACATGCTGGTTGATGATATGGTCACTGATATAGGCTGAGAATGGTGAAGTTGAATATCATTGCACTAGAGCTCTGGGAAGGGCAAGGCAGTTAAAACAAAAGATTAATAAGCAGTAACTCAACCATTAAAGTGAAAGCCTTTTCAGGATTAAACTTTGTTATCCTTTCTTTTACCGGTTAAAATGGCAATTTTGGAAATTTTCCCTGATTTTTTTTTAAAAATCACCAATTTCCCTGACTTTTAAAGATTGATTATATCCCCTGACTTTTCCATGATTTCCCTGATCCTGTCGCCACCCTGACTCTACCGCTAAGATATGAAAAGTTTAAAAATTCTGTAGTTATAAAAACTCAAATACTTTGAACTTTTTTTATTTGGTTATAAAGGTGTAACTGGCATTCAAACACAAATATGGGTCTTTAATGGTTAACATTTCCAAGTTTTTTTTTTATACATTTAATAGATATTTTTTAATACCATACTTGCTTGCTCTTATTCATTAAATTAATTAGTTTTGTAAAATTGCAGTTACATTTTATTGCCGAAAGACAACAAAACACTATTCCGAAAACAACCCTTTAACCAGTGTTAGAAATTAGATGGGAAAAATTTAGGAGCTGAGCTAACTAAAAAATCTAGAAGCAAATATGCACCTTTTCTGGGAGCATTTAGAGAAAAATATTTATTTTATGGAAACAATACCAGTTTTTAAGTTTCATGTAATTTACGCGCAAACTCTTGGATTGATGTAGTTGCACACCCGTAGAACCCCAAAAGTTTCACAATTTCAGGAGAGCTGGAATTCTTTAACTTTAGAAATCGCAGGCTTTTTAAGATTTTACGATCATCAGTGTATCGCATTTTATGTATTGCCAAAGTTTTGCTATTTTAAATACAAATACAAAAATTTTCGACCAACAACAGGCCAGAGGCCCAGCAAGGTTGGTCCAAAATAAATCTAATTAGAGCTGATTATTTTCAGCATAAGATGATTCAGCATAAGATGATTATTAACAGCAAGATCTTTGAAACCAATTCAAAAAGTTGACAGTGATATTTAACCCTTTCACTTCCAGTCATGCCACTTGGTATAATCATGTTTCTGATAATCTGATCATAATTTTAAAAATTAGGGTTGACATCTATTGGGATTAATAAAAAATATTTTCTAATAGAAAAAAAATTTGAAGAATGGAATGATATGCTGATATCATAAATAGCTATAAGACGATCAGAAAAAAATTCTAAATGATGATATAGCTTATAGCAAATTGAAGAGCTGAGTGGAAGAACATGCAAAATGACATTTTTGAAAAAATTGAGATTTTTGTGTAAATGTTTATATTATTACCTCCTATAAACATAACAGCTTTAATTTTTTAGAAAACATTCGATCTCGTACATTTTTCGTAAACGAAGTCTGTAAGTGCACGTGTTTTTTTTATCACTTTTTCAATGGAAGAACGAGCTAAGGTCCCTTACCATTTCCTTCCTCTGAAATCGTCCGAGTCCGGAACGATCATTTAGAAGAACGTCCTAAGGGACACGTTTGTGGAAAATTTCGAAATTTGCTTGCATTAATAGCAAAACAAATGGTTCTTTTGTAGTTTTTTTTAATCAAAAAGAATTCAACAAAATGTAATTAATATTTCGTAATTAACTTTTATAAATAACCAATGAAATAAAATTTATAATTCATATTTATTTAATTTATATGCTTAATTTTATCTCATACTACGAACCCAATTTAGAAGCTCTATTAGTTGATACATTTTAAAACATAAACAAATAAAATAAAAAAGGAGAATGGAGGGAACTTTTTGAATAGTGACAGGCAGTATAAAGAGATTACTTTCATTTTTCATGGCAAACAACAATAGGCTAGCATACTACTTAAAGGTTAAATTTAGACGATCTTTTTTGGTTACTATGGAATTGGATGTTCTCAATTCGGCATAACGGATAGCATAACTAGGTCAGATTATTAATGGTTTGGTTGAAATAACAACCCACAAGACATCCACAATAGCTATTAAGAAACAATTTACTTTTTCATTTGGCATTTTGGTTGAATAAGCATTGCACTACGACTTTTGATATCCATCCTATGCACCACGTCTATTGACATGCAGTCAATTGATTCATGCAGGGGTGAAAGTGGCCAAAATCAAAAAAGAGGAAATCACGCGAGTAACAATATAGGGTTTCTGCCAAAACGGACAGTCACAAATTCATGACTTTCCGTGTCTAAGTTAACAGTTTTTCATGACTATATAAATAGCATCTCAAATAAAAAAATAAAAAATTCAAATTGAAACAACTCGAAAGTTGACAACACAAACATAGTAAACAATTTATAGTGTTTGTGTAGACAATTTTCATGTTTAATGGGCAAGTGCACAAATTTATTTTAGAAATAAATTATTGCACCATAAAATGATTTCAAAATGTAATTAGATTAATAAAGTGAAAAAAATCTTTTTTCTTTGATTAATTATTTCAGGAATTTCTTTGTTCTCTTATAAGTGTGTCGTATAGTGCAATTGCATTCCTCCTTCTAATAAGGGTTGCGATTGCATTAAAAAAACACTTTATAAACCACCAGTTAAATCAAAATTACAGAAAAGCCTACTGGCAAAACTATTGGCATAATTTTATTTTTTTAATAATAGTTTAAATTTAGGATACATCTCTTACTCTCTACCACCGGAATTTTCATCGAATTTAAAATCAATGACTTTTTTCTAATATTAATAATTGCGGTGATCTGAAAATCTCGCAAACTTTGCCTATCAGAACATCTAAAAACTCCGGCCATCTGAAAATTGAAAAAAAAAAAACCTCCGAAAGTAGCAAAACTTCAGCGATCCGAAAGTAGCGGAAATCCGGCGATCCGAAATTCACGAAACTCCGGATTTTCCAAAAGACTAAGCTTTGGCGTTCCGAAAATCGAGAAAGTCGCGGAATTCCAGTGATCCGAAATTCCGGGGATCCGAAAAACAATAAACTCCGGCGTTCCGTATGTCGCGGAACTCCGGCGATCCGAAATTCTCGAAACTCCAGCAATCCGAAATTCGCGGAACTCCGGTGATCCGAAATTCACGAAACTCCGGCGTTCTGAAAGTCGCGGAACTCTAGCGATCCGTAAGTCGCCGAAGTCCAGCGTTCCGAAAGTCCGACGATCCGAAACTCACGAAGCTCCAGTGATCCGAAATTCACGAAACTCCGGCGTTCTGAAAGACACTAAACTCCGGCGTTCTGAAAGACACTTAACTCCGGCGTTCTGAAGTCGCGGAACTCTAGCGTTCCGAAAGCCCGGTGGTCCGGAAGACACGTAACACGAAAGACGCGGAACTCTAGCGATCCGTAAGTCGCGGAAGTCCAGCGTTCTGAAAGTCCGACGATCCGAAACTCACGAAACTCTAGTGATCCTAAAGACAAGAAACCTTAGCGATCCGAAAGTCGCGGAACACGAGCGATCCGTAAGTCGCGGAACACGAGCTATCCGTAAGTCGCGGAACACGAGCGATCCGTAAGTCGCGGAACTCCAGCGTTCCAAAGGTCGCTAAAGTCCGGCGGATCCGGAAGTCACGAAACTCTGGCGATCCGGAAGACACGAAACTCCAGCTTTGCAAAAGACATGAAACTCCGGCGATCCGAAAGACAAGAAACTAAAGCGATCCGAAAATCATGAAACTTCAGTGATCCGAAATTCCCGAAACTCCAGCGATGCGAAGGCCCAGCGATCCGAAAGTCGCGAAGGTCCGGCGATCCGAAAGACGCGAATAAATATATATTTTATTACTTTCGGACGTTTCTTTGCTGAAATGCATGACTTTTGGTCGTTTTTTTGCTCAAATTCAATATTTATGACAAAATTAACCCAATGTCCAAACTCTTGACTTTTCATATGCGCGGAAACCCTGTTAATACGATTTTTTTTGAAAACTTAGAAAATCTAAAAGTTTTTCGTAATTTTTTGAAAATCTTGATTCAGCGGATTTTTCTGAAAAATTCGGAAAAAGCGGAATTTTTTTGAAAAATCGGAAAAAAAGAGGAATTCCGCCGTTCGGCGGAAGTCTGGCACCCCTGTTCATGGATTATTTAGAACTTTTTATACTCATTAAAAAGATGCTATACAATTGGTTCATTAAAAGATTAACATACCAACTAAAGAGCATTAAAATCGCATGAGCAAAAAACAAATGTGCAATTCGGTCCGATACATAAGGGTAAATCTATTGTATTAAAAAAAATCAAATTAATAAATAACATTTCTTTTTAATGTTTGCATTCATATACATTTGAAATTCTGACTAAATGTAAAAAAAATAATAAGCGAAAACGAAATGCAGCAAAAATAACTGGTAGCCCAAATTGTAAAGTTTATGAATCAATTTTGATCTTGCATTTTTTTTTTTTTTTTAAAGAATCGGTTGGTTTTGGACTAGATTATTGTGCTAGGAAATGACCATAAAACCTGCAAAATCTTTTCTAAAATACCTACAAACTGAAAATTAATTAGTCTCAAAGCTTTTCTGTTTCGTAATGAACTTTCTTGTGTGACTTTATTATGAACATTTTATAATTGTGCTTTTGAAACAATTTAAAAAATATTTGATAAAAATTTTTAACTTACCCTTTCTCCATTAAGATTATACTATTTAAAATTGCTTTGAAAAAATAATAAGGTAAAAAAATTTATACTACAGTTTTGGAAAAAAATATTATAATTTGAAAAAAATTAGTGAAGCCAATGAATTAATGCTGAATTTTATTTTAATAAAGAAAGGCCCTAAAATTATTGAAAAAGAAATTTTAATCGTAAGCTTTGCTCCTTTTTAGTTTATTTTTACATTAAAATATCCTAGCCACAAAAAGGTACCTGCTTCATCTCTATCAAAGAATATTTTTTTTAAAAAATATGTTTTTTTCTTGTTCACAGCACTCAAGATTTCTTTGAAAGGAAGATCTTCCAGGGGTGAGGGAGGATATGAGTAGACTGTTCATTTACCACCCACACACCTCAGCTTACTGTCACACAGAGGGTTGTGCTTCAGCATCTTGCCAAGAGTGCCCCATGTATTCTTTCTTCTTCACAGAACCCAAGACTTCTTTGAAAGGAAGAACTTCGAGGTGTGAGCATGGAGAAGTGGAGTGGAATGTTCATGTTAAACCAGCACACCTTGTCTGTCTTGGATAGGCATCAGCAACTTGCCAAGAGTGCCAACATTTTCTTGGCTTCTTAACAGCACCCAAGACTTCTTAGGAAAGTGGAAGTTAGGTTATGAATGTTCGATTTCCACCAACACACCTCAGGTTACTTGTAGGAATGCTTCAGCATCTTGACAGGAGTGCAATGGTTTTTTTTTCTTCTTCTGCACAACAATGGAGATGAAAGGAGTGAAAGTGGAGTTAGGTTATGAATGTTCGATTTCCACCATCACACCTCAGGTCACTTGTAGGAATGCTTCAGCATCTTGACAGGAGTGCAACGCTTCTTTCTTTCTTTCTTATGCACAACAATGGAGATGAAAGGAGTGAAAGTTTAGTTAGGTTACGAATGTTCGATTTCCACTAACACACCTCAGGTTACTTGTAGGGAATGCTTCAGCATCTTGACTAGTGTGCAACGTTTTTTCTTCTTCTGCACAACACCCGAGATGAATTGTGATATCTTCCAGGAGTGAAAGTGGAGTCAGGTTATGAATGTTCGATTTCCACCAACACACCTCAGGTTACTTGTAGGAATGCTTCAGCATCTTGACAGGAGTGCAACGGTTTTTTTTTTCTTCTTATGCACAACACCCGAGATGAAATGGGATATCTTCCAGGAGTGAAAGTGGAGTCAGGTTATAATTGTTCGATTTCCACTAACACACCTCAGGTTACTTGTAGTGACTAGAGTGCAACGGGTTTTTTTTTCTTCTGCACAACACCCAAAAGGAAATGGGATATCTTCCAGGAGCGAAAGTGCAGTTAGGTTATGAATGTTCGATTTCCACCAACACACCTCAGGTTACTTGTAGGAATGCTTCAGCATCTTGACAGGAGTGCAACGTTTTTTTTTCTTCTTCTGCACAACAAAGGAGATGAAAGTAGTGAAAGTGGAGTTTGGTTATGAATGTTCGATTTCCAACAACACACCTCAGGTTACTTGTAGGAATGCTTCAGCATCTTGACAGGAGTGCAATGGTTTTTTTTTCTTCTTCTGCACAACAATGGAGATGAAAGGAGTGAAAGTGGAGTTAGGTTATGAATGTTCCATTTCCACTAACACACCTCAGGTTACTTGTAGGGAATGCTTCAGCATCTTGACAGCAGTGCTACGGTTTTTTTTCTTCTGTACAACACCCGAGATTAAAGGGGGATGTCTTCCAGGAGTGAAAGTGGAGTCAGGTTATGAATGTTCGATTTCCACCATCACACCTCAGGTCACTTGTAGGAATGCTTCAGCATCTTGACAGGAGTGCAACGTTTTTCTTTTCTTCTGCACAATAATGGAGATGAAAGGAGTGAAAGTGGAGTTTGGTTATAAATGTTTGATTTCCACCAACACACCTCAGGTTACTTGCAGGGAATGCTTCAGCATCTTGACAGGAGTGCAACGTTTTTTTTTTTCTTCTTCTGCACAACAATGGAGATGAAAGGAGTGAAAGTGGAGTCAGGTTATGAATGTTCGATTTCCACCAACACACCTCAGGTTACTTGTAGGGAATGCTTCGGCATCTTGACAGCAGTGCTACGGTTTTTTTTCTTCTGTACAACACCCGAGATGAAAGGGGGATATCTTCCAGGAGTGAAAGTGGAGTCAGGTTATGAATGTTCGATTTCCACCATCACACCTCAGGTCACTTGTAGGAATGCTTCAGCATCTTGACAGGAGTGCAACGTTTTTTTTTTCTTCTGCACAACAATGGAGATGAAAGTAGTGAAAGTGGAGTTTGGTTATGAATGTTCGATTTCCACCAACACACCTCAGGTACTTGTAGAAATGCTTCAGCATCTTGACAGGAGTGCTACTGTTTTTTATTCTTCTGCACAACAATGGAGATGAAAGTAGTGAAAGTGGAGTCAGGTTATGAATGTTCGATTTCCACCAACACACCTCAGGTTACTTGTAGGAATGCTTCAGCATCTTGACAGGAGTGCAACGGTTTTTTTTTCTTCTTCTGCACAACACCCGAGATGAAAGGGGGATATCTTCCAGGAGTGAAAGTGGAGTCAGGTTATGAATGTTCGATTTCCACCATCACACCTCAGATTACTTGTAGGAATGCTTCAGCATCTTGACAGGAGTGCAACAGTTTTTTTTTTCTTCTGCACAACAATGGAGATGAAAGTAGTGAAAGTGGAGTCAGGTTATGAATGTTCGATTTCCACTAACACACCTCAGGTTACTTGTAGTGACTAGAGTGCAACGGGTTTTTTTTCTTCTGCACAACACTCAAAAGGAAATGGGATATCTTCCAGGAGTGAAAGTGCAGTTAGGTTATGAATGTTCGATTTCCACCAACACACCTCAGGTTACTTGTAGGAATGCTTCAGCATCTTGACAGGAGTGCAACAGTTTTTTTTCTTCTTCTGCACAACAATGGAGATGAAAGTAGTGAAAGTGGAGTTTGGTTATGAATGTTCGATTTCCACCAACACACCTCAGGTTAATTGTAGGAATGCTTCAGCATCTTGACAGGAGTGCTACGTTTTTTTTCTTCTGCACAACACTGGAGATGAATTGTGATATCTTCCAGGAGTGAAAGTGGAGTCCGGTTATGAATGTTCGATTTCCACCATCACACCTCAGGTCACTTGTAGGAATGCTTCAGCATCTTGACAGGAGTGCAACGTTTTTTTTTTCTTCTGCACAATAATGGAGATGAAAGGAGTGAAAGTGGAGTTAGGTTATGAATGTTCGATTTAAACTAACACACCTCAGGTTACTTGTAGGGAATGCTTCAGCATCTTGACTAGTGTGCAACGTTTTTTTTTCTTCTGCACAACACTGGAGATGAATTGTGATATCTTCCAGGAGTGAAAGTGGAGTCAGGTTATGAATGTTCGATTTCCACCATCACACCTCAGGTCACTTGTAGGAATGCTTCAGCATCCTGACAGGAGTGCAACGTTTTTTTTTTTTCTTCTGCACAACACCCGAGATGAAATGGGATATCTTCCAGGAGTGAAAGTGGAGTCAGGTTATAATTGTTCGATTTCCACTAACACACCTCAGGTTACTTGTAGTGACTAGAGTGCAACGGGTTTTTTTTTCTTCTGCACAACACCCAAAAGGAAATGGGATATCTTCCAGGAGCGAAAGTGCAGTTAGGTTATGAATGTTCGATTTCCACCAACACACCTCAGGTTACTTGTAGGAATGCTTCAGCATCTTGACAGGAGTGCAACGTTTTTTTTTTTCTTCTGCACAACAATGGAGATGAAAGTAGTGAAAGTGGAGTCAGGTTATGAATGTTCGATTTCCACTAACACACCTCAGGTTACTTGTAGTGACTAGAGTGCAACGGGTTTTTTTTCTTCTGCACAACACTCAAAAGGAAATGGGATATCTTCCAGGAGTGAAAGTGCAGTTAGGTTATGAATGTTCGATTTCCACCAACACACCTCAGGTTACTTGTAGGAATGCTTCAGCATCTTGACAGGAGTGCAACAGTTTTTTTTCTTCTTCTGCACAACAATGGAGATGAAAGGAGTGAAAGTGGAGTTTGGTTATAAATGTTCGATTTCCACCAACACACCTCAGGTTACTTGCAGGGAATGCTTCAGCATCTTGACAGGAGTGCAACGTTTTTTTTTTCTTCTTCTGCACAACAATGGAGATGAAAGGAGTGAAAGTGGAGTCAGGTTATGAATGTTCGATTTCCACCAACACACCTCAGGTTACTTGTAGGGAATGCTTCAGCATCTTGACAGCAGTGCTACGGTTTTTCTTCTTCTGTACAACACCCGAGATGAAAGGGGGATATCTTCCAGGAGTGAAAGTGGAGTCAGGTTATGAATGTTCGATTTCCACCATCACACCTCAGGTCACTTGTAGGAATGCTTCAGCATCTTGACAGGAGTGCAACGTTTTTTTTCTTCTTCTGCACAACAATGGAGATGAAAGTAGTGAAAGTGGAGTCAGGTTAAGAATGTTCGATTTCCACCAACACACCTCAGGTTACTTGTAGGAATGCTTCAGCATCTTGACAGGAGTGCAATGGTTTTTTCTTCTTCTTCTGCACAACACCCGAGATGAAATGGGATATCTTCCAGGAGTGAAAGTGGAGTCAGGTTATAATTGTTCGATTTCCACTAACACACCTCAGGTTACTTGTAGTGACTAGAGTGCAACGGGTTTTTTTTTCTTCTGCACAACACCCAAAAGGAAATGGGATATCTTCCAGGAGCGAAAGTGCAGTTAGGTTATGAATGTTCGATTTCCACCAACACACCTCAGGTTACTTGTAGGAATGCTTCAGCATCTTGACAGGAGTGCAACAGTTTTTTTTTTCTTCTGCACAACAATGGAGATGAAAGTAGTGAAAGTGGAGTTTGGTTATGAATGTTCGATTTCCACCAACACACCTCAGGTACTTGTAGGAATGCTTTAGCATCTTGACAGGAGTGCAACAGTTTTTTTTTCTTCTGCACAACAATGGAGATGAAAGTAGTGAAAGTGGAGTCAGGTTATGAATGTTCGATTTCCACCAACACACCTCAGGTTAATTGAAGGAATGCTTCAGCATCTTGACAGGAGTGCTACGTTTTTTTTCTTCTGCACAACACTGGAGATGAATTGTGATATCTTCCAGGAGTGAAAGTGGAGTCAGGTTATGAATGTTCGATTTCCACCATCACACCTCAGGTCACTTGTAGGAATGCTTCAGCATCTTGACAGGAGTGCAACGTTTTTTTTTCTTCTGCACAACACTGGAGATGAATTGTGATATCTTCCAGGAGTGAAGGTGGAGTCAGGTTATGAATGTTCGATTTCCACCAACACACCTCAGGTACTTGTAGGAATGCTTCAGCATCTTGACAGGAGTGCTACTGTTTTTTATTCTTCTGCACAACAATGGAGATGAAAGTAGTGAAAGTGGAGTCAGGTTATGAATGTTCGATTTCCACCAACACACCTCAGGTTACTTGTAGTGACTAGAGTGCAACGGTTTTTTTTTCTTCTGCACAACACTCAAAAGGAAATGGGATATCTTCCAGGAGTGAAAGTGCAGTTAGGTTATGAATGTTCGATTTCCACCAACACACCTCAGGTTACTTGTAGGAATGCTTCAGCATCTTGACAGGAGTGCAACGGTTTTTTTTCTTCTTCTGCACAACACCCGAGATGAAATGGGATATCTTCCAGGAGTGAAAGTTGAGTCAGGTTATAATTGTTCGATTTCCACTAACACACCTCAGGTTACTTGTAGTGACTAGAGTGCAACGGTTTTTTTTCTTCTGCACAACACCCAAAAGGAAATGGGATATCTTCCAGGAGCGAAAGTGCAGTTAGGTTATGAATGTTCGATTTCCACCAACACACCTCAGGTTACTTGTAGGAATGCTTCAGCATCTTGACAGGAGTGCAACAGTTTTTTTTTTCTTCTGCACAACAATGGAGATGAAAGTAGTGAAAGTGGAGTTTGGTTATGAATGTTCGATTTCCACCAACACACCTCAGGTTAATTGTAGGAATGCTTCAGCATCTTGACAGGAGTGCTACGTTTTTTTTTCTTCTGCACAACACTGGAGATGAAAGGAGTGAAAGTGGAGTTAGGTTATGAATGTTCGATTTCCACTAACACACCTCAGGTTACTTGTAGGGAATGCTTCAGCATCTTGACTAGTGTGCAACGTTTTTTTTCTTCTGCACAACACTGGAGATGAATTGTGATATCTTCCAGGAGTGAAAGTGGAGTCAGGTTATGAATGTTCGATTTCCACCATCACACCTCAGGTCACTTGTAGGAATGCTTCAGCATCTTGACAGGAGTGCAACCTTTTTTTTTTCTTCTGCACAACAATGGAGATGAAAGTAGTGAAAGTGGAGTTTGGTTATGAATGTTCGATTTCCACCAACACACCTCAGGTACTTGTAGGAATGCTTTAGCATCTTGACAGGAGTGCAACAGTTTTTTTTTTCTTCTGCACAACAATGGAGATGAAAGTAGTGAAAGTGGAGTCAGGTTATGAATGTTCGATTTCCACCAACACACCTCAGGTTAATTGTAGGAATGCTTCAGCATCTTGACAGGAGTGCTACGTTTTTTTTCTTCTGCACAACACTGGAGATGAATTGTGATATCTTCCAGGAGTGAAAGTGGAGTCAGGTTATGAATGTTCGATTTCCACCATCACACCTCAGGTCACTTGTAGGAATGCTTCAGCATCTTGACAGGAGTGCAACGTTTTTTTTTTTCTTCTGCACAACAAAGGAGATGAAAGTAGTGAAAGTGGAGTTTGGTTATGAATGTTCGATTTCCACCAACACACCTCGGGTTACTTGTAGGAATGCTTCAGCATCTTGACAGGAGTGCTACGTTTTTTTTCTTCTGCACAACACTGGAGATGAAAGGAGTGAAAGTGGAGTTAGGTTATGAATGTTCGATTTCCACTAACACACCTCAGGTTACTTGTAGGAATGCTTCAGCATCTTGACAGGAGTGCAACGTTTTTTTTTCTTCTGCACAACACCCAAGATGAAATGGGATATCTTCCAGGAGTGAAAGTGCAGTTAGGTTATGAATGTTCGATTTCCACCAACACACCTCAGGTTACTTGTAGGAATGCTTCAGCATCTTGACAGGAGTGCAACGCTTTTTCTTCTTCTGCACAACACCCAAGATGAAATGGGATATCTTCCAGGAGTGAAAGTGCAGTTAGGTTATGAATGTTCGATTTCCACCAACACACCTCAGGTTACTTGTAAGAATGCTTCAGCATCTTGACAGGAGTGCAACATTTTTTTCTTCTTCTGCACAACAATGGAGATGAAAGGAGTGAAAGTGGAGTCGGGTTAAAAATGTTCGAATTCCACTAACACCTCAGGTTACTTGTAGGAATGATTCAGCATCTTGACTAGAGTGCAACGTTTTTTTTTCTTCTGCTTAACACCCAAGATGAAATGGGATATCTTCCAGGAGTTGAAAGTGGAGTTAGGTTATGAATGTTCGATTTCCACCAACACACCTCACGTTACTTGTAAGAATGCTTCGGCATCTTGACAGGAGTGCAACGCTTCTTTTTTTCTTATGCATAACAATGGAGATGAAAGGAGTGAAAGTGGAGTTTGGTTATGAATGTTCGATTTCCACCAACACACCTCGGGTTACTTGTAGGAATGCTTCAGCATCTTGACAGGAGTGCTACGTTTTTTTTCTTCTGCACAACACTGGAGATGAAAGGAGTGAAAGTGGAGTTAGGTTATGAATGTTCGATTTCCACTAACACACCTCAGGTTACTTGCAGGGAATGCTTCAGCATCTTGACTAGTGTGCAACGTTTTTTTTCTTCTGCACAACACTGGAGATGAAAGGAGTGAAAGTGGAGTCAGGTTATGAATGTTCGATTTCCACCAACACACCTCAGGTTACTTGCAGGGAATGCTTCAGCATCTTGACAGGAGTGCAACGGTTTTTTTTTTCTTCTTCTGCACAACACCCGAGATGAAATGGGATATCTTCCAGGAGTGAAAGTGGAGTCAGGTTATAATTGTTCGATTTCCACTAACACACCTCAGGTTACTTGTAGTGACTAGAGTGCAACGGGTTTTTCTTCTTCTGCACAACACCCGAGATGAAATGGGATATCTTCCAGGAGTGAAAGTGGAGTCAGGTTATAATTGTTCGATTTCCACTAACACACCTCAGGTTACTTGTAGTGACTAGAGTGCAACGGGTTTTTCTTCTTCTGCACAACACCCAAGATGAAATGGGATATCTTCCAGGAGTGAAAGTGCAGTTAGGTTATGAATGTTCGATTTCCACCAACACACCTCAGGTTACTTGTAGGAATGCTTCAGCATCTTGACAGGAGTGCAACGTTTTTTCTTCTTCTGCACAACACCCAAGATGAAATGGGATATCTTCCAGGAGTGAAAGTGCAGTTAGGTTATGAATGTTCGATTTCCACCAACACACCTCAGGTTACTTGTAGGAATAATTCAGCATCTTGACTAGAGTGCAACGTTTTTTTTTTCTTCTGCACAACACCCAAGATGAAATGGGATATCTTCCAGGAGTTGAAAGTGGAGTTAGGTTATGAATGTTCGATTTCCACAAACACACCTCACGTTACTTGTAGGAATGCTTCAGCATCTTGACAGGAGTGCAACGCTTTTTTTTCTTCTGCACAACAATGGAGATGAAAGGAGTGAAAGTGGAGTCAGGTTATGAATGTTCGATTTCCACCAACACACCTCACGTTACTTGTAGGAATGCTTCAGCATCTTGACAGGAGTGCAATGTTTCTTTTTTTCTTATGCACAACAATGGAGATGAAAGGAGTGAAAGTTTAGTTAGGTTACGAATGTTCGATTTCCACAAACACACCTCAGATTACTAGTAGGGAATGCTTCAGCATGCCATCAGCATTTCACCAAGAGTGCTAATTTTTTTTCTCTTCTTAGCACTAAAGACTTAAGGGGGAAATCTTACAGGTGTGAAAGTCCAGTAGGGAATGTTCGTATTGCAGCTGCACACTTCCGATTTCTAGTAGGAAGGCTTCAGCATTTGAAAAAGGGTGCAGTTTCTTTTCTTGAATGACTGATTTTTCTTCTTGACCCGAGATGAAATGGGGGAGATCTTCCAGGTGCGAGGGTAGAGTTTGAATGTTCGTATTGCATCAGCACACTTCAGATTACTCGTAGGAAGGTTTCAGCATTTCACTAAGAGTGCAGTTTTTTTCCCTTGTTAGCACCCAAGAAGAAAAAGGGGGAGATATTCCAGGTGTGAGAGTCGTTGGAATGTTCGTATTTCACTGACACACCAAGTTACTCGTTGGAGGGCTTCAGCATTTCACCAATAGTGCAATTTATTTTTTTCTTCTTAGCACCAGAGATGAAAGGAAGAGATCTTCAAGGAGTTAAAGTGGAGTTATGAATTTTTGTATTTCACGAAGGGTGCAATTTGGTTTTTTTCTTCTTAGCACAAGAGATGAAATGATCTTCTAGGGTTAAGAGTGTAGCAAGGAATGTTTGCTTTTTACCAACATATCATAGCTGACGTTTTACAGTAGTTTTGGAAAGGGTTCAGTAGGTTTTCTTTATAGAGAGACCGAACATGTCTACTCTGAAAAAGTGTCTTCTAGATATGATTCAAATAATGACAGTTTGTTTTTTAACTCGTACCTCTGCCAACTGTTGCATATTGGTACTTCAGCTTTTTTGCAGCGAGTTCAATAGTTTTATTATTTATAGCACCTTGTAAGATTGAGAATATGACTACTTACAGCAGGTTAACTTCTTTTGTGAAAGTCGAGTAATAACTGTTCATATTTATTTCACCAATTTTCTTGAGGACTACTGCTGTCTGTTGCATTATTTTGCATATTTTTTTATTCTACTAACTATTCAAGCAATTCGAGACTATGGCCTTTTTTTATAAAGCCAGCACAAGCTGATAATCAATGATTGTTAACTAGTCAGAGTCGAAAATAACTAATTTTTAGGTTTTATTATTCTTTCATCTTTCGTATTTTTTTTAACTTCTTAAATACCTTATGAAGCTCATAGAGATGGAGCAGATTGAATACAACTGTTTATTTTTATTTGGTAACAGAAGTAAACATTTTATGTGAAGTAAATATAGTTAATTTTTTGCATTATTTAAAGTTACTAAAGCAATCTTAATAGAGAAAGGGTCCCAAGGCTATATAAGTATATATACAGAAACAGTTAATTTTTAATCAAACTTTATTTTTATTGAGTAACTATCTAAAAGGTAACAAACACATGTTGCTAGTTTCACTAGACTTAATACACACTTTTAAAATGTCTTAAATAACAAAGCCAAGAAAGCATTACAAACATACAATGAGGACTAGTTTAAAAATTAAAGCTCAATAGTATTTATTTTAGAAAAGAATTTACAGTAATTGGGATTTAAAATTTTCAATTAATGAAATGTTTAGTACATATTTTTGTTTTAAAATGCATATTTTAAGTTTTTATAAAATACATATTGTTAAAACACATGGGAATAGTAATTTTTTTCTCAGAAAAAAATTGATTCACAAACCCTTAACTTCTTGCCTTTTTGTGTTATGCATATCTACAGCTTCCACCTATGACAAATTCTTGTGACACATATCCCTTTATTTAATTTTCCACAATATCCCTTTTTTTTTAATGTTAGCATTAAAATTGGTAGCTAATGTATCATTAAAAATTCAAAAAAAATTCATCAAAAAAAATTTAACTAATAAAAGCTCTCGAGGTCACTTCCTAAAATAGTAGTTAAATTATTAAAAATTTTGATTTATAATAAATTACGATTTGTTTAATTTAGACTGCACACCGATTTTGATTTTTAAAAAAAATTCTAATTGCTGAACCAGATAAAAATTTTGAAGACAAGTAACTGTTTTCCTGAATCAACTGACTGCTATTTAGATTCACTACAGGATCTAACTTCAGTGGATACAGTCATGCCAACAAACTAACACAGGTAATTACTGAGGTGAAACCCAGAACTGATTGCCAAATGGCTTAGAGTGCTTTAAATTTGCAATTGTCTCTGGCATTGAATGGAAACAATCGCCAATATGCTACAAACTAATGCTTTCATGACTCTTACATACGCAATAGTAAAGATGGTATTGAGTGAAAGAGAAAGTATCACAAAGTCTAATATTTTGGTTATTTTTTTCATTTGGATGTCTTTTAGGCTTAACTTTGGAACTGATCCCATTTGAAAGATTAAGTTATTTTTATCTCGCTATTGACAGGGCGATTTAGTAGTATGCTAGGCTAAGTTTTATTTGCTGTCTGCCACTAGTTTTTAACTACACTTTCCATTTTAAGTAAGTGCCATTTAGTTTACCAAATTAAAATTTTAATTACAAAATAGGATGAATTTTAAATTTAGAATAAATTGCCTCCAACCCTCCATTAAAATATTTCCACTCTAGGCTGTAGCCTAGTTGGCAGTATGTCCCTGCTAACTTAACTTGAAAGAAATAGTAGGGATTGAGGCAAAATATTTGGACTGATTGTAATAACTCCAAAAATATGGACTGGTAGTAACTGGTTCCCAATTTTAAACTACATAGTACATTCAAGTAACAAGGCAGTCATCTGAGTGGGCTTATAGGAATTTAGACCACAACAAATTTAAATTTAAGGTATACCATATTCGTCGCAATATACATTATGTTATTAAATGGCGAGAAATTTGTTCCAGTTTGATCTCTTAATAGGATATTTTGGACAAGGATACCACAACCGGCAAAGGTAACTACCATTCAGAAAGTAACTGAAAATCAGTTATTTTTATTGGTAACGAAAAATTGTGTTACTTTTTCGCTACTCCTTAAGCCGTTCTTCACAGATCTTTTCGGTAGCTCAGCATTCATTTTAAACTTTAACTATTTAAAATTTAACTTAACAATGTTGAATTTTCATTATTATCTTTTTTCCTGATAGTCCCTATTTTTTTAAAAAAAAATCTTTGTTCTTATAAGATGTTTAAATAGTTGGTTTCTTATAATTTCGAAATTTCTAAAAGTAACCGAATTCGTTACTTTTTATGTTAAGTAGCAGTAATTTGTTCCTTTTTAACAAAGTAACTTTAACAGGGTTATTTTTTTAAGTAACAGAGTTACTTTTCAAAGTAACTTTTCAATCCCTGCATAATAGTTATAGTACATAACATTATAAATAGGTAATCTCTGGCTCACTGTCATATCATCAAGTGACTTGATGTCACATTTAAATTCTGTTAGGCCTCTGCAGCCGGACGGTTGAGACGCACAAGATTTTATCAATTCAAAATAGTGTAATGGTTCGAAATTTACGGTCACTAGTCTCAAAATGCAATCAGCCAATCAAATCTGTATGACAAAAAAATATTTATAGCTGCATACATTGCGACGATTTCGCCAAGAATAAAAAAAATTAAATCACAAATCCCCAAAAAATTTTAATTGCAAATTGTACGGATCCTTAATTGCAACACTGTGATCGTAAAATCTTTAAATTACGGCAGTACTGGAATCGCATGAATCTGGTAACCTGTAAATTGTGAAACTTTGCAAAATTCCCAAAGAGTAGCAATTGTAGAAAATCCCGAAATTCCGGCAATTTTAAAATTTTGAAACTCCGACTATCCAACTTACTTAAAACTGAGAGGACGATAAGATCCAAACACTAACATTTATCAGAATTGTAATTTCTTCAATTTTAGAATTCTAATTATCTTAAAATTGCGAAACTTGGGTTATTTTATAATAGTGAAACTTCCTTATATAATATCGAACACTACTTCACAGGCAGCATGCAATAATTAAGCATCCATTTTTTTAAATTATAGGTTAAAAAAGTTTTTATCTTGCAGTTCAAAGTTCTTCACTAACTCATAGATACCATCATAACTAATGTTGGTACTTCTAATATACAAACTTGGTTGATATGAGAAAATTAACCTTTTAAGAAACAGATTTTCTTTATCTACAAGGATTAGATGTTTTAAGGCGAACAATGAATTATGACTGCATGTTTTTGAACATTGCAGGTTCAAATAAAACTAAATATTTCATACTTCATAATTTAAGAACACATAAGAAATTAGATTTGTTTGTTAAATTTTTTTGCAATAAAGTGGATATTTTTGTCTTTAACATTACAACACTTAAAAATAAAAACCACCGACATCTGTGACAACACATTAGTCTATTAGTATTATTGCGCGAAAATCACCATTTGCTGCAAATCGATGGAAGAATGGGATTGTTCTTACTATCTGGAAAACCCCCAAAAAAACATCTAAATACTTTAAAATAAATGGGTAGGAGATAAGAGATATGAAAAGTTAAGCAAGTATGGTAAAAACAAAATCAGCTGTAAAACTTAATGAAATTCCAACCATGTCAACTGAATACAAAAACCAAGAGACAGTTCTGTAATAAGAATGAGTTAATAATTAACCAAATATATTGTTTGCAGTTACATCAGCCAATTTCACAAACATAAAAAGAGAGAGGGGCAGATCCGGCAATTACAACACCGACTCCACTTGAAGGATTAACATGATATGGAATATTTAATAAAGGGTGGCGCAAATAAAAGTGGCCCCGGCATGGAGCTACCAATGCAGGGAGATGCTTGCCGGGAAAAACTATCGAAGCCGTCAAGTCCAATTCATAAATTATTCAAGCATTTAATAGCTCCACTTGGTACACCTGTTTTTGCGTTGATTTTTTAATCAGCAGCATTTCTATCTTATTCCTACTTCCATGGCTGGGCCACTAATTTGTGCCACCCTGTAGTAGGACATGTTTTATCTCTTGAGTGGGTCGATAAAATGGGTACCAAGTATGCTTGGGAAAACACTGGGGGGTTCCGAGGGAGGCTGACCACCTCACCGGGACATATGCCTAGCACCCCAGAGCCTTATGTCACGAAAGCTGAAATTGACACGGCAGACCTTGGCCCAGTAATGGGCTATTGAGCCAAGGAATTTTAGTAGTAGGAAATGCCACACAAGTTTGATGTGCTTAAGAACACCTGTCAATTGTGCTAATTGAAAGTATTACCCTGCAAAGGGAGCTGGTGCACATTGCAAGTCAGAGATTCGAATGGTTCGACTAATATATATACAAAGCTTTCATTACCTTTTTAACATTAACTACAGGTCCGGGGATAGAGTCCCGGATTGGTGAATGTTGTTGACTCATCCTTTCATTAATTAAGTGGGTCGATAAAATGAGGACCAAGCAGGCTTTGGATCTATACACTGGGGGTTCTGCCCGCCTGAGGTTGACCACCTAACCGGGACACATGCCTAGCACTACCCAGGTAGAGCCATTAGTAACGTGAGCTGATTGAAAATTCCTGTTATGGATTGTGGAAAAATGTATATTAATTAGGAATGTATTATTCATATCTATTGAATCCCAAGTTTTTACTTTTCCAAATTCACATATTATGTACAGAGAGAGCCAGACTAGTTTATTTTATTCTCATTCCTTTTCCTTTGCTTTCTTTTAAGATACAATGGCAAGTTGGAACAGAGTCAAACTTTTCTTAAACTAATTTAACCTGGTACTCTGATTTCATTAATGTGTTTGAGGAACACTTTAATCGCATGAAAAGGGAAGAGTACTAAAATTTTATGCAGATTATTAAAATTTCCCAGGTAGGAAAAACCTAATTATTGAAATAGTGGCTATTGTGGAGAGTGAACAAAAAAATGTGAGATTAAGAGGGAATGGGCGTGCTGGACCAGGGGGTCTCCAAACTAAGTACCTCAATGTTAATCCAATGGAGAAAAAACTATTTCCTCTGCCACATTTCTCTGGCTGTATTGAATATTTTACAAACTTATTTTTAAATAATAAATGTAGGTAACTTACAGGTCTCTATCATCTCACTTCTTTAAATTGCTTCTAATACTTTTTGTGAAATTCTTTAGTCAAAATTTTAAAATAATTTCGAAGTAATTTCAAAAAGTGGGATTGTCAGGACCTGCAAGTCAGCTACATTTATCACATAAAAAAAACTTTAAAGAAATATTCAATACAGCCGGAGATATGCGACAGTAAATAGTTTTTTTTTTCCTATTTAATTAACATTGAGGCACTTGAGTTTGGAGACCTCCAGTCCAACGCACCCATTTCCCCTTAACAAGGTATCCTCCATTTAGACAGTGGCACAATTGAAAGGACAACCAGAATCCAATGATTACAATGTAAGCAAAAGAAAAACTGATGTTTACTTTTATGATTTTTTTAAATTAATGGAAGGCATTCCCCAGATAAGGTATATCAAAAAAAAAAAGGTATTTCTGAATTTTTCTCCGAAAGAAAGGTATTTACCAGTTTCCCCAATGGGATGTCAAATATTAGTTTTGGACAGAAAATACCCAACCCTGATATTACCGAAAATGTACTCGTCATACGACAAAATATTGCATACTTAAAATTAGAATACATTTACATTTCATGAACTTAAATGTAAAGTCGGGAGATGTAATGGCACTGTTTAATGATAAAATTGGATGAAGTGTAAACTTGTTTTCACTGCACAAAATTACATTTTTGCACTAAAAAATTATTTTTCAAATTATATTGTTGTTGCAAAACGTAAGTTAGGTAACGGGCTTATGCACCTGCATCTCACAGAGGGTTTGTGGCGAACGCCTGAACTTTAACTGTAACTACTTATCCGGACCTGTAACTGTGACCAGTATATTTTGTATAAAAACAGCACGCGCTAATTCACTGGCGCGCACACCCCTTTTGGGTTATTTGTTATTATTTACTTTCTGTGTCTTCTGTTGTGCCGCGGTTAATTTCTAATATGATTTTATGTGTTCATCGAGTTTTATAAGTTAAGTTTGTTGTTATTAGTTATTTAATAAATTTGTTATTGTTATAACTAGTTTTGATTACTTAGCATGACTTGGTGAACCACAAAATGGTGACCCGGTCTATTTCGAATACTTTATATTAACCATGTGTTTTTGTACTTTTGCATGTTTTCCCGGTATCGAGTTCTGAATGCTGATACGATTTGCATGCCGCATTGTAACCTGCTTGGTCGTGATTCGAGCCGTCATTTGGTTTGCTGTCGTAAGTAAACAAACAGCGTTTCGGTTGTCTTTTCGGTAAGCGAAATTTTAATCAACTGTCTTTTTCAACTGCTCTCTGCAAATTAAGTGTGTATTGTGTTTATTAATTAACATTGCTATGTAAATAGAAAATTTTTGTGGTATTTATTAAGTTGTGTTTTAAGTTGTAACTTTTAATATAAATTGTTTGTACTATGCCTGATCCAAGCGACCTTGGCGAGGTCTCTGCCGCTGGCAGTGAAGTTGGCAGAATCGCATTGCGTTTGCCTAGTTTTTGGACGTCAAACCCCAGGTTATATTTTGCTCAAATTGAAGCCAATTTTGTATTGTCCAATATAACTACCGAGAGTATTAAATTTTGTTGCTTAATCTCGGCTTTGGATGAACAGGTTATGCTAACCATTGCAGATTTAATTGCTAACCCGGACTTAAAGAACCCTTATACTACAGTTAAAAATCGGTTAATTGAGGAGTTTTCTGTGTCTGAAAGCAAGCGTATTAAAACTCTTTTGCAAGATTTAACTTTAGGGGATTCTAAACCTTCCGCTCTGCTTAGACGAATGAGGGAATTAGCCGGTACAAATTTTACCGATCAAGCCTTAAAGTCAATGTGGCTGTCACTTTTGCCGCCTTCTGTTCAAACAGTACTTAGCGTCAGCAAAGACGGCTTAGACGACTTGGCTGGTTTGGCTGATCGAGTTTTTGAAGTCACTAGTACTTCTCTTAACTGCAGTGCAGTTAACATAAAAACTGAAGACGTCTCATTAAAGTCTGAAATCCAGTCTTTAAAAGACGAAATTATTGCTTTAAAGTCCCAAATTCGTCAACTTAGAAGAACGCGAAGTTTATCTAGAGGTCGTTTTGGTAATCGTAAAAATGTTGTCCAGCAAACTAAAGGAAAGGCTGATTCGGACCAGACTACACCTAAATTGTGTTGGTATCACAAGAAATATGCCGACAAGGCTGATAGGTGTGTTAAACCATGTGGGTTTGATTTAAACTGAAAGGCCCTGCATTGGATTCGGTGATCAATGCCGATAAGGGCGTAATTTACAATCGCCGACTTTTCATTACCGATCGTAAAACCAAGTTACAATTTCTTGTGGACTCTGGTTCCGATGTAAGCCTGTTACCTGCTTCTTTTAAAGGTTGTAGATTGCCTTCAAAAAGCATTTTGTACGCAGCCAATGGTACAACCATCAAAACCTTTGGTTCGAAATTTTTGTCCTTGGATTTTGGTTTGCGTCGAAGTTTTAATTTCACATTTATAATTGCTAACGTTTCAAAGCCAATTTTGGGTGTGGACTTCTTAGACCACTTTCACTTGTTAGTGGACATTAAAAATCGTAAACTGATTGATCCAACTACTAACAGTGGTAATCGTGGTGTGGTTTTGCCAACTCGGGTACCTAGTGTAAAAACTATTGTTGGTACTACTGTGTTTGATGACTTGATTCGGGAATTTCCTGAAATTACCCAACCAAGGGTTGAAAATGTAAAGGTCAAACATGACACTGTTCACTATATTAAAACTTTTGGTCCTCCCGTTTCTGCTAAGGTTCGCAGATTGAGTCCCGATAAACTCAAAGCTGCTAAAGCAGAGTTTGACTTTATGTTAAAAAGTGGAATTTGCCGTCCTTCCAAAAGTCCTTGGGCGAGTGCCTTGCATATGGTTCCTAAAAATAACTCAGATTGGCGTCCAACGGGCGACTACAGAGCTTTGAACTTGTGTACTCAAAAGGATAAATACCCACTCCCTAATTTACAGGACTTTAGTCAAAATTTGCATGGTTCTCAGATCTTTTCAAAAATTGATCTTGTCAGAGCCTTTAACCAAATTCCTGTTCATAAAGATGATGTAGAAAAAACGGCTGTCATTACTCCGTTTGGTTTGTTTGAGTTTATATTTTTGCCTTACGGACTTTGCAATGCACCACAAACTTTTCAAAGGTTTATTAACGAAGTTTTATTTGACTTGGATTTTGTTTTTGCTTATATTGATGATATTTTGATTGCAAGTAAAGACTTAACTGAACATTTAGAGCACATTCGAATTGTTTTTGAAAGGTTTAAAAAATATGGTTTAACTATGAATGTATCAAAATGTGATTTTGGTAAAAGTGAAGTTTCCTTTCTAGGCCATTTGGTTAATGATAAAGGTATTAAACCTTTACCTCACAAGGTTGATGCTATTGTAAATTACCCCCAGCCACGCACTATTAAAGATCTTAGAAGGTTTTTAGGTTGCCTAAATTTCTACCGAAGATTTATTCCCAAAGCAGCAGAATTACATGCTCCTCTCAATGCTTTATTATCTGGTAGTAAAAAGAACGATAACCGACATATTGTTTGGACTGATTTGTTATTAGACGCTTTTACAAAATGTAAACAAAGCATTGCTAACATTGTTGAATTGTCGCATCCGGAACCTGATGCTGAATTGGTTCTTTTCACAGATGCTAGTGATGTCGCTGTGGGTAGTGCACTGCACAAAGTAACGCCAAATGGTTACCTACCTTTGTCATTTTATTCTACTAAATTGAATAATGCTCAGAAAAAGTATAGTGCTTTTGATAAAGAGTTGTTAGCTATATACCTTTCTATTATTCATTTTAGGTATATGCTGGAAGGGAAAAATTTCCATGTTATCACCGATCACAAACCCTTGACACATGCATTCGCTCAGAAATTTGAAAAATGTTCTCCAAGGCGTTTACGCCAATTAGAATTTATTTCGCAATTTACCACTGACTTGCGTTATCTTAAAGGTTCTCAAAATCTGGTAGCCGATGCATTGTCAAGGATTGATGAAATTGTTTTACCTGTAAAAATTGACTATAATGTAATTGCAGAGCAGCAGTTGAGAGATTCCCAGTTGAAAGATATTTTGGATAACGTTTCCGAAACGAGTTTAAATCTCAAACTCGTCAAATTGCCTAATCCTGAAGTTGAGCTGTACTTTGACATTTCGCAAGAAAATACTCGGCTTTACGTTCCGGCTTCTCACAGGCGAGTAATTTTTAACTCTATTCACGGTTTGGCTCACCCTAGTGCACGTACAAGTCTAAAGCAAATCTGTGCTAGTTATGTTAGGGCCGTCTATGCGAAAGGACATTGTGAGTTGGTGTCGAACCTGCATAGCTTGTCAAAAAGCTAAAGTTGGCAGGCACACCGTATCGCCTCTAAGTACTATTAAGATGCCGAATTCTCGCTTTTCTCACGTAAACTTAGATCTAATCGGTCCTTTACCTTTGGCACGTGGTTTTCGATATTGCCTCACTGTCATCGATCGTTTTACCAGGTGGGTCGAAGTGATTCCTTTAGTTGATATAACTGCAGAATCTGTCTCCAGTGCATTCCTTTTTCATTGGGTAGCACGCTTTGGTGCACCTGCTCGAGTCACGACCGACCAGGGTAGGCAACTAGAATCTGCCACTTTTAAGGGTCTAATGCAGTGCTTGGGCACTGAAATAATTCGCACTACTGCCTACAACCCTAAATCTAATGGTTTGATTGAAAGACAACATAGGACAATTAAGGCAGCTCTAATGTGCTACAATAATGCCTCTTGGATTGATTGTTTGCCTTTAATTCTATTGGGTTTAAGAACAGCAGTTCGGGGTGATTGGGATTATTCCTCAGCTTCTCTGGTTTATGGACAAAACTTGAGATTACCTGGTCATTTTTTCTTGGAACCACAAATCTCTTTATCCCAACCAGACTTGATTGTCCAGCTTCATAAGGCTTTTCAAAACGTTAAGCCTAACCCAACTGCTTGGCATGGTCAGAAGACTGTTTATGTACCCAAAGGTCTCAATACCTGTTCTCATGTTTTCCAAAGAATTGATTTAGTCCGAAAGTCTTTACAGCCTCCCTATGAGGGTCCATATAAAGTGTTAAAACGCAGGCCTAAGATTTTTCTTTTACAGATTAACAATAAGGAGCGTTGGGTTTCCGTAGATAGGCTCAAGCCAGCTTTCCTGCCAGTGGAGGAATCTGTTCCGGCCTCTGCAGTATTGGCGCCTCCAGCCCCTTCTTCGGTCCAACAAGTTCCACCGTCTGCGAGAGGACAGAGTTTGCCAGCTTCAAGTCCACCTGAGAGGGTCTACGTAACGAAGCGTGGAAGAAGAGTCCGCTTTCGGTTTTGATGTTTACCTGTGCGAACTGTCTTTTCCTCCGGGGGGAGTGCTGTGGCGAACGCCTGAACTTTAACTGTAACTACTTATCCGGACCTGTAACTGTGACCAGTATATTTTGTATAAAAACAGCACGCGCTAATTCACTGGCGCGCACACCCCTTTTGGGTTATTTGTTATTATTTACTTTCTGTGTCTTCTGTTGTGCCGCGGTTAATTTCTAATATGATTTTATGTGTTCATCGAGTTTTATAAGTTAAGTTTGTTGTTATTAGTTATTTAATAAATTTGTTATTGTTATAACTAGTTTTGATTACTTAGCATGACTTGGTGAACCACAGGTTAAAGAAGCCTCTTATAATCATATAACATCCAATTTAAATTAATGTTTAAATCATTCTGAATTTTTTACTCGTTTCCCTTCATTAGTTTGTATTTATTCAAAGTCACAAAATATTTTTATACTATTCTAAAACCAAATAAAATGTGTTCAATCCAACAAGTGCATTTTAAAAAAAGTGATATAAATCATTATTTGAATGTCTCTGCAACATTATTAAATAACGAATTTTGTAAACTGCAACTGAAGACATTTTTGATTTACTGTTACTGTACATTTAATATATTTCATCAGAGATCATTCTAGGCGTTTTTCACGGGGCGGAGCGCCCTGCCCGCCTTTTTTTATTATAAATCCCGCCCTATATGCCCTTTTTTACAACACAAATCCCGCCCTCCTTGCCGATTTTTTTTTTAAAATTCCCGCGTTTTCCCGAGTTTTTCAAAAATTCCGCTTATCCAACTTTTTTTTCAAAAATTTATTTAACCCACGTTACGTTATATTATACTTGTAACCCGTTTTTCTAAACTTAGTCATTAATAAATACCAAAGATAACCGATTTTAGAACCAGATAGACGATCGATATTTTGAGCAAAAATCATGCCTTGGACAAGGTCATTGAGGGGGTTAGCTTTAACTAACGGCTTAACACACTAAAGACCTAAAATGTTCCACAACTTAACACAACCTGAAAAAAATTGTTTCCTTCATTCTCGGTTTATATCAATGAAAACTAAACTTAAATTTTGATAAATAGCAAGTTTAAATAATGGATTTTAATAATGAAAGTAAAAATTTTAATTAAAATTTAAGGATGAATTAAGATTATATTACACTAAGATGTCTTCAAATATCAACCAACGGCTAGAGTGCAATCTTCCATTGAAAGAGGTTCATCTTCTCTTTTTGTAATAGTTTTTTTTTTCTTTCAACTTATGTTAGAATCTTGGAAAAAGTGCACTTACTAAACTTTACATGCGATTTATAACTTAATAACCGGCCTATTTTTTGTTAGATGTCATGCCTAGTAATTTATTTTGTGGATACAAAAAAATTAATAGACATGACATGGAATAAAGAGGAACAGTGACAGGTCGGCTTAGTTTGATTTTTCTGACATTCTTATAATCAGCACCTCTTTGAATATTTTGAGTTCAACTACATTTGAAAAAAGTGTATGAACCATGCTTTAAATTTTAAATGCTAGAGCTGAATGCAAACAAAACCCACGTTTGTTTAATTAGTAGCATTAATGATTTCCACCACTTCGCTCTGGTAGATCTGTTTGCAGTTCTGGCTCATTGTTAGGCATAAGTGCCTCATCATGTTCGTCACTTACTAGAAAAGATGTTTTATAAAATGGAGTAGTAAAATAATAAACATTTAATTTGGTATTCCAGTGTATTTTCTGAAAATCCGAAATTTTTTATTTTTTATCGCATTTTAGATGCCCTAAACTTTTTGCAAGTGCTCTTAGACTATGTGCCCTAAACTTTTGCAAGTGCCCTTTTTATATTTAAAGCACCCTGCCCTTTTTCAGTTCTAGAATGAACTCTGTATTTCATTAAGTTTGTTAATAAAGGTAGTGATTTTTAAAATATATTTATAACTAAGTCATTTTGACTCAATTTTTCCCCAGTACAACAATGACTAATTAACAACTATTTACTATTCAAAAAATTAAACTAATGAATTTTTGAATACTTAAAAATTTAATTTCTTAAAATTTCTACTAAATTCAGAACATAAAAATTTAAATAACATTTTGAAAAAAAAAAACATTTTTTAAATCTCTGACCGCTGATCACTCGGAAGTTTTTGCTGTAGATTGCCTACATCATAGGAAAAACAACATGTACAGAAATGAGTTTCACACTAGGTACTACACCATTTAATTTTTAGAAGACGTATCTACTGTATTTTTTTGGTAAAGCTTCTTGTCAAAAAATGGCAAAATATAACAAACAAAAATAAATGTTATTGAGTCTTTTAAATGAGTTTCAAATCTTTACTACTTCTTTCATTCTAAAAAAGTTTTTTCAAAGGATAACCGTGACACAGAAAGTTAATCTCAAAACCAAACTTGTTTTTTTACTATCTCACAAGTGCATAACAAATTAAATATAGATTGTAGCCTTTATTTCAACACCTTTTAAATAACGAGAAATAAATATGAACTGCAAATAAAGACAATTATGATCTACTTTGTTTATGATGGCTTAGAATTAAAAAATTAAGACCGATTTATTCAAAGAGGCTGTATGGGAGGGGGGGGGGGAGGATTTTCTGAAAACTTATTTTGTATTTGCTTTAAAACCTCCGTAAAAAGTATCATTTTATTTAAATAACTCTTGTTAAATAACTAAACTACCGTTTTGAACAAAATTTTTAAGGTTATCCTATTTTGGAAGTAATAGTATTAGTTTACGAGATGGGTACAAAACAACTCAAGTTCACATAAAACTTTAAGTTGAACAAGTTGCAACCCAACTTAATAAGTTTTAACAATTTTGTCGAAAGATAAATTTAGTACACCAAGATTGTGAATTCTGCCCACTGTGACCGAGATATTTTTTCCACTTAAAAAAGGATTCTATAAACTCATTTCTGGCCAACTTAAGGTCTAACTGTTTAATACTCGACAAACTTATCAATTTGGAACAGCTATGACATAATGGCCGGTCTCGATTTGGCGATTCTTGTTCGGTTGCTAAACAATAAATGAGGTTAACAATCAGGGTTTGAAAAAAAAAACTTTTTTTAAAGCCCAGCCTGGGTGTTGTTTTTGTTTTATTGTTTGTTTGTTTTTTAATTCAACCTGATAATGTCACTATTTGGTTTAAATTTTGAGTTATTTTATGATTTCAGTCAGGAGAAAAACTCATTCCAAATTAATTTTTTTTACATATTAAATTTAATTTAAATGAATTTTAATGAAAAAAATCAATCTTCAACCTTGATTTACACTGTTTTTAGGACCTTAATAATATGAAATAAAGTGAGTTTGCATGATAATTTTTTTATTAATTAAAAAAAGAAAGTTTACTTGATTAATTAGAGTTTTACCTTGATTTAAGAAGCAATGACATTGAACCAGCTTTTTTGCCTTTCAATTCCAAGTACATTTGTTAGTATTCAGTTATTTTATGTTTACAAATTTAACTGAAGTAAACAATACTCACTGTATTAACTGACAGAAGGTGATCAGGTGTTCGATTTAATTGTGTACTACTTGCATCATTTTTCAGGAAAACCAAATGTTTTTGTGACTGGCCTTAAACAAAATCATAAACCCTTTTTACGTTGTTACTTTACTACATAGTACTTTAGCCTTCTTCGCACTGTAAGATGGTACCATAAATGTGTCAAAGATGTTATCAAATATTTTAAATTTTAATTTTTAATTTGAAAGATTTGTTTGATTTTTAAATTTTTTAATTAAACTGGGGCTGTGTCATTTTAGATAAAACCCTGAAAAAACCAAAATAAAACTCCTACGGTTTCTTTTTTAAACTTTGAAACAATTGCAATCCTTTTTTTTATCTAACGTCTATTGTATTAACCCTTTCAGTCCCAGTGATGCCATTTGGCATCATCACATTCAATATTTTTTTCAAAATGCTTATGTCCCGCTATGACATCCAAACACACATTATTCGATTCTTCACACTCTGTTCTATAGGACAAAATTTTACTTTTATCTCAATAGAAGTCAGAACTACTACTTTTTTTATTTAGAAAATAATCAACAAGCGTTTCTCCTGATTTTTGATAAGTTCACTTCAGTTCCGCATATTTAAAACACAATTTAAACTATTTCGGTTAAAATAATTACTAAATTTTTTTTAATAATATGGTCAGATACCTTAAAATATATAACTCGAAGTGTTTTTTAGGTAATATATATTTTTTTATTTTGTTGTTTTCCACAGTTAAAGAATTTTGGCATTGTTTCAAAAACCATATAAAAAATTTAAATGGATTTTTTTTCTTATGGAATTCGTATATTTGACCTAAAATAAGCTTATTTTGTGAATATCAGATGTTTCTGTAGCGTAGTAAATTTTTGGGACTGAAAGGGTTAAGAGAAATATGTAAACTTAAGACATTATTTATTCTGTGTTGGCCTTTCAAATTAATAAACTTTTTTTATTTTAAAAAAAATCACAGTTATAAATTATTAATACTTTTGAAAAAAACCTAAAAACACTCGAGCCTGCGTTTTATTGGGGTTTTTTTAATAAAACCTGCTTGGGGTTTTTTTATTGTGGGCGGGTCTGAAGCCCCATTAACGATCCACTTCATATTCTATACAATTTGACATGTATAGAAGCCCTACATTAAATTTTCAAGCCCGCTAAAAGTAACCTAAGAACAGGCCGGCCATTATATCACAGCTGTACCATCAATTTCCATTCCAACACCTATTACACAATAACAACTAATGACTGCAACCAAGAACCACAGGTCGGACGACGGACAAACAAAATGCAAACATAGACGTCGCATCAGTTATTCCGGACAGCGACAGGATTCGCAATGCGCACAGTCAACATTCAGACACACAATAGACAGGACATGAATACAGACAATGAGCAGTTGAACGGACGCTCCGGAGAGTAGAATTCAGAAAACACAGTGGTACGGATATTGGGAGGTTTAAGACACTTTCGATGCAAGCAATTGGAGATGTGAAATGTTCTACACCCGTAAATATGCAGAACACATTGTGGAACAAGAGTGAATGTGGAGCTTGATGTGGAATGCTGGGGGTATAAAACAGGGTTTGCTATATGTTTTAGCCTGATGATGTTAGCTATAGCATGGCATGCTTTAATTAAAAGCCACAGAAGCTTTTTGAGACGTCACGTTACCCATTAGGTTGTTGATGTGAATTATTAACTACCGAATTATTTTACGGCTATTAATTATACTTCTTTCCAGTTATCTTAATTACTACTAATTATATTCTTATTTTATCAAGGACAAAGTTTTGATTAAAAAAATTTTAAAGATTATTGAAGAGCTTAGTGGAAGAACGTGCTAAGTGACTTTTATATAAAAAAATTAAGATTTTTGTATCCATGAACATGTTATTCCTTCCTTCATCAGTAGCAAAATCCTACACTTGTCCAAAACTTTAAATCAAGTAGGTATTTACCTTTTGCAAACAGTTTTTAACGAATCAAAAAGCAAACGAAAAACTTTAAATCTCATTTTTTAGGTTGCACCTTTTTGTCACTTAGCACGTTCTTCCACTTAGTTCTTCAATTATGAATGATAATATTTAAATAACTACCATCGATAATAAGTGAATAAGAAAATTGCACGCACCTTGGCAATCCACAGTGGGTTGAGACACTGTGGATTGCGATGAGTTGAACACTAGGCACTTGAGTTGAAGATGTCCACTTTGATGACATGAGCTGAAAACAGCCACTTTGACGTTATTGATGTGCTCATTGGGCACGTGAATTGAAGAGGTCAACTTTGACGTCATACTATGCAGGCCCTATGAAAAAGAAAAACTACATTTAGTCCAACTCTCCTACAACAACAACAACTCGTTTATAATGCCTAAAATGTCCCTTCCCTTGAATTGCCCAAACACCTTAATGTTATAATTATTTATTACTTATAATGACAACTTAAAACTTCTCGGTCATAATGCTAAAAGTATATGTTTATATTATATAGTTAGGTTATTTATTTGCACAGATACACACAATTATTAAATTTATTTCAGATGCACACAACAGAAAAAATCCAATTACAATGCACATCATAAAAGACAATGAAAAACAACAACCACTAAACACCAATTACATCCAAAATAAAATCTGAAAGAATTTTTTTAAATTAGTTTTCTTTTCAATTAATTCTATTTATCTACAAAAAAAAGTAACTTTGAAAAATAATTACTTCATTACCAGTAAAAATTTCAATATAATCATTGATAAACACAATAACAAAGTTAAGGTTATTGTGTCCCGACAACTCGGCTATTTTTTAACAATTAACATTGAATTGGAATTATAAAATATAATAATTGCAAGATAATTATATGAACACAACACAACCCAGTAATAAATCATCCTAACCGAAAGCCATCATTATTCGTAGAAAAACCAATAATCGCATTTATTACTTTAATTGGTTTAATTACTATATTATTATATATGTTATATTATTATTGAATACTCAATATCATTCGAATCCCTTTCCACAGATTCTCAAGATAAACGTTCGATAGACAACAAAGAAACAATGTCACACTTGTCAATAAGCGTCGAAATCTACACATTTGTACATGAAATACTTTTAAAAAAACATTCAAGTTGAGTCGCAGCACGTATGAAATTGTTTATGAAATAAAATACATTTATACATTTGCATACATTTTAAACGGCGTAAGGTAAAAGAGAGAGCCGATTCTCAAGAACAAAGGAACAACTACGCAGTTGTTGCGAAACCAAGAAATCGACACATTTATGAATGAAATAATTTTAAAAATGCACAATCAACACTTGAAGCAAAACAATACTCAAATAGATTTTAAAAAATTAACTTACATGCATAAAAGTTATTATTATTCATCTTCTATGTTTCTGCATAAATGTCTTTCACACAACACAAACAAACTTTAAACAAAACAAATACCAACAAGAAAGACGACGAACACAAAGAAAATGACGGAGAAATTAAAATTTCGCGCTATTTGGCGAGTTTGGCGAATAAATATTCAACTATCTCATTGGATGCTCAGTTCGCTTTGTTACAGAGGGCTTCCTATTGGTTGCAATTTGTTGAATTGCTAATTTTTCGGCGCGCCTGCGATTACGTATGCCAATCAGGGTTGTCGTTTGTCAATTGCGTTTGATAAACTTGCCAAACTGGTGAACAACGCCGAATTTTAGCGCCAAGAGCTCGGAAGCACACTTCGTTCTAGGTGCCAAAAATTCACGACGGCCGCTAGGCGGCGGTATCGATATGCATGCTACCGGAGAGGTTTCACCAACCGGTTTTGTAGAGACGATTGAAGCGCCATCACGGAAAACGGCATTGGAATGTGGGATCGACTCTCCCCCCTCTTACCGCTCTACCCGTCTGCGAAACGTCACGACAAGTAGGGGGGATTGCGAAGTGGGGAGGGCTGAGAAGAAACGGAAAGGGACTTCGAGTCGGAAGACACAAAAACGTGATGATTCGACAGTCAATTATTATGTGTTTGCTGTAAACGCGTGCATTATTATTATATTTTTATGTGTAGCATATTTGATTACTTTATATAATTATGATTTTGGTTAAAATAATAATAAAAAAGCTAATGCGATAATACAATTTAAACTTATTTAAAAACTGCAGTCGAAATATTTTTTATTAAAGATTTTTAGGATATAAAATTAAAAATATAAAGAATGTAAAATTGTGAATAAGTTAAATACAATAGTTTGTTTTAAAAAATGTATGAAAAAGTATCGGAGCAGTTTTAAATATATTTAAGAGAAAATTGTAGTTTATAAAATATTTTATGAACAAAATGTTCATTTAACTTTTCTTTTAAAATACAAAAAATATTTTTTCAAAAAAAGGTATCAATTAAAATTTAACGAGTTATAATTATATTTTAATTAAACTATCAGTGAAAAAATATATTATGAAACATTACAATAACTTTTAAAACGAAACTTTTTAAATGTTAGTAAAAGACTTCTTATCTTCACAATTTTAAACGAAAATAGTTTTAAAAACCTGTAAAAGAACAAACCTAATTGAACAAAGTTTCGTTAGCTAACAATTTAAAATAATAATATTCATTTTTATGCATTAAGGTAGGCGAATACCTAAAATTCCCATACTGATTTCAAATATAATGAAAAATACTATTTAGGCATTTTTTTAAATTTAAATATAATTTATTTATTTTAAACGGTGTTTTTCTACTAAAAAAGGAGGTTTACGCTAACAAGTCTACCACATTGACTTTTCATCCTATAAACATTTCAGGTAAATTAATGTAAAACTTTTTTTACTAGAAGTGTTGGCGCAACCCCCTTTTTTTAGGTGAAAAACACCGTTTCAAATAAATCAATTTTTTTTAAAATAAAAAAAATGCCTAAAAAGCATTGCTCATTATATTTGAAATCACTGTGCCAAATTTGGAAAAGATAAAAGTAATAATAAAATTTTTAGAATTTCGGGTATTAGCCTACCTTAACTATTGAAAAGTGGTTTATGTTAATAGATTCACATGAAGCCACTAAAAGGTGCACCTCAATTTTTTTTGTTTATTAATTAAATAATATTTTAGGAAATTATTATTAAGTTTTAGGTATTATCTATTATTAAAAAATATGTAAAATTATTATCTATGAAACTCAAGCTTTTTCTAGTTTATCGTTGTGTTTTATTAAGAACATTATATTTGTACAAAAAGTTAAAAAATTATAACACTAGAAGTTATCATGAAAATAAAATTAAAAAAAAAAACGTCTTAATTTTATTCTAGATAAATTTCTATTGAGTTCAATTATGTATGCTAGAAAAATATTGCATTGTGTAAAATAAATAAATGCAAGAATAAAATATTTTTTTTTACTTATTTCAATCTTTTATTTTTCCATTTTAATTAATATAACAAATAAAGACGATATTCATAAGAATCGGTAGTTTGAAATGAAAAACCCAATTTGAATTTTAGATCGCGACCCTCAGACAAGATTCCCTGGCTCAGTGGTAAAGCACGCGGCTCTTGTCCAACAGGTCGTCAGATCAAATCTTGGCTGCCACCCCCTATACCACTCTTTTTTCCCTCTTTTGTCAGTAGTTTTGCAATAATTCACAAGATGGCGCCACTATTATCCTCTTTTCCTCCTCTTCATTTCCTCACCTCCACATTCCACTCGCGTTTTCCGTAGGGGCGCTAGTGTCTATGGGAAACTCCAATGTTAAGGCGATTGTATGGGGGTCCAATGAGAGAGAAGCCTCTTTACCCCCCTCCTTACTCTATGCCGTAGCCGTTCTTTTCAATGTGAATCGCATATGGAAATGCAAGATAGAATAAAATCGGCTTATTTAAACTTAATTTTAGGCTAAGATTTATTTTTCTATTTATTTTCTTCTCTTGGAGTGCTAGATTACAGTAAAAAATAATGAAGAATTATCCGGATCATTTTATATTAATATATATAGTGGTAAAGTTACGAACATTTAAATTTATAAGTATTAAATTGGAGTAGAAATTAAAGATTTCAAATAATTGAGAACTAATAGTTTAAAAAAATCCATTAATGATGAATAAAAAATGATTACCTTGAGGGATGGCTTTTGCATAGGAATCCGAAATACGCCGCTTAATGTGATCACGGTTAATGTTATCAATCGTTTAATGTCATCAAAATCACTTAGTCCCGTCCTCTTATATCAAAATACATTAAAAAATCATCGTTTATTGTAATCAAATGTTCGTTTATTGTTATCAGTTTAAATGTAAATTTCCCGAAAAAAACCGATATGAATGCTGGGGATTTCGAAGCATGGATGGAGATCGAAGAGAAAGTTGCAACTTCTTACTTCGTTAACTGATGAGGACATTTGCGAAGCCGTATATGTCAAAGATCAAGCTTCGTCACAAGATTTTTATGACAATGATGAACCCAAAAGTGCTTTATCGGGGACAAAATTCCGACGCCTGCTCAGACGAGGGAGGCACTTCGAATCTTGTATCTAGATGTACAAAACAAAGCCGACGCGGAACACTTTCATAAGCATTATGATGATTATAAGCAATTCGTAAATGACTTGCCTTGAAAGAATATGCTAAACAATTGATAATTGATTACTTATTTTTCTGTTAATAATTAACCTTTTGCATTGTTTTCTGCAGTTCATCATTCAATTCGTAAGCATACTCACTAGTAATTCTTTTTCTTTAGTGTGCATTAATTTCTATTAAATACTATAGAGTTTTACAGCAACAACTCCTAATTTAAAATTAATTTTTATTTTAATATTAATAATATTAATTTTTATCTTGTATGTTCTTTACTGCTATGTAATTGGAAATTCTTTTTCTGTATAGCAGATCAATAATAATAATAATATGGGTATGTTAAAAAATATTTTTTTAGTTTTAACTTTTTTTCGTGTATTGTAATCAATCGGTTATTTGTTATCAAATCACGTTCATCCCAATGTGAACACGTTAAGAGGCGTCTACTGTAGCAGCAAATAGCAATCCATCATTATCCCCGTGCCCAATTCTGGGTACGCGTTTACACCTAACTAGCGGAATATGCTTTACTAAGTAATAGTTTTTTTTATTTGAAAATAGTAATGAAAACAAAATTGTTGGGAAAATGTCATAAGGCAAATTGCTTGTTTTACTCTTGAATGGTAACAGTTTCCCAAGAATGAAAATAAGGTCTCGACTGGTCAGTCCACAGACAATAATCTAAACAGACTGCGCATTTACGTAGGTGAATAGGGCGAAAAGCCTCCGCCCCCTGAGCGTAGTAACAAGTTTAGTCACTAGAAGCGCTACAAATCAGCTGCCTATTTTCAGCTGTATTTAGGAGCTTTAACGTAGCTAATAGTGCCTCGTAATTTAAAACCCTAGTCAAGTGATGAAATTTTTTACTTTTTTGCCTGGTTTGGAACGTTTTTAACTGCCTACTTTTAACCACCAAAACGGATTTTAACACAGCTATAAAGGTTTCGTAACCCATGTAATTTTCGCTTTTCTAACGGACTGCGGCACTTGACCAGAGTTCTAAACTACGAGGCGTTATTGACTGTGTTAAAGCTCCAAAGGGATGCTAGAAATAGACACCCGGAAATCATTACATTATTAATGGGCTTATTTCACGGGGTTCTGGCAACAGCTCCGCGGTCTAGTTTACTTTTTTCTCGAATTACTTTTGTTTTTATTCGAAATTGTGTTTTCTAAGAATAAGTTAATTTAGTTATTTTTAAAAATTACAAAATCTTGCTGTGCTGTTGGTTGTTTTAATCATTTATCAAGGAAAACTTGCATCGAAAGAAGTTTTAATTTTAACAACTATAATATTCTTAGAAAATTCGATTTGGCAAATAGAATGCAAAAGTAATTCGAGAAAAATGAAAACAAAATTGCAGAGCTGTTGCTAGTTCCCACGTGAAGCAGAGGTGTTGCTAGTTCCCACGTGAAACCCCCTGGTTATTTAATTTAAACAGTGAATATATTATTTATATATTTACTGAACATGATAACTACTGTTATAATGTTTTTATATATGATAAAAAAAATTAAAAACTTTATAAAAATCTAAGTAAATATGCAAACAGAAATTACCACAAAACATTGAAAAAGAATTTTAAACCTTTAATTTACAATTCCAAAATTTACATTTGTAAAAAGATTGGTTGTATAACCAAATTATACATATAAATTAACTTCAGGCATATATATATTTGGCATATCAATTTAACTTTTTCAAATATTATTATAACATGTTTTTCAGAAGAAAGGAATCAGTAATAATGAGACTGCATGCCAAAATAATAAGTATGTAGATAAATTTACAATTAATTATCAAGTTTGAAAGACAATTAAATATTTACAAGTTTTTAATTAGGTGTTTACAAGTTTTGAAATGGTAAATATAGCTTTTCTTTTAATGGCTTTTCCTTGATACAAAAACATCAATTCCTTTGCTAATTATTTTATAACACAGCCAATTATAGTTTGTATAATATCAGAACATACAAGAAGCTAGAAATAATGTTGTTACAAATAAAGTGTTTGATTATAATTTTTTTTCCTCAAATAAATTAGAGTTTGCTTCTAGAGCAAGTAAAAATAACTCAATTTCTCTAAATAATCCAATGATTAAGGGGGAAAATATAAATATTAATTTATAAAATATAATAATAATTTACAGCCTACAAGTTCTGTAAAGAAAATAATTCATAATTTCTCATAAATTTATCAAAACATTGTTTAATCATTAGTTTATGTAGTGCTGGACTTTTGTAATCACAAACACACAATGTAAGAAAATAAATGCAAAATATTTTTTTAAATAAAATAAATGAGATATATTTACAAAAAATAATAACCCAATAAAAAATAACTACCTATCCAAAAAAGTCAACTAAAGGAACATATGTTAACAACATCTCAATTCTAGAACAACATCATAAAACCAATATATCTGTTAAGTATTTTTATATTAAGCTCTTAATAATGTAAAGCAAAATTTTATTAGTAGGTACCCACACTGTATGTTGCATTTTTTTACTCAGAGCAATATAGTATTTAAAAATAAATTTATAGATAGGAAGAGAGGCATGCAAGTAATTTTGTACAATTCAAGGAATAATTGTAATGGCCAAGTTGGTGTACTTGAGTAGGTGTTCCAACAAATCTGGTGTTATTTGGCCCCTTAGAGATACAGGTTATGGAATGAGTTTTCACTTAAATAAGCCCATCTATTTCTTCATCCTATGTAGAAAAAGCCTTTCTAATACATCACATCAAAATTATGAATAAAAATCCACAAAAATTTTAAAATGCCCATTAAACGAAGCGATTAATTTACAATATATTGTTAGACCTTAAATTTTACTTGCCAAGATTTCAAATTAATTTTTAGTGAAATGAAATAGTAAGTTTTGAATCAAAAAGTTCCGATATTGTATGAAAATATCAGCTCTAACTATTAAATTAGTTTTTTCTAAAAAAAATAATAATAATTAGATGCTAAAAACACCTAGCATATGACATAAATTAAAAATTGAACAATTTAATGAATTTTGAAGAAGGAAGTGTCAAATTATTTTTGGAAACTAAATATATCCTGCCTGAAAAATGTATTATTTTAGGTGTAGAAATTCCTACAAATCTGGTGGTAACTGGTCCATTCATATAGATATTTAGAAGAGATCATTAGGGAGCACCTGAGTAGGCACCCAACACAACCATATCATATTTAACATGCACTCTCTCTACACCGGGACATTCGACTAACATTTTAAGCTGCACGGTCCGCTTCTAGGTCGGCAGTTAGGTCATTTGTTTAAAACATAGTTTTAAAAACTAACAGCAATAATATTATAACTCTATATATATCTTATTTAATAAAGGTACACGAAAGAAAAGTGTAACTCAGTTAGTCTAATAACATTTAATTATTTTAAATAAAAAATTAATGACCAAAAAAAAAACACAGATGTTTTAAGTGTGTTAAGCTACATATATCGAAACTTTTCACAACAAAAATAACCAACCATTCTTAAGTGATCGAGCATTTAGCTCTGATCAAGAAAACAAGAATATTTGAATAAATTAAACACTAACCTATCTTACCTTACCTTCAAAAACACTTACCTATCAATATCCTTATGAACGTAAAACAGTTTCATAAAATACATTAAAAAATGTGTTTTGATGAGAAAAGAACACAACAAAAACATTTGTCTCCACTCCAGGCCTCTCTCGAGTCGCAATTTTCTTCTCCGCAATGCGCAATACATTACTTTTCAAAAGTAGCGCGCATTAATTTATCCAAGTTTGAGCATAATTAGTACAAGATGCGCGCGCTGCTTGGAGTCGCACGCAGTTTTCAACCAGTCACGTGATAAGTAGTTCTAACTTTAGTCACTTGGTAGCGCGATCATTGGTTGCTTCGAAGTTTAGTCACTTGGTGGCGCGATCATTGGTTGGTTCGAAGTTTAGTCACTTGGTGGCGCGATCATTGGTTCGAAGTTTAGTCGCTGGATGGCTGGTGACGTCATTCTCTGAAAAAAAAAGTTCCGATTGGAATGTTTGTTTACGTTGATTGTCTGTGGGTCAGTCAATAGAGAGCTTTTGCATACCGTTCGGTGAACCGTAACGTTAACGCTAACCCAAACCTTATCCTCTCGACCAATCAGAATGCGCGTAGAGATAAGGTTAAGGGAATCGCTCCCTTATTTCGGAAATTTACCGTAACTCTAAAGGCCGTATCACACGAGCGGTTTTTCACCAACGCCAACCACCAACCCAACTTCCTCCCCCCAATTTCGACCCCCAAAAACTTGTTAAGGGGTTGCCAAAGTAGGGGAAGATTTCTCTTTTCCGACTGTCATGACTAAAACGGTATCTCTACAGTAGGCGACATTTTATAAAAAAATCGGATTTTTGGATTGATTTGAGTAATATTTTATCGCACTTGTAGGATTTATTTTAGAATTATTATTTTTTTTCTTTCACACTATTGTTTAGTGATGTATATGATCCATTGATGTATATGTTATTAAAAAATATTAGTCTTGGGGTTTGGTTATGGCAGTGTTGGGCACGCAATTGATCAATTGTCAATTGTAAGAGTAATTGCAATTGAATTAATTGCAATTAATTTAATTGCAATTGAATTTTCAATTGCACCTTGCAATTGATTTTTTAATTGCAATTAAATTAATTTCAATTAAATTTTCAATTGCACCTTGCAATTAAAAGTTTAATTGCAATTAAATTAATTGCAATTAACTTTTTATGTTAAAAATAACAATTAACTTTGCATTAAAACGGAACGAGTTGGTTCGTTGGTTTGGTGCAGTTGCGTTGTTAAGTTGGTTGGTTTGGTTGTTGGTTTTGATGTTTGCTTGGTTTGATAAGTTGGTTTGGTTGGTTATTTAAGTTGGTTGGTAGGTTTGGTTGGTTGGTTTGGTTTGGTTGGTTGGTTGGATTGTTTGCTTTTGTTGATTGGCTTCTTTGGCTTGGTCTTTTGGTTGGTTGGTCGATCTGTCGGCCGGGTTGTCGATCTTAGTCGGTAGTCAGGTTTTCGGTCGGTCGATTAGGCGGACTTGGACGCTCGTTGGGTTGTCGGTCGGGTTGTCGGCTTGGTCGGTCATCGGGTTGTCGGTCAGCAGTCGGATTATCGATCTGTCGGGCGTGATGTCAGTATGTCGGGTATATGTCGTCATGTCGGGCAGTATGTCGGATTGTCGGGAACTATGTCGGAAAGTATCTCCGTCTGTCGGGAACTATGTCGGGAGGAATGTCGGTCATGGTCGGTTGTAGGTCGGTCGGTCTTAGTCAGTCGGTCGGTTGGGATGTCGGTCTGTCGATCATAGTCGGTAGTCGAGATGTCAGTCGGTCAGGAGTCGGATTGACGGTCGGGTGTCGGCTTAGTCGATCATCAGGTCGTCGGTTTGTCATTCAGCAGCCGGATTGTCGATCTTTCGGCCGAGAGGTCGGTATGTCGGGCTGGATGTCGGTCTGTCGGAAGTATGTCGGGGGAATGTCGGTCGTGGTCGGTTGTCGGGCGCCGGGTTGTCGGTGGTCTTGGTGGGTAGGTCGGTTGGGATGTCGGTCGGTCGGTTGGGATGTCGGTCGGTCGGTCGGGTCCTCGATTATAGTCGGTAGTCGAGATATCAGTCGGTCGGAAAGTCGGATTGTTGGTCGGGCAGCCTGATTGTCGTAAATTAACAATTCGGGTTGGTCGGCAGAATGAAAACTGCAATTAACAATTAATTAATTGTTAATTGCAGTTTTCCGCAATTAACAATTGATTAATTGTTAATTGCTGTTTTCCGCAATTACAATTGATCAATTGTTAATTGCAGTTTTCCGCAATTACAATTGATCAATTGTTAACTGCAGTTTTTCGCAATTACAATTGATTAATTGTTAATTGCAGTTTTCGCAATTAACAATTGATTAATTGTTAATCATTAATTGTTTTTGCAATTAAAATTTGCCCAACACTGGGTTATGGGAAGCTTTTTCCTTTCTTTTACATATAATCCTTTAGTGGTGACATTAAAAAGGAAAACAATTGTGAAAAATATGTAAAAAATAATGTTACAATTTGATAAAGATTGCTCACTTTGAAAAAGAATTTTACCAGTCAATCTCAATTTGTCACTATATCAGAATTCATTGATGATTACATTCTATTAAAATCCTTATTCTATAAACAAAACAAATAAACACTAAGAGGTTGAAAATTTTGATTCTTCCATTTAGATTGTTAAATTAACACACTTGCGTAGAGAAATATTTTGAAGGCTATAAATTGTTGGAATTTTTTCTTAAAGTTGCAAATATTTTTTTAAAACAAATTTTAAATTAAAGCTGATATAAAGTTTAGCCTTCACATTTAGAACAAAAGGGGCTATTTTACCCATCTACTTTATATATAGCAAATGCTATATAAAGTTATTGCATTTACGAAAGAAAATCCATAAAAATAGCTAATTTCTTATGCTTAAAATCGAACTAAAAGCTGTGCTAAATGATTTTTCCCCCCTGAGATATAGAAATCAATCTTATGTGGAATTGGCTCTAAGTAACAATTTTCGTTTAAAAAAACGACTTTTCAACATATTTGTATCGAAAAAATAGATGGAAAATCAAAACATCGTGCTCGTAAATAAATAAACAACAACTTGGCGCAATATGGCTTGAAGATTTGGCTTCAACCAAAACAGAACCGTGACGTCAGTGTAGCGTCAGTCACCGATTCTCCTGATTGGTTGTTGGGGACAAGTTGGCCAACTCTGTCGCGATGAAACGAGAGAGTTGCCCCAACTTAGAGCCAACGCCTACGTCATAGCACGCGGCAATTCTACCAATCAGGTTTGGAGCAATGGGGGGAAAGAAGTTGGCGTTGGCGGTTGGGTTGGTGAAAACTGCTCGTGTGATATGGCCTTAACGCTATCCCCTAACCTTAAACCATAAAGTCACGTGGGCAGTTTGTTGTTGTTTTATTGGTTATGGCATTGAATCTCGGTTTGTTTTGAAAAGTAACTTGACAAAAAAAAGGACTTTCGCTATAATACAAAACATTTCATATTTGACATCGCTAATGTAATAATCGAAAATGTGAAAGATAAACATTTTTAAAATTTTGTTTAAAAAAGGTTCAAAATCGGTTCGGAATTGTAATAAAAATTGTATTACTCCGTGTGCATATTTTTGTATACTATACTGTTATTTTTCTGTAAGAAGTTTATATTTATGTTTAAAAAAAGTTGGTTATTCCAGTTTGGGGTATATTTATTTACTTTAAAATATATTTCCAAAAGTACAAATTCCTTTTTTAATTGTAGTACACTACGGAGGAATCTTACAGGGTTGAATACTCATTACTTAAAAATCAACCTACACTTTCATTTATGTTTGTTAATTTCAAATGTGTTCAAAGAGAGAGAAATATAAATTTTTTATTAATAGTTCAAATTTAGTTGATAAATTAGATTTTCGGAACAGAAATTGATTTATAGATAATCTTGTTAATTGATCAAAATAACACTTCCACTTAAAAAGACTTAGTGTATATATTTTTATGAAAATTAAATTAATGGAATGTGTTGCACTATACCATGGTTTTAACAGTACTTTAAGCATGGCACCCCCAAGCATGACTTCTTAAATAGCCAAGTAAAGAAAAACAATATGTGCAAAAGTACTTTATTTTTTCTCTATTTTATATCCTAGATATTCATTTTATATGCAGAGAGCTTTTAAAGAATCATAAAGATGCTCAAATTTAGCTTTGAAAAAAAAATTTTACAACATAAACTTATTTTGACATTCCTTGTTATGATTAAGCAAAACAACATTCACAAAACACACATGATAAATATTTTTGACTGCACTTTTAGTGACTACCATCAATTCTAAAAAGCAACTTCTATCTAGTGCTGTGTCATACTTTCATGTTATGAAGATTTATTTAAACTTTAAGACCCCAACCCTTCCCTATGATACTGCCTTGGATAGTCGAGTAGCACTAAGAAGAACCAAACAAGCATAAACTACCCTTTGAAAATATTTTCTCATCTTTTTATCACTACATTTGTATTTAAAATACACAGAGCATTTCAATAATATATAAAGTTGCCAACTGTAGCTTAGAATGTAACTTTCAGATCAGAAACTTTTTTTTTGGTCCTGCCTCGGATGGTCGACAAGACTCAAAAAGCTAGCAGGACCCTAAACAATTTGAAAGTTTCTCACACCTCTTTTATTACTGTATTTGTATTTAACAAACAAAGAGCTTCTAAAGAATGTTTATGGTTGCCAACTTTCGATTAGAATTTAACTTTTAAAACAGGAACTGTATTTTTGGATACACAGTTATCATTAACAAAATGCACCTGGCAAATAATTGTAATGGAACTGTTCTTGGCTGCAATTAGTTATAGTAGATGAGTTCTATCCATCGACACTTTCACGTTACAGTCACACTTTCATGTTTAGTTTAGTTATTTTTTTTAACTTGAGGATCCCATCCCCCCCCCCCCCCCATAGTACTGCCTTAGATGGTCGACAAGAAGCAAAATTCAAACCAGGACCCTAAACCCTTTTGCAAGATTCACCTCTTTTTTTATTATTGCATTTGTGTATTTAAGAGGGTTCACTAGACGCCCCCTACCGGTCGCATCTCAATAGTAACTCTATGGTAAAATCGACATGGTTTTTTGATGATATCACAAGTAATTATTGGAATATTTTCACGCGGTTTGTGCCGTTAGACAGATTTTGACTTGAAGATGCATTACCCTTTCGTTATTTTTGTTGAAACTTTTGTGAAAAAAAATTACATGAAAGTTAAACTTTATCTTCATTTTGTTAAAATTGAGAACAAAATATTAAAAAAGTGAATACGCAGTTACTGAGATTGAACATTTCTGTCTTAAACTTGACTTTGAAAATTGAAATTGGATAATTTAAACTTGAGATATTAACTGATATGTGAAGACAAGTGTCTAAAAATGTGTGCAAACCCCGCCTCCTACAAGTCACGCCCACGTCCATTAGGTCATTAGGGGACAAGTAGCGTTATCATGGACACGGGTGATTTCCCACTTCTCTTTCTTCCTACCGATAGCGTCTCAGGTTGACATGTGTTCTCAGGAGGGGGGATCCTAAACCACTTTCGAAGGGGGATTTCTACGAAATACCGCAGTCGCTGCTAACCTGTTTATTGCGGGTCCACGTTTATTTTCCATTTCTTCACTGCTTTGAGAAGAGAACCCCTATCTTTACTGAATCTAGGTCATACGTCTGAACTCGCGGAGTAATAATATGGACGATTGGTTACCCTAAGATTTTATTAAAAAATTATCAAATGCCAATTTTCTATGGGCATTGCCTTTATTTTGAACAAGTTGCATTAGAAATTATCATAATTACTTTTCCATTCAGTTATATTTTTTGGTCATGGAAATAAATGGTTTATGTTTGGAAGCGATGATTTAAAATAAAAATTGCAATTTTATATCTAGTTGAAATAAAGAGGTTTTACTATAATATATTAAATGTTGGTAAGACAAATGACTGTTTCAAAATCAATATTTTACTTCACTCACCACAGACAATATTTTAGTTACATTTTAAAATTTGAATGGAAAATACGGATAATATACATATTTTTTTTAACAATTCTAAAGAAATGTTTCAATGTTTAAAGAAAGACAATTTGAAGTGAAATGTGTCATAAGTAAGTTCTGGCTCAACTGTGTGTTACATGATTGTAAGATATTGCTGTTGTAAGAAAAAAAATAATGAAAAAAAGTGTTACAAAATAAATTTTAAAAAATTATACAACAAAACAAAAAGCTGTGTCGGAGCGTGAGAATTAAATAATTTCCTTTTTACAAACATTAAAAACAATGATTTTTTTTTTTTGTAAATAAAATGTATAGAAAGTGGCTTTGAAAGTCTAGATTAAAAAAATGTACGTTTGTACTTTGTACAAATCTAAAAAAGGAAAAATCGAAGCTGGTAGTGGGACTCAATAACTTCACAAAAAAGCATTAGTATAAAGGGTTCACAAAATGGGAATACAATACAAAGGGGAAAAGCCGAATTTTATTCATCGCCTTTGAAGTCTGCCTTTCGGAGGAGAACCACAGACCAAGATTTTTAGTCGACTAAGTAAAAAAAGAAAGCATCTGTTAGAGTATTAGTTGGACAATAGTATTATCGGTGATCTTTGCAGCAAACAGCATCAAGGCAAAGAGCTCACACAGTAGGAATATAAAGAAAATGCCAACTTTTATTTATCACTAGTCACACTTTCGTTTTAGGAAGGAAAAGAAACAAAAATGTGATGAGATGAGAACCAAGAGCTGCTTTCTTGTCCTATATATTAAAGGTTTAAATGAACGTATTTCCTCTATTGTATTTGCACCTTCTTACAAAAGGTTTAAAGTTACATATATGCGTATTTCATATAAATCGATAAATAATGTGATGTTTAAAAGATCCTGAGAAGCCAAATCATTATTTAAAAAAAATAAAGATTCTTGTGACTATTCAGAATAATATATGAAAGACCAGATCATATATAAATGACATCATATTTGATAATTTGCTTTTTGTATCTAACTTACTCCTGACAAAATGCTAGTGTACAGCTCTTATTCGCTGTATATTTAGTTTTTACGATGTGCGAATATGATCTGCCTTGTAATGATTTTTCAATCTTTATTTTCACAAACCTATAAGGAAGTACAGGGTGGTTATTAAATAACGCTCCCTATTCGGAGTGATCTGTAGCTTAAATGAATAATCCAAATGCATCAAAAATTGAGACACTTGCTATTCAAGAAGGGGGAAAAAGAATGGAATCATAAAAATCCTAAAGAATAATCATATCCTTTGACCAGAATCTAAATTACGTCAATTATGGCCAATTACTGCCAACACAGCTAATTACGCCTCGTAATTTAGAACCCTGGTCAAGAGACGAGTTTCTTTATTACGAAAAAGAATGAAATTATAACACAGAAACTCGTCTCTTGACCAAGATTATAATTACGAGGAGTAGCCAATTATGGCTAATTACGGCCAACACATCCAATTACGCCTCGTAATTTAGAACCGTGGTCGAGAGACGAGTTTGTTTTTTATGATTCCATTCTTTTCCCCCCTTCTTGATTGGTAAGTGTCTCAAAGTTTTCTGCAAAGTTTTTTAGTTCGAACTTCAAAAAAAAAAAAAAAAAGATAGCAAACGATAAAGATTAATTATCAAATCTGCAGAAGAAGATTAAAGAAAACTATTAATTTGTGCTTATAAAAGTTTGAATTAGAACTAGCCAAAAGCCCTGTTTGGCGAATTTCTTTTTGAGGTGTTTCCTGTTGAGCGTAAAATGTTGTGTGGAAGCGGTATAAGTGACAGATTCTGTATAACAAACCAACTTGTTTTGTTGTGTAATTGTACTCTACTATAATGTGCTTGGAGATTTTTATTTGCATGCATTATGTGTAAATAAAAAAAACAACTTGATATTCAAAAAAGGTTTTGAAAAAAAATCATGATTCAAAAACAAAGATCCTAATAAATCATTATAAGAAAAAATATATCGATCACGCATAAATTATTATATTTATTAGTTTTTCATTTATTCTTTCACATGTTCCTGATAAAGCATGTAACAAATATCTAGATTTCTTTTGTAAAAAATTTCATTTTTTTCATGTTATATATCTTGCAATTTGATTCGTTTTCTTTTATAAAAAGATAATTAGCTAATAATGTAAATAGATTTTGAGTGATGCAAGGATTTTTGTTTTGCTGCTGTTTTCTTCCCTTCTGCAAAAAGGACTTGTAAGTAATATTTATTATTAGCTGTGAAATAAATATTATTACTATTGTTTACAAAACCCATTTTATTTAAACTAATTAATCTAGCAATTTGAACAATTATCAATATCGTTCACACATATCTACAGCCTTTCAAGTAGTTTTCTGAACACCCCCCCCCCCCCCCCCCTCTCAGTCAAAATATCATTTTTATTTTGTTTTGCTCTTTCTTCTAATTACACTAAAAAACTGCTTTTCAGATGAAAACAACTAAAACAAATTACCGAAAAAAACAACTATATTTTTGCGAAATTTTTTTCTTAGAAACCAAATTCTCACGTGTAATAGATTATATTTTAATAACAAAATCCCATATAGGCATCCACTATGAAAAACGACTCTAAAGTTACCCTGACTCTTCTTTAGGCCAAGAACTGAAGAACTGGTTTTGTTATCTCGTAAGTTCGGTTGCTTGAAAGTAAGATAGGTGAAATGGCCAGGATCATTGAGTATTGAGGACCAGATGTTCCCCCCGGCAGGTCACCCCTCACTTTCTTAGAATCGGAGGGGTTGAAATCCCCCTTGTCTAAAGGCATGTTTGATTGACGGAGTCAATCATTAAGTTCAGTTATGTGGTTGGTTGGATTCGGGAAAGGTTGGGTCTTAGTGAGGTCAGTAGCTCCACCCACTGAAAGCGTGTTTCTGCTGGACTTGTGGTCATATCTTAGTTTCGAGATCACTATATAGCCATCTTAACATAGAGAGCTTTTAAAGAATATATAAAGTTACAAACTTTAGCTTAGAATTCTACTTTAAAATCAGAAACTGTATATTTGCATCCACGGCTATCATTAAGTAAAATAACATTCACAAAATGCACCTGGCAAATAGTTTTAATGGAACTATTCTTTACTGCAATTAATTCTACTAGCCGAGTTCTATTTATGGATGAGTCACACTTTCAGGTTTAGTTACTTTTTTAAACCTGATGATCCCCCCCATAGTACTGCCTCAGATGGTCGACAAGAAGCAAAATTCAAACCAGGACCCTAAACCCTTTTGCAAGATTCACCTCTTTTTTTATTATTGCATTTGTGTATTTAATATAGAGAGCTTTTAAAGAATATATAAAGTTACAAACTTTAGCTTAGAATTCTACTTTTAAATCAGAAACTGTATATTTGCATCCACGGCTATCATTAAGTAAAATAACATTCACAAAATGCACCTAGCAAATAGTTTTAATGGAACTGTTTTTTTTTTTTTTTTTATTATTATCCCAAGTGTATATACACAAATCCATGGACACACAAAACAGGAACACAACAATTAAACAATATCAAACAAGTTGAAAACATTAATGGAACTGTTCTTTACTGCAATTAATTCTACTAGCCGAGTTATATTTATGGATGAGTCACACTTTCAGGTTTAGTTACTTTTTTAAACCTGATGATCCCCCCAATAGTACTGCATCAGATGATCGACAAGAAGCAAAAATCAAACCAGGACCCTAAACCCTTTGAAAATTTCCCCCTGATCTTTTATTACTGTATTTAACATTTAGAGGGCATTTGAAGAATATGTATGGTTGCCAACTTTAGATTAGAATTTAACTTTTAAATCAGAAACTGTATTTTTGGATTCACTGTTATCATTAAGCAAAATAACATTAACAAAATGCACCTGACAAATAATTTTTGTGGAATTGTTCTTGACTACCATCAACTCTACAAGATGAGTTCTGTAAATGGATACGTTTCACACATTCATGTTTGATTATTTTTTATAAACTTGCCCCAGAGTACTGTCTCAGATGGTCGATAAGAAGAAAAAATCAAACCTGGACCCTAAACCCTTTGAAAATTTCCTCCTCATCTTTTATTACTGTATTTAACATAGGGCTTTCAAATAATATGTGTGGTAACCAACTTTTCTAGTATTTAACTTTGAAATCAGAAAAGGTAATTTTAGATTCACCGTTATCATTAGGCAAAATAGCATATTCACAAAATGCACCTGGCAAATAACTTTAATGGAACTATTCTTGACTGCAATTAATTCTACTAGATGAGTTAGTTCAATACATAACTGAGTGTCACACTTTCATGTTTCAGTATTTTTTTTAACCAACCCAAACACATTACTCTTCTGACTGTCCACTGGAAAATATATAAAGAAGCCAATAAAATCTGTTATTTTGTGTTACACATATTTAGGTTAAACATTTTATTGACATTTTCTTTCCCAAAATACTTGAAAACTAAATTTATGTGTCGTTTTAAATCTTATGTACTGTATACATCTTTTATTTCTTGTGAAATATCAACAACATCTTATACAATCAATTAGTAATCATGGTTGTTTTTACAAAGGGACTCCAATAGAGCTAAATTGGATGGCAATAACTGTAACAATTTTTGTTTTTGCACAGAAGTATCAATATTTGAAAAATTAATATGTGAAGTTACCATTTAATTAGAAATAGTCTACAACTATCGAAAAATTCGCTAAAACTGTGTTGTTTACTTATATGTTTGGTAACCTTTATTTTTCGCCTTCCAATTTCCATTAGTGGCCCGCAATGAAAAAGCTTTAACGAAACCATCAACTGTCTTTTAATTTTTAGTCGATATCACGATTTCTACGTAGATAAGGATGTTTTCGTTAGACGCTAACGCTTTGCAAAAGGGCATTTTTGACTGGGCGGTAATTAAGGGTTGCTCACTCCTCCCGCAGTCGTGACGTACTTCATGCTCCGCCTTCAATCTCCCAGCTCTTTGCCTCTGGCGCTTGCTATTTGGAAAAATTTAGTGTTGCTTTGCCAAGTAGCAGATCAAGTGGTTTTTTAGGTTTCGCGACTTTGGGTTGACAGGCAACCTCCAAATGCAGTATCGTTTGCTTTTGAGGATTTGAGGTTTATTCTTATTTTTTACTTGTTAAGTTGTCGTTTGATTTGATGGTTTGACCACGGGATTTTATTTGAACTTGCACGTTTAATTGTAAGAAATTTCGATAAGATATGGAATATACGTGTACTGAAGTTGAGTCGAGGAAAATATATAAAACAGATCAAAATAGAAACTTAGATTTCTTCTCAAAATTAACAGTTTATTTTTAACATGATTAAGTAGTGATTTTAGTCAATTCTTGGTTTTGTAATGTTATTCATAATCAGCATATCTTTCAATTATGATATTACAAAATAAGTAAAGAGTGTTCAGTATTATTTGAGTGGTTTTATGATCAATTGAATAACCAGAGTCATATGGTAGAAGGGATTAGAATGAAAGAATTAATAATAAATAATTTTTTAATAATATTCTTAGACCCTTTAATATTTAACCTTTTTTTTTCAATTGGAAACATTTGTAAAGGTAAATTTAAATTGTGAGTACTGAGTAGTGATTTATTTTTCGAAATTTTGTACCTCCTCTTCCTGTTATCTGGAGAACAGGGGAAAATCCCCCTCTTCTTTCATGTGGCTTACACTCTCTTATCAAAAGGAGCAGCTTGCGGCAATGTCAAGTAAGGTTGTCGCTACTCGCTGTCTGGCTGTCTCCATTTATGGAGCGGGAACTAGTGCCTTAGGTCTTTCAGGTGTTTAACCTTAAAGCCATATTGAAGTGATTAGTATTTGTCTAGGTCCTTAAGATCTTATGTCCTTCGGAGCTAATGCAGTTTTTGCTAAAGGTATCAAAGTAAAATACTGCATGTATATGTGAATGTATAATGCAAAGAAGAAATACTTACACTCTTAAAACAAACGAGTGAAATCCACTCCAGTAGGAGAAGTGCATTTACGACACTGGAAAGGAGTGAATATTAACTCGGACTGAGTTAAAATCACTCATTTGGAGTGATCCTGTCAGAGGTTTAACACACAAAGTATCCACTCCTTTCGGAGAGTGCATTTTCAAGACTGGAGGAGTGAAATCAACTCAGACTGAGTTAAAATCGCTCATTCGTTTTAAGAGTGTAAGATAAGGAAATTCTGACTGCTGGAAAATATATAATTTCCTTCTTTTATATTATATAAAAGAAAAATATATATTGCACGTAATTATAAAAAATTAATGTATCCGAATCTCAACTTTTTGAAAATTCTGTAAATTTTCTCTTTGTTTGGAAAAAGTTAATTATACCCACAGCGGCTTAAATAACTATTTTTCCTGATATTGCTGATGGAAAATTATAGTTTCTTACAAAATTAGAAATTTGGTGTTAGTTAAATCACTTAAACAAGCGGTTATTTCAATGATAGACCAATAAAAGAGACGGAAGGAAATTATGAATCATAATTTGAAAAACATTTCGTTTGAGCCTTTTTTTTTTGCAATATAGACATTTCGATTTCAAACAGCTTGTGTAAATGCATTTTTTGTTTAAAATTTAAAAAAAAACTAATATTTCATAATTCTAAATATTTTTAATTAAAATTAATTTTTCTCAATAAGTATTCTAAACCTCTTCACCAGGTCTCTATAAGATCTCTATAAGAGATCGATCTCAAGTTGTGCCAGGTCTCTATAACAATTTTATAATATGTTCAATTGGATTTTGTAAATAAAGTAAAGAAACGGATTTAAATTATCGGAAAAGTTTATTCTGTAATTTGAAAATTTTAGTCAGCTTGAGGTTCCCCTTTGTTGCAATTTGTGACTTTAGCTTTCATATAGCTCTATTAGAATAAAGTATTATGTATTACATCTTGCTAAAGTTGTCATGTTCTGTCACAAGTAATAAAAATTATGTAAGTCATGACTATTCCTCAAGTTTTAAACATTAGTATTTTCCATCAGCATTATATAATTCATTTAATCAGTTTCGTTTAAGGGGGTTCAATACTCTCAAATCGGTGAAAAAATCAAAACAAAAATTATTGGCTTAAAATACTATTACAACCTTTATTAATAATGTCACAAAGTATCAAGACGATTGGAAAACTATTTTTGACATTAAAAGCCATTTTAATGTCATGGCCTCGTAAGGAAATGGGTTAACAATAAAAACCTTAAACGCGTTTTTCTCAGAACTTGATTTTTTGAACTGCGATGTACCTTTTCTCAAAAACTATGCTATGTTTTCTCGTAAACTATTTTTATATGATGTAATACATAGTATAGATGTTGTATCAGCGCCATCTAGCGAGCACTTATTGAAACTCTGCCCTGAACCGCCATCTTTTTGTCACTAGTAAAGGCGGTAAGGGTGGAGAGAGGATGTAATTCTTCAGAGCTGCACTTCATTAAATGGATATTTCTACACTAAAGAGTTGCTTTCTTCTTTACTGCCCCTCCTCCTTACTAGACATGGGGGCTCACCGCCGCCTTGCCACCCGCCTCTCGTCGCAAAAATCGATATATTTTAAAAAAATTTAATTTAAACTTTTACAAAACGAAAGTTCAAGTCCCACGAGGTTCAGACATAAAGTTCCTCTCCACGGTGGGCAATCACGAACTCATGCACAAAAACGAACTTTTATCTACACTGCAGTAAATCAGCGATGCCAAAATCGCCATCGTCACGAAAAAAGTGAAAACTCCCGCTTCAAAAGGAACTTCCTGCGCCATCGTCAAGCGATTCCTTCTTCAGCCGCCAAGCCGAAGTCGCCTTCGCAGTCGCCATCGTCGACCCCATCGTAAAGTGGTATTTTTCCAGCCGTTAAGCAGAAGACGCCACCCGTGAGTCAGCCATCTTCAGCCGCTAAGCAGAAGACGACACACGACGACAAGGTCCACAGCACGTCAATCCGAAAAACAAAACTACCCTCCATAAAACGGAATACATCGTCTTCAGAGCACGTAAGAAATTCTACTACATCGCCGACGAAACAAAACCAAAATCGACCACAAAGGTAAAAGTTTTCTTATTTTTCTATTCAAGATGTATAAAAATACTAAAAAAGAAGATTTAGTGAAAGTTGCTTTTGAATTGGACATCGTACTTCCAGAAAATTCCACGTTAACTAAAATTAAAGAGCTAATTGAGTCCAGTGAGACCTACACGAAAGATAACGAATTCGTTAAAAATTTAATTGCACAAACGGTAGATGACAGAAATGTTAAACTAGAAATCGAAAGAAATAAAGTAGAAGTCGAAAGAAATAAATTAGAAGTCGAAAAAGTAAAACTCGCACAAATCGAACGAAATATAGAACTAGCTTCCCTTCAAAACAATGCCGAAACTCAGCATAATATTTCGAAAAGTTCCGAAACCGATGATTCACCTAACATCGAAAATCTTATTCGTTCTGTTAAAACTCTTTCAATGCCAATCCCTAGCCGTCCAGAAAATTACAGCTTATTTTTCGCATCGTTAGAACGAGCATTTAATACGAAGAATATATCGGATGAGTTATTAAAGTCAGAAATACTTATAAATATGTTAGGCGAAAAAGCAAATCACATTTTATTAAATATTTCGGATAATGATATCCAAGACTACGAAAAAGTCAAAAATACAGTGCTACGTCAGTTCCAACCAACCGCACAGGATTGCCTAATTAATTTTCGCCGTATGCAAAGACTCGCAGATGAGTCACACACGCAGTTTGCTTCACGATTGCAAACAACTTTCGCATATTATTGCAAGATTAGAAACGTCAGTGACTTTGATACTTTATGCCAATTAATGGTTTCAGATAAATTGTATTCTACACTTGACCGAGAGACTCAGTCATACATAGCTGTCACACAAGGCGAAGAATGGCTAAAGCCAAATGATCTTGCACAAAAAGTTGATATATACTTTACATCCCAGCGTAAATCTCTAAGCGAAGTAAACCGTCGCCAACACAACAATAACACCTATCAACAAAACAACAGACCACCATACAATAATCGGCAACCATATAATAACTTTCGTAGACCACAAAATCAAAATTCCCGTGGAACAAATAATACTCGCTTCAATCAACGCAATGTAAACAGCCAACGATCTGAAAACGAGTCACACGAGAATAACAGTCCAGTATTACAAATAGCTCCAACAGCACCCAAACCACGTGATCACGGTTCCCTCCAATATGAATATGTACTTCTCAACGATAAAAATACGCGCGCTATTATTGACAGTGGATGCACTCATATTTGTGTCAAAGCCGATTGTTTACCCAAAACAACAACATATGATGAAGAAAATATCACATTACAATCTGCATTCGGCGACACGTACACCGCCAAATCCGCCAAGGTTTTTCTCGGGTTGCCACAAAGACAACCAAAGAGATACGACGCAGCTGTCTGCGAGAGTTTATTTTCAAATCTAATAATCCCTCCTTCTATTTTCCATGAGCTTAAAACATCACAAATAACACAAAATGAAAGCACACTCTCTCCGAAAACAGAAATCCTGCACCAGGAAATAAAAAACAAATGTCAAAGTACTATTCACACCGCTTCGAATCTCGGCTCCAAAATGTTTACAACACCGAAACCCATCGCCGACTCTGTGTCGCCACAGCAAGAAGAGAGCGTACGAGACGACGCGTCAATCACCTATCAACCAGACGTTAGGGCACACCCACGAACATGCCACAACCAATCAGAGGCAAAGGAGGAGCTATCGAATGCAAATTCGCCCGCTCATCTAGAGTACGGAGAACGAAGATTTTTTTTAGCGGAACGAGATGATGTGTCGAACCGATTAAATTTTGACAACGCTACCGGTAAAGGTTTAGCCTATTTTCCCGTAAAACACACTTCGGCGAATGATTTTACGTCCGCAATAGATTGTGACTACGGTAATGACTTGTATTTCACACACGTTCATAATACGGATATGAAGAAACGTTTTTCACATTTGATTGAAGAATATAACTCGAACAAATTAACAGATTTGGGAACTTACGAACACCAAATTTTCGCTTCAGACGTACAAGGGGACAAGCCCATATTGCAAAATGTAAACAAACCATTAGACACTACGGGGACCAATCCAATATTTAGTATTGTAAGTGATGATACGCTTTTTGAAGATGAATTTTCTCACATATCTGATGCAAATATACGAAACACTATTATGAAGATGATTAAAACTTATAAACCGAATAAAATTAAAAGTACTAATTATCAAATGAAATTAATTCTGTCGGATGACACACCTATATTTCAAAGACCACGCCGTCTTGCATTGTCAGAAAAAATTGAGGTAAATAAACAAATTAAGGAAATGTTACAAAGTGGAATAATTCGAGAAAGTTTTTCAGATTTCTGTGCACCAATAGTTTTGTGTAAGAAGAAAGATGGTTCAACGCGCTTAGCCATAGATTTTAGATTGATTAATCGGAATATCGTAAAAGAAAGATTTCCTTTACCCCTCATCGAAGATGTTTTTGACAAATTACAAGGTGCTTCTGTCTATTCAAACCTTGACTTAAAAAATGGTTTCTATCACGTTGATGTTCATGAAGATAGTCGCAAATACACTTCTTTTGTAACACCAGACGGACAGTACGAGTTCACAAAGATGCCTTTTGGACTATGCAACGCACCATCTGTTTTTCAAAGATTTATCCAAATTGTTTTTCGAGATCTTTTAGAAGATGGAACTTTGATTCTCTATCTTGATGATTTGATTATACCCTCATCTGATGAGTTCGAAGGTCTACAAAAGCTGAAAAAAGTTTTACAAGTTGCTTCGGACTATGGACTTGAGTTTAATTTCAAAAAGTGCAATTTTCTACAACGAAAAATAACTTTTCTCGGACATATCTTGGAAAAAGGTACAATTCGACCATCGTCACACAAAACAAATGCTGTTTTAAGTTTCCCTCAGCTTAAAACGACGAAAGATATTCAATCCTTTTTAGGTCTGACTTCATTCTTTAGAAAATTCATAAAGAACTATGCAGCCATTGCAAGGCCACTAAGTGATCTTTTACGAAACAACACACCTTTTCACTTTGGCAGAGAACAACAGCAAGCTTTTCTACAACTAAAACAAGCACTCTCCACAGAACCTGTGTTACACTTATACAAACAGGGCTCACCATTACAATTACACTGTGATGCTTCATCAAAAGGTTTTGGTGCTATTTTGCTTCAAGCTGACAACGAGAACAACCTGCATCCCATTCACTATATGAGTCGTAAAACATCCCCACAAGAAGAAAAGTATACATCATATGAATTAGAAGTTTTAGCAATAGTAGAATCATTAAAGAAATTTCGACACTATCTTGTTGGTACCAAATTCAAAATCTTCACTGACTGCCAAGCGTTTCAAAAAACAATGTCCAAAAAAGAACTGCCTCCTAGAGTTGCCAGATGGGCAATGTTGCTCGAAGATTTCGACTATGAACTAATTCACAGACCAGGACAGCAGATGAAACATGTCGACGCACTTAGCCGTTATCCTGTCATGACAATACAAGTTGATGACACAACCAGAAAAATCTGCGAAGCTCAGTCAAAAGATGAGTTCACACTAAGTATTAAACAACTACTAGAACACTCTCCAACATCAGAATACAAATACAAAAATAATATTCTTTACAAAATTGTCAATGACCAAGAGCTTTTAGTAATACCACAAGACATGCAAAAACAAATCGTACAAATTGAACACAATAAAGGACATTTTGGTATCAATAAAACTGAAGCTTTAATTAAACAACAATTTTATTTCCCAAACATACGTAAAACTGTCGAAAACGTAATATCCAGCTGTGTAAAATGCATACTTGCCTCACGAAAAACAGGAAAACAAGAAGGATTTCTCCATCCCATTCCTAAAGGTGACATTCCATTAGACACATACCATATAGATTTTCTAGGGCCACTGCCAAGCACAAACAAAAACTACAAGTACATATTCACTGTGGTAGATGCCTTTACAAAGTTCATTTGGATATATCCTGTCAAGTCAACATCTGCAAAAGACGCTCTGGACAAACTTCAACTTCAGCAAACCACCTTTGGAAATCCTAGACGAATAATATCAGATCGCGGATCAGCTTTTACTGCAACAGAATTCAAGAAATACTGCGAAGATGAGAAGATTGAACATATCACAATCACTACAGGTCAGCCAAGAGGAAACGGTCAGGTTGAAAAATTCCATGGAACGCTAATTCCAGTTATCTCCAAGTTATCCCTTGATGATCCGAACAAGTGGTTCAAGCACATACCAGCTGTACAACGTGTAATTAACAGCACTATCTCTTCAGCTACTAAGTACACACCCTTCGAGCTTCTAACAGGAGTTAAAATGAAAAATAAAGAAGATCTTAACATCAAGAAAATTTTAGAAGAACAACATATACACTCAGTCGTCCAACATCAACAACAAATGCGCAAAGAAGCCAAAGCAAATATATTGCAACAACAAGAACAGAGCAAGCACAACTATAACACTCGTCGCAAGACTGCTACCAAATACAAACTTGATGATATAGTCGCCATCAAACGTACTCAGTTCGGGACAGGCTTAAAACTTCGTCAAAAGTTTTTCGGCCCATACATCGTGACTAAAGTTCGCCCAAACGACAGATATGATGTACGCAAGACCGGTACAGGTGAAGGACCAGCATGCACATCCACATCTGCCGACCAAATGAAGAGTTGGGCAAAAACCTGAACTTTGACTTTTATTTTACAAACTTTCTGAAGTCCAGAACTTTATTTTTTTTTCTCCCAAATTGTGCTAAGAACTTTTTGCACAGACTTTAAAATTTATTTTTACTTACTTGCTTAGTTAATTTTATAAGTGTTTTCTTCTATTTCATAATTTTCAAATTAGAATTTTAAAGTGACTTTAGAATAATTTTCTAGAGAAATGCTTAAAAGTATTTTATTTGTTTATGCTAATTTTTATAGTTCTTTTCAGTATTAGTAGTGAATTTATGTGTATTATTTGCTAAGTGTTTACGTTTAATTTTTATCTTGCTACATGTTAACTTTTAATATTTAGATAGCATGTTTTTATTTTATTCAATTGCTATTTGTCGGGACGACAAACGTCAGGATAGCAGAGTGTTGTATCAGCGCCATCTAGCGAGCACTTATTGAAACTCTGCCCTGAACCGCCATCTTTTTGTCACTAGTAAAGGCGGTAAGGGTGGAGAGAGGATGTAATTCTTCAGAGCTGCACTTCATTAAATGGATATTTCTACACTAAAGAGTTGCTTTCTTCTTTACTGCCCCTCCTCCTTACTAGACATAGATTAATCAGAGGCTATGAATTTTAATAAAACTAAAGTGAAAAAAATGTTATTGGGCAAAAAAGTGAGAAATTTCATGATTTTGTGGGTACTTTAAAACTTATTTTATTTAAAAAAATCTAACAGTTATTTAAAAAAAACACTTTTAACCTCAGATTAATGTATAAGGTTGGTATAATACACACAGAAATTTTTAAGCTGATCTGATCAGTAGTTATTGTGAAAAGGTACATTGCAATTGGCCAATTTAACATTACCGATATACAACATACTGAACCCCCTTAATTGGATTTGTCCCTAACCACTAATGGTAGGGTTTACAAGAATTAAATCGATTAAAAAAGTAATGGAAAATAGAAGACAGCAAACTAAAAAAAATAACAAAAACGAAAAAAAAAAAGGATTTTGAATATGTTACTGGTAAACGTATTATAATCAAGGTTTCGCAATCGTCACATGGAATTTGCGCCCTTGGATGAAAATCTTCGCATGCAATATGCACAAATTTAATGAACATTGAAGAGGGTTTTTTTTTTTTTATTTCTTCTACTTTACTCTGCCCGTTAGGGGTGACTATTGCTAATGGGCTAGAACATACAATATTTGGTTTACTTTACTATTTCATACAGAAATAGAAATACAGACACCATTTATCATATACACGTAGGGTAGTGAGTGCAGTTTTTAAATTTTGGATGAAAATCCTGCAGTGCATTTAAGCGGAAAAAGGGTTTCTATACTCAAAATTAAAATTTTACAGCTTATTTATGTTTTGTAATCTTTGAAAGTTAAATATATTTATTGAACCTAATTAAAATTTTGCATGTGTTAATGTAGCAAAATCATATTCGAAATAAAACATATTTCTAAATTAGATCTTTAATAGAATATTTTAAAATAAAATTATAAGGAAACACTGGCTTAAATCCGGAGGGAGCACACAACAAGCAAATTTATACTTCAAGTTTTGTACTCAGAAAAAATATTTTAGTTTTTGATACTCAGATACGTCCACGTAAAACTGAACTACATTCTAACCTAAAAAGAACGTAAATGCAGCCAAGTTCATTCTTCTGGGACTGGGTTTTAGATTATTAAAATACCTGTGATAAAAATAAATAAAAAAAATGTCAAACAGTTGAGGTCAATTCGTCACATATCAATTATCAGGCACAGTTGTAGTTTCTAACTTAACTGATGATCCAAATGTTTAAAAATTGATTGTATAATAGGAAAGCTTCTGAAGGATGTTTATTTTACTATCAAAATTACTAAAATTAAAAAATATATTTTTTTCTTTATCTTGCGCAAATAAAAGATGTAGGTAAATGAAGAACTGCACTTCACTAACTAAAAACTGTTTATCAAAATGATGTTGCGGTAATTTACGAAAACAAAGATTGTGTTGAAATAAAATATCTTTATCTATTAAAGCAATATTTATTGGTTCAATTTTAGAGCGATTATGTTAAATGTAAGTTTCACGTCAAATATTATTGTGATTATGAATAGTTTTTTTTTAATACATGGTAATTCGTTAAAAGTTTTAATTATTATTAGTAAATAAACTACTTTTTGATCTAAATAATATGTATTCATATTTATGGAATCGAGTGTTATCTTCCGCAGAATGATCCTAGGACGTTGGAATTTTTTTTTAATCTAAAGCCATTTCAATATTTTAAATTCCTGATTTTACCTGATTATTTACTGTTAAAACTGCAGATTTAACCCTCGAATGCATACTGTTGCCATATGGCAACATGATCCACTTTATTCTATTAAAAGTAGAGCTCCCTCTCGACAAATCTGCGTTTTTTCATCTATTACATTCCATTTTGAAGCTATATTTACTAATAAAATCCTCATAGATGACAGTAGTAAAAGTGTATTCAAAATTAAAGTGTGAAGCTATTAACTGCTGTAAAATTACGTCTTTGGCAGTATTCAAAGTGTAATAATATTAGTACTAAATTAGAAATAAATTGTTTTGAAAAAAAAAACAATTATAGTTCAAGAGGGTTATTTTAAAATATATCTAGTAGTTTTCTAATCATTCTTATCAAAATTGGAATTTTGTAGTTGGTTTTTTCCGTATGGCAATATTTTTTAAAATTGAAATTATTTAAATTCCAAAGCAGTTAATTTTTTTTCAGTATTTTTCCCATAATGTATGAGTATTAAAGATACAAATATATTTTTTATGGATGAAAAAAATCCATGCATTACAGAGTTAATGGTCATTAAATAATCAGTAAGATGATGTCTTACTAAAATTTTGTAATTTTAATAAGCTCAGCAACAGTTTCTTCAGTAGGCATTCGGAATAAGTCTGGAATTTTTGACACGTGTTCATGTAATTATTAGTGAACAAATAAAATAGATATTATGTATGCTTTTCAAAAAAATTGAAAAATGTCGAAACTTTTATTAAAATAAATATACATATATATAAATGCTTTTAAAAAACTCCTTACATTTTATGTTTTTATAAGGTAGAAATTTAATATATTGTGTCTGCGATTGGGTTAAAAAGGGGGAATATTTTTGAACTGGATAGTGGAGTGTATATAGTTACAAATTATTTTTTACTTAAAAAACACATCCGTCAGAACAACGTGCATTTAAATTTTTAAAAAGAAGATTTCCTAAACTTTTCTGCTTTAGTTGTGTTGCAATGCAATGTATACACGAATTACGAAGTGCAGGAAGTGTGCTCTGGCCTGCAGTAAAGCTGAAATGACCATTCCAAGGCAGCTCCCTAGGCTCCAAGACATCCGGCGACCGATAACAGACAGGTTATATTACTGCTATCTATTGTAACTATTAAAAAACTATCACGAAGCTGAAAATATCCAGTCCAGCAAAGATGGTATCCACAAATGAAAAATATGAGTCTGATCTCTCCGAGTTCAAAGTGCTCATTAAGTTTTTTGTATTTTATGGTTTTTTTAATCTTTACATTGACTTACACCTTCTGACACTCATTACACTTCTCTTAATTTTAAATAACTATGTCGAGTTTTTTAATGTGTGGTTTGCATTTTTTGTTATAGTTTTTTCTTTAAATATAAGTAATGCTTTTTTTAACTTTTTTGGCCAAAGGAAGAATTAAAAATTTAAATGCGTACGTATTCCTGATGTCAAAAAGTCACTTTTATTGGATGAATTTGTTATTGATAAAATAGGAAGTCATTAGATTTACACCATATTACATATTATTTTAAGAACTGGGTAAATAATAATAATATTTTTATAACAACGTGCAAAAAAGTTCACTTTTTTGTATCATATTTATTCATAAATCGTTGCGAAGGTGACACTTTACGTGCTTACGTCACAGACAGTGGCGAAAATGCTATTTTCGGTACTAGTGCGGTAAAGTAAATAAGAGTATCTGATTGGTAGAAAAACAAAATGTCATGAATATCTCCATGGAAACTAAATGATGTCATGAAACTCACTTATTTCAATTGGTTCATTACTTTTGCATTGTCTAATATCTCCATGGAAACTACAAGTACTACAGAAATTATTAAAGGAAATTAAATAAGACAAAAGTAGGAACACAAATTTCACGCTTTTGCACGTTATTATTAAAATATTGCGGGCAAGCACGTGCCAAATAATACTTTATTAAGTTCTTGTCATTATTTCACTCGCTCGTACCTCGCTCGTGAAATAAAAGCCATTATTCTTTTCGTCACTAGTTGCTTAAATAACTATTTTATAATCACGTGTGTGAAAAAAATCCAACTTTTAACCACAACTTCCAACCACAAGTTTACATTTCGAAAAATAAATTAGTAAAATTGTTGCTTTAAAAAAAGTAGCGAAAATTTACATATTCTTTATACAAATTTAGAATGTTTTATGCATCTTTCTTCATTTATATATAATGAACCTTCAAAATAACTTTATTGTGTTATTATAACAATCCAAATTGAATTATTGCACAAAAATAAATATTTTTTTTCAAGAATTTTATTTTTATTTTAAATAAAGTTTCTCGTACGTTTGATGTCATGGCAACAGTGAAAATATTGAATAAAAATGGAATTCGCGTGTTATTTTAATGTAGATTAAATTTTTAGTTATTTAAATTTTAAATAAACTTCTAATTTAAAATTTTTAATGAAATTTGAAATGTAGCCTAAACTGATTTTTTGCTTCAAAATGACGTATTCCGCTTGTTTGTGAGACTTGCGGTTCGTTCTGTGAAAGTGGGTGACGGACAGAACGATTATACAACCTTCCACTTTTTACGTTATAAACGTAGTGTGGAAGCTAAAATAAGTTGGCCTTTTGTAGTTTCGGATATTCATCGTTAGCCGATCTACTTTTACGTAAAAAAATTAGCACGTTAATTATTTTTGAATCGATTAGATTTGATTTTTTCACGTAATTATAAAAAATAATGTATGAAACACGTGTGAAAAGTAAACTTCTTAAAATACGTATCATTAGTTTAGTTTAGTTCGTATCATCGTCGCACTGGAGCTACACGAGGGCTATTGACGACGGGCGTCGTATTTTAGAACCACAGTCAAGTGACGAGCCGACACCTGAAACACGTGTCATTATTTCACTCGTTCGGAAATAAAATCCACTAGTTAAGTGTTACTTTTCATACTTGTTGCATAAATAACTACTTTGTCTTTTCAAAACTCTCTTATTCTATAAAAATACCAAAAACACTTCCGAAAAATGAAATTAAAAACGTTATTGCAAACAACAAGTCTTGTTTACCCAAGTTTACAGAACAGTAAAATATTTAAAGATGCGGCCAGAAGGGATTTTTCTCGCCAAAATATCATAGCGCCAAATAAGAAGCCAAACCCCAGCTCTTTGCCTCTAGCATCTCCCAGCTCTTTGCCTCTGGCAAAGAGTTGGGAGATTGAGGCGGAGCATGAACACGTCAGGTGGAGTGAGCAACCCTTAATTACCGCCCAGTCATTTTTGCAAGGAATCCCTTATTCTTTGCGCATGCGTAGTAAACACAAAATAAGGTTAGAGTTAGCGTTACGGTTTCCCCCTAACCGTATGCAAAATCTCTCTAATGTAGGAGCTCATCGAAGCGAGTTACTGGTTTACTAGTGACATCTATTGATCAAAATAGAAATCGTCTGTTCCCATCGAGTTCTGTTCCTCAAATAAGTTGGTGCTGCTATCTACTGGTAGATCTAAAACTAGCTGTGACAAAGAGCTATGAAGGGGTAAGTAAGAGTAAATCAGTAAAACTTCAATAAAAGACTTAAACTAAAGCGTTGTCTCAGAATTAAGACAAAAACACCGTCAAATAAATTTTTTCTTTTAGACATTATGCCCACCAATCTTACGGTTATGCATGCTCAGTATGTAATTTTCTGTTTTTAACCTGTACAACCATCAATTTTAACGGAATGAATTTTATTTTCACCCAAAATGAAAATTTTACCCTTAATCGGCAAGTTTGTTCTCAATTTATTCAAAACCTTCGTCATTTCAGTTGTTTCCAAAAAATACGATATTTAATTTTTTTATTCATTTCATCTGTTTACCGCCAAACAACTAAACTTTTGTACTTTTCTTTTATTGTTTTTTTGCAAACTGCGAAGTGGAACTTTCGACTACTATTCTAGTTTTTCATTTTAGAATTTTAAAAAGTCAACGTTTATCTTAAAATCATAGCATTAAAGATAAAGACTTAACAAAACTCAATAATTTTGGTTTTGTGTGAAACTATAGCTTGTCGAACATGATGAATCAACAAATCTCCAAACGTGTAACAGGTTCAGCACTGTCACAACATTTTGGAAAATCTGTCATTCTTCTTGGAGAGTTTGTACAGGTACCATGCTATAAAAATTGCTATTTTTGGTTAAATTTTCATATTTTCCCCTTATACCTGTCATTTACTCTGTTGTCACTGGTAATCAGGCAACTGTATCTTTGAAAACGTGTCGCATTTTTTCTTAACACGTTCGTTTATGAGAAAATTTTGAAGAGCTGTCTGGGGTCAAATGATTTCGTTAATTTCATACACTATTTTCGCTGATTGAAAACTTAGCGTCGGGAAAACTGCTAGAATCAGGTGCGGGCTGGTTTCATTTTCAAAAACTAGTTACTTGACATATGTCTCCATTTCATTAAATTGAAAGTGCTAATAATGCTTTGAATATTTAAGGTCATCAAAAATTCTCGTTGCAGATTTGAACAAAATAAGTAGTTTATGCCAAGATATTTTTGTTTTAAAAAATAAGTTGCACAGTAGTTACACTTTGAAAAGTAGTCTAATTAATGACAGCATGTTCTTAGTATTCCGCAGATCTTGGCTGGCTAGACCCCCTGATGAGAAAGTCAGTCAGGATCTAAAATCTTCATTTTTTGTTTTCTTTTTTGTATTTCAACGTATTTTTTGAGTTGTCTCCTAGAATTAGATTATGCAGTATATTGAATTTATTTCATTCCAAAATAGTGATTCCAAATGCCAGCTTGACAGCTAGCCCCATATGCCAAGAGGCATGTTAAACTAAAAATTAACTGAGGGCTGGTGCCTATTTATTTCACTGTAGTCTAGGATCCTGTAGCTAATTTCTTGCCTTGAGCACTTAACATTACAAATGAGTGTACCCAATAAGGGGAGGGTGTAGGCTATATAGCCCATTACTCTTAGCACATATGATGACAGAAATATGTAAATGATGCCTTGATCTTATCTTAAAAATACAACAAGTACTTATTTAAAATTTCTCAAACTGCTCAATAATGAAAGCGTCTGTTGAAGAGAACATTTAAGTACATTTTTCTTACTAAAAATTGCTGTGTACTTACGATCAATAGGAAAATCGGAACTTGACTATTTGTTTTTTTGTTCTGATAAAAAGTTCTTTAAAAAGTTTTCTTTAAAAAATTTGTTCTAATAAAGATTTAATTTGTTCTTCGGTAGAAATTTACTGTACGGTAACCATTTTCGAACTTTCCGAAATCGCGCCAGAAGTCCGTATTCTGGCGACTTTTGACGTGATGCTCTCTTCACAACGATGACGTTTTCCGGCAACCCTATCTAACCATTATGCCTTTCGGTCAGGTCAGACAGGTTGCCATCAAAAACTATTTATCGGAAAATCGCGTCAATGGTTACCGTACAGTAAAGGTGAACCTTGTTCTTCAAATAATTTATGCTTAAAAAAACAGTACAAAATGGTAAAAAAATTGCTGGGCAGGCTTCTTAAGGTTTACCATCTTGACAGTCCTCCTTCCTGCACTTCTTGCGACTTATTCAAAATGACTTGAAGATATATTCATGTTGTTGCGCTCCTAACTTAAAAACAGACTATGATGAGTATGTGAAGAAAGCTGATTACCTTAACTTTTGTACGTGCTTCTACTGTTTGCATGTTTTAGTCCTTTCAATCAAACAATTTTATTTTTTGTCCCAAAAATTACTAAAAAATAATTCAACCTATTTTCAAAAAAATTGAATTCTGAAGTTTTTTTTGGGAAAACTATCTTTAGAAATTTAATCTTTACCTGCATGTACGTTAATCCTACCCCCCCATGATAGTATGGCAAGAGCCCGGCATCTGATCCCTTACAGCTTGATCTCATGGTGATTATGGGACTAATGGACTTGGGTGTTCTGCGAAAACCTGGTGTATCCGCACCGGGGACCTCTTCACTTAATGAATCAAGGTCTGTACGGATTAGATTTACTGTACATTAACCATTGGCGCGGTTTTGTCGGGTTTAGAGTTAAATAATTTTCTGTGGCAACCCGTCTGACTTCGACTGATGATTCGAATTCCTGGACTTTGCGCAACGATTACGTATTCCGGTAACTCTGTTACCCTTATTTGCTTATTTTGGTTGGGTTGCTGTTCTGGAAAGTCCGAAGAATACAGACTTTTGGCGAGATTTTGGAAAGTTGTCCAATGGTTACCGTACAGTAAATTTATACCGTCTGTACGGTTGTGAAATTGGAAGGATGAAAGAAAATGATGTGAAATTGTTTTCATTTATTTTGTGCATTTTTTTATTGTATACGCTTACAGTATTAATTCAATTTCAGCACCTTTGTTTAGTCGGAATTTTCACAATAAACATACAATACAAATATTTGTTTTTTTTTCTCTCTTTGCCAAGTGTAAACCACTGCAAAGTAAAGTTGCGTGCTAATATTCCAAGGCAAGTTGATTACCAGTCGGCTAACGTTCTGCATGATAGTTTTCTTGTAAAATTGACAATGAAACTTAAATCGAATATTTTTAGCATGTTTTTTAATAAAAATAGTACTCTTTTTATTTGGCATTTTAAATTAGTTACGACTAATTGTGAACTATGTTTAAACAAGTGATTTAATTTCTTAACCTCAAATTCTTATAAATAATTTTTTAAACTATTATTGGGCTCATTTGTTTCCTTCTATAGTGATAGTGGGACCGAATTTTCATAAGAGTTCCAAAAAACTGGGACTTTTTTTTATTAGATAACTTTTAGGAAATAAATTTGTAAACAAAAAATAGTTAAGGACCAGTCCCTTGTGCTTGTTACAGCTAGTAGTAATTAGGGATGCACCGAATATTCGGCTACTTTAGCCGAATATTCGGTTTGGCCGAATAGCTTTACTATTCCGCCAAATAGTCAACCGAATAGTGAAATTTGAATTTTTTCAAATTGAGTCATTCCACGTCAAATCGACCAGCTCAAAATCTTCATGTCACATAATTCAATCTTGATTTTATTCCATGTACTAGAGAAAAATTTATTAGACACTTATTTTTTATTTTTTCAAAATTTTAAGAATTAAGAAAGATATGATTTTTTGAAACCGAAAAGTTTTGCCTAATTTTTTCTCATTTAGCATTGCGGTCTATTTAAGTCAGAGGAGAATAACATTAGTTCCAATGGAGAAATGGGTACAATAGGTTTGTGTTTATAAAATAATATGTGCAAGCGACTAGATTTTTTTAAATACTTCGTGTTATTGAAAAATGTAAGTATTTTCCTTCTTTCAAATTTTAACTTGGTATATTTGTAATATAAATATTAATTGAAATTGCAAAGGTACAAGAGACTTACATTTTTCAATAATACAAAGTGTTTAAAAATATTTGCTATGGCATTTCAACGCGGTATGGTATTTTAACGCTTACACATATTCTTTCATAAACACAAACCTATTGTACCCATTTCTCCATTGGAACTAATGTTATTCTCCTTTGACTTTAAAAAAAAAATTGGTAGAAGGAGTTTTGGGAACAACAGTGCACTTTACCAAAATGTTACCATTAGTAATAGTATTCCATACAAAAATTTGTTAGTTGTTCCCAGGTTACCCTTTTTAGTTATACTCATTCGAAAATACTAAATTTCCCATAGACCACAATGCTAAATGAGAAAAAGTTGGGCTTAACTTTTCGGTTTCAAAAAATCATAACTTTTTTAATTCTTAAAATTTTGGAAAAATAAAAAATATGTGTCGAATAAATTTGTCTCTAGTACTTGGAATAAAATCAAGATTGAATTCTATGACATGAAGATTTTGAGCTGGTCGATTTGACGTGGAATGACTCCATTTCTTCATGTTATCTTCTAAAACATTGAAAAATTCCCAAACAGGACTTGTTTTCTTTTTACTATCTACTTCTGTTTTAGTTTTTAGCTTCCACACTACGTTTATAACGTAAAAAGTGGAAGGTTTTATAATCGTTCAGTCCGTCTGTCACCCACTTTCACAGAACGAACCGCAAGTCTCACAAACAAGTGGGATACATCATTTTGAAGCAAAAAATCAGTTTAGGCTACATTCCAAATTTCATTAAAAAATTTAATTAGAAGTTTATTTAAAATTTAAATAACTACAAATTTAATCTACATTGAAATAACATGCGAATTCCATTTTTATTCAATATTTTCACTGTTGCCATGACATCAAACGTCTGAGAAACTTTATTAAAAATAAGAATAAAATTCTTGAAAAAATATTTATTTTTGTGATATAATTCAATTTGGATTGTTTTAATTGCACAATAAGTTATTTTGAAGGTTCATTACATATGAATGAAGAAAGATGCATAAAAAATTCTAAATTTGCATAAAAATATGCAAAATTTCACTTTTATTTTAAAGCAACAATTTCACAAATTTATTTTTCGAAATGTGAACTCGTGGCTGCAAAAAAGTAGTTATTTATAAAATATATCATTATCCTTCAAGCTTCAAAAAAAATTAGCAAACGATAAAGATTAATTATCAAATCAGCAGAAGAAGATTAAAGAAAATTATTAATTTTGACTTATAAAAGTTTGAATTAGAACTAGCTTAAGGCCCTGCTTGGCGAATTTGTTTCTAAGGTGTTGTTAGCGTGTTTCCTGTTGTGCGTAAATGTTGTGTGGAAGCGGTCTAAGTGACAGATTCTGTAACAAACCAACTTGTTATACTTCCATTTTCGTGTTGTGATTTTACCAAGTTTCAAACACTTTCTAAAAGGCTTGTTTTAATAATAAACGAGTACTACTTTTTTGTGTTTTGCTTTAATTAAAAATTTAATAGCTATATTGCATTAAAATTATTGTGCGCATTTGTCCTTATATGCATATCTTAAATTAAAATTAATGAATAATAAATACAACTTACTTAGATCTGACAAAAAAATAAAAATTGGTTTATGCAGGCTGAATATTCGGTTTTCGGCTAAGACTTGGGCCGAATATTCGGTATTCGGCCAAATATGGTATTCGGTGCATCCCTATTAGTAATTATTCACATCACATCACTTAACCCTTTCAGTCCCACTGATACCATTTGGCATCATCATGTTTTTGATCCCTATTAAAAAAATAATAGGGTTGACATCTATTGGAATTAATGATATATATATTTTCTAACAGAAAAAAGTTTGAAAAATTGAATATTATGCTTTTTGATATCATAAATGGTTATAGACAATCAGAATTTTTTTTCTAAAATGATGATGCAAAATTGTCATCAGGACTGAAAAGGTTCAGTACTAACTAAACTACTAACTGTCTGTTGCCTCCTAACAAAAATAAAGGAATTGTAAAAATTCCTCCATTGGAAGTTCATAAATTTAAATTTTGTCCAAATTTTAAAGCATTTCATTATCATAATTTTTAAAAGATAACTAGATTTTATTCAAAAATCAACACTAAAGTTTAAATTTGGTTGATGTTTCTATATTTACACAAGTTGATTATTGTAATTCTTTCTTTCGCAGCTGGAACCAAGTGGCCAAGTTTTCACCCTCCGAACTTCCAGCAGCGATGTTGTGACAGTGCAGCTGCGAGAACCTGTAAGTCAGCTATAATTTCTCAGACATTTGCATAGCATTTATTTACTGTGTGCCGAAGTTCAATTGTTTTAAGATGAGGGCCCTTACTCTCCGACCCGACGATGCTGACCTCTTCGGTCATTTTGCAACTCCCGAGCACTTTGGATTTTTCATGACTCATTTGTCTGCGTTCAAGAGGATGTGGGAGGCAGAGGGCAAGGTGTACTGGCTGAGATTTTTGGTGTGCGTGAAAGACACCTTGCAAAACACCCTCGAGAATAAGCCCGAGTTTGAATTCATGTTTGACACTGTCTACTTGGAGCAAATACAGAGCTTAATTTACATCAACATTCACAAAAAGTTTGTTCATTCTACATACGGTGTGGCAAAGTCCTTCATGGAGCAGGCGTTTGTTTTGACTAGGAATTTGAGTAATTTGAAAGAACAAACTAGAATGAAGAACCCTTTTTATGCAAAAGATACTAGAGAGGCTTTCAGGGCACTATTAGGGAAACCCGAGGTAGATGAAGATATACCATTTGTACCTGTAACTTTCATGGCATCAATGTATGGTTTCTTTGTTGCTTCTGTTTGCACATTGCTGAAAAGATGGTTGAAAGAACCTGATTTGACAGAAGAAGGCAAAAAGAAATTGGATTACACCCACTTTTATTGGAAACCCCACCCAGAATGGTCAGAAGACGGTTATTGGCCTACCTGTTTTGACGAGTACTTGTCTTATACTTATAAAAAGGATTTGTGTAAAATGTTACTTACTTCTAATATCCATGAAATATTTCTTAGTCAATTGAGTCATAGTCCTTGTGTTAGTAATTCTGGTGATATTAATATATTTGACCTCCTAAGTCATTATGATGATGATGAGGAGGATGATTATGACGAAGAGGTGACTGAGGATGATGAACCTTTCCTGATGAACCAGATAGGTTATTTGCAACCACATGTCCAAAATTGTGCTCTGCATAGTAACTGTCATCAAAAAGTGTTGCATAATTCCAAGTGTTCCCAACCGTATCTATGTAAGGGATCTGACATTTGCAGGGTGACTTGTGAAAATACTAAAAAAAATATGCATGTTAATGTTCCGCTCACAAATTTTTGGAAAAAAATTACCTGTGAAACATTTGCTTGTAAAGGAAGCAGTAAAAAAAGGCATGTATCTACTCTTGCTCTTTCGCAGGATACTCAAATTGAAACATTTATTCATGTAACAGAAAGCATAGATAATTCGAGCCAAATTTGTAAAGATTTGCAAGAAACAATGCAGGCTGAAATGGAGTGTGATTTCACTAACAATCCAGAATTTCTAAACAGCTTTAATCAACATAAACGAAGAGAGGATGTTAAAAATAAACTTAGAAATAAGCTTAATCAGAAATACTCGGTTCGTGAAAAGTTTAACGATCCAGATTTTCGCCAAGGTTTATTTCAAGGTGCTCAGAAACTTTGGTTCAATAACAAGCTCAGTGAAGAACTTACCATACCTATATTCTCAAATAACCAACAACATAAGAAGTGGGTTTATGCGGCAGGTAGTATTTTTAACAGTATGAAGAATGTAGAAACAACAATCGCAGTTGGCACACATAGCATCTTAACAGGCCCTATAGTTACAAGTACTTCATCTAAAGCTTGCTGTCCGACACCCGTGTGCACGAACATTAAACCTGAACTCTCAATTGCTGTTCCCTGTGAACCCAAGTCTAAAAAAGCTAAAAAGAAAAAGAAGAAAGGCAAAGCTGCTAATGAAAATAAAGATGTTCCTGCATTAGACACCAACAACTCAGCTGTGGCATCTACTACTACTCACCAAAATAGTTGCCCTCTCCCGGAAATTCCTACCCTTAAACCCGGCACAAAAAAGGAACCGGCACAGCTCCCTGAACCGCTAATTGCTGTCCCCACTGAATCTAAACCAAATTCTCAAAAGAAAAAGAAAGGCAATACTTCAAATGAAAATAAAGATGCCTCTACGTTAAGCACAACTGCACCGTCTAATTCTACTACCAAGCTAAATAGTTGTGACCAACCCAGCCTGCCAACCCATCCAGTAGGTATCAAAGAAAACCCAGCTCAGCTCCCTGAACTGAAAGTTGTTCCCAATGAACCCAAATCTAAAAAGAAAAAGAAAGGCAATGCTTCGAAGGCGACTGTAGATACCCCTGCATTAAGCCAATGCAACCCGACTACCAATATGCCGAGCACAGTAAATACTGACTCAGCTAGCAACGATTCACAAGCTAACGCCAAAAAGCCCGCATCAATCATTAAATCTACCGTTGATAAGTCACTTGAGAGCAGTGATAAATCCCAAAAGAAAAGCCAATCACTTACTGTTGAAAAGAGCAAAAATACTGAAGGTGCAAATGTTGGAGAAAGTAAAACTTGTGAGTGTTCAAATGGAGGAAATAAAAGCATCATAGTTGCAGTAGATGGCAAAAGTACTGGGGTTGCAGTAGATAGAGAGACAAAAGGTTCAGAAGATGTAGCAGAAAATACTGGCCAGCTTTGTTTTCGTGGTTGTATACCTGCATTTAAAACTGGTCATGAGTGTACGGAAAAATGTTGCTGTACTGGTTGTGATAAAAAGAACTCTCCAACACCAGTAGATATTAATGCAGTAATAACAAAGAAACCTAAAAAGAGGTCAGACTCCAAAGTTAATGAAATAGAAGACCCTGTGATAAATATAAGTGATAAACAATTAATTGAGCAGTCTAAAAGTGCTACAATTGATTCAAATAAAAAAGCAGGTAATCAAAATAAGGCAGAAAAACCTGTGGCAGATGAAAATCTCAAAACTGTTCTTTCTGGTGATAGTGACTTAAACCACAATGCCAAACAAGCTGTAGATAATGAGATCAGTAAAGATTTGATGGTAGTTTCTAATGATAACACAATAAATCAAAGTCTAGGCGCAGTACAAGTTTTAAAGGAGGAATTTATCAATAGTTCTGAGACTGAAGTAGATGAATTATGTCAAAAAGAAGCCGAAAAAGTTTTAGACGATAACCAACTTGCAGAAGATTCTTCAGATTTGAAAGTTAAATTAATCCAAGAAAATGGAGCCGCATGTCAAACTGATGATGGGGGTGAGACTTTGTCTGATGCTGTTGCGCTTGAAGCAAATGCAGCGATAAGCAATTTGAAATTTGACAGCAAGGAGGACAAACCTGTGGAAGATTTCTTAACCCTTATTGGTGTATTGAAGGACAATCCAAGTGCTACTTCAGCAACCAAGGCTTGTACGGATGCACCATTGACTGATGCAACAGGTGACTCCGATGTGAAGAACAAGAAACTGAAACTTAAGACCTGTGCATTTTGTGGCAAAAAAGAGGTTACGCCCAAAACTTTCAAAAGATGTGCGAAATGCAAGTCGCAAAATCTTGCTGTGCAGCGGTATTACTGTTCAAGGGAATGTCAGATTGACGATTGGCAAAAGTCGCATAGAGATGAACATTTAAAAAACTTGTTGTAAATTTAGATAAATAAATTGTTTTTAATGAAATTCAGTTACCTATGTTAATTTCAACTTATTAAAATTGTTGTTTGTTTTGTAGAGTAACTCCTTCAATTGTATAATAACTTTTTTTCTTTAAAACTTTGTCTCATCAGACTGCACTAAGTTAGGTTCTTTTTAATTTTAAAAATATAACAATAGCGCACCAGTAAGTAATTGCTATTGCTACATTTTTTAAAATTCAATAATTTATTTGCTTATTTCTGTATCTTAAAGGCAGATAAAGGTTTTCTTTTAAAAAACTTTTCAATAAATGGTGATATTAATTTTAAATCACCCCATCACTTGCTTGTACAATTTAGACATTTTCATTCATTGTAAACTGTTTTGTTACATTTGCAAAATCTGTTATTACCGCCAATGAGGAAGTTCGGCATTTTTCTTAATATTTAAATCAAGTGAGAATGCTGAGAAACTCCTGTGTCCAACATATTTCTTCATTCTGCTAAATATGTAATTGCCCTGTTTCAAGTCTTGAGTAGCAGCAGAAATGCTCAGGTTCAGCAGATTAACTAAGATTCATCAATCTAAAAAGCTTACAAAAAAAACTATGCTTAAGGTGAAAAGCAGCTGATGACGTAGTTTGTGCATAAGTTCTACGGCCCTGTGCTTCAGAGTATCAGATACATTTTGTGGTCAAAGGGGTTTAAAAAATTTTCTAAGCCTTTATCCTTTTAATTGAATATCATTCCTTGTTTAATACCTATTTACTTTCAGTAAGACAAAAACAATTGAGCTGATAAAAAAACCAATTTCATTAATTATCCAGGTGATATTTATTCAAATAAATCCAATATCTTATTGCCGCCTTATTCAATAGAATATTGCAGAAATCCAACACACAGTGTCTACCGGTCAAGAAAGTCCCTAAAATGTCGTGAAATTAGAGCAAAGGTCACGAAAATTTAAGACGAATTTTCTCCAGAATTTATATTGTTAGTATTTTGTAGTCTTTCATTTTTCTGGGGAAGTCCTTAAAAAATGTTAGAATTTTTTCCCCCAATAAGTATATGATGCAATAGCGGCTTAAATTTGCTCTGTATTGCATCAAGTATTATTTTATGGTTTGTCCTTGTAATTTTTTCGTTGACGGATTAATCATTGAAACGGTCAGTGCTGAAAGTGTGGGTAGACGCGGAGTGACATGTCACCCCACTTCAAGAAATTGGCTATCCATCCCCCCACTTCTTATATCTCTCAAATCTATAATCCATAGAGGGGGGATGGCATTCTAATTGAAGGCATCCCCTCACTTATTTTTTCCCACTTTCACCACTGGAAACGGTTGTAAAAGTTTCTGAAAAAGGTGAAGAAATGTTCTATAAAAGGTCCTGAAAAGGTCAAGAAATTAGATTTGACAAATATGGTCTAGACACCCTGCAATATTGTTTAGCTTAAGCACACGTTGGGTCTGTTGAACTGTTTACTGTAGTTTCGCTTACGAATTTGATGTTACTTTTTTTTTCCAAAATACAACACAAAATGGAAAATCTTAAACTCGAACTTCCTCACTTTTTTTATTCTTGTTATTTAAAACTAAAATTCATCCTTTCTTGGGTTGGAAGCTCTAACTTCAAAATATTTTTACTTTTTCCTTCAGTATTCCATTTTATTTGCATTCCATATATGGTCTATAAATACTTAGTCTTAGAATTTGCCTATTTAATTTTTCTATTTTTACTCATAATTAAAGTAAGAGACTTTGGTAATGCTTTGTGTTCAGTTTACAAGTTTCTATTTTTCTATTAAGAGTTTATTGCATAGAAATATGGTTCACGCATTACATTTCTCGTAAACCAATAAACCGAACAATGTATTTCTGAATAGAAATTGAAAAATTAAAATTCTTTGTGTGATTAAATTTGTCATGCATGAATTGTTCAGTGTTAAGGTATTCATATGTCTTGTATTTTGTTTATTTCGATAAGCAGGAAGCTGATCTTTGCATGACAAATTTCTTGCCCATTATCATTAAGGGGTTAATATTTCGGTAATTTGGTCTACACAAAATTTATTTATGCAACTCAAATTTATTGCTAGATACTTTTGCAGTTAAAATCCATTAAACTTGTATACAATTCTTTCAATTTCCCAGAACTGTATAGTGATTTTGTAATAAACCGCTTTTTAGTTAACCACAATCCCAGTGGCAGAAACTCAGCGTCCTAATGCCTAGTGTGCTAGAAACAATAATAATAAAAAATCACAACTTCTAGATACTTTTTCCCCTGGCAGTACGCTGGGAAAACAGCAAACATTTTGCAAACCCCAGTAAAAATGGTTGTGGACATAATCCCAACTGCCAAAATCCTGACAAATCGCTAAATTAATTATGCTATGCCTAATTAAGGGCAATTCATTTTTATAAAACTGGTTCACAATCGCTTGACATCTTCGATGAAAGGTTCTGCCATTGGGAATTATTTATTTGAACTTTTTTTTAATGTGATAGCAGTTACTTGTACTTTTATTCCTAAGTATTGAACTTGTTTTTATAAAGCACTATAAACTTAAGGTTGTTCAATTGATTGTTGAGTGTTAAATATTGATTGTAAATGTTTATACAAGACACTATATTTTAAACAAGCAAAAATAAAATTGCATGGTTGCAAAAGCTCATAACTGCCATGTGTCTCTTCAATTTTTTAAAAAAAAATACCAGTAAAATCTGTGATTTTATAAATATCCCTGCGGATACCTTTTCATGTATAAAAAAAATTAAATTATTTCAGTTATTTTGTTAGTGCCATTTTCTGACCTTTTGATAAAACTTGTTCCATTTAAATCTTCAAAAATAAATCTCCCATACTTAATAAAATGGTTACCTGAAATTAGTTAAATTTAATAATATAACTGATACTACAGGTCTTGAAAAATTTAGTTTTTCTTTCTTTCTGTGGCTGATAAACTGCACAGAATCCTCTATTATTATATTTTAAAAACATAAGTATTTACTTTTTGTGCTTAAAGTAAATACTTCTTTTGAACTTGCATTGCTTTTAAGCACATCTTAGGCATAATTTTTTTTTGTTTGTAAATATAAAGCTAAAATTGACAGTTTAATTTTTGTGTTACGTAAATTTAATTCTTTCAGAGCTCCGTACTTTCCCTTCCTTCCATGTCCCAAAATGTTTGAAAAATTATTTATATTCAACTTAAAGAATATTAAAACTGTGTAACTGTCCAAAACCTGTACAACTTTTGATTTTCCTTACTGCTTGAAAACCAATCGAAAATGTTTTCATAGTTAAAAATACCATAATAAAAATCAAATGCAACCTAACTGCAATATATATCTTTTATATTTGTACAAAGCCACAGTGCGATATGTAGGCAACTGGCTAAAATCAACATATCTAAGACTGGCTAATCAACACATCTAAGAGGCAAATTATGGTTTTTAGTCTTAATGTTGGTGTCCAATTTAAAATACTGTACTTGAGTACAAAGTGAGCTCTATATTGTTCCAAGCAAAGGACTGGTATTAAATTGATTAAAAAATGTATGGTCATTTTGCCCATACACTAATAATTAATCATAATAAATAATAGTAAATATTTAATATTGCTTATAAATTCACAGAAATGAGATCTTTGTTTCATTTATGAATGACCAAAGCTATAAGTTTTATTTATTTTTCCAAAAATACTGATAAGTAATAATTAACAAGCATATAATAAAAGATTTTATCCACTAATAAAATTTGTTATCGAAACCAATTTTGCATTTTCCTAAAATATAATTGACAGTTATAATAAAATTTTAAATGTGTCGATAATGGCTTTTGTTAAATAAAATATTCAATTAATGTAAGATATGTTTTAATTCTGTTTAAGGCTTTGTGAAGAAGTCTCAAAACAGAAATTTCATAAATAGGTCCCTGATGCACATTCTCACACAGACAAAAAAAATGCTAAAAAACCGAAATAGTTCTTTTTCTGAAATTAACAAATTATTGGTTGTTCATTAACAAGTAGTAGGTAAAAGGATAAAAAATTAATCAAGTTTACGCATTTCAAGTACAATCACAACATATTTTCTCATCAAAAAAAAGGTTTACTTTTTAGCCTTTTTTCTGGTATATCTTATGGTAAGTTTCAAGTTCCATCTTTTTCATTATGTACTTGTGAGTGAAATCTTATAATATAAATATTTGGGGCAATTTGATTTTTTTTTTACTTTTTCAAATTTTGAATGCTAAGTTTATCATACTATGTATGATTATTTAACTACATTTTTTAAGGGGAGGGTATCAATTATTGTACTTATTAATAATTATAAAATGTTATTAACCAATAACATTTATTATTTTGTTATTAACTAATAATAAGGTCATTTCAGTATTAAAATCTGGGTCAGGGAGCTCTTTTTTTTATTAATAGTAGTAAGAAATTGGTTTCTAAAGAACTGAGTTTTCAAAATTCAAATTAGTTTCTTTATTTAAAATTAACAGAAAATATTGGTGTAATGGCCAAAAATCAACCTATACCTATCAACCTATTTTCTGGTGCAATATTTAGAGGCCAAGTTCAATTTTGTGCTATGTTTATGTAGGAGAATGGGTTTCTAAAACTACTTTATTGGAATGTAGGATATTGGCTATTGGAAAAAGTGCTTTTATGCAGAACTTTAAAAAAATAATTAGTTTTTAATAAGTTACTAAAAAAACTAATTAGTAATTAAGTTTTTTACACAAAAAAATGTTTTGCAAACAGTGACAAACCTGGTTATAAAGTAACTGGAAAGTGATCTATTTTTTAAATCAGATCTTGTTTTTACTTGCAATGATTTCAAAATGCTTAAAATACAATCTTGCTCCTGTTACTTTTTGAATGTCCCTTGTTAACATACAACAAAGTTGCTTCCTTTTGTTGGTACTTAAAAACCCATTTGTGAATTCCAGTGAGGAATAAAAACGTTAAGTTTCAAAATTATTTTTTTCTTGTAACTTTTCCTACATAAACTGTTCAGTACTAGATTTGATTTGTTGTGCATTTTGTTTATTTAGATAAACTTACGCAGAAAGCTTATTTAACCTTGCACATTTTCCTGAGTTAATATTTTGTATTCTTCGGGCAAGTTACATTTTTGAATATTTTAAATAGAATCTTAAGGTTATGTGGCAAAAATCATTTTCAAATATATGATAAATTTTTCTCAATCTATATAGGTGCAGGATTTGCTGGAGGGATACATTGAAGTTCATGGCACTGTAGGAAACAATAATACCATTCAATGTCAGCAGATGGTTACTTTTCCAGTAGCACACTCGGAAAAAATGGGTAAATCAATTATTTGTTTAACTTTTACTGTATACAAACCAAATATATAATTTTGAAAATAACTTAATTAATACTTTTTCTTTTAGATTTGTCTTTGTATAATGAAGTGATAACAATGGCTAACCGACTTCCTACCAACTACATAACTATGCAGTAGAGCAGAAAAAAACCTTCATGTTTCAGTTTTGATATCATTTTGTGGAAACATCATTTGAATAAATATTTTTGTCTTAAAGCTGTTGCTACGTTGTTATTTAGATACACATAGTATATGTGAAGTGAGTAAAGAGTAACATAAGAAGTATTATATTTGAAGAGCGTAGTGGAAGAATGTGATAGGTGAAAATATACTTTAAAGTGTTTAGTTTGCACTCGATCTGTGCAAAGTAGTACTTGAACACAATGGGAAAAAAACATTTTAAGGGTTGGTTGTTATTTTTTTCCTCAACAAGGCTGCTTTTTGGCGGTCAAGCCTTTGCAGACTTGACATTTTTTCCAGAATCGAGAGCCTTTTTTTGTGGCACCATCTAGGTGGCTCTGATTACCAACTTTGACATTTTGATTGCAATGAAATCTGTGCTGTCTGATAATGTTAAAGTATGCCAAGATTTAATTTTGCTGAGAGAACCCAAGCCAAATGGATACTCTAGGGATCTTTTACATGTCACACATGACATGCGTGCCGACCATTTTTCCATATTTAGTTTATAAAAAAAGGAAGCTTCTCATCTTAAACCGAGGGAATGAAATTTTTGTTGATAGAAAAATTGTTTTTTTTTATGTCAAAGTATGTTCTTCCACTAAGCTCTTCATTTGTGTATTTGCATTAACACATATTTGCTTGTCAAAAAAGATCTAATTATAAGAGGATACTTAATTTTATTAATAGTTACATTATACTTAAAATAAAGTACTGATTCAGACTTTAGTAGAATAGAATATATTTTCTGAATATCTATAAAACATGTCTCTCAAAAAAAATTAGAATATTTATACTAGTTGCAGTTTCCTTTCAATTATGTAAATGTATTAGATGGTAAACAAGAAGTTCTAAAAGAACTGAAATAGCCTACTTCCTCGAAACTGAAATGCTTAGAGAAATTCTTTTTGGAAAAAAAAAGTGTTTGTAAACAGTAACTGTCCTCTACAACCGCTGCTACACAAGATTTATACAAATTGGAGGAAAAATCGCCAAACACAGCATCCATTTAGAATTTAAACTTTTAAAAGCTACAATCAACTATTTTCATTAAGTTTCTTTCGCAAATTAAATTAACATAACTTATTGTCTATTTTTGGTTGCAAATGGAAGCATATTTAAATATTTATTGATTACTACGAACATAAACTGCACTAAAAATTAAGAAATGTAAATTAAAACTAACTAGATTTTGATTCAAAACATATGCCTGCTTTCTTAGTAAACAAATAATCACATTTTGCTACATTTTATGATAAAAATAAATTTTTCTTCAATTATTTTTAAATAAATAACATTTCTCATACCATTGTTGATTTAGCAACGACGATTTAAACGACTTGAAATTGAATTTCTATGTTAATTCAATGGGTAATTTGGTGACAAAAGGCAGATGTCATCAAGACATATGAAAGGTGAGACTGTATGTGGTTATACCATTCTACAAAAAAAGAATTTTTAAGATGCGACTTAAACGATTGATTCTGGAAAGGGTAGGTGTATTGACGGACTTCGTTGGAGTGTCAATACTACCTACTTTTTCATCTTTTAACCCTTTCAGTCCCAGTGATGCCATTTGGCATCATCATGTTTCTGATCTGATCATAATTTTTAAAAAAAATAGGGCTGACATCTATTGGGGATTCAAATAGAAAAAAAGTTTGAAAAATCGCATGTGCTTTTTGATATAAATAGCTCGAAACGATACAACGAAATTTCTAAAATTATGCCAAATTGTCATTGGGACTGAAAGGGGTTAAAATCCTTTTGAATTTAAAAAAAAAGTAATTAAAAGTGTAGCAAGCTTAGCATGTCATGTTGGCATAGAGGATCTTGTGTGTTTTTGAGGTGACACATTTCTCTATAGTCAATGAAATTTAATAAAGTTTTCCTATATTAAGTTTAATTTTCTCAACTTGTTAATGGCCCATTTCAAGCTGTAAAGTGACATTAATTCAACCAAATCATAACTTGTTATATGGAATTATTTAAATAAGCATGGATAGTAGTTGCAATCATCTATCTGAATAACAAAAAGTCTAGTAAGTAGCTTCTGATATCTCAGTATTACTAAACTAAGTCTAACAAATAAAATTATTGATGCAAATGAATGTGTCAAACAAGTATAACTTACATAATATAAGACTTTATTATCAAAAATATTAAAATTTACAAAATTTGCTTTATCTAAAAGGAACTTTTAAAAATACATAAGTTAACAGCTCATTTCGGATTCCAATTTTGCAGTGGCATCAAGAGTCATACACTTACACATACAACCAGTAACAGGACATTCATTATGGTGCCTATTTAAAAAAAACAGGTTATCAATTAAAAGGTCTTCAACTTAGCATTTTTAAAATGAGAAACAAATTTATCTACTTTAAAAAAAACTTTTTAGGAAAATTAATTTTTTTAAACTAAATTTGCTGTGATTTTAAGAACAATTTACTATGAGCTTAACCTGAGATTAAAAACTTGAGTTTTGGACAAAAAGATAAGTATAGTGATTGATATAGTTGAGTTTAAGTTAAAAGAGTGCTATTGATAACAAACTATTGTCATAGGCTTAATTGAAGAGCTTAGTGGAAGAATGTGCTAAGTGACATTTTTGAAAAAATTGAGAATTTTTGTGTCAATGAGCATATTACTAACAACATTAACGATAACAACTTTTTCCTTCATTTTATGGTAGTTATTTTATTTTCATCATTTTATTTATTTTTATATTTCATCATTTTATTTAGTTATTTTTATATCCAAAAACAAGGTCCTATTTTTTACGATACACATTTAAGTTACAATCTTTTAAAATGAGAAGAAATATCTTTTTGTTAATTTTTTCTCTCATTTTTCGGAAAGTACCCAGTACCCTCATTTGTTTTTAGGTTTTGTAAGAAACGATTTATTGAAACGTCTTTCATGTTTCGCAAATTTAACATTCACTGGTATTCCTCCATTTTGTGAGTTTCTTGAACTCCTTTGAAATTACGACGCCTGTCGCCAATAGCCCTTGAGAAGCTCTAGTGCGACGATAATTCAAACCTACCAACCTAACTCCTTGCCATCAGAGTTAGCCCCTTGCTTGTGTGACAACAATCAACCCTAGTGATTTGTTTTTGGAAGGGCGTGTTCAAGCGTTACTTTGGCTAGGGATGTCAACGTACATAATGATGGCCCTACCTTGCAATTGTTAACTGCAGTAAAGTGAAAGAAGCTTCCTATTGACAACTCGAACAATTCGGGGAAGGGTCTTTCGAAATGATCCTTTTAACAGCAAACAGGGGAGAGGGGGGTGGGCTGAATTTGTTCAAACTTTTTATTCTGGTTAACTCTTCCGTGCCATAATATGGAGGAAGGTAATTCAAAGGACGAAAAGGGCAAACAATGACCAGTAGCTGCGGAAAAGCAAGACTTTTTGGAAAAGTGACCCCCGGATGAGACCTAAAATGTGGTCTTAACCAGAGGTTGGTCTGGTCTGTCCAAGAGGTATTTTTAACATTAAGCGTATAGGGGAAAAAATCGGTGCCTTGGAAAATTGCCCGTTTGCAGAGGTGGTCGCTTAATAGAGGTGGTCTCTTGTAGAAGTTTTACTGTATATTTCTTACGCTTTACAAGTTCCATTTTCCATAGATCTGAGTGCAAACGAAAAACTCATTTTCTCGTTTTCAAATTTTTGTCACTTAGCACGTTCTTCCACTAAGCTCTTCAATTATAAAAAAAATTGCTATATTATGCCTTCCAAAATATGCACTGTAAAATATCAGAAGGAAAATCTGACTATAAACTTACTTGAACCATTCTAAAATGTGTCCAGAATGGCCACCATGTCGGCATGTTTGGCACCAAGTTAGCCAATTAGCAAAATCTGTTAATTTCTTCCTATCTGAAAAAAATTATAATGCTCTGAGTCAGCTACTTAACTTAAAGACCTAGGTCCACACAGCGAATTGAATGTGCATTTAACTTTGCAGTCTATAAAGGTTTAATATTTTCTTTATTGATTTCTTAATAAGATAATTACATACATTATACCAAAACACATTAAAGTTTATTTCTTTTTCTAAAAACTTAAATACCAAATCAATTGTTACAAAAGTAAAATATATTTTGCCTACTATTTTTACAAATTATCATATCAACTCAACATATATTGGAAAATAATCTATGCACTACCTTTTATATTTTTTAGTATAGCCTTTTGCCTCAGTACAATGTGAAGTTAAATAAAAATAAATTACTGTAAGTTATTTTTTTATCGCTTTTTAAATCTTTATCTCCAAATTCACCACACAAAAATATGATAACTTGTAGAATTCTAAGTTAACCTAAAAATATCAATTTAAGTACAGTAGACTCCCTCTTAACCGGCTTAAACGGGACCGAGGGTAAGCCGGTTAAACGAAAATCCGGTTAAACCGGAGAAATTAAATAAATTGAAATCTAGATGTTTATTTGGTTGCACTTTTGTTTATTGATGATACTTGCCGTATGAAATACATGTACCATTGAAATAAGACGTCATTTTACATGTTATTTTGTATATTATTATTAGCATTTTACATTTTTGATTACATACCTTAAAAAAAATCTTTGACCTTCTTTTGTCGAAAATTGGACAAACCACTCACCAACAACAAAAGACAAATCAATTTCAAACTTTCTCCTTTATCAATCCTTTTTAGGGCATCTAATCGCGATACCACACAGACTACTACTACTCGCTTTCTTTTCTCACTTTTCGCCATTTGGGGGAAAAAAACTTTTAAACTCTGACTGAGAACATAGAACAACATTTAAAAAATTTCAACACGTGTTTCGTTCAATTACCCTCCTCTCCACCCCTCATTAATAGATTGGGAAAGTACGACCAACCGCCACAATCCTACAAGAACAACAATTTAAACTAACTCGTCACAGGTCGCTTTAAAATCAACCCCTTCAACAACTCACTAATTTATTGGAATGTCCGGTCGATCCCCACAGCCTTCCAAGGTCAACAAATGCCCCCCCCCCCCTCTCCTCAACAAACCATGCGTTTGAAACATGTGCGACACTGAAAACCGATTGAACTAACCAAAAACTTGTATTTTCAGCTATTTTTGACATTCTAAGGGTGGAAAATTATCAGCCCGGTTAAAGCGGAGATCTGGTTAAACGGAGGCCGGTTAAGAGGGAGTCTACTGTAATTTAATTGAAGAGTTTAGTATTCAAAAATAAGTTTTCTATGAATATTTTTCGTAATAAATGTTTTAATTGCCAATTTCTTACTGTGCAGTGTGCTGTTGGTTGATCAAAGCAATCGTTAAAGAAGGCTTACATAGAAAATTATGTTTTCGGACTCTTGATGACTATTCTCGTCAAAATGCAAAAAGGATAAGTAAACCATATGAAATGACAAGGGGGCCCAGGGCTCATCTAAAATTTTTAAAAATAGGGGGCCCCAAATGTGAACCTGCCCCCCTCTAAATCAGATCCTGGGTACGCCCTTGGCCCACATCATATAAATTGAACGGTGCAAATAAATTTAATTACAGACAGTTAAAAAGAAGGTTCTTATTGGAAAACTCTCATACTACCAAAGTATAACAAAGAAATAGGGTCTGATCTGCTTATTGGAGACTTGACCCTAGTGAATTAAATTAGACAAAGTCGTCAATGATTGGATCGGACCATTTATCTTAGTTATACATACACTTCTTGCCAACCTAAGTTGGGTAAATAGAAATATGCTATTTAAAAGATCCTTCCGCAGATGCAAAGAGTTCCGTAAATTATTTGTGAATCCATCCAGAAAACATGTTTAAAACATTAATTTCGTTTAAGGTCTAACAGATTTGAATATTATTTGAGAAAATTTGGCAATTTTATCAGAATGAAAAGCGTATTTTGGTTAAATTGTATTCAGATCATTTTGTATGTAAATATTACCAACCTTACAAGAGTTTCCAACTAACGGACCAACCGCGCTTTTCCCTTTTACTCATTGTTTTTACCCAAGTTAGGTTGGCACGGAGTGTAGGAGAACGGGAGTTTTGCAACTAGACACTTCAAGTAACAATTACCTGGGCCAGTGTCAATTTGTCGTTGCCAATGCAGTCCAGATGGCGTTCCCATGTGACAAAGGCATAAGGCACATCGAGGAAGAGGTTTTCGACAGCTAGGGCAGCAATTTATCTGAAAATGGTTGCAATATTTTACTTCTAAGGTTTTCAATGCATTAAAAGTACGTAAACTTTCCGAAAGGTCTTTAAATGGGCACATTTGTATGGTTGCTTTCGATGCCCATAAATTTCAATTTTATTTCAAATAACATTTGTTTAAAAAATCAGAATCAGGGTTGTGTTTAAAGATATGATCTTGAAACATTTCCAAGTGAAAAAATTACATGATGAATCAAATGTATTACAATATTTTAAAATTTAAGATTTGATTATCTTAATACGGAAAAAAAAGGGTCTAAAGCTCAGATGGTTAATTTTAGTGCATTATTGCAAAGACTTCAATTTAGGAAAATTAAATGGCAATTCCATTGAGTGCATGGAAATATACAATTTCTAGTGGCTGAGAGGTTAAATGTGTCCTATCGTAAGCTCAAGATCGCGGGTTCGAGCCCCGGCTGAGTCGTCGGATTTTCTGGATGGGAAAATCCTGGGCACGCATGTCATATGATTATGTGGCATGTAAAAGATCCCTGGAGGGACCATTTTGGGTTCCCTGGTTGACCATTTTGGGACCTTGGGTTCTCTAGGCAAGGTTAAACCTCGGCATACTTTACCATCCACAGAGAGCTCAGATTCATTGTAATATGGGCGTCAAAATTGGTAGCGAGAGTCACCTAGATGGTGCCACAAAAAATGGCTCTAAGTTCTGGGGAATATGCCGAGTCTGCAAAGGCTTGACCGCCAATGTTGCAGTCCCATTAGAGGAAAAAATATATATACAATTTTTGAAATTATTAGGGTGCTGTTATCAATCCCAAAATAAATCAACTAATTTTTGTAAAATAACTTCAAGGCACTGGTAATTGCAATCAATCTATAATAGCTCTAAAGCCATTGAATTAAATGGTTTCACGAACGTCAAAACTTACTTTTCGATTCGAAGATATCACAGGAGCTTGATTAAACCTTTGCCCAGAGGAAAGATTTTTTAATTGAAAGTAGTTCGAAACAGATCTTCTACAAAAATTGCAACTCACAAACACTTGCTGTGTCGGTTTAGTAGCAGTAGAATTTTTGCTGTACCAATTCACATCAAACATGGCTCTGAAACACAATATTTCAGTTCATTAAATAAAACTGCTTTAACAGGAACATAGTCAAGATAGTTTCATTATTATAATAAGACCAAAGGGAACAATGTTGACCGTTAAAATCAAAGTATTTTATAAAATTTCTGCCTGTTACTCTCTAATCATGTAAAAGCTCTAACACATTCAAATAAATCCCTTGACACTTTGAGATGCTGTCAAGTGTAGTATGTACACAAAGTCGGCGATAATCAATTTGTAACTTAGTTGCAGCAAATAACCAGATTTTCCTGGTCTTCTGACCAAAGTCTTATGATCAACTTGAAGACTTTAAAAAATAATATTAAAACATCGTAATAGGCTAATTAAATGCAAAATTACCCTATCTGTAGTATTAGTCACATGTGTAAAGTGGTTGTCACTACAACTTGTAACATTAAATGAAAGAAAAATTTACCAAACAGCTGATGTACACTTATTGCAGTTAAATAATGAAACATACTTTATTTAATTTGATTTATGTCTCCAAATACACATTATTTGGGAAGATTGGTAACTTAAAGTCGACTTTGGCACTAAGGAAAGCATAACATAACTTTTCAGGCAAACACGAACACTTAAAAGAAAATATCACATTTTTAATACATTTTACTTACTCATTGCTTTTAAACTAATAGTCTATATTAATCACCTGCCTCTGCTTCTTTTTACAAACTTATTTCTTCAGATTCATTAATTTTTAATATTTCATTGGTGCATATCAGATGTGCAGTTTCATGTGCAGATTTGTTTTAAAAAACCTATATCGTTATAGCTAACATCAAGTAACAAACCAAAAAAAAAAACTTTATTTTAAACGTTCATCCCATGAAAAATGGTCATCTGAGAAGCTGCACTTCTTTTCTATTAAGAATTATCTTTAAAAGATTTTCGTTCGAGTTTTATATAACTTATTAAGTTGTATTTTGAACAATTAATCCTTGTTTATTGTTTAATTTACTTTAATCTGAGGAACTGTTTGTTAATTTGAAAGCTGACGCCTGTCTGTATTTCGTGGAAATTAAATCTAACAAGTGAGAAAATTCTACTTCCTGGTTTTCCATCACAAGCCTACGACAAACCTTTAATAGGGTTCATACTCTATTTTTAAAAGTGAAATTAAGGAGATTTAAGGAGTTATTTTAGGAATACAACACCATAAATTCAGGATATAACAAACCTAAAATTACTTATAGCGACAATGTGTATCATGAAATTAAAAGTAAAACAAAAAATCCCAGATCAACGAATTGCGGTGTCCGGAACATAAAAAAAATATCAAATAATTGGCACAAGGGCAACATTTAAAAATGTGAAACTCCAAGACCTGCAAGATCTCAAAAAATAACTGACAATTTCTAAATAAAAATCAATGCAAAACCTCAAGTTTTTTTAAAAACTGGATCCTTCAAATCCACTGAAAATTATTTTTTAAATCATAAATAGATAATTTTCCAGGAAACTAATACTTTTCTAACATAAATTTAGGAGTTATAAGGGCACTTAGACAAAACATTTGAAATTCAGTAGTTTTCAGGAGAACCCTGCTGAAACCAAAAAACTAGGGATGCAACGGATATCCGGCCAACATACTGCATCCGGCCATTAGGCCGGATAGCTGGCAGTAGCCGGATAATACAACTATCCGGCAGTACTCTCCGGCCTGTTAAAACTTACATTTTCTCATTAAAATGTTTTATTGTTGTAATTGTTAAACTGACTATTTTCCTTAGTCAACAGGTAATTTTTAAATTTTAATACATTTTATTGGATTTATATTTCACATTATGTTAATAATAAATCAAGCATATTAGATTTGTTTCAAGATACGTAAATTATGGTGTAAAAAAAGTAATAGTTCTGCGTTCTTTGGTAAAATACGGTTTTGCTTTTTTTCGTAAACGAGCCCAGCTTCTGAAATTGGGAAGTTAGGGGCATTGATTTTCCACCATGAGAAAGGACAGACTTCTGTCAACGGCAGGTTTAGAAAGATATTCCTTCCACTTCTTGGGTGGTAAAAAGAACACCAATTTTAAGAATGTGATTGTTTTTAAATATATATAAATATCAGAGATCATTCTAGGCGTTTTTCACGGGGCGCGGCGCCCTGCCCGCCCTTTTTTAATATAAATCCCGCCCTAAATGCCCTTTTTACAAAATTAAATCCCGCCCTCGTTGCCCTTTTTTACAAAATAAATCCCGCCCTCGTTGCCGATTTTCTTTTAAAAATGTCCGCGTTTTCCCGAGTTTTTCAAAAATTACTCTTATCCAACTTTCTTTTTCAAAAGTTTATTTAACCCAGGTTATGTTATATTATGCTTTTAAACCCGTTTTTCTAAACTTAATTATTAAAAAATACCTAAGATAATCGATTTTAGAATTAGATAGACGATCGAGAATTTTGAGCAAAAATAATGCCGTGACAAGGGGTTTCCAGAACACCCCCCAACCTAAAAAAATTCTTTCCTTCATTCTCGGTCTATATCGATGAAAACTAAACTTAAATTTTGATAAATAACAAGTTTAAATAATAGATTTTAATAATAAAAGTAAAAATTTTAATTAAAATTTAAAGGATGAATTAGGATTGTATTACAATAAGATGTCTTCAAATATCGACCAACGGGTGCAATGATGAAGATGATCCTCTTTCAATGGGGGACCATTGAAAGAGGATCATCTTCATCCTGACCAAAAATATGCAGTTCATGCTTCCTGATTTGATTATTTTGCGGCCTAGTATTTTTTTAAAAATCTACTGATGACGTCACATTGCCTATACTCAATGATTGACAGTTCGCTTGCTTTGATGCGTTTGCGTGATCGGGAAGAGTGTCGCAACACTTTTGTAGCTCTGGTACAGGACTAATTGGACTAACCAGAATCTTTTCTTCTAATCTATCGTTTTGAGTCGTGACCTTGTGATCACAAGAGCAGCTGAAATGTTATTTTTTTTTTTACTTTTGAAACTTGGGCTCTTTTTTTATTTTGTCCTATACTGGGGTTTCAGATTGGTTTTATTTTTTTGTGGAGTGTTGGCTTATACAAGCTATATATAAATAAATTTTTGTTTGAAATTACTAGTTCTTGAATTTTTCTGGAAAAAATTCTTGAATAGTATGCAGTAGAACTCCAATTATCTAAGCAATTGGAATTGGAACCTAACCACGTTCATATAATTGGAAGTTTGGATAATTGGAGTTAATTGGAGAAAAGATATATTGTAATCAATTACTCAAAATATATTGTTGGGCTGTGAGATAATGAAGTTTTAATTTCGGTTTAACCAAATCCAAATTATGATGTTGTTTGGGCTATAGCTTTTGTTTCAGTTTGAGTTGTATCTTTTTATAATAGTTTTTTTTTCTTTCAACTTATATTAGAATATTGGAAAAAGTGTACTAAATTTTTTATGGGAGATCTATAACAAAATCGGCCTATTTTTTTTGCTTGTCTCTGTTGGATGTCATGCTTAGTAATATTTTTGGTGGGTACAAAAAAAATTACTAGACATGACATTGAATAAAGAGGAACAGTAACAGGTAGGTCAAGTTTAATTTTTCTGGTATTCTTATAGTCAGCACCTCTTTGAATAATTGGAGTTCTGCTAAACTTGGAAAAAGTGCATGAACAATGCTTTTAATTTTAAATGCTAGAGCTGAATGCAAATAAAATCCATGTTTGTTTGATTAGTAGCATTAATGATTTTCACCACTTCGCTCGAGGAGATCTGTTTGCAGTTCTGGCTCGTTGTTAGGCATAAGTGCCTCATTATGTTCCTTCACTTACTAGAAAAGATGTTTCATAAAATGATGGAGTAGAAAACTAATAAATATTTAATTTGGTATGCGAGTGTATTTTCTATTTTCTAAAAATCCGAAAAAAACTATTTTATCACGTTTTAGATGCCCTAAACTTTTTGCAAGTGCCCTTTTTATATTTAAAGCACCCTGCCCTTTTTTAATTCTAGAATGAACTCTGTAAATATGTGGATTTATTGTAAGTAGGGGAGATGTGGCTTGAATGGGACAAGTTATGAATAGGACACTGGCCATAAATCTTTAATTATAAGTGGTTTTGGTTTCAGATTCAGACAGTAGAAGTAGAAGAGTCTATTGGTTATACAATGTTATCCAAAGTAAAACTGCTACGATTGCAAAAGTGTTTACGCAATGTCACATTGTAAAATACTTTTGAAGCCTAAAAGGGCCGGATATTCGGCCCAAAGTTAGGCCGGATATTCGGTATCCGTTGCATCACTAAAAAAAACAATTTAACCTACCTAGGTTTCCACAATTTCCAGGTGTCCAACAGACTCCTGTAACTGTAAACCCAAGCCTGGGCTCTCGGATCCTTCCACACCAGACTAGGCAGAGTGTGGAGGACTATCAAACTGGCAGTCTGGACGTCTCCTGTGGTATCCACGTATCTCTGGATTAGGGACAAACCATCATTGGTTAACCCTGGTAAAAACAAGATTTGGGTGGTTACCTACAGTGGTGGCCAAAAGTGTGGACACTTTTTGAAAGTTTCATGTGTTTCAACTGTTACCTGTGTTCTTGCATCCATTAAATTTCGCTTAAATACAAACATTTAAATATTAAGTTGAAGGTAATTTAATGTAGAATTTCATAAAATACCAGAATTAAAGTATCTGTATTACAAATAAAGTTATGCTCATTTTAGTTGCCCTAGTAGCAATTTTTCATCGACCGATAATCGAATACTCATCGTTCGCCGGTGAGCCGATGAGAATTCGAACATCGGATTTCCATCGAAAATTGCCCGTTTCCTCGATAACTGCTCGGTTATGTCCGCTCGGTAGAGAATCCATCGATGAGTTTTTTTCGATGAGATTCCGATCAAATGTCAATAAGAAATCGATAAGAATCCGATGAGCAGCAATCGAAATCTCATCGTCCGATGGAATTTCGAACACTTTCCGATAAAATTCCGATCAGTTTACGACATGTTAGTACAAAATTCTTAAACTAGAGGGCGACACTAATTTTTTTTGTTGGTATTATTATTTGGAATATCGGATATCAGGGGGATCGAACTACCGATCTGAAGCCCCGCGTTAATCTTGCATCGAGGAACCGTGCTCTAACCCACTCGGCCATTGAAGCTTGCAGTGGAATTGCGTGTTAATAAAGAGGTGAAAAGGATGTTTGTTAATGAAGTTGTATGTTATTGATTAAGTAATTTTAATTTTGATTTTTCTTTTGCAAGTTGCAAATTCTATTTAAATATTACTTTATTTAAGTCAACAACACTAATAGAAATATGTTAAATTTAAAAATAACTCTTGGTAACTTACGTATTTAAGTTTTTTGGTTCATAATATTTATTAAAAAATCTATTTTACTTTATGTTAAATTTATCGAAAAGTAATCATGGCAAAAAAATGTTAAAAATTAATTTCGAAGTAAATAAAAGAAATAAGTTCACAGTAAAAATATTTATCTATTTACACGTAATTAAAAATGGTGTGTGTAAGTGAATGAAAAATAACTATTACCAGTTGGAACATGATATTTTTCGGATGTGAAGTTTTCGAAATCATTTAACGCGATTTGTATGTACTAAAATTAAAAAAAAGTCAAATTTTTTGGATTCTTATCGTTGCGATATCGATTGGAAATAATTTTCCGATGAAACGTACGTTGATTGAATTTTCCCCTTTGACCGATATCGTATCGATGACTTTATTCGATGGGATTTCGATCACCAGTTGCCGATCTCGTCTCGAGCACTTTTGGATAACGGGTGCGATCACCGGTGAGTTCTCGCTAAACCGATGATCGATCGATGACCGATCGAGCAAATTTCGAGAAGCAATGCTACTAGGGTGAACAAACAAGCAAAATCAATGTTTTTTCTTATGCTGAAATTGCAATACAAGTTGGTGGTTCAATGGCTTGCAAAACTAAGAAAGGTCATACTATTAGTTGCATAACTTATTCGTAATACAAATATTGTAATACTGTATTTTTAATTCTTCATGAAATTACTTTAATTATATTATTTTGATTATATGGGACCAAAGGTCTCATAGACGGCTTCAGCGATCTGCACACAGTGGTCCTCATAAAGATTAAATAACTTTTAATTTGATATACAATTGTTTAATTTGATATACTATTAATATATTCTGTAATCACACAAATTTGAAAAATATGAAACTTTCAAAAAGTGTCCACACTTTTGGCCACCACTCTAGTTCAGTTCTGGTAGAAAGACATGAAATTTACTTAACCTTTTCAGTCCCAATGACAATTTGGCATTATCTTTAAAAAAAAATTTCTGATTGTCTATAGCCATTTATGATATCAAAACGCACATCATTCGGTTCTTCAAACTTTTTCTATATTAATCCTAATAGATGTCAGCCCTATTATTTTTTAAAATTATGATCAGAAACATGAGGATGCCAAATGGCATCACTGGGATGGAAAGGGTTATCTGCGAATGAGACTGAATAACTGCAGTTCTTCAAACCAAAGTGCCCCTGTGTTAATCCAATGGGGGAAAAAAATTCATAAGCCACATTTCTAAAGCTATTATGAATATTTTAACAAAATATTTTTTATACGATCTATGCAACTGACTTACATTGACTCTATGATCCCCTTTTTTAAAATTGGTTTGAATATTTGGTAGCAAAATTATTTATTGAAAATTTAAAAAATATTCGAACCAATTTCAAATAGTGAGATTATAGGGACCCGTAAGTCAGCTAAATTTATCATATAAAAAAGTTTGTAAAACTATTCAATATAGAGAAATGTGGCAGTGGCTTATAAAATAATTTTTTTCTATTGGATTAACACAGAGAAACTCTAGTTTGGAAACCCTCAGTCAATCGGGCTCATTCACCTAAATATCATAATAAACAAAAAAAGCAGAGTACTAATTTTTAAGAAGGTTTATTTTAAGAAAAAAAAATACTGTTTTTGAGCATTTCTGTAAAAAAAAACACCAAAAAACAATTTCGTAATATCAACATTATAGGTTATATTGATGTTGCATAAAAGATCTCAAAGCAGTGTAGTCTACTGTAGATATAAAATATGTTTAATGACAAAAAACATTCTAATAAAAAAATACTATAAATAAACAAGAAGTTCTTAAAGAACTAAAATAGCCTACTTTCCTGTTAATACTTACTAAAATTCTTATCTTGAAAAAACTAGGTTCGTAACAGTAAGTGACAACAATAGCTGTTTTCCCACATTAAATTTAAAATAAATTTCACTAAACACAGCTTTATTTGCAGTTATAAATAATATTTAATTTTTCGTAGAACAAAAACCAAAAAACTACTCCTCAATAAACATTTACTTGCTAAATTCAGCTAGTTTCATTTATTTTATTTCGAAAATTAAATAATTATAACTTAAATCGTTTGCAAAAATTATATTTCAAAGAATAAATATGTAATATTCCTCGCTTTTAAATAGAATGAAAACAATTCGTAGTGAAATATATATTTGACGTCATCTGAAATTGACCGATGTCTCAAAAATAAATTTATTTCAATTTATTGTCAAAAATAATTTAAGTTTCTCAAGCAATTGTTGCGATGGCAATGGTGATTTAATTCTAATAAAAATGTCCTCCTATGCTTTTTAAATGAGCATTAAATTTTGATGTTTTTTAAATAATTGAAGTACTTCAAATTCGAATTCTTTTCTGAAATTTTAGATGCATTCTAATTTCGATGCGTTGAATTTTTTGACGCATCTCACTTGTCCGTAGCATTTGTAGTTAAATTCAGCGATTTAAATGACTCGAAATTGAATTTCAATGCTAATTCAATGGGAAATTCGTCGTCAAATAGTAGATTTATGTCTGTCCTATCGTACAGACAGATGGACAAAAAGTATGAAAGTTGGGTGTCTGAGGCTATACCTTTCTAATAAAAAAAGAATTTTTAAGATCGGATTGATAGAACTGATTTTGGAAGGGGGGGTACGGACGGACATCGACCGCACGTCAATACCTACTTTTTTATTTTTTTAAAATTCTTCGAATTAAAAAAAAAAGAAAAGTAGGCTAAAAATCCAATAAAAGTGATTGACACAGCAAAATGTTTGTTCGTTTTTGAAAATATATTAGTCAAACAAAGGTCAATGGTTAAATTTGCAACTTTGCTTTATAAAAAAAAACCACACATACCTGTTAAAAGAACACCATCCAGATTGCCAGTTTCAGTCATCTGTTTCCGTAGCTGTTCCAAGAAATCTGAAATCTATAAGAACATTTTTAGTTACAATAATGTAAATTAAGAAAAAGACACTTGCAATTCAAAGTTTTGAAAATATGAAATCTCAAAATATTAGTTTTACGCTCTTTAATATATAAAGAAAAGCCTTACCTTTTTATCATTCAAGTATAAACAAGCAAATGCCAATCGATCCTGAACAGCAATATTTTTATCATTCTGTAAAAAAAAAATATAATTACAAATTTCAATTTGAAATAAAATTTTATACTAATTAAAAGAGTTGGTAACTTGTATGTATTAATACTCTTATAAGGATCCTGAGCTATATGTTTTAAGTACAAGAAGTTAGCAATAAAAATTTCAGCTAATAAGATCTAGAATTATTGGACACGTTGAAATTTAAATTGGTTACTTGTACTTTAGAATTGAAAAGCGATTTTTGGCCTTTATAGCAAAAGATTCATCGAAGAGTCAACTATACAGTAGGTTTATTATACAAGTTAAAATTATCGTAGTAAACAGTTTCATAAACTAGAAGTTAAATCATTTTTTATCCAAATATTGGGATTTACCACTTCTAGTTTTTTTAAAAAATAATAATAGTTTAACTTTTTTTTATTTAAAACCATTTCAGTTATACCATCAACATACATCTTTAATGTTATAAACCAGATTATAGATTCAGGGGACGATTCACAAGACAACTTTTATAATATTACAAACCAGTTGTTTTTATCAACGAGATTTGAGAAAAACTGTAGTAGCATTAGGGGAGAGTGTTGTACCTTGGGACGCTTGTACCTTGGGACACTGACAATTTCTAAGGCAATAGTCATCTATTCAGACAATCTGGCTGACAATCTATTGGCAATAGTCATACATTTTTTATTTCTAATAGTATAGCCTTAACCAACAGACATCATCAAAATAAAATTTAACACTAGCATCATTGAATTGATGAATTGGTGACAAAAAATAATATTTCATTACCCCAAAGTAAATATTTTTCTCATTCTAATATAATTTTTTACCCTTGTACTTTTACAAAAAGTCAACTGCATTTTATTTTCTTCATAAAAGAGAAGATTTTAAAATATTTTGGCTATGAGAAAATAATGATAATGCATTTAGATTGGCCACTATCTTGCTTTTATTAAACCATGTAGTGTGTTGTACCTTGGGACAGTAAAGCATATTGCATCATATAATGTTAAATAATTTGAACTTGCAATTTTGCTGTATAATTTAAATTATTCTGGAATTATGAAGTTTTATTTGTGTATTTCCTTGAAAAAACAATAAAGTTTGTTTCCTGACACAAATTAGTTCAAGTGTATGACTATTGACTGAATTATAAAGTAAGTCCCAAGGTACAACATCATATTGTACCTTGGGACCGTTTATCCTCTCTACTTTAAATGAGTGGCAATTTTTTAATTTCAAGCTGCCAGAATTCAAAAAATATATTATAGAGGAATATATTGGTGTGTTGAAATGCTGCTTTTAAATTTTTATTTTGACTATAATTATCAAAGAAGAAAATTAAAATGTAAAAATTGTCCCAAGGTACAACACTCTCCCCTACTATTAAAACAAGACGATATTACCAGTATTTCTTCATAATTAGCATCTTCCACTGTCAGGAATGCAAACATGGCTCTCAAGTAGGGATCTGTGAGCGTGGCCTTGAGCGAATTGCTTACTTCGCGCCACAAAGCTGTTCTTTCCTGGGTGTATCCAGCAAGCCCCATGGCGACGGTATGCAGATCGAGAGTTCCTATAAATATGCCAAGCTATCATGATGATACAAAAAAAAAACAGATCCTGAAACAGTTACATATTCAGGTAAGAAACTAAACTTTTTCGGAGCAACAGCCCATTTGTGGACCAAGGCCTGCCGTGCCCATTTCAGCCTTCATGACTTAGTGTTCTGAGGTGCTAGGCATATGTCCAAGTAAGGTGGTCAGCCTTGTATGGAACCCCTATTGTTCCCAAGCATACTTGGTCCTCATTTTTAATATTGAATTTTAAGCTTTTTTAAAAACTAGTTTTAAATTTATTATTTTTGAGGTGTTAGACACATTACCAAGAAATAATTAAGCAGAAGAACTTATATTACAACAAATCTAAAATATAACATTTGAACAGCTATAAAATCATACGCACTTAAAATCCGCTTACTACAGCTACTAAATAATAAGCTTTTAATTTTTTTTATCATACCCTTATAGTTTTTTGATAAAGCTCCTTTGGTAAGTATCTTAATGGCATTTCTGATTTCTAAATGAAAAACTGCAATTGTTGCAGCTCTTGTGTACTGTCCATCTAATTCTAACCTGAAAACGGGTGTTATAAGAATAACTTGCATAAAGTCAAAACGCTTACATTGAAACATTTTACATATTATTTCCGATGAAAGCAGTATCGTGTGGTAATATTTAATTTGGTTAAATTCAACATTTCAAGATAGTTTAAATATAAAAGCCAACAAACATTCTTATTTTATACACTAATTTTTGCTTGATTAAAGTACATAAAATAGAAAGACAATTTTAACTAAAAAATTTTTAAATATGCAGGTTGATGGATTAATTTTTTATTACTTTCATAACACATACGAGTTCTACAAATAATTTAAATTTGAGTTTATAGTCAATAAAAAAGTAACATAATCTTAATAGCAATATACACTGCTAAATATTACCCAATAAAGTTTACAAATTATGTTGACTAAAAGAAACATGCTTCACTAAATAAGTCGGTGTATGTTGAAGCTTTTAATCTTACCTATCTAAAAATTGCACAAACGTATTTGGGTCGTCTCCACTCCATCCACAAAGCTGCAAAGCTCTTTCCCTAAACATAATAAAAATAGATGAGCTCTCTGAAGAATAAAAACATATAAATCTGTCACCTGATTATCAGGTTTTCAAGCAACTTAATAATTTGTACAAATTTATAATATTTATTATTTAACTAAATTTTAAAATTTAAATATGGGGAGTAGTCATTTCATCAGATGTCGTGAATCTCTGGAATTTGAACGCTCGTGGTTTTGTCATTTGACCAATGATTTATAATTATCTGCTGCAGGAATATCATTTTTAAAATTAAATGTTCAGTTAAAAATTAAAATTTTAATCTCATGAAAACAAGTTCACTTTTATAGCCAATTTACTTATCCCACAGGGGGTTAATTTAATGAACAAACTTGAAGTAATAATAATGAAAATTAAACAAAAAAATTTAACAGCACAACTGCAAAATGGATTGGTTAGTTAGACTAGAGCAACCTGATCCAGAACCTGACCTATTCTCAAGATTTGTCATTTTGAAACAGGATGACATACAAGCAGACACTTAACCTAATGCAACCTGTTAGTAACATAGAATATGGTCTGGAAGAACAGTAGGCTACAAATGCTTCAAAATAAACCAGCTCTGCTTCACATGGATCACATTCAATTGGATATTTTACAGCAAAAATTCTTCTGTTTTAAGATACTATTTGTGTTTTACTCTTAAAATTCACATTAATTTATAATAAAAGAAGTAAGAACTAGAAAAATAAATTAGAACTCCATTTTCTGATTTGCAATACGTTTGATGGCAGCTACAATTTTAGCTTTCACTATAAACCTTTTTATGAAGTCTGCCAAAAGGGGTTTTACGCACACACAGACAGACAGACCTATGCTCAAAAGCCACTTTTTCATAATCATAACCTTTAGAAACATGTAAAAAAAAACACTAAATCTAAAATTCGTATTTTCAAACCATCACAATACTGCCGTGGGCAGGTAAACTGCAGTAATCGCAACAATGAGTAGTACCATTTTTGCTCTGAAATAATGAACTTTTTCTAGTATATTTTCTCATCTTTGAAGTAATTGAGTATTTGCAAAAATGATCTAAGTCATTATGATGAGTCATTTTATAAGAAGTTACTGCTGTTTACCTGCCCACGGCAGAATACTTAAGTTACCTTAAATTTCATATTAGGTCATTGAAAGTAAAAAGCATATCTACCTTTCATCACTTGTGTACTTAGTTATGTTGCATTTGGTAGTGTTGATCCCGATCCACTGAACTTTCTTAGGTTCGCTCTGGTTATCGTTTCCGTTGTCCCCGCAAATGACTGAATGGACACCCTCGTATTTGGCATGTTGCTGCCGATGGGAAGATTTCTTCTTGGTGTCTGCTTCAGCGACGCTTTTCACCAGTACTTGTGATGTCAAGGCAAATAACAACAAAGGTTTAACACTCTCAGTCCCAATGTCACTTTGGCATAATCAGTTTAGAAAGAAAAATCCTGATCGTCTATAACCATTTATGATATCCAAAAGCACATCATTAGATTCTTCAAACTTTTTCTATTCGAAAATATTTTTTATTAATCCCAATAGATGTCAGCCGTATTATTATTTTTTAGTTAAGATCAAAAACATGATGATGCCAAATGGCATCACTGAGACTGACAGTTAATTTTTAAAGATTATTCGAATGCCATTTAAATTTAGAATAAAATTATCATATATTTGGGGTGTTTTGAGAGAATTTTAGAAAAAAAATCATTTATTCACCAGCGTTCTGTCAAAGCAAATAGCATATATTTAATTTCCAAACTTATTTGAACACAAATGCCATTTTAATTTAGAATAAAAGTATCACATTTAAGATTTTTATAAAAGATGATTTTAGAAATTATATATTCAGGGCCATATTTAAGAATATACTGCATATAGGCTACTGTTCATATGCTACTGCAAAATTAATATTTGTTCTAAACATAAAATGGCTACAGTTCATGTGTTTAATTTATTTTTAAAACCTAAAGTTCATTTATAGTTTGGATTACTACAGTTTTAGTACTTCTTATTATTAATTAAATTTCCAAATTAATGCAAATTAAAAGCATGGAAAAATTCAAATCGTATGTTATTCAAATACTTTATGTTAGTGAAGAACAGGATTTTTTTTCTAGTTGAAGCAAGAGCCATTTTTATGAGACAAGGAAGTTCTGTATTCAGTATTTAAGTAGTATTTTAGAATTTGTTATTGAAAACGATTTACTACACAATAAGAATAGTAGTTTGAAATTTAAAGTAAATTAATCTTAAAAAATAAAATTGAAGATTTCAAATAATTTAAAAGTACAATATTGCGAAATAAGTCTTGTTTCAGAGATTTTAAATTAAATATCATAGATAAAAGGATATGATCTAGCCACATCCAAACACCATGCAATCCGGGATCATCAGCCAATTCGCAGTTTAACCATAACTTTGACATCTACAAAAAGAATTAGTTAAAATTGTCTATATAATTAAAAATATTTCAAATACAGTAGACTCACTCTTAACCGGCTTAAACGGGACCGATGGTAAGCCGGTTAAACCGGAGAAATTAAATAAATTGAAATTTAGATGTTTATTTGATTGCACTTCTGTTTATTGATGATATTTGCCTAATGAAATACATGTACAATTGAAATAAGATGTAATTTTTCAGGTTATTTTATATATTATTATTAATATTTTGCATTTTTGATTACATACCTTTAAAAAATCTGATCTTTTTTTGTCGAAGTTTGGAAATTTGACAGTCGATCCCCACAGCCTTCCAATGTCAAAAAGTGCCCTCCCCCCATTCTCCCGAACAAACCATGCGTTTGAAGCATGTGCGACACTGAAAACCGATTGAAATAACCAAAAACTTGTAATTTCAGCTATTGTTAACATTTTAAGGGTGGAAATTTTCAGCCCGGTTAAAGCGGAGATCCGGTTAAACACAGGCCGGAGTCTACTGTATGGGTATCAGGATTAAATACATATGGTAATTTAAGTTATCATTAGCAATACAATTAAGGTAATAAAACACATCCAAGTTTGGCTTTGATGCAAATAAGGGTTTATATAGAATTAAAACTTGCCCCTGGCCTCAAACGTCCTATTTTCAAAGTTAACAATACAAATATAAAGACAAAGTAAAATATTAAGGGGGAAATGGGTGAGCTGGAATGGGGGTCTCCAAACTCAAGTACCTCAATGTTAATTCAATGGGGAAAAACTATTTTCTTTGCCACATTTCTCCAACTGTAATGAATTTTTTTGCAAACAATTTCTTTTAAATATTAAATGTAGGTAACTTACAGGTCACTATTATCCCACTTTTTTAAATTGCTTTGAATACTTTTTGTGAAATTATTTTAAAAATTTAAAATTCCTTCGGAGCCATTTCAAAAAGTGGGATTGTTGAGACCTATAAGTCAGCTACATTTATCACATACAAAATCTGCTTTTAAAAATATTCAATGCAGCCGGAGAAATGTGGCAGAGGAAATAGTTTTATTCCCATCGGATTAACAATGAGGCTCTTGAGTTTGGAGTCCAGCTCGCCCATTCCCCCTTAAAATAGTATTGCCCAGTGTTGGCATTTTCGGCAGTTTTTAAGCTACCATGTGATACTGGAAAAAATATATTCCTTTTACTAAGAACTACACAAGTAACATTTTAAAAAATACTAGCTCTAAAAAAACAAAATGTAAAGTTACCTTTAATCCATAACCCTGGCAAGCTCGTTTTCTCATTTTAACTGATATATCGTTCAGACGGTCATAAAATTCATCACTACTATCCAGACTTTGCAAAACTTTTCTGCCAAACGTCCATACGATTTCAGATGTAGGTGACCAATTCTAAAACACAAAATAATATAGCTCCTTTGGAATTCAGAAATTTTTTGATTAAACACTACTATACAATACTATAAATTCGGAAAAGATTAAGAACAAAGACCCTAACCGTGTCAATAAACAAAGCGAAATAGCTCTAGTATACATTGTTTGCACAAAGGCATGATTTTTTTTTTCAATATTTAATTTTAGGGTAACTAGGTTTTGTTTTTGCTATTTGCCATCGAATCTTAATTTTTCACTTCACCAGAATATGCTAGAACAGGGATATACTCATTCTGATTACATACACTCATTCTCATTCATATTTTAAAACCACAGTCAAGTGACAAGCCGACACCCGAGTAGGCACCCAACGCAACCGTTAAGGGCGACATCGTACACAGGGTTAGGACTTTGATGGATATTTAAAGTGCACTCCCTCACACAGGGCATTATTTGTCGGACATTTTGGCTGCACGATCCGTTTTATAGGTTGGCAGTTATTTTGGGGATGCCCGGACCCGAACCTGGGACTTTCCGCATGCAAGGCGAATACCTAACTGACTTATCTCCCAGCCCCCTTTTTAACTCTTAATTTTAGATTCCTTTGCTTAATAGGCAAGGAAGTCATAGTAAGAATAATACATATTAAATTAATAATTATTAATAACTAGCATGCATTAGTCAAAAATTAAACATTATATCGAAGATTAAACTCACCAAAGTGATTCTATCAAATATTATGTAGTCGAGTAACTCGTTATTTTGAGAAATTGTCATCATTCGATTTTCATGTGAAGGATGCCATGCAAAGGACATGATGGAATTGGATGGATATGCTAAACAAAATATAATACAAATATTTGCTATACAAAATGCAATCATACATTATAATAAATTTTACGCTCATTATATAAATATCATTCAACAACATAAAAGTATTTTAAATTTTACAGTTAGATACAGTTTGAAATTCAAAGCCTTGTTTAAATGATACGTATTAAATATAATTAAATAAATTAATGCAACTCCAAAATTAAAATGTTAAGCTCATGCACATCCTCCTTTTATGCACTGCACCAAGTTTGATTAAGACAATTACACTGAATGTATACACATAATATACACTTGTTTACCCATATTGTGTTTTAGGGACAATTGTTAAAGTACACTTTCCAGTTTGCAATGTTAATGAAAATTATTTATAAATAGAATGTGTTTAGTCATATAATTACGACTCATTAATATATACTTGATTGAAGCACTGAAATATTTTGTGCAAACCTAATTGTGTGAAAAATATTAGTAAAGTTTAGTCCTTCAACTATCAATGTATATTAGTATTACATTAAAACTACTACACATTTCTATGCATGCTAAAAAGCAATGTTTCTGCTTTTTTAACTAAATGAAAGAACATCGCTTTTCTGCCCAAAGTGAGATAATATGCATAATTGCTCTCATTGCAATTTATTGAAAATAGATAAGTACACTTGAAATAACTTAAATGTATAAGAAAAAAATATTAGTGGTATTTATTTAAAGAATAATCTATTCTTTAAGTTTTAATTTCTTGATGTTTATGTCATACAGGATTTAATATTATGATAAAATTATGGAAACTACTGAACAGGGAAATGCATTAACTTTCGGTTCCATGAAATTCTGTATTTGACTGCAATTGTGTTATAGTATGTTTATTTTCTATGCAAGCTTTGAAAAGACTTTCCTTCCTCATCCCTTTGTTTGGTTTTCTAGGAAACGGGAGAAGCAACACTTTTCTAAACCTAACAAAATGAGGTTCTGTTGTGAGGTTAACAATCCAAACTGTTCAAACCCAAGTAGGGTGGGGGGAAACACGCACACGCTGTTTCAAAGAAAATCACAATGGGAATGGGGGAGGAAAATGCTTTCCAGGCTTGCATTTAAGATAGACGAGGTATAACAGAGTTTGTCTGTACTCACGCTGCAAATTTCTTTCTACAACTGCTGGTTCAACTTCATCACTACCGGCAGGAGATTGGATATCAAACAGGTTGATTGTGGGGCTATCTTTACATAATACTGCTAAAAGACCAGATCTAAAAAGGGAAATTATGTATAAATACCAAAATGAATGAAAAGTACAATGTAACCAAACTAACATAGAAGATTTAGGCAGAAAGTTGACGAATTAGATTAATATGGAATTGATCCAATAAGCAATTGCATTGTTAAGTCTTTAAATATTTAACATGTAACTGGCTTATTTCTCTTAATTCTGATGATTTCAAAACTGCCTTAAAAAAAACCTTTATGGAATTACGATCGCCTAAACCTTTTAGCTCTGTTAAAAGTATTAAGATCATATTATACATGAATATTTAAAAAAAAAACAAGACAATAAGTTTTAATGGAAATGTAGATAAATATATTGTACTTAAAACAAAAAAATATCTACTGTATTCCATTTAAGTAAACTTTAAATATCAATTATTTACCTTGTTGGAGACCAGGACAATTTCAAGACAGGTTTAGATTGATTCACAGTTGCAACCTGCATTACTAGTTAAGAAAAAGCCTTTAAGGTTTCACTGTAACTAATATGTAGAAAAGGATTTATTTAAGTTTATTTCTTAAGCTTCAATTAAACTGTTAAAAAGGAAGGAAAACAATTGTATTCCGAAATTGGAGTTATAGTTACCGTTTCTGCTTTGTGTTAAAAAATAACTTAAACAAATAGATAAGCGAAAATATATGGGTATAGTGTTTTCTAGACTGTTTAAGGATTTCTCTAATTAAAGTAAGCTTGCTTTTCCTCACAGCGGCCATTCTCTTTGTGTTATAATGCCCACTATACAATTTTCAATTGATTATTGTTTTATTTTACGTTTCAGGATTCTCTCTCCCACTAAGACAGACCCCCTAACGTTTGACGTCCACTGTGATAGAAGGATGATGACCTGCCCAATGGAACTACAGAGTGAAAACAGTTTCAACCTGACAGTTATACCGTATAGAGGAGGGTGGCATGCAATTTTCCTATGGTGCCATCCTTATCATCATTACCTTTCCCTACCTAATTGGCTGAGTAAATAATTCACTAAATTTTTTTTATGTCATCTTAAGCGCATAGAGTAATGGGCTATATAGCCTACACTCTTCCCTCTTTGGGTACACTTTCTTGCTATGTTATGTAAGCTTGCTTTTAAAACAATTTCATACAATACATCATAAATATTTTGGGATTATAATCCAATTGAAAATGCAACAAAGCAAATTTAGCTTCACTTGTTTGAGAATTAGGTGAAGAAATAAAAAAATAAGCATTTTTTACAATTGGAGAGTAATTTGTGAAAGGATACAGGTTTTTCAAAATTTCTAACATCCCACAGCACAAGTAAATTCTAAAAATATACATTTTTTTTAATGAGGCACCAGAAAAGCACAATTTGTGGATATATAGTCATAAATACAAAACCAATCACAGAGCACCCTCGGAAAAAGATAAAACTCTACTTTTACAATTTCAATAAAAGTAACAACTTTAAAGATTTGCTGTAAAAATCAAGATTGTATACAGAGTGCTAGCCATATTTCAGATTCAATCAACATTGTATTTATCCAAGTTGAACAAGCTTAACAATGATAGTTTAATAAAAAGAACAAGTTTAATAACACTAACAGGCTCTTAGAATACATCTGCCTTTAAAGTAATATATTTTCATGCCCACAGGTTGTAATAAAATATCTCAAATAGCACTACACTATAGAGTAAAGGTCATCCTTCAACCATACTTGCTTGCTTGCTTGCGACTCGTCACGCCTTATAGGCGCATGAGGCCGCAATTGATGAAATCCAGTTCCTCCGGTCCAGTGCGGCCTCCCTGGCAACTGCCCAGCTTGGCCAACCAAGATGGTCTCGCTCCTTTAAGATGCTTCTTCTCCACGTCAGTCTTGGTCGTCCCCTCCTCCTTTTACCGTCTGGCGACCAAGTTAAAGCTATCCGTTCATTAGAATCGGGGCTCATTCTTAGTACATGGCCGACCCAACGCCATCTCTTTCTCTTTATGTCTATTGTCAAGGGTTTGTCAGCTGTTTTAATATATAGATTATGGTTTGATATTTTTTCTGGCCAATAAATTTTTAGGATCTTTCTTAAACATTTAGTATGAAATGCGTTGAGTTTATTTTCCTGTTGTTTTGTAATTTTCCAAGTTTCACTGCCATAAAGTAGTATAGATTTAATAATTGCATTATAGATTTTTAGTTTAAGAGAAATGTTTAAGTTTGACGACTTCCAAACCTTGAAAAGCATTCTAAAAGCATTTTGCGCTTTTTTAATCCTACATTTGAGATCTTCATCTGTTCCACCCAGTGTGTCAACAATGGAACCGAGGTATGTAAAACTATCTGTTTCTTCAATTTCTTTTGAGTTGATGATAACTTTTGTCCTATTTTTACTGTTAATTTTCATAACTTTGGTTTTATTTTCATTTATTGCTAAACCAACCTTTTTTGCATTCTCTTCGAGATGACTAGTTTTTTCCTGCATATCTTGGAATCTGGATGACATCAGAACAATATCATCTGCGAACTCTAGGTCCTCAAGAAATGTGTTAAAATCCCATCTTATTCCTCTATGTATGGATCCTACAGTTTTTCTCATTACCCAATCAACCATACTTAATAGAACTAAAACATACACTACTATACTAAAATTCAATAGCTTCAAAGCTGTTAGACCATAACATGTTTCATTACAACATTTATTCTACAGAAAATAGATAATCAAAGAATTCATTTTACAAAAAAAAAAGCTCAGACAGTTATTGGTGCATAATAATATTGAAAAAACGCTCAAATCTTAAAAATACAGAAAAAAAAATTATGCCAAGGGCTGAACGGCAGTTATGTATTTATATATATATACTCTAAACATTTTGCTATGTTAACAGAAAAATTGATTTTATTTTCTATCAGGCAAACTAAACATCTTACAACAATAAAAAAAATACTTTAAAGAGGTTTCGTGGATTACTTTACATTACAAAAAATTGGTTAGGTATTCACAATAAAAAATACCGGAGAAAGGAATTATGGAAATTTAAGAAAATGCAATCTAACAAGCAGTTTTAGTCAAATTTTGACCTAATTTTTGCTCAGACCCAAACCCATTACTACAACATGAATCAGGAAGTGGTTTCAAATTTCTTATGTAGTTCTAAAACTATGCTTACATCAACTGAAGAAGCCATTCTGTGTTCTACCTCAGGGTCCACACACAAGTTGTAAACAGCCTTGTTTGTCGTACTTGTACTTTCATGGTGCTTGGAACTATCTAGGAAATTTAAAATAATATTTGTTGTCACAAAACCACTTTTAAGTTTACATTTAGTTTGAATAAAATTCAAGGTGTAATTAATTATATTAATAAAGATATCATTGATGTGAATAATGATATGTTGTTGATGAAACTAACTTTATAAAGCTGCTATTATAGTCGATTTAATATGCGAGCCTCGAAAAGACTTTCTTCCCCCGTCTCTTTGCTTGGTCTTCTAGGAAACGGGGCGAGCTGCGCTTTTCTAAACCTAACAGGTTTGAGATTCTGTTGTGAGGTTAACAATCCAAACAGTTCAAACCCAAGTAGGGTGGGGGAAAAACAGGCTCAAGTTGATTGGAAGAAAACCAAATGCGAGGAGGGGGAGAGGAAAATGCTTTCAAGGCTCCAGTCTGGATAGACCTACTATAACAAAGTCTAATGTATATGATTCATATTTAAAGCTGAAATAAACTAATATTTAACTTTAGCTGCCAAATTGAATGCCTAAAATATCAGCAGCTTTTTTTTAATTATTATATTGAAGTTTTAATTACAAGGTAAAGAATGTATTTTTAAGTCGAGTCAGATGAACATACATATCCATTATGGATTACTCAAACTGTCTACTTTAAATTAAGGTCAATAATATAAAAAAAATATTATATAAATCATAAAATTTTAATAGATAGATTTAGTATCTAGTTATACCTCTAGTATCATATAAACGTAGATGTTTTAGATTCATCCCACATGCAAATAACTTAGGATTGTTACGAAACCAGTGAACAGATTGGATAGATTCAGAAGTACCTGAAATTAAAAAAAAAAAAAAAAACATTTAAAAAACATATTATGAACCCGTATGTACATATTGTTACCAAGTATAAACAAATTATATTTTAAAATAGTAAAGGATTTTAGCACCTAGATTTTCGGTGTGTTTTCGCAAGGTTAAAATATCCTACAAATAACCTAAAAGTATGATAAAAAAAAAGCATAATAGAAAAGAAAATTTCGACAAAAAAGGAAACAATCCCAAATTTCATGAAAAATATTTTTAATTAACTTTTAAAATTTGGTTATGGAGATGTTTTTTTTTTTGCTCCAATCAGTCATCACTAATAAATTTTACTAATTGGGTGAATTATGCTTAAAAAAATTATTGTGTTTCATTCATAAACAAGTGAGTTATATGTACTTTTACAGTTTTTATAAGGGGGATTTTTTGTGTGTGCTTTTAGTTTAATACTTGTAAATCCTTTCTTTAAAAGGGCACAAGAATAAATAATTGATTTTTTTTAAGTCTGAGGGTGCTAAATCTTTTTTTTAAACAGAAAAAAGAATCATGACCTAAAAGTTTAATTTACAAATACTATCTGCACACAAAATCATTGGTCCAAAAATTTATACCTAACTCTAACAAGGGTTTTCCTGTATTGGATGCGTCCAAAGGAAATACTGAACGGCGGTCGTAATTTGTCACAACATCAATACCACTTGAAGAATATGCGGATCTAGATACATCCCAAACATATATACAGTTGTCTCCTCTATACTTTTCTAGGCCAGAAACTATCTACAAAAATATAATAAAGAAAATTAGTGCATAGTTCCACATAAAATACATCAATATTAGAAAATAAATGAACTTTACTACTTAATTGCAAATTGTAAAGATCCATTGGTTGAATTTACATAGTGCTAGTTGGTTGAGCCTCCGAGGGATAAGCAAATTGATGAAGTGTGAACTTTTTTTCAATGGAGGATTAAAATTGAAATTTTTAACTAAAAATTTCCCTTTTTTTATTATATTTTTGTAGCAGATAATCATAAATGATTCCTCAATACTTTAAATTTAAAAATTTAGTTAATTTATAAAATTGATTAATATGTGAAAATTATGCGATTTGTAGGAAAACCTGACAGTAAGGCGACAGGTTTATTCATTTGCATCTTTCAGAAGGTCAGAGCTTCCCAAAGTATTCTGGCCCATTAGGCAGAGGACACCTTCATTTTCCAACAAATTTTAAATTATAGTTAACTATTACAAAGTGTAAATAATCGAGTTTGTTTCAATAATGTCACTTATTTCAAATTGAGCAATTTATAAATTTACTCACAATGTTAGGATCAACAGTATTCCATGCTACACAATTGCAAGCTCTGTTTTGCTTTGGCACTAGAAACAATAATACATTAGTAAACAAACACTAAATAACAAATTTATAAAAAAACAAATAAAACTAACACAATTTGCATGTACTTAATACATAATAGAAAGAGAAGACAATTAAACCATCAATTTTTATTTCTTAAAACTAATAAATTTGTAGAGATATGACGTAAATTAACATCTACTTTCACATTAAAGCATACTTATTATTTAATTAACTTAGAAATGAAGGAATGGACGTTCAAAAATGTTTTATTGTAAAGATTTCAGTTAGGAGACGGGACAGTCTAGAACCGAAGCTCGGGCCGCCAAAAGAACACACAACCTTACATGTTGGAGTCTAAGTAGAAAGTGCGTCTCAGCTATAAGATTATTATTGTTCATTCTTCGACGACCAATCAGAGATTAGACATTTGTTATAAGAACGGGTCTAAAAGGTCAACGTGTAGGCGGATGATGCACTGAAGATACGTGGGAACGCGACTGCTTGTCATGATAGGGTGATTGGGATGCCAAAGTACTAAGTGATTTTTAGGATATTTGAAAAGGTAATTAAGTTTGAAGTTTAATTGAGGATAAAAATAAAAGTTTTTGATGGGGTTAAGTCAGGATATGTCACATATTTCCACATTAATATCCAAAAGCTATTTGTAATGATAAAAATTATTAAATATATTTAAACCCGTTAAGCTATTAAATTATCCTGGAGGTACACATTTACATTTAAAATAACAAAATACTGATAATTTTTTGTAAAATTTTTAAATTGATAATTATATCCTCATTTTGTTAAGCTTCAATTTAATATAAAACATCGACAGTTAGATTTAAGAGAAATATAATTTAATTTTACCAAATTCTCTTCCTGCTAAATCTGCATCTCTGGAACCCATTGGATCCAAACTAATAAAGACAAATAGAAATGCACATCTGAATAAATATTTTTTGAAAAATACATTGTAACAATCTTTTGGTCAAACATTGGCATTCTTTTAATTAATACTAAACTTTAAAAGCAATTATTAATGTTAAAGGAATTTATGAGACAAAATCTAGAAATGGCCAACAGAACTTGTATCATTCTAACCCTAACTATGCAGTTACTTTTTTAAAAAAAAGTATTTTCTTTAAGTAATAAGGAAAGTATTTTTGTTAACTATATCAATTATGATCATAACATATTCAATGTTGATGATGTAAATTTAGTTATCTTATTGAATATATTTTTTTTTTACAATCCCAGAACTACAGTCTCGAACTATTAAGTGAATCATAAAAAAAATTTTCAACCACTAGAAGGATACAAACCTATCATGGATCTAATAGTTTTTCAAGCAACATGTGACATTTTAAATTTTTTTAATTTTCATTAAGTATAAAATTTTATTAAATATAAAATTTTTAAGTATTGCAGAAGATTTAAAACTACAGTAAACTCCCGATTATCCGCGGGTGGATTATCCGCTTTGCGGATTATCCGCGGGCCATTATCCACCCCCTCCCATTTTTCAGTTCAAATATAAAAATTTTTTTAAAAAAAACGCGATAAATAAATTTTATTTGTTTTAAAACTTTTTGGAAGAATGCATTCCAAGAACAACAAATTCCTTTCGAGAACAACGAACAAATTCAAAGAACGGCCAGTACATTAAAATAAGAATGACTTTAGGAAACCTGGTGTTCAGCTAGGTGCACATTACGAACAGTTTTTTGTCAAAAAGCGTCACTTGTAAAATAAACTGCCCGCTTTTTTAATTGAATTGCTTTGTATGATTTTGATACTAGCAAAATGCGGGAGAAACTAAAAAAAAGTTGTCCTCACAATTCAAGACGAACTACACCTCATTAAAAGATAGAAAACAGATCCTCTAAAAAATCAAATGTGCTTGCAGTTGGCATTGGAGAAACGACAGCAATAGACATTTGAAGTAAGTAAATTTGTACATGCTATATAGGACTACTGTAATTTACTTTAATAAAATCCAGAAGAAATTTTGTTTGTAGGCATTTTCTTCATTTTTGCGGATTATCCGCGAATTCGCTTATCCGCGGAAGCCGTGCCACCCAATTCTGCGGATAATCGGGAGTTTACTGTATTTACTACACATATAAAACTTAGCTTACCTTTCAAGTACAACTCGTCCATTTGCCAAGCCAAGTGCTAGCAGAAAAGGATGATCAAATTTGGGGTACCAAGAATAGCACTGAAAATGCAAAACAAATTACAAATATTTCCATACAATTCTTAGAGTATGATTAGAAAAGGACAAAGGTTTTTCAAATTAACTGTCACAGTTTTACATGATTTTTAAATTAAGCAGGGAAACTATCGCTGACAAATAGATTTTTAAACTTTTTGGTTAATCATAGTCACTGGCCTGGCTTCTTATCCCTTTAAGACTGGCTATCAGATGGCGCTAATTTAAGTTTACAAGACTAAATTCAGAGTTTCTATCGAAAAAATGCCTTAAACAGCACCAATGTACTCTTTAAAAAAAATTTATACAAATAACGAAAGTTAAAAGTCAGCTGCTTCGGTATCGATACTTTTGAAAAGCTTGAACATTCTCTTCAATATCCAAATGATTGTGATAGCTAGGTCTTAAAGGGTTATATATATTACAGACATCTAGATAATTATATTTTCTGAATTATAGCTTTGCTTGGGATTTTAATGGTAACCCCAAACTGTCTCAATCAGCTTCTGCGTGCCTTACTTCAACACCCCTTCCTTTGAGTACTGAACATGGCTGTCAGGAAAAGTTATTTGTCGCTCTAAAAAACTCGACAAATTTTGACATTGTCAACAACAAAAATTATAGTAACAAATATTTTTTAGTTTATCCAGTTTACCCAAAATTTATGCGATACCATTTTTAAAGGATTTTAATTTGAATAAGAACAAAAAAGAATACTGATATTGAATAAATATGTTAAGCATATTACCTTTAAATACTGATGTTCTGAGCTCGTTGATATCACATTGGCATAAGTATTTTCTGAAATCGAGATGCCTAAGAATGCAAAAAAAGTTACAAAATATATAAAACATTTATTGCGTCATTTTACAGTTTTTTAAAAATTGTCATAACAAGCATATAAAATAAACGGAATTTGTAAAAAGAGTTTAAGGGTACACTCATTATTTAAATTATTTACCTGGAGGTTTGGCATTTCCTTCTTTCACATCTTCAACTTCATAAAGTTGTACGTCTGTTCCAACAGTTATAAACCTTAAAACATATAAAGACAGATAATTAATGGAATAGTTTTACACCTACTTAATGATTGGAATATACATTCAATAAATACTTAAACTTTTGTTTGGTTAAGATAACCTCCCGCTATAGGTACCAAAAGCTAAGGATGGTGGTACCTGTGAAAACACACTCTTTTTTGGATCAGATTTACGGTACGATAACCATTGGTGCGGTTTTTCGGATCTGGCGAAAAAGAATTTTTTGTGGCAACCTGTCTGATTTCGACTGATGATTCTAATTCCTTGACTTCGCAACGATGACGTTTTCCGGCAACCCTATCTTACCGTTATTTGCTCACTTCGTTTGGGTTTCTTGTTCTGGAAAGTCACCAGAATACGGATTTTTGGCGCGATTTCAGAAAGTTAGCCAATGGTTATCGTACAGTCAATTTCTACCCATTTTTTTAAAAAACCAACAGCATCTTTTGCATACTATTTTTTAAGTTACCCATCAATTTTGTCAATCTTTTATGAAATATTACACAAAATACATCAATAAAATCTCACCTATTAATCTCAGTAGGCGACCATGCAACGTCAACTTTCATGGCACACATTTTGGCGACTCAAGACTGCAAAATGAAACTGAAACCAAGCAGAAAAGTTTCCAAATATATAAAACCCTAATTTTAATGTGCAGAATACAAGTCTCACCTTTTATAGGATTTCGGTTTTAAAGAAAGATAAAGTTGAACAATTACATAAAAAAAAACTTTAAACGAAGTATCAATACTGATATTTTTTCCGGTGTTAAGTTACATGTCAACAAAGACAAACATACCTTTAAACCATTCCAAATAATTCTAAATAAAACTGACTGCTATAGCAATTAGGCAACCTCTATCATTATAAATTTCTTAATTCTTTTTATCTAAATTAAACACCTCTTAAGGTATTTAATCATAGAAAATGTTTTAGATAACGAAATTTGGAAATTTGTGTTAGCCAGAAAATTTGTTTGCGTGATTTTAGCTGGTAAAGTTACAGTTAAGCTTTTATCTACTTTTTAATATTTCTACACTTTTCTTATAAAATCAAAAGTAATTCCTTGCAAATTTTGTAATTAAATGGGTAATTTTTCATTAAGTTAATTTACTCTACACAAAGGAGCTATCTTTACTGACATTTTCTTAAATAAAAAAATTGCTAAAATATCATCTTTCAAACTGAAGCAGTAAACAACTCAAACGCTAGAGTTCTTGTGTTTGATTGTTTTCCTTCTGCTGCTTGCCTTTAAATTTTCCCGATTAGTTTCTTTTTTAATCCTTTACCTATTGTTAAGTTATTTTTATGAAGTTTAAAATTTGCGCTATTTATATGCTTACATAGTAAATGATGTATATCAGTTCAGTTTTTCTAATCGATTGCTTCAAAAGATGCTCTTTTAAACCGAGAGTTGCCTTTGATCTCAAATGACGTCTATGAATCATCCAATTAAGTGTAGTTCTAGTCATTTACTGCCTAATCACAAAGCCTTTTGCAGGATTAAAGCTATAACTGTACGTCATTTTTATAAAAGTCTTCGGCTAACAGTATGGAATCAAAAGAAGATGTCTCCCAAGAAACAGTGCAGAGTGATGATTCAAGGGAAAAACCGACTGACACTGAGCTTACGAGTGATCGCGAGTCTTCGGTTGAATCCTTTCACACAAATAAATCCGAACTTTCGACTACTTCCGAATCCGAACAAAGGCCCATCTCCGATCTGATAGATATCGACGATATTGAGCTTTCAGATGAAGAATCTTGGTAATTTCATAAGGTTCACTGCATGCTCATTTAATAATAAGATTCACTGCATGCTAAATTGATTGCACTTCACTTTTTGAGAGAAGTAAATAAAATATTTAAGGTAATCTATTTTGTTTATAATAATGTACCTTTTTTCCACCTTAAAGTCTAGCAGTAAAGTCTAAAAAACAGTATAGATGTCTGTATTGGTGTAATATCTTTCTTTTTAAAACGCATCAGTCACGATTTTTATAAAATATATTAAGCCTTCTCTGTTTACTTCTATTCGTTAAAAGCATTTTAAATTATTTTGTGTACCATAAAAAAATTTAGCATCAACTTTTAGTTACTTCACTCGTTGAGTTTTATTCAATTTCATAACAGTCACAGGGGATTGAGCAATAGTCATGGCCGGATTTAAAGATTTGCCGTCTGTAGGCTACATTGATTTGCTATCCTGTCGAAATATTCTCCCCCTTTGGGGAAAGGTAGCTGTTTATCTGCAAAATATAGTGGTATGTGCTGTTTAAAATGGATACACATATGAGAATCACCTATGTATATTTACACACTAAAATGAAATAGGCATATTTTTTTAGACTGTTCTACTATTTTTTTAAACTTTGAAATCCTGGTGGAGTGGAGAGAGTGCAATTGCCCTCACAGCGACCATGTTTTGTACGAAATATTAGTACTATATATATGTATATTTATGGTTTAAGCATCAATGTAAATTATTTGTTTCCTTTCTTACTTTCTAAATAATATTCGTATGTTTAGAATATTTTTTTATGCAGAATGCCGCTTTAATTGGTCCTAAAATTTGCCTCCCCCAAAATTTCTCCGCTCTAGGCTACAGCCTATTTAGAAAAAAGGCCCTGGCAATAGTAGATTTTTAGTTCATCTAGCCCCTATAACTCGCAACTCATTTAAATTATGTTATAAAAAGTGTAATATATAATTAACAAAATGCTTGTATTTTAGGCTATATAAATCTCCGAAAAAAATTCCATCAACCAATAAAAATCTGGATGCATCAAAGCAGGGTCAAGATGATGACACCCAAAGAGAAGACAAGGCCATGCTGACCATTACAAAAACCGCACTTGTCAGCAAACTCAATCAGCTGCAATTGCTGAGTAAGTATTTTTTGAAATATGTAAAGTATATTAAATGTATGTTAAATATTTGTTACACAGAAATTTAAACATATTGTGTATGAGAATTGACTTTAATTATTTTTCTGGAGACGAATAATGATTCTAATGATAAAGCAACTACAGATATGCCTGTCAGAAAACAGTAGTAATTATAATCATTGTGGGACTCAATCAGATATGCTTGTTAAATCTGTGGATTGCAAAGTCCTACACTCCTTGCCAACCTAAGTTGGGTAAATAGAAATATGCTATGGAGAAGATCCTTCCGCGGATGTAAAGAGTTCCATAAATAATTTGTGAATTCATCCAGAAAACATGTTGAAAACATTAATTCAATGAAAGTCTAACAGATTTGAATATTATTTGAGAAAAATTGGCAATTTTATCCGAATGAAAAGTGTATTTTGGTTAAATTGTATTCAGATCATTTTGTACATAAATATTACCTCACAAGAGTTTCCAACTAATAGACCAATCGTGCTTTTCCCTCGGCCTTTCCTTTTACTCTTTGTTTTTACCCAAGTTAGGTTGGCAAGGAGTGTAATCCCCTGATACCTTGATGAATAGAGTTGGTGTACAATGTTTTTTGAATTTATGTTGGGTGCCAACTCCAATGTCAAACTTATCAATTGACCATGGTTCTAAAGATGAGGCATGCCCAATAGTATTAATGCATCTAACAAAGGTTAGAAATAGCATCAAAATAATTGTTTTTATTAAAAATATTTGTTAAAGATAGTTGTTTATTTTTATTTTGCTTGTAATGTTTGAAAAAACTTTAGCTTGATTTCTTATAAATAATTATATCAATTCTAGAATTAGAAGAAGAAAGGAAGGCAAATGAAGAAAAGAATAAAAAGATCAATGGTAAAATCAAATATTTTTTCACATTTATTTTTTATCATTATGATTGAAGTTGTATTTTTATAATGTGCTACATGTAGTGCGGTTGTATTTTTTATAACGTGCTACATGTGGTGCGTTTTTATTTATTTTTATATTATGTTTTAAAATTTTTTTATTTAGGTTCTTATATAATATAAATATGTGACAATGGTGTAGAATGTTAGTTCATACCATTAATGCTATAAGACTAAGACACAGAAAATACTATATGTTTTTGAAAATGTGATAACAAAAGTGATTGAGTTACATTTTGATTTTTTTTAAATAATAACTGCAAGTTACCTATAATAATAAAAGAAAGAGTCTGTCTGTGTGTATGTCTGTGGATCGCAAAAAACCTACTTAGACTGCTCTAAAAATTTCGAAATTTTTAATATAGGTTCCTTTTAATACCTACGTGTGCACCTGAGGCTTAGTTTTTTCATATTTGATTGTGATTTTTAATTAATATAATTGGTTTAAAAAAACGTCATCCACGTGGAATTGCGGGACCATAACAGGGCTTGAAAATTCATGGACCGGGCCGAAACGGGGACTTGACGCCATCCTCTATTAGTTTGATTGATTGAGTTTGGTTGAGATATGCGCTCGCCCTAGGGCTGCTTCATCCTCTATTAGTGTTTGCTTTTTTAAGTGTGTATGCGCCAACACGAATTTGATTTTGAGTGTATTTTCACAAGTAAGCATGCCTCTAAAATTAAGCAATACGAAGTTAACGGGTTCCCAGTAAGGCGGGACCATACTGCTAGTAACTTATATTTTGAGGATCATTTCTCTGGGTTGACCCTTTATATGTCATCAGCACTGATAATAACACATACAGTGCTCAACCCAGATCACATATACAGATCATCACTGATGATATATCATCATCATTGATGACCCTCCATCCCTGATGATCAGAGATGGAGGGCTTATAGTTTCTAATTTTGTCTGTAGATTTTACCATGTGATAGAAGACTAAAACTAAATAGATAATTTGCACAAACACCTGTAAAACATAATTTAAAATGCTATTACTTTTAGTTATGCAATATTTAATAAAAGCAACTTAAATTGAGATTAATATTCTGTCATTTTCCTTCTTTTTATCGACCAACCAGTCATAGACAAAGCTGCATTGTCGACAAAGTCAGAAACTTCCAAGCCTTCATTAATTGAGCAACAGCGAGCTGAAGTTTCAAAGAAACCAGTGGACTTAAACTCAATTAAGGGAAAGGAAAATGAAGTTCTTGATGTCGTAGATCTGCACAAAATTGCAAAACTGCAAGAAGAAAGTGAGCAAAATGTTCAATTTTTTTAGTCTTTATTGTTGTTTGGTCTTACATTTCAAAAATGAATAACTATGTAATTTTTTTTTTAGGTTTGAGACAAAGCACTTGCCGTTTTTTGACATTAGATAAAACGGGTATGTATTTAGGTTTAATTTGCTTCATATTTCATGGAATGATTTATAATTCCATGGATTTCCTTATTATGCTTTACATACTTCGAAACACTTGATTCTTTGAGACTGTACCAAAATCAATGTTTTTTTTTAATACTTACTTCCAATTCATATTTTTAAAATCATTAAATTTAAAAAATATGAATTAGATCAATGAATTTCTTTGTTTAATGAACAATATCTAATATGTAAAAAGAAGCATAAAACATACTTAATCATTTCATAAAATCACAGTATATATGATCTAAAAACTGATATACGAAAATTTATTGATTCTTTCTGAACATATTTAAGATAAAAGTTTTAAGAAAACAATGTCACGAACAAATCAATAATGGATTTCAAAAACTCTTCATAATTAACAAATTGCAGTAGTCAGAAATTTCAAAATTGGTTGTATTCATAGTGATATAAGGGTTAATTAAATTTTTTAAACAATTTTAAATTATCTGTAGTTAAGGACATGTCAGTGTAAAAGTAAGGTTTTATTGACAAAATCAGTCTATTAGGAGTATTTACATAATTTTTAAAGATATTTTTCATTCAATTATTAAAAAAATTCCTTTAAAAATTCACATTATGCCCTTAAAATGTATGAAAAGCTTGCCTTATTTTATGCCATTTTTATTTCATAATGTTGATTTAAGACATGTATTTCTTATTTTAGAAAGGAAAGGATTTGACAAAAACCAGTTTCTTATGCAAAACTCTAATCTTTGTAAGCCAGTTTCTGTTGAAGGTATATATCCTTTACTTTTATTATATTTTAATTAAAAAAACATTCTTTTTGTTTAAATATGCCTTTTGAAATCGATATTTATCATCGTCTCTAATTGTAGCTCTTAACCTATGCAATGGAAAGTTTGAAGAAAATGACTACAACATAGTTCCTATGCATAAAATGAAACGAATGAATGGATATGGTTCATCATCCTCTTTAATAAATGCACAAGGTAAATAGAAAAAAGTTATTTTTCTAAGAACCTTATAGGGTAGACTAACCAGTGAATAAACGTTCAAGGCTCTGCGTTCGCCAGTAAATGAACAGCAGGATATAATGACCAGGACAACCAACCATTTGTCAGACAGCTTCTTACTACATGGAAGGAAGTCAGTGTTGCCAATCCATCTAGTGGAATGATTTTCAATCCTTATTTGTAGTTATATTTACCAAATGTTCATTCACTGGGGCCCGTTCACTCACTGGTCAGTTTACCCTAGCATAAGGTTGTTTTTTTTACTGTCAGTGTATATTTAGCTTCCAATGCATTTTTTAAGTTTTGTTAAGAATAAGCAATATAGTTTATTGATTTAAATGCTGAATGAAAGGAATCAATTTTTAAAAATATATATTTGTAGAATAATGGAGCAGGGAAACTTAGATAAAAGGTAATCTTCTTGATTTAGCTGCTAGACATTGGTAAGAGATAAATCAATCGTTTGAAGCAGACGGTGGATGAGGACGGAATGCACACAAAAATGGCGAAAAGTGTACAGCTCTGCCAGATGGACCAATCAGACATTAGGAATTTGTTATAAGAAAGGTTTTAAAATGTCAACGTGTAGGCGGATGACTCAAGAAAGTTCTGTGGGAAACAATTAATAGGCGACTGTTTTTCGCCACAGGGTGCTGATGAGATGTTAAATGACTAAGTGATATAAAGGATATTTGAAAATGTAATTTAAGTTATTAAGTTTAAGTGAGGTTAAAAATATAAGTGTTTGTGGGGGGGTTTAAGTCATGGTGTGTAATATATATTTTTATTGTAGATACTCACCACCGTGGAAGTCTTCCAAACATCAATCCTGGATATTACAGTCTCAGGTCAAAGAAATCAAAAAAGCAAACGGATAGACTGCCTTTTCCACTTCCAATGCATCCATCCCGATTGCCACTGAACACAACAGGATCTGACGTATGTGTATTTTATTTTTTTAAAGATATTTTTTCTTTCTAACATTTTCAGGGATAAAGTTACGTGTGGAAGAAGTAGTTTAAATATTCCAAAAACTGGTATTAACTAAGAAAAATTTATAAGCTGTTCATCAAAATAGCATTCTCAGATTCTTTGATCTAGTTTTAGTGCACCTCAAAGTAAAGTGTAAAAGTTCAAAAGACAAAATAAAATTGAAGGATATTAAATTCAGATTCTTAACATTTAAAAATGGCAATGATTGATGTGTTAAAACAAACATAAAATAGTTTAAGAATGGTATTTTGTGCTCTTCTGTCAAGTAGTCACTTTTTCTGCCGTTTCTTTTTTAAATGTAAGCAAATAACAAATGAAGGGTCTGGTTTCAAAACTCACACTTTGTAAATGTAACTAAGATATAGGGTTCAGTCCATACATTAATGACATTGTACAATGAATTTAGGATAGTCAAAAGTCACCAATGAATGAAACCTTTCTTAGTTATACTTTGGAATATATGAGTTTTGCAACTAGATCCTTCTAATATTCCAATAGTAAACTAACTCAATCTGCTGATACGCCCTCGTTTATAATTTACAATGTCCACTAATTTGTATTATTTCTTTCATGCTTTATTTTCAATCACCATCACTAATAAAAAAAAACTACTTCATTTCCAGTCTCCCACGTACGAGCAACGTCCGAAACTCTCCTCCCCACACAAAGACACCTTCGAATCTCGAACCCTCCCATCCTCCTACCGGTTGCAATCCAGAAGCAACTCCTGCAACCGGAAAACACCAAACACCCCCTCCCCTCGCCGGGAATCAACCTCATTCCTCCCTAACCCTAAAAGCAGCCCTAGCCTGTCCCGAAGGGAATCGGCCCCTTGCAATAACCCTAGGAACCTTTCCCCACTTTCTTCGCCAACGCTGTACCAAAGAAGCCGAGGAATTTCGTCTCCGGTGTTGCCTAGTCCTACCAAGACGTGGAGGAATGAGTTGATGAGCCCTACAGGAAGCGGTTATCAGCAGAGGAATGCTTCGCAGTCCCCGTCTAGAACAGGGTTTGTGGATTTTTTTTTAATGACAAGTATGAATGTTGATGAGGCTTAGGAGCCCAGTTGGTTAAGGTGTTTGTCTTGCATCCGGAAGGTTCCATGTTCGGGTCCTGCCAAAATAACTACCTACCTATAAACACCCTGTGCACTCCAAAAAAATGTCTGACGAATAATACCCTGTGTAGAGAGAGTGCACGTTAAATATGTTTTAAAGTCCCAAAGCTCTGTATAATGTTGCCTTTAATGGTTCGGTTGGGTGCCTACTCAGGTGTCGGCTAGTTACTTGAATGTGGTTCTAAATTATGACGCTTGTCTAAAATAGCCCTCATGTAGCTCTAGTGCAAACATGTTAAATTGTTATTCTTCAATTCTGTTTAATTTCTTCACACATGACAGAATATCTTAACCAAACTTTTCTTTGTCTCTCTGGAATTATAGTTATTTTGCTAGTGCAAACATGTTAAATTGTTATTCTTCAATTCTGTTTAATTTCTTCACATATGACAGAATATCTTAACCAAACTTTTCTTTGTCTCTCTGGAATTATAGTTATTTTGGAAAATGCAATTTTGTTACATTACTGAAACAAACGTTGTGTACAAAGTTTGTTTTAGTTAAACTAAAAGGTTTTATCTGTTTGTAAATCATGTTTAATTGTTATTCTTCAATTCTGCTTAATTTCCTCACTTACGACAGACTATCTTCTTAACCAATGTTTTCAGACAACATTGATGTTTTGCATGCTTCATATTCAATCAAATTAAATAGATAAAGTTTTTTTAAATTGCACAGAGTGTGTACAGGTCAAGAAAGTCCCCAAAAAGTCATGAAATTAGAGAAAAGGTCCCGGAAATTTAAAAAAACATCAAAAAAGACTAATTTTCCCCAAAACGACCCCAAGTATTTTATGAACAAATAAAGCTAATTTTCTCAAAGTCTTAAAATTTGTATTTAAATTTTCGTTCTATTTATTACAAAATCGGATCATATATATAAAAAGTACTCAATGTCACGATTGTCGAAGCAAGTGATCCTGAAAACCAAGGGAACATGACCTTTTACTCGGTTGCATGATATCATGATTCATGATATAAGTATTTTCTAGTAATTAATTTTTGTGGGAAAGTCATTGAAAAGTGTTAGAATTTTTTTCTCTATTCTATGTATGAACCATGTAATAGTGGCTTGAATTTGCTCTAAGTACTATCAAGTTTACTATTAAGTATTATTTTATGGTTTTTCTTAGTAATTTTTTCTTTAACAGATTGATAATTTGAATGGTTGTAAAAGTTTCTGAAAAAGGTTAAGAAATGTTCTAAAAAGGTCCAGAAATTAGAATCGACAAATCTGGTAGACACCCTGTTGCAGGAATAAAAACAAGTTCCATGTAAATAACTGTAACAAAAAGTATATTCTGTAAATAACTTTTAAATACCAAACACGTACAATCTTTTCAGGCGGCTTCCCTTGACTACTATGCATAACCGTTCTCCAAAGTGTGGGAATAGTCCTGCTTCGCCTCGCCACGAGGAACTGAGAGGGTTCAAGGTTCAGTCAAGAATACCCAGTCCGGGTCCTGCCTCAAGGTAAGTTCAAATAATTATAATAATTAGTGGTGATATACCTTTTGTTGTTGTTGCTAATTCCCATCTGGCCTGTAGGAGTCAGACCAGATCAATAAATCCGTTGACATTTAGAAAGTCCGAAACAAAAAGGGGACGAGAATGTATGTTGTCCCAGTCCAGTCCTTAGCAGTTTAGGATCTGATCAAATGACGCCTGGTTTTGTTGGCACTTAGTCCAAGGAGGGAAGATCTTTTGATTAGCAGAAAACTTAAGACTTTTCTGGCTAGTCCAGACAAGCAGGTGTTGGTCTGTCACCAGGAAAGAAAGAGAGAGTCCTGGCCTTTCTTCTTTGTACCAGCAGTGAGTGGGAGGTTGAAGCCAATTTGTTCGTTTTGACTATTTCGCAGTATTTTGTTTCCCGGTTGTTTATTTTAATTAAAACAAGTGGGAAAAGTGTATATTGACGATTCGTAAAACTAGTCATGACAACTGCGACTAAATTAATGTTATGGTCGTAAAACGAAAGAATTGTCGTATTTTGCGACTAGCAACCAGGAATTCCGAACCCTGGACTTAACTGTGATGCCATGGTACTCTATGCAGCTCCAGTTGAACATTTGTTCAGATTCAACACATCGTAATTGATTTCCTGGGTTGTACCAAACTGCACCTTCAACATCAGCTAAAAACGTTCGAAACGATAGAAGGAATGGTCTGATTTGAAAAATTCTTAGCCTATGTTTGTTTCGGAGATGAGATGAATTTTTGAGTCACATTTCATGACGATCTGTTGTGTGGTTCTTTAGATCTCGTGTCTTATACGAACAAACAGAAGTAGCCTTTTATGTATGTAGATAGATATAAAATATAATGTATTTAATAATTTGGTATAAAATAAATTGTTTATTTACAATGTAAATAATAAAAATTAAGGTTGTTTTTTTGAGGGAGGGGGCTTTTTTCTGAAAATAAAGCTTGTAGTCTGTTAAAACAGATGATTTATAAGCCTTAACTGAAATCAAAATCAACCTGATAACTTAGTTTAATAAATTAAATTGATTGTTATAAGTATAACTAAAATGTTGTTTTGCATATTTTAGATCTGGAATTCCAGTGCCTTCCACTTATATGACAAAAGGGCATTCTGACGATGAATCTTGGAGCAACGATTGCTACTGAGTCAATGATCACATTTGCTTGCTGTTTTATTTTTAAGTGTGCCATGTATTGTAGTCAGTGCCGCCAGTGCATTTTTCTCCCAGTGTGCCTCTAATCAATGATATAAAAATCTTTACTATGTATTTAAAACTTTGGAAGTTTTTCAATTTTTATCTATGTACTGATTTTAATGAAATTTTACAAAATGAAAATCTTTGTAAAAATTTTACCCATATAATATTTGCCAAATTTTTTTGCTGATGTAGTGAAATCAAAATGTGTTTGAAAATGGAATTTTCTATTTAAATGGATGTGAATCTCAATTTGTGACAGCATTGTAAGGAATTTACAATTGATTTTAATTTGTATTAAATGACCTGATGATTTGTTAATTTATAATGTTGAATAAAATGTGTTTTTAAAATATTTTTGTGTAGTTTATGTATTGGATATGTAGTTATATATTTTTCAAAATGTTTGAGAACTTTGGTTCACTCTATGTAATTTTATAAATATGGGAATTTTAATCGCTAAACCAAGTATTTATTTCATTTTAGGAAGAAAATGTATTAAATGTTTCCAATAATAGTTCAAAAGCATATAAACCCATACAAACTACAAATTTTTAGTTAGTGCCAAACCAACACACTTAATGTGCAAAATTCCCCTTTAACACATTATTTATTGGCTTATTTTTTGTTTATAGGATGGCTATATAACAACAAAGCTTATGTGGCGTGCCCCAATTCACAGAGCCATGTCTGCTAAATGTTTTTTTTTAATATATTAGGGGTATACCTATGAAGTGACCCTTTTTTTGAGAAAACTTACCGGTGCATTTTGCATCATTGGATGAGGGTAATAAATCGAAGTATGTACCATCAAAATCAGTAACTTTTGCTTATCTTTTTGGTAAATTATGGATTCCTTCGTGATAGAACTTAGCGTCTTATGAGGTAAAAAACGAATATGCCCATTTTTCAACTTCATCAAAAGTAGCGAAGTGCTGCTCAGCCAGACCATGTTCCATGGATCTGAACAAGTGTTAGTCCGAAAGAGCAATGTCTTTAGAATATAGCGGGGGCAATAAAATATCCCATTCCTAGTTTTTTAAGGTGTTTTTAGGATTATTTGTAGTATGAGGCGGCACATTGTCATGGAATAAAATAACTTTTCCGTGCCTGCGAGCCCATTCTGGCCGTTTGTTGATAATTTCCCTGTTTAAATTGGTTAATTGTTGTTGATATCGGTCAGAAGTAACTATTTCTCCAGGTTAAAGAAGCTCATACAAAAAAAATCTCTTTTGGTCCCATCAAACACAGAGCATTGTCTTCTTTTCAAAGTGATTCCTCTTTGGTGTCGATGTAAAGGGTTTACTTGGATCAACCCACGATTTTTTTGCGTCTAGGATTGTCAAAATATTTCCATTTTCATCACCTGCGACATTTCCATGCAGAAAACTATTTCTTTGATGTCGATTTAAAAGTTGTTCGCATGTGACGTTTTGGTTCTCCATCTGTCTTTCTCTTAAAGCATGTGGTACCCATTTTCCTTCCTTGTGAATTTTTCCCATGGCATGCAAACGTTCACTAAAAATTTTTGAGTTACATTTAATATTTCTGAAATATGTACACGAGTCATTATTGGGTTTTCATCCTAAATTGTTTGCAATTCTTCATCTTCAATTTTTTTGGTAGTTTTTCCTTATCTTTGTCTGCCACATCAAAATTGGCATTTTTAAATCCACTATACCCTCATTTTCAAATTAATTCAGATAGAACATTGTCTCCATAAACATTCTTAGCCATTTGAAAAGCTTTAGCAGCAGTTTTTTTCACAATAAAGTAATGAATTGAAATTTCCCGCAAATGACCCTTTGTTGGCATCAAACACGACATCTTCAAAACCGAGAATGACTATGAAAAAACACAGCAATAGCTAATGACCCCTGTCAGGTGAAAGGTTAAAAGTAGTCTGACAAAATGCTAGTAGGTCAATTCCACACTTTTATTAACCCGGGTGCAGTGTCATCTGTTAATTCAAGGTCATTTCATAGGTATACCCCTAATATATGTTTGTTAAAGTTATAATTAATTTATTTTACAGAAGTCTAAATACCAAATAGCATTTAAGGCAACAAGTAAAAGGAATTGTCCAATATTATCTTTACTTCACTTCATTCTCCCTTTACCCTCAAAAATGAATGACTGTAATATGTCAAGTTTAAACTGCTAAAAAAAGTTATCTTGTTGATAAAGAGCGTGTCAGTAATGCTTCCAAATGATGGCAAAAGAAAACACTACTGCCAAGAATTAAAAATTAGTCTGGAAAGTAGTTAACATTACAGTTTAAGTATAATAGTTTGTTTTGTGGAGAAGCAGTGAGCTTTTCTATAAATTAGAGTGAACAATACTAACATATGTCTGGTTATTTATTACCTGTTTATGACAGGCTGTCACTCAAAACCAATGAATCGCAATAATTCATGAAAAAGTAGGCTTATTTTTCAAGACTCTGCAATCTGCATATATATTCAAAGATTTTTCTAGCAGTTTGAACTTTAGCTAAGAGAAAAGGCAAAACCAGTATTACTTATAGACCAGTTTTCTACTAAGTTACAAATATAAAGTTTACAAAGAAATCAAAGATTTTCAAGAAAAACTTTTATTCACAAAAAAAATAATAATAACAGCTTATTCGACTACTGATGACAGTTTTGGTTAGTTAAATGTTGACAAATGGCCTAATTTATATTTACATCATTCTCATGAAAATTCTAATATTTTTCTAATAACAAGGCTAAGAGTTCATTGAGATTGCTGGTGACTTTACGAGGATCATCAACTAGACCAGCAGAAACCATAGCAGTATCAAATACCTGAAAATAACAGAACATAGTTTGGTTAGGTTAGGTTTGAATTATCATCGCACTAGAGCTACACGAGGGCTATTGGTGAGGTATTTTAGAGCCACAGTCAAGTGACGAGCCAACACCTGAATAGGCACCCAACGCAACCGTTAAACCCAACATTGTACGCAGCATTGGACTATGAAGGATATTGAACATGCACTCCCTTACACATTGTATTATTCGTCAGACATTTTTGGCTGCACGGGCCGTTTATAGGTTGACAGTCATTTTGGTGATGCCCAGACCCAAACCTGGGACCTTTCGCATGCTATTCGAGTGCCTAAACGACTGGGCTCCCCAGCCCCCGAATTGAGTTTGTTACAACAAGCACATTGATGAAACAAAAATTCCAATTATAATTGAATAACTTCATAAAAAAACTTTTTTTAAAAAATATGCAAGTAGCAGAATTTGTAGTTTTGAAATTGAGTTAGTTTCTCGTAAGAAGGTACTGAAAACATTTAAGTAGAGTGAAAGTTGAAGTAGACTTTATAAATAACAAAAGCAATTAATATTTACCTGGTGAGCCAATAGTTCAGCTAGTTTAGGATTGCTATCTTGTAATAAGCTCAGCTTTTTGATTATAGGGTGACTGAAAAAAAAGTTTGACTTTGTAAACAAAATTAGAAATAAGTAAAACATAATATATTTTTTAAAATATAACCTCATATTTCTATGAATATCCAAACATTACCGTTTCTTAATTAATGAAGTTCTAAAATAATAATTGGTAAATACCAAAATTGTAATCAAATGCACTACAATAGCAACACTTTTTTATTTTACTTGAAATCAGAGCATTTAAATTTATGGTAAATAGTCTAAGACGGTTCACGTTCAAGGATCTAGCATGCTTAATTTCACCATGGTTGGAGCAGAACTGTAGATTTTTTATTGGTTACATGAGTAAAATATCAACCAACTTCAATTTATACAAATGAACCTCGCTTCTTACCTTAAATTGAGCTCTAATGTAGGTTCAAGGATTTTGTATCTTTGCTCCTCAGTCATAGTTTGAAGTGTAGTCCTCACATAGTGACGAGCTGCAGACATTTCTTCAACAGATATGAGGCAAGGATGAGTGGACAACCTTTTAGTTACCTAGGAGAAAAATGTCTTTTGTGACTTTTGCATCAAAATCATATTTAAAAAAAATAATAAAAACAGGTGTCTATAATTTAGAAATCATCTAATTGCGCTAAAAATAAAATTTGGCACAAAATGATATTGAATATTCACAAAATGGTTAGATTCCAGTATCAAAATTGGAATCTATAAAAACAATTGAGAATTTGGAAAGTATTTGTATAATATGAATATCATGCTTCTTTTCATATCAAAATAGAACTTTTCTAGGATTTAAAGAAGTTTTAATGTTATAGTGTTAAAAAAAAATATTGCTAAAATTTGACGTAGAAAACATACACATTTTATGTACATTAAACAAAAGTTTGCATCTTTCCCCCAGATTTTTTTAATAAATTATGTTCACTTATATGAGAAATAAAAGCTAGCGTTAAATACTATTTGTAAATTTTTGCTTGTGTTGTCGGGAGAGGCCTCAGGCATATTAGCACATATTAAACAAAATAGTTCTCAGAAAGCTTTTTTCAATGTTTGCCCGTCTTTTTCACTAAGTCTAAATACCTAGCATACTCACTATAATTTTATGGACTTTAGATCCTAAGGTAGAATTCAGCCACTTAATTAATCCTTCCGCAGCATCTTTAGGCAAAGCATTTTCTCCTATTTAAAAAAAAATGATTTTGAGTATACCTAGATACATGTAAAATAAAATGAACTTTTAATCAGAAACAACATTTCAAAATAATGTTAAGGACTATACTATGTTAAATTTTAGCTGTCACTGGACATAAATTTTAAATGACATAATCACAGTTATACTTAGAAAAACTATCAGTGGCAGACAGTTCATACCAATAGCTGGTGCTATTTCAACTTGCAACAATTGGGTGCATTACAAAAGAAATTACATTTATTTGAACATAATAACATTGAACTTCCATTATTTGCTTATCAAGCTACCTTAGCCCTAATTTTAAGAAACTTTTGAAGAGGTAAAATGCAGAGTAAAAATTGTTCAATACAGAATTAGAATCCCTGACCTGTGAACACAGAATATATAATTTCCTTACATATGTGGTTCACCAAGTCTAATGTTATGTAAACTAAACTTTTGTTATAACTTATAACAATAACATAATTTATTAAATAACAAACAACAATAAACTTAACTTATAAAAACTAGATGAACTCATAAAAACATAATAGAACTAAACAGCGGCACAGAATATACAAAATTAATAATAACATAAAATAATAATAACAATACAAAAATAAAATAACAACAATAAACTTAACTTATAAAAACTAGATGAACTCATAAAAAACATAATAGAACTTAACCGCGGCACAACAGAATATACAAAAATTATAACCCAAAAAGGGTGTGCGCGCCAAAGAAGCAGTGCTTGCGGTATTTATACAAATCATATCAGTTGGTTACAGTTATATGCAGATCCAACTGGTTACAGTTAAAAGGTGCTCGCCACACATACTTAAAAGCTACTAACCAAGGTCATCCACTGAAGCATCCTCTTTTTCCCGACGCATCTCTTTTTCTACGGAAATGATGTTCTTGAAATCAAATTGTCTCAATTGGAAGAGAACCAGCTCATCGTAGGGCTCATAACAGAACAGGACCTCAACATCTTTTTGCTTGACAGCCTCATAATAGGGAGACATCTCAGCTAAGTGACGGCTACAAAAAAATATATACACAATAAACTTGAGTGTGAAGGGGAAGCTTTTATATAGGAGATGTCTGTCTGTCATCCACTTTCATAGCCCCACCACAAATGCTACAGACAAGTGATATACATAAAAAATGAGAATAGTAGGGAAAAAATTAAAATGCTTATTTTAATTATTAAAAAACTAACAAATTTAATGTCTAGTTAAAAAGGTATAAGAAGCCCATTTTTATTGGAATTAATCACCATAGCCACAACAATCACACAAAAATCTTCATATTAAATAGAGATTTACTGAAGAGAGATTTTAGAAAGTGACAGTTTCTGTTACAAACCGATTTATTATTTTATTATGTACTTTATGAAGCAAGAATATGGTTTACACTGTTAAACTATTTTTATAAATATCAATTTTTAAATTAAAAATTCCATCAATAGTTAATGTAGAAAATCAAAAAGTACTATGCAAAAAATTTACCTTGGAGCAGCTAAGAAATATATGTCTTTCTGTCCTTCTTTCATTCTGCTTACATAATCTGCCAAGCTAACTTTCTTATTCTCAGGTTGAAGTGACGATTCGAAAAGAAGTAGTTTTGAAATATCCTCCTAGAAAACATATAAAAAAATTCATACAGAGTGCATTTCAAAGATCTTCAATACCAAATTAACAAATAATAAATAAGGACCTATTTCTGACCCAATACCTAAAAAATTAAATGCAAATTACCCTTTTCTACTAATAATTTCTTAGAAACATGCAAAATATATTTATATTTTTTTTAAAGTGCAATACTTAGCTACAAACACAGGAAGCAAAAATTGAACACTTTTTATAAGGACTTGGTGCATAAATGGAAATATATACCTATTAACGTAATTAAAAATTAAAAAAAAAATTCAAGAATTGTATAAACCCTGCATAATGAGAATACAAAATTTAAAATATAAAACGTTCTAAAGGTTTCTATAATACAAAAAAATAGCATGTAAAGTTACCTTTGTAACCTGTTCATTCGTTGACAAAATTCCCTCTTTTAAAAATATACCATAGTCTTCGTGAAACTTTTCATACTTGTCTGTTTCCTTTTTCATTTGATCGAGCAAATATCGAAGCATCTTGTTTGTGATCATGGTGGAAATTTTTCTGTAATTAAAATTTAAATATATGTCATTTGAAGAGTGATATGAAATACTTAAGGAAGTTTTAGAGTATGACCAATAAATTTTTTTAAAAAAATCTTACCTGATCAATGCACTGTCTTGTAGAAGTTCACGACTAAGATTGAGTGGAATATCTTCACTATCAACAACCCCTATTTAAAACAAGGATTTTTTTTAATTAGATATTTTGCTAAAATAAATAAGACTACAAATTATAATCTTCAATAAATTAAGCATATTGTGATATTTTTGTTAAGTATTCGGTACATACAAACTTTTTTGAACTGAAAAAAAAAACTATTCAACAGAAAAATTTATTGAAGATTAAAAATATTCAAAATGAAATAACTGTCTATTTAAATTATTTTTAGCCAATTTAACTCCACTGATAGCAAAATCCCCTTCAATAGGCAAATTAAATTTAAATAATTATAAAAATACTAGAAAACATTATAATTTTCCTGGAATTTAGTTGAAACAACAAAAAGGAGAAATAGAGAGGAGATAAAGAGAAATAAAATAATAACTAAATTCCTTTTACTTTTATTTGTTGGCACTTAGGCCAGCATAAATTGTCGTGTAAAGCTTAGATTTCCTAAAGTTACGATTGTTATCGACCGTCATACTGACATTATGTCCCAGAAATATTAACATATAGTGATAACATTTATAGAAATTTTAAGAAGCAGCATGTTGACTTTGATGGACACTATATATATTGCGAATGATATGTTCGTGATAATGGCTGCTAGAAGTTTTCCAAAGATTCATAAAATGTCCAGCATAGTTTTATCATGTTTTTATTCAACAAGCACAAGACTAATACTAAAAAACAAAACATTGAGGAGAAAGGAATGACAAAAAGGGTTTTCTCCGTTTTCCAGCTGATTGCTGTGCTACCTTGCGGCCAAGTTAAAAGAGAAACCATGGCACATTTGAAAGTTAAAAGGTAGGATGATGCAACAACATATGTGATGCTTAGTAAACCCATGCTTAATCAAAATAGTCTTAATATTCTTAAGTCATTCCAACAATTCACGATACAACAATACATGAATTTAATCTGTTCTGCATACAAAATGTCACACACAATCATCATCCAAACTCAGCCTACCTCTTACAAACCTCAGCCACTTGGGCAATATATCGGCCTTGCTCCTAATCAGCACTCGCTGGCTATACAGAGCAACTCCCACCTCTACATCTCTGCTCATCTCAAACATGCCTGGCTTCCCCTCCGGCACGTACAGCAGGCATCGAACGTTAAAGGGAGAGTACCAGATTGAGGGGAGATCCCAGATCGATTAAAGACGGTTAAGGGGAGAGTCCCAGATCGATTTGAATTTTTTAAGTCTGTGCAAAGAACGGGTACTTATTTGCTAGTATTAACCTATAGCGATAACATATTTATAGCAATTTTTCCAAAGCAGCATGTTGACTGTGACTGATACTACATATGTGATGCTTAGCAAACCCAAGCTTAATTAAAATAGTCTTAAAATTTTTAAGAAGTCAATTCCAACAAGTCTCGATACAACAATACATGAATTTAATCCATTCTGCATACAAAATGTCATACACACAGTGCTACAAGTGGGGGTAGACGCTGGGTGACGCGACACCCCACATTTAAAAAAAAAATAGCTATCCATCCCCCCACTTCTTTACCTCTCAAATCCATTATCCATAGAGGGGGAGGAATGGGGCATGGTATTTTAATTGAAGGCATCCCCCAACTTATTTTTTTCCCACTTTTCAAGAAAATGGCTATTCATCCCCCCACTTCTTATTTATATATCTCAAATCCGTAATCCATAGGGGGGATAATGGGGCATGGCATTAATTGAAGGCATCCCCCACTTACTTTTTTCCCACTTTCACCACTGATACACAATCATCCAAGCTCAACCTACCTCTTACAAACCTCAGCCACTTGGGCAATATATCAGCCTTGCTCCTAATCAGCACTCGCTGGCTATACAGAGCAACTCCCACCTCTACATCTCTGCTCATCTCAAACATGCCTGGCTTCCCCTCTGGCACGTACAGCAGGCATCGGAGGTTAAGGGGAGAGTACCAGATTGAGGGGAGATCCCAGATCGATTAAAGACGGTTAAGGGGAGAGTCCCAGATCGATTTGAATTTTTTTAGTCCGTGCGAAGATCGGGTACTTATTTGCTAGTATTAACATATAGCAATAACATATTTATAGCAATTTTTCCAAAGCAGCATGTTGACTGTGACTGATACTACGTATGTGATGCTTAGTAAACCCAAGCTTAATCAAAATAGTCTTAATATTCTTAAGTCATTCCAACAATTCTCGATACAACAATACATGAATTTAATCCATTCTGCATACAAAATGTCATACACACAGTGCTTCAAGTGGGGGTAGACGCTGGGTGACGCGACACCCCACTTTTCAAAAAAATAGCTATCCATCCCCCCAATTCTTATATCTCTCAAATCCATAATCCATAGAGGGGGAGGAATGGGGCATGGCATTCTAATTGAAGGCATCCCCCAACTTATTTTTTTCCCACTTTTCAATAAAATGGCTATTCATCCCTCCATTTCTTATTTATATATCTCAAATCCGTAATCCATAGAGGGGGAGCAATGGGGCATGGCATTCTAATTGAAGGCATCCCCCCACTTACTTTTTTCCCACTTTCACCACTGATACACAATCATCCAAACTTAACCTACCTCTTACAAACCTCAGCCACTTGGGCAATATATCGGCCTTGCTTCTAATCAGCACTCGCTGGCTATACAGAGCAACCCCAACCTCGACATCTCTGCTCATCTCAAACATGCCTGGCTTCCCCTCTGGCACGTACAACAGGCATCGAAGGTTGAGGGGAGAGTCAGTCTTGTAGTGCATGGTGTATCTGGGGAGGTCGTAGGAGTTGGCAATGTAACGGAAGAACTCGTTGTGCATTTCTGGCGTGGTTTCTTTGGGGTCCATCAGCCAGACAGCCTGGAGAGGAAAATATTGTTTGGATTGAAATAAGTTATAAATAGCATAAGTGATTCATAAAGAAAACAGTGTATATTATTGTCACAAATAGTCTATAAGAACAAATTTACATGTTTCAGTGGAGTTCAACACGCCTAACTGTTAATTGTAACTTATTTATTTATAGATTTTATGTATAAAGTTTTGTTTGTGGCAACACTGTTTTGAAAAGAAAATTAGTTTTCGAAATAAAGTCTTGGTTTGCAGTGGTTATTGCTTTTGTCCGTTTTTTTTTTCATACATAGGAGCAGAAAGTTCAGAGATACTTGGTTCTGCAAATCCTAAAAGTACATTTTGAGTTTATTTTATACCACCATTATCAGAAAAGCACACAACAAACTTAAATCTATGTTGTTTACTTGGACAACAGTATGGAACTCGCTATTTGAAAATGCCCAAAATGAATTTAGACATGATGCATGGCAGCAAATGCCATCTTATCAATACAAGCGACCAAAAAATAGATAGGTACAGAAAAGTTATACAGAAGAGGTACATTCAAAACAGTATTTAACAAGTTCATATTGCTTGTTAAGTGATATATTTTTTCTAAGAAATACTTTTCCCTTCACGAAAAAAGTATCAAGTAGAAGAACATGACCAGTTTTACAAAGTGAATAAATGTTCTTTGTTACCAAGAAATAAAATTTGACCAGGTCATGAACAAACAATTATGCTTTGTTTAAAATATATTAATTATAATACATAAATGTACAAGTTAAATTTAGATATATACCATAACTAAATAATTTAAAGGATATTCTATAAAATTTTAAAAATCAGCACAAATAATCATTTTTATTGATTACTTACTTGAATGTTGTTGACCCTTTTTCCATTAACAAAAATAGGACTGCCAACAAAATTACTATATTTGTCTATTATATCTGAAATCAATCGAGAAGAAAAAACACATAAGACATTTGTTTGAACAAATTATATAATCGAGTTAGTATCATTACAAACATCAAATAATTTTCATTCATTCACCTTTGATTGTTTGCTCATCAGAAAATTCTCGGCAATCAGACTTCAAATAAGCAACTATTTTAGTTCCAGGTCTAACACCTTCAGCTTCCATGATTTCATATGAGCCAGACCTTAAAAATATGTAGTATATAAATGTAATTCTGCTAAATGTATGCTATGAGCTTAACTAAAAATAAGGAACCTTATATATGATAAAAGCAATAAAAGGACCAAATAGATATTTTAAACAAGTTTTGAACCAGTTTTTAGATTAGAAATGGACTGAAAGAAGCACATTTTGGCTTGGTTGTTTACTAGAATTAAGCTGTACTTAAGTATAAATAAAAGTTAGTAAATACTTCAATTTGAGGCCCACTACTGAAAAGACTGTTTAATTAATATTTAAAAAAAACTTTTATCATTATCTTTTTATCCATTCAAAATGAAGGTCTTTTTTCCATACAAACTAAGAGGGCTTTAGGATCCCTTAGGAGGACAGGAGTTTTCTAAATCAAATCTAACTCCTCCAACTTAACCTTGGGAGAAATCGGGAGTTTTACATGATTAGCATCCACAACTTTTTACCTATTATTTCTGAACTTGTTTGTAAGCTCAGGTAATGATAATGCTAAGTTTAATGATATGCTTAGGTAATGACAATGCTAAGTTTAATGATATGCTTAGGTAATGATAATGCCTTTGTGTGTAGCAAAATCTTTGATATAGTTTTTGGAAAAATTAATTAAATCCTCTGTAAAGCATACTTCTGCATGTTGGCTTATAAATAATGTGCCAATTGACTTAGAAACAATTTCAAAAAGCCCAAACAAAGGGCTTATCAATGCCAAAGTAGGAAACAATTACAATAGTTAAAAAATTGTAGATGCTACTTACGAAGAACTCAATCAAATTTCTATATAACATTGAATAAGTTAATTTCGCATTCGGGAATTTGTGTCCTCTTAAAAAAATGTATAATACTTTAAGGAACTTGTTCAAACACATAAATGATAAAATAGAAATAGCTTACCCATCAGAAACCCATCTATATGCTTTTGCACCAGGTTCGTGGGACATTGAATACACTTCAACCTTATCGGCAACCATAAAAGTGGAATAGAATCCAACTCCAAACTGTCCAATGATTTTGTTCACAGCACAATTGGTTGTCTCGTTTTTCTTCAATTCCTCTAAAAACGCCTATGAAATATTTTAATTATAACAATTTGTGTAAACTTTGTTAAATTTATATTGGATAAAACAAAGGTTCTCGAAAAGCGTTCAAATTCTGACAATTGAAAATGTTTTAGCTTTAATAGAAATGTCATTGGCTTTGTAAGGAAAAGACAATTACTTGTTAATTGTTTAGCCAGATTTCCAAATTAAATCACACTCATCTGGTTCACTTTAACAAGTTTCATATTTAACTAATATAATTTTTTGCGTTTAATGAGGCATCATTATATAAACTCCACATTTTTAAAAGTTACATGCCCTATTAACTCAATTTCATAAAAATGAGTTTCATTGGTTAATTTAACATTGAAGTTAGAAAATTATTATCATTATTGTGTATAACCTTGAATCCTTGTCTTACCTTGGAACCAGATCTAGCAATAGTACCTAAACTGCTAATCATTTCTTCTTTAGTCATACCGATGCCTGTATCCTAAACAAAGAAAACTCAATTAGGTATTAGCTGTTATATAAAAACAGAGCAAATCAAAAAGAAGTTTTAAATTTGCTGATTTATTCATTTCTAAATATATTTACAAAATAATCAACAAAGAAATTAGTTTAAAAAAAGTTAAACTTTTGTACATTAAAATCAGCTCTAAGGTTTTAAATATTTATGCTGTCATAGTGATAGTAGGGGAAGGTGGGTTCCCTTGGACCTATTTTGACTTTTCAATTTTTAATTTCTTAATTACTTACAAAAAGTGAATAAAAATATTTTTACTAAATACTTTATGTTGTTATATACAACATATATTTATTTTAACATGTTATTTAAATGATTTCAACTATTAAAAAAATAAATACAGAACAATGTAATTAGGACCAAGGTACACCACCAGCGGTGTACCTTGGTCCAACCGGTAGTGTACCTTGGACCAATTATAAACAGGTAGAGCGACTCGATTTACAGTCCGAAAACCAATATTTTTTAGCCACATAAAATTCAAAAATACATTTTACAACCTGCTCTTATTTCTAGCCAAGACTGTAGTAATTGGTTATGTTAGGTCAATTGGCTTAGTAAGGGGTTTTATTGCCTTAGTTTTTTTAGTGCCCTTTTGGCTTTTTCAGCTGTAATGCGATTTTTCTCAGGTATATCCGTTAAAATGTAGCATAAAATTAAACTGTCATTTCATGCCATAGAAAAACATTTGGCTATTTTTCTGTCATAAATTTGAAAGAACAACTAAAATATTTTCCCCTATGTTTATACAACTAGGCCTAAACGTAAAAAGGATGTTCTGCTTAGATATTTATTATAAAAAACATATATTTCGATGTGCATGCAATAATTATTTTCTATATTATATCAATATGGTTAAAATTTTATAGGCCTACCATAAATATAAATAATTAACTACAGAAAAATTATTTATCACACCATATAAAAATTTCTTACAAATTTCCATTCTACATAATTTTACAAATCAGGGTTGCATATTAATAGCTAAAAATACTAAATTTTTCAAAGGAAAAAGTTTACTTGAATTTTATAAAGAGTTTTCAACAATCTGAAGCACATAAGACCTTTAGTAGTGTACCTTGGACCAGTCCAAGGTACACCACTTGTATTAGGTTCGAGGTACACCACTTGGATATTAAAAACAAAATAGTCAAACACCATGTTAAGGTTAGACTTAACTTAATTTCAAGCACACTGTTTTATAGCTAAAACTTTGCTTTATATTGCATAACCATCGTTTCTGAATAAACACTACATCTTTGAGTATAAAAATACACTAAAGTATCTGACAAAAATTTACTTTTGAACTGTGAATTTAGTTTTTCGAAACCTCTTTAATAAATTGACCTTTTAAACAAACAGATAGAACTTCACTGAGACCCCTGGTAGCAAATACTTTAACTGCATGTGGTGTTGTTTCAATATCTAAGCAAATCGAGCTAAAATCAGCATAGGTTCGAGGTACACTTATGTCCAAGGTACACCACTTACCCCTATAATTTGAAAAACTTATAACTAAATAATCAATGTTAACCATTTTTTAAAAAGAAATATTTATGCTTGAAAAATTATTTGGCAATACAAAATTACATGCAACAAACAAAAATAATTTAATTTTTGCTAGATAATATTAATAGCAGCAATTTTACAATCTTTAAACAATAAAACGAACAAAAGAGTTAGGTTATACTACCTGAATAGTGAAGGTCCGTGCTTGCTTGTCTGTCGCAATATGTATTTCATGGGGGCTGTCCATAGCCACACCACTACTAGCACTGCTTAATTGAGCATGTCTTAGTTTCTCCAAAGCATCACTAGCATTAGATATCAATTCCCGAACAAATACCTGAAAAACAATGTTATTGAATTTTAATTTAGCCATGAGGTAAACGGTTAGACAACTGTTGTACTAAATAATAACTATAATAGAAAAACACACATTTTTGTAAGAAATAGTTTGAGTACCATTGAGGCATACCATTGAGTTTTGTAACAAAACTGCCAATTTAATTTTGCTCGGGGACTAAAATTTCTAGTCTATGTTAAAAGTCCCTTCACAGGGTGTCTACCAGATTTGTCAAATCTAATTTTTTGACCTTTTCAGGACCTTTTTATAACATTTCTTGACCTTTTTCAGAAACTTTTACAATCGTTTAAATGACTAATCCGTTAAAGAAAAATTACAAAGACAAACCATAAAATACTTAATGCAATACTATAATTTGTCCTTTTTGACAATTTTCGTGACCTTTGCTCTAATTTCATGACTTTTTTAGGACTTTCTGGACCGTTTTTTGATTTCATGACTTTTTCTTGACCGGTAGACACCCTGCTTCATAATACAGAAATCAACATGTAACCGAATCCTGTTCATGCCACTTAATTTAACAATTTTTATTTTACTCTTCTTCAATCAGATATGAAATATGATACCTCCTTGTCTGAATATAAGGATTTCGCCACTATGTCAAGCAACATTCTTGTTTCTGCTTGAAATTCCAACTTTTCAGCTGTTCCTAGAATAAAATATAGATGTATCATTACAAGAGCTTATTTAGAAGAAAGTTGGCTAAGAATTAGGGGTACCATTTAAAGATTCTTTACAAAATTCTATGTTTTAAAAAAGTTCCCTTAAAAATAGTTGTTTAATTTATAATTATTTGTTAACCCTACAAAACAACTAGCAGAGTCAGTATAGTCACTAAAACAATTGATGATAGTTTAAAAATTAAAGATATTTAAAAAGATATCTTTTATATATATACTTATCAAATTTAAACTATTTTCTCACTTTGAATACGAAGAGGAAATATAAAATTTGCTGAATTAACTGCTTTAAAATATAAAATATATATTACGCTAAAAATAATTGAAGAATTCATTCAATTAAAAATGCAAACCAATAGAGTTTAGTCCATATTTACCATGGAATTTTTCTGTATCTTTGATAATTGTATGGTAGTCTGGATCCACTGCTGCTTCTTGCTGAGAAAGTAGGGAACTGCAGGTATGCAAAGATCTTGGCTGGTGAAATCTAACAACTAAACAGAAAACTCATTTCAGTCAAACCATTTACAAATAATAAACCTAGATTTTATTAAAAAGGTTTATTCACTCCGTGCCAACCAAACTTGGCTAAAAACAAAGAGTAAAAAGGCAGAGGGGAAAAGCGCGGTTGGTCTGTTATTTGGAAACTCTTATAAGGTAATATTTACATACAAATTGATCTGACTACAATTTAACCAAGATGCACTTTTAATTCTGATAAAATTGCCATATTTTTCAAATAATATTCGAATCTGTTAGACCTTAAACAAAATTAATGTTTTAAACATGTTTTCTGGATGGATTTACAAATAATTTATGGAACTCTTTACCTGCGCGGAAGGATCTTTTCCATAGCACATTTCTATTTACCCAACTTAGGTTGGCAAGGAGTTTAGTTATGATGAAAAGTCTTATGATACTATTAAATATTAGACATTGGCATTTTCACACAAGTTAATCTAAAAAGCATACAGCATGCTGGTATATCTGGTTACATATAGCTGTGTTTATAGAGACTTATTTATACACCATAAAACATTTCTCTAATTTTGTGTTTGATTAAATTTTAATTAATAACACAACACCAAAAAAAATAATAAAATAACCAAGGAAAAAAGTAACTAAAAATGTCCACGTCTTTCTTTCTTTGCCAATAGTAAAAACTAAAACTGTTAAAAAGAGGTTTTTAATCTAGTAAGTTGCTTGATGAAAAGAACCCATTTGCAATAATTATAATTTTAATAAGTCAACTCTTTGTTTATTTTTTTTTCTTTATCAATTTTAGACATTATATAACAATTTGTATAAATGTTTCACATAATAGTGATCCACAGGAGATATTTTCATTTTTTTTAGAAAAGATTTGGGAATTGTTAGATTATACCTGCAGGCATTCAATGCGCCAATGCACAGTATATTTGATTATATTGGTAATAAAAATTTGTGTTAGAAAAAGGGACCCTTTTTTGTTGATTGGTTTGATTGGAGAGAAAAATGGACAGACATACAAATGTTGCATAGGGGTCTTCAATATTAAATTTAAAGTCTTAAAGATTAAATTTTCTTGTTCCTAATAACTTTATGGATTTTCTTATTAGCAATTGGGGTAATAGCTACACTAAAAAGTTCATCATTCAAATCAAATTCATGTATACTTCGAAGTAGATTATTTTCACTCTGTGAATCAGTTAATCATGTAACCCCAGTAAGGATAAAGGAATTGATATGGAAGTTGTGTAACAAATATTTTTGTGCAATTTATCAATATGCACCAGGATTGCATTTAAAATGTCGTTATTATATTTTTGTACACAGTTTAAACTATTGCTTTGAATCCTACTGGAAAAACTCTAGTATACAAATCAAATAATATCAGTACAATTACAGCATGTTAAAACTGAGAGTTATATTTGCAAATAACCCCCTAAAAATTGCATTGAAGTGTTATACATATAAAATTATCAACGCATGTTTGTCAATGACGCAACTGCTCATACGGTAGACTTGAAATGTGTTTATAAAAACCATTGAAATATATAAAATATATACCATTTTTATTGTTAATTGAAAATGACTTCGTACAGCCGGCAAAAGAACGGAAAGAATTACGAGTAATATAATTTAAAGACCGGAAAATTGCCGGAGCAAACCTCATGGAAGCGGCCATTTTTTCAAGAACACAAATCAGTAGAAGTAGAAGTGCTTATTGTCTGTTTCTAAGTTTACTTTCTGGTTGCTAGCTCATTGGGTTGCTCCAATTTAAAGTGTTGGGTAGCTCTAGTGCGACGATTTTCGAACATAACTAAGTAACTTTTAAATTGTAATCGCCAACGTGCTTGTTTCAGATACGTTCTTGTTATCAATTTTCCGTATCCTGATAATATTCCGTATCCTACTAATGAAAATTGGTGGTTTCGGTTTCACTCTCAGAAAGACCGTCGTAGATGAAAAGAAACTTTTCTTTCACTGCAAGCAAAACAACCGATACCACAGCAAGACATTTTACATTTAAAAAAAAATAATAAACTCTTTCCAGTTATCCTTCTTCCACTTCCACACTTTCATTAGTTGTTTCTGTTTCACCCTCAATACGCATTCTTTTCGTCCGCTGCGTTCTATTTTTGATTGGATTGGATTGGATTGGTTGACATATATTTTCAGGCTTGTGTGCTTGGTCGCAAGGACCCGCTTATAAACCATCGTCAAGTAGGACAACACAAGACACACACAAACACATATGACAGATGTTGCCATCTGTCGCCACCTCCACAATTTAGACATGTCCCTGAAGGGGAGGGAAATTTTCTCCAGGAACCTGTACCCATGGTGAACTGCGCAATGACCGACCACAAGACTTTCGGACCCAACAGATTTTACGAGCACGTACTTCGCATATACTTGGTAAGTCTTCAGTGGCAAGGGGTCTCGAACTCTCAACCTTCCGATCTGGAGTCCGAGATCGTGACCACTAGGCTCCTTACAGCCCTATTTTTGATCTTTCTAAGTGCAACTTTTTTTTTTCCATTTATTAAATTTGAAAAATTTAAAAAGCCAAAATACTATCAAGTAGTATTTATCATGTTCAAATATCTATTAAAATGTTAATGAAACTAAGTATAATTGTTTTCTTTTCATTCTGTTACATTTTATAGATATTAATTAGAATTCATTCATGACGATAAAAATGGAGTTATATTATTGCCAAATTTTGTCTGATTGTGTTTATCATGACATGACTAATCAAACTTTCATATGTCAAAGATGAAACAATCCTTGACTTTATAATTATTTAATATTAACGGCTCTTTGTTAACCTAAACTAATGAAAATACAGCAGGACCCGACAAAACTTTAGCATTATTTATAGTTTTACGATTCGACGACGCGAGATGATGACGAAATTATCAGCTAAACTATTTACGCAAACATTTTTTTTTTTTAATTTCATTCTTTCTACTACATTGTTACCCAAGAGTCAAGACTCATAAAAAAATGATCGACATAAAATGAACGATGAACGGTGGTTAGCTGGGCTCCTTGATAAGATGCGTTGTAGTTGGACTTAAATGACAATTTAATGGGCTTTGTTTCACGTAGTACCGAAAGGAAAACAAAACAACCATGATATAGCAGTACGAAGGACGTGACATCATAAAAAACCAATGAGCAAAAAAAAAAATCAAATTGAACGGAAGGAAAACAAAACGACGAATGAAATCGCAGTATGGAGAGCGTGATATCATAAGAAACATTTCCATTACAAGTTTTTTTAAACACTATAGCAGTGTATTTAATTAAATTAAACTTTTAGTGCTTGTAAAATGCTAATGTTTTGAATGTTAATCAATAAAGTTTAATATTTTTAAAGACGAATCACATATTTGTTGTCGAGTTTTTATTTAACATGTTTCGAAAATAATGAAAACTACACAACCTTGAAAGTCCGCAATTGTTTTTCAATTTAATAAATTCGTATTTTTGTTTATGTATCTCAGTATGTTTATCTTTATTCATGTATACCAGTGTTCTTTATTTCAAAAATGTTCATTTAAAAAAAGTCCATTCATTTAAAAATTATTAAAGAATTTTTTTATCAATAAAATTATCCTTTGGGCCTTTAAAACTTCGTTTTAGCCTATGTTGTGCCTCTTACTCCTCTTTGACCTATCATTTTTAATTCTGAAGAATTAATGAAATGGAAATATTGTCTTTCTGAAGAATCCGTCTGTACCTAACACCCTCAATCCCTATTATTCTTTCACTCTGCTAACATTTTCTTTCAATTAAAATAATAATAAACATTGAAAAAAATTAATCTAGGTTATTAGGCATCGTGAAGATTTTCAACCCTCTGTGTGCTTCTCTCTTCATTATCTCTTCACTAAACTCAGTCAGTGGTTTACTTTAGGTTAAGTAGAGCGTGACAAAGCAAAGGTTATACTCGAATCATCATATTTTCCAAATTATATTTTACGAAATTAGATACCTATCTTTTAGATTTTATGTCCGTCTGTCCGCACTCAAATTTTCTTTGAATATTGAAATGACGGAAAATTTCGATCCTTTTTCTGAACCACTTGATTATTGAAAACATTTAAAAAGAAATTTAAAAAGAAAAAAAACTGTTTAACGGTATTTGTTAATTACTTTTACGAATCTATATTTACTGTAATTTTCTAAGAATAAAAAAATAATATTTTACGAATATATATTATAGATGTATAAATACTTTTTAAAAATATTGTTAACGTTTCATGCTGTTTTTATTGCGACCAAAAAATATTTAGAAAAAAACCCCGAACACTTTAGATGATTATAAATTTAATTGGTGTTTTAGTTAGCAGTTTTTATTACATATTCAGTATACAGTAGGATACTTAAAATTAAATTAACGCAATATTAAAACATAAAATTAAATTACTGTAATTCATGTGATTCAATTATTTTAATTAGTTTAAATTTTAAAATAAAGTCACTGAATTTTCTTGTTTTACAAAATCTTTTACATTTGTTACAAAAAAACACTCTTTTCTACACGCTTTTCATAAATTTTATATTTGTTATTTTCATTAAATATGCATTTAATTTGAAAAAAACCATCATAAAATCAATGTGAGAGTATGATGTTACACAGATGTGGTGTTTAAGGTAGGCGAGTACCCAAAATTCTAAAATTTTTACGATTACTTTAATCTTTTGGCATAGTGATTTCAAATATAATGAACAATGCTTTTTGGGCAATTTTTTTTATTTAAATATAATTGATTTATTTTAAACGGTGTTTTTCAACTAAAAAAAGGGGCTTACGCTAACACTTCTAACTTCTAGCATAAAAAGTTTTACATTAATTTACCTGAAATTTTTTACAGATGCTATTTCAACATATATCTGCGCCATGAACCTCTAACATCTGGTGTAAATATACCAGTTTTTTTTTTTAAAAAATATGTCCAAGTGTAGATAATCCAAAAAAAAAAAAAATTTGTGGTTAATTTATAACTTTTTTCTTAATAACTTCTTTTCTTTAATTTGTATGTAACTCTAGAGGGTCATTGCATGCATCAGTTCAAAACGAAGAATTTAACACATAATTAATGTTCATAGGATGAAAATTCCATGTGGTAGACTTGTTAGCGTAAACCTCTTTTTTTAGTAGAAAAACACCGTTTAAAATAAATAAATTATATTTAAATAAAAAAATGGCTAAATAATATTATTCATTATATTTGAAATCACCATACCAAATTTGGAAGAGATCAAAGTAATAGTAAAAATTTTAGAATTTTGGGTCTACCTTAAACAACTAATTCCTTTCAACAATAATATTTCACTATACTATCTCTCAAATTCCAATTTCAAAATTGAGACCAATTCCAATCCAACGGACAAACGAGATGAGTAAATTATGAAAAACTCCACTCCCTCACCCCCCATCTGCTGGGGCGCAACTAGAAAAAATTTCTGGGGGGGGGTTTAAATTTTTCAAAATTATGTTTCAGTTAATTTTTTTAATAAAAATAAATTATTTAATTAAAAATTAATTATTTAATTAAAATTAATTATTTAATTAATTATTTAATTAATTAAAAAAAGTTGATTAAAATTATTTATAATTACACTTTATTTTAATTTAAATTATTTTAAAATATGTCATGGTAATATTCATGGCACTATTAATTTATTATTACTAATTTAGTTTTCATTTTACAAAACTACTGATTGCATTATTTAATCGATAATTAATGTTTTATTTTTAAATAAAAAATTAGTGCAATAGGAACAAATCAATGGGATTGTTTCACTTCGGATCTGGCAACAGCTCCGCGGTTTTGTTTTCATTTTTCTCGAATTACTTTTGTTTTGGTATTCGAACGTATTTGGTATCTTCTAAGAATATTTTTGTTGTTTTTTTAATGTCAACTTCCTGCTTTACTGTGGATGTTTTAATCATTTATTAAAGAAAACTTGCATAAAAAAATAAAAGGTTCCTTTACCGCATTCTGATCATCAGTTGAAACCAAATCAATCAATGAAATCGTAGTACGGAAAGAATACGAAGCTATCAAAGAAATCGTAGAACGTTTTATCATAAGAAACATTCCCATTAATTATAGAATACAATAACTGAAAATTTAATTGCTTGGATAATTTAAATCTCCTGATTAGTTGTACAGAAATTAAATGATAAGTTCCAAATATTAAATAGCATTTTTTAAGAATAGATTAGTGTAAAGATAAATTTAACATTTATTAAATTTGTTAGGTTAGGTTTGAATTATCATCGCACTAGAGCTACTCGAGGGCTATTTGCGACGGGCGTTGCATTTTAGAACCATAGTCAAGTGACGAGCCGACACCTGAATAGGTATCCAACGCAATTGGTAAGGGCGACATCGTACGCAGCGTTAGGACTTTGAAGGATATTTAGCGTGCTCTCCCTTACACGGGGTATTCGTCGGACATTTTGGCTGCACAGGCCGTTTATAGGTCGGCAGTTATTTATTTAATTTGTAAAAAAAAAAATCTGAATATTTAATTAATTGCGTAGTAATTTGTCGAAACAAAACTTATAAATTTTATACGACATTAAAAAGTTAAAGCTCAATAATAAAATAATTAAATGATTTAATATTTCAAACTTCAACGAAGCTACGTATTTCCTACTTTGGATAAAATTTACTATGTCGTACCGGCGAATCTCTGAAGTAAAACAAATAAAAAAAAATTGCATTTATGAAGTTATGTAAAAATAGCAACCAATTTATGCAAAACACGTTTTGAATATTAAAAAACAATTAAAATATAATAAAATAAAAACAGAACAAAGCAGCCATTCCTGGATATTTATATTTATCATTCAGACAAAAAAAATAGAGAAAAATAATCGCCGCAGTTTCCTGCATACTTATCATATCTTAAGATACTTTTATTGTTTTTAAGAATGAAAAATAGATATTAAAAAAAGTATTTGACATGAAAGCCTTCATGTAACCATTCTAAAATATATTTTTAAACTAAAAATATTACATCAAAATTTTGGAAATCATTATGATGAAATTAAATTAAGGTTATTTAAGTTTAGTATGAATTATTGTGTCACTAAAGCTACGCGAGGAGTCATATTTAAATTATCAATTAAGTTCTCATCTCATCAACCGGAACTGAATGCCGCTCTTGGAGCGCAGGCTGGAATTATAAAAATTAAATTTATCATCTATCTCATACATTCTCCCAATTCGTTAAAATACCACCATTATAAATATTGTATTGTAAGTACAGCAACTTAACACAAAATGTTAACGTATTACATACAATTTTTAATAAATTGAGTCGATTACTGAAATGATAGTTTAAATTAGAACTTACTTATTGATTAAATGTAGAAACCAATCTTTGTCTTTTGATATCCTCCTCTAATCGTACAATTTTTCTAAAGAGAAAGCGCGAAAAAGTTCCTGCATAAACTTATTTTAACAACCAAATAGAACGATGGGGGGAAATATTCATCTTTAGCACGTGGCGAGTAGAATTTCTTTGATTTCAGAGTAAAAACGCCGACTTACAGACGCCACCCCACCACACTTTATTAACAAAGAAAGAATTCATTTCCTGTAAAATTGCGCAATCTCATGACCTTTATTGATTTGCAAATACACCATATTAAAGAAACTCTATAAAAAAAACGAAAAAGCTCGGCGCCTCGCTTTTTTTTTATCCCCCCTACGCCTACCTCTCCTCCACACTACAAGAGTTAGAATTTCTTTTATTTAGATTTATAGTTGCCGCCAGTATTATTTGTTACACTTTAGGGATGGAACGGCGTGGCAAAAACACGGTTTCTCTGAAAAAACGACATCCTTTAATCCCTTTCATGCTCTAATTTGGTTGGCGGCGAGTATTGTAAAATGCGAAGTGGTATTTAAATGCTATAGCCCACTATGGGGGTGATAGTGTATGATAGCGCATGGTTTTACAATCTGTGGTATTTCCCTGTGGATTTTTTTTTCACGGGGCAATTTAACAAAATAATAAAATTTGACTATAATACGGGTTCTGGAGGGGGGGGGGGGGGGGCGTGGTTGCGCGCCTGGCTATCCTTAGATTTATATTAAGCATTCAGACAAAACAGTAAAAAGAGAGAAAAAAAGTGCCTTTCCCAACAAACATACTCATATCTTCAGGTACTTTAAAGTAGAAATTACATAGAAATGGCGCGAAATGAAAACCTTAAAAATAAAACGGTGAAAAAAGTACAGTAATCCAAAGATAACGCGTATTATTGGTTTAAAATAGTATCCGAGGAAGGGGGGGGGGGACAGTTTCTGTTATTTCTTATCTTAATCATTGCGTAGTACCGTGACCTTTACTGATTTTTTGAATGCACAATATTAGAGCAACTCATAAAAAACGACAAAAAATGAATAAATTTGGCAAGACATGTCATTTTATCAGAGCTGACGCTTTTTTCAACCCCCCCCCCCTCACATTAGAAAAGAGTTTCGTTTGAAACATTTTGTTTTATACAGATTTATACTTCCCGCCACCCATATTTGAAACACTTTAGGGATGGAAAACCGAAACCGGTTTTTTGTGCCCACGGTTTCGACCAAAAAACCGGTTTTTCATAAGGCCAGTCTTAAGGTTCAGTAAAACCGAAAAACCGGTTTTTGAAACACCGTTTTTTTTCTGAAAAACCGCCATCCCTACAGTTTCTTATTTTGTTGGCGGCAAGCGAAATAGTGAAATAGTGTTTCTCTGCGGAATTTTTTTTCATCACTTTCGATTTTTTTTATTGTTTAAAAATAAAATTTGACTATAATATGGGTTCTGGGGGGGGGGTTCTGACCCTAAAAACCCCCCCCGTGGTTGCGCGCCTGCCCATCTGTTACACGTTTCCCTAATCAGCTGTTCATTTGGCGCAGATTTCCCACATTTCATACTTTATTTTGGGTGTTAAAAGCGATATTTACGCCAATGCGACACCCTTCTCCGACCAGCGAACCTTGACAGACGAGTTCCTGCTTCCAGTAACCCTACCTCCCACTCCCTCGACGTGCCACGAGGTTGTAAACATAACTTTTTGAAAGTTCTTTTTTATTTTTTGTTTAATCGTACCCCCTCCACCCCCCTCCCATACCAAAATTCTGGTTGGTTTCGAACAACGGACGTTATAGAAGCTGCATTGTTGTGTTTTGAAATCATCTGAAACTTTTCCGAAAAGTTCTGTGTTGTCGCAAGTTATCAGCAGACGATTTTTTTTTTTTGTGTGTTTGTGAAAAAGATTTTAATGTTGGTCACTGCCTCGGCGCATGTGCCGTAATCGTGCCAAATGAATGAAATGAATTTTATGTGACAGAAGATGATTGCGTGTTCTATGGTGGTGGTGTTCGAAACTCGATCGAAGAAGAACTCTATGGAGTTTTAATGGTTTTGGTTTGTGATCTGGACGTTCGAGGAGGCCCGTCTTTAAAAATGGTGGCAAACAACGACTCGGACATCGCGGCCTATTGGTTGACAACTCCTGAACGGACATTGACTTGTGCGATCTGAATACACGGAAAAGTATTGGTTATTTGTGTTGTATTGGTTAGGGAAGCACGTGTATTTGTTTGTTGACTCATTTTTGAAGTTTGGATTTAAATGTTTGTGCTGATCGTTCAGATGAAAAGTATAAGAGATTTTCGTAAAATAATTTGGACCATTTAGTATTTTGTGAAATATCACCATGAATAAATAGGTTAAAAGTAAGATTTTTCTGATCTGATTTTGGTTAATTTTTTTTGTAAAAAGTAATCTTAACTTTTTTTTTCGAAAGTTTTTTTTTAATATAAAGCTACAATTAAATTATTGTAAAATAATTTCAAACAAGTGAAATTTTACTAAAAGAAACAAAATCAAATATTTTTCAAAAATGGTTTTTACTGGCAAACTAAGAAGACAAAAATTAAATTAACCTTCATGAAAATTCACACTCTAATTAGCATGGGAGATGTGTTGCCACCGAAAAGACAGACTGTCGTAGAACGTTTAAAAAGACGGTTTGCCCACTACCGACAGCACCAAAATGCATGTCTGCCTCGGTATGAGCAAGCAGCGAATGGATTGTACGAAACACAGAGGCAAGATACTCTGTTGCTGAAGCAAAGATACCTGGAATCGAAGGCGAAAAAGGCAAAGAGTAAAAGTGACCATCACAGAACATACAAGGAGCCGTCTTCAGATGTCTCGAAATCTCAGTTGGTAGGTAGATTTTGGTTCATTTAAATATCTTTGTAATAATTTTAACTTTAGGCAACTTTTAAATATTATACTTTGTCCAGCCAGAATGCGAGCTTCGAAAAGACTTTCTTCCCCCATCCCTTCGCTTGGTTTTCTTTGAAACGGCGTGAGCGTGTTTTTCCCCACCCTACTTGGGTTTGAATTGTACGTATTGTTAACCCCACAACAGAACCTCTAACGCGTTAGGTTTGGAAAAGCGATGCTCCGTCCATTTCTTCGAAAACCAAGCAAAGGGATGGGGGGGAAAAGTCTTTTCGAAGTTCCCCTTCTGACTAGACAGGGTATAATATGGTTAGGCAACATTTAAATGTTAATGTTGGGCAATATCTAAGTATTAATAGCGTCAGGCAACATTTTAATATAATATTTTTTAAATGTTGAATTAAAAAATCTGATATTTATTTCAAATATGATTGTATGTTCACACTTCATATTTTAAAAAATGTATAGAAATTACCTTCCTGATTCTTTAATTTTTGATTAATTTGTTTGATAACTTGGATTAGTTTTGGGGACGGTAATTAAAAAGAATCAAATTGAAGAGTATCCTTTTAATTTCTTTGTTTTATAGTAAAATTAAATACTATTTTTTTATGCGTTAAATATCCGAAGCCTTTCATCCTTTCAGTGGGTCCATTAAAATAGGAAATAATCTGCCCTATTTAATTTACCCACTGAATATCTAAGGTCCAATGAATATATAAGATACTACCAGGGTAGCTTGGGAACTAAACAACTGGAGTTTAAGTTTAGTGTTTAGTGTCAGTCTAAACAAATGACCAGAACAAATGCTTCAATGCACCCTATTGTCCCGTTTCTAAATTTTATTGCTAAGAAATATGGGGACATCAGGCCTTTGTGTCTATCTGCTCTGCCCTACGATTGAGTTTAGTTATAATTTTTTATGTTTGGTAAACCAATATAAAATTAAAAGTTCTTTAATTGTATCAACTGTTAGTGGTATATGAAAGTTTTTTTTAAAAGACAGTGGGTATATTTTGGTATTTATAGAGATAAAGATCAGGCTTTTTCAGTGTCCTTTGAACTAGATTCATATAACTATTTTTAGAGGTATTTTAAGTCAATTGCTGTTATCTTTTTACATTTCTCTAAGAAAGACTCCTGACTTTTCAGGTCTAATGTTTTTTTCACTTAATTCCATATTTTTATGAGGTTTCATGTATGAAATCACATCACTTTTTGGAAATTTCAAGTTTAAAAAACATAAATTGGTGGCGATATAGCAAATTTCCATGTTTCACGTCTTGAGTGGCAACAGTTCCACAGGAATGAAAAAAGTTTTGGTTGGTGAATCAATGTAGTCGGCAGATCTAAGCGTGTCTTACCACCAATCACCGAAGCCTCCAATAGAATCCAGGAAAAGAAAAAGGTAACTTACATAGAAATGTGGAAAATAAGCAAATTATTTATTTTTCCCTAAAAATATCAAAAAAACAGGGCCAGAGCGAGATTTCCTTTCTTATCACCCTCATCTGCTTTTAATTGGACATCAGTTGCTGCCCAATGGTTTACCAACCATGATCTCACATATCTCTTTGGTGCAAACAGATCAACTGGTGGTCCGTTAGCATTAAGGAACATTAAACTTAAAACATTAGAAATCAATAAAGCTATGCCCTCAATTAAAGTTATTATGATGTTCATTAAACTAAAAGCCTCGTTCACATTTTGCCGTTGAGCAGGGCAAAGTTGATAATGTCATTAGCAGAGGTTTTTTAGATCGCCTGGCCCAGATTTTGGATTTTCAGAGTACAAGTAGTCAAAGCCTATGATGATTGAATTTTTTTTTCAAAACTAAAATAAAATGTCAAATTCATTGAAAAAAGTAAAGGGTATGCGCTAATTTGGAAAACAATCACAGGGTATACTCCGTATACCCCTCAATACAGCCCTGTGCATTAGTTTTGAAAGAAATCACAACTTTTGCAAAGGAATTGCAATGCCATGTTATCCCATTTTCACCAGGTATGGGAATCCGCATAACATCAATTTAAAACAAAATTGAAAAGAAAATAACATCCGGTTATTTAATTATTAATTGATTAAGTTTTATTATAGGGTCACCATCTCAGGATTATTTGAGGCTTTTTAAAACTTCGCAAATGTAAAATAAAATAACTAGACAATATTTTCGTTTCAAATTTGTTTCATTTTTATGGTATGTTGATTCCCATTCCTGGGGAAAAAGGGTTAACATGACAAAGCATTACTTCTGCGGAAGTTGTGATTCCAAAACTAGAGCATTAGCTCTATGGAACTGACAATCCCTCTTTAAAAAAAAAATACTTTTAACCACAATAAACTTCTTTTAGCAAAATAAAGTGCTTCAGATTTATATGATCCATGAGATCCAAACATTTCAAGTTTTTATGGGCTTACTTCCAATATAAATATTCCTAAGTTTCACCAATGCAATGCCTTATCATTACATTAATCAAACGATATCTGGAGATTGTAAGTCCGAAATTAGTTTTTATGTAAACACCAAGACCGTCTGTTTTTTAAACACAAGTCAGTTTGATAAGTCACTTTTTCTAATGTTAACAGTCCTGGGGTTTCTTATCGTATTCTATTCTAGCCATTGGTTTAATAAGGATACACATAACTCATTTCAGTAGTTTTACTTGTAGTTCTTTGTATTGCAAATAAAAAAAGTCAAGTACTAGGGTCCTACAACTTATAGATAGTAGTCCAAATTTAATTAAAGTGTGGCGTTAATAACAGAAAAAGGTTAAATTGGGTTGTTTCAGGTGACGTAGTTTCTGATCGAAAGCCGTATCGGTTTTTTGTCGCACGTGTCATTGATTCACCAATCAGTTAGTCAACATTTTAGCTGTCACTCAAGAAACACGTCCAGTGCAACTCCTTAAGAACTCATAGAAATCTGGCTTTATTTTAAAACTCTGAAAAGAGCCTATGGAAATCTTACTTGTGGATTTGACCCTAGTCTTAAGATTTGATCCCAATTTTGACTTTTAGCTAATTTAGCCTGATAAATTAGCAACATTTCAAGGGGTTTATGTTTTTCATCTAGTAGTAATTCTCATCTCGTATAAATCGTTCAAATAGCTTTCGTTTGTTCCATTACGGACTTTTGATACTGGATATTTAAATTAAATTACATAGCATATATGATATTTTAATAACTATACCCATTTTATCTACAAAATTTTTACTTTTATTTTTTGAATTTGTTTCCTAAAATTATTCATCAGGAAAATTTAAAGTAATGCATGCAGGTTTAGCTAACTTTCCTTTTAAAAAAAATCGAAATAATTAAGATCAAGAAGTTCTGAAGAATAGTACTATAGCCTACTTACCTGATATTTTAATACTGAAATTCTTGTTGTACGGATTGGCAGACAAACGAGAAAAAGTAATGACAGACGGACGAAAACATATTGTACACCTATCTCATGATATTGTATATTTCAAGGAAAAAAAATTAACGATTTAACGACGATTGATAAGAAAAATTGTCTTTTTGTTTAATTTTATCTAGGTGGACGAAATGATTAAATTTGGAAGCATCAACTTGCAATTTTTTTTTCTCTAAGTTAAACTCACTCTAATTTCAAACAAAATTTTATTAAATTCAAGATTTTTCTTTGCTTTTCACCATTTCATTCTGGATCAGGGTTGGAAAAAAACATGTTTTTTTTAAATAAAACAAAAAAACATGTTTTTTTTGTTTTAAACGTGTTTTTTTGTTTAAAACATGTTTTTTTTAAACAATTAAATTTTGGTTACTGAACAAGTTGTTTCGGTTAAAAAACGTTTTTTTTACATTTTGGTTTCCTATATTTACTTCCAGCCCCAATAATTTTATGCATATGTCTTACATCTTTATTTGTCGAAGAATCTTAGAATACAAGAATTCCTTCAATTATCTGGCGATTCGGTGTCTTCCTTTGATTAAATCGGAAGGGCTAATAAAAGAGTTTATAAACTAATAATGTAATACTAGTTTATGTTTGGTATTATTTAATGAACTAAAATTATGTACCACATTGATGATAAGCATAAATCTCACAAATTAGGGGCTATAATAAATTAATGAACATTAACAAATGTCAGTAGAGTCCCATTTGGGACCTAAAATATCACATGTGATACTACAAGGTTCCATCAGGGTCTACTATTTATCATAATCTTAATCTTTAAGGTAATACAGCATGGTCATATATCCTAAAATAAAACCTGTTTCCTTTAATGAACTGTATTTGCCAATAAATTATAAAACATATAATAATTAATAAAATTGTTTTAAACATGTTTTTTATTACTATATTTTAAACATGTTTAAAACATTTGTTTTAAACAAAATGTTTTAAACACAACAACCCTGTTCTGGATGCATAATGAGTCTACTTCACAAATGTTAGATTTTTGGAATAAAAAAAATAATAAGTTGGGTTTGAAAGGGTAATCGTATAGGGTAATCGAAAGGGTAATCGTATATTCACCATAGGTTTTCATAAAGAAAAAGAAAGTAGCCTAAAATTAGAATGCTGTTTGCTGTTTGACGCATTCTAATGAACAAATAATGGACCATCAAAGAAGCACATAGTGGTCTATGTTCATTCCAAACTGATTTATATGACAAAATTAAATTTTCTTTCTAATACACTTTAATGAAGTTTCTTATGCCATTTTTGATATGGCAAAAGCGATTTAAATTTCTTAAAATTACAGAAAGCATAAAAGATATGTCTGAAGTCGCGCCTTTCTAACAAAGAAAAAAAAAGTTTTTAAGTTGAGACGGTTAGAACCGAGGTTGGATGGACATGATAAATCAAGATTGATTTTACTTGTGGTTCTACCTTGATAATTAAAAAAAAATCTACAAATTTGTAAAGGTAAAATATATCCTAACAATAGTACATAAGAAAATTAAAATCGCATGTACATTTTCCCTTCTCTAACAATAAAAAATAATGAATGCGGTTTGAATTTCGGCGACGTAACTATTATTTTTCTGGGAAATGTCGCAAGTGTTTACCGTTTAGTTAAATGTCCAAGTAGTAGATTGTTTAGTTTATTTTGCTAGTTAGGATTCCTATTTTGTATTGCTTCCCCGAATAGAGCTCTGACTATCGTCAACTACTAAACAAATCAATGGGATGTGTTGGGTGAAATGATGAAGTTCTCTGACTATTCACGCCTATTGTGCCTCTGTAAAGTAGGTTTCAATTCTTTTTTTAGCTGTTCACGTTATCTTATATTGTTTAAGAAGCATAAAATAAGTAATTTTTTTAATTAACTTTCAGAATCAAACTTTAATCAAAATAAAATCCGATTTTTAAAAAAAATCAAAATTTGTTATACACATTTTTTTCCCACACCTAGTGCTACTGCTTTTGGAGGGTTAGCTTTTCGCATACTCGGCAAAATTTCCGAAACTGAGAGCCATTTTACTTGTGACTCCATCTTAGCCGCTCTAGACACCAATTTTAATACTAGGAGTCTAATTAATCTGTACTCTTTGTGGGTGTTATTATGTTTTCCAAATAAATAATTCGTAATTAAATTATAATCACACTTAATATATTTGAGTTTATTTATGGAGTTGGATCTGACTAATTAGAACTTCTTTAACCAGAACCCCAGAATCAATAAATAAAATTTAATAAGCATAAATGACTATCTTATAACATTATTGGTAAAGTTGCAATACGATAGCATCTTTTTGTTAGCTTTTCCTTGTTAAAACTCGGTTAAAGGTAAAACAACTTTTACGGGCAAAGTAGCTTTGGCTGCAACCCTAATCTAGAGCCCTACTCTACTGTCAATGTTTATAAGTGTAGCCATTGACAAGTCTCTGTACCTTTAAGGGGAATCGGATGGGTGTTTGGGACAAAAATTTCGATTTTTTTAAAAAATTTGTATATCTATAGCTTTAATTTAAGACCAAGATTATCGATTTTTGTTTAGTGGTTTTATTTTTATAAGCATTTTTCAGAAACTCTGTATATCAGTTCTTACCTACACCTTACTTTTCTTTTGCGTTTCCTGAAAAATTCCTTTTTCAACAGTTAGGAACATTTTTCTCAGGAACTATAATAGTTACCAACATGTTTTGTATTATTATTTCTTTCCCATTAAATAGTTCTTTGATTTAAACAGGAATTTTAAATATCCCTGCTCAAAAAAGTATTATATAACTCTCAATCGGATTTTTTAGCCTACTTTTCTTTTTTTTTTTAATTCGAAGAATTAAAAAAAAATAAAAAAGTAGGTATTGACATGCGGTCGATGTCCGTCTGTCTGTCTGTCCGTCCGTCCGTATGTTCCAAAATCGGTTCTATCCATCCGATCTTAAAAATTCTTTTTTTGTTGGAAAGCTATGACCTCAGAGACCCAACTTTCATACTTTTTGTCCGTCTGTCTGTATGATCGGACAGACATAAATCTACTATTTGTCGACGAATTTCCCATTTAACTAGCATTGAAATTCAATTTCGAGTCATTTAAATCGCTGAATTTAACTAGAAATGCTACGAACAAGTGAGATACGTCAAAAAATTCAGCGCATCGAAACGAGAATACATTGAAAATTTCAGAAAAGAATTCGAATTCTAAGTACCGTCAGTGCGGGTAACTTTGGCCAAAATCATAGTTTTTTTCACAAAAGAAGAAAAATTTAACTTCAAAAACGATTTAAACACTTAAAAATCCTGATGCATTCTAAGTATTGTACATTTAGGAATAATTTTCAGGCATTTTTGTTACATTTTATAAATTAATAAAAAATTGGTATTAATTTTAAAGAATAAGACACTGTTAGGAGCCGGGCGGGTAACTTTGGCCACCCAAGAAAAACATAAGAAACATACTTTTTAACATCCTTAAAAGCTGTGTTAACGATTTAAATAGCAATATTAAAACTTTAAACACAAAAATAACAAAGTTATAAGACATATAGTTATTTAAAATGGTATATAACTTAACATTTACATTGCAGTGCATCGTGGAATGGCATTACACGTTGAATACTAGTATTGTTTGTCGCTTAAAAGAAAGAAAAATAAACTTCTATTTTAATTAGGAAAAAAGAACTTTTTTGAAGCAAGATTTAATAACAAATATATTTGTAAAAAGCAAACGATTTTATTATAAAAGGTGAAAAATAATATATTTATAATTAGGAATTTGAAAATGTTTACCTTTCGACATTTGCGATTTTGAGTGGAATACGTATCTTGCATTCTATCTTTATCTTTTTAATGTTTAAAATCATGAGATTTAAAAAAAAAAATCTAAAAAATGAGTAATCATAAAAGTAAGAATTTTTTCAAAAATAGTTAAACTTAATACACTTTTACATACATTTTTTTAAGTGCAAAGTTCCATAAAGAAATATTTACATCTATGGCCAAAGTTACCCGCATTCATCGACAAAAGCTTCCCAATACAAATATTTAAATACAGCATAAAAAGTAGTCAACTTAGAATAAAACAAATGGTGTAATATTCTTCCTCATTAATAAAAGAATCGAATAGAGTGTTTTATTTAAATATTTTCAATATTTTTTTAAGTGTTCCAGACAAAAGTTGGAAGAGATAGATTTTTGTCATTTTATACTCGTAAGAATGAAAACAGCATTTGTAGTATTGCCAGATTTAGAATGAGATTTTTTTTAAAATGAAATGAAAGGCGATATTTCCACCTTTCCAAAAATGTAAAACAATTTAAGATGAGATCATTTTATGAAGAGAAATTAAGAAACAAATCTTTTTCCGACGCGTGGCCAAAGTTACCCTCCGTGGCCAAAGATACCCGCTTTGACGGTACTTCAATTATTTAAAAAACTGCAAAGTTAAATGCTCATTTAAAAAGCATAGGAAGCCATTTTTATTAGAATTAAATCACCATTGCCATCACAACAATCACTCAAGAAACTTTAATTCTTTTAGACAATAAATTAAAATAAATTTATTTTTGCGACATCAATCAGTTTGAAATGACGTCAAATATATTTCACTTTGAGATTCTGTATGTTGGTATGCAATGTTTTCATTATATTTAAAAGCGAGAACTATTACATATTTATTCCTTGAAATATAAATTTTTGCAAACGATTTAAGAAATAATTATTTAATTTTCGAAATAAAATAAATGAAACTTGCCGAATTTAGCGCATAAATGTTTAATACAGAATTAATGCTGTGTTTGGCGCCTTTTTACCTGTTAAACACTACTGTTGCCTTGAAGCGGGTTAAGTGAAAGATTCTGTTACAAACCTACTTGTTAATTTACATGTCCCATTTTAGGTGCATTTTGGAGTAGTTTTATGGTTTTTGTTCTATTAATAATTAAATATTTATTTATAACTGCAAATCATCATGCGGACGATAAATAATATTTATTTTATTGGCGATAGAAAATTAATGAAAATAATTGGCTTTAAGAAGTTGAAATTATAGCTGGATGCTGTGTTTAGTGAAATTTATTCTAATGTATGTGAATTTAATGTAGAAACGGTTGCTGATGTCATTTACTGTAACGAACCTAGTTTTTCAAGATAAGAATTTTAGTAAGAATTAAGTAACAGAAAAGTAGGCTATTTTAGTTCTTATAGAACTTCTTGTTTTAAATACATATTTTTTAAAAATCGCTATAAAAGTATTTTTTAGCTGTGAAAAATCCTCAGTTTAAATAAAAAGCTATATGTAAGGAACAAACCACAAAAACTTCACAATCTATCTTTTCTTATTCATATAATTGGATATTTTGAAAATCTTGAAAGAAGGGTTAAGAAATATTACAAATTAGTTATTTATTAGTTACTAGTACCAGTTAGTTGTAGTCGAATGTTAGTTGCAGTCGAATTTTATGATTTCGTAATTAGGTAGCTGAACATATTTTTATGAGTTTTTAAAAATCATATTATCTATCCAATTTAACTCCCTAGGCTCTCTTGGTAAATCACCTTAGGATCTTATGAAAACAGTGGTCTTTTACGCAATGCTTGTATTTAATTGATTCTAGGAATGGTACCCTCTCCACCAGTGAGTGAAAAATAACCGAAAGCTGGACCGCATGAAAATTGATGTCGTAACATAATCTCTGGCCACACGAAATTCCTATCCGGCTCCCACCCATATTTCTCTCTTCCACCCGTTGGGACTTCGTTCCTTTTAAAGAACAGTTGTTGTACCGAGCGAAAATGATAAAGGATAATTTGCTAATTTATATGTACACTTATAGTATTTAAGCCTTTCACTACAAAACGGCCCGGGCGGCCTTACGACTAAGGATTCGATATTTCTATCACATATTACGCGGAAATAATCATCCTGCGTATCGAAATAAGTGAAGAGTACACGGGAAAAACCGATTGATTTTGTAGAGAAGTTTCCTTAGCAGGCTACTTTGGCGATGAAAGCGAGTGATCGCCTAAACTTGTGTAAGGAAATCAGTTCCTACCACATCGATCATAGTTAAAGTAATATAGTGGCAGATCACGTGACCTCCAATGCTAACGCCGGAACGCCCCAATGAAGCCAGTGTTGTCGGCCACGTGATCTGCCGCACTAATACTTTAACTACTATCTCTGTGGCTCCTAGCTACCAAGATTCAGGCGATTGACTATCCCGACGCTTGGACAAGCGAAGAAGAAAGATAGAAACCGGTTTTCTGCCGCCAAGCAGACAATTGCGGGCGTCCGCCTAATAAATCAATCGGTTCTTCCCGTGTACTCTTCTACTGTTAACATTGTCGCATGGCATATAAGTTTATTGATTGGTTAGTTAAAATGTTATGCTGATCTTCTCATGCTTGTTTTCTGTTTTCATTCAAAGAATTTCACCTTAAACTTAGTTTCGAAGAAAATTTACTGTGATTTTTTTTTGTCGTGCTACCTTAAGTTTATTTTATTGTTATTCGAGTTAATTTATATTTTTCGGAAATATAACATGTGTTTCAATAACTAGAGAAATTTATTGTAAACTTTTATAAACTCGTAGAATTCCAAGTGTCATGTTTTGCGTCAAGTCGAATTATTCCTGCTTTCATCTAGGATTTCATTGAGGGTTTCGGTGATTGTTGGAATGACACGGTGAACTCCGGCCACTACATTAATTAACCAATCCAGATCTTATTTTCATTCATGTGGAACTGTTGCCACTCAAGACATGAAACATGTCCATTGAATTTGGACTTTTGCGATCCAATGATATAAATTTTTTTTAAACAATTTTTTTGAAATGTATGAACAGTAAAGATAATTTACGAATATTGTTGGATTTGTGTTCTACTTTTTTTAAAAAAGGCATAATTATGATATAAATCAATATTTTGGATTGCGAAAATGTGATGTATTCTTTAACTCTATAACCTTTTTTTATGAAGTAAAGAACTCGTTTTCGTTTAATGGGAACACTTAAAAAATATCAAGTTGCTATTTACTAATATCCCTAAGGCCCCCTCCCCCGTTTTTCGCTCTGTCGCTTTTATCGCCACGGATATGACATTCTCCAAGGCAGGTGTCACGTGACCTTGATTCGTGACGTCAAACCCGACCGCTACATTGTTTCTGTTATGAGCATCATAGAGTTTATAAACACATGATGAGGCTCAAGAGACGCTTCTATTTGTGTTGAAATTTGAAAATTACGCAGCAATTTTTTTTTATTATTTTGGAAAACAAATATCATTGAACTATATTAAAATATGCATATCAACTAAAAACAAGCGTGTCAATTTTCCATTTCAATTTTTTTTTAATGAAAATAGTAAGAACAAATACGGAAGGACCAAGTAGTGATTGCATAAAAACGAAGCTGGCAATTAAGTCGATAATAAATAATAAGGTAAAATCCTTCATTTAAAAACTAACAATTATTATTTAAATAGTTATTCCGATTTAGGAGAAAAACAACAGTTCTATGGTTAAAATTGTTCTATAGTTTTGGAGTAAAAAATAATTTATTGAATTTGCCAAATTTTGGAATTTATTGGCGTGCTTTGTGGTCAGCAGTGAGCATATACGAAAGTCTGACCTCTAGAAACTAATCTTCTTTAATTTTAAAAATGTTCTTTTTGCAGCATTCTAAGTCACTAAAACGAAGTGCGGACGATGCCCTTTCCAACGCCACCCCAGAAGCCCCCACCATGGAGGACACAGAAAAACCAGCCAAAATCCAATGTACAGAAGCAGCATCGGAAAAGCCTCTCATCAAAACCGACATTCCGCTCCAGAAGCAAGCCAACCAGCCATCTCTTTCCAGCTTCTCTGTCCAGATTGTCCAGCAGTTCTCACAGTCACCCCTCGCCCAAAACTCGCAGACCATCCAGACGAATGTCACAGTTCAAGCCTTGCCTAAACCTTTGCAGTCCCCTGTACCTCAACAACCAACTACACAAGAGCTACCTGTGTCCAACCCAGATGACCATCTTCAGACTGTAGTGACCACCAGCATGAACAATGTTGAGTGCAAGCAGGAAAAGGATACCGGGGACTCTTCTGACCTGTGCCAATTCAAGAACAACCAGGTGTGTACTTGATTTACTACAATACATATTCTTATCAAATATTTGAATACACTAATAGTATTAATAAAAAAGATTTTAAAATATTAGATTAAGATAACTACGTACTAGAGATTTTTCGGTCTTTTTTAAGAAATAATCTAGCTCTGCGATTACAAATCTAATTTGTTGTTTGGATGTGGGACAATCGATTTTTTTCGTTGTGTTTTGATGTCTGTATTACATGAAAGATTATGCTTCGAGTTGCTTTTTAAGTCGCTTCCCTCAGTGGTTTCTACCTGAAACAAACATATCTTTAAAGAAACTATACAAGAATATCTTTAATAATATAATTTATAAATGTCTACAAGTTTATATTTCTAATTTACCGCACAGGCAACTAACAGCGTCAGCAGCGTTGGAGATCGTCTCTCGGACACCTTCCCGAGCATCGAGTTCACAGACGAGTCCGGCGAGGCTGTCTTGCATCCAGACATCTTGAACGACCTGATTGAGGACGTCTTTACCAACTCTGCGGACATAATGAAGGACTTTAACTTCGAGGACAGCGTCGGGAGCCTGAAGGATCAGGAGGAGGCTACCAAAGAAATTATTGAGACGTTAAAGAGTTCTTCTCCTGCTCAAATGAGATCCTTTGATAATTTGCCGTTTGCTGCTGCGACAGCAAATAATCAACAGAATAGTAAGTAAAAGAGTTATTAAATTTATCTTTATACGTTTAATTTCTTTTAAATTAATTTATATAAGGTATGGAAGAAATGGTTTTATTAAGTATGTAAGCGTTTGACTGACAAATTTGTATAATTTGAGATGTTTTCTGATATAGTGGTTTGTCTCCTTAGGTTTATTTAAAAATATTCCATCAAGTAATGAATCTCCAGGGTCTACAATGACATCGATCACCACATCCGCCGTAACTTCATCAACAACATCTTTTTATAACTCAGCATCAGTACCACAACGACTTCAGTCTTTTAATAATTCTTCACTTCCTTTACAAAATGGAATGAGCCTAGACTTCAAACTGTCTGAACCCAGTCCTGCAGCTTTGACCCTAAAGCAATTAGCAGAACAGCATCAAAACATGCAGGTATGTTTCAATTCCAAATACTTTTCGATAGTAACTTATAACTATTTTTGTGGGATTTTTTTTAACGATTATCACTTTGTTTCTTTACAGCAAAAGCAACAATTGAGCAACTCGCCTCTCAACAATAGATCCCCCTCCTTCAATCAAAGTAACTTCGCTACGCACATGAGGCCTTCCAACAACTTGAACGCGCCAAGCCCAACTGTCCAAAACTTCAGCCCGAAGATGCTTAACACTGGGCAACAAATGTTCAACACTTTCGACCAGCGCATGAACAGCTTCCAGAGTCCTGAATCGGCACCCAACTTCCCTGCTGTAAACTGTGATACTATGAGCCCAAACAATATGTTCGGATCCGATGTGCGGTCGCGGAACTCTGCCGATTCCATAGCCGAATCCGAAGTCCGAGCCCTGCGAATGAAACTGAGCGGTCAACAACAGAAACCTCCGGTATATGCTACCTCACAACAACCCATGACTCTGTATGCTGGGAATCCTACGAGGCACCAGGCCCCTGTGCCTGGCCAGCAGCAACAAAGGCCATCTGGTAGGCAATTCCAGAATAATCCCGGCATGAGGTTGCAGATGTCACAGGTCCAGCAAGTGCAGCCACCTCGGCAACAGCATGCTCAACAAGTAAGCTATAAATTCCATTCTTTAAATTACTGATAGTGCAAAATGACAACCTTTTCTTTTTTTCTCTTGAATTGACGCATTAACAAGGATTGCTACGTGGAGATTAGCTTTCTGCCTAAGGTCATCTAAGAGTAAGCAAAATGTTAGACCAATGAAAAAAATAGTCCTGAAAAGTTAATAAAGAAAAAATCAAGTTTCACGAAAAAATAATTTAAATAACTTATAGTTAACGTATTTATTCAGAAATGAAGGTGTTAATTGTATTGACAAATTCTTTGTTAATGGGTTAAGAAAGCCACAAATCTGTCCCCAATCTCTCCGAAATTGCTAAAATATCGCCAAATAACTAGCGAAATGTATTATTTTACCGTAGAGTTCTGAGAAGTGACTTTAATTTTTTTTTATATAATGTTGGTTCAACTAGCTAAAAATTGTTTTTTTGAAAAATTATGATGGCGGTTTAAGTTAATATTGACGACTATTTTTGTTGTCTTTGAATGGGTTTGCATGATATAGAGGGTTTTCAATGGATTATTGACAAAGAAATTAAGTTATTTAACTGAAGGGAATAATAACATAACTTTTTTTAGAGGGAGGTTAATACAAAAATCGTCACAAAGCAACAGCAGGAAGCGATCATTATACAAGTTTTTTTTATATAAAAAAAGTCTATACAGCGATTAGAAATTTATTCGATTCGCTCGTTAATTTTCTTTTGTTCAATTCTTTCTTACGAGTAAATAATTGAGAAAGTAATTTTCTTATTTTCTTTTATTAACTCTTGCAGCTCTAGTGCGATGTTATTTCAACCAAATTTAAGAATAATGATACTTTAACTGAGTCCCATAGAAAAATTTCCATAAACTCTTTCCCTAAAAATCAGAAAACTAACTTCGAAATTTATATAGTAATGGTATGTGTGTGTTTATGAACGTTTTTACAATGCGAATCTCAGCTAGAGAGTTTTCGTACGGCGAGTAGTCATTGCATGATGACGTCACAAAAACATAATCGTAAAGTCTTCCCAGTTTCAGAGCATTGAGGTCTCGTAGAATGACTTTTCTGCATCTTTGACCTCGTATGAAGAACAGTCTATTCACCCGGTTTTAGAGGAGCGGTCGATAAAACAACATGAAATGGCTTTATTTGTGTTTTTCGTTTGTTGAAATTGTCAATCTTTAGGATTTTATTAAAGCTGAAACCCTCATTTAATCGTCACCCCTTTTCTACCCCAAAAATATGCCATAAATTGTACTTCTAAATTATAGTATTGATTTTTTGTAATACTATTTTCTTTCTATGTATTTGAATTATATTTTTAAATAATTAAAATTTTGACGCATCAAACTTGTGTCTGTACCATTTGAATTTTAGGCTATGAAAGTTGGTGACAGACGGACTGAATGTAATACCTTCCAATTTTTCCGTTATAAACGTAGTGCGGAAGCTAAAAATCAGTATTTTTTTTCCAATTATTTAACGCAGGGATGTTGAAAAGTGCCTTTCTGCTTCCATTACGTAAAGGGCCTTATTAGTATAATGATGAATGAAACGCGAGTTGTTTTGAACCGAAAATCCGTAGTATGTATATCAATCCGTTGGTTTATTTTAAGCTCAGGGATTCTAAGAACCTCCTTTAATTCCATTCCCAGTCCAACATTGTATCCATAGAAACAAGCACTATTTCACTTGAAACCGCATCATGTCGGAAACATCCGCAACATCTCGTTATACCAGTTGAATAAAGCTGTAAATGGCATTTTTGTAAAAAAAAATAATAAAAATGGTCATTATGGAATATGCTATTTTAGTATTGAAAATGTTTGGCGTTTTAAAGTACAAAATTGGAATAAATACGATATTGTGAATAAATGTTGCTCATGCTAAATGCTGTGCTCAACTGCTGGTTCAATAATATTTATGTCTATTGGTTATTCAGTCGCAATTTTCGCGCTCTTAGTTTATTTTTCTTAATTAGTATAACTTCAAAACTATGAGTAGGAATTATGAATATTGAGAACAAAAAAAAAAAAAAACTGTGAAGTTAGTTTTTTTTTTTAAAAAAGCTGCGGGGCCCTTAAAAAGGACGGGGCCTGTAGACGACTGCCTGAATGGTAATTCGGCCCTGGTCCTTCGTCCTTATTCTTAAGTCTTTAAACACAGTGCCTCTAAATTGTTAACCCTTTCACTCCTAAAACGGCCGTACAGCTATAGGGATTCGATAATGATATTTCTATCCCATATACGCGAAACAAAGATCCCGCGTGGCGAAAGTGCTAAAGGCGGCCCTTTGCGATTTAATTGTGATTTAATCGTTTCCGACTGCCTATTTCTAGCCTCCTTTAGGAGCTTTAACGCAGCCAAATGCTCCTTGCAATTTAGAATCCTGATAAAGTGACGAGGTCGGCACATGAGCGGGCACCCAACGGATTTTCAAGCGACATCATACGCTAACGCCGTCGGGACTTTCGACTCCACAGATTTAACGAGCACATATATCGCAGTGTACTCGGGCATCCCGGTGATTTTTTAGAGGATTTTTTCCACCAGCACGAATACGTCTACAGTATGACTAGGACAAAGACAGAACCAAGAACTTTCTCGGTGAGAGGCTCGCCGGGCCACCGGGATGCCCGGCCCTTTGCGTCAGTTGTCTTTTTGTCAAACTGACAAAATGAGTTCCTGTCGGTGGAAGTCCACCAGACACCGTAAGGGACGGCCGCATTAATCTACGGTCAGATTCATTAACTGGGGAACGGCCGGGAACCGCCTCCGATGCATTAGGCCTAATGAAAATCAATAGGTGCATCCCGCGCTTAATATCCTGCCTCATCCCCATACTCTTTGATTTGTGGACGGAGCTACAAGTGTCGAAGGGGTGCTAGCTATAGGACTTCCAGGTGGATATTAAAGGCTATTTATCTTTAATTGATTTCTGGAAAATATCTGCTTAGGTTGCATTATTAAATTAAGATACTTTTAAGGGGTTGTGTTTAGACATGATTTATAAGCGGGTTGTTCGTGAGTCATCACTCTAGAGCTGTATAATGGGTCTGTTTGTGGTTACCTCTATTTTCTTGCCAATAAGGTTAAAAGATTCGCCGAATTATTGACAAAAACGCTGTGTAAATTTTGGCGATTTAGACTTGAACTTAAAGCGATTTCTTCTCGCTAGATGTAATATATATACTCTAAATGTGCGAAACGTTTTTTTTTTCTTCGCAATTAGGTTTTTAACTTCAACTTCAACCGATATCATTTTCTCGCTAATGATTTAAAAAAAAAAGGTCACCCAACCTGCCAAATGTCCGAAAAGTGTTTATATTATAACATAGGAAAAAAATAACACAGGGTTACTAATTACCCTAGATATCAAATTAAATGGTATGCATACTTGAATCGATTTGATTTTTTTTTCAGTACGAAAAAGAGGTATCTAATAGTGAAAATACAATTAAGAAATTAACCGGTCTTCTAAACCTTAATGTATGGCAATTATAATTTTAATTTAATTATAACCACTAAGTGCCTTTTTGAGTTAATGCCTTATTAAGATTACTTTTATGCATGCATTTTTTTTATAAAAATTGTTTTTGTACCGTTGTTGATTCCGTAGTTTTTAATGCTTTTCTAATTTCATATTGGTAAGTTAGGGATAGTAAATTTACTTAGGGATCAAAGTGATTTAGTTGCTGTTAAAAATCAGCATTTAGAAATAGTGCCTTTTATTATATTGAGTCTTTCTCATTAGCAAAGAAAGACCCTGAAATTGCAACTGTATTTCATTTCGTTTTTGACTGATTAAAATTTTTGCTGAGGACAAAAATTGCTCCAGGAGTCAATCAACAATATTTAAAAAACATGTAATAGTAATGTTATATTTATTTATTTTTTCAGATGTCTCAGGAGAGCCACGACATCAAGCAACAGCTTCCCATGATGCAGCAGCCTCACCCGAACAGCATGTACAACAATTACTCTCCGCAGCAATCCGTGGGCAATTCACCCTTTCATGTACCCATGTCACAACCCATGCAATTTTCGCCCCAGTTCACCTCAAACTCTGCCATGAATCGGCCGCCGCCTGAGTACAAGGTGGCATCGGGAGCGCACCATCGGGCGGACAATCTGCACATAGTCGAACAGCTAAACGCGCCATCGCAGGCCATGTTCAATCAGCAGACCAAGAACAAATACATCAAACAGCAGCAGCAACAGCGTTCGCCAAACGTGACCATTACTCCGGACGGCGATTGGAGGGCAAATATGATGAACAACGGAAACCTGCAGCAACAGCAGCCCCAGTTCCGTAGTTTCAACCCTCAAGACAACTTCGGAAATTTGAATTCGAACTCTCCTGTCGTGTCTCAGAACATCCCGCTGTCTCCCATCTACAGCCAGTTTCGAATGCCCAGTAACCAAATCCCGACCAATCGCCCGATGGTCAGACCGGATATGGTGCCTCCGAACCACATGATGCATCAGCAAAGACAGCGACTGAACATTTCTCAGCAGCAACCTTTGAGGAATCCTTCCATGGAACAGCAACATAATTCTTTGACCATGAACAGCAGTCCAATGAACTCGAATAATATGATGGGATCAATGTATTCAGAGCACCAAGACATGGACAGACAAGATGGAAGCCATCTTAGTTTGGATTTTCTGGACAACATCGAAAGTAGTGCTTCAGATCTTTTAAATTTTGACCAGGTCATGCAAAGTGGAACACATTATCCGAATTTGGATGATATTTTGGGGAAATAATATTTTTGTGCAATATTTTTTTATTGTTTTTACTTAATGCATATCACTGTCAAAGGTTTTCTTGTATGCTAAAACTCGCCCTTTTATGTTTTTTGCTCTTGTAAAATTGTTTAGTTCAAATTAAATTTGGATTTTTGTATTCTATATCGTTTTTCAAAAAAAGTACGGAAAAACTTTTTGATTTGCTCTTCTATGTTTTAAATTAGCTATTCTGAAGTTTAAACTACCTCTTCCAAATTGGTATAAATGGCTACAATTGTATTGGGTTTTAAAATTCATAGTTTACCTCGGTTGTTAGACTCAATGTCCTTGACATTGTTCAGTAAGTATTGAGACCCAATAATTTCATTGTTAACCCTTTCAGTCCCAGTGATGCCATTAGGCATCATCACTTTCAATATTTTTTTCAAAATGTTTATGCCCCGCTATGACATCCAAACACACATCATTCGATTCTTCATACTTTGTTCTATCAGGCAAAATTTTACTTTTATCTCAATAGAAGTCGGAACTACTATTTTTTTTATTTAGAAAATAGTCAACAAGCGTTTCTCCTGATTTTTGATAAGTTCACTTCAGTTCCACATATTTAAAACGCAGTTTAAACTGTTTCGGTTAAAATATTTACTAAATTTTTTTTAATAATATGGTCAGATACCTTAAAATATATAACTCGAAGTGTTTTTAGGTAATATATATATTTTTTTATATTGTTGTTTTCCACAGTTAAAAAATTTTGGCATTGTTTCAAAGACCATATAAAAATTTTTAATGAATTGTTTTTCTTATGGAATTCGTATATTTGACCTAAAATAAGCTTATTTTGTGAATATCAGATGTTTCTGTAGCGTAGTAAATTTTTGGGACTGAAAGGGTTAACATTCAATACTTTATCAATTACTACTAGGAAGCCCTAGGCATTACTCCCTGCAGTAAATGGGGGTGATGCCCCTAGGTAGAAAGGGTGAGCGAAAGCGTCCAAACTGGCGGTCAGTCCATTACCTCCTAGAGCTGAGAAAGCCGTGGGCTCTAACGTATTGATAAATTGGCCGAAAGCGGCTCTTAACATCGCTTCCTTAAAAATATTGAACTAATCAAAACCATGCATTTACCTGATTTGAAGGGAGATTTTCAATAGTGGTGATTTTAATTATGTTTACCTTATAGCTCTCGCAAAATTCTGTGACTGATTGAGCTTTATTTCTAAGAGGTATTGGTCAGGTCGATAGAAGGTTTTCTTTCTTCTAAAGGCTTCATTCATGGTATTTAGAACTTACATTCCAATTTTCAACTGTATGAGGTATTATTGAAGCATTTTAATTGAATATTGAGTCATTCCATGAGCAACACTTTCAAAATGTTCAAACATGAAATTTAATTCAAATGCCTAGTATAATTTTTAACGTGTATTTTAATCTTATTTCAAAATTGTAAATACTGCTTACTCTTTATATTTGTAAAACTAGATTTTAAACATTTGATGAATTGTTGTAATATAGTATACTCCTGCTAATTTGGACATATCGGAGCCCAACTCATCAGCTGACCAAATTAAGCGAAATTAAGTTTTTATCTTATTTCTTTTTTACGCTAAATGAGAGCGGTTTTTTGTAAATAAATGTCCCTGTGAAATCTAATGTCTCGACTTTTGTTTAATCATATTTCTTGCAATACAATATAAATATATTTATTATATTGAATTAAAAAAAATTGGCATGATACTATAATGACATTTATTGTCTTTTTAATAAGATTGTGCAGTATGAATGTCGGTTGATTTGCTGGAAATTGATTGCACAAAGTGTGCAATAAGTGTTTTTTTTCTTAATATATTGTTTAGAGTAATTTGTACACATAGTGAATTATGAAATAAAGCTAATTTTCATAGAGTTGTGTTTTATTGAAATCTCGAAAGGTTACGGGATATGCCCTAATTTTTTTTTAAAGTTACACATTTAAGTCCACAGAACGTCACAAAGACTTAAGGTTTTGTAGGGTAATTTTTAATTTAACAAATTTAGTTAGAATATTTCAATTTATCAAAGATATTAGATGATTCTTAAACAAACACTTAATAAACTACCTTTAAACTTGTTCTTGTATATCAGTCCGGGCACACAGCCCTCACTCCTTAAAACTTAAAACATAACTTAATTCAACTTTTATACTATAAAAAAATGTAAATTATCGTCCCATTTCATACTTCTCTCTAGTTAATTTACAGTCCTCGAGTGGTTTTGGCGAAGTTCATATTTGTCCATCTATGCCCACTTGACGACAAACCGTACACTTAACTTACTAATCTAACCGTACATATTGACTATTATGACAAGAGGTAGAGACGGACCAAAAATATAACTGATAAGTGTTTGATTTCAATATCTTTCCACAAAAAATTAAAATTCGAAGCATAGAGCCGATTTTAGAAGGGGAAGAGAATATTTTGAATGCCTACTTTTCCATTTTCTTTTTTAATTCTTTCGAATTAAGAAAAGGAAAGACGGTTAAAAATAATAAAGGCAGAAAATGGGCTTGCTTCAACACTTTGCCAAATTTTTAGGTTAGGTTTGAAGAATCGTCGCACTAGAGCTACACGAGGGAATTGTCGACGGGCGTCGTATTTTAGAGCCACAGTCAAGTGACGAGCCGGCACCTGAATGGGCACCCAACGCAACCGTTAAGGGCGACATCGTACGCAGCGTTAGGACTTTGAAGGATATTTAACGTGCACTCCCTTACACGGGGTATTATTCTTCGGACATTTTTGGGCTGCACCGGCCGTTTATAGGTCGTCAGTTATTTTGGCGATGCCCGGACCCGAACCTGGGACCTTTCGCATGCTAGGCGAGTGCCTAACCGACTGGGCTCCCCAGCCCCTTACACTTTGCCAAATAAAATAAAACAACCAATGAAATCGCAGTTGCCCGTGACTTTATTAAAAACAAATGAGCTTGTTTCAACACTTATGTCAAAGAAAACAAATCAACCAATGAAAACGCAGTATATATAGCGTGACATGATAAGAAATATATTCCCATTAATATTTTTGATATAATTAAAAAAAGAAGCAATATATAGAAAATTAAACGGATGGGGGGGGGGGGTGTGCTGCAACAAAAAAAAGTTTTAAAAAATTTCAATTCATTTACACCAGAGACATAATATAGAGTGGACTGCGCATTGGCAAACCTAAAGTGTCCTAAACATCTAACTTACACAGTCACATGACTGTGTCGCGTTTGGCTCGCATCTATGGCGAGTTTACCATTTGGCGAGTTTTTCCACAACGACCTGAACACAGAGGTCGACAATTTAATGTTATGATAAAGAAGCTTGGAAAGGAACAAGGATGAATCGCTAGGTTTTTTTTAAAAAGATCTTTGTAATAGATATCAGATTATTCCTTTGCTTTTGTACGTATGTTTAAGATTACTTGAACAATTGAATTACGCGTGGACTCTTTATTAAAAATTAATTTAAAAGAACATTAGTAGGTTTATGTAGAGTGTTGCTGTAATATAAGTTGGTTATTGACATGGTGAATATTTTCTGCCGTCTCTATAACTTTCGTTCTAACGGTCCGATTTAAAAAAAAAAAATCAAATATATATATTTTTTTGAAATATTGCTTCTTCGTTTATTTCACCTGGAATAAATCAACTTTCTAAAACACATCAATATATTTCAAATTCAACAAATGCTCTACTTTTCAAATATAAATAACTCAAAAACTACGATTGCAAAAACAGGTTTCGTTTTGACCAAATTGTAAAAAAATTATTCTGCTTCTAAGCTGTCAATGTTCAGACCATTAATTTAATTAACTTGGCCCAAAACATTTTTTATAATTAGAGTTCTAACAACGTTGATTTAATCATGAATATGATTCTTCAGTATAAAAGAGCTTTTAGAATAAATTCCCTCGATAGAAATTATAGTTTAAGAAGAACACACAATTACTAAAAGTATGCAGAACTAAATAAATTTTACCCGTGAAAGTGTGACTAATCCTTTTTTATACCCCTCTGTACAATTAGGAATTCACAAGCATTTGGCATCTTGCACAAAACGTTACTGAATTAAGAGTACAGCATTCACGATTGTTAACATGCTCAGAGATTAAAAGAATGTAATTAAATATTTATTATAAAAGCCAAAAGAGAAAAATACCACAATGCTCAAAAAATCGTCCTGCAAAAACAATAAAAAAAAAATTCAAGTTGCCGTGATTGGTAGAAACCCACGTGACTTGGACATTGATGGTAGATATGTAGCAACCTTTCCCCTCTTGGCGATTTATGATGTTTAGGACATAATGCTAATCTGCAAGGGATGACGGTTTTTTAGAAAAAACCGGTTTTCCATTTTCCATCGGTTTTTCCCTAAAAAACCGGTTTTCGGTTCCGAAGGGCCTCATACAAAAAAACCGGTTTTCAGTCAAAACCGGGACCACCGGTATTTTGAAAACCGGTTTTGGTTTTCCATCACTCTTTGTTTTGTCTCTGATTTACACAATGGCTATAAACAAGGGTTGGGTAGACATATATTTTCAGGCTTGTGTCTGCTTGGTCGCAAGGACCCGCTTATAAACCATCGTCAAGTAGGACAACACAAGACACACACATACACAAGTGACAGATGCTGCCATCTGTCGCCACCTCCACAATTTAGACATGTCCCTGAAGGGAAGGGAAATGTGACGCAGTGATCGATTTCCTTTTCATGTTTTTGCTAGTCCTGTGCATTGAGCTAGAGGGGTCCCTTGGTTTCGGTTCGAATCTTTAAAAACGTGTTTTTGGAGTCGTAGATTTTTTTTTTACTCTTTATCGACTTATTTTCTCAAAGCAATGTTTTTATCTTGAAATAAAGATCTAAAACACGCAGTTATTGCACGTAAATATTGGTTTTAGGGGCTTTTTCGTATGTCGAGAATTATAAGTTAAAAAAAAAAAAGATTATGAGTTTTAAAGGCGTTCATTCGGAATGAATGATTTGTTTTCCCGTTTTGGTTTGTATTATATAAGTTGCCATTATAAATATTAAAGTTACCATAATTTGTGCACATCTAGTTGAGTTCATTTAGCAACCATACGTTGAAAAAGAAAAATGTTCACGGTGGGCAGGGCTGGCAGCATGAGTTTCAGAATGCTTGTCTGGGATTTGTTTTGATACAATTTTAATGTCAAGTTACATTTTCTTCAAATGCAATTGCTAATTAACCAGCTGCAAACAAGAATAATATAAGTGTTATATCACCATGAAAGTTATCCGAAGTTTAGTTTTTTTGTAAATATTAGGATATCTCTTGCCGGTGTTTCCCCGATCAAATAACATGGCTGCTACCGATGTGCAACTTTTACCTGACATATCATGTGCTCCAGTCAAAAGTGTTCTGCGGTCCAATTCAGGAAGTATGCGATGTGGACCTCACTGCAAAGCTGGGGAAATTTGCGAGTATATACTACGCGCAGAATTCCACCAAATGTTCCATCAATTTTCAGACTCTAAGTAAGGGTAAAATTTAATGAAAAATTTTGTAAAATTAAAATTTGAATTTTTTTAAATATGTAAAACAAAGCGAGATTAATTCGTAAACTGTTAACTTCAAAAAAATTGTTGTTATCTTTCGGCGCATATAAAGGAATTCATTTTAATTAAAAGTGGAAAGACTAATATTTTTTTTATTTGTCATTAAATCGAATTTATCTTTGTGTCCTATAGGTGGGCATAACATTTCATTAAAAAAAAACCCTTATATCAGGACTGTGATAGTGTAGGTGTTAGGGATTGGCAATCAAGATAACCAGTTGTTCATATATATGTCCTACTTGGCAACAAAATAAAACTTGTCTAATCGAGACCTGTCCGTAAATATAAATTTTACGTAATCTATTTAAATTGTAGTTTAATGTCCCATCATTATGTTGCAGGGTAAGTTGCTCATTAAAGGAAGGAGGCAAAAATCTCCTTAGGCTAGCTAACTCTTTATTTAACCCCAACTCAATTATCTCTTTATAACATCTTGAATATTAAAACCAAGGATATCTTGACATATTAAACCAAGGGTGTAGCCTGAATTTAGGACTTAATCTACTATTAGGTCTGGGCCTAGGGCTCCTAAATTTTAGAGGCCCCTAAATTTAAGTTTCTATTTTGAATGCTCTAAACTCCTAAAATTTCGGTTAATTTTAAAATTCCATGAGACCTCACTCTATTTTTGGCTTGACTTTGGTTTAGACATTGACCTAACGTAATTGGTTTGAAGGATATTTTAAGGGAGCTGATAAAATTGTAGATAAAAACATGATACATTGGCCAACTAGTACTATCATTAAGGGCAATTGCACAAAACATTTTCCCTTAAAGGGGCCCACAAAGTTTGTTGTGCCTATAGGCCCTGCTGAAGGCCCATTCCCAAATTGGTATAACCTTTGGTATCATGCTCGGGAGGTTACTTTTGCTGGTATTATCCTTACTCCAGCTTTTCTATAAGCAGAGTGTAGCCCCCCCCCCCCCCAAAAAAAAACAAAACCCTGAATCCCACCAATAAATACTGCAGTGGAGATGGACTTGTAGCTCCTAATTTATATTGCTTTACGCTGCCATGCCTTGGTTATATTGTTCAAATCCTGGATTGAGTAAGGTTCATTCAGTATTTTATCCTTGAAGGGGGACTAATAAAATAAGGACTAAACTAGCTTGGAAACAAAACAAACTTTTTCGTCAAACATTTTTTGTCTGACTTACTGGCTAGAATAAAAATATTTTTTAAAATTATTTCATCAAAAAAGTGAATTGCCTAGTATTTAATTTGTTGAAAAACTTAGTTTTGATATTTATTTGTTAAAATTTAGATAATTTTCAGAGATCTGCTTACAGCAAATGTTTGGCAAGATATTTTAACCATTAAAAATCTATTTAGTTTTCTCTAAATTAATTAAATATTTAATTATTGTGTTACTAAACACATAACTTTTATCTTAAGGTAATTTTAAATGTCCTTATGCATAATGAAGAAGTAAAACTACTTTACCCATTTTACATCAAGTGTATTTGACGTATCGAAGTTTCTATCTTCCTTCTATAAAATAATTATAAATATGTCTTCTTGTAGTAGCAACTCAATTAATGAAGCAACAAAAGTTGAATAACTAGTTCTCGTTAAAATGTTTTTTCTGGTACCTGTAAACACAGAATAATTTTCTTTCCTTTTTTTGCTTGTTAAAGAAGAAACTCTCAATTAGCCCAGCATGTAGCAGATACATAATTCATGCATGCATATTTCTGCTGGATGTTTCTGAATGCATTCATTTTATATGTTTTCCTTGCTTAATTGAACATGGATTGTGACAGACAAATTTCCGAGGTTGATTGGTTTATTGAATTTGATTCTTTTCTTTCGCTTAGAAAAAGAATAGAACCAAAGAAAACTAAAAAGAAATCTAAAGCAAAAGCTAAAGACAAGACCAAGTCAAAGGTAAAAGATTCATATAAGTTATTTGATTTTTTTTAGATAATTGTTATTAATTTGTTATTCCAAAATTCGTTTTATTTTAGTTATAGCTATTTAATGTAAAAAATAAAATAGCAGGTAAAGTTTAAATTGTCTGCAAATTGGTCATACTCACTGAAACATGTAAATTTTTTTACACAGCAAAACTATTTGTGCCAAGAATTTACATTTAATATTCCTCTCATGTATCTTTATTATATCCAAAAAGTATTACTTCTAAATCTAAAGAGAATAGAGATTATTTTTGTATAGGGGATTGGTAAGGCCACATCTGGAATATGCTGTTCAGTTTTGGTCCCCCTTCCTCAGAAAAGATATTGAAATGCTTGGAAAAGTTCAGCATAAGGCTACAAGAATGATTAAGGGTTTATCGGGTATTGATTATGGTAATAGATTAAGATCGTTAAACATGTATTCTCTGGAAAATAGGAGAACAAGGGGTGATTTAATTCAGTTGTTCAAGTTCATTAAACAGGGAGACATGGAGGGCTTAGGTTTAACCTTAAATAGCCGGACCAGAGGGCATGGTCAGAAATTGAATAAATCATGCTCCCATAGAAGGGAGGTAAAAAAACATTATTTTTACAATAGAGTCGTCAATGAGTGGAATGCTTTACCAGAATATGTTGTGTATTCAAGAGAGTGGAAGATTTTAAGAAGAATATTGATAACTACTGGAAACTGTTAAGGAATTAGATGTGATTTGGACCAACCTTGCTGGGCCTCTGGCCTGTTGTTGGTCGACAATGTTTGTATTTGTATTTATATTATATATTTAAAAATTCTTGTTTCTGAGCATTACAAGGTTTTACCACACTATATCTATTTTCAGAAGGAATCTGTTGACTTTCCTGTTCACCAGCCTCCATTCTTAGCAGTTCGAAGCAACCCCTCTTCGTTTGTCGTGTTCGCAATAGTGCGCCTATGCGTGCTGGAGAAACAAACATGCGAGGCTACGCGCTTGTACTTAAAAAGCATCACAGCCGCTTCCACAGATTCAGAATCCGAAGAAGAGGATGAGAGAAATACTGATGGGCCTAGAGTGCCAAAGGTAGGTTAAATTCGGGGATTGTAGTAACCTGTTACTTTCAACAGTTTTTTTAAGTAATGCTGTTAGATTTTCAGAAAGTAATTGTTACTGTTACTTTATTACTTTTAGTAGCAATGAAAAATTCCATTACTTTTCTGTTACTTATCATAGCGCCCTTCGGGAATATATTTTTTTGCACTGTTTGGCATCCGGCTTAAATTTAATTATTTTTAAATTAGCTTTTAACCACACTAAATTTTGTTCTTGTATTTTTCCGTTTGTCTCTACTCCTTTAGTCTTTTTTTCTTTGAAAAACAGTAAGATGGCTAAATTTTAATTTCAAATGTCAAAAAGTAACTGTGATTTGTTACTTTAAGTATTAAGTAACTGTAACAGAGTTACTTTTTGCATTAAGTAACTGCAACAGCTTTACTTTTTTTAAAGTAACTTTCAAATCCCTGGTTAAAATAGTTAGATTTGTGTGTTCAGAGACTGCTTTAGTCTTTATGCCACCCTGGACAAAATGCTAAATTGCGGCCTTATTGAAAACATAAATATTAAAAGTATTATTAAATTTTTTTTAAAATATCAGATAATTTTTAATTGTAGTAAAATTAGATATTCAGATAACGATACATTGTAGAGTAGTATGAAATAGAGTATTTTTTTAGCGTTTATTGTATTTTTTTCTTTGCAGATTGTTGGTATTGGTCTCTGTAGTGTATTTGAACTCGTTAAAGAAAGTCAGAAAAATCACCCACATTTCTGTATGAGGGCTCTTCAAGCCCTCTTAGATATGTTACAAGGTCAACAGCCCGAAGGACTTAAAGGAGAACCACCTGAAGTTATTGGTAATTTCTTAAAACAAATTTGCTTAAAGTCGGCTTTAAAGTATAAGTTAACTAATAGGAACAAGCAGTTCATTTTTAGTAATATTTTTTCTATGAAATCGTTGAGGACTGGACAAGTCTACAACAAAAAACTCAAAATGGACGTTGTTTGGTGGCAAGTAATATTTAAGGACCCAACTCAAAATTACCTTTCACCTTTCAGACCTAATGATGACTTACACCTGACCCAAATCAGTGAAGAAGTAATATAAAGCACCTTTATGGGTGCAAATCTAACCATTGGCAGCAAACAAAAATTTCTGGTGACAAAACACAATTTACACAGTTAAAGGGCCACCCACAGTATACACAGTTTAAGGTTACCATTGGAAATATTCCCTTAGGCCGCCTTTATGCATTTTGAGGTAAACTATCTCTTGCACCCTCAAAATGAAAAAAGTATCATGAGTTCTTCAAAATTATGACCATTTTAAGCTAAATAGTAAATGACAAAGCTTAAAGCATTGAAACATTAGCTTTTTTTTATAGTTAACTTGTAGTCCTTTGTCACATTAGCTAATTCTGTATACTCTTTATAAACTCCCTTAAAAACTGCTTAGTTATAATTTGTTTAAAAAAACACTTATAGTAGTTTACTTTTTGAACATAAACGTTACAATAATCATGATCAATATAATTTTCAGATGCCTTATTTGATTTGTTACTGGAAATCTCTTCTTCTTCAACCTCGGACCAAGCCCAAAGTACCTTTTCCTCAAACCTAACATCCTTTGCATGTGCCTGTCTCCTAAGTTTAGTCGTGGCACGGGGCGATACAGGGAAACTGCTTTCGGCAGCTTCGGCCATGCTCATGAGTTCTCAAAGTCTAGCAGCCGAAGAGATTCCTGTAAGTATTTGTGTGATATTAGTTTAGTTCTTTTTCTAAGACTGAAGTTTGTTGATCTTATGGCTAAAGTGAGAGATAAGAATTCAAACAAGTATTTTTTTATTTAATGGTTTTTGAATGTTGGTCTATTCTGCCTGAAACCACTCTACAGCTCCATCTTAAAGAGCTACATACTTCAAATTTGGTATTCAACTTCCTAGAGCATGTTGGTTGTCATTAAGGTTTTTAAAAACACTTTGCATGCACAAAGGGTAGCTGCTATAGAAATGTTTTGATTTTTAAGGTGTTGTTGTAACGTATGGCTTTACTTGGGATATTACACCAAGACATATTAAGATATCATCGTCAACAACAAAGTGAACGTGAGGAACAAGGCTGACAAACCACCTGCATTCCACTGTAGAACAGTAAAACGAGAAGCCTCACAAATACTAAAAGTCATGCAACGAGATTCCATAGCTAGCCTTCGTTTCTCATTTAGCACTACCCAGGAGGCACGTGTGACTTGAGAATGTCACAGACACGAGTAACATTGCCCCCCTACGTATTGCTAAAAAAAAAAGGTAGTTTAGACTTGAAAATATGTTACAAGTTGTTCTCAGAACCTGTCAGACATCATATTAAGGTTTTTGAGATAATTGTGTATGTGCAAATTGTAGTTCTATAGAACTTTATAGGTTTTAAAGTTATTTAAATAAACTTATAAGGTATATCTAAGTAATTTTAAATGAGATTGATTAATTGAGTGTTAGTTGAAAGTCGTTTAGTGTTAGATATCCCTAGTTTTTGTAGTAGTAATATATACATTTACATATAAACCGTGAGTTGACTTTAAAGATCTAAAGCCCTTCGAGTACATCTCGTATACAAAATTTTTAACAACATTTTATTAGTTTATTTCACATAATACAATTAGTAATATTTTATAATTATTTAATAGTAATTTAAACAAAATGAGCTATAATAACTATACTTACGGCATAAAATTGTGCTAAATTACTGGTCACTTTTTATTGTTTTTACTGATACATTATCTGATTTATTTTTTAATCATTATGTACAAGGTTTTTTTTTTTCTGATTCAACTTTTGTATTTTTGTTAGACACCTGGTATCATGGCTTCTCTACAACGTAGTGTTCATGCTGTTTTATTTGGGAAAATTTTGGGGCCAGACTGGCTTACTCATGGTTTTCCAAGTAGTGCTTTGTGTAACTCATTTTCTGTTCAAATTCCTAAAAGTAAGTACCTTTTATTTTGTTATTTAATAATAATTGAAGTAATTTCAACAAAATACTTTTAACCCTTTAATGCATGAATTTTTATTTTCATCCCAAAAAAATATATATTTATCTTTAATACTCACACATTATGGGAAAAATACTAAAAAATTTTAACTGCATTAGAATTTAAATAATTTCAATTTTTAAAAATTTTTTCCATATGACAAAAACCAACTACAAAAATCCAATTTTGATAATAATGCCTAGAAAACTACTAAAAATATTTCAAAATAACCCTTTTTAACTATGATTAATTTTTCAAAACAATTTTATTAATATTTAGTGCTAATATTATTATTCTTTGAATACTGCCAAAAACGTAATTTCACAAAAGTTAATAACCTCACTCTTTAATTTCGAATACACTTTTACTACTGTCATCTATGAGGATTATTAGTAACTAAAACTTTAAAATGAAATGAAATAGATGAAAAAAACCCCACAGATTTGTCTAAGAGGAGCTCTAATTTAATAGAATAAAGTAGATTATGTTACTTGTTACCAAACGGTAACAGTATGCATTAGAGGGTTAAATAATAATTTTCTTCTCCTAGCAAAATATCGACAAGGGTCACCTATTACCAGTGATGGAAAATATCTTTATGTACTTTCTGGTGGATCTCTCTATAAAGTTGGTTCAGGCTTCAGTGGAACAATTAAGGTACTTTCTTGATTTATTAAAAAAAAAAAAAAAACATTTAAAAATAATATTTTGTCAACTTGAGCGCAGTCTGTTGTGAATTTGCCTTAGAACTAGAAAAATTAAAAAAGAATTTTAAATTATGTTTTTTATATTTTATATAAGTTGTAGCATTTTTGTATAATCTAGCATAATATTTATAAATTATAAAAGTACATTCTTACAAATTGTATTGCAATTCTAAATTTCTCTTAAAATTTTTTTTTTTACTTTTGAAATTCTTTATTTTCTTTTACACATAATAAAACTGAAACCCTTGAAAATTCACTAATGGGGATTGATTGAAACTATGAATTTTCAATGCATTATTTGAAACATTCTATTTATTGTCATAATTGTAAGTACTTGACTAACAGTATCTTTAGGAATTCTTCATTTTTAATTATTTAATAATCTAAAGCTGATTTTTTTTATTATAGGGTCAAATAATTATGAGCCGTGGTGGAATAAAGGTAGAAGAAAAAGGCTGGCTTGGTTATTGTAAAGTGAGTACATTTTGTCATTCAAAATTTCAATCTTGATGGTTCAACTTTAAGTCAATAATATTTTCATATTCCACAACTAAATATTAATAATTACATTTAGAAATTTTCATGAACTTATAATAACCATTTAAATGATTCACTTTTAGTAGGTTTTGGGAGTTGTAAATATTTTAATTTACGAATATAATCAATTATAAAAGTTTTACTCAATAAATAAACTTAATTACTATTATTAAGTTTATTTATTGAGTAATGCTATATAAACTACAATCAAGAACATATGATTAAATCTTTATTTTTACTAATAAACATAGATCTTTTAAAAAATACATTTACATGTTATTTGTATAATTTTTTTTCAAATGTTTTAATTAATTTTTTAATTAAATTTTTATGTTTGTCAATTTATGTTTACAGGGATATGTGTACTTTCAACCGCAAGCAGGATCTTGTAATGATCTCATAAAAATTGATGTTGAAACATTGAAAGAAAAAGAGCGTGTGAAAGTTGATGGTATTTAAAATTTTTATCGTTTATGTGTTGTAATCTTATTAAATTCTACCAATTCTTTTTTAATGAAGTAGATATAGCAAGTTAAATATATTTTTGTATTGGTTATTGTCATTTTAGCTTAGTACAGGTCGAACCCGGTTAACATGAACTCGCTTAACATGAAATTTCTCTTAAGGTGAAATCTTTGTCTCCATTTTTTGAAGAACAGCTGAAACAAGACATTAAAAAATAAATGGCAACAAACATAAAAATATATTGTCCTTTACTTCTGAGAATTTCCTGATAATACTACTATTCTTCCATGTTAATCCAACAAATCCAATGCAGCAAGTGTAGGATGATCCATATGTAATGAAATGTTTATGTGTTCCTCATTGGACCTTATTGAGTTTCATTCAAAATGAATTCAAAACATAGTCTATTTCTTTAGAGGTGAAACCATTTTTATTAAAGATATTAACGACAAATGTTTGAAATAAAAGGAAGTTGCGTCTAAATATGGTGTAGCTAAAAGCACCATTCAAATGGATTACAAAAAAATTTGGATAAAATTGAAGCAGCTTATGCAGTACTGTACCTTAAATTTTTTTCTATAGTATGTACTAGTCCAAATGAACTTTAAATGTATACATGTCTATTAGTGCATTGCATTATTAAATTTGAATAATGTTTACATTTTTTAAAACTTTACTGCTTCAATGTTTAAAAAAATCGTGATGGTTAATATTAAATTTGGTTAACATGAAACGTTTCGGTGCTTCGAGTTGACAGGTCTTTAGTTTGTTAAATAAATCTGTTCGTTAAGAGAAATTTTAAAGTAATTTTTAAGCTTTTACTAAGTTTTGCTGTATCAATTTGTCCAATTGAAATCCTTGTTTTTATTTGTTCAATGGCCTGTGAATAACTGCTGAAAGTTTGTATAAAATAAAAGTTGGCTATAATTCTAAAATTTTATTTTAGTTTCTGAATGGGGACCCTGTGCTTTCTTTACGGATGGTGATAATATAGGACTTATTTTATCTACAAAAGAGGTTGGTATAGTATATAAATCATTATCTTAGTAATATATTCATGTGCAGTTATTATTTTCTCTAAACAATTTACAAATTAATACTATTTTTAAAATTGTAATTAATTCTGTCACTATATTCAAACATATTTCTTTTACAACTTTTAGGATAGCTTCATAATAAAAATGTTTAAACCTGGTTGTAACCCAATGCCTTGTGTCCATGAGATGACATTCAAATTAGCAAGAAAATGTTTAGATGTGTTTGGAAGCGGCATATTCGAAGATGATGCATCATACCACGTAATCATAGCAAGTAAGTTCTGTAAAAGTCAACACTTAACAAGTTTTGTATAACATAATTTTTAAATGTACATATGTGATAGCAAAACAGCTGACCATGGAGAAGATCATACTTTTTCTGAAGTTAATTGTAATAAAAGAAGATGGTTTGGATGTCCAAAGTAAATTATTGTAAAGAAATCATTTAGAGTATTTAACGGGACGAAGTTCAGAGCTCGTCCCGCCAAAAAGCACACAACTTTACTTCTCGAAGTCCAATTGAAAAGTTATTCGATTTTTAATAGTTGTGAGAAGAGTGGATCAGAAGTCAAAACAAATTTTGCTGTGTCAGCGATTTCTCTGAGAAGAATGTATTGCCGCCTATTGGAAAGTTGGAACTGTTCCAAGGCATTAACTGGGAGTTATTAAGAAAGAACTGAATATTAGATTAACCCTTTCGCTACGAAGGGTTTTTGCTTCCTCGTAATATTTGATAGGAATAACATTATCGAATCCTTAGTTGTTCGGGCGTTTTGTGGCACTTCAGTAACGAAAGGGTTAATATAGATTTGTGTGGTTAATATGATACCTCAATAGAGATTCGTACAATATATCACATATGTCTTTCTGCTATACGTGGCTTTTTTCTTTTTTTAAGATTTGCCTTCTGAAGACGAGCCTGTTACCATTGCTTGTGGAAAAGACTTTGCTTTGCTGAAAACTGTTAGTGGAAAGGTATAATTTGCTTTGTCTTACTTAATTTGATATCTTTATTTGAAGGGTGCAGTTGAAAAACTTATGTTCACAAAGTATGACTAAGATTTTTAAGTCCTGTCCTTTCATTGGCGACTTTTGACGATCATAAATTCAATTGTACGAAGTTACCAATGAAAGAGAGGGTTTTTTGGAAAATGTGAATTTTGCAAGTACTCCTTCATTTGCGTGATATAAAATTTAATTGCATTTTTTAGTTATTCAGTGATTAAGCAGTGTGCATTGAAAGATTTTTACAAAATTCTGGATGAAAATTGTTTAAAAGTTATTTGAAATTTTCTTTTAAGATAAGCAGCATATTATGTGTTACTGTTAATAAAATTAATTATAATCGTTAAATTTCAGATATTGATTTAAAATTTTTCCAATAGTTTCCTCAAATTTAATCAAGAATTGCTAGAACTTTATTTTAAACCAATTGTAATTCAACCAGTGATGAGTTCTTTAGTACATGATTGTGTCCATTTATTTTTGAATTATGTATACATGATTTGATATGCAAATTACTATCTAATTTGTACCTTTAAAGAGGCTTTACACTTTTCGATGTAAATATTTTGGTAGATGATAAAACACTATTTTTTACCGAGGCAAACTCTGAACATTTTCTATATATTTTTTGGCTAGCACAATTAATAAAATAAACACTTACTAAAATTAATTATTTATTTGCTTATTAATTCAAATTGGAATCAGTATAAAAATACAAATTGATTAATACAGCTTTTTTTCTTTCTAGATTCTGTATTCTGGTAAAGCCCAAAGTCTAGGTATAAAGCAAGGTGGACCTGCAATGGGCAAATGGACCGAGTTGCCCATTACAAACTCGCCTAAAATCGTTCACTACTCGGTGGGCCATGACGGTTTACATGCTCTGCTGGTGGCGGAAGACGGCAGCGTGTTCTTTGCTGGTACAGCTAGGCGCGGGGAAGATGGAGATCAAAGTATGACCGCATTTAATATTTTTTAATAACTTAGTTAGGAGAAAAGTAAAATATAAAAGGCTTCTGAATTTGATGTTGTAGGACATTAAAAGGTTGTAATAGAAAATATGTTTGGAATTGATGGTTTATATTGTTAAATATGAAGAGTACACAGGAAAAACCGCTTGATTTCGTAGAAGGCTTTCCTCAATAGGCCTCTTAGGCGATGATAGTGAGAAATCGCCTAAACTGGTGTAAAGAAATCGGTTACTCGCTTTGTTTTTCTTTTGAGGCAACCCTGATTCACTCTAGATATCAGTTTACACAAGTCACACGTTTGTACCGCGAATGAAGAACCGAAAGAAAAACGGTTTCCTGTCGCCAATGTCCGTCAAGCAGATACATTTACGGGAAGACTCCTAATAAATCAAGTGGTTCTTCCCTTGTCCTCTTCATATAATAAAGTTCCGGGTATTAGAAAAATAACTGCTGACCTATATACAGCCTGTGAAGCCATGAATGCCTGACAATAATATTTTGTGTTAAATAATTATACCTTTAATATGTTTCAATGTCCCAATGCTACTTGCGATGCCGCCCTTAACGTTTGTATTGAGTGGCTTCTTAAGCGTCAGCTCGTCACTTGACTGTGGTTCTAAATTATGAGGCCTTTTGCTGATAGCCCGCGTGTAGCTCTAGCGTGACGATAATTCAAACTTAACTAAATTTTTTAATTGTGTTTTGATAAAGACCTATTTTAGGAAAAACTTATTTAAATACTTAAAACTCATTAATAACATTTAAAATTTTAAGTAACTTAGGATATAGCCCTTATGTAGAAGAGTGCTATGATCAATCGAACTAACCAAACCAACCAGACTGCATTTCATTGGATCCCTGCTTTAACAGGTTATTTTTTTAATGTGAAAATGAATAGCTAAAAATGATTTATTTCGTTATCGATCCCTATCTATGACACTCATAAAAAAAAAAGGAAATTATATGCAAGACATTTAGCCAGCTTACACACAGTCCCATTTTAGTCTCTTAATACAGCATCTTTTGTAAATTTGTTTATTGTGTTTAATTTATAGGTGGTTTTTGTTAATATTTAAGATTTAGAATTATATGTCATGTACATTATAGGATTCATTTTTTTCAAAACTTATTGATTGTGAAATCGGCTTTTTTTTGCTTTCAAAGAAAAGTTAAAAGTATTCAGTCACCTTAAAACGTTCTATCTTATCCAAATGTATTTGAAGTTACAGTAAGGCACTTTTTTTTTCTAAAAATCAACTAATCAACTGAAACCTACAGGTTTGAAACAAAGGTTCATGTCCAAAATACAAGCTAAATAAAATTGTTAATGTTATTTTCATTATTTATTTTATTAATTTTAGGCAAGGGACGACGGCAACCCAAGCCTACAAAACCAAAGAAAATGATAAAGTTGGAAGGACAGCATGTTGTAACCTCTGCTTGTAATAATGGAACTAGTGCTTTAATTCTTCAGAATGGAGAGTTGTATATATTTGGAAAAGACACCGCCCATGCGGATCACAATACTGGTATAATTTGCTATTTGCGTGATATATATTTCTTCTGTTTAAATAGTAGCTGTAAATCCATTCATAAAATGTTATCGACTACTTTTTTAAGACAATTACCTTCGGTGTTATTGAAATGAAAATAATATGAATATTTTAATATGGTTGATGATAATTATTAACATTTGTTCTTGGTGAATGTTCTATTTTAATTAAATGGTATTGTTTCAAAACTTTGTTAAAGAAAACCAACCAATGAAATCACAGTTTGGAGCCTGTGACATTATAAAAAACCAATGAGCTTGTTTCAACACTGTGTCAAGGAAAACAAAACAACCAATGAAATTTCAGTAACTAGAGCATGACATAAAAATTCCCATTGCATTTTGTAGTTTAAGTATTACTAAATACTCTCTCTTTGACATTATTAAAAATGCAAGTTATTTTTACTTTCTATTACCTAATAATATGAAATATAAGGCAATAAAGGCATTGTGATGGGGTTAAAAATCTGAAATGGTGCTTTCTAAACATTTTGGAGATTATAAAAAAAAATGGTTTTTAACAATGGCCTGGCTGTCAGACTGTGTCTGAAACCACTCTACAGCTTGAACTAAAAGAGCTATGGACTTTAGATTTGGGACACAAGTTTCCATTACCTGTTGAACTTCAAAATAAGGTTTTCGAGAAAATCATGCATGTACAAAGAATAGCTGCCACAGAACTTTTTTGGTTTTGAAGGTATTGCTGAAAAAATGAAAAAGTTACTAATAGTAAATTTGATATACGAGTTCCCAATACCTGTCGGACATTATAAGATTTACAAGAAAATCTTGCATGTGTTGCTGCCACACAACTTACTTTTTTAGTTTCAAATAAATGAAATTTCTATAGAGTATATTTACTTGTTAATTGTGTGTGAAAGTGTAATATTATACATTAACTAGTTTTTCTATGTCTAGGGAAATGGTTAATGTTCTTCTCTTAAAAATTTCATTTTAATTAAACAATGGATATTAAATTGATTTTTGATAAGATTTTGTTTTCTTTATAATAAATATGCTATTTATGTTGTTTAAGTATTAATAATTATTTATATTTTTAGGTCTGGTATCAGATATTAAAGAACCCATTTCTCAAGTAGCTTTGGGCAAAGCCCATGTCCTGGCACTGACAAATAAAGGTCATGTTTTTACCTTTGGCATAAACCATAAAGGGCAATGCGGAAGAGAATTTATTCATGGGCCAAACAGAGAAGGTAGCAACAATTATTGCTCTTTTTCTTTAAAGATTATAGCTATTATGCTGTTTTAAACACAATACATAATGAATGCTAAATAAATGATTAATTAGTTGGATAAAAAAAATTCTTAACGTTTTAATTGAATTTATATGCAATGAATAGTATCTATAATAATAAAAATGAAGTTTTGTATGTATGTGTGTATATATGTATGTCTCTCCAAAACTCACAAACTAGACATTCGTTTGACTCGTAACTTGGCACAAATGCGTAGTTCATACTTGAGTTGCAAAATAAGAACTTTCAGAGCTCAAAATGCTCTATTTTAGAGAAAATTCGAATTTTCTGGAAAAACTACACCACTTTGGCTCAAATCCGATCATTTTTTTTCTTTCCTGATGCCATCTGCTGAACAAATTAAATAAAACTTTCAACGAAAATAAATAAAATTGAAAATGTTTATTTTATTATGTTGCCATTACTTTCAGAAAATAAATTCATTATTTGAAAATAATTGATATGTTTCAAGTGACGTATTTCCGACCAGTTTTCATTCCAGGATTGTGGGTTTAGTTGATGATTTCTTCATTGATGGTTTTGTTGATTGTAAATATGCATAAAACTGGAGTTGCATATTAGGGTTTTATGTCTTTATTTTCTCGCCAAATACGTTGCCAATCTCGCCAAAGTATAAATTAAAACTCGCCAAATGAGCAAAATGTTTGTTAAGATATTACTGAACTACTATGATGGCTGATAAAGGCCATTGCACTAGAGCTGCATATCAGGGAGTAATTCTTTATTTTTTTCGCCAAATACGTTGCCAATCTCGCCAAATGGACAAAATGTTTGTTAAGCTATTACTGAAATGTGGTAAATTTAGGCCTAGAGCTGCATATAAGGGTTTTATGTCTTGATTTTTGAGCCAAATATGTTGCCAATCTCGCCAAATTATTAGTTAAAACTCGCCAAATTGGCAAAATGTTTGTTACTGAGCTCTATGATGGTTAATAAAGAACATTGCAGTAGAGCTGCATATCAGGGTTTTATTCTTTATTTTTTCGCCAAATATGTTGCCAATCTCGCCAAATTATTTATTAATACTCGCCAAATGGGCAAATGTTTGTTAAAAATAAAAAATAAGTAGCTATATCTATTTCCTCGCCAAATTATTTCCCAAAACGTGCCAAAAGAGTTGTTTTTTGTATTTATGAGGGAATTGTGATGGCATTTATGAATACATTTTACATCGTATTTTTGATTTTTAAATTTTAAAGCAATTAAACAGGATTTCTTACTTGAAAACGAGCGGGAAGAATAACTTAAGTTTATGATCTTATAACAGGTTACATGGTACACATACTTGGATCGATTTGATATTTTTTTAATCCGTGCGAAGTACGGGTATAAATTTGCTAGTAAAAAAATATAAATATTCCATAAGTTCATGGAGTTTGACTGTGATCTAAACATAGTTTAAACATAAGTAATTTTGTTAGTCGAACTGCAAAGATTTTTGAGAGAATAATTACGTAATCTACTTAATGTCTTTTAACCTAATTTTAAATAAAACACTTGACATTAATAGTAATTTAATTTGTTAGATTTATAGCACTTAGATATAATCAAATGCAGTTTTCAGCAATGTTGCAATTGACCTGAAATCTGTAAAATTCTGAAGTATTCATGGTTCTTTATTAAGTTCTGTAGATTTCTGATTGTCCACTGTGTTAAGTAAACATAAATTAGGAGTTCAGATTGAAAAAAACCCATCATCAACAGGGAATCGTGACGATCAGATCCCTGCTTCTCTCTTGGTTCTTCTTCAGTTCGAGCGTCAAACTATTGTCTAGCCTGAAGCTTGATCATAGAGATAGTAAACCCATGTGTTGTGTGATACGAACCCAACACAAAACTGTTTTTTCACACCAGTTAAGAGGTTGCGTTGGGTGCCTATTCAGGTGTTGGCTCGTCACCTGACTGTGGTTCTAAAATACGACGCCCGTCGCCAATAGCCCTCGTGTAGCTCTAGTGCGACGATAATTCAAAAACATAACATCAGTTAAGAGGATGACTCGCTATGGTCGCCAAACGGGCCTGATGCAGACGGATTCCTTTGCAATGAAGATTTTTTCCCCCTGCACTCCTCAAATATGATACATTTATATAATTCCATTCCAGTTCCTTTACCCATCGCCATGGCAACCGCAACTGAAGAAGATGGAGAGGATGAAGATGTCGAGTCAGAAGAGCCTGACATGATTTGCCCTGCTGGCAGGCACCAGTGGAATCACGACCATTGCATGGTCTGCACCATTTGTGGCGAATGCACCGGCTATGGGGCGAGCTGTATTGCCAGTGGTAGACCTGATAGAAATCCAGGATTGTGAGTGTTTTTCATCATTAAGGTTTATAATAGGCTAGTGAAATATATCATAAACTATACTGAACAGATTTGTATCAGTGATTAACTTCTTGACAATGAAATCGCCATTAAATTTTCTTAAATCGTATTTCATTTATGTTGCTTTTGTTTAAAAACTTTTAAATTGAGACAAAAGACATTTAAATTGGACGCCTCACAACCACAGATTTCTACCTTTTTGTAACTATAATCATAGGTTTTACTAATGCTTTAAGCTCTTAAAAATATTTGCTAACATGTGTTTAGTCGTAAATGTTTTTCAACATTTGATTAATTTTTTAGAAAAACTAGTTTAGGCTGCGTTAACATCAGTTTTTTTTTCTAGAAAAAGATCACAAAATGTTTTGAAATCTTAACTATTTACAAAATCAATTACAATTAAAAAATTAAAGATTTGAAAATCTGGAATTACTTTAACTAAAAATATAATTATGGTATAGTAGATAAAAATATATATTCTTAATTGTATCTAACATTACTTCCAGACCTTGTGGTTGCGGTGCCGGTGACTCGGGTTGTATCGAATGTGGTTGCTGTAGATCTTGTGCGAGGGAAAACGACCAAGATGTGGATGTGGCAGCAGCATGGGGCCAACTTGTTGCAGGTGGACTGGTGGATAACAAACAGACAGACATAATTGTGTTTGATGTTCGATGTGGTAAGGAACAATCTTTTAGTATTTGCATGCTTGAGTAAACATAAAGAAAGTTTTTATGAGGTAGTATTGCATAAAAATGAAAATTTTACTTGCACAGAATGGATTTCTGGTTTTTAGAGGTACTTCATGCATGGACATTTGTAGTATTTACTTTACAACTTTATTTAAAAAAAAATCTTTTTATATAATTCTATTATATAAAAAGCACTCAACACATAGTTTATTATTCTATTATAAACTATGTGTTGAGTGCTAAAACTAAGAGCAAACAACATTTTATAAAAGAAAGTTGAGATTCTCCTTTTGTTCTTTAAACACTTCCTTTATAGAATTATACATTAAACCTCATTCTTATTTAAACAAATATGTCCGTCAAAATATCAGTATGTCATAATTTAATATAGGTGTGTAATAATTATTAAACATATGCTTTATATGATAAATGCTGTAAATAATAAATGTTTAATCAGGGCGAGCAGGAGTTAGGCTGGAGGATCGCCTTCGACGTAGGATTGAAGAATACCGTATTAGACAACGCAGGAAACAAATGCTGCAGTCTGTGAAGGCCATGAAATCTGGACTCGCAGGACTAAATAAGCTAAGGAGTGATGTGCCAGAAAAAAGCTCACCGCCGATTGTTGGTATGTGAAAGTGTTTTAACCTTCTGAACAGCCTGGATGTATATGGGCAAAAAAAGTATGATTGTTTTCTCTCAACATATATTTTAAAAATTCTTTTGTTTTCAATCCAATATTAATTTAGAAAATACAAAATTGGTTTCATGTTTGTACAGTTGATCAATCATTTCCAATTGAAAAAAAAAAGAAATATCAGCACAAAATTTGGAAATTTATGTGTTTATTGTTAGACTGAAACATAAAATTTGGAAAAAGCCTGGTATAACGCTCATAAGGTTTAGGATGGTGTGAGATTGATTCTTAATTTAGCCTTAAGTAGTTTAAGCTGTTAGTGCCTGCAAAGTATAAATTGAAGTTTGGTTGTTTTATGAATCAATAAGCCAAATTCTACAAAATATTTTTTGCATAAATCAGTTCTTAATGTTTGCCAGAGGCTTACAATCAACCATATATGTTTATGGTCTATGTTTTAAAAACTAGTCATATAGTAAAAAGAAACATAGTCACAAAGAAAACTAATGGCATATAGAAATGCTCTCACAGATGAGAAGTACAATAAACATTAGTTTTTAAATAGAAATGCATTAATGGAGAAAATTTTGAGTTTTTATGTCTTGTTTGAGATATTTTAGTGGCTAATTTTTTAGTATCTAGTAATTTTTTTGATTAAATATATAATGCATTAATTAATCAACGCATCACAGAAAAAGCCAACCAAATGTTTAGATTATAAAACTAAACATTTTAATTGTTAACAAGTTAATATTTAGTGTATCTGTGGTTTGCTGAGAAAAACTGATTCAATTTAAAAAGAAAACAAAAAAGTTTTAAATAAAATAGTTTGAAAATATTCAGTAAGTTTTAGGGCGTTATTGAATGTATTGCTTGAGTTTTTACAAGGGTTAGTTAAATCCTTTTTTAAAATCACTATTTTTAAGAGTTAACAGGCTCATTCAAATCACTTGTTAAAAAAATTTAGTTTTTTTAGTGAAAGTAGAATTTGTTTACTTAATGAAATTAAATTTGTCTGGTTAAATTCAACTTTAAGAATGGCTAGTTGCATGTAAAATAATGGTAAAAAAGAGGAGCAGTAGACGTTTTTTGCATAAAATTACTTGTATCAATTTTTATCCTAGATGATGTTGTTGGGAGTGACCAGGAACGAGAAGCTACAAAATTGACCTCTCTACCCCCTGCCAGGATGATGCTTCCAACGGAGCACCCTGTTGTTCAAATAGCTTGTGGGCTGCACCACAATGGTAAGTGTAAAGTTTCATGTTTAATTACCCATCATGTGTGTAGGTTAACTGTTGAGTTTTCTCTGTAAACAACTGTTCATCTCTTTCTATAAGCTGTATGAATAACTGTGTATTTAACAGTAGCAGCATGCTTTTAATAGCCATTCTTGCTGATTATTGGCATGACTCCAAACTAGATATGTAGTTGTATTTATTTATATATACATATCCTGATACCTAACACCATAGTAAGCTTTTATTTTAATTACATTCTTGTGCAAGAATCTATTATGTTGTATAAATTCACTTTTACTTATCTATTTCAAAATTACAGTTTTATTATTTTAAAGAGAAACAGATTAAAATTTATTTTAATGTAAAATTTTTAATCTCTTGGTTTTGTTTTACAAAATTTGGCAATATATCAGCTCACTTATTTCTTTTTTATATTATGTACATATGTCCTGATTTCAACTGTACTAGGTATAGCTTTGTTTTTAAAGCATCCTTGTAAATTTTTTCTCTAGTTCGTTAATGTCCCATCTAGAACAATTGTATTCTCAAACCATTTGTCTTATGCTTTCATGTATTTTCAGTGCTCTTGGTACAAAATGGAGATGTTTACACATTTGGCAACAATCAACACGGACAATTAGGACACGGAGATTTTATAATAAGGTAAATAAAAAAGACCTCTATTTTGATTAAAGTTTTATAAATATTGTAGGAAATTAAGAAGTTGTCATTTAAAAAATCTATTTTCAGAGGTACTCCTACATTTGTAAAGTTTCCGTCTTGTTTCGATTCTCCTGTTATCACCCAAGTTGCTGCTGGAAGTTGCCATACTGTCTTACTGGGTTCTCAAGGGCAGGTTTTTACCTTTGGCAGTAATCAGGTACGTTAGTTTTGATAGTGTGGCCAAAAGGATCATAAGATAATTAAAAAATTACTTAAATAGCCTTCTCAAAAGCATATAAATAGGTATTAAACATGAAAAAATTATTCAAAAATATCTTGTTGCAATAGTATAAATAAGAATTCTTAATATATTCATTCCGTAAAACTCTTAGGAGTGTCTACTCATTATTCTGAGAAAAATCATTGATGTCGAGAAAGTAGTCATTTTGTGAAACATCAACATTAGATAGCTTATACAAGTAGTCCGAATTTACAAAATAGTTATGCAACTATTTTGTAAATTTGGGCTACTTGTTTGTCACGTCAAATAGCGTTTTTATGTAATTATATACTTAATAAAATATGTATAAATGGAAACCTTTTTGTAGGACAGAAATGTTTTGGTGAGTTTACATATTTCTATCTAATAAAAAAGCTTTAGCAATATAAGGCAGTAAAATTGGCAGAGTGGATCTTCTCTCATAGGGGGCTTATAACATACAGCAGATAGAATAGTATATCAATGTGTTTTGTTAAAGTAATACTCGATAAACTGAGTTGTCATGCAAGTTTTTTTGGTTCTAAGAAACCTTGTATTAAACAGTTTAATTATTTTCAAACCTCACAATCTTTTTAAAATAAATATTTATAGAAAGGACAGCTACGTCGTTCCCCACACAATTCTGGGTTGGAGGAAAGCAGGAAAGAGAGGAAAAAGGCTGAGCGGGACTCGTGTTGGAATGCTATTCCTGGCCTGATTCATAACGTCGGAATCAAGCATGGAAGGCGAGCTACTTGGGTTGGGGCTTCAGGCGACCAGACATTCGTGAAGATCGATGAATCGCTGATTAACTCCCACAGTTTGAGCAAGTCTAGTGTGGTCTGTAGTAAAACTTGTATCGGTATGTATTTTGTATGGTTTTTACACTGACATTTAAATATGTCTTTAAAAACTCTAATTTGTTTTAACTGAATATAATAATTGAAGAGTACACGGGAATAACCACTTGATTTTTTAAGAGTCTTACCTTATGTGTCTGCTTGGCGGACATTGGCGACAGGAAACCGTTTTTTCCTTTGGTTCTTTATTTGCGGTACAAACGTGTTACTTGTGTCTACTTATCTCTGGCGTGAATCAGGGTTTCCGCGAAAGAAAAGCAAAGCGAGTAACCTGTTTCTTTAAACCAGTTTAGGCGATTATTCGCTATCATCCCCAAAGAGGCTATTAAGGAAAGCCTTTTGCGAAATCAAGTGATTCTTCCTGTGTACTCTTCAATTATCTACAATAAACTACATTTTTGTTCCACAGTCCAAACTTTTCTGCTGGTAACTAAATTTGGAAAACTTTAAATTGGGAAAGGATTGGATTATATTGTCTTATAAAGTGGGCTGATTCGGTTTCAATGGTTTTGAGTGTTTAATCATCAGTATTGGTATTAAAATTTGGAACAACTGTGCATTGGCATAATTTATTTTAAAATGGAGCACTAGAATTGACTACTTCTAGACTACCTTTATGTTCTTTACCTTATTTATACCATTTTTACTATAGCAAAGTTCAACAAAATATTTTTTAAACAGTAAATCCTCAAACTGACCAAAAGAGTTGGGGCACATAGAGTTAGTTGGGTTTAAAAGTGATGTTCGTTCCCATAGGACTGTGGCCTTAGTTTTAAAATCCTATTTTTTGTGGAAGTATTGCTTTGCTATCGCTTTGTAGACCCCCCCCCCATGAGATATAAACATAATAATAACAAAAAAAAACAATTTTAAAGGGAATTGATTTTTTAATTAATAAAGTTTCTAAATAGTGGCATCATCTAAATAGTGTAATTAAAAGTTTGAGAACTAATAATGATAAATAGCTGGATGATTTTTTGCTTCGAATTCTTTTCAATGTCTTGTTCTTACTATTTTCGCACCTTTCAAAAAAATTCTTATGTAGTAAGAGGACTATAGGATTTAAAAGCTAATGTATTAAGTCTATCATATGACTTCCCTCTTAGGGAAGTTTGAGGCAAGGATTTTGAATTACATAATATATATATATATATTTTATTTTTAAACGGAAAAGTCTTAGAAGAACATATAAGGCAAGTCAGTATCCAACTTCTAATGTAAATAGTTTAATTTCCAACTACTCCCATATATATTCTTAATTTTCTTATTGTAGGCAACTTTTCACATACTAGTTTCTTTGCAAAATGTTATATCCAATAAATAAATAATCTTGATTAATTGTTTCTTAATTTTGATTGTACAATTCTTGTGTTTATATTTTTTATTGTCCTTTTAGGTATCATTCCCAATCAAATAGAGCAGGCTTCTTCATTTAAAAGTTTAGTAATAAGCAAAGCAGATGGCTCTTGTCGCAGGTCAGAAACTATTTTTTTTGTATTAAAAAAACTTATATTTTCTAGGATTCACTAAATTCTAACATTTTTTTCATGTTTAGCTTTAACACAGCTGATCAATTGGAATTAAAGGATAGCTCAGTATGTCTTGATAGTGTTTACAATGTGTTGTGGAGGTGAGTTTTATTTTTATTTTTCTAATTAATATACTTATTTTATATTTACTTTATTATTTTGGAAACTAAGGCTTCAATTTACGGTTGTTTAAGTGAAAATTACGAAAGATTTTATTAATATTTGTAGTTATGTATATGATGACAAATTGATGAATTATTTCTGTATTTATATTTTTTAAGTTACATAAGTATACAAGTATGGATTTTCTTGGTTTAAGACTTTCAAGTTTAGACAAGGCACTGAGCAATATAATATGCTACAAGTCCCTTGATGTAAAGCTATTTGAAATCATCAGTACCTATTCAAACACTAGTAATTCAAAAAACTGAGCCTTTACTCAAGATTTCTATGGAATGATAAATTTAATTACTTTTACTGATTATGGAATCTAATTCAACTACGATTCTAATAATTAATCATTTTCCAGCTTCTGCTCATCAACTCAAAAAATATCCCTCTACAATATCAACAACACAGAGCTCCAAAACTTCTCTGATTCCTCAAGTAAAGTTCCACCCAACTCGGGAGAAAAGGACCCTGATCGTTCTTTGCCTAGAATTCTCAACCCTGAGCATATGCTGCCTTTCAAGCCTGGTATACCTATTAGCAGGGCCCATGCTGCTCTTAATATACTTAGTAGTTTGGACACATTAACATCTGCCCAAGAACAGAACCTCCAAGTCTTGAGCGAGGATCGGAAAAGACAGAGTCTTAGTAAAGTCTACAGCAAAGAGGATTTTTCTGTTGTTGACCGATTTGATAGTGAGTTATTGTTTTTTTTTGTGCATTTACCTAGTCTATTTTTAAGTTTTTAGTTTACTTTATATGGAGTGTAGTTTTACATGATTTTGTTTTGAAATCCACATTATGTTCTTATTTATTTTCTTTGCAATTTTTCCTAACTTCCATTTCTTAACTAACTCTTGGACGTGAGATTTGAGGCATACTGGATTTGGACTAAACATTTTTTTTCGACAAACTGAAAATATGTTGAATTTAGATTCAAGTAATTAAAAAAAGACAGGTTTTCTGATAAAAATGTTAAAATTTTACATGATTGTTTTGTCCAGCCGTCGGGAAAACCGGGAAAGTCGGGAATTGTACTTGAATTTTTTGGAGTCGGGAAAATCGGGAATTATGCTTGAAATTGTTGAAAATTCCGGTCTGCGCCGGGAAATTTCGCCACTTTCTGCAATTTTAAGATTTATAAAAAAAGCCTTTTGTACAGTGCATTTCGAGGTTTAGGAATCGGCCGATTTAAAAAAAATTCCCCTTCTCTAAATTTCAGATTTGCTGATTTTAAAAAGTTCTCGATTTTTTCGTGGATGTCTAGTTCCTTCTAAGTTACAAAATTTGTCTCAAGTTCGCTATTCAGAATTTCGCCCGAAGTTATTTGTTCTAGGTTTTTAAGGTTCGCGATTCGTTTATTACTGAGGCTCTACATTTTAAAAGTTATTTACAAATTTTCCGTTCGTGTTGCTTAAAGTCATGCCACATGCGGCGATCTTCCGAATTCTAAAGATTTCCTACGATAAGCTTTTTGTATGAATTATTTTTGAAATTTTCTTTCTATTTACAAATTTCAGATTTTCGGTTAGGTTAGGTTTGAATTATCGTCGCACTAGAGCTACACGAGAGCTATTGGCGACTGGCGTCGTATTTTAGAACCACAGTCAGATGACGTTTTTTCGGAGTTTCTCGATTTTCCTTTGTTTTGCAGTTTGCTTAGATTTATGAATTGGGCGGAAGTGACGGTTTTGTGTTATGCTAATTTTTTCTGGTTCGTTTATTTTCAGGAGTCTTCAATTTTCCTATTTTTGAAATTGCACGATTTACACATTTTCAGTTTCGCGATTTAAATATTTCGATCTAATATTTTTCGTCGATTTTTTTTTTTTTTGATTCGCCGATATTAAAGAGGTTTCATTAAGCGATGATCGAATTTCGTTGCAATTTTGAGGATCAGTGATTTATGAGGATTTGGAGAGCGATTTATGAGGATCAGTGATTTATGAGGATTTGGAGAGCGATTTATGAGGATCAGTGATTGTCGAGACTTCTAAGTTTTGAAATACAGTAGAAAACATCAAGTTTAAATAATACATTTTAATAAGGTGTGTTTGAATATCGGTTACTGGGCCAGTGCAATCTAATATTGTTACCTGATCCGTTTTACTTATTTTGCTGCCTAGTAATTTTTACGGAAACCGCCGGCGCCGATGAACATTGCCTGATAATGATTGACTTTTTTTTGCCTCTGTGTGATCGGAATAGCAATTCGTTACTTTTGTAGCTCCGGTTCAGGCCAATCGGCCCAACCAGAATATTTTCTTTTAATCAAGTATTCGTGAGTATTATGACCTTGTTATCACAAGAACAGCTTGGTTTTTTTTTTTGCCTTCTTTCTGGATTACGGAGTCTGGATTAGTGGACTTACCACGGATTACGGTTGTCTGGATTAGTGGTTCATATTAGCATATTTCCGAAAATTCGGGATTTTACTGATGCTTAATTTTGAGTTTTATAATTTCGGAAATTTAGGATTTTCAAGGTCGTTGGTTGCAATTTCTGATAAAAGCTCTTCGAGGTTCGATAGATTTTTTCGTGTTTAAATGGTTATAGAAACGCCGTTTTTCAAAGTTTCGAAGTTCCTGATTTGACGATTTTTTTATTTAGGTTTAGTTAGAATTAACGTCGCACTAGAGCTACTCGAGACGACTTATAGGGCATTGTAAATTTACCGATTTCAGAAGGATCGCAATTCAACGATTTCTGATAATTTGGAATTTTCCAGACTTCATGAAATTCGTGTTTTACCAATCTTTGAGATATTTTGTGAACTATTAATTTTCAAAACTTTAAGATTTGCCGATTTTGAAAGGTTCTTGATTCATTTTTGAAGATTTTCCATAAATCCTAATGGTTCAATTCTATCTTTTCAGGTTAAAATTTAAAGAAGTAACTCATTGAGCTATCAAATGTAAAATATTACATTTAAGTTAGCATTATTAAAAGTATAATGAATGAAATATTTTTAAAATAACCTTTATTTTTAAAAATTTTAAAGAGTATCTCATATAAAAGATAATCCAATTTATGTGGTGTTGTTTCACTAAAATTGAAGATTGTTACTTTAAATATCACTAAATATACCGACGAATAACCCACCCCACTTTTGTCTTTTTTTAAAAGCCATTAATTTTAATGCCCGGCCTATTTTAAGTATTAAAGAGGTTGTTTTAATTAAATTGTTTTTTAGTAAGTTTTGGTAATTTTCCAATAATTTTTCAAGTACAAATTTGCCTGATTGTTTCAAATTAAATGACCGATGACCAGTAGTATAAGTACAATACTAAAATATAGGAACAATACTATCAAGCACTTTGCAACTTATCAGAGACTCTAACTAACTGGGCTAAATAATAGTTAGTGCTCAAACAAAAACGATTCTTTAGTCAAATATTTTATCTTTTTTGTTGCCTAATATTTCTTTTACCTATTTGTTAAGCACATTTGAAAAAAAATTAAGTGATACTGATATACATAATCGGTTATATGCGAACATCCTTGAAAAATTTGGAAATGAGCCTTGAAATCCTTGAAATGTGCTTGAATTTTTACCAGAAATTTTGCTGGACACCCTGTGTTATTGCAATGCTAATGGATATTGCCTTATTCAATATATTTGTAAATGCACACATCTGAATATCATCATCGTAAATATCATTTTGGTAGTCTCGATGCGAAGCGTCCTTACTACACATCAAAATAATCCCTAGAAGTGGTGAAACGATTCAAGGGGTGCGAAAGTGGTCAGCTGACCGGTATAAGCAGTAGGAGGGGGGTTCTGAAGACCATGCCAAGCGTTCCAACCGGCTACTACAACGGGTCATGATGAATCGTACGAGGCCGCTTAAAGTCTTGATTTACGAACTGGTCGTAGTTGATTAACACATTTGAAATATATTTTTTTCTATTTATAGGCCATGGTGGGGGCTGGGGCTATTCTGGTCATTCAATTGAAGCAATTCGCTTCATGGCTGACACTGATGTGCTTCTTGGGGGCTTTGGACTGTTTGGAGGTAGAGGAGAATACACAGCAAAGCTCAAGGTAAAACACATTACTTTTATATTTAACGATGTTTTTATATGGTTTTATGTTTGAAAAATTTAATATGATTTGGACCACCTAATCAGTAAACAAAGTATTAAAAATATGTATTTTTTTTAAACTGTAAAATGATATCAAAATTTCTTATTTGTTTTAATATGTTTTCCAACAAATTAACAAAACTTATTTTTTAACAAACTACTTCTGTAGTTAGCTCCTTACTTGACTGTTGTTCTAAATTGCGATTTTAGCGCTTATTTCCATTGTGTATCTCTTATGGGACAATAATTTAACTCAACTAATCAGTTACTACTTAAAAAACACCTGAAAATTTATAAACTTCACTATTTTAAAAACTATAAAACTATTTCTAATTCTAACATCAAATTAAAAAATAATGAATAAGCTTTGATAAATACATTAAATATAAAGGATACAATTTATTTAGGTCTATGATATTGGGCCAGAAGGAGGTGATCAAGAGATAGATGGAGACGTTTTAGTTGAAACTGATGAAATTCCTTATGAATGTGGTGCTAGGTAATATTTAATGACCTTTTGTTCACTTCTATATTTTGAAAATAACTTTCATCTAATATCCACAAATTTTTAATTCCTGTTATGTATTAAATATTAAAAGTTTTGGTAATATGAAATTATGTATGTTTGCTTCCACAATAATAAAAATTATAAGTAATTTTTAAATATTTTTACCCATTTCAACAACCACAAATTTAGTAAAACATTTTAATTATTAATTGCGTTTGTGTCAGAAATTTGTTTTGAATTGCCAGTTTGGTGTGCAAATGGTTTAACTAAAAACATTTTTGCCCGAGTTTCTATCATTAAAAAACGAGTTTTATTGTAGTCTGTTTTTGTAGTTAATCTTCTAATTTGTTCCAGACATAAATTCCCTATGCTTTTTGACGAGCCTATCCAGTTAACTGCAAATCGGTGGTATGTGGCTTGGGCAAGAATATCTGGACCAAGCAGCGATTGCGGTTCCAGTGGACAGTCAGTTGTCACTACTGAAGATCAGTGAGTGTTATGTAGTAATCAATTGCGGTTTAATTGAGTGTAGAGGAATTAAATTTGTCACGTTATTGACAGATTATATGAAGGGTGTAGAAGCAAAACTCATTCTCCAAAACATAACTTAAGTTATAAAGATCCTGTCTGTTCTTTGGTCCAATTAAATTTGTTAGCAAAATTTGCTGATGATCCAGACTGGACACTATATCTTAACTTGAAATGCACCCTCTAGAAGGGAGAGGAGCATAGGCTTTGTAGCCCGTTGCACCACTCGCCAGAAGTGACACAGACACAAAAGTCACATATAGAAAAGACGACACAAATACATAGACAAATAATAACCTTTATTGAAAAACACAAACATCCATGCCTTACAGGGATTCGAACCCGAACCCAGAAGCCCCAAAAGCTAGCTCCTTAACCGTTGTGCTGCCGGGTCCGCGGACACTATATCTTAGTTATACTTTGTAGAATGTGAGATTTGCAATTTAACCCTACATATGTAATTTTAAAATATGTTTAAACATAACACACTGTGTGTGGAAAAGTGATGGATTTGCAAAATGATAGTTTTTAAGGATTCACTTCTATTGCATTTGGTCTGTGGAAAAATAACATACTTGCTAATTGTAGCTCAATTTATCTCTTTTAAAATTATATTGATTGATAGATTTCTAAGTTTTGTATATTTTGTCTATTTTAACTCAGCACTATTTGCCTGTTCAGTCACTTTTTTGTGCATTGGGGTATATGTTTATTGTAAAATACTTTTATATTAAATTAGAATAAATTAAAAAAAATTGTTATTCTTTTTTAGAATTGTGTTTTACTTCAAAAGTTCTAAAAAGTCGAATAATGGAACTGATGTAAATGCTGGACAGATACCTCAACTTCTTTACAGGTAATTATTTACAATATCGAATTAACACACAAATTAAAAAAATATAGTAAGTTGCGTGTTAACTAAAATTTATTTAAAAACTTGATCCTAAAAATGCTTTTAGTTTTACTTCATTTGTAATTCTGATGTTCCTTTTATATAGAACTATAACTCCTGAAAGTCAAGGACTCTCTAAACCATCCAGCGAAATCGAGCCTGTAACAGTTTTAACCAAAGACTTTTCCAGGACCGTTTCTCCTGTAAGTTTGAAATTTTTGTGTTCATACTTACGAAAATGATTTTAGGTACTGTTGGGTTGAGACATAAATATTTCGGAAGTTATTTTTGCAGGTTCGGTCAGGTCCCAATCTAGCTATTCCATAAGCAATTATGCAGGATTTAGAAAACATAAACAACAAATAACAGTTTATTTATGTACTTTTACAAAAAGTAAAAGTTTGTTTTTAGTTTAAAACTACACTAAAAAGGTATGAAATGTTTTCTAGAACTAACATGCAAACTAGTTTCCTTTCCTAATTAATATTGTTACATCAATGCTCAAGACCAGTTTATGGTCTTCATGTATGTATAAAAAATTGTTTTGGTCATATATCTGTTCAACTAAAATAGTCTGACCCAATTTTTAGCTTCCACACTACGTTTATAACGTAAAAAGTGGAAGGTTTTATAATCGTGCAGTCCGTCCGTCCGTCTGTCTGTCCATCTGTCTGTCCGTCTGTCACCCACTTTCACAGAACGAACCAAAAGTCTCACAAACAAGTGAGATACGACATTTTGAAGCAAAAAATCAGTTTAGGCTACATTCCAAATTTCATTAAAAAACTTTAATTGGAAGTTTATTTAAAATTTAAATAACTAAAAATTTAATCCACATTGAAATAAGATGCAAATTCCATTTTTATTCAATATTTTCACTGTTGCCATGACATCAAACGTTCGAGAAACTTTATTTAAAATAAAAATAAAATTATTGAAAAATATTTATTTTTGTGTAATAATTCAATTTGGATTGTTGTAATAGCACAATAAAGTTATTTTGAAGGTTCATTATATATGAATGAAGAAAGATGCATGAAAAATTATAAATTTGCATAAAATAAATGAAAAGTTTCGCTTTAATTTTTAATGCAACATTTACTAATTTATTTTTCGAAATGTAAACTTGAGGCTTCGAAAAGATATTTATTTAAAAAATACATCATTATTCCTCGAACTTCAAAAAAAAAAAAAAAATAGCAAACGATAAAGATTAATTATCAAATCTTCAAGAGAAGAATAAAGACAATTATTAATTTTGGCTTATAAAAGTTTGAATTAGAACTAGCTATACAAGCCCTGTTTGGCGAATTTCTGAGGTGCTGTTAGTGCGTTTCCTGTTGAGCGTAAATATTGTGTGGAAGCGGTGTAAGTGTCGTGACAGATTCTGTAACAAACCAACTTGTTTAAAATTATCCTACTGATCATAATGCAAGCTTTGAAACCTCTTTCTTCCTCTACCCTGTCATGTAGTTTTCCAGGAAGTGCAGTTGTTTTAATCCCCCCCCCCCCCTCAAATTGGGTTTGGGCTGGGTTAGGTATCTCAAACAAGGTAGGGAGTTAGGTTTAGAACAGCAATGCTGTAGCTGTTTCCTATAGTAGGTCTGTTTAGAATGCAAGCCTCGAAAGTAATTTCCTTCCCCATCCCCGCATGCAGGTTTTCTTTGAAACGGCGTGAGTGTCGAGGTTTCGGTTTCCCCCCACCCTACTTGGTTGTGAACTGTTTGGATTATTAACCTCACAACAGAACTTTAAATGCGTTAGGTTTAGAAAAGCGATGCTCTCCCTGTTTCCTAGAAAACCAAGAAAAGGGATGGAGGAAGAAAGTCTTTTTGAGGCTTGCCTAGTAAATATAATGACTAATCGACAACACCAGATAATAGGGGAAGAATAGAATGGGGGTGCAAGAAGAAAAAAATTTCGAATCTTGCGTAACATGATCAGCTGGAGTATAAAGATACAAAAATATGTTTGATCGTGTTATTTTATAATAATAAACTTTTCTTAATTATGTAGGATTGCTTCCAATCTTTGCTAAAGCTGTTACGGTGGGCTTGGCAATCTTTCAAGGCTGGTTATTGTGAAACTATTCTGGGTTCTGCTATGCCTGCTGTCGCTGCTTTAATGGATTTAGAGAGATTAGAATATATATGCACTTCTTCCCTGCACCTGTTAAAAATTTACATAAATGAAATTTATCCCAATGGATGTAAGTATATAAAAAGTATGTGAAATTTCATTCTTAAAATGTATTTAGTTAAAAACTCTGTGTATGATGTTATTGAAATTATTTAAACTTCAAGTATAAAATCAACAGGTTTAATATTCTGGTCAGGAATGGGTCCATATTTTTTTGGATACTAAGTCCATAAATGTCCTTAATTTTTAAGTGAGATTCGTTGAAAACAAAAAGAATTCTGTGAAAACAAAATCATAATGTATGTTCACTTTCATCAGCTTTCAAAACAATCTTGTGCCGAAGTTCCAAAATTAGCTGAATGTGTAGCTGACATCCGTGCTCCAGCACATTCATTCTGACAGAAAGTCCTTAATTTTAATAAATATCCTTAATTTTTATGAAGTGAGGTTCATCCAAATAGTATGAAAACAAAATCATAATGCATATTTATTTCTAGCAGCTTCCAAAAAATCTTCTGCCGAAGTTCCGAAATTAGCAGAATGTGTGGCCGACGTCGGCGCTCTGTTCCAACACATTCATTCTGACAGAAAGTCCTTAATTTTAATAAAATATCTTTAATTTTTATGAAGTGAGGTTCATCCAAATAGTATGAAAACAAAATCATAACGCACATTCACTTCCAGCAGCTTCCAAAAAATCTTCTGCCGAAGTTCCGAAATTAGCAGAATGTGTGGCGGACGTCCGAGCCCTACTCCAGCACATTCTTTCTGACAGACTTCCCAGTGCCCAAGTAAAGACATCCTTTTCTTCCATTCCCACATCCCCTTCTACTTCTGCTCTACTTGTTAATTACCTGCAGTCCATACTAGAAGAGTGCCATGAGACTTTCATGTCCTGCTACCATGCTTTTTATCCCAGTGCAAAACTGAAGTGGAGGGGATTGTGTGATCTTCTGCTCACGATTGATGTGGTGAGTGTCTTATCTGTTTCTTTGCACCATGACCCTAAGGTGTCTCTTATTCTTGAAAATCTGTTTCTTAAATAATCATGCCAGAGTAACAGATTGCTTAATACTGCTTTCTATTTGTCATGTCAGACATAAAATCAGTAGTATAAAAATAATTTTTTTTTAAGTCTTGAATGTATTGTTCTGAAATTTTGTAGGAATTTTATGAAAACATTTAAAAAATGGACAAATTAAATTTATTCAATACAATAACAACCCAATGTAAAAAAAAAGCATTTTAAAGTTAACCAATGAAAATGTTGGGGTTTTAGGGATTAAGTCCATGGTCCTGTAATTAAAACTGACTACTGAAGACTTGCTTTAAATCCCAAAATAAAACACACATTATAACTTATAAATCTTGAGAAAAAGAAAAGGAAATCTAGTATAATATTTTTTTTAAAATTACAATAAAATGCAAACAAATCAACCAACTTTTGATTTCACTAACATTTCATTTTTTCTTTAGCCTTGGGTTGAAGAAACCGTGGAAGGCGACCACCTTCTAGCCGCTGTCTTAGCCTCCCTTTGTGCTTCCTCCATTCGTTTGACCTCTACACTTCCGGTCACTTTAGAGAATGACCACCATAACGACTCATCGCCTCTGTCGCCTGACCCCAACGTTGACAACAGTCCTGCAACTTCCAACGGTCATGGTCACGAAATGTCTCCAGGGGTGTGTGGGTCGGAGATTCTGAAGTTCCCAGTGCTTGTGGACTGTGTGAATATGAGGACAGAGGTTAGTTTTGGTGTTAGGTTGAATAATTGTATAGTTAGGGTTTTTTTAGGTTGCAGTTGTCTGTTCACATGCAGGGAAAATTATGAATTATCAGGGAACTTAGTAATTCTCTGAAAATCATGGATGTTTGATTAAAATAATGTTTTTTTTTAATAAAAATCTGGAACACTGTCTTAAAAAACATTTTAATTTCGAATTAATAATTAGTTTGAACTATCACTTATTTGAAATTAAGTTAATTTACTGTTTTTTTTTTTAAGTATGTATATACCTTCAAGTCAATTCTTAAAAAGCAATATGCAGTAAAAATGCAGTTTATAGGGGAATTATTAGATTTTTTTAATGCTTTCTCTGTGGGACACCCTGACTGTTTTTATTAAGCTTAATGCAAATAAAATGTATATTAATCTATGTAAAGATAAAAAAAATTGTAGCATTTATAAATAAAAATATTTTATAATATGGAAGTGTATGGCATGTGGAATGATTATAATTTGCCTAAGATATTTATAAATGGGTGAGTTTAATTTTAGGAATTATGTATACAACATACCTCAGAGATTTTTATTAAATGCAAAAAGACATCCAACTGTGACTTATCTTTGTAACTTCAACTACTAATTTCATGTGTGGTAAATTAAGAGTTGCAGTCACAAAGATAATAACAGTGCAAACATTAATTTCTTACTTGTGAAATTAATAGTTTCATGGTGTCTTAGATTTTTCAAAAGTTTATATTTAATTTTTAAAGGATTCAGATATGTGTTTGGGTCAAAAATGTCGATTTACTGTTTTAAGCATTCAGCATAATAACCATTTTTCAAAAACCCTGTATATGAGTTCTTACATATACCTTTTCTTCTGCATTTCCTGAAACATTTGTAAGTTTTTTAACAGTTAGGAACATTTTTCTCAAGAACTATAAAATATGTCAACATGTTTTTTTATTTCTTCCCCATTTAAGCTCTTTGATTTAAACTGAGGAATTTTAAATATTCCTTCTCAAATTTTTTAAAAACTTTGAATCTGATTTTTTTGATATGTATTTAAAAAAAATCACTGTACATTTTTCTTATTTATACTATGAAATATGCTCAGTTTAAATCAAAGAGTTACATGTAAGGAACAAATTATAAAAATATTCATAATTATATCTCCTATTGTTCCTGAGAAAAATGTTTCTAAAGTAAGTAAAATTAACATGGGCGAAATAGAGCCATTCGACTCCTCTTAAAAGTTTTTTGTACACTCCAAAAACCCAAAGTTAAAAAAAAAAATATTTTAATAATTTTTTTTGTTATAATAAGAAGTGATTGAATGCTCCATTTGATAATTTTATTTTATTAATACTTTGGATTGATAGTAGTTATTTGTTTATGTAGCGAGAAGGCTGCAATCCTGGCTCATGCAGCTTTAGAGAGGTACTGGAACGCTTACTTGCAATCGTAAAACAGCCTTTAGAAGCTATGCTACACCAAGTAAGTTTATATACCCTTGTTAGTTAACTTACAATTTCATTTTAAACATTTATTTTTAATCCAACAGAAAATTATCTGCCCTCTAACGAAATACCATGATTATTTTTTAGGAATCTGTAAAACATTCATCTAAGTTAATCACTAATGCCTGTGCATTCATAGCGGTGATAGTAGCAGAGCTCTCATACCAATCTGCTGGAACTGTGGTTAGTACTTTTTACTTACAACAAGATGCATATGTTTACTTTTTGTTTGATTAAAGAGTTTTAGAATTTTTAGATTAAATTATGTGCAGGTAAATAAAAATGCGTCAACTTAGCTTTATATGGTTGTTGTCTCAGTTATAAGCTTAGAGCAAACATTAAATGTATTTTTTTGTTGTTGAGATTACTGTTAGTTTCAAGATTTTAAGTGAGAGCTTTCTCCAAATTTTATATTTAGAAAATCCAATAAATAAAACTTGCCTGCAAAAAATACCCTAAATTTTTTTAACAAATGTTTTGTAGTAGGACCTACTCTTAGCTCTTAGTGCCATGTTTTTTTTAACAAAACGCCAACAATTATTTTCTAATTTTACTGTATTTTTTAAAACTTTAGTTGGACATGCATGGGACAAGCGGGCAAGTGCTGAACATCACTCCATCTCGGTTCACCAAGGTTAGCCAGAATAGAACATGGAACACTGGAAACGGCTCTCCTGACGCGATTTGCTTCAGTGTTGACAGAACGGGAATCCTGATATCCGGAGTCACTGTTTACGGAGGTGTTGGGAATGAATGGCATTATGAGCTTGAGCTACTAGATGATGTGAGTTTATGACATTTAAATACATAATATGAAATGTAAGGTAATGAATTTATTGCTGTGAGGTCAAAATCCAAAATGGGGAACTTAAAGAGCAACAGACTTCAAATTTGGTTAGATGATGTGAGTTTATGACATTCAAAGCAGGGATTCAAGTGACTCGTTACTTGTAACAGTAACTTTTTTCAGGATTAGTTAGATTTTTCAGAAAGTAACTTTAACTTGGTTACTTTTAGTGGTAAGAAAGTACTGAACAATTTCGTTATTTTTCCGTAACTTATCATGCCACTCTTCGTGGATAAATATGGTGCAGTTCAGCGTTCGGCTGTCCCATTGTTCCCATTTACTTAGTCTTGGTTCTCTCTGAAAAACGGTAAGATGGCTAATTTCCAAATTATCTTATAGCATGAAATAACTGTAGCACAGTTACTTTTTAATAGTAACTTTCCAATCCATGATGCAAATACATATTATGAAATGTAGGGTAAGGAATTTATTCTATGGTAAAGAAATCCAAAATGGAGATTTGGTGTTTTCAAAATCTTTCGGTTGGTGCTGATTTTAAAAAGTGGTTCTTGAACATTGGTTTGTTTGAAACCACTCTACAGCACAAACTTTAAGAGCTACAGACTTCAAATTTGGTGCATGAGTTCCCAGTACCAGTCAGAAGTCATAACAAAGTTTTTGAGGAAATCCTGCCTTTGCAAATGGTAGCTCCTATAGAACTATTCAGGCTTTAAAATTATTGAAATCACCTTACATTGTTTTTATTGAGAGGCAATTGAAAGTCGTGTAATGTTACACCTCCCTACTTTTTTTTTAAGTGTTAAATAACTTGCATTACTATTGGAATTTGAACTTCATAGTTTTTTAAATTGTTGGATTGGAATTGGATTATTGGAAATTTTTTATAGGCTTAATTGAGTTTTTCAAAAATAACATGCAAGCCAAAACAAGTGACTTTCTCGATAAAGAATTAGCATGCAATAATTTTCTCTTCATTTTTAGATACTTATGACAATATTTATGAAATTAAAATTTTTGCTTCGTGATTTACATTAATTGTACTTAAAAAATATGTTAAAAGGTAATAAATAATAAATTTATTTGCTTTTAGCAAAGTAGCAATGTTGTTGACCCATCCCTCTCTCAGAGATGGAAAACTCTGGCTATTGTTCGTGGAACCTTTGGCCCAGAGGATTGTTATGGAGATGTTGCAGAAATTAAGTTTGAAAGGCCTGTTCCAGTCAAGGTAACTTATCTAATTTATGATTTATGCGTTGTTTTATAAATTTAAACGAATGGTGTTCAGCCATAAAGTTTATCAAATATGTGTTTACTTAAAGAATTTTTGTTTATGGATATATGTTTATTAAACTTTAATTTGGTAAAGCTAAAAACATATACATATATTTTTGCTTTATGGGTTTTATGTATTAACATACACAAAACCCATAAAGCAAAAATATACATATGTATATGTTTTTAGCTTTACCAAATTAAAATTTGGGGTGTAATAATGTGTAAATTAAATGATTGGGGTGTAAGATGTGAAACTGTAACATAAAAAATAAATGCCTTCAAAATCAATGCAGCAGAAGCTAAAAAAAGTTATATTTTTTTGCTATTGTTTTAAATGTCAAATGTCTAATCTACTCTGACTTTCATTTGGTGTAAAACAAAGTTGTATATTCTTTTATTTACTCATTCAAATTGGAGCCATGTTATTTTTAGGAGAATATAAAGTATGCTGTCAGATTAAGAAACCATGGTTCTCGAACTAATAACGGAGACGGAGGGCTTTCACAAGTAAAAGGACCTGATGGCACTGTTTTCACTTTCACTGACTGTTCTTTGAGTTTTAATGGTACAAACCATACTCGGGGACAGATACCACAGATCCTCTATTTCAGGTAATAATCTTTCGCATTTTCATACTTGTTTTTTAAGTGATAGTTAAACTTAAACTGTTTCTTGTACTATAACCTCTTGTGACCTGACATCCCCATTTGGGGACATTTTTATTACCTCCCCGCAAACAATTAACACATTAAGGAGTTCTGAAATTGACCTGGTCCGATAGAAGAAGATCCAAATATCAGTTTTCAGCCTTTGATTACGGGTATCAGTAATTTATTTCGATAAAAAAAAATGAAGTCGAACGTGGGTCAATATATTAGAGTTCTTAAAAAAATTATTTTAAATCTTTTTTCAAACTTTTCAAAAATTTATTTTAGTAGTTAATTTTAAAAATATTTTCCATTAAAAACAATGTTAAACAAAATTTGAACTACAAATAATTGATACGGCCATTTTTTTGCTTTTATAGCACAAAAAATTTGTTATTTTTTGAGCTTAAGGCATGTAGTAACTATTAAACATAATTTAAAAAAAAAAACACTTCTTTGAAAAACATACTTTTTAGTAAATATTTGTATGAAAAGTATGCTTTGATTAAGATTATACGTGTAGGATTTGGCTCGGGTCTTGAGTGGTTAATTTAAGTCCATACATTCTTTTCAACAGCACGCCTCAGGATACTGAAAGTGTACAAAGTACCCGGGATTTAGCCGAGCTGCAAGCAAGACGAAATGCATTGTCCATTTGCAACTCTGTTGTGAAGACTGCTGCAGAGCTGTTTGTTAAAGCACAATCCATTGAAGGTATGCAATAGTCTTCCATTGTAAATTTTTAGAAAATATATTTAATGTTCATGTGTTGACTTTTATGGTTTTAATTAAAATAAATTGTTTTAGATAATGATGTGCTATGTGCGTTTGGAACTTCTCATGTGGTTACAATGCTTTTGCCACTTATATTTGCTCATTTGGGACCTGTTGCAACCTCGGATCCAAGAGTATGTTTGGGATTTTCTTTGGTGTTTTGTTCAATTGAATGTTTTAAAGTTCTGTATTATAAGTTGATTATTTCACTAAAGCATTTTGAATTTAAAATTACTTCCTTTGCATTAAAGTGATAAAAGTACCATAAGATTTAATTTTACGTGAAATTACATATGAAGAGTACAGTGGAAAAACCGCTTAATTTCGTAGCAAACTTTCCTCATCAGGTTTCTTTTTCGATGTTAGCGAGCAATTGCCTAAACTGGTGTAAAAAAAACAGTTTCAAGACATTTTTTTACCAAGATTCATGCGATGCGCGATTCCGATGCTTGGACCAAGCGAAGAAGAAAGAGAGAAGCCAATTTCCTGTTGAAAATGTGCGCCAAGCAGACACAATTACGGGACGACTCCTAATAATTCAAGCAGTTCTTCCACTGTACTCTTCATATTTGACATATCATTATAAATGTAAAATGTTGCTTTCTTATACTTAAGGAAAGAGTCATTTTTATTGAAAGGATTTCTATCAAATGCTTTTAACTTACCAAATTTTAATTTTTAGCATTTGTTTGAAAAACCACTGTTCTTTCGTTTCTATTTATATTTGAACACCTTTAAAACATGTAATTCTTACTATATTTCAACTACTGCCTTGGTGTAGAGTGCTGTTCAAGTTCTGCATATGGTTCAAGATATCCTCCCATTGGTGGCATCTTTAAACAAGAAAGGACCCCAAAAAGCTATAATTGAAAAGTCAGAAAATGAGGGTGATGTCAGCGATTTGTCGACTACCTCAAACCAATATGCCATTGTTGAAAGCGACCACCCCTATAGGCCTGCGTCTGTAGCGAATTATCGTGTAAGTTTACCTATCCTTATATATCTTTTTTGAGTGTCAGTTGCATGTTGATATTATGATTTGATGTATAAAATTTTCATTTGAAGGTGTTTATTCAATTTATAATAGTTAGAGATTATATAAGTTCAGCATTAAACTATATTAAAATGACAAAATGTGCATTTTATCTTTTCAAATTCTTACTTCATGATTCACCTTTAATTTATGTTTTATTTAAAATATTTCAAAAAAAGAAAAACAATATTCTTAACTTATTAGTATATTGTAATTCGATAAAAATATCTATAATAAGAAAACATGTATCTATATCTATTACAAAAAATTAGGGTTTTAGGACTCATTAGGCATTAAATAGGATCTGAAAAGTCCTAAGCTCTTAAGTGAGAGCTTCCATTCTGAACACCCTAATTTTTTTTTAGTAAAATCAATCCTACTACTAGCCTAAATCCATTACCATTCTGTAATTGAGAATTAATATCTAATACAAGTATTGAATCCAATAGAAAGCATTTTCATTTATCGAATCGATTCCAAAGTGGTGCACTAAAGATTGTCAAAATCATTGAAAACCATGTTTTTGTCCATCTTAACTTTAACTATTTCAGAATTAATTGTCTAAGTAAACCCTACAGAGGTTATTGCTAAAAGGTCCATTCTAAATATCTATTTTTTTAGATAAATAATTTTATCTAAAATTGAAATTATTTTTTTTAGGTAACGTTTCCACCACAAGTCCAGTGGTTGTCTTTGGAATTCGACCCCCAGTGTGGTACAGCTCAAGTAGAAGACACCTTACAGGTTTTTGTGCCAAGTAAAAACAACACTGGACAAGTATGGCTGAGTAATGCCCAAACCATCAATGTTACTGGGGCTCCTGAATCTGACGATGATCATTATACTCCTTACTGGCCAGTGTTTCGGAAATTTAGTGGAAAGCTCGACTGGCCCACAACATCTCTTCTATTGCCTGGTAAGATACTCAGATTGCAAATTAGTATTAGTGTCTTTTACATTGAGTTTTATTTCAGCTTAATATATTGATTATTTCATTAATAAGTTGCAAAAATAATTTATATATATTTTTTATAATATCTTCATTTTTCTGTTCTAAATTAAATTCCTTGGCGCAACAGCCCATTATGTTAATCAATTAGTCTAACTACAGAGTTTTTTTTTAACTAGTATAGAAACAGTTCTTTCATGGAGTTAAATTTTTTTGCAGTTAAAAATTTTAGCAAATTGTAGTAATAAATTATTATATTTCAAAAAAGAGTATCATTAACTTAAACAATTTATTTACTATGTAATACAATTTTTTAAAATTCAAATGTACAAATTCTTTAATAATAAATATTCTTTCTCAAACTTGGTTCTTAAAAGTCCCTTTTTATAATGTCTTTTCTTCCCCATTTTTGCACTGGTCACACGACTACAAATGTTCTTTCATTTTAATCAAGTAAAACGCTACAAACCCTGACAATACAAATACGTAACAATTTCAGGAAATGAAGTCGTATTTTCTCTGGAGACTGCCTCCGACTATGTGAAAGACGACAAGGCTTGTTTCTTTGGTTTCCGCTGCCAAGTGGTCGGCTTCGAGTGTCCTAGAATAGCCAGCGGGAATAATATCGAAAGCTGGGAAGGACTGAAGCACCTTGAAAGGGAGTTGGCCTACCTTGGAGGAATGTGTGCTGCTTCACTCATGAGAAGGGATCTTATACTTCCTCCATGTATGTTTGTAGTTTTTATAGTTTTATCTTTGACTTATTTGCTTGGTATCATGACCATGTGTAACCCCTTGACTTTTTTCTCTAATGGGGCTGCAATATTGGCCGTCAAGTCTTTTAAAGACTGGCCATATTCCCCTGAACTAAGAGAAATTTTTTGTGGCACCATCTAAGAGGCTCTCGCTACCAATTTTGATGCACAGATTACAATGAATCTGAGCTCTCTGTGGATGTTTAGTTAAAGTATGCCGGGATTTGATTTTGCTGAGAGAATCCACTTATTTTTTAAAAATCAAAATCCATCATCAACATTGTAAACATTGTGCATTTTTTTCACTAAGATTCTAATTTTAAACTTTTCAATTTTGTGTGAACTTCAGAAAAATGATGTCACTTTTGTTATAGCAAAGTCTTGCCCATTATTTTTCACAGTTTGTTTTGTGCATGGAAGTTCCAGAAGTCATTCTAAATATTTAAAAAATGGTGTGATCTATATTGTTAACTGCTACTTTTAAGGATTTTAATCATCGAAATTCTTTCAAATCTGGTTCCCCTCTGTGTAATTAAAATTAATTGAAAATTTCAGCTTCAGTTGGAGAAATTGAAGAAGATATGGAGCTTGTTGAAGAATTATCTCAGCAGGTAAGAGGATTTTTTTTTTCAAAATGAATATTTTACCAAAAAGATGTCTGGTCGGTTTAAATGTATCTGTATAAGACTATGTAATTTTATTAAGAATTTGGGAAGAAATATGTATGGTATTATTTATCTCAAAAACTAATAGCAATAGAGTAAATAGTATGAGTACTTAATGCATACTTTACATTATTAATACTTATACTTAATTGCATGATTACTTATACTTATATTCATATTTATTTGTAATGTTATTTGTTAATGATATCATAAACGTTGTGGTAACATAAATGATTCCATAACCATACTTATTATCATATACACTTATTATCATAGCAGTTCATATTCTCTATTTTCAAATATTTTCTGTCCTCATTTCAGGTGTACAAAAATCATTCTGAGCTTTTATCCAAGGGATTTGCTCTAGCCCATCCCCCTACTATTCACCAAGCTCTTGAAGGGGTTTTGCCCTTCAGCGGTCAATCAAATGAGCATGCTTTCCTGAAAGATTTTGTTTCGTGCATGCCTGGTACAAGTGGTGGGAGATTAGGAAGGTAAAGTTTTGAATTTGTAATATTTTATACCGCGATTACACTACCTTGAACCAAGTTGGTGACCAAGGCAATGTAACCGCGAAATTCCAAGCTGGCGCTCAAGGCCACGAACCCATCTAGTTCGAAAACCAAGGTCACACTAAAATCACTGCTTAAGTTAGTGTAACCGCGGTATTACAGGTTTCCCTCAGACCTGAAGAACATGTTAGCAATTTTTCTATATTTCGATCGCAGAGTTTCGGACTATTTTCTTTGGTTGTTGCTTTGTAGGTACAAACTGGACCTATTCACTTACCTATAGCTCCAGATTCATTGTCAAGAAGATAATGCTATGTGTAAATTAGAAGAAACGTTTAATAGTATATATTCTGTGATTTTTCTGGAAAGTTTGTTCTCTGTTTAAGGATGTTGATGTTCTTTAATAAATGATTTCTTCCGCGTTAGACTATAATAGCTTTATTGCTTCCACTGAGAATTATTTTTTCTAATAAAATCCCAAAAGAACAAATGGTGTTTTAGTTGGATTTATGTTACCCCTTTGGCACACCAATTGTATTTTAGATATATTTTTTCTTGACTTATGCATTGCTTTCTATCTTTTTGCACGATGTGTAGACTATTTTCTTTAAAATTTTAGGTTCCTTTTTAATGGCACAATAGCATTGAAGGCCATATTTCAAAATTTTTATTAATAAATTGTTCTTGTATAGAAATGAACTTATAGTAAATTATAAATATAAAATACAATACAAAATATTTGATTATGAAATAATAAACGTACATAAAAGTACTTTCAGCTTTGATTGTTTGACATTACTTTGTAGAATGTTATTAATTAACTACTTCGGCATGACTTGCAAGTTAGAATTAGTTTTTAGAAAACTATTCTTTTTGTTTGTCATTTGGAATAGTTTTTAAGTTATTATTTTTTGTTTGAAATTATTGATAGTTTTGATTGTTCCAATTCGTTTAACATTCAACAAAGTTTTTTTTATATAACTACAACATTTAATTTTTTTGTCTTTTAAATATTTTAACTGTTTCTTGATCCTATTATTTTGTTAAGGTGGCTGCAACCAGAGTCTTATGTGGATCCTAAACAATGTGAACTCTTGTGCAGTCAAGATGAGTTGAAATGTAACTGGCCAGCTATAATAACTGTGATAACAAAAGACCAGTATGGCAAAGTAGTCCAAGCTCCCTCACTAAAGGTATGGTAACTAGTGCAATGGTGTAGTGCACAAAGCTGTTTTATCATGCTTTTTAAAATGTGTTAATAAACTAATTAACAGGTGCAAAGATGCTGAACATCAATATCTTAATCAAATATATTAATCAAATATAGTTGTATAATAGATTTCAGTATTTATTTAGAACTGGAAGCTGAATTTATGCTATTTTTCTAGCTAGTCTTGCAGTGCAGCAAGTCAACTTAAAATTTTGATTACTTCCTTTTTATTTCCATATTACTTTTGAAAAAGGAGTATACTTTTATCTAGTTATTATACTGAATGTGTGCGATATTTTATTTTATAGGTAGAAGTATTAGCAGTCCCGATGAATACCTACGACAAAGAAACTGAAGCGAATAACCCTACTCGTAAACAAGCCAGAGTCAGCAAACCAGAAACCGGAATGCTGACATTTGGTGGTCTTCCACCTCCCAATTTAGAGACTGCCTATGAAATCTCTGTCAAAGATAAAATGTTCTACTATGCCATAACAGTCATGAAGGTGAATTTATTAATTTTAGAATTTAATTTGTTAATTTTTTTAATTAGTTATTTTTTTAATTAGTTATTTTTAATTAGTTATTTAAATTATTTTTTTAATTAGTTTATTTTTTAAAATTAGTTTTCTGTTTTTACTTTTCTACAGTATTTTTTTTTAACGTATGAAGTTATCTATTTTTCTTATTCCGTTTTTAATTTAAGTATTTTAATTTTCCGATCTTAACTTATATCAAATTTTCTCATTTTTAATTATTAATTTGAACTTATCTTATTTGAACTTTTATAAATTTTTCTATTTTAACATTTTTTTATTTATAAAATTCTTCTAGGAATATGAAAACTATTCTTTTGAAGAACTGAGGTATGTTTCACCTGCCAAAAAGCGTCTGATTGAAAATATGTTGGTTCGACCCAATAACGATGGAACCTATACGGCAAATTGGACTCCCGGTTCTACTGGATGGTATTTGTTGAGAGTTGTAATTGATGGTTTTGAAATTGGTAAGCAATTTCTTTAAGTTATTAATTAAGTTATAACACATACTTTTGGTCTCTAAAAAAATTTTATTAATAAAGGAATAACAAAATATTTTTTGTAGGTGTAGTACTAAAAGATTTAAATTGAAACAAACTTAAAATAACTTTTTCTTCTATTGGTATCTTCATAATTTGTAAAAATATATTTTTATGAAAATAGCTCTTTATTTGTGATTTAAAAAAGAGAATTTAATGTATTACGTAAACTGGTTTAGTTGCTGCTCTATTGATAAATTTGTATTTCCCCCCAAAGTGATCTATACAAGCTTATGGTATTTGGTTTTCCACATTTTATTCTTTCGAATTTGGTTCATTAAATTGACTGTTGGGATAAAGCTATGACCCAATTATGATGGCTTGTATGGTAACCTAATTTAACAGATTTTTATTACATAAATATTCATCATAAGTTTTATCAGAACAGTCTCCATAGTTTTCAGGGCCGGATTTAAAGATTTGCCGCCTTTAGGTTGCGATTGATTTGCCAACACTGTCACTATATTCACCCCCTTCGGGGAAAAGTAGCTGGTTAGCTGCAAAATATTGTGGTATGTGCTGTTTAAAATGGATACACATATTTGAATTATATGTGTACCGTTACACACTAAATATAAAGCGAAATAGGTGATTCTTTAAAACTGTTTTACTATTTTTCTTTCAACTTTGAAATCCGGGAGGAGGGGTTGCAAGTTGCCTCGCAGCGACGGTGTTTGCTACGAAATATTAGTACAATTTATACGTTTAGGCATTAATGTACATTATTTGTTCTCTGTCTTAAAAATATACTTGGCTTTATAAAAAAAAAATTATGCCAAATGCCGCTTTGGTTATAAAATGTGCTGCCCTAAAGAATTCGCTGCTTTCTTTAGTCGACAGCCTACTTAGCCTATTTAGAAAACGGCCCTGACAGTTTTCGTACAAACCTTAACAAATTATTGTCTCGCCATTTGATTTTTCTTGTACTTAGGTGCTCCTCAGCAAAGATCTGTTGAAGTAAAAGACCCACCTCAAGGTTTGTTGATACCTTCCAAGCCGGCAACACCTAAAACACAACACCAACCAAACAAAGTAATTATTTAATTAATTTTGTGTTATATACCACATGCTTCGGAACTAAACACTGGGGGTCCCGCGTGAGGCTGACCGCCTAACCGGGACAAATGCCTAGCACCCCAGAGCTCTTGGTCAAGGCTGAATTTGGCATGACAGGCCTTGGCCCAGTAATGGGCTGTTGCCCCAAGGAGTAAAAGTAGTAGTAGTGTTATATACCAGCCCTATTTAATAATACTTACAAAAAATCTTCTATTCACAGGAATATTTCCCACACTTCTAAAATTTGAATTTTGCTTTTCCATTCTCTCAGATTTGTTTGAAATTTATAATAAGGCCTTGAAATTTAAAATATCACTATCAAATAAAATATAATTTTTTTTTCGATAATATTTTCTAGTTATACAAACTGTATAGAAATATGTAATATTTTATATTAAATATTCTTTGATGTGTCAAAAGTCTGAGCTATCATTTATTGTTGAACCACCAATTTCAATAAGTAAAGTGGGAGTGTGAATTAAGTTTTTTTTATTTTCTGGAAGATAACATATTTCCTAAAATACTTGTGAAAATCGTAACAATGTATTAGTGATCATAAACTTCATATCAAATAATAATTTGATGATAAAATATATCAAAATATCCTTCCAGGTGAGGAAATTTGCTGCCAAGTTTAGTGCTGGTTTGAGAGTTCGCAGTCACCCATCTCTACAGAGCGAGCAAATCGGGACTGTCCAAGTCAATGATACCATATGTTTTGTGGATGAGGTATTAACACATTACATTCTGAAACTTATCATTGGAAGGATTTAGTTGCAAAGATCGCATTCTCTGAAGTATAACTAAGATATAGGGCCCTGTCTCCTCATTGATGACTTAAGTTCAGTTGGAGGAAGTTGCCAGTGAACAGACTGGACCCTATATGTTAGTTTTGCTTTGGAGGATGTAAGTTTTGCAAATATACCCTTCTTAAATCGTCACTTAAGTTCCAACATGTGCTATCTCTTTTTGCGCAATTGATCAGATTTACTGTACTGTAACCCTTGGTGACTTTTCCAAAAGTCCATATTCTAACAACTTTTGACGTCACTCTCTCTATACTGCGCTAATAAAGAATGGTCAGATAGGGTTTCTGGAAAACGTCATCGTTGCCAAGTCAAAGAATTCGAATCATCAGTCTAAGTCGGACAGGTTGCGGCAAAAAATTATTTATCGCAAAATCTTAAAAAATCGCGCCAAGGGTTACCGTACAATAAATCTGATCCGTTGTGCAAAGTGAGATAGCACATGCGGGAACTTAAGTGACGAAATGCTGTTTTGTTTGTGTCTTCAAGATGATTATTTCTTGGTACTTCTGGCATAAGAGACAAGGATTTCTGAATACTTATAATTGTAATGCTCAGTTGACAATTGTAATGTCAGTTTGACAATGGAGCCTAAGTTTTAACTTTTCAAAGGAACTTGGCATTCATTTATTAATCTAAGAAGAATGAAAGGATGTATCCTAGTGCAAATATACCCTGTTGTTGGACGAAGTTACTGGAGCTTATTGTTTGTAGAAAAGGAAGTTTCATCCAGAAGTTCATGTTGGAAAGAGAAAATGATAATTAAATTTTACTGAAGGTATTCCATTAAGTTAATTGAAAGGTTAACAAATAAAAAATAGTTATAACTTAAAAAGAACATTCTAAAATTTATTGTAAACAAAAAGCATCATACTATAAGAACTTCGGGAGAGTATCAAAGTAACTGGAAAGTCATTCTTGAACCTCTTTTTTTAGTGAAATTTGATTATGTATTTTAGCTTCGGAACGATGATGGGGTATGGGTGCGACTTAATCCTGAGACTGTCAGAAAGTACTGCCAAAATGGATACACAGAAGCCTGGTGCCTGCAGTATAATCAACATCTTGGAAAAACTTTACTTGTCTCAGTTGAAGTAAGGATTTATTTATAAAATATATTGTCATTTTGAGAAATTAAGCTCTCCTGAAATATTAATAGCTATTAATAGACCTTCTAATAACAACTACAACGTAATTATGTCACAACAGGCAATGTAAAAATACAAAATGAAATAGTTCAAAAATGTTCTTATTTGGTATTATTGCAATTAAGCATTTATATTTTCATAAACTTTTTTAAGTAAATTATATGATGTTAAAAGCATAGATATATATTTTGATACTAACCCTTTCAGTCCCAATGACAATTTGACATCATCATTTTAGAATTTTTTTCTGATCATCTATACTCATTTATGATATCAAAAAGCACATTCAATTCTTCAAACTTTTTTCTATTAGTAAATATTTTTTATTAATCCTTATAAATGCGGGCCCTATTATTTTTTTAAAAAAAATTATGATCAGAAACATGATGATGCCAAAGGGCATCACTGGGACTGAAAAGGTTAAAATAGTTCAGCATTGAGTAACATAATTTTAACCAACCATTATTGCAGGAACCAAAATCAATGCTGGCTGACTTCTTTAAAGAGAAGGGTCACCGAAGGAAGTCTGGAGACGACAGCCAAAAAGAATTGATACCATCAGCAAGAGGTATTAGATAAAAATATTTCTGAAAAAAAAAATAGCTTTAAACTTTTCTAATAAAACTAGAGTGTGACTTCTCAAAAACCTTACAATATCCAACAAGTACTAGGAACTCGCCTACCATATTGAAATGGTATATCTTTTCATTTTTCAGCAATACCTTTTCATCCAAAAAGTTATATGGCAACTACCTTTTGCACAAGCACAATATTTCCGAAAACATTATTGTGATGTCTGATACGTAGAAGAAACTTGTGTACCAAATTTGAAGCCTATAGCTCTTTTAATTCGAGCTGTAGATTGGTTTCAGACAGCTGGACCAATTTTCAAAACCACTTTTTCATAATCTGCACCCTCATAAACGTGTAGAACACACAAAAATCTTTATTTCATATTTTCTACCCCATCGCAATGTTTTTATTACCATTTATTTCATATTAAGTAATTGAAAGTAAAAAGTTATGCAATAATTGTTTTTCACTTGTAGGGCCAGGTGTTTATCACGTCGTAAAGTGTGGTGCTTCTGGTCATAATATTCGAAGTAGACCTAGTCTAAAGGCATCAGCTGTGGGAATGCTGGCCTTAGGGAATACAGTTGGTGCTATTGAAGATGTAAGTATTGATACGGTAGTTTTTTTTTTCTAAAAAAAGTCCTAAACATTTCAGAAGTTTAGAAAGAAAGCAAGGTTTTATCATGGGAAAAATACTTTAAAAAAATCTTACTGAGATTTCTTGGCAAGCGGTAAATTTTTTTTTAGATTTCAACTTCCACTTTTTGTTTCAGGTAAATAAATATATCTTTCTGATGTTAAAGACTTAAATGATTATAAATGCTTTCATCATACAATTTATTTAAAGAATAAAATACTTCAATACATTATATTTGTACTTCGAAATGATGTAGCATTATTTGTAAATATGTTCATTTGTTTCACCTTACAGATAATAATTTTTTCTTAATTGAATTTTTTTACAATGCCTGTTTCTAATTAACTTTCTTTACTTTCCTTTTATGATTTATTTTAAAATAATTAAAACATAATACAATAGATAATATTCATAATATAGTTCCAAATCACTTAATATTATTAGTAAATATTTTCACTAGTTTCATCCTACAGACTATAATTCCTTGCAATTGAATTTCTTTTTTAGATAACAAACGCTGATGGTGTCTGGGTCAAGCTAGACAAAGACAGTACCAAAGAATATTGTTTCAACATGGACGGTGAGGCCTGGACTCTAATTCGCAGTCTCTCTGATATTATGTACCTTCAGCATGAGAGTGATGGAACGGTTGTATTTGGACTCAATGACGATAAAAATCGCTCTAGTTCCAAGTTTTCTACTGAACAAGGTTCAATTTTTTCATCCAGCTTGCCCGGTGCAAAGGGATTTGACTTCACCAATTCTGTGTCTGGGCAGACGTTTGGATCATTTGGTCAGTCTATGGGTAAGCTCATTAGTTATGTAGTTATTATAAGCGTACATTTTAGTTTTACAATCTATTTGATGGTTTTTACAGTTTCACTAATTCGTTTATTAGTTATTTGATCGACAACAGTTAAGCTTTTTTATTCAATATACTTTAAAACAAATTTATATGTCCTGTCTGACTAAGTCAAAAACATGCTAATTTATTTTCTTAATGAGGCTGAAGTAGAAAAAATAGTTTTTTACTTTATTAAATTTTATAAAGAAAACATAAATATTTAAAAATATTTCATCCTAGTTAAAAATACAATTTTTGGTTCATGTTAAACTTGTCAGAATTGATATTTATGAAAAATTTAGTGATAGTTATTTTATTAATTGTGAGTGTGATATTTTAAATAATGAAAAAAAAAAATGTTTGTTTAGGAATTTTCACTTTTGGAAGTGGCACTTCTGACCCTGAAGGGGGTTCATCTGGTTCAACTAGCCCATTTGTATTTGGATCTCCTGGTACAGTAAATTATGTTTTGTTTATTGCCTGCACTTCTGTTTTTATAGATTTGTACCCATGTTAATCTAATTTACTATCCTTAAAATTAATTTATCTGTAGTTTTCATAACATCTGATGAGAGAGAAAACTGCCAGCATGCATTATTAGGAACTTGGCATGCAAATAACCATTTATTGAAACATGAATAAATTAAAAAATATATATTAGAAAGATATTAGAAAGAATTTATATTAGAAAACATTTGTCCTGTTAAGGAGTTAACATGCTTCTAATATGAATTTCTGTTGCTGCATAGTTTTTACTTAAAGTTAAAAACTATTTTAGAAAACTATTTAATTGTTTAGTTTTTACTTAAGTTTTAAAAAATTTATTAACGTGCATATCACACTTTAGTATATAATAGAATTTCTGACTCATATGAACCAACTATGCATTTTTTGAAATAAGGCATAATGCGAAAAACAAAAACTTGCTGAATCTGACCAGCATTTCTAATATTTCTCATTAAAAGCATATTTTATATCAAGATTTTATAATATGAGGAGCCTATATACCAAAGAGTACAGGGGCAGCTTTTTTAGTATTGGAGTTAAGTGCACTAAGTAATTGCTATATACTCAAATATTGCTGTTGTAAAGTGATACATGTAAATCACTACATAGTACCTAATGCTGCAGCAAACGGTATGAGTACAATCGCCAAAGTCAGCTACTTCCCAGAGACCATAATAATCTTTTTTTATTATTATTATCAATGTGTAGTCACTTGTTCATTTTCTTTTTATATTAAGGTTAAATATTTGTATGGTTATCCTTTTCTAGCTTCCACGCCACCTTCTGTGTCCATGAACACCTTAGTCGAAGCCGAAAAGGCTGAACCAGAATCTGCCAAAAACTCTCCAGCCGCTGGGGTTGCAAGTTCCAACCGCCTTTCCTCTCTCCAGCGATGGCTCAACTACGAATCCAACCACAAACTGAACTCTGATCCTGTCGCCATTCCAATATGCAAAGAAGTATGCTTATTAATGTTAATTACATTTATATAAAATGGTGAAGGATTTTAATCTTATTAGAAACTTTTAAATGGAAAAGAGTTACTTTTTGTTCTATAAAGCTATGTTTTAGAGTGAATCAATCAATATATTTGCATTGTGATCCTTTATTAGTTTGAAACCTTAGGGTGTATTGCATCACAGAACTCCAAAATTATGCTCTAAATCTTTAAGTGTCAAAGTATGTAACTTGCTCTGTTTATTTCATAAGTAGTTGGAAAAATTCTAGACTGAAGACAAAATAAATTAGTTTTAATTGTCATGAAGCTAGATGTTGTTTAGTTTAATATAGTTGTGTTGTTTATTTAGCAATAGTTCTTTTTTGTTGTTGAAATTAATTATGTTTTTAAACTAAATAATAGATGATTTTTACACGAAACCTGCATACCCTCTCATTCAAATTCTTGGAATAGCCCTCGTGTAGCTCTAGTGCGACGATAATATAAATAACAGTAATTCAAAACAAACCAAATTTTTTAGTGAGGATTTTTTTGCTCTTTCAAATATTTAAATCTTATTTTAAATAAAATATTAAATCTTTATTTTTTAAAAATTTATTCACCTCAGGTCATTCCCCCCGACCTGCAACGTGTTTCGGTGAAGGAATTCGTCAAGGCAATCAGCGAGAGTCGAGCCAATGGAAATGCAGCTTCCCCGCCAAGAACGCCGCCAAATACACCACCAGTTCCCCATCGAGGTTCTAGAAGTGCCAGTCCTATGCATACAGCGGCTTCACCAAAGTTGCCATCTCGACGTAGCTCTAGTCCAATCCAGATTCTGCCGCCACCCATTATGAGGTTTGTTGAGGGTTTTCCTTATTTATTTTGTGTTTCTTAATTAATGGGAGCAGTAGCCTGGTTGAGAGACCTAAGTATTCTCTTTCTGTTAATCCTAACTTACTAACCATGGCCTCTCTAGCAATGCAACTGGGACATCTCCAAAGTCCCCCGTCTCTGGTCTTCGCTTTCCAGTTTTTAATTTTCATGGCCTTTAGATATCTTTCCATTTCATTTATCCATCTTTTTCTAGGTCTTCTTCTCTCTACCTGACATTACCTCTGGATAATTTTCTTTGTGCCTCTGCTAATCCAGTCCTCTTTCTATTAATCTAGTGGGGGGAAAATTCTAAACCAAAGGACTCTGACTGTATTGAATATTTTTAGACTGTTTTTTTTATATGATAATTATAACTGACTTGAATGTCCCAATGATATCACTGTTTGAAATCTGTTGGAATAGTTTGTTCTAAATATATCATATATATTGAAAATTTAAAAAATATGTGAACTAATTTCAAAACATGCTATGTTTAAGTCAGGCTATATTTATCATAGAAAAAAAGTAATATGAAACAATATTCCACACAGCCTTAATAATTTGTCTCAGAATTTTTTTTTGTTGGATTAGCACACAGAAAAGACTTTGGTGTGGACACCAAGCTACTATTCCACCTTTATATTTCATTTCCATTAATATTTTTTTAAAAATAGGTCTGACAGTGAAGTGGTAGCAGTCGCATCTTCATCTCCTTCTCTATCCGGCTCTCCGAAGAGCATCATTAAGCAGCAGTCTTTAGTACAAGATGGCTGGTCGCAGTTGCCCAGCCAGCAAGTGGTCCCCTCAAAAACTTCCTCACCAAATTTAAGGAGGAGCTCGTTGCAAAGGTAAGAACATTTGAGCTCATATTTATTTTGTTATAGCTATAACTTGTGGTTACTGATTAACAAGGTAAAATTGTCAGGTGTTTTTTTTTAAAGTTTGTTTCCCAGCCAAATTTTTACATAAAAATTTTACCTGCGATTCTCAGTTCTAGTCTTTTTTTTTTCAGGATATTATAAATTCTAAATACATTTTGAATATCTATTCCTAAACCCAACTTCAAGATGTAGTTACAATATTTTCGAAGATAATTGTTAACATATTACGGTACATCCATTTTTAAAATGATATTCATTTTTCTTTTTAGTGACACCAGTGTTAGCTCCCATTTTAGTAGCATATTTAAAGAACTATCACAAACATCAGCTACAGGATGCATAGGCTGCATAACACAGAGAAGCACAATTAGTCCTTTAAGCACTCCTGGAACCCCAGGTACCCCTGCAACACCTGGTACTCCAAAAAAGGTAATTAAAAGTCAAATAATTCTTTACCTCAATAGCAGAACATAACAGGAATTCATTCCTTTTTCTTCAAATCAATGTTTTATACAAATTTTTGTACTCAGTGTCAATTTATTTACTTCTTGCCAATACCAATTTAATAGTGTCTTACTGAGATGTTAAATTATTTCTATGTATATTTATCAAATGTTATAGAAAAAGGCTTTTAAATTGTGATCGTTTTTTTTTGTTAACTTAATTTTTTAGTTTACTTCTACTTGTTGTAAATAGTAACCGTAATTACTATATTACACACTTTTTATACAATTGATATTTATATTTTATAACTTGCTCCAATTGCTACTACTGTTAATTTTTTTAGGAAACAAATTGCATCGCAACACCTAAAACGGTCACCCAGACCGGCACACAAACCAGCCCAGACAGCATGAAGAGTCACTTTAGTATTGGATCCGCTGGCGGCAAGGAAGAGGTCACCAGAGTTTCACCCAAACTCAACCGCAAGGAAAGACCTCCAAGGCAATTCCGCTCTAAACGAGAACGTGTCAAGTCCCCAGCCTCTTTCGGCCATGATAGCATCGACAAAGCTAAGGAAAAGCCTCAGTCAAAGGAAGTTGTCAAAGAAGCCATGACCCCTTCGGTGGCAGAATGTCTTCGAGCTGTGTTTGCAGCTTTCCTCTGGCAAGAGGGGATTGTGCATGACGCCATGGCATGTGCCTCTTTTCTTAAGTTCAACCCCACCCTTCCGAAGCAGATTACAAGCGTTCCTCATGTTGCAGTCAGGGAGAAAAGGGAGCCTTCGCCCTTGACGAAAGAACAGAAAGCCAGGTACCGGCATTCGGTCGAGGTAGCTAGTCCCAGTTTGCTTACGTTCCAGTATTTTGAGTCGTTTTCTCCTACTCCTTTTAACGCCAACATTTACAAGAACAAATTGAGGAGGACGTCTGTTGCTATCAAGGAAGACAGTGTGATCGAAGCGTCTAAGCAGGATGAAGGATTGAAAGAGAAGAATGATAGCGTCGGCACAACTAGTAATGGTCCGAGCCGAAAAGTCACTCCTGGGGAGAAGTATCAGCTTCCTCTATCGCTCCAACACTTAGTTATATTATGGGAGCAAATTTCCTCCTCTAGTCTGAGAATTGTATCTCAACAGCTCCTTTTGCCTAGTCCAGTGACCAATTCCAAAGTGTTCCAGCGTCTCGAGAAAGAAAGGAATAACCGAGACAAGGAGAAGAAAGTGAAAAAGAAGAAAGAATACCGTCCAGTTATGTCAGCAAGGGGCAACTTTTTGGCTGAAGCCGCTGGCGGGCCTTTTGTCGCTGAGAGAGAAAGCATGTGCGAGCTATGTGGACAATTCTTTCCACATCCAGTCACATACCACATGCGTCAGGCTCATCCTGGATGTGGGGACCATGCCGGTGGCAAAGGTTACAACAGCGGTGGCAATTTCTGTGGCGGATGGGCAGGGAATTGTGGCGATGGTGGCATAGGTGGAAGCAGCTGGTATCTGATCTGTGATAGGTGCAGGGAGAAGTTCATTCGACAGAGGGGCCAAAGCATGATAAAAGAAAAGGTGAAGAAGTGTCGGAAGAAAACATCACCGACCAAACTTCTATCTCCTTTACCTCCAATGGAGGCACATCAGGTGATGAAGAACAACGCTCTGTTCCTGCTGGAGCTGTCGTCTTCGGCTGCTTCAGGAATACCAACAAACGCTGCCACTCCCACTACTTCCAGACAGAGTTTCTACAACAACATGCCAAGCGTCTACGAGCAGAACGGTTTCATGGACACTTCCCCATTCCCGATTGGATCCTTCCAGTGTCTCGATGTCCTGGGCGTCCAGCAGCAGTACAAGAACATGATCGGTGAGGAATTCTTGTCCGAAGACGACATCCGGGCCTTGCAGAATGGCGCAGAGAACCTGGGTCTTGGCAGCAGCTTCTCCAACCTGTCCCCAGGCATCATGAGGTCCTTGACCATGAACGGTGGTGCCGATCTTCAACTAGTTTGCGCCAAGAGAGAAAGGAGGAGATCGTCAAAGGTGAAGGATGGCGATAACAAGACACGGACGTTCCATAGATCTATTTCTGTGGGTCTCACCTCCAGAGACTGGAATAAGCAGGAAGGGGATAATGCAGCGGCGGAGTGTCGTATCATTATGACGAGAAAGAGAAACAATAGCAGTGGTTGTGAAGGTAAGACTTTTTTGGTACTTTTTTAGGTAGTAATAACAGTGCTATTAATTTACTGTACTTTATGAACTGCTAAGTTATTTTTTATAATCGATCCACTGGAATAAAAGTGTGCATGTTAAACTATTTTTTTAATAATAGCAACTTTTCAAGAATTCAATTTTCATAGTATTTCTCAAAGATTGTAAGGTTTGTAAATTAAATGTTTTGATATGAGCCTTAGCTTAAGATTTTTTAGCATTTGTGTTTGAACTAAAAATTCTTAAGTTGCTTCGAAAGAATAAATATCCAACAATAAAATATGTAACATAATTAAACAAAAATAATTGTCAATTTTCAAGTTTGATTTAATAGAAAGGTAAAAATACATCTGCCGTATTTTGCTATGATTCCACATAAAATAAAAATTTAGTGCATATATCGAAGTGTTTTTTTATACTTATTTAATTTGCTGGAATTTTTGTCCCTTACTGCTTTAAAAAAAAATACTTTTTTTCAAACTATATTCAGATACCAGTACTTCCTTCTTGTGCCAACCATCAGCCGCTCTCACAAAATTAGTTTCAATAATGATGGAAAGACCAGGATCTTCAGAGTTTCCTTTGCATCGACCTGTCATGCTTTTTATTCTGCAAAGGCATGACTTAGAAAGTCTGCAACTGGCTATGAAACAAGCTCTAAGAAAGGCTGCTTGTCGAGTGTATGCATTGCAGGTAAGTTAAAATTTAACTAGTTAAAAAAAAAAATATATATATATATATATATATATATATATTTTACCTTTATGTGTGATATTCTACTTGAGAATAATTTTAATTTTAGTGTGTTGAAACACTTTATATGTATTGTATTTGGTAAAACAATATATCTGTGTTAAGTAAAAATATTTATTTAATTTACAATTTTTTTTTCTTCTAGGTTTGTTTAAACATATTTTCTTTCACATATTTTCAGTCGAACCCTGCTATTGTGATCCCAGGATAATAATAATCTCCCTGTGTTTGCAATCCTTTTGAATGATCCCAACGAAACCCTTTTTTTACAAGCTATCTGATAGATTTAATACTGAAAAAACTTATCTAAATTTTTTGCAAGACTTTCAAAATAATTATAGACTCCCATGCTATGGAAGGGCTGGGGAGCCCAGTCGGTTAAGCACTCGCTTAGCATGCGGAAGGTCCCAGGTTCGGGTCCGGGCATCGCCAAAATAGCTGCCGACCTATAAACGGCCCGTGCAGCCAAAAATGTCCGACGAATAATACCCCGTGCAAGGGAGTGCACGTTAAATATCCTTCAAAGTCCTAACGCTGCGTACGATGTCGCCCTTAACGGTTGCGTTGGGTGCCTATTCAGGTGTTGGCTCGTCACTTGACTGTGGTTCTAAAATACGACGCCCGTCGCCAATAGCCCTCGTGTAGTTCTAGCGCGACGGTAACTCAAACCTAACCTAACCCATGCTATGGTCTTTTGTGATACAAACATTCGACTTTTACTTATAAGGTGATTAGATATCAGTATTTTTAAGAAGCTTGATCATTTCCTGCTTGCAATAAAAAAAGTTAGTCCTAAGAAAAAGTGTAAAATAAAAGTGTCAACCTATGTGGACCTCTTGCATTAAGAGTAGTCAAGCTTAACTATAACTGTTTATGTTCTCTCTTCCCCAGGCCTTAAATTGGTTACTCAGGTGTGTGACTCAACCCATGTCCCTCCATGACCTGCTGTGGTGCTTTGTGGCTGCGCTGTCTCCTGCCCCATTCGAAAAGGGAGAGGAAGAAGGGGAGGAGGAAGCGGAGAAGAAAGAGCATGATGTGGTAGGTGCCTCAGTTTGATCTTGGGTAGATTTCATCTCTTTTGAACCCCTTCATTACCAGTACATACGCAGTATAGGTCTTCTCAATTCGATCATCAACAACCAAGAGGTGCACTGTACATTGGCCACTTACGGTTAATCAAGCAATAGCTTTGCTAGCTTGGTCTATAGGGTATTACTTGAAAAATTAAGCTGAGGAGTGAACTAGTTTAGGTGGAATGGGAATGATAGTTAGGTCTCCAAAGTTTTCCCTCCAATGAAAAATAAAAAAAATTTTCAAAGTGAAATAACTCTGGTTATATCGAGTATTTTAGCAGACATTTTTTTAAACAATAAATGTGTTATGTATAAGGAAAAGGATGTGTTTAAAGGTGCCTGTAATACCACTTTTTGTAATTGGTTTGAATATTATATTATAAAATTATGTGTTGAAAATTAAAAAAATATTCAAACCAATTTTACAAAGTTGAAGTCTAGGGATATTTAAGTCAGCTACATTTATCATATATAAAAAATCTGCAAAAATATCTAAATACATCTGTAGTAGCTTAAATAAAATTATATTTTTACAATGGTTATGGATTAAAGCAGAGAGAGGTCTCGTTTTTTTTTTAAAGAACTGGTTACCGCTCCCATTTCCCCCTTAAGATAATATTATGTAAAAGTTTAGTTCAAATATAGTTGGGTTCTTCTGTCAGTATTATCGAGGTAAACTTGGTGTAACAAAATATTTCTATATGCTTGTTTCTGCCATGTATCAAAGAAGTTAGGCTCTGCCTAGTGTGAATTTGTTGCTAATAAAAGTTTTATTTATCTTAGAGCTGTTTATTCAGTATCATGGCATTTTGCACAAAAATATCAATGATATATTAAAAAAAATAATTAACTGTTCACGAACTTTCTTTAAAGAGAAGTCTGTTGAGGTTACTTTCACATGTTTTGTTCTTTGCCAGCCATCCTATTGTGTGTCAATGGGACTGTTTCACATTAAATATGCTGCAGTCTAAAGTCTTGACACTACTTGGATGCTACCATTAGACTGTGTTCAGTGCCGGCTCTGCTGTCTTTCTTATCACTTAGCCTCTGTTCAAAATTGCAAGGCTTGTCAGTAATAGTCCTTGTGCACCTTAGTTAGACTTAATTCAGACCCATAAAAATATTATTGTTTATAAGCATATCAATTGACAAATTTTAAAGAGATATTCTGGGGATTAATTATACAAGGAATATTGTATTACACGCATATCCCGCTGTATCACAATCTTTAATTATACATATAGTAGTATCCAATTCTTAATATCTAGTTATAACTTTAAGAACAGTCAACTTTCAACACCTTTCACAGATAACTATTTTTCAATTTCCAGCCAGAAAAAGACCTTGGCGTCTGCGAACACCCTCTATCCGACATCACCATAGCAGGCGAGGCCACTTTCCCTCTACCCCAGACCTTCCACTCCTTCCTCCAGACTGTGTCAGACCTGATGATGCTCCTCCCTGTGGGTTCAGCCCTTCAGCAGATAGCCATGAGGTGCTGGTGCCTGAAGTTTCATCCCGAGGACCACAGTTTCCTGCATCGCAGTCACGTGTTTTCGAACATCAGCAAGATACTGTCCAGGACTGAAGAGGATGACGATTCTGTCGCGTCTGATGCCTGCGCTCAGGTGAGGGTGGATGTTGATTTTTTTTATTAGTTGTCTAAACTAGAATGGGTTTTGTCCTGGTAGTTGCCTGAACTGTACATTGTCTAGCAAGAATGCGAGCTTCGAAAAGACTTTCTTCCCCCATCTCTTTGCTTGGTTTTCTTCGAAACGGCTTTAGCGTGTTTTTCCTTCACCCTACTTGGGTTTGAACTGTACGGATTGTTAACCCCACAACTATTACCTCAAACGCAGTAGGTTTAGAAAACCGATGCTCCACCGTTTTCTAGAAAAGCACACGAAGGGATTGGGGAAGAAAGTATTATTGAAGCTCGCATTCTAGCTAGACAAGGTATAGAAAAATTCTTTTGGCACCGGAACTGTGAATGTTAGTCATGTAATGTAGCTTTGTTACATATTCTCGAATTTCAATAAGATATTGTCCTATACAATAAAGATAATAATTCTGTAGCTTTTGATGTGTGTGCTCTGTAAAAGTAATTGCTTGCTAGAATATTGTAGTTTTAAAGATTTTTTACACTTTATATCTTTGTCAAATGGGAGTTTTAGGACTTTTAAGTTTAAGTCTTGATTAGCAACTTTTTTATGTGTCATATTTTACTAATATAATATGAAATATTGGTTCTAATGTAGCATTATTTTTCTATAGTTTTTTTTTTAAAAACTTAACTAGCAAGTGCTATTTCAAATAACGTCAAGGTTTTTAGTTTTACAGTTTCTAACTCATTTTTTATAAACTTTTTTTTATTTAATTATTATAATCCTAATTCTAATACTTACTTTCAGTTTAAACTTAGTGTGATATGAATCTTTATTAAACATTCCTTTTTACTTATACCTGTGCGTTGTGATTCTAATCTATGAATAGTTGTGCCAATTTTTTAAAAGTATATGTCTCAAATAATTTAATTATGACATATCATTTATTAATCATGGCATTATATAGGTCTCAGCTGACATACAAGCTCTTAAAGATTTAACACCCCTTGTGGACATAAAGGCTTCTAGTAGACAAGCTATGGTCAATAGTTTAACTGATAATACTACCGAGACATTTTGGGAGAGTGGAGACGAAGATCGTAAAAAGGTCAAGATGCTAAGTTTATCATGTGGATCCAAGACACAGCCGAAAATGGTGTATCTGCATATTGATAACTGTAGAGACTTAGGTGTAAGTAGAAACACATTTTTAAAGATATTTAAAAATAATTATTATTAATATACTTTTTATAGGTATCCTTGCAATCGATTTATGTTAATATTATGTAACATTTTATTGTAATAACCATTGCCAACCATTGTAACGGGTTTAGGCCCATTGCAATAAATTTATTATCTATCAAAAATAATAATAATTATTATTATTTAATTTAAAAATGTTTTTATTACTAATTATTATTCATTTTTATAAAAAAAAATTATTATTTATTTTTAGAAATGTTTATTATTATTTTATTAATATTTTTTATTATTACTTATATTGCATTCATAATTATTTTTTTAGAATAAAGTTTCTGGTGTTTCATTCAAAGCTGGACCTACATTTGATGAAATGGTGAAGCTAAGACAGGTAGGTTAAAGAAAGTTTGGAATATTAAAACATTTATTTTTTATTTTCATGAAACATATTTTAGAAGTGGACATTGTAACATTTTTTTTAAAAGTCAACTATTTTGTTTTCATGAAAAGTATTTAATGTGTTAGGATTTCGAAAATTTATTAACTGCTTACTCATCTAACTAATATTTCCAAAATATATTTAAACTAGTATTTTTTATACAAATATAAATAAATCTTTTTCTCAATTTGTTCCGAGATGCATAGTTGTTAGAGCAACTTGTAAATTCTATTTTATTTGCTGACTATCCAATTTACTCTACATTTAAATACCGATTTTTTAAAATGAATAGTTAAAACATTCAATCATTAAATTTTAAAATTTAATTCACAGATTGAAGTCGAAACTCGTTACATCGGATGGCTAAGCTGTGATATTCCTGACGGGAAGTTCATCTGCATTCGTCTGGAGTTAAAAGGCCCCGACAACACCTTAAGATTGAGGCAGGTGAAGGTTTTGGGGTCACAAGAGGGCGAAAGCATCCACATCGGGAAGAGGGTAACTGCTCTTCAAATACAGCAGAAGAATTGTGAAGCTGAGACGCTGAAGGTTTTCAGGTTGTTGACCTCACAGGTAGGCAACCTAAAGCATTTTTGTTTTACAGTTTTGTTTTTACTTAGCTGTTTTTTCTCTTAGTCCAAATTTGCTTTTTGTGAATTTAAAATTGCTTGCCTTGATCTGAGGTTTTCACATTAAATCATACGAATTTTAAATTATCACAAAAGATAATTTGAACCTAAGCTAAATTCTTTTGTTTTAACGTTATTTGTCGGTACAGGTAAAAAAAAATAGTAAAAGAACTGTTTAAATATCAACATTTTATAGGTATAAAATAACTAAATAAGAAAAGGTTTCAAATTAACACTTTGTCTATTTTCTTAGCTCAACATTGCTATTTGGCAAATTATATTAATTGTCATTTAGTATTTGGGATTACCACTTTTTTTAAGGCTAGGCATGTTCAAATCAGGTATCATATCTCTGACAGCACACACTGTAAAAATCACACTAGCATTCTCAATTTGCTGCAAATACCACAAAATAAAATGCATTTCTTCGTGGTGCTCCTCACTACAAAGAGTTTCACTGAAAATTACATATTTGAAACAATATTGTCAATTGGTCCCAATTTTTGGGGGGAACACTGGGCTTTAAAAAATTTTTAATCCAAGAGAGAAAACCAAAAGAATAACATTGAAATAATTTCCTCCTTTTCTTTTTTACTAATAAATGTTTTAATTAATAATGTAGGGCCTTGTAATTAAAAACTTAACATGGTTTTCTTCGTTCTATAGGTCTTTGGTCGACTTATTGCTGGAGAAAATGAATGCGATGAAGACATTAAGAATGGTATCAATCAAGATATGGACAGAATGCAGCTTTCGCAATCCCAGAGTACTCTGGAAACTAATGATCTCAAAGAACACATGGTCGGAATCTTATTTTCAAGAAGTAAATTAACTCATTTGCAGAAACAAGTAAGGATACAATAAATTTTTTGTCACAAAATTTATTATTTTGTGTGTGTTTATTTTTAAGATGTTTGGTAATTTGCAGTGTTGCATAGACTTATGAATGTACTTCATGTGAAGCATATTACCTCACGATAGGAGTGTTATTTCTTCGTTAGAAAGGATATTTAAGTTATAAAATCTTTCGTATTCTGCTTGGTTGAAAAGTGATCAAAATATTTTTAGGTTTTTACTAATTCAAGAAATTTTGCAAAATAGTTGATGTTTCAAACTTTTTTTAAATCCTCTGAGGGATATGGACATATAAACTCATCACCTAATTGTCAGGTTATCCAGCAACACGCATTAATTTTAAAAAAATTATAAATTGAATAATTATCCTAGCTTTTGAAATATAAAGTATGGAGCAGTCATATATATTCATCTGCTACAAAAATAAAATTCAAAGCAATATTGCATCCAATTATTGCAGTGAAAACAATATAACAATTAAATCGAATTATGTATACCCCAGAGGATTAAGAAGTGTTAAGAAACGAGTCTGTGAATTGTTGAAGTTAGCCCTCTCATGTGTTAGCTTTTTCACTTGACCCTTGTTCAAAAATACAAAATTCATTGCCAATAGCTCTATGTAGGCTTTTTTACAAATGATTCAAGCAAAACCTTACCCTTGAGGACATCTGTAACTAGAATGTAATACAATCCAGCTTCAAATTCTTTCTGGGCTAGGGAAGCCCAGTCAGTAAGGTATAGGCTTCTTGCATGTGAAGGTTCCCAAGTTCTGAACCATATAACTGTCAACCTATAAAATAGTCTGTGCAGCCAAAAAGTCTGACTAATAACTCTGTATAGATTTTTTACGTGGGGGGGCTGGCCCTATTGGATATTTCCCTTCTTGCAGCCCAATAAAGCATAGCCTTTTGATTCAAGTTGTCGTAAAGTAAAAAAAATTACAAACATTGGCAAGAAAGGCACAATTTGTCAAATGATTAAAATCCATAAAAGCACCAGTTGAGTATTGTGGAAGTCAGGCACATCCGAAGCACAAATACGGTGGAGATGTCCCTGAAGAGATAGTCATGACCAGTTATTGATCTGAAGTAACCCTGTATAGAAGGAGTGAACGTTAAAAATGCTTCTAAGTCTTAAAGAGCTGTGTACAATGGTGCTCCTAAAAGTTGGGTTGGGTGCCTACTCCTGTGTTGGTTCGCCCACTTTACTGTGGGTGTATTATAAATTACAACGCCTATCACCAATAGCCCTCCTGTAGGTCTAGTGAGAGGTATTTCAACTAAACTAACATTTTTCTCTTAGGTCTGCTCCCACATAGTGGCTGCAATCCGAAAAGAGGCATCTAGGGTTCGTGAAGAGTGGGAAGCCCTGCTGTGTAGCAAGTCTCAGTCGGCCGAAGATCTTCCCAAGTCCTCGGATGCCTACTGTTTCGAAATGCTCTCTATGGTCTTGGCCTTGAGCGGCTCAAGTGTGGGAAGGTCATACTTGGCTCAGCAAGCAGGTCTGCTGAGGGATCTGTTTAGTTTGTTGCATACAGGATCGGCCAGGGTCCAAAGACAGGTAAAAATGAGTTACAGTTATAAATTTTACATTTAAACGTAGTTAACACATGAACTCTTAAAAACATAGTATTTTGTTTGAGCTGAACTGAAAGTATTTTCCTAGCCTATAAAGCTTTGAATTGATGCTCAGAAATTTCTTAATGCCACTTTATATACTGTACTATTGTTATTTTGCACTAACTTTTATAATTTTTGATTTGCTTTACCATTTTTTTTAACATAGTAGGTAATTAGTATTTGAAAAATGAATATTTGTTACATTGGTGACGGATTTTGGTGACATTTTATTTGTGGAAATATTGGCAGCAATTATGCCCTTTTGGAATAGAAAAACTCAGATGGGCAGACATGGTGTTTCTGAGATTGGCACATTTTACTATATGTGCACTTTATGAGAACTTATATAATTATATATTTAAATTGACTTGTCCGCTGTGACACCAATAGCATAACTTTTGAATTTAAAGTTTGTTCTCTTTGATTTGCTTGCACTTTAATATCTGTATATTTATCTTATAGTATAACACTTAATTAGTAGTTTAAGTATTTAGTAGTTGAATGCTTGAGTTCACTGTTACAAGATTTTAACTGTATATATATTATTAATTTTAATACGCTCAATGAAAACTACTGACCCTTACTTCAAAGTTTGATGTGCTTGTAGTTGTGATATGTCATCAGTAATGCCTGAAATACATCCCACAGCATGTATTAAGTAATAACAATTACCTAAGCAACACATTTCCTTTTCAGGTAACCTCCCTCCTTCGTAGAGTCCTTCCAGAAGTGAGCCCACCCACCCTAGCTTCCATACTGGGTGTCACAACCCTCCCCCCTTCAGACTTTAGCATCATCAGTGACAGCAGTAAAGACGGCAAGCAGGAAGAAAAAGTTTTTGACATCCATAAGACGGGCATATTAGACGTCTTCCTGGCTTGTATTGCTAAAGCATTGACTGTACAGACCAAGGTCAAAGGGTCGTCTGCGTTAGGGCAAAAAGGAGTGAACACTGTTACGCTGGCGACGTCTATTCATCCAAGGTGGGTTACGCACAGCTTAGTTCAGGGTTCGTACGCCTCCTGAAATTCCTGAAAAACTCCTGAATTTTATTTTTAGTTTTTAAGGGCCCTTATAACTCCTGAAATTTGTTTATCTTCTCCTGATATTTTACCCCCTCTCCTGAAAAAATTAACGACATGAATCATTTTTCTCCTTTCTCAGTCAGTTTTCTCTTGTACTTTATCAGGATGTCTGCCGGTCAAAAAAGTCATGAAATTGAAACAAAGGTCGCGTGTTGGCTCTTATACCGAAGCCTCAAATTTTCCACAGCATTTACATCTCTCCTTTCCTTCATTCTCGGTCTAAGTCACTACACTAATGCGATAACAAACACACACATTCAAATTTATTTCATGATACCTCCTGAATTTCCATCTCTGTACTCCTGAAATTTTTTTTTAGAAACTCCTGAATTTCACTATCATAGGTAGAGTACGAACCCTGACAGTTGAAAAGCCTAGTAGAAGAATGTGCTAAGTGATATTTTTGAAAAAATTAAGATTTGTTGTGTCGATGAACATATTATTCCCTCTTTTAAAGATAACAATCTTTCAATTTTGCAGAATTTAAGTGAAGTATAATTTTTACTGTTTACAAGAATAATAAATGCTAAATTTAAGGCAAATTTAACTTTAAAGAAGTTATTTAAAGCCACTAATATAAAACAATTTTTATATTTTACAAATCTGAAGAGTACACGGGAAGAACCACTTGATTTTTTGAAGTCTTACTTTATGTGTCTGCTTGGCGGACATTGGCAATAGGAAACCTGTTTTTCTTTTTGGTTCTTCAATCGAGGTACAAACGTGTTACTGATCTCTGGCCTGAATCAGGGTTGCCGCGAAAGATAAACAAATCAAGTAACCGGTTTCTTTACACCAGTTTAGGCCATTTCTCGCTATCATCCCAAAAGAGACTATCAAGGAACGCCTTTTACAAAAAAAAGCGGTTCTTCCCTTGTACTCTTCATATGTTACGATTATTGAGAAAGCTTTATAACCAATTGTGGTTGATGTTGATATATTTCTAACCTGTTAATATAGATTTAACAATACATTCACTATAATTTTTTTTTAAATTTAGGGACAATATTGGTAGCCGTTGGTGGTTACGAGGCTGCATGACACGAAAGTTAGCTGAAGTTATCATCCAACTGTTGAAAGACATGGCTACTGTAAGAATTTTTCTAGTAACATGTTTACCATTGTTTTTTTTTAAATTTGTAATTATTGTAAATGACAACTTAACTGTTTTACAGGGTAAACTGACCGATGCATGGGCTGTGATAACAAAGGGTGCCATAGCAGAAAATATTCTGAATCTTACTAAATTAGAAGAATGCCATCGCTCACCAGCTGAATGTTTGAGGACTCCTACTGTAAGTTTTTTTGTTGTACTTAAAATAGTGCACTCATATTGAAAAATCGTTCATTTTTTAAAGCAAAATGTATCCAAAGGTTATAGAGGCAGCAAAATTCTCAAGATCCTGTCATTCTAACACTTCTATGTGCATATTTTTAGATTCTTCAATACTTTTTCAACCTTAGTCTTTGACATTAAGGTATCATCAATTATCTGTCCATTAAAATTTTGTCAGCCTAATGGGTACTTGAAAACTTACTTTTCTGTTTCCCTCCATTTTTTTTGTAAGTTATTTGAACCATTGGCAGTACTATTAAGCTTACCTGTTTACTGAGCTCCAATCATGTTATCTATTTATTACAAATATGCCATGGCAAATCAAATCCTGATGCAGTTTAATAATAGATGATAACAATCCAGTGTATTTGGTTGTATTTTGCCTATCAAATGATTTTTTGTCTTCTTCAGAATAACAGGTGTCTACCGGTCAGGAAAGTCAAGAAAAAGTCAGGAAATAAAAAAAAAGGTCAAGAAAGTCCAAAAAAGAGTCATGAAATTAGAACTAAGGTCACGACAATTAAAAAAAATTCAAAAAAGGCGAATTTCCCCCAGAATTTATATTATTAGTATTTTTTAGTCCGTAATTTTTCTGGGAAAGTCCTTGAAAAGTGTTGGAATTTTTTCCCCTAATAAGTGTATGATGCGGCTTGAATTTGCTCTGCATTGCATCGAGCATTTTATGATTTGTCTTTGTGATTTTTTCTTTAACAGATTAATCATTTAAACGTCTGTAAAAGTTTCTGAAAAAGGTCAAGAAATTATAATTGACAAATCTGGTAGACACCCTGAATAAAGACTTTTTTTCTGGGAGTCTATTTTATAACATTAAATGAGTAATGAAATGTTATTTTATTTCCAGCTTTGGTTGGCGCTGGCCTCCTTGTGTGTGCTTGACCAAGAGCATGTGGAGAGACTGTCCTCGGGCCAGTGGGCTGAGAGTGCAGGGTGTAGTGATGGGCAGCAAGCTCAACCAAGGGTAAGATAAAACTACAGTTAAACTCTATTTCTAACTAACTCCCCGGCTCTACTGTCCATGCTGGACCATAGCCTCTCTTACAATAGGACTCCATAGCCACCTATCTTTGGACTTCGCTTTCCAGTTCTTAATTTTCATGTCTTTTAGATCTTTTTCCACATCATCTATCCATCTTTTTCTCGGTCTTCCTCTTCTCTCTCCCTGACATTGCCCCTTGAAAATTTTCTGTGTGCCTCTGTTATCGTCCATTCTCTCCATATGTCTCAGCCATTGAATTCTCCTAGTTTTTATGATGTTAATAATGTATTTTTCTCCAAATAGTTTAGCCACTTCAAAATTGTATCGTCTTCTCCATACATCACCTTCTTTGATTGGTCCAAATATGGCTCTTAAAATTAAAAAAATTCAATTAAACAAACTCTATTTCAATGACCTAATTTACAACGGTAACTTAATAACGCCATAAATTTTCTGTCCCTTAAATTGCCCTTAGATCTTAATATTATAATATTTTGGTTTGCTTATAACAACATTTTTTTATTAACTACTCAGTTGCAACGCTAGAAATGTAAGCTTATATGATATACAAAATGCCCCTTTGAAGATAAAAAATTCATTATTTTAACTTTTGTTTTTCATCAAATAATATAAAAAGAATCCAAATTTGAAATTTAATTCCCAGCTAAAAAAAATTATTGACCGGATTAAACTACTACTAATAGCATATAGGGTTAAAATTAATTCAATAGATACATTTTTTAAAATCTTAAATTAATGATATGATTACATAATATATTCTCAAAATCTAGCATTTTAAGAGAAATTGCTTGTTATAGGTTGCAAAAATTATGTCAGTAGCCCTGCTTAAAACATTTATATTTGTTAAATTTACTCAACTATTTTTTCCCCAGCCTTTCTGTGATAATCATGATGACGCTGAAACTCCTGCAATAATCTTGTGTTCCACGTGTGGCAATCTCTGTGCAGAATGTGATCGTTATCTACATTTAAGTAGAAAAACACGCAGCCATCAAAGACAGGTAAATTCTGATATTATTTGCGCTTTATCAATCTTTTATGCTTAGTTTATTTTAATGATTGTATTTATATCTATCTTATGTACTTGTGTATAAGCCAAGAAATTTTGGACAAATTTAGTTCTGTAAAAATCAAGATCAACTTATACACGAAATATCAAATTGCCCCCCAAAAATTGCAAAATTCCCAATCCTTAAACTAAATCTAAATTTCAATCAAACTTATGGTTTAGATACTATCTATTAAAAATAAAAACACACAAGAAGTTACATTCTGAAGCTGAAATAAGATTGATATTTGTTCATCGTATCATTTGTACTCTGTTTTAAAATGTAGCTTTGGTTATCAGTTGAAATGCACTCACCTCACCCCCCCCCCCCCATGCAAAAATGTCCTATTTAATATAATACAAATATGCCAACTTCGTATGACAATTCTTAAGTTTTGAAATAAAACCCTTTTTTTTGGTAAGATTAACTTATTTTTTGTATTCTTTTCTTGTAGGTTTTCAAAGAGGAAGAAGAAGCTATCAAAGTTGATTTGCATGAAGGCTGTGGCAGAACAAAGTTATTTTGGGTAATGAGTTTAGCTGATTCCAGAACTCTAAAGGCCATGGTTGAATTTAGGGAAGGGACAAGAGGTACAGTTATTAGGTTTTATAATTGTTTAAAAAATAATATGTATACACTCCTTGCCAACCTAAGTTGCGTAAATAGAAATATGCTATGGAAAAGATTCTTCTGTGGATGTAAAGAGTTCCATAAATTATTGGTGAATCCATCCAGAAAACATGTTTAAAACATTTATTTTGTTTAAGGTCTAACAGATTTGAATATTATTTGAGAAAATTTGGCAATTTTACCAGAATGAAAAGTGTATTTTAGTAAAATTGTATTCAGATAATTTTGTATGTAAATACTACCTTACAAGAGTTTCCAACTAGCGGACCAACCACACTTTTCCCTCTGCCTTTCACTCTTTGTTTTTACCCAAGTTAGAATGGCATGGAGTGTATCTGCAACTTTAAAATATTAAAATAAAGCAATGAATATGTAATGCAAATGCAATACTTAAGTTCTTAAAACAATATATAAATGATCCAATTCCTGGTTTATTTTCCCTATGACAATAAGGTAAGTAAGAGAAGATAAACTGCTTAAAATAGCAAAAATGGTATTGAACAACCCATAAATTAACACACCATTTCCCCTGATTTATTTGGATTCTTAGGAATAAAATTTGTGTTATTGGTTTGGTATCACAAATAAACAGGTTGTTTCCAATTTCAAAGAAATACTTTGTACATAATGGTTAAGCGCTATTCTCTAAGCAAAGAGAGAAAGCTAATGTTAGCAACTTTTTTTATAATTGTTTATTTTCAACTGCCAAAATGATGCAAATAAATGAGTCATAAGACTTTTTACTCTTCTTTTAGGGAAGCCTAACTCATCAGGTGTTTGTAGATTTTGTGGTTCCAGTAGTAGCACAGGCTTGTTGTCTATTGGAAATGTTTGCAACGAACCAGAGTGTCAGGTAATGCATTATATTTCAAATTCTCATACTACTTGTACATACATGATTGATTGATTAACCTGAAATATTCAATGTTTATCGAGTTCAGTGACGATTTTGATGATGCTGTGTCTATCTTAATGTGCAATTATATAACTCTGAAGTTGGTTGAAGATAGCTTTTGAAAATTAGCAGTTCTATCTGTATAAAGTGATCTACTGTGTCTTCAATGACTATGTTAAATAGTTTGGCCTGGATTGCTGGCAGTTGAAGATATGCTGGAGACAGTGGGATGCTCTCTGGGTGAAGTTCTGTCTGAGTTCAGTAAAAAAACCAAATAGTTTTATTAAAAGATTGGAGACAAGATTTATTGTATGCTGCAGTAGTGTGAGTTGTACACCTTTCATGTTGTAGATTTTAATTTAGAAAAGGGGGCCGGGGAGCCCAGTCGGTTAAGCGCTCGCTTAGCATGCGGAAGGTCCCAGGTTCGGGTCCGGGCATCGCCAAAATTGATGCCGACCTATAAACGGCCCGTGCAGCCAAAAATGTCCGAATAATAGTAAGGGAGTGCAGGTTAAATATCATTCAAAGTCCTAACACTGCGTACAATGTCGCCCTTAACGGTTGCTTTTGGGTGCCTATTCAGGTGTTGGCTTGTCACCTGACTATGGTTCTAAAATACGACGTTCGTCGCCAATAGCCCTCATGTAGCTCTAGTGCGACGATAATTAAAAACCAAACCAATTAATTTAGAAAAGCAGTTGCAGCAGCTTTCATTTAGCATTATAAAGTAGCTCTATTTTTCAAACTTCTCTTTCAGAGGGTGGATTTCAAGGAAATATTAAGTAACTATTAAAAAAAACTAACTATCCTATTAATTTACTCCCCAGGAGTATGCTGCCAATGCCTGTTCCAAAATCCTCCCTTGTGGCCACATGTGTGGGGGTATCAACAACGAGACCACCTGTCTTCCCTGCCTTCACGGATGTGGGGCAGTGTCAAACCTTAAGCAGGATGCAGATGATATGTGTATGATCTGCTTCATTGAAGCTCTCGCTTATGCACCTGCAGTGCAGGTAAGTTGGAGTTGGTTAATTTTAACAATCTGAGGGATACAGACGTATCGACCCGTATTACTGTCTGGTTCTTCAGCAACAAACATAATTATTGTGATACACTTGAAGAGTACAGGACAAAAAAAACCTTTGTTGCATATTAATCTATCGGAATCGTATCTGCGTAGGGAAGATAACAAGTCATGGCCTGAACTGGTGTGAAGAAACTAGTTTTCCCTTGGTTGGTATGACGTGGAACTCAGGTTTACTATCTCTATGATCGAGTTTTACACCAGACAATCCTCTGACGTTTGAACCGCAGAAGAAACCAGTTTCCGATCAGCACTACTCGCCAAGCCGACCTCAATACGAACTGATTACCCGTCAATGAAGGTTTTATTTCCCCTGTACTCTTCATTTATAACCTTTTTGTGTGAAATTTAATAACAAACAATTTCATTAATTAAAAATTTTAGTTCAAAATTTAAATTTTAAAATCATCCGTGAATACAAGTTTACACTTCAGTCAAGTTGCTATCCCTCAGAGTTTTAAAATTGGTAAGTTAAAAAAAAAATTAATTCCTATTTTTTTATTTATTAAATTAATATTCTGTGTAATTTTTTTGTATTTAATTTTATAAATTAGTATGAAGTAAATTTGAGAACAATATATTGCACTGAAAACTAATTGGCTTCCTACTTAGTGTTTGAAACCAAAATGGTTTACATAAAGATCTTTGTTTTAAAAAAGATAATGTAAACTGAAACATGGTTATACGTAAAATAATTCATGTCACCCAAAACTAAGAGGACACAGTTTACTTTACTATTTAAAAAAAAAACATTTAGATTTAATTCTACAAACAATCTCTAAAGTAGTAGGAATGTTGTGCCTTTCATATTACATGATTGTTTTACTAATTATGCATTTCCTTTTCAGCTCACTTGTGGTCATGTATTTCATCTCCACTGTTGTCATGCAGTTCTATCTAAAAAGTGGTCTGGACCTAGAATCACATTTCGCTTCTCCTTGTGTCCAATTTGCCAGGTAGTTTGCATTGCTTGTAGTTTTATTTTGAAAGCTCGATTTGTTCATTTTATTTTTAGAAATCAGGTGAAGTTTTTATTTGTGTGAAACTAAACAGTGTCCAAATTAATCAAATGGAAAATATAAATATTTTTTAAAGTAGAAGTTAGAAATAACACTTTAATTGTAAATGGCTTAGATAAAGAAATTAGAAAATTGCCTTCTTAAGGATCTTCGTAAATGGGTGTCATATTTTGAAGCATTTTAATAATTGAAGTTCTTTGAATTCAAATTTTTCGATGCACTGATTTTTTTTACCCATCACACTTGATAGTAGCATTTTTAGTTTAGGCTATAAAAGTGGGTCACTGTCGGACAGACAGACATAGCCTTTATAAATCAAGCTTCCACTATTTATATTATAAACATGGTGTGTGGAAGTTAAACACAGACATGGTATCATGAACTCAACTATAAAAATTTTAAAATAAACATTTTCCAATTGCTAGTTTCATATTTAATTTTTTTTCTCAGGCTCCAATGGATCACTCGGTTTTGAAAGACCACCTCGAACCCGCTAGAAGTCTGTTTGAAGATGTCAAACGTAAGGCTCTGATGAGGCTGGAGTACGAAGGCTTGCACAGTGTGGAGGCAATAACCACCCCGGGGGCTAGATTTTACAAAGACCCTGCAGGATTTGCCATGGATAGATATGCTTACTATGTCTGCTTCAAGTGTAAAAAGGTATGGAGTTGGATGTTACTATATAAAGTTGCATTGCAACTTTTGGATAATGTAGCTTATGTTTATACTTTGTTAACTAGAATGCAAGCCTCAAAAGCATTTTCCTTTCCGCTTGTTGTTTTCTTCGAAACAGCGTGAGCGTGTTTTTCCCTACCTTACTTGGGTTTGAACTGTTCAGATTGTTAACCTCACAACAGAACCTCAAAGGCGTTAGGTTCAGAAAAGCAATGCTCCCCCATTTCCTAGAAAACCAAGCGGAGGGAGGAAGAAACTCTTTTCTTCCCCCATCAAGCATGCATTGTAAATAGACAAGTACAGCAGAAGTTTTAAAATTTTTGGCGGTCTCAATCTGGTTAAAAAAATGTATTTACTTGCTTGTTCATGTTTGTTTGGCTATTCTTATGAAAATTGCATTTAGACGATTTCTTGAAATATCATAAAACTTTGCTATGCTCCTTCTGATTACAACATAAGCTTCAAAAGCAATCCCCCCCCCCCCCCCCGTTGAGCTAGGAGGGGAAATGGAGTGAAGTGTCAGCGAGCTGAAAACCCACTCGCACCCTTTTGAGCGAACCAGGGCAGAAAAGGACTATTTTCCCTACACTTGTGTGCAATGCTTGTATGAGACCCCTCTCTATCATATTGACTTGGGCTCCTAAATGTATTTTAACATTTTTTAGTTTGAAAGAAACGAACTTACTTTAAATTCCAACTTTTTTTAAGAAATAACCATGTGGATCACTAACTAATAACCAGGGAAGAAAAACCCAATTGCAAAATAGGCAAGTTTCTAGGTTTTCTGGCCCGTTTGTTTCTGCTGCAGTGCCGTGTATTCCTCCGCGTTTCGTTATTGATCCTGCTTGTTTGCTGCTCTGCTCAGTGAATCACACACCTTACTCCACTTTTCTTCTACCCCAATGCTTTTCCCTAACCCCTTGTGTGGTTTTCCAGGACATCATAACACTGATCAAAACCTACCTTGTTTGAGGCTCTGCTGTGAGGTCAATCCCAATTACTTTCCAAACCCAAGTAGAGTAGGGAATTAAAGAAAACCAACAGAGCTCACGAAGTTTTCTGGAAAACATGGTGTTAGGGAACAAAAGTGTTTCTGAAGCTTGCCCTGTGATCAGAGGGACTGTAACACGAGCTATAAAATGCTATGGCTAATGGTTCTAAAAATATTTTTTTAAAGAAAGATTGATCGATAATAATCGTCAGGCTTTATGGAGTATCTACTGTATTTCAAATAGTTCCCTTGTTGTGTCATCAGTTATTTCATTCTTCCTTAAAATAGTTGTTTTTTGTATTGAGTAATGAAGCTATCATGGTCATACTTCCCCGCTTCCTCCTCGCTGTTTATTTTAAAATGTCCAGTCCACTATAGTAGGTCTATTTAGAATGTAAGCTTTTAAAGCATTTCCTCCCCCATCCACGAGTGCGGTTTTGTTGGAAATGATGTGATTTATAGCTGTTTCGTTTTTTCCCCCACTCTACATGGGGAAAGACTTCTGATTGTAAACCTCAAGTGCGCTAGGATTAGATAAGCGATGTTCCCCCTTTTTCTTAGAATACCCAGTGAAGGGATGTGGGAAGAGTCTTTTCGAAGCTTACATTCGGGCTAGAAATGGTATAGCATAGTCAAACCAAGGAATAGAGTTGACCTTGAAGACTTTTTTAAAAAAAGTAAATAGTATAATCATTTTTTTGTGTTTCAGGCATACTATGGTGGGGAAGCCAGGTGTGATGCTGAAGCAGGGGGTGGAGATGACTATGATCCAACCGAGCTGGTGTGTGGGGCATGCTCCGATGTTTCCAGGGCTCAGGTATCTATCTGGCAATATCATTGCTTGTGGATTGGATATCTGTATAAGATTAACAATTAATTATAGTGTTGAAATGTACTTTTTTGAAAAAAAATTAGCTGACAATTTCTTTTATTTAGAAAAGCAAATTTCTTTGATTTTTGAATTGTACTGATAAGTTAATTTACGTAAAAACATGAATTAAGTATTTTTTTTAATGAAACCTTAGTTTCAAGGAAGAAGAAGTAAGCAAAATTATTTACAATTTGTAAAAAAAATCAAAAGCATTTTAATGAATAATTTTGTGTGGTTGTAATGTACAAAAATTAGTTATGTTTTTTTCCTTAAATTTTCCCATTTTCCGAATAAAATTAAATGCTTACATTGCTTTCATTACATATTCTGTTTTTGTATGAGTGGCTAAAATGCATTTTGGTGTGGGCCCTTGGCAAAATTATTAGCATTGGGATTAGGCAACAAACCTCATTTTTTGTGTAGCCCCATATAGGCGACTCTCGCTAACAATTTTGACATGCAGATTACAATTAATCTGAGCTCTCTGTGGATGTTAAAGTATACCGAGAGATCCCTAGCCAAATGGATACTCCAGGGATCTTTTACATGACAATAATCATATGATATGCACGCAAAAGATTTTCCAATCCAGAAAATACGATGACTCAGCCGGGGCTTGAACCTGGGATCTTGGGCTTATGAGGCGGACACGTTAGACCTCTCAGCTGAAGGCAACAAACCAATCCTTAGATTTTCCCCCCATGTGTTCGGATTTTACGTAGGCCGGAAACAAAGAATAGTTGCAACCCCTTAGAAAAATACAATTCAACTATGGTTACTTTTTGATATATTTTACAAATATTACTAAGGGATTTTCCAACTAAATTGTAACTGTATAACATAAACAAAATATTGATTTTTATATTTTTTTAAACAATATTAACGCCATTTTTTAAAAATCTGTTTGCAGATGTGTCCCAAGCACGGTACAGATTTCCTTGAATACAAATGTAGATATTGTTGCTCAGTAGCTGTGTTCTTCTGCTTTGGAACTACTCACTTTTGCAATGCTTGCCATGATGATTTCCAGCGAGTCACAAATATTCCTAAAGGAGAACTTCCCCATTGTCCTGCTGGTAAGAGCTTTATTATGTTTGGTTTCTGTCAAAGTGATTTCTTAGCAAGCTTACAAGCTTATTTATGTATTGTATTCTAACATTATTTGTGAATTAACAACAAATCATACAATTTTAAAAAAAATCAATGTATCTCTTAGCACAGGGGTTCCCAACCAGTGGTATGTGTACCACTGGTGGTGCGCAGGAAATTTTCAGGTGGTACGCTTGTCATTTGTCATGGGTTACTTGCGTGAGATTTTCTGAACTCTTGTACATAAAAAATATCCAATAAAAGCAAAATAAGTGTTGAATAGGACTTAAGAGTGAAGATAAGTTCCATTACTCCTTATGATGATATTTTAATCACAGGCAAACACCAACAAGTTTTTGCACTAAAGACTATAAATGTGTAAATTTTATCTATAATGATTAACTGAGTTTGTACTAATATTTTATCTGTATGTTTGTAGACCTATGGGTAATAACATGTTTGTTTGTAGACCTATGGGTAATAAATAAAGCTGGAAATTAGTACAATTTTAATCTTTTTATTTCTCCTTCATTATAAACATGTTATAAATTAACAACTACCAACAATTACGCATTCAGTTTTCTAGGGAATTTAATTCAAAAAGCCTGTGAACACTATTAGAAGAGTAAAAATTATACGCTTATTAAGTTATTTTGGTCTAGTGGTACGCCAAAATTTCTTATAAAGTCAAGTGGTACGCAGGTGCAAAAAGGTTGGGAACCCCTGCCTTAGCATGCAAAAAAATTGATTGTGCATGTTGTAGTTTAATTGCCAATTTTTTTGTAGCTATATTAATTGTAATTGTATCGATGCATTACACTAGAGGTTTGAAATCATCAATAACTGATGAATCAGATTACTTTAGGAGAAAAACTAGAGCTATAAAATTTTGAAAGACTATTTATAGACAATGACAACCATAATTTGAAACACTCTTATGAATTGAAGAGTAAAAAAAAAATTCTAAAGAGTTTATTGAAATTTTTTTTAATACTTAACTACACTTATAGTAACTTTTACTTCAAATATCTATTTTCTTTGAGATGCTAAATTGTTTTTATAACTAGCTATTTTTTGTTTTAAAAAGCCTGAAAAATTAAAGTAATTCATACTATTATTTTTTATCTTTCTGCAGGACCCAAAGCTAAACAACTAGAAGGAGACGAATGCCCACTCCACGTTAAGCACCCTTCGACAGGAGAAGAATTCGCTCTAGGCTGCGGAGTTTGCCGCAACGCTCACACATTTTGAGTCCTTGCTATTCGCCAATTTTCCAATGATTCTCTACTACTATCAATCAGCTGTATATTATGCTACCCAGTGCCACTTCTGTAAATTTATGAACTTTGTACATAATTTGTAAATTATGATTTTTTTTCTACGACTTTTTCATCCATCCTGTTCCTGTGATGAATTTTGGTTACGATCCGGGTTTCATGTTAACCTCAAGCATTGAAGAATCTGTTTAACGTTTTCTTACTTTGAGATGGAAGAATGCCAAATGGTTGTACTTGATAAAAAAAAAGTGAGAAGCATGTATTGATCTGATATAAATGAGAATTTGTATGTTCCTATGACTTTTTTGCTGTTAAGATAAATGAATGCTGAGCAAGAATTTTATAAGTTTAAATACATTCTGGAATTCTTCTTTGAACTTGTATTCTTAACTAGTTCGAGAGAAATGATACTAATTTGTCCAATATGTTAAAATTTGGTGTTAAATATTATTGTTTATTAAATGCCATATACAATCTGATTGTTTAGTTATTGGAAGTAATGTTGTATTTAGTCTATATTATTTTTTCAAAAACTTATTAAAATTCAAATGTTATTGAGGCATTATTAGGTTCTTGAATGACTGTACAGACAATGTCGATGAATGCTATTAATATTTTTTGAATTTTGATTTGCAAATAAAGATGTTATAAAATATGTGTGCTTGTTGAGTTTAGTAGTTCCTAGATACATTTTTGTAATAAATACACCCTGTCATTCATTTATGAAGTAGAATAACATCTACTTCATAGGAGATCATACCATTTCTGTAGTTAATTCTCAAAAGGAGATCGATAGGACGTCCAGATCTGTATTAATTCATATATTAAATATTCAAAGTAGTCAAACGTAAGCCATTTCGACTGTTTAACCCTTTCAGTCCCAATGACAATTTGTCATTATAATTGTAGATTTTTTTTTTCTGATCATCTATAGCCATTTATGATATCAAAAAGCACATAATTCGATTCTTCAACCTTTTTTCCAATGGAAAATATTTGTTATTAATCTCGATATGTCAGCACTATTATTTTTTTAAAATTATGATTAGAAACATAATGATGCCAAATGGCATCACTGGGACTGAAAGGGTGGTTAAAGAGGGTCAAGAAAGGCCGCCAAATGACACAGAACCTCTCACCTCGAGGGCTTATTAGAAAGTGTCAGCATTTTTAATGGTTGTGAGAAGACTGGATCAGAAGTCAAAACAAATTCTGCGTCTGCAATTTATCTGGGAAAGAATGTATTGAGGCCTATTAGAATGTGGGAACTGTACGATGAATCGGCAAGATATTAATGATATAAAAAATATTGGGGAAAAATACTAGAATACTTTATCTTCGGGAATCTAAAATCATGACCATAAAACTATTCTGCTAAGCTATCATCAACAGGTCTCTAATTTTCTATTTTATTAAATTTTTATTCAGTTTATTTTTGACTTCTATAATGTTTCCTTTTTAAAGTATTCATGTCTAGTGCGCAACAAAAATTGGAAAAAATCAATAACTTTGTTGTCATTGATATGATTGATTAAACATATACTTATCCTAGGTTTGTGTGTTATTGCTCGAGATATAACCATAAATCACACATGGTCTATGATGAAAAGGCCAAGATATTAGATGTTGCAAGCTTAGAGAAGCAAATTTCTCAATTTGTTACCTTGGCTCTTTGATAATAAAGGGGTATTTATATGACATACGATTAGGGCATCTATATTTCAAAGACGGGAAAAACCCCAATTGGCTAGTAATGGATACATTATATATTTGTTGGATGACATATAGTTTGGATTTCTAGAGACTGTTTTGAGGTTTATAGAAAAAGAAAGACAAACGAACAATTCTTTTTTTTTATTTTACGCTTCAATTAAAGCAACAAAGAGGGTATGTTGCACCAAAAATTAATGTCAATTTGCTGGTTGCAAGAATGATAATCGATTTCACTAAACACTTGCCCAAAGTTGTAACACAGTTTTCATTTTTCACATGCATCTACGTTTCGTAAAATTTTGCAACATTATTTGTAGCCAGAAATCTGATAGCAATTTTTGATGGAACATGTGTTTCTTTATTTTTACAGTGAGGGATAGAACGAAAATTACAACACGAAAGAGGATGTTTGTCGTCGCTAAGATGATAAGGAATATTGGAACAAAATATACATACATAACTAGTTGGTGACTCGAAATAAAATGTTTATTATTTTTTTTGCTCAATTATTGGGAATCACACGTGATCCGAGTGTTTTCCTTACGTCAGCAAAACCTTGAGTTCTTTGAGGAATTGTGAAAATTGTGTGAAATAAAAAAAAATCTTCAATGTGTTCAGATATTGCAATTTGATCCCGGAACACAAAATTCAGACAAGGCATTTTTAACCCTGAAGGCAAGTCGCTACCAAAAATCAACCGACATTGAAAAATAAACTCCAAATACCCTTTCTTCAAAAGACATTTCTTCCTTTATTTTATTTTGGCTTTTTTTCCAAAGCCATAAACTTACGTTACTCCGACTTTGAGCATTGTCGACGCAATGTTTCACGTCCACTTTTATGTCCCGATTTTTTACCGTCCGCTCCGGGCGAGTCCATTTCACTGATCAATGTCTTTCTCCATAAAGATTGCAGGGGAGAGGAAGTGGCCCGGGCTCTCATTTCGGGCCCTGAATTCCCCGGGGACGAAAATTTCTGGTTCAAATGGTGATTTTTCACGGATACTTCGAGAGTCACCTTATGACAGAGATGTCGTTTTTTCTTCAGGAAATGCCACATTAAGTTGGAAATGTAGATAGTTATTTTATATATTGTCATAATGGGGTATTGACAACGCTTTGGGTATATCCTAAGGGAAATACATAGGAATTGTTGGAATTTTGTATCACGTTTGGTGCTTCTATGACTGGATGAGCGGTTTAGAACTATAGTTTTGTACACTGTTAAAAATTTTGTGCTTGCTTTCACCATAATAATGGTTCCTAGTAACTGCAACGGCTGCGTGGTGAAATGTTTCACCATATTTCCGGTATTCACTCGAACCATTATGGTGAAAGCACGCACAACATTTTTAACAGTGTACCGCTCAATAATATTATTTTAAAAAAAATTTAGAAAAATGCCAACTGAGTGGAGCGGGTTCGAGTCACGGTAAGGCATAGGTGCTTTTCTTTGGGTTAACCTAAAGAATCGTGGCCGGATATTTTACGCCAAATATGGGAACCCCGACTTATTGGTATTGTGGCAACCTTTGGCGAAATTAGCACTGGGCTGGGAAAGTTTCTTATGTCACACGTTATCTCGATAGTGCGGTCATTCATTGGCTGTTTAGGCACGCGTCGGAGTTTGTTGTCATTCGACCTGGCGATATTTTGAAAAGACACCAAGACCGGCCACGATTCCTTAGTTAAACCAAGGGGCTGTGCAATGTGCGTGCGAATGAGTGTGTGTAAGAGGAAACGATGGCAGCATAATGGTTGCTTTCTTACAAATTGCCATTAGTTTCCCCCCATATCCTAGCATTAAAAAATCTTGATGTTAACCGATAGTTATTATGAAAGAACTGAATATTAGAATTTTCAGTGGTTAATATTATTCCTTTTTAAAGATTTGAACGATATATCACATTTATATCAGAATTGATATATTTTTATGATCTATGAGACACTAGGTTAGTTTACCTAGGAGAGAAGCCCTGGTCTTGAACTAAGTCAGACTTGGTTACAAGGGTACCAGCATAAATGTTTGGTCACTTGAGAATAGACCTCAATGTAATAATATATGGCTTAAAATGATAATTTTCACTTAACTTCCTAGTTAAAACAGTAAAAATATACTTTATATGATACCCAAAAGGAATTCTTGAAGAATTTTTAAATAAAAAAATCGTTTTGACTGTTTAAATTATTTTTCATTTATTAAAAGCCTCCAAATTTGAAATTTATTTCTTCTCCCAAAAAATAATTGACCAGAGAAGGAGATATTAAACTTCTACTGACAAGCACATAGGGTTAAAATTTATTAAATTAGATATCATTTAATAACTTTAATAATATGAGTATGTAATGTAATGCAGATCTTGCATGATTTACAACACTTAATAGTCAACCTTATTAAAACGTTACTTTTACGTTTTATTGCACAGTCTCTTAAATGATGTTATAAACGGATTATACTGTGTAGCGGCTTCGATAACTCATTGTCTTCCCAAAAGGATCCTCAGGGTGGAGATGAGTTATCTCGGCTTATATACTACTACAGGGTGTTCCATAATTGACCGGAATAGTATAGGACGCAATTCCTAAATATTTACCCGGCCCCCGCCAATGAAAAACGGCTAACTAATTGGCCGCCCTTTCGGTCGTGCATGAAATCTTGCACTGGAGCTACACAAGAATGTAGTACTTTTAGTTTGGTTTGTTTGAATTTACATCTGATAAAAATTACAGGTTCAACTAGTTTTCAAAAAAAAAAAATTAGGATGCTGTTCATTTTGATAGGTTGTTGCATTATTGTTAAAAAAAACTTGATGTTGACCATCAGTTTAAACATAACAATTATTGTATTTTTCATATTTATGCTGGGTAGGTATGTACATATATATTCCGGCTTGTGTGCATGATCAGAGACCCGCTTATTGGTTGGTTGGTTGGTGGACATATATTTTCAGGCTTGTGTGCTTGGTCGCAAGGACCCGCTTATAAACCATCGTCAAGTAGGACAGCACAAGACACACACAAACACTTATGACAGATGTTGCCATCTGTCGCCACCTCCGCAATTTAGACATGTCCCTGAAGGGTAGGGAAATTTTCTCCATTGACCTGTACCCATGGTGAACTGCGCAATGACCGCCCACAGGACTTTCGGACCCAACAGATTTTACGAGCACGTACTCCGCATATACTCGACAAACACAAACATCCATGCCTGAACGGGATTCGAACCCGGACCCAGCAGCTCCAGAGGCACCCGCTTATAAGATTTCGTCAAGTAAGACAACCACAGAAGGACTTATTACTGACAGAGAAAGGAAGTACACCCAGGGCGAAGGCGGGAATCGCACCCGTTACAGCGCGCAGACTGCTAGCGTAATTGTCTGCGATCCAAACCATTACAACATCCGGGCACCTGCTTATTTATATTAATAAAAGGAAAAAAATAGTAAACAGCACAAAGAAGGAGGGTTTGTATGGCTTAACGGTGCATGTATGTGTAGTGGTTCTGCTATTGTTTTTTATGGGTCGATCCTAAAAAAGAATCGACCCTTCAAAAATTTGTTCATGTGTTTGCAAATAAAGTTGAAAACAAACGAAAATATAGGGTGGGTGAAATTATGTGTTTACTCATACTACGATATTTTCTACATATCCGCCATTAGCAGCAATAACGTGACGCAGTCTTAGAGCAAAATTACCGGCCGCCTGTTTGAAAATTTCTGGTGGGATGGCGTCACATGCAGCAGAGATGTATTGCTTTAGTTCCTCAATTGTTTCGGGATTGCGACGGTACACTTGATCTTTTAAATATCCCCACAGAAAGAAATCACAGGGGGTCAAGTCTGGTGAAAGAGGAGGCCAATCCATACCACTTCCTGTATGTGTGGGATAGTCCAATGCAATCACACGGTTATTGAAATGTTCGCTCAAGAAATTAAACACGTCGGCCGTGCGATGGGGTCGGGCACCGTCTTGCATGAACCACGAAGTGCTTTCAGCGTCATCTAAGGCATTTTGAATCGCCACAAATTCACGAAGAATCTCTAGGTAGCGGAGGGCAGTAATAGTTCCGGTTCTGAAAAAGGGGCCAATGAGTCCTTTGGACGAAATGGCGGCCCAAACCATTACTTTTGGTGGATGCAGAGATGATGGAACTGCAACATGGGGGTTTTCTGTTCCCCATATGCGCCAGTTCTGTTTATTAACGTAGCCATCCAGCTGAAAGTAGGCTTCATCCGAAAACCAAATGTTGTCTACATTTATATCACCAACATCAATCATTTGCACCATATCGTTAGCGAATGTCTCCCGTGAATTAATTGAAGCAGCGGTGAGAGGTTGCCGAGTTTGAATTCTGTATGGAAACATGTGCAAGCCCTGCCGCATGAGACGATACGTCGACGTTGGCTTGATTTGAACCGTAGTTGCAACACGGCGGACGGATATACAAGGCTGCTTTCGTATTACTGTTTCCACCAGCTGAGCATTAGCAGTGGTTGTTTGCGAAAATCTTCTCCCGACAAATCCAGCTCTCTCATCATTCACGTTCCCAGTTCGTTGAAATTTTTCAAACAGCATCCTTATTGTGTCGAATTTTGGTCCTTTGGTAACATTAAACTTCTTTTTGAAACTCCGTTTTGTTGCATTAACATTGTGTTCTAGGCGGTGAAATTCCAACACCAAAAAAATCCTCTCCTCTAAAGAATAAACCATATCTTCACAGCAAGCTGGAGATTAATGAAAAGCACACGCTTTCAGCAGAAAGGCGATTTAAATATTCCCCGACTCCTCGCGACACTTTTCCCATCAGCCAATCAGGTGAATCTGGTGACTGTTCGCTACACTGACGTCATGGTTCTGTTTTGTTGAAGCCAAATGTTCATGTCATATTGAGCCAAGTTGCCAAGCTGTAGTTTATTTATTTTACAAGCACGACATTTTGATTTTCAATCAGAAGTATAATTAGTATTTGACAAAAAGTGGAAATAGAAATATTTTTTTGACATTTGTTCTTATTTTTTCGATAAAAAATGTGGAAAAGTCGTTTTTTTTTACAAAAAATTGTTACTTAGAGCCCATTTTCCACACAAGATTTATTTATATATCTTAGACAAAAATCATTTAGCACAGCTTTTAGTTCAATTTTAAGTGTTATAAATAAGCAATTTTTATGGATTTTCTTTCTTAAATTCAATTTATATACATAAAAGGCAAAGTCCTAACTCACTGATTGACTCACTCAACGCCTAGCCAAAATTACTGAAGGTACAGCTACCAAATTTTATTAAAATATTCTTTTTATGTCGTAGGTGTCACTTGAATAGCGATTATAATTTACCGATGGAGTACTGGCCAGTGGGGAAGGGATCAATTGGTATAAAATAATTGTTTACATAAAAAAAATATCCGTTATTAAGGGTACACCCGTGCAACGCCGGGTTTATAAAGCTAGTACTTTTATATATCATTTGCAATAAGTAAAGTAGATGGGTAAAATTGCCTCTTTTGTTCTAAATGTGAAAGCTAAACTTTATATCACCCTTTAATTTAATTTTGAAAAAAAAAATTGGGTAGTACCCTTTACAGCGCGCGGACTGCTAGCGATATGGCCTGCGATCCAAACCCCTCGGCCATCGATCCCCACATGACACCCTAAATTGTCTCCGTGTTGGTAGATGGTGCGATTGGTAGGTTCAGTCTCTACCCTACTATGGAACTAATTGGTCCCAACACATGCACATTTCGACAAACTGTACACTTCTATCGCAAAACGTTTAGCTCCTTCCAATTTTCAAACATCCAGCTCGAATTTGAAACACACCAAATTATTTAAATCGAAATCCAAACACAAAAATTCCATTTTCGTAGTTATTAATCATTTTTAGCTGTTTTAGGAACTGTGATGTAACAGAATCTGCAAATTGTAAAATTACTAGGCAATATGTCGATTCAACCAAACCGAACTCAAAACAAATGCATCCCTTCGTCAACACATTCTCGTGCTGCCCTAGTTCAAGTATGCAACCACGACCAAAACCCGTGATCAATTGGCTTTTTACTATTTTTCGGAGGGGCCGGCTCAATATTTCGGAATTGCATCAATTCCTATTCCGGTCAATTATGAAACACCCTGTATGAACGATGTAATTGGAAATAGTGGTAGGAACGTGGGCGGTAAATCAGCGCCACCTAGCCGTTGATGGAATATTGAGGTTGCGTGTGTGGTAATCGCCACACCACTCCCCTCCTAGAAACAACGTGGTAAGGGACCGTGCGCAAGTTGCTTCGCTGTGCGTTGTGCTGCGTTGAGTTGAGAGAGAGAGAGTGTGCCACCGTTGAGTTGAGGAGTTGCGTGCAGCGTTGAGTGCATTAGCAGCGAGAGAGCAGCAACCCTGGTTGAGCGCATTGTAGCAGGAGCGTCGTAGGAGTGGGTGACGATCACGTCCTTGGGTCACCACTGTAGCGGCTTCGATAACTCATTGTCTTCCCAAAAGGATCCTCAGGGTGGAGATGAGTTATCTCGGCTTATATACTACTATGAACGATGTAATTGGAAATAGTGGTAGGAACGTGGGCGGTAAATCAGCGCCACCTAGCCGTTGATGGAATATTGAGGTTGCGTGTGTGGTAATCGCCACACCTGTATCAAAAATCTGAGTTTTCCATATTTTTTTAGGAAATTGAAATGCTTAAAAATCTTGATGTATTAGTAAGGTTTAAAAAAAAATAATGCTCTGGGTGGATAGAGAGAGGGTTTTTAAATCTAAAAGGTTGTCTTTTTTAATTCTCATAGGTCCTAACAAATTATAAATTATCGAAAGCTTTCCTTTATATTGTAATTCTTTAAACGGACTCAATTGTCTAACAAAATTTTTTTAAAAAATATTTATTTTTTAAAAAGAATCTATGGAACATCTTTAATACCCAATTAAGGTAATGGTTTAATGGTTAATCAATTAATGTTCATGGAAACTTGGTAAAGCGAGTTATAAAGAATTAATAGGGTTATGAGCAAGATACATCAGTCCCCAGTTTTAATACTAAGTAAGAATTTATAACAATTGAATTTTATTTTCTTTTTGTTCACAAAATTAATTCTAGCTATCTCATCTTCAAATTGGATTAGTTGAATCTAGTAAAGTGTTAATTCTTCTTAAATGTATTATAAAAATTATTGAGTTAAAATAAATTTCGGCAAAAAATTACCCAACAATGATTTACTTGCATTTGATTTTTTTTTTTTTTTTGCATAAATGCAACCGTTTCGGAATTTAGTTTCAAAGGATTGTATAGGAATAATAATATCTGAATATACCGTAAATTGAAACTTTTTATTTCTATAGTAAACGAATTACATTCACAAATTAATATTTACAATTTAAGTACAATACATCAAACAGACAGAAGTGATACAATTCGGATTTGAAACATAGAATATACAAAAATACAGCCCACACTCTCTAATCTGAAGGTTCTGTTGGTGAACCAAAGTTCTTGTTTCATACAATATCCACGAACCAGAGCATCTTATCGATGTTCCAAAGTTAACTACAAGGAAAAGCCTTCAAATAGGGAAGACATGCAGATAAAAGCTTACTATTCCATACCGAAGACTGCTACCATAAAACAGGTACTCTATAGTGTGATGTATTTAAATATAAATAAAAAAAACCTTATACTACTTCAGTTCAGAGAGTATGGACTGAGTTTGTATTACAACCAAGTTAATTACTCATACAATACATACAACAATTATATTGTTTTGTATATTTGTAATCCCTTTAATTAAATTTAGTAGGGTGAAAAACATTTTTTGTGTGGAAAATATACACAGTATATAAAATAAATAGCAAATTTTACTTGGGTATTTAGAAAAAATGGAACTTTTACAAATTACAAAACAATTTATTTTTGTTATGATCTATTCTTCAAACAATGTATCACAAAGATATATTTTCATACACCATAAAATTCAATTTTTTTTTTACTGCATACAATGCAATATTTTTTGAAAGAAATTTTTTGACACACTTTCCTAGTATCGCTATCAGCACATAAAGCTCAATACATTTTTCCACTCACTGGTATATTTAAAATTGTTGAATTATTTTAGATTAAAAATAATTGAAAAATAATATATTTTTACGGTATAAAATATGTATTTTCAACCAAAAATATACAGTGGCAAAAAACTGCACTTCGTAGCTTTAAATAGGGTTTAATACTTTTTAAAAATAAAATATTTATTTAAGATGAAACAATTTTCCAAAATTTTACTTATTTTTATTTCATTATATAATATTATATAACCTTAAAATATTGAATATCACATGTCCCGTTTGAGTTTATGAAAAAACTTCCATGATTCTTCGAATTAAATTTGTAAATTTTAGAAGGTTTTTAAATGTCAACAAATGTTAATAAATAGTAACAATAGTGTATATATTTCTCCAAGAAATGATAAAAATGAAAAGCTGTATAATTAAAATTGAAACTTTTTTAAACAGCGCTTAAAAATACTATAGGCCTCACTTATTATTTGGGCTTTCCATTAATACACATGGACTATTTAACCACATAGATTTCACTTTATATCAATATTTATAAATTAAAACTTTAAAAAAGAAAATAAAACTTAATACATCAAATTTTTCTATAGTATTAATTTTTTTTAAAAAACAATGTTATCATAAACATGTTAACAATAACCTATCAAACATCTGTAACCTACAATTTCATTTAAATACCTCCTGAAATACAAATATCACATATCCCCAATAAATGCTAATTTCTCAAAATTAATTTTTCTACACAACTCCTAAGAAAATCTCAAGGAAACGTTAAAAACTATAAAGAAATATCTCAATAACTTATCACTTAATCACAAGCTATTAAAATCCAAAAACCTTTTAAAACATCATAACATGACTATATATATAACTAACAATATAATTCCAAAAACACTGGCATTAACCAAATCCCAGTAATCTTGCTTATATCCTCTCGAATGACGAATATTTTACATAAAAAAAAAACTGCTAAAAATGTTTTTGGCACAAAATTTTCAAATAAACAATGCTTTTTAAACTGCTGAGGACAGTAACAATGAATTGCACCGTTTTTGCTTTGAAATAATTAGTCCTTTCCAGTATGTTTTCTTATAAATGAAAGCAAGTGAGTGCTTGTAACAGTGTCGCAAGTTATTACCCTAATTATTACTGCAGTTTACTTGCCCACAGCAGATTTATACATAATAGATATTGGGTACACAATTAGTAAAAATTATTTTATAATAATATATTTTTTTAACATTAAGATGTTTAAAAACAGTTTCAAATGTTTTTTCAGCAAAGAATATTAAGTACTAGGGTCACTTTTCGCCAGAGTTTTCCATATAATAAAATCAATAATAAAAGATCTACAATTTGTTAAGAAATAATAAAATTTTATGTCTGCATGAAATATGAATTTATAATTAATTTAAAAACTTAAAAAAAATGAAGTTGCACTATTTTTCTAAAGGCTTTTTTTTGTACATTATATTTGAATTTGAACACCAAATTTTGATTATCTAATGATCCCAGATAGAAAAAAAAAATTTGATTGTATAAATATAAGTACAAGTTAATAATATAAGTACACTAATAATATAAGTAAATAAAGTATGATAAATGCTTGGTAGATTTTTTACAGAATAATTCCAAATTACAAAATTCCACACAATTAAATTTGCTTTAATGTACAAATGCAAAGATAAATATTATAAATCTTAAGTGTAAAACAACAACACAACATTTTCAGGATTTCCTAAAGAATTGTTATAAAAAAACCCTCACTTTACAAATCCTGAATTTTTATAACAGATAAAACAAACAAAAATAACAGATCATTTCAGTGTACAAACTCAACATTTGACATAAAAATAAATGCAATAAATATTTGGTGTTGTAATAAATCTAAAGATAATAGATCACAACATGAATTGAAAAGAGGCATATCAGACAAATATAAGTTTTCAAGTAAAAAAAAACTAAAATATCGGAAATTTATAGAAGCATGAGCGATTGAAACTAATCTTACATTGATCACCATATCAGTTGGAATAGATTTTAGTTTATCTTTTATAAAATGAAAATCAATAAAAAATTCTCCTGAAAAATTGTCTTTTCGGAAAAATGCAGGAAATTTGAAGCAATTGACATTAATTTTAAGTAGATCACCATATCAGTTGGTGTACACATTTAGTAGATCTTTTATCATTCCATAATGAAAAACAATGAATAAAACAATTTGTTCCTGAATAAATAACTTTTCGAAAAAAATATTAGAAATGTGAAGCGATTAAACCTGATCCTTGTATCAGATGGTATACATTTAGTAAACCTTTTATTTTTCTATAATGAAAAGCAATAGATAATAAAAAATTATCCTGAAAAATTATCTTTTGACCGATTTGCCTCTTTTTCGTAGACAGTGTGACGTGGTGCATACTTGCAGTTGGAGATTACCCATAAATCAATTACAAATAAAATAATAATGTAATGAATGAAAAAGTCAAACACTTTACATAAATGAAGCAGCTTCTCCAACTGGAACTTCAACCACAGCTTCTACTCTTTCTATAAATAAAAAAAAAGAACAATTACACATGATAGTCCATTATCCAAATACTTATATTAATTATACAGTATAACTCGTCTCATTAACATAAATTTTATTTTTTTTACTGGCCGCTATTTTAAGATTCTTGGCTCAAATTGGGGAATTCTCCCTCTTTGACATCAATCTATACTCATCAAGAAGATTGCCATTTAGTTGAATTATTGTTGCACTAGAGCTACACGAAGGCTATTGGCGACAGGCGTCATATTTTAAAACCACAACCAAGTGACGAGCTGACACCTCAGTAGGCACCCAACGCAACTGTTAAGGGCGAAATCGCATGCAACTTGGAATACAACTTGGAAGCACTCCCTTTATTATTATCCCGATATTATTATTACGGAGACATTTTGGCTGCAAGGGACGTTTATAGCTCGGCAGTTATTTTGCTGATGCCCGAACCCGAACCTTTCACATGCTAGGTGGATGCCTGAGCGACTGGGCTCCCTAGCCCCAAGAAGATCGCAAGCTCACTCACTTGTTTTTCACACTCATGGATATCTACAGTTTTCTCATGGACACGACACTAACCAGTATAATTCATTTAGAGCGGCATTCAAAGACCATAATGTTATTAACTTTACAAACGAGTAAATAAGGTTGAATATTACATGCAAAAAATCCTGTAAAATAAGTACTATCAGGGATGTCACCCTTTATAATAAAAACAAATCAAGGACTTTTTAAGGATATATTTCTCTATTTTCAAGGACGGAATATTTGAACATACAACACCTAAATTTCACTATTATGAAATTTAGGTGTTGTATGTTCAAATAAAATAATAGTTTTTAAATATTGATTGAGAAAACCAATAAGAGCTCTCTAACTTTCAAATGAACTTAAATATGTGTTCACTTGCACCAGAAGCCTTAGAAGACGACATTTGAAAACTTCTGTTGATGTTTGATGACACAGTTAAATCAACACTATCAAAGTTATCTCTAAGCACAAGAGTATTATGTGAGAAATTAGTGATGTCATCGGAAGGGAGGAAGGAAAAAAGGTTGTTTCAAGAAAAATTAGTCAGCCCCAAAAAAATTAAGGACTTTTCAAGGTTGATATTGTTTTTCAAGCACTTTCAAGCACTTTCAAAACCTTGAAAATCAATGTTTATTTTTAAGCACTTTTCAAGGACCATGTCAACCCTGACTATGTACTCATATATTGTAAATTTAAGTTATAAAATAACATCTATTGAATAAAATTTAACCCAATGTACTATTGGAATTGAATTAAAGTAATTTTTAAATAGTTGTGAAAGGACAAATTTAGAAAAAATTTTCTTTAAGAAGGCATTTAGGATATCATATAACCCTATATTTCTAGCGTTATAACAGAGAAGTAAATAAAAAAGTATTGTTATAAGCAAGATATCGTAAGATTAAGGTATATGGGCAATTCAAGTACCAAACGTTTATAGCATTATAAATAAGTTATTGTTGTAAACGCGGCCTTTGCAACAGATTTGACAGTAAAAACTACATAAACTATTATTTAATTAAATCTATATTTAAAGTAGACAATATGCTTAGATTAAAAAAATATTGCAATTAAAATTAAAGTTTGGCCCTTTCCAATCTTAAAAGTCCTCCTTAGAAATTTTGGTTCTTATGGTTAAATAGTAAAGTATCTGCCTTACAATTATTATTGCCTGTATATGTTGAAATTAAAACGTTAAAAACACACACACACACACTCATTGAGTCGAGGCCTAGTTTCTAAATATTTTTAATCGAAAATAATTGTTAAATTCAACAAGAAAACAGAAGGAAAAACATGGGGTAGATTAAACATGTCCAAATTAAGTAAAATATAATGTGTTTGTGTTTTTTTTCACTTTAAACAACAGCTAATTTATACACATCCACACACCATTTCCTTAGAATATCAGAAATAATAAAATGAAAGTGAAAAAGATTTGTAGCAATCGAAAAAATTCATAAATTTTAAGTTAGCAATAATACTTACGTTTTACAAGGAACCTCAAAAGAACATAAAATAAAATATTGATGAGGCAATAGGTAAAGGAAATGATGCCAGCCCAGAAAAATGTGAAAACTCCACCGTACATCTGCATTGACATGCCACCAAAAAGATTTCCAAACATCATGCCTAAAATTACAAAACACCTCATTAGCAAGATTTCATGATCATCATGACACATTAAGATAGATTACTATTGATAAAAAACACTACTTTTAGGAGCATGCGATGGGGAAAAAACTTTCTAGGATTTAAAAAAAAAAGAGAATATTTCATTAAAAAACATTTTACAATAATAAGTTAAATAATATAGACATCGAACGGAACATATTATAAAAGCATCCAAAGCTTTTTTTGATAAAACAGTATTTTTGTACAATTTATGAAAAAAAGATCTATAGAAGAGAGGTACATGAACTGGGAAAGTTTTACCGAGAAGAAAAAATAGATTGTTCAACAAAAATTTTTTTAGGTCATGTTACTTTTAAAGCCCTTAGTATATTTCTTATTTAAGAGTATTTTCCAAATCACTTAAAAAAACTAATTTTTTTCCCATGAAGTGTAGTATCTCTCTATTATTACAATAAAAAAATAAAGTTATGGACCTTACTTATTATTTGGGCTTTCCATTTATACGCATGTACAATCTAACCACATAGATTTCATTTAGATATCAATATTTGTAAATTATTAATATAGGCATCCAAAGCAACATTTTATAATAATGTTACATTATATAGGCATTGAAAGCTTTTTGATAAAGAAATAAGACAGTATTTTTTAAACAAATTTATGAAAAAAAAAAAGATATATAGAAGAAAGATATATGAACTGGGAAAGTTTTACCAAGAAAAAAAAATTATTTGTTCAACAAAATTTGGTTTAGGTCATGTTATTTTTAAGGCTCTTAGTATAATTCTTACACAAAGTCACTTAAAAAACTAATTCTATATTACTATTAAAACTACTCCATTATCTATTATTACGATAACAAATAAAGTTAAGGGGGAATGGGAGATGGGTCTCCAAACCAAAGTGTATCTGAGTAAATCCAATGGAAATAAATAATTTTCTAAGCAACATCACTTCTTAGAAAAGTATTTAGATTATTTTCTGTTTTATTTTCTGTTCTTAGAAAAATATTTGGACCGGTCAGAGAAGGAGAGGTGTGGGGAATTCGAAGTAATCTGGAGTTGAGAAAGCTATACAAGGAAAGGGATATCGTGGATATAATAAAAATCAAACGACTCCAATGGCTCGGACATCTTGAGCGGATGGGTGATGAAAGAGCGACAAGGAAAATCTTTAAAGGAAAGCCAGAGGGAAAGAGGAGAGCCGGACGCCCTAGAAAAAGATGGCTGGACGAGGCGGAAGAAGATCTGAGAAGAATTCAAGTTAAAAATTGGAGGGTCAAAGCCAAGGACCGGAAAAAGTGGCCCTGTGTGCTAAAGGAGGCCAAGGTCCTTCATGGACTGTAGTGCCGAGGAGTAAGTAAGTAAGCAACATCACACCAGCTATATGGAAAATTTTTACCGACTGTTTTTTTTTGTGTAATAAATATAGCTGGCTTACAGGGCTCCATAGTCAGACTTTTCCAAATTGGCACGAATATTTCCGTAAAAATATTTATTGAAAATTTACAAAAAAATATTTAAACCAATCATCAATTTTAAAAAGTGGTTTATATAGCACGTGCGAGCTGGCTACACATTTACCATATAAACAAAACGTTTGTAAAATTTTTTCAAAATAGCTGTATAAATGTAGCTAAAAAAATTATGTTATCCTTTGATTAGTACAGAGACACTTTGGTTTAGAAAACTACTCTGATCTCCCCCTTAAAAAGCAATAGTTTAATACGAACAAACAACGTAGTTACCAAATTCAAAAGCACTTCCCACCATTCCTTGCACAGTAACTTCAGTTCCAGGCAGGGAAGAAGTATGTGCAAAAGTCGCCATGGTTGCATAGAAAAGTCCGTAGGTGGGTCCTTGCAACAACTCTATGGGCAACACTAGCCAAGGGTTACGGAGGTACGAGTATGCGATGAAGCGGAGGCCGAAGCAGATGAAATTCAAACTCAGGATGTTGAAGGGCCCGAGGGTTGAAATAATTCTTCCAGCGAAAAAAAAGAACACCAATTCACCCAAGAAGCATTGGACTGCAGATACCAAGCCCAGGAGCCCACTGGTACCCCCTAAGTCCATCAGATGCCAGAAAAGTAGCGTCCACATCAGGGCGGTAAAAGCACCAATAACCAGGACGGACAGCATGAAAGCCATCATCTTGAACTGGCAGAAGACCTTCACAAAGTCCTTGCAGATACTCTGGGAGCATTTTAGGTTCTTGGTCTTCAGCCGGTTCACGATGCAGAGGTCGTAAATCAGGAGTATCACCTGCACCAGGGCGCCGGCCTGGTACGCCTTCAGAAACGAGTCACCGGACACCAGCTCATTCAGGTATCCCGCCAACGGGGAAAACAGACCCCAGCCGATCGTCCCCCACAGCCTCTGCCTCCCATACAAATGCCCATTCTCCCTCAACTCGTTGAAACATATGGCATCGGAGAAGGAGGAGACCACACCACCGAGGCTGACGCTCATGGTGGCGAAGATCAGGAAAAGCCAGAACTGATCGCTGCTGTATTCCGGCTCCTGCTTGCCTGTGTAGCACTCTTGGAGGACCGGCTCACAGGTAGAGCTACAGGTGAAAGTGAGGTTAACGAAGCAGAGCGTGTTCATGTTCTTGTCGTCCAACTTCATATTTTGGACGCTGAACAGTTGCGTCGAGTTGCTTTCTTTCCTCAGGTGAACCACTGTCTGCACCCGATGCAATGTCTGTTTCATGCACATCCTTTCCGTATGGTTCTTCTTCGTAGATGGCACATCCTGAAACGCGGTGCACTCGGAACACTGCATAATACACTGCAGAGGCTTGGAAGTCAAAATGTCCATCATGCAGTCCTGGCTAGGTTTGGACTTGAAGTACAGGTAAGTACCGGTGGCCATGCATCTGACCTCGCTGCTGATCATGTTGTGCTTACGAGGCACTGACACGGTCAGTGTTGAAGAGACCATCATCACCCCTATGAATATAAAGATCAGCATTTTCAGGTTGTCGAAGTAGTCGGCCACTGCTCCAAAGAAGGGCTTCAACACCATGGTGACCAGAGGCATGAAGGAATAGATGAAGCCCAGTGAAACGGCAGAGATGCCGATTTCTTTGGCATGTACGGGAAGGAAAGGAATGACGCATGCCATAGCTGAAATATAAAGTAACTTTATTCTTATGTATATTTAAATAGAACTTTAAAAAGATTTTCACTTAAAAATACATATTTTGCCTTAGAATCTGGGTGTATCAGATCAACACTGAACCCAATTCCTCTGAATGTGTGAATTTCCAAAATTTTTTTGAGGCAGTTATTTTGGAAGTGAGACATTCAGTTAGAAAAAATAAATACATATAGACAGGGCTAGAAAAACTCAAAAATTTTACCCGTCTTCCTTTGAAACTAACCTGTCAAACTATTTATTATATAAATAGCTTCAAACTACAAAATCACATTCTGGTATCATAATATTTATATAAGTTATGTTGTGCCCCTGCATTTTGAACTGTATTATTATCCTGTCATATAATATGGATTTTTTTTATCTGTTTGACAGTGTATTTAATAAATAAATTGCACAATGAATTAGTAGTTGCTAGGATTTCGTTATATAGAAATGCCAGAAATACTAGGTTACTAATAGTAACTAGCATTTCTTTTATGAAATACAAATTTAAATGAAAAAAGTCAAGTCTGGAATGTAAATGCTGAGCCTTTGTCAGACTCGACATATTTACCAGAACCTTTAGTTAGAAATATGTCAAAATCCTATTTGTCAAAAAAACATTAGTTTAACTATATTATAGTAATGAAGCTTTACACATATTATAGTTGAACCCCACCATAATAAACCCTTACACCCAACCTTATGTTTTACAATTCATTGAAGATATCAGACTTTAATTGGGTTGAAAGATTTACTGCAAAACATGGAGAATGGTCACAGCGGGATTTCTACTGCAGTAAAACAAATCTTGATACATGGCAGTTTTTTTAAAAATATGTCTCATAGTGGAGATTCATGATACCACTACAATTGAAGAGCTTTGTGCTTACATGCTTAGTGACAAAATGAAGAACATACTTAGTGACAAAATGGTGCAAATGAGAAAACAAGCTTTAAAGTTTATCGTTTGCACAAATCCATTAAAAACGGTAGCAAATGGTAAAATATATGATTAACTTTAAGTTTACGAAAAATTGGAAACTTGATATCTTTAAAGGAAGGAATAATAGATTCATGGGAGACAAAAATCTAAATTTTTTTTCAAAAATGCCACTTAGCACATTCTTCCACTAAGCTCTCCAATTGCGTTTAGAAAAAAATTATTAAAAAAACTTCATACCAGCATTTACATAAAAATAGTGCAATTTGACATTTCTGTAAGGAATGTTTTTAAGACAGGAGCAGTCCACCATGATGATCAATATAAAGTTCAATCTACAATGTAAAAAGTATTTTAAATAAAAAAAAAGTTAAAAAAATACATAAAACTTAATTCACACTTTGGCTAGGTAATAGAGGGAACAGCAAAGTCTGCACAAGCAAAAGAGAAATTTGCAGCATTAAACATTACAGAGCAGAAAGTTTTTAAGACAGTTTTTCTTTCCTTTTTTTTTGGAAAAATGAGTGAACACAACATTATTAGTTTATTAAAATACCTATGGTTTATTATTAATTTATAGTTATTTTTTTTTAAAAATCTATGGTAATTAAACTGTCAAAATGTATATTATTATCAAAATGTATTATTTTTTTGGGGGGAAAAATATACTGCTGAAACATACACAGGTAATGAATATAATGAAATAAGATGACAATGGATAATTTACAAGTTAAGAACTTAATAGAGTGTAAACTGAAGCTAATTGAAACTTAAATGCTATCCTGTTAATTTAAAGGGTTAATTAGTAGTAGTTTATAACAGAAATGCACCGTTTTTTTAAGTAAAGAAAACAAAACTATTTTGTCCCAGTTTCGCTTTTATCCTGGAAAAGATAAAATGAGTAATAACTACATGACTTAAAAAAATTCAAAACAATTTTAGCAAAAACTAGAATTGCTAGTGAAAAATTAGCGAATGATCATTTGACCCGCATCATAATAGATATCCCTGCATATGGGTTACATTGTTAAAATGAAACTACTTATGAATCAACATTCAGATTAGATTATCTTAAAGAATGAGGTAATAAAAATACCTGTTCTTTAAATCGATAAAAGGTAAACTTAAATGTACATAAAATTTAACATATAATACGCTTTATTGTCGTTATTGCACAATATAATACTGCAGTATGCGGCATGCGCCGATTTGATCCAAAATTGAAATGTTGAAAGGTGAAAATTGTAAACAAGAAAGACGTTTATTTGTAAAAAGTGGAGTTGTTTGAAAATTGCTGCATCGTTTATTTTTTATTCGACATGGATATACATGCATTGAAAAAAATTATATATTAATCAACTCTTCGTAAAAAATGTTATAATAAACTCAGCAAAAGAAAAAATTATTTTTTTCGATTTTTTGTCATCGAAATGTATAGAGCAGATCCATATGACGTATTCAGGAAAGCGGTGGATGCTGGGAAATTTGACGTTGCCCTGCAAGGAAGTGGTGAATTCTGGGTCATAATCCGTTTCAAATCAAACTTTAATGTATTATTTCTTGATACATTTAAGATGATTTGATTCTGTAGTATCATAAATTGCAGTAAAAAGGAAAAAGGCTGGATAGGTACAATATATATATTTTTTGCACTTTATTTTACTAAATAAAAATCAACCTCAGGAAACTTAATCAACAACAATAGCTCCATGTCAGTTGCAGAAGTCAATCTTTGGGCATTTGTAACTTTTTCCATATATAGCTCAAAAATAATAAAATTGATAAAATCCCATACATAACATATGAAACTAAATCATATGTTGATCATTCAAAGAGTTTCTAATTGCCCTGAGGAGGTATTTCCGACGTGTGGTATAGCTTTTCAAAGGCAAAGCCACAAAAAAAAAAAAAAAAAGTGTATGATTTTCCAACACTTTCTGAAAATCTATAACTACCCCCTTTCTCCCAAAAAATAGCCTAATGAATAATTTGTATTTTAATGCACTTATGGAAATTAAAAAAGTAACTCTGTTACAGTTACAGTTACTTAATATGAAAAGGAAAAGTAACGCGTTGCAGTCAGTTTTACAAAAAGTAACGAATCACAGTAACTTTTTCAAATTCAAAGTTATAAGAAAAATTGAAATTTAGCCATTATCTTCAAATCGGGGGGGGGGTGGGGGGGCGGTTATAAAAGTTCGATGTTGCCGACATGGTTTAACCTATACTAAATAAGTTATGATTAATAAAAAAAATCAAGGGCTTATTAATTTATTAATTAACTAAAATTGCTCGTTAATTATAATTAATTATATGAAAGGACACATTAATTATTATTAATTACAATTAATTTTTACGATAGATTAATTCATTCATTAAAATAATTTCAAATTTTATTCCTCCTAATGATTTAAAACTATTAACTTAAACGCAACTATAAACAATTAAATGCTGTTTAATTAATTTTATTTATTATATTAGCGAACAAAAAATGTGGTGAGTCTTGAGGAAATCTAAGGGGGCCTATTTAAATAAACGTTAATTAATAAATATAAGCCTAACATTATATTAGTCACTGCAAATAACATTACAAAATGATAACTATAAACAAAATAAATTAATAACATAAAACAACAACAAAAAAAATTAATAACATAAACGATGGCAAATCATCACTTACATTTTATTATTTGAAGACTTTCGTAATTCAAGGTACGTAATTCTCTTTTGCAAAATTAAGTAATTTGGTTATTAGAGAGTAACCAAAATTTATTTTTGAATCAAAATATCATGGATTTGATACAAAAAAGACAAAGAAATTAAATTACAAAAAATACCGGGCAGGGGTTTTAAGCATCAAGTGCGAGAAAGAATGACAGTATTATATAGCGAGTTAGATGTTTACTTTCGTGAAGAAGCTACGGACCACGCACTGTGCCTCACGTGTCACGCTCACTATGAGTTTGTCAACAACAGAATGGGGGGGGGGGGGGGGTCAAGGTATAGATAAGGAGCAGAGGGGTCCATCAAGATCATATTCCTCTAGACGAAAACGGAAATGAGTCTCCCTTGCTCGACAAGAAACGGTTTTCGTTCATTTTACGAGGAGTCAACTAATATGTGATAACCGGACATCCTTTAATGAGATTTATTGTGTAAAAAATTACTATTTTTAGAAAGTTGAATTTTTATAAGTATTTTTTTATTCAATAAGCTCTAATGTACGGTATTTTTTATATTAATAATACAAAATATTTTTATTTAATATTTAATTAATCATTTAGTATGTAGATGAAATACGAAATTTAGTTACTCAATAATATATAATTTCAAAAACATAAAAAAAAAAACTAACGTTATGGTTGAATTGACGTGATTTCTATCTATCCAAATAAAAATTATCCTGGCTAAGTAACCATAAAGTTACTATGCTGTTCCCAGCTAAAAAGATAAATTCAAAGGCTACTAGCAATATTAACTCTGATATAGAAACTTCTAAAAAATCGTAATTTTAGTACATTTTCATTCTACATAGTACATTTTCATTCTACAGCAGCCTCCCGAGCAGCATGGAGAAGAAAATGTGAAATGTTCCTTCAAAATTGGCAGCAGTCTTCAGAAAGTAACGGAAAAGTAACGGAATTTTCTGTTACTTCGTTACCGCTAAAAGTAACTAAGTTACAATTACAGTTACTTTCTGAAAAATGTAACGGCGTTACTCATCGTTACCTAAAAAAAGTAACTGTTACAAGTAACGGCGTTACAAATAACGCGTTACTCCAATCCCTGCAATGTGACATACGCTAAATTGTCATTCCAGAATGATTTGTATAACAACAATAATTTATTCTTCAAATGTTATCGTATTATTATAACTAGTAGTTTCTCTTACGATTGTTGATGTAGCAAGTGATTTAAATATATAAAAATTAACCATCAATGAAAACTAAATTGGTATACCATCTGTAGACAGAAGGCAGATGTAGACAGACGGTCAGAAAGTAGAAAAGACAAATATCTGATATCATAATTTTCTGACAAATAATAATAATTTTTACGATCCGATGAATAGAACCAAAGTTGGAAGGAGGTTACGGACGGACAGACGGACATTTCCAGCACTTTAAGGCTTACTTTTCTATTTTTTTTTTTATAATTCTTTCGAATTAAAATGAAAGGTAAGTAAGATAAAAATCTGGTTACAACTTCGCACTTGTGTTTGTTTCCGTAATATTTCTTAGAAGTTTATTTTTAGATGTTTTGGATGAACTAGGCCCAAATTTAAGATAACTTATATTGCGAGTGAATTGAAATTTCTTATTGCAGATTTTTCTTACTTTGAAGCAGCGAAAAACAAGACTTTTCTAAAAACGTGATATCTAATTAAGACAAGATAAATTTTTAAGCGACTTTTACTGCGTCATCGTTTGTCGTTCTATGAAGGTGAATTGCATTTAGTTAAGCTAAATTGATATTTATTCTATTGGTTACGTGTACGGCTTCCTATTTCTAGCTTTTTATCGGTATTTCCCTTTTTATTTATAAATAATTAAAAACAAATTTAGTAAGTAGGATTGACATAGTGGAGATCTTTGTCCGTCTGTACCATCTTCCAAATCCTGTTCATCTGCTTCCGATGTCTTTTTGAAAATGTATTTTTTCATTAAAAAGGTAAGACATCAGAGATCTATTTTTTAATACTTTTAGTCCCTCCGCTTTAAAACGGCCAATTTCACTCATCTGTGTTACTATTATTTTGTAGCAATAGAGATAAAATCGTGTCATTAGAAATGCACGACATCTTATCTCTTAAACTTTTGTCCACCATACTGTAAGAATTTCTGTGAGTATTAACCCTCTAATGCATGGATTTTTATTTTCATCCCAAAAAGATATATTTGTATCTTTAATACTCACACATTTTGGGAAAAATACGAAAAAAAATTTAACTGCATTAGAATTTAAATAATTTCAAATTAATTTTTTTTTCTACATGACAAAAACCAACTGCAAAATACCGATTTTGATAATAATGACTAGAAAACTACTAAAAATATTTCAAAATAACCCTTTTTAACTATGATTAATTTTTCAAAACAATTTATTAGTATATTTAGTACTAATATTCTTATTCTTTGAATACTGCCAAAAACGTAATTTCACAAAAGTTAATAACCTCACTCTTTAATTTTGAATACACTTTTACTATTGTCATCTATGAGGATTATTAGTAACTAAAACTTTTAAATGAAATGTAATACATGAAAAAAAACCACAGATTTGTCTTGGAAGAGCTCTAATTTAATAGAATAAAGTGGATTATGTTACTTGTTACCAAACGGTAACAGTATGCATTAGAGCAGTGGTTCCCAACCTTTTCTGTAACATCGCCCCCTTCTTTCAGTTGACTAACGCATATCGCCCCCCTTTAATTTTTATAATTTGTTCAATTATAATTTGAGTTAAAATGCAACTAATAAAGCAATTTTATAATTTCAAACACTTGCTACCATATATTAAAACAACCAAAGCAGCTTTATCCGGTTACTCTTAAATAAAATCGAAAAAATATAATGCTAATTTTTATTTAGATTTTTTTAATGAATGAAAGTGTGAAATAATTAACTAAGATCTTTAAACTCAACTCTGGAAAATTTAAGAGAGTTGACAATAAACATTAAAGAAAAAAATTAAATGTTGAAATCTTTTCAAGTCCATGCGCCAGTCTTTGAGGCAAATGTCCAATTGATTTCTTTGTTTAGTGAGGAGCTGGATAACAGAACCAACCCCTTTTTAACTAAATATATTGACGGAACGAGATGAGAGGTAGTTCAGCTTTTTACCACAGTTTATAATCAGTGTAAATAAGTTTCACGTAGGCTAATAACTCATAACCTCTCTACTTGAAATGAGTTTCGCCTCACAGTCGTACTCCAAATCTGAAAACTCCGTCTACAAAGAGTTATCAAGGTTATCACAACTTACAGATTCAAAAGGGAAGGGATCAACAATAGAATCAGGCATTTTTAACTTGGTCAAATCCTCAAATCTTGTAAGAATGTCAGTTTGAAATTGTCATGGTGATAAAAAAAAATTGGAATGGTATTACTGTACTATAGTACAGTATATTTTAATTTCCCCCCTTTGAATACTCATCGCCCACCTATCGCCCCCAAACTATTTATTGCCCCCTTGATAACACAAATCGCCCACTTGGGGGCGATCGCCCCAGGTTGGGAACCACTGCATTAGAGGGTTAAAGTCACAGGATAATTGAAAGAACGTGCTAAGTGACACCAGAAAAAAATGAAATTTTTGTGCCAATGAACATGTTATTCCCTCCTTTAAAGATAACAAAAAGATTCCCCTTTTTTAAAAAAAATAAATTTTAACTTAAGTATATTTTTTATCATTTGTAAGTGCCGCCGTTTATAACGTATGTAAGTTATAATGAAAAACTTCTAAGTTCTTTTCCTAGGTTTTCACCTTTTTATAACTAAGCTCTTCAATTGTCGTAGGTGGTTCCGACTTTTTTTTTCATTTTTTTAAAATTCCGTTGCTAACGTACTCGTTAGGGTTACTGGAATATCTGCGTATGAGGGTTGCGACATGACGCTCTCACCTGATTGGCTGGAGCATAGCCATGCTCCTGCATCACCTGAGCATAGCCATGCTCCAGAGATACGATATATGTTATTTTTTCCCCGTAGACATTACACGGTGACTCAGCGAAGCTCTAATAAATCGCATCTAAACGATATAATCAAAGGAACGTAGCCACTATTTGCTATTGATTTTGTTTTTAATGATCTATGTTCTTCAATATTTATTCTTTTTTGGATTAAAATTCTTAACAGTAAAGCTGTAATCCATGTTTTAATGCCGACGTGTGTCATTGCTATGGAATACAAAAGTTGTTTAAACTCGGGAAAAATGTATAAAGCTTTACTTTTTAATCTTTGTATTGTAAATTAAACATTATGTGGACTATTACATTTATAAAAATAGTATTTTTTTTTATCATTATACTACCAGAAAATGCCATTTTTAATGTCGAAGCTAACAGACGGTATTTGGCATGTCTTTGGCATGCGTTGGCGGAACAATAGTTGGCGGGGTAACGTAAACAAACAGCAAATCGAATTCATTGCTAACTTAAAAATTGAAAACATTCTTATTTCTTCCAAACTAATTAACAACATAATGTTTATATGTGCGAAACTGGAAAAATAACTATTTTTGTTTTATTGGCGAGTTTGGCTGAGCGATAACGATTTTAGCATGGCACACCTGCTAAGCTCCTTGTCGTTACCCTGTTCAGCATACAGTGTATTGAAGGTACCCTAGTACTCGTACAGTGACGAGCAAAAGTTTTAATCTAGCTTCCTAAACGTTAATACGGGATATTCTTTTCCAAGTCGAACACTGAAACATAGCGCTTTCACTATACATGTAAATAATCGACTGTTTATGACACGACAAATAAAGATAAATTTAAGAATAAAATTTTTTTATCAAATAATTGTATGCCTAATTAAAAAAAACCAACAACATATATTATCATTGGGGAGATAAAACCATTAACTGTGTATTTTCGTTCATGTTAAAGCAACAAATCAGTCAATCTTCAGATTATCTTACGTTCCTCTTTGTGATAATTTAAGGGGAACAAATAATTTTCTGTGCCGAATTACTTCGGTTGTATTAAGTATTTTTATAAACGGTTTTTAATGGTTTTTTATGTGATAAAAGTAGATGGCTTAAAAGTCTATTTTAATCCATTTTTAAAAATTAGTTCGAAGTTTTTTTGATTTCTAATTTATAGTTTTACAATAAAATATTCGAACCAATTTCAAAAAGTGGAACCACACAAATGACGAAAATTTAATCGAATTAAAACTGGTGAAGTTTAGTAAATAGCATTAGCAAAATCAAGGTTGCACGTAAATAACTGTAAATTAGAACACAGAGTAGACGACCCCCCCCCCCCGCATATTATAAGTAAAACCAAAACAACCAATGAAATCTCTAAAAATACAAGAGTAAAAACTGGAAAGTCTTCTGAAGCAACCAATACAGTCAAAGTTATTTGGATGCGAGAATTATTCTTCCCGTGACATTAAGAGGACTCACTTGGGAATTTCACATCTTAAAAATTGCAATGTTATTCCGATGGATAATATTCGCAAGTCAATTACCGCCACAATTTTATAAAAAGGTGACTAGTTTTTTGTATAATTGCAAAGAACGAAAGGAGTAGATTTCATAAAATTAATTTGTTTTGTGAAAATCACGCATATTTAGTATTTTTAATAACTTATGGAAGTTAGTAAAAAATGGAGTACGCATTAAGTTCTAACTTCAAAAAAATATTAAAAATACTAAATATGTGATTTTCACAAAACAAATTAATTTCATGAAATCTACTCCTTTTGTTCTTTACAATTATACAAAAAACTAGTAACCTTTTAATAAAATTGTGGCGGTAATTGACTCGCGAATGTTTTCCATAGGAATAACATTACGATATTCAAGATGTGAAATTCCCAAGGACAGAGAAAAGTCTTAGATTTTTAAAAGTTCGGTGTTCGGTAACAGTTTTCAAATGTAGAAGCAAATGTATAGTGCCCTGTGCCCTTCAGCAAGTTGATTAAAAAAAATTTTTGCGTCTCTTATGTAAAAAAAAAGTTCTTACGATAACAGCGCATAACAGCTCGTCTAATATGATTGTATCATGACCATCACAGATTAGTGAGAATTTCAGGATTGGTAAAGTGAATGCGTTTTAAAATATAGCAGTTATTCCCTCTCACTGTTATTTTCAAAATTAAATTCCTTTTTTTATTAAAAAACTGCTTTTTTCTTCTTGTTATATTTGATATAAGATTTAGTTCTGAATTATTTGATTTAAAAAAAAAATGCTTAAAGTTAGATTTCATATGTTTAAAATGTATAAAGTGATGAAAAGTTCATGCTTTCCTGGATTGTTCGCAATATCTACAGAATCAGTTTTTACCATTTTATTGAAGGCTTTATTTTTGTTGACATTGTTGATCGTTTAAAAACTTAAAAAAGTTACCTTTGATTTTTGCAGATATCTATTTCTGTTAACATATATTTTGAAATCCACGGACGTGACAACCAAAGCGTCCTATATTAAAATTTCAATACCTTGATTTAAAAATAAATATGTTTTATTAAACAAAAATAAACTAAAATCTGTAAAAGTTTTTCAGTGATTTAAGATACTTTGCAGCGAAACATAGTACATAGTGTCTACTTAAATTTTAGAATCGAAGAAAAATAATATTTTTGAAAAAAAAAAGCAAGTAATAAATTACAGTTTGTTCCTTTCTTTTCTATCCTTTGATCGAAGTCACTTAAGCACTACTGAGACGCAGATACACGAGGAGCAGTAGCGACAATGCTAAATTGATTCATGAATCGTGAAATATCGAAACTGAACTATTCATGGTGTGTGGACATCGCTATTGTGTTGGATAATATTTTAAGGTGAGTAACTTAACTTTTGTTGAACTAGCTTGAATACTTATATTCAAGTTTATAACTTTGTTTAAAATGTTGGATAACATCTTAGATTTGAATAACATTGAAAAATAAAAAAAATGACGTTTTGACGCAAAAATGGATTTTTTTTCGTGCATAACGTGGATCTTTTATACAATTTTTTTTGCATAAAAATTTACCAGATTTTATCATAAAGTTGAAATTTCAAAAATTGTTATTTAAAACTTAAGACTGAGTGTGTTGAATTGTGAAAAAATGGGGGATTACATACTGTGTGACACGTTTTTTTATTGCCACAATCAGTTTTAGACCATAAGAAAAGTGAAATGAGTTTATTTAAACAGATGTTTTATTATTGGCCAGTGTTTAACCTTTAAACAGTATACAATAGTTTCCAATATATATCGTAAATACTGACGTATAAAAAGCAAATAGAAAAAATTATTGCAAATTTTAATTATATCTACAATAGAGTCCCGCTTATCCGAAAGGTACGGGACCAAAATTGAGCAGCAAAAAAAAAAAAAAAAAAAAAAATACTGCATTTTTTGAGAAATAAATCCAACTTTGTAAGTACGGATTTATTATTTTGTGTATTCATTTATGCTTATACATTTCTTATTTTAACCGAAAGGCTCGGGAATTTTTATTTGACAAACCCCATTTTCGCATAACCGGGATTCGTATAAACGGGACTCTACTGTAATTACTTGTATGAAATGATTCTATATCAATTTCAAGATTATAATATTTATGCGATTATTGATTATATGAGTTTGATATGAATATTAAAACTAATCATTGTATTAATAATCTCATTGATAATATTGTAGCAATGGAATAAAAGAGTTATTTCCTGATTAGCTAAAAGCGCCTTCTAAATAGATACCTAGGAATTATAAATGTTAAATGAAGTTTATTTATACATTATGTTAACACTAAGGAGCATCACTAACATTTCGAAAGGTTGCTTCATCTAAAGGGGGGGGGGGGGTGAGGGCTCACTCACCTACAAATGACAGTGAGTGCGGAGCATATAGGCCTCATAGCCAGTTACACCCCGCTCGCCAGTAGAGTCAACCACAAGAGACACACAAAGAAGGACGACACAAACACAGAGACAAATAACAACATTTATTGAAAAACACAAACATCCGTGCCCTACTGGGATTCGAAACCGAGCTCAGCAGCTCCAAAGGCTAGCACCCTAACAATTGCTCCGGTCGGCATTTACCAACACATACTGAAATCTTAACAACAGTTAAGAGATGGTGACTAAAAATGAAATGCATTTTAAAAAGTAGGAATAGTTTTCCAAAAAATTTTGAATGATTAATTAATTTTTCGAACCCAATTACTAAAATGTGTGAGTCATTTGAAGAATTTACTACAATCCTTCATTAATATCGGAAAAAAAAAACGTATAGACACCACAAAAACTTTATTCATAAGAACTGTATAATGTGTGTAATTCTTAACAATGGATCTCGTTTTATAACCATTTTAAATCGAGACCTAAATTATAATCACGAACTATAACTTGTCTACAAACGCTTTTCATAATTTCAAGGATGCATATATAATATATACTCAATTGTCTAACGTATGAGCCTACACTCTATAGACGACATTTTCAAAACTGTAAAAAATACTTTTATCTGATGCATAATCAAAATGGCTCCTAGTAATTATTACTCAAGTTTGAAATTTGCATACATTTGCATACATGAAGTTTGAAAATTGCATTATTTCGGAAATATTGCATTACTCAAGAATGAGACACCTGGTATTCATATTTAAGCATGTCCATGCTTCAAAAGTAAATAGAAATTAACATCTTGCTCTCTATTTTTAGTACGCCCTTGTTTATATAGGAATATCGTGAACATTTGCGGACACGACAGTGCCGCATTTTTGTTGTTTAGTATTCTTTTCGAATTGAAACTATGTATTAGTTGTGTCTTCTTAAGTTCCTTCGTCTTATTTTCCTACTACACTGGTGGACAGTTGCTAAGGACGATACGGTTTTTTCAATATAACTTTGTACAAAAGCTTTCCAAATCAACACATTTAATACCATAAGATCCCCAATACGTAAGGACATGAGTAATGTAAGCAACACTTACTAAAAGAGAAATCAGAGGGATAAAAAAAAGCTTTTTATCCCTCCATTTGAACTCCATTCCATGCATCTACAAGGTGGAGATGAATTTTGGATTTTTACTTACGGCAATTTTACGAGTGCACCATGAATATCGATAATCCAGTAAAATATCAAATCTACGACATAGTTTTAACCTTAAAAGCCGGGTCCACTGACATCTGATTATTAAATGTGAGGAACGTCCATGTCGATTCTATGTCGTACAAGTGTCGTCCTGTTAACCATTTAATGAATATTCACAGATATGGGCTTCTGAAACCGTGTGTATCACGTATCCGTAATATATCATGTTTAATAATTTTTCTCCGTCATCGATGATCCGTTTTTGCATGGTCTTTTTTAGGCCGCAGCTGTGTCGTAGGTTTAATGTTTTACTGGATTATCGATATTCATGGCACACTCATGAAATTATCGTAAGTAAAAGTCCAAAATTTATCAACACTACGGAGATGCATGGAATGGAATTCAAATGTAGGGATAAAAATATCCCTCCGATTTCTCTTTTAGTAAGTGTTGCTTACATTACTCATGACCTTACGTATTGGGGATCTTACGGTATTAAATTTGTTGATTTGGAAAGCTGTTGTTCAAAGTTACATTGAAAAAACAGTCTCCTCCTTAGCAATTGTCCACCAGTGTATTATTTGAGTTACTTCTATGCGGCAAATGGTTGTTGGTGGAATACAAACCTCCGCTCTTCAGAGATGATTCTACCTTGTGTCCAATACTATAGCCATTCGGCCAGCTGCACTGGTAACACTTGCTACATTCATTGATTGAAAAAGGTTTTTTTTTTTATAACTGAGTATTTTGGTGTTTCAAAATGTGGCGGCTCAGTGGCTGTGGGGTAGTACGTGTCAGCATCATAATCCCAAGTTTGCAGGTTAGAGCCCTGACTGAGTCGTTAGATTTTTTATGGGAAAATCTTGGGCACGCATCTAATATGATTATGTAATGTGGCAGGTAAAATATCCATTGAGTACATAATTAGCCTGTATTTTCTTTGCAAAATTTAATCTCGGCTTACTTTAACAACCATAGAGACAGATTCATAGCGGTCTGAATGACAGAATTGGTACTTAGAGTAGCCACAAAAAAAAAAAAAAAAAAAAAATTGTGCCACAGAAAAATGGCTCTCAGTTTAGGCAAATATGCCGGGTGAACAAAGCTTAGCCTTCAATACAATAGCCCCATTGGGAAAAAAAGAATTAAAAGTATTGGATCGTCATATTTGAAACAAAGTGTTTCATTACAAAATGAAAACATAGATTAACTCAGATTTAAAGATGCCATTTTTCTCAATGCACAACTCTATCGCAAACGGATGTAATTCATAATTCAACAAATGCTACCCCAATAGCTGTGAAGGGAATTTGATATTATAACAAGGCCGTCAAACAATAAAAGGGTTAAAATGAATTGTGTACCGGACCAGTATTTATTCACAAATATTACATAAGTAATGCAAACATATGAAATACGAATAGAACCAAGTATTGAATAATTAAAACAACAATAACGAAATGACGTGCTATTAAGGTTAAGCTACTTGCATATCAGCAAGATTACGTAAAATAAATAAATGCCTTTAGATGAAATATGAATAAATACAGTCATGTTAATTATCTTTCAATATATGAGTACGTTTAACCGGTTCCCTATGTTATGTAAAAAAGGACGTCATGTATATTGATACAATTTATCGGAGCATAGTATTATTTGGCCAGCTTACAGTTTTAGGACAATTATTAAATGCTATAGCATTCCTAAGTAACTTCAAGCTGGAAAAAACCAATTTATGTAATACTATCTGAAGGCAGTACAATTTTTACAAGGCCATTTTGAATGGTAAGACCGGTAGCATATTAGAATAACGTGTTTTGTGTAGAATTATTAGAATAAGTGTATTTGAGAAATTAAAGAAGAGAAAAATAAGTTTAATATTTGTTTCTTTTAATTTTCAAACCTAGAAAGTTTTCTGTTTAAATTTTTAAAATGTTTTTTTTAAGTACTCATTGAGTTCTTCAAGTTACATATTTTATTGAAAATTTAATTATTTAAAACTTTTGTTACGAATGAAAGATTAAGAATTTTGTATGTTTGCATTTTTCGCTATTCATTGAAAGACTTTTTACTACCATAAATAGTTTGTGCATTACTCTGTGTAAAACATTGTCAAGCTGTGACGATACATTTTACAATTTATTTCACAATGACTTGTTTTTCCCTAGTTTTCTAAAACCAAATGGAATCTTTATTCTTTATATAAATAACAGTTAACACATGCTTTACATTTACAACATGATTCCCATTTTACAACTTGCTGCGTATTTATACGTATGTAGAGCTGGAAACATTTGTTTTTTAAAAAACAATTTTTATTTGTTTTTCAAAAAGTCTAAGAGCTCCTTACGTTTAACTTTCGGATATATCGCGCCCTATGATGGCCCCCGACATGATGTCTCCCAATTTTCCCCTGTTTTTTTCTCTATGTGTACTTATTACTTTCTTTAAAATCGATTGTAACATAGGTGGCTAAATTCATCTAATATTGGTGAGATGTATTCAATAAACTTTCGTTCGCTGATATTTGCCGAAAAACATGTCTTAGCGAGAAAAATCACAGTAACAAACTTTAGATAAATTTTTCACTAGAAAATGTGTAAAATGTTATAGTATTACTTGTGCAATAATGTATTCTGGTTATAATAATTAATTAAAAGTCCTTTTTAAATTTTGCTTCTTTGAGAGCAGTTAAATTATTTAATGGGATTTATTTTTATTTTTCAATTAAATACTGTGCTTTAGTTTAAAAACTTTATTGAGAGCATAAATACATCAAAAGTAAAATATTTATCAAAACGCTCGTTATAACGCGCATTCGGTTATATAGCGGGTTTTTGCTTGTCTCCCGGGAAGCGCGATATGACGAGGGGTTGCTGTAACATTTCATTCGGAAATTGGTGGGACTGCAAAAAAAAAAAAAAAAAAAAAAAAAAAAAAGGCGAGAGTGTTTGTGGGACTTTGGTGAGAACAAGGACACATAAAAGGCGACTGTCTCAACAAGAGCTAGACGATGTCTGGTTACGATCAATTACAAAAATTTTAAAAGTTGTTGAAGGGGCTATTTGTTTCGTCCTTAATTAGCGGAACACGAGCTAAAGTCGCCATGGTTTTAAATAATTGTTGCGTTTTTAGAACTATTTTCGACATCGAGTTTCAGAAAATGCTAACAAGAAACGGAGAGTTCCAATTTTGTCTAAGTAGAAATAAAAAAAATATTTTCTATATCAAATTGTAGAATGCAAGCGAGAAATTGTAAGGGTTTAATTTTCTCTAAAATATGTTCACGTATAAGCAAAGGAATTCAAGGTTTATTATTGTAAAAAATGAGTTGGAATAATTATTACCTAAAATTAACAGAATATAAGAAAGAGTAGAATGGGCTAATAAGGTTCATAAGCTCATACACTGTTAAAAATTGGTTCTCAAATTTGAGAATAATTTTATAATTTTTGAAAGAATTTGAAGGAGGTAAGGTTTCCGATTCCATGGCGTTCGGCGAGCATAGGGGATTGTTGGGAAAGTTTGGTTGGAAATAATGTGTCACTCTAAAACATCATATGGGTTATTGGTGAAGGGTTAGGTTAGGTTTGAATTATCGTCGCACTAGGGCTACACGAGGGCTATTGGCGACGGGCGTCGTATTTTAGAACCACAGTCAGGTGACGAGATTGGTGAAGGGAGGATGATAGTTAATTGCTGATGTCATTCTTTAACTGCACGTGTATTTCTTTTCTATCTTGACTTGATCGTCAATAGATTTGCACATTCGTAGTATGTATTTTTAACACATTCAGTATCACCTCGGGCAATGCTATGGTAAAGACTATACTCATTTTTGAGTGTTTCATTTTTAACGTTGTAGTAAACAAGCCAGAAAGATAAAGAACGATCGAGTTAAAGTTACAAAGATAAAATAAGAAAGAACTATCTTTAAAATAAATTCCGACATAAATATTCTCAAAAGTAGAGCGTGTGGAAATTTGCTTATCATCGATCAACTATATAATGCATTCATAATTTTTTTTAGTTTCTCACACATATGATGAATTGTGTTACTATATTAGTTTACATTGAAATGTGTCAAGGACTTGTAACCTACAAAAAGTTTGTATGAACTGAGAAATACTTTGTTAAGTACTCAGTAAAATAAGAAACATAAATTCGTTCATTGTAGAGTAAAATGTAGAATAAATAAGACTAAAATGTAGAGCAAACTATGATATGATTGAGATATGAGAAAATATGATTTAACTGTAGAGCAGAAATGTGATTGTTGTATAAGGGTTGTATTTAATTTAGTGGGTCCCTTAAACGTTGCTATGTACTTGGTATTATCAAGTATCTCTATATAAGCCAAAGTATGAGTATATGCTTTTGCTATCTACATTTTGGTATTTAACTCAACAATAACAGTAACATTTCTTAATGATTGAGATTAGGAAAAAATTATTTACCTGAAAGTGTTTAATGTATATTTATGAAAACATTTATTTCATTTCCAAACAATCCTGGATCTGGTAAATATTTTAAGTAGTCCTATTATAGAATATTCAATGTAATTTTATAAACGTGGTACTATCCATTTAAAATCAAAATCTGTTTAACTTCATTTCATTGTCTTTGCGTGCTTCATGTGTTGAATAGCGGTCTGAATTCAATATCACTAGATGTATTCAGTATTTTCTAACATGCAAATTTACTATATCGCGTATCTGCATACTATGAAGCATTGCAATGATTACATTATATGAAGTACTAGCAGTATGGTCCCGCCTTGCTGGGAACCCGTTAACTTAATGGAAAATGGGTGTCGTAAAGAATATTGAAAAGTTGTTCTCTGCTTCAATAAGATTGACTACCTGAAATTTAGCAAAACCAGTGGTTTGTCAGATTCGAACATTAATGTAGAAGAACTTGAGGATACAAAATGTTTGCACTCCTTCCGTCATTCTGATAACATATTTGGCGCAAAAATGAAGATTCAACAGTCTTTGATAGTTTGGTACAGCTCTAGAACACGATGACTTGGTAACAGCCAGAAACCCCCCCCCCCCCCCCAAAAAAAAAAACTCTTAGGTCAGTGGCACATTTTTGGTAATAATTTGGCGAGAAAATATAGATATAGCTACAAACCCTGACATTTTCAGGTCAATCACGATGATCTTGGAGAAACCAACCAGATTAATTATTTAAACAAAATAAATTTTAACCATCTGGCGCTTTTTTAGGTAACATTTTAGCAAGTTTGGCAATGCATTTGGCGAAAAAATGAAGACATTAAATAATCATAAACAGACCTACCGCGATATCCTTGAATAAATTATTTTTTAAATAAATAATGTAGTTTCTAAATATAATGGCAAAAGAATAAAATAAACATTTCAAATTTGAATTATTTTGAGCTTAATTTAATTTCTTAAGCCAATGACAACGCGAAAGAAAAAAAGCTATCGGATTTGAGCGAAAGTGGTGTATTTTTTTCCAGTTATTTCGAATTTTCTCTAAAAATAGAACACATATGAAAAAACTAAGCCTCAGGTGCACACGTAGGTATTAAAAGGAATCTATATTAAAAATTTCGAATTTTTTAGAGCATTCTAAGTAGGTGTTTTGCGATCCACAGACATACATACACACAGACAGACTCTTTCTTTTATTATTATAGATTATAGTCCGTCTCAAAATCTTAGACAAAAGACATTTTGAATCACAAAATTTCACTGGAAAGGTTTAGTTGAAAAATTTTGCGGTCGTAAGGATCAGGTAAATATAAATAATAAAAAATATCATGAACTCCAAAGAAAACAACAAAAAGAACATTTTATTTGAATTAATGGTAAAAATTACCCAAAACTTCCGTCTCAAAAATGTAGAGAAAATCAGCTTAATGCACTTTTTTTGGCTTTATTTTGCATGTTTATTGAGGAAATTGTATTTATTTTTGATATGAAAAATTAAATATCAAAAATAATTACAATTTTCTCAATAAAATAAAAATGCAAAAGTAAGCCATTAAGCTGATTTTCTCTACATTTTTGAAACGATATCCGGTGAATATCCGAAATCCGGAAATCGATATCCGGTGAATTTAAAAGATTTAGTAACACTCTTGGTTCAGTTTCATGCCAAACATCCCATATCACCGTTTATGGTTAAATATTTGCTTTAAATTTACAAGTTAACATCTCTATTCAATCTAAATTCAGCCCGAATGCCTACCATTCCATCACCTTAAAGTTTTACCACGAATTATAAGATTTGGAGATATGCATAGACCGTCTTCTCGATTAATAGCTATGGTCTTCCCCATATAAATATAACAAAAAATAAACAAATTGTTCTTTTTTTTTTTACACTTTAGTACAATGCAGATATAGTCTCCTCCTAGAAAGAACCCCCTAAACACCCATCCCTTCTACATCTTTGGGAACTTTTTACAATTAATTCAATTAAAACTTATTATTTATTATTTTTTTTCGGGATTCATGATATTTATTAATAATTTATACTTGCCCTAGCCTTACTACCACAAATTATTTCAATTAAAAATTTACAGTGACATTTAGTGACCTTAAAATGTCTTTTGTCTAATCTTTTGAGACTGATTATCAGATATAAATTATTACATGAGATTCACCTCAATTTTTTCTTATATTTATTTTTAAATGTCACGTTTTTACGATAACTCAGAAACGCAGTTTCTTATACAAAGAATCGTCAGTGCATATTGGGAGATGCTGAATGATATAAAAATAGAATTAGTAAATGAATGACGTTTATTTTCTTTTATTCTTTTTATATGCTTAGAAATATGTATTTAATTGATGAATAATATATTTTTGCCAAATAAGAGGTTTGCAAAACAAAGGTCTTCCTTTATTAATCCTTTATTGCATACTTTTTCGAGTATTCAACACTTTTTAAACCCCTATACTATATTATTAAACTTACAATGCTCAACCTTTTCAGTCCCAATGACAATTTGGCATCCGCATTTTATAATTTTTTTTCTGATCGTCTATAGACCTTTATGATACCAGAAAACACATTATTTGATTCTTCAAGCTTTTTTCAATTAGAAAATATTTATTAATCCCAATAGATGTCATCCCTATTATTTAAAAAAAATCATGATAAGAAAAATGCTGATGCCAAATAACATCACTGGGAGTGAAAGGGTTAAAATTATTATATTACTTAAAAGGTGTATGAGTTCTCTTTTGTGTATTTCTAACAGGTTTGAGGAACGCTAAAAGAACAAAACTTATTTCACAATATGGCGATCTCTAAGGAGTTTTGGAAAATAGACAGGCATCTGTTGCCAATTAAAGCTCACTACTTTCTGTTTTTCGCAGGTAAATGAAAAAAAAAATATTTTAGATAGAATTTTATTTAATAATAAAAACTTTTGGTTGTAAAAATTAAAAAAAAAATAAGTCATAGTTACAACCACAGACGACATAAAACGTTTTAGAGAGCAGAACTAATAATTTCTTTTCCTATCTTTTTTAACCCTTTCAGCCCTAATGACAATTTGGCATCATCATTTTAGAATCTTTTTTCTGATCGTCTATTGCCATTTATGATATCAAAAAGCACACAATTCGATTATTCAAACTTTTTTCGATTAAAAAATATTTTTACTAATCCCAATAGATGTCAGTCCTATTATTTTTTTTAAAAAAATTATGATCAGAAACATGATGATGCAAATTGCCACTGGGACTGAAAGGGTTAACGTGCCGCGAAAGTAGCATTGATTAAGAAAAAACACTGCACATCAATGTGGATATGTTTCTGGGACGTAATATGAGTATGATGCTCCATGCTCCTGATACCTTATTTTAAACTTATTTAACATGAAAAATTATTTATATATAGAGTTAAGATGCACCTGTTGGCTTGAATCAAATTATTTTTTACTCAATCTAATACTTTACATACAGTAACAAAATTTGACTTTACATACAGATGCAAGATTTGACTTTAATTGCCGAAGCTTTTTGAGTTCGGTGCATATAAGGCGTTATTGATTTGTAGCGTTTGGACTAATTACTAATTTAGAGCAATGTTTGACACCGCAGTTACATGCTTCGAGCGTATGATTCGAGCAGCCATTTGAGCGTGACCTTGATATTCTCAAGGTAACATTTTAACAAGCAGATACTCTAAGCTTCCACTGAAACTATCTCTCAAGATAGCGAACCCGTCTCGTTTGGTTTCGTGATCATGAGCGCCAGTTTCACCAGAAGCGTAGAGTATCTGCTTGTTAAAATGTTATCTTGATAATATCAAGGTCACGCTCAAATGGCTGCTCGATTCATACGCTCGAAGCATGTAACTGCGGTGTTAACGATGATTTTAATCGTTTTTTTTCTTTTAGCGTTAGCAGCCGTTCTACCTTTCCGCACCGTTTTCGCCAAACAATTGGGAATTTCTGCAACTGCTGCCGGGGTCATATTCTTGGCGATTCCGTTCACGAAAACTATCACAAACCCTTTGTTTGGAGTCATTGTTGACTATTTCAAGAAGATTAGGTTGACATTGTCTTTGACTATGATATTTGTAGCCGTGTCTCATGTAGCCATGCTCTATGTACCCCCATTATATAAGACTGGTCAATTAAGAGAGACCGATCTCCAAGTTCAAGTCAAGTATCATTACTTTGAAGATACATTATTTAATAATAACAATGTTTCGTACTTAGAAGTTTATAGTCAATTAAAATCAATGCAAAGAGAATATTCAGATATTTCATGCGAAATAACGTGCAGATCTGAGTCAAATACAGACAAACTCTCCGTGTGTCGAAACAATATAACTTTGAAATCAAAACTGATTCTAAGAAGAATACAATGTCACTACGAACACTCTTTTGCTGAAGGAAACGTTTTCATCTATGAAAATTCGAGTAAAAAACTAATGAAAATAGGAAGAAAAGTTTTTGATTTTAATGAACCAGTCAAGGGTAAGGACGAAAAGAATTGCTCCTTCTCTCTTCTTAGTCATGTAAGTTCTGAGAATGCCGTAGGAAGAATGGCAAGCGGTAATTCATCTATATCACAAGCATTAAGAAATTTGAAATCGAGTGACAGTTTGTTGAAAGGCTCAGCTTTTAGTGACGTTTTAGACAATTCCCAAACATTAAATACGCATGAATTATTCCTAATTGATGACAGAGATTCGGATTTCGGGAGTTCATCATCTTGCTTGAAGTGGCTACCTTGCGTTGTAAGCAACTTCAGCCACAGCGAAGAGAATGAAGTTGACGTTGCTCCGTACAATGAATATCTCACCAGTACTTTCTGGATGCTGTTTATGCTCTTTGCAACGTCCAGTGCTAGTTTTGCTGCAGTTACTTTTTTAATCGACGCTGTGTGCTACGAAATGATAGACAACAATGACAAATATGGAACACAGAGGCTGTGGGGGACTGTCGGATGGGGCTTAGGGGCCTTCGTTGGAGGATATTTGAACCAGCTAATAAAAACAGACGATTCAACCACCGATTACACATTGAGTTTCTACCTATTAGCATTTCTCACTGTGATAGCCCTGATTCCGGTATCCCGAATCAAAGTGGAGAACCTAAAGTACTCCCCTCACATCTGCAAGGACGTGTGCTTCATCTTTTCCAACATCGATGTGGTCATCAACGTGGTCATGGTACTCCTCATCGGCGTGGTGTCTGGCTTGATGTGGAACTACCAGTTCTGGTTCATGCAGGAGATAGGGGCGAGTCAGTTGTTGTTGGGGCTTTCCCAAATCATGGAATGTTGGTTTGCCGAGTTACCATGCTTCATCATCTCAGGATGGGTCATTCGAAAAATAGGACATCCCAACTGCAACAGCCTGACATTTTTTTGCTTCGCTCTGCGGTATTTTATCTTCGCCTACATGCAGGACCCTTGGATGACCCTGCCGGTAGCTCTTATTTACGGACCTACTTTTGGAATCTTCTTTGCTTCTATGACTATGTATGGCAAGACCGAAGCTCCGCCTGGGACGGAAGCGACTGTTCAATCCATCCTTGCTGTTGCCTTTGAAGGGGCAGGTGAGCAATTTCATCGCTGTTGTTAATTAAAAAACATGAAGAGTACACGGGAATAACCGATTGATTTATTAGGCGGACGCCCGCAATTGTCTGCTTTGCGGTAGAAAGCCGATTTCTCTCTTTCTTCTTCGCTTGGTCCAAGTGTTGGGATCGCCAATCGCCTGAATCTTGGTAGCTAGGAACCACAGATATAGTATTTAAAGTATTAGCGTGGTATATCACGTGACCTACAACACTGACTTCATTGGGGTTCTTCTGGGAGCACCTTGCGCGTCCCGTCGTTAGCTTTGGAGGTCACGTGATCTGCCACTCTATTACTTTAACTAAGATATCTGTGGTAAGAACTGGTTTCCTTACACAAGTTTAGGCGATCACTCGCTATCATCGCCAAAGTGGCCTGCTAAGGAAACTTCTCTGCAAAATCAATCGATTTTTACCGCGTACTCTTCACGTCAGTGTACAGAAGCTAATGCCCTTTATACTATGTGCATAAGCACTAATGAACTAACTAGCAATGGATGAGATCTGTAGCTACTTTTGTATTAATTCGTGGTTTTTAGCCAGGGATATCTCTTTACTCCTCACTTAGTTGTAGTAAAAATCTCTGCTCTTATTTTTATTCAGACATTTAAACATACTTTGTTTTTAAGGCAACTAACGTAACGGTTTTTGCAACTAACGTAATATTTTAAGATCAACATATAATTATAAGTATAGTGATATATCACACTGGGTTTATATACGTCTAGCGGCCGCTGAACGTAACGCTGGAAGCGCTTTGACCTCTAGCGATTCGACCTTTGGTTGGCGAGAATTTGGCGAGTGAGATTGTAGCTCGGCGATTTTATTCATTGTTTAAAATCAACTAGATTATGGATGACGAAATTTTGATTGCTGCTTGTGTTTTACATTTAGAGAGCTTAGATAATTATCTAGAGGTAATTAGAAAATCCCCATGTCTCGGATTGTTTATAAACAGAGGAGGTTATTCACCACTCCATATTCTTTTGAAAGCCCCCGCCCCCGTAAATTTCGCTCCCCGACACGTCAAATTTCGATGGGGAGAAAGGCTAAAAAGCCACAGCGTTCTAGACTGGTACCAGTATTTGTGCCCCTCTACTAGAATAAGATATACCCTATGCTGCAAAATAACCCTGTAAATTTACTTACTTTTAATTTTTAAGTGCAACAGCCGTATTTGGTGGAAAACGGTTTGACCCACTAAATAAAGGGCCTTATCTCAAATCTCCGTATTTTTACAGTTTTTAACTGTTTATACCATCTTTAAGGGACATGACTGTTTGAAAAAACAAAACAAAAAAAAAAAAAAAAAACAGGACATGACTGTTTTTTAACGGGGCATGACTGGTATCTTTGCTGCCGGTCCCTGCCCATTACTAATATTTTACGGGGAATTTTTTTTGTTTTTAAGTGTATAGGAAAGTGCATTTTTTTCTGGATTGTTTTTTTGATGACTGTCCTTTTCCGTACTTATATTTAAAACTTTTAATGCCGGAGTATTACTGATTAAAATCAGGTCAAATAAAAAAGTGTTTTCAGTATTGTCTGCCAAAAATTTAGAAATTATATGTATTAAAATAACTGATTAAGCTATTAACTCCAACCAGGTTTCAGTATTTTAATACAAAATCTTGTTTAAAAATTAATTGTATTGATTACGGGTAAGATATAAATAAGAGTTTCAATACTTTTATTAACATAGAAAGCATTTTATCATCAACATATTTTACAGTGTCAAATTTTGAATTTCATTCATTTATGTGATTGAATTTTATTTTATCAAAATATTGAATGCGTCCTGCTTTAAGTAAAAAAAATTAAGAAAAACTCAATACAATTCAATTCGATGTTTACATACTTTTTCGAAGGATCACTTAAAAAAGAGATAACACGCCAATATGTTTGCTATTTTCCTTATGGCAACCTTTCCTTTGATCTTGACCAAAAAAACCGACAAAAGTTGGGTTGGTGGCCTTGAGATCCAACTTCAGCGAGCTTTCGAATAAATACGCATAAAGCGGTTACCTTGAGATTCTCAAGGTAACCGCTCGAGCAAGTTGCTAGACGTATATAACGCCGGTATCATAAAGTGTGATACCGGCGTTACATACGTCTAGCAATTTGCTCTAGCAGCGGCCTTGAGAATCTCAAGGTAACCGCTTCATACGTATTTATTCGAAATTCGTTATTTATTCGCTGAAGTTGGATCTCAAGGCCACCAACCCAACTTTTGTCGGTTTTTTGGCCAAGATCAAAGCAAATGGTTGCCATAAGGTAAATAGCAAACATCTTGGCGTATTATCTCTTTTTTAAGTGATCCTTTGAAAAATTACGTAAAACATCAAATTGAATTGTATGAGTTTTTCTTAATTTTTTTTTTAAAGCAGGACGCATTCCTTATTTTGAAAATAAAATTCAAGCATACAGTGGTGGTCAAAATTATAAGGACAACTGAAAATTGAACAGAAAATTTTTATTTCTGAATTAAATGAAAATGTATTTAGACATAAAATACTTCTTTATGATATAAATCATTTAAGAACAATAAAAAAAACTTAAACTAGAAAATTTGAGTTTATAAAAATAATAAACAAGAAATGCATTGTTAGGAAACTGGACAAAATTATAAGGACATTTAAAATTTTCAAGTCCAAACAATTAATAATTAATAAGTTCATCCCTATTTTCAATTACTTTAATTAATCTTGACGTCATAGAGCTCGTTAGGTTCATTAGGGTGCTCACAGGGATATTTTTCCATGCCTTTTCAATTGATGACATCAGTTCTCGTTTGTTATGGTATTGAGTGCCATTTTTGTAAACTTCATACGCCAAATTACCCCACAAATTCTCGATTGGATTCAGATTGGGACTTTTAGGTGGCCAATCAGTCAATAGTTTTACAGAATTGAGCGTTAAACCATGATTTTGAAGCTGCGGACACATGTCTGGATGCATTGTCCTGCTGGAGTAAATTGTCACCACTGGTTATCAACGGTGCTTATGGCAAAAGATTGCCACCCAGCATATCAACATGACTAGTTGAGTTCATTTTCCTTTGAAGAAATACTATTTCTGCAGTTCCAGAGGCTGCGTAACCTGCCCAGACCATTACCGAGCCGCCACCATATGAACGATTAGAAAAGTTTTCTTTTTCTTTGCGAAGATCATACCAAAAATACTTAAAACTATCAGGTCCATCTAGGTTAAGCATCTTTTCATCAGAAAATACAACATCCTCCCATTTGTCACCCATAGAAATGTACTTTTTTGCAAACTCCATCCTGAGTCTCTTTTGGGTTTTTGTAAGAGGGGGTCGTGACTTCAGTTTTCCGTATCGAACCTGTTTTGCATTTTGCAAAACACGGCGAAAGGCTCGAGCACTGTAGTTCAAGTCCAGTTTACGCTTTATTTTCGTCGATGTTTGTTTTTTAGAGCAAGCTCTACTTATAATTCGTCTTTTATCTCTCAAAGATACAGAAAATGGCCTACCTGGGTGTTTTTGTTTTCCATAATTTCCAGGATTTTTCAAAAAATAATATATTACCGTCTTTGATCTATTCAATTTCAATGCTATTTCACGTCCAGTAAGTCCAGAATTTTTATAAGCGATTAATTTTCCTTTTTCGAACACTGAAAGCTTCGTACCTAGTGGCATGGTTGAAGATAAGTGTAAAGAAAATTTCAAACACATGCAAAATCTTTATAACACGATGGAATGACGTGTACAAGCCGAAGCTTTACTAATTTTATGCTAATTTATGCATTAAACTTACAGAAATACAATTGTCCTTATAATTTTGTCCAATTCCGCTGTATGTTAAATTTTATAACGCATTTTTAAATTATGAATTTTGTGAATATTTGTAAAGAATCTTATTTAAAATGCTTAATTTACTATTGGCTAATAGACATAAAATTTGCATAATTCAACCGTGATTTGTCGAAAAGATCTAGCTCTTTTTCCATTGTCCTTATAATTATGACCACCACTGTATAAATGAATGAAATTCAAAATTTGACACTGTAAAATGAGCGTACGATGTGTCCCTTAACGGTTGCGTTGGGTGCCCATTCAGGTGCCGGCTCGTCACTTGACTGTAGCTCTAAAATACGACGCCCGTCACCAATAGCCCTCGTGTAGCTCTAGTGCGACGATAACTTAAACCTAACCTATTAATCGTCAAAACACAAATAGAAAACATTCGTAGATGATCGAAAATTTCTATTTTAGACTCCCGTTACTTAGCAGCTCTTCACCGAGCAAATTCCTACAGATTAATTCTTTATTTTAACATATTTACCAACCAAGTATATAAATTTCAAAGTATGCTTTACAGTAAATTTAAAAATATATATATATATCGTTTGGTATTTCCTGAGTATCAATTTAACTAAATTGGAAGTTAAAAGCCATAAAAATGCTCATTTTTGTATGCTATGAATGCACAGTTTTTGTATATAACATTCTTTAATGGAAAAATGTTTTATGAATTTACTACTGAAAAAAACTTTTTTTTGCAAGACATCCGACATCGTGCTTAAAATAAAATGCCAAACAAGGTTAATATTGCTTTGTAATGAAAGATATCATTTCATGAAAAATATACAGTGGCCGCCGCTTTTTGGAATCACTGGTTAATTGAATCAGCCGCTTAATTGGAATAAATTTCGTAGAACAGAACGGAATCACTTTTTACATTGAAAATCCGCCGCTTATCGGAATCAAATCACCTGTTTACCGCCGTTTTAAGGACGCAAAAAATTCTATAAAAGTTCCTTTTTTCTACGATTCATTGTATTTTTTTTTACCCCAAATGACCTCTAACTACAAATGCGAACCAAAGAGGCGCCGACGAATCCATCTTAAAAAAAAAGGTAAATCACAGAAATTGTATTATTAAGGCAAGGAGGGAGAGAGAGAACTATATTGGGGGGGAGGGGGTAGAGGGGAAGGAATTTGTAATCGACACGTGTGCATGAAAGGGTAGACAGTAGACTCATTTTGATTTTTGATCGATTAAAATAAGTACGTGTTTTTCGGAGTGTTATATTCGGAATGTTTAACCGGAAAGATTTTAGCTTAGCCAAAAAATATGAACTCCTAAAAAATATTTATAATCTGGAAAAAAGCAGTCAAAGAGAAGCTGCAATTAAATTAGGACATTCTCAAGCAACTTCATGTCGGATTTTGAAGAGGAGAAATGAAATTAGGGAAAGTTGCGAAACAGAGCCCATGAGCCCAACATAAATCGGAAATGTCAGCGAGTTGGCAAAGCAGAAAACGTAGAAAACGCTTTATTAGAATGGTTTAAGGCCGCGATTAGTAAAAATATGCCGGGCTCTTCAAATATTAAGAACTTTAGAGCAACGGGGTGTTATGTGTGATGATTATAATTCCTCTTATGACATTGAAAGGAAGGTAAACGAACTTATCAGTTATACGACAACGCAGGCGAAAACAACGAAGTATTCATTCAAGTAAGCAAAATTTAACTAAATTTTAGTACTATAGTAAACATTGTTGTTTATGCTTTTAAATTTTGTTTTAAAATTATACATAATATCGTTCAAATTATTAAATTTTTGTAGGTATTCGTATATTACCTGTTAATTTGTATAACTCTGGATTTTATTAAACATAACATAACGTGTTTTTCTTAATAATATGTAGCACTAGTATTACTCAGTAACAAGTATTAAAAAAATCATATGTCTCATGATGACAACTTTTTCTTTATAATTTCATGACTTTCGGTTAAATGGTTCAGCCGCTTTATTGGTTCAAAACGTACTGGGACGGATGTGATTCATTTAAGCGGCGGCCACTGTACTATGAAAAAATATTAATATTTTCTACTTAGATTGTTCGGTTGCGATGACACGCTATCATCCACCATCTTCGACGACGTTTTTTATATATTTTTCTAATTACCTCTAGATAATTATCTAAGCTCTCTAAATGTAAAACACAAGCAGCAATCAAAATTTCGTCATCCATAATCTAGTTGATTTTAAACAATGAATAAAATCGCCGCGCTACAATCTCACTCGCCAATTTCTCGCCAACCAAAGGTCGAATCGCTAGAGGTCAAAGCGCTTCCAGCGTCTGCGTTCAGCGGCCGCTAGACGTATGAAACGGCGGTGTGAGGTATTCAAGTGATTAATTAATGGAAAAATATATGCAAGCAGGTTATTGTTAGACAAATACAGTAATCTAAATAACATAATTATTTTTTAAATCTTGCAATAAACAATAATTAAGACGACGGAGGATTATTTGAATAAGTAACAGCACTCTATGGTAACAGCTCAAAATCAATCTTAATGTTATTGGCATGAAATAATTTTTTTTACTGTTCCAGGTTGCGGCATTGGAAGCATACTTGGTGGAATAGGGTTTGACGCATTCGGCAGTCGAAAAACTTTCTTATACACTGGAATTGCCTGCTCTATATTGCTAGTTGTGAATGTTCTTCTGCATATTTTTGTTTTGAAAAAGAAGAAAAATCCATCTGAAAAAGAAGCGTTGCCACCTGTCGATGCGATATCTTATTTTTAATAATAATTCGATAAAATGTTGGTTTACATGACGCATGGGCTAGAGAAAAAGTAAGTCCATAAAAAATACTTTAGAACAGCATCTGTTCGTGAGCATTTTCATTCCTTGTCTGTGAACCTTGGTGATTCCTATGTATTACATTTCGTGCAACTTACAAATAACAAAAGGGTTAATTTAAAAATATAGTTCAAATAGTACAAAAGGGAACACTAGGATTTATTTTTCTACAACTTTTAATTATTTAAAAAACTTTAAACAAACACGAATGTGATAATTAAAATTTTTTTATGTGCTTTTGAATTATATCTAGCCATCAGCGTTTTTGCATTAAATAGCTCATGCACGAGTTGTAGAGTAAATCAGAGAACAAACAAAATCAGGAAAGAAATGAAAAATTACTGCGGAAGAACAATAAATATAAGATTCCGTTGAAGAGAATGGAAAGTTACTTTACTTTCAAAGAGTAACTCCAGTTTTAGTTACTTTATTAAAAAAATAACACTGTAACAGTTTACAGTTGCTTAATATAAGAATAGTTGCAATTACTACGAATACATAATAAATAATTACAGTTACTTTTAGGAATTCCAAGTTATGAGGAAAATCGCAACATAACCTTTTTTCAAAGGGAAGCAAGGAATAAGCACAAACAAAACCCTGTAAATGGAATAAATTAACAATTTTCTTTATTTTAATTCAAAAGGAGTTGCATTTCAAATTTTCGTTGTTTTTTCGAACGGAAAAAGAACTAAATTTTTCATTTATTCCTTTCCGATAAAAGTAACTAAGGTTGATTGATTGGTTGGTATACAACGCCGCCAACCAAATAAGAAACGGTTGGGATGGCGGATTTTCAGAAAAAACAACCGGTGTTTCCAGAGCCGGTTTTTGGTTTAGACCGGCCTTTTGAAAAAAAAACAAAAAAAACAGGTTTTTCCGTCAAAACCGAGAGCTAAAAACCCAGTTTCAGTTTTCCATCCCTAAAGTGTTTCACATAATGGTGGCGGGAAGTATAGACAAATATATACATATTCAGGGTTTGTGTGCTTGGTCAGAGACCGCTTATAAACCTTTGTCAAGTAAGACAGACACAACACGCACATAAGTGACAGATGCTGCCATCTATCGCCACCCCCGCAATTTAGACATGTCTCCCTACAAAAGTAATTAAGTTACATTTACTTTCTGCAAAATCTAACGGCGTTACTTCGGCGCTACCTAAAATAGTTATAGTTAGTATAAAAGAGGTAAAAACATTATTTAACTGCAAGATTGCAAGTGTTGCTGTATAAAAAAAACCAAATACGTTTTTCTTTTAGTTTAAATAAAAAGAAGAGTGAATAATGTACAGTAATTGTAATCGACAAGATGAGGTAGTAAAGTCAGTCTGCATTTGTAAAAACTAAAGTGTGAAATTTTATATTTTTACTTTTTTACGCAAATAAATTTTTTTACAAGCGTTTGTTTTTCCTCATTGAATTTTCTTTTTGATTTTAGCTTTCTGATAATTGTATCTGATCCTGGTAATGTTTTACTATTTGATTAATTTATTTATAGTTTACTTTAACTTGATTACATGTTATATTTACAAAATGTTTCTATTGTACTTAATGTTTTATTGATAATTATGATACCATTTAGCAGTATTTTAGATGATAACGATTCAATGAATATTTAAATTAACTATTGGTTGAGGGTATCAGGTCAAAATTTTTTTACGTCCTAACAGATACTATATAAAATTAGTAGAACACGAAATAATTTTAACTGCAATGGCTTCAAATTCATTACGAATAAAGAAAAGAAATTAATTGACGCAAAACGTATACATTTTAATTTGGATTAAAATACTGAATTACAAAGGTACAAAGGAGGATAGGAACAGTTTATATGTAATACGCCAACTGTTTCAATTACGAAACATAAAATGTCACATGTTAGCCAGTAAAACTTGCTCGAATATCATAATTGAATTTCGTTCATGCCGTCATAAGGAATGATATTTATAAATAATTTGACTTTTTTAAATTAATAATTAGGACTAAAATGCGTATAAGACTTATTTCATACAATAGCGTGCTTAAGTTAAGCTTTAAATTAATAAACATGTCTTCAGTGTTTAATCTGCATTAAAAAACTAAACTCCTCGGCGCAAAAGCCCATTACTGGGCTTAGGTCTGCAGTGCCCAATTCAACTTTCGTGACCAAGGGCTCTGGGGTGCTAGGCATATGTCCTGGTTAGGAGGTCGGCCTCACGCGGGACCCCCAGTGTTTAGTTCCCAAGCATGCTTGGTCCTCATTTTATCGACCCAATTGAGGGATGAAAGGTTGTGTGAAACCTGCTCAATCCGGGACTCGAACCCCAGACCAATGGCACGGCAATGCAAAGCACAACCACTGTGCCACGGGATGCATTTTTAGTAAACCGTTACTTTTACACAGTCTTTAAATTTAGTTTTACACATTTATAAGTAGCATAGAGAAGGCAGCGATTAGGGTCAATAAGACTTAATATTTGCTAACTCTGGGGAAGATATTACTGAACACAGTCTCATGCTGGGTGTATTAGGATAGTTATAACAATGCCTTTTCTAGTCAAGTAAAAGTCTTTAGATTTTTACCGGTCTAAACAGTATTTTGACTGGATTTAATACCAACAATGGATACAAAAGTATCTAAGGTATAAATTAAAAATGAAATCTTGCCAACTGAATTTAAGTGTCCACACTTTTGCAATTTACTCATGCATACGCATACATGTATTAGGATAGTTATAACAATGCTTTTAGTGAACTATAATCAACTAAAAGTCTTTAGATTTTTACCAGTCTAAGCGGTATTTTGACTGGATTTAACACCAATACTGGATACAAAAGTATCTAAGGTATAAATTAAAAATGAAATCTTGCCAACTGAATTTAAGTGTCGACACTTTTGCAATTTACTCATGCATACGCATACATGTATTAGGATAGTTATAACAATGCTTTTAGTGAACTCTAATCAACTAAAAGTCTTTAGATTTTTACCAGTCTAAACAGTATTTTGACTGGATTTAATACCAACAATGGATACAAAAGTATCTAAGGTATAAATTGAAAATGAAATCTTGCCAACTGAATTTAAGTGTCTACACTTTTGCAATTTACTCATGCATACGCATACATGTATTAGGATAGTTATAACAATGCTTTTAGTGAACTCTAATCAACTAAAAGTCTTTAGATTTTTACCAGTCTAAGCAGTATTTTGACTGGATTTAACACCAACACTGGATACAAAAGAATATAAGGTATAAATTAAAAATGAAGCATTGCCAACTGAAATCAAGTGTCTACAATTTTGTAATTTACTCATGCATACGTCAGCTGATGAGAATTGAAACGGTTGAAGCTTTTGCTACTCTTTTTTTTTTTTATTTGGAGCGTTCAAAATGCAAGTGAACCAAGTCCATGAAAACCTTCTTTGTGCTACTAGGGTTTAAAGTCAGAGTCTGATATAGGAAAACTCAGATTATAGACACAGCACATTTTGGGTCCGTTTTAAAGGAAAAAAAATTGGGCATCATTGCCCGTAGGGGAGGGCAGGGGAATCCTGCCACCTCGGGCAATGCCGCCACCCCTTGTATCTCGCCAGCTGTGTGTGTGGGAGGGGGGTTGTGAGCGCTGACCTGTAGCAGGAAACAAATTAATTAATGGCCTTGGACGCTAATGGCCGAGCAGTGAGTTGGTTTACATTTATTTAAAAAATACGGTTTTTAGTGATTTTCATCTAATTTTGGGCCTTCTGAAGTTAAGAGTGACTGTTATTTCGAACTTAGATAAATCAGTTATATATAATTGAAAGGAGTAATTATCTGGCTATTTTATCACGTTGTTAGTTTGGACGCTAGGCTATCTACCTTTCTTTAAACAAGCCGGGTATACCATTTTGTATTACTTGGGTAATGCCGCCACATCACTCTGGGGTTATGCCGCCTCATGCAAAAGGATGGCGGCATAATCCGTGAAATAGAAATGTCATATATTGGCCCTACAAATTATTAGTTTTAGTACGTATCCGAAAAAGAATAACTGAACAGGTCAAATAGACCAACGAAACTTTAAAAAAAAAAACCTGCATAGTTAGTTGCACATAGAAAGTTAATAAAAGAGCTGTACCCTGTACAAAGTTAATTAAACCTATTTTAGTTCTATATGTATTGCTTTATTATGTAATTTTCCATTATTTATAGATTATTTGCTTTGTCTATTGATGTGGCGGTATAACCCCAGTGGTGTGGCGGCATTACCCAAGGTACCGGGGTAATCCCGCCACTGTGCGATATTTAGAAAAATGCAATTTTATTCAGTTTCTAATAAAGATTTAAATTTTAAAAAATCACCACAAGATAGGTTATGAACTGTAGTATGCTATGCTCATTACAATTTACATTAATTGCAACACAATTCTGCATGAAAACTCAATTTCCCTTAAGGTGGCGCCATTACCCTTCTCTCCCCTAATCCGTAAAATAGACATTTCATATATTTGCCCTACAACCTATTAGTTTTCGTTCCAGATGCCACTTATCCGAAAATTGCAATTCTAAATAGTTAGTACGTGCAAATGCGCTGCTAACTCGAAAATGACAAAAGTGGACTTGATTCACTTGTATTCTGAACGTTCCGTTTAATCTATCAGATGACCTCTGATTCTGAATTCCAGTATCGAATGTTTATTCACCCCATCAGATTGGCATTGACTTCCAGCACAAATTGTTGCAATGTAGATAGATAATCAGTAAAGTAAGTAACCTTTAATTATTATGCATTATAAATTTTTTATAACTTTTATGTTGACTTATTATATCTAACTATTTTATTTATTTTTATAAGTACTACAATTAAATACCCACTCGAATCCCCCACGTTAGATGCAAACTATTTGTTGGAAAGTTGTTGTTTTTTTCCCCTCATCATTATTTGCAGTATGTTTCTTTAATAAAAATAATTTAAGGAAGGTTATTTGTAATTACTATTTTTTGTACCAAAATATTTAACCCTCTAATGCATACTGTTACCGTTTGGTAACAAGAAGCATAATCCACTTTATTCTATTAAATTAGAGCTCCTCCTAGACAAATCTGTGTTTTGTTCATCTATTACATTTCATTTTAAAGTTTTAGTTACTAATAATCCTCATAGATGAGAGTAGTAAAAGTGTATTCAAAATTAAAGAGTGATATTATTAACTTTTGTAAAATTACGTTTTTGGTAGTATTTAAAGAATAATAATATTAGTACTAAATACTAATAAATTGTTTTGAAAAACTGTTTAATCATAGTTAAAAAGTTTTATTTTGCAATATTCTTAGTAGTTTTCTAGTCATTATTATCAAAATTGGAATTTTGCAGTTGGTTTTTGTCATGTGGAAAATTTTTTAAAAATTGAAATTATTTAAATTCTAATGCAGTTACATTTTTTTAGTATTTTTCCCATATAATGTATGAGTACTAAAGATACACATATATATTTTTTTGGGATGAAAATAAAAATTCATGCATAAAAGGGTTAAAAATATTAAATCATGTTATTTAAATGAAAATTATATTTTATGAGGTGTTTTCATATTATAAAGTGTATTGTTTTATGCTTACATAGTACAAATACATCCCCATATAGTTTAATACAACGCTTATTAAATATCGAAATAACTGCTATTTCTTCGTTGATAACAGTTTCCTAATATTTTTTTGCTCTTAAAAGTACTTTTTTTGTGTGTAAACCCATCATTTATTTTGAATTTATTCAGAATTTCTTGTGCATAAATTAGATTAATTCCTTTTTTAAAAATATTTTTTTGAATCCTAAATTAAAATCAAGTATGCAATAAATGGTTATTTACCTTATAACTGTTTTTCCCATTTTAATATGCTTTGCTATTATACATAGTCTTGCGTCGTTTTATTTAAAATTCTTACAATGCAAAAGTATATACCATTTTTTATAATAATTTTTCATTACCTTCATATTAAATTTTTTAATAATTTTTTTTCTTTATCTTTTTACATGTCTGTAATTGTATTATTTTGCATTTATAGAAAATTTCTTTATAAAACTGTTTTTAATCTTTAACACATCTATTGCAGTATTATTGATTATTTATATTTCATATTCAAAAATGAAGGTCATTTTTTATATCTTTAATTTAAAAAATAAGGAGTATTGTAATATGTATTAAATGCAAATTTACTTTTAAGTTGTTTTTTACTTTTACGAATATTTGACTATGAAGCTTAACATAATTCATTTAACATTCCTATAAACCTTGACTTTTTATGATTGCAAGTTTACTGATTAAATGAAAAATATGGAGCAATTCCAAGTGAATAAAGATCTTCTTCCTATGAAAGCGCATTATTTTCTTATTAATGGAGGTAAGTGAAATTTATACCTTTATTTTTCTGCTATCATAAATATACATTCATGCCCGAAATTATCTAAACACGGTTTTTGTCTGTTGATTTTTTGATTTGAAGTATGACATTTTAGCTGTCAATAAACTTGCACTTAAATTTCAACTATCATTTTTTTGCAAATGATATCATTTGCTATGATATTTTTGCTAATACAGCCTTTATTTTATCGAGTATTTTTAATTTTTTTCTGAAAGACACAATGCAGTGATTAAAAGTAAAATACAAATGTGATATTTTGCAGAGTAGTTATGTTTAGTATGTTACTTTAAGACATTTCAAACTATAAATAACATTAATAATTTCATCAAAAATATTAAATTGTTAAAACACACAAATGAAAAAACAAACAACAATGCTAGATGCTTATTAAAAAGTTATTTTTTCGTGCATTAACTTAACCGTTCTATTTCTAGCACATTCTGGCGTTGTACCATTCATCTCAGTATATGCTCAACAAATGAGAATCACAGCTGATGCAATGGGATATATATTTGCCTTCATTTGCTGCTTCACTGTTATATCCAGACCTTTCTTCGGGGGAATAGTTGACTACTTTCAAAAACTGAAGCTAGTTCTCATAGCTTTAATTTGTATCGACATTGCAGCAGACATGGGTCTTAATTTCATACCTTCGCCATCATTGGATGAGCAAATACCAATTAATGGTTATGTTATCTGTCTAAATAACAAACCTTACCACATAGAACTAAAACATGCTTTACTCCCAACGGATAGCTTCACTTGCGGTAAAGATAATGTTATTTCTTGTAGTGCTTGCAAAGACGGTACAAACTTGTGCAAGGACAATGAAAACCAAAACTTTAACAGTATCAGAACAGCATGTAGGATGGACAAGGAAGGTTGTCTAAATATTAGTTCTAGTTGTATCGAATCGTTAGTGGTAAATTGCACTGATGCTGAAGAAACTGGATGTTATCAAAAGTACCTTAATAGGTCTAGCTCCACAAATAAAATTGAAAACAATCCTCCATTGCAGTTATGGATGTTGAGCATTTTTACCGCAATTATATACGTGTGCATCGGATCCATAACATCCCTGTCAGATGCGGCTTGTTTCAATACGCTGGGTTCCAAACCACAGCTGTACGGTAGACAACGCATGTGGGGTACAATCGGCTGGGGTACCTTCGCCTTGCTCGTTGGGTATCTGAATCAAGTAGTCACTGGAACCTCAAACACTTACAACTATTCAGCTGGTTTTTATATGTTAGTTGTGCTCTTCCTGATGGACATGTTAGTGATTCCAAAACTGCAGCTCAGGAAAGTCCAGGTCTCCAAGAACATCTGCAAAGATGTCGGCCGACTCGTAGTCGAACCAAAAGTCGTCCTCTTCGTAGTGCAAGTTTTCTGTGTTGGGGTATTCATAGGAATGGGAAGAACGTATCTGTTTTGGTACCTGCGGACGCTGGATGCCAACCAGTTGGTGTTAGGGTGCACATCAGCCGTCCAGTGCTTTCTTGGAGAGTTGCCGTTCTTCTTTTTCGCTGGGTTCATCATTGCGAAACTGGGCCACGTCAATACCTTCACGATGTCGTTCTTGGCACACGGTGTAAAGTTCATAAGTTATTCTTTTCTAAAGAATCCATGGTGGTGTCTCTTCATTGAAATTCTACAAGGACCCTGCTTTGGTAGCTTTTATTCTGCGATGGCTTCTTACGCTAAAGTTATTTCACCAGAAGGAACGGAAGCAACCGTGCAGGGATTGGCAAGCGGGACTTTTGAAGGCTTAGGTAAATAGTGATTTTACTTTAAAATAATCTTAAATTTATTGGGGCTGGGGAGCCCAGTCGGTTAAGCACTCGCTTAGCATGCGGAAGGTCCCAGGTTCGGGTCCTGGCATCGCCAAAATAGCTGCCGGCCTATAAACGGCTCGTGCAGCCAAAAATTTCCGACGAATAATACCCCGTGTAAGGGAGTGAACGTTAAATATCCTTCAAAGTCCTAACGCTGCATACGATGTCGCCCTTAACGGTTGCGTTGGGTGCCTATTCAGGTGTTGGCTCGTCACCTGACTGTGGTTCCAAAATCGTCGCCAATAGCCCTCGTGTAGCTCTAGTGCGACGATAATTCATACCTAACTTAAATTTAGTTGTTCTTCTTGTTATTATTTCCTGCGGCAATTAATGTATTTTTTCCAGATGCAGTAGGTATTATGTTTATAAATTTCAATATGTCTCATTTACATTAAACTGACATAAATGACATTCAAATCGAAAAAGCATTTGCAGCTTAGAAAATGAACAACAATATAACTCTGAAAAATATTTAATTTTCTAACGATGCATGTCCTTTCAGTTTTTGAAATAGTTATTTCAAATCATTTTGTGTAGTTGTGCTAATTAAATTTCAATTTTTAATAGAATAAATAATGAAGTATGCACATGTATGCCAACTGCTACTATCACACACAGTTTTTAACAAAGACATATTCATTTAGATATAAACTCTGCAAAGTTCTCAAGTTTTTATTTACAAAATATATGCTGATTTTCAAATAATATGTAAATTCATATAATGACTTTCTATCTAACTAGACATGATGTTTTTCAATCTTATTCTATGGTTTTCATCTGTGTAATATATGATACATAAATGCAGTGGGAACGAGCCAGGGAAACCAAGGGCACTTGACCAATTTTCAATTTTAACATTTTAATTTCTTAAAATTTGGACCAATACCCAGATAGGGACACTTGACCCACCTATTAGGAATATTGACAGAACTCATACATTTGAGAGATTGACTTATAAATTATATAAAAAACGCTTACAATTATTATATGAGAAAATTTAAGTATATAATCAATTAAAACTGGGTCTCAAATTTGAAGATTACTAATTTGAAAGTACAGCCGCGTAAAAGGAAAAATATTGGCATTATTATACATGATTATGTAAAACATCATGTGCAAAACAAATGAAAAATTCAAAAAGTATCAACTTTAAACACAAAAATGTATAACGTTAGGGCAATAAACAGCACAAAAAGATTAATTTATTTTTGGAGCATGAAAATGTATTTTGTCTAATAAATACGAGACAAAAGTTCTATTTTAAGTATCCTTATGGGACAAGTGACCCTAGTTTACCCTACGAAAAGTTTGTGCATGTCTCTTGAAAATCTATCAGAATAAAAAACATATTGGTTATTAACTTTTTTTAAAAAATAATTTTAATATTTTACTTAGTATACTGTGGAACATGCATACTACGTCAAAAATTTAAAAATATTTCTATATTTTAACAGGTGTAGCCACAGGAAGTTTGTTGGGAGGATATGGATTTCGAAACTTTGGTGGACGTACTACATTCTTCTATTCCGGAATAATATCTATGGCGGTCGGAATTTTTAATTGCATTATTAACAAAATAATGAGTTGTAGAAATGATAATTAAATTTTTGGGTGGCATTTTTTTAAACAAGGTTGCCACGGTACTTGAAAAACTGTTAAAGTGCTTGAAAAACATTAATTTTCAAGGTCTTGAAAAACATTATCCACCTTGAAAAGTCCTTAGTTTTTTGGGCTGACAAATTTATCTTGAAGTGTTGCAAATGTTAATTTTGGCTTCATTTAAAACTTTTTTTCATTATGAATCAGTTCCTATTTTATTTTTTGATTTATTGTTTGCATAATGAAAGAAGGCAGAGCAAGAGATTTTAGGTTGATTTTTTAATAACTCAATGGTTATTTTATAACACATATTTAAGTGCATTTGAAAGTTAGAGAGCTCTTAGTCGTTTTCTAAATGAATTTTGAAAAACTATCGTGAAATTTACATGTTGCATGTTCGAATGTACAGTCCTTGAAAACGGAGAAATATATCCTTGAAAAGTCCTTAAATAGTCCTTGATTTTTTTTACCAAAAAGTATGGCAACCTTGTTTAAAAGTAAGTATAGAAAAATGACATAAATAATTAATATCAATGTGATATTTGTATTATGTGTTACTACCGATTAAACTGCAGAAATGTATTTGTATTTGTATCTATTTTCTTTATTTTGTTTTGAAAATAGCTATTTTCTAAAAACCCTTTTAGGGTACTGCATGATCTTACTTTAGTGAGTATCAAATTCAATTTACTTTAAAATACTTAATGGTACTAATAATTGACTTTTTTAAATTCACAAACATGAGGTTTCATAGTTCATTCTGTGATATACAGATTAAAAGAAGAATTAAAAAAAAAAAGAACAAAACGATGTAAAATTATGTTTAGTCTAAAATATTTACAGTGTAACTTAATATTTTGAGATGATGCTCCCAAACTCTTCAACAAACATAAAAACGAATAAATGTTATTCCTTTTTTTTCAAACTTGTATTATCCAGTAGAGACTTGGATTGTCCCTTTCCGTCTTTGAAGGTGTAAAGAGTAAAATAGGCCTATAAATGCTCCACCTAGGCAGATCATACTTGAATAAAAGTACGTCTGATGCCCACCAAAGTAATCAAAAGCTATTCCGCTTATCACGCATCCGATGCCAGAACCTAAATTAAAAAAAAATACAAAGAAATATGTATATATATAAAGAAAAATATAAAGTTACAGTATTGTAAATGCAGGGGGATGTATCATTTAAAAATACTATTTTAATATAACCTCTTGCGACCTGGTTCCCCTATTTGGGGATCTATTTTAAACCTCCCCATAAACATTTAATACGTTAATTAGTTACTAATTTGACCTAGTCCGATAGAAGAAGATCCAAATATTAGTTTTCAGCCTTTGATTACAGGTATCAGTCATTTATTGCGATAAAAAATGAAGTTGAACGAGGGTCAATATACGATATTCGAGTTCTTAAAAAATTATTTTTTTTCAAACTTTTCATAAAGTTCTAGTGGTTAATTTTAAGGGCATTTTGCATTAAAAGCAATGCAAAAATAATCTGTTAACTACCAAAAGGCGATAAGTCCATTTCTGTTGCATTTATAGTACAAAAAATGTGTATTTTATTAAGCATCTATTAAGCATAATTAGTGTATCTATTAAGCATAATTTTTTTTACAAATTTCTTTGCAAAATCACTTTTTAGCATATATTTGTTTGAAATGTATGTTTAGATTAAGAATATAAGGTGTATTATTTTGCTAGGGTCTTAAGATAGTAATGTTCACACTTGTGCAAATGCGAAGCATGTAGCTTATTTATTGTAAACAACTTGATTTTTTCAAATACAGTAATGAACAGCAAAAAGTAAGATACGAATAAAACAATTTGATAAAATTGAGTTTAAATTGAAGTTGACACTTGTTTGACAGTGGTTTAAAAGTTGAAATTAGTTTGATTGCTGAAATTAGTTTGATAACTTAATCCACTTTATTTTATTAAAGTAGAGTTTCCTCCTGTCAAATTTACCATTCAGTATGTACCATTCGTTATATGTATAAAAATGACTTTGTTTTTAAGGAGTTGCTGGCACTGATGCTGTTTAACGCATTTTTTTCAAAAAAAACTCAAAATTTAGTCTCATAATCTTAAATCAGTGCCATCTGACCACCGGTCTTAAAGGGTAAAGCAAAACTTACCCAGTCCTTCGTGTGTGCTGAAAATTATTGCCTGTGTAGTCGCTTCAGTTCCAGGTTTGGCAGTCAACTTCGCATAGGAGGCAAGTGTCGGGTAATACAAACCGTAGGTGATGCCATGCAGGAACTCCACCGGAAGAACCATCCATGGGTTCTGGAGATAACTGTACCACAGAAATCTGACGGTATATCCAGCCAAACCCACAATCAGTATGTTGAAGTGTCCGAGCTTCTTTATGATGTAATCAGAGAAGAACATGAACGGGATTACACCGACCAAAGACTGGACAGTCATCGAGAGCCCACACAGAAGCTCGCTACCTCCGATGGAGTTCAAGAACCATATCAAGTAGAACCAGATCATGACAGTACCCAGTCCATTGACAAACACCATCGCCTCGAAAATGAGGAAGTCTTTCGATTTGAGGACAGATCCGACATCCTTGAGTATGTTTTTCGAAAAGTGGGGTTTCACCAGGTCCATTGTTGACATGTTAATCAAAAACAGAACCATCATTACGCCCATTAGAATATAAGAAGCAAGATAGCCTTCTGTGTAGTCGTTTATGAATCCAGCGAGGGGTGCAACTGTGCCCCAACCTATGCCGCCCCATAATCTCTGTTGGCCGAAACTCCCGCCATACTTTTGGATGCTTTCGTTGCAAGCAGTGTCGGATAGAGTAAAAATGGCGTTGAGGGCCACTCCTGAAATAGTGTATATGAACATAAATAGCCAGAATTGATAGGTTTCTGTGTCTTTTCTTCTGGAAGTTTTGTCTTGAGCACTTTCCAGTGTGCCGTTGTCACTGTTACAAATAGCGCAGTGTAATTCCACGTTATCATAAGTTTCTGAATTAAGTTTTGCGATTAAAGATGGTTCAAAAACGCACTGACCTTCAAAGATTTTAGAAGAAATATCTTCCACAGTTTCCTTACTCTGAGAACTTGATTTTAAAAAGCAAAACTTTTCTTGAAAAGTATTCGATAAAATAATCATTATCACAAAATTGACTGAAACATTTTTTGAATGCAGTGTTTCTTTATAAGTTTGCTTGTTGGGGTACTCGTTCATGTTTACCAAAATCAAATTTTCGAAATCACTTTCTAAAATTTGATAGCAAGTAGTGTTAGAAAATTTATTTAGTGATAAAGGATAGCTCATATTTGAGATTTCCAAACTTGTGATATTATTGAAGTTCTGTAAGACAGTTGCAGAAAAAATTTCTTGATAATTACTGCAGCTATCTGATACATTTTTCAATATAACAATACTTGAATTATGAAAATTGTCTATGTCTTCAATCGGAGGAAGGGTTAAAAATGAGAAATAACATGCAGTAAAGACAATTGTTAACACAGCTATCATCTCCTTAAGTTTATTAAAATAATCAGCTAAAATTCCAATTAGAGTTTTTGTAAAAATAAATAAAAACATTTGAGTTGTGAGCATTGCACCTAATGAAGAAGCAGAAATTCCAAGTCTATCTTTAGCGAGCACGATGACATAAGGGATGCCAGCAGCAATGCCTGAAAACAAAAACATACAATTAGTTAGTGATTATAAAAGTTCGGATACGTTGAACTTAACCCTCCAATGCATTAATTTTTTTTTCGTCCCTAAAAATATATATGTATCTTTAATACTCAAACATTATGGGAAAAATACTGAAAAAACTTTAACTGGATTAGAATTTAAACAATTTCAAATTTTAAAATATTTTCCATATGATAAAAAAACAACTACAAAATTCTAATTTTGATAATAATGACTAGAAAACTACTAAATATATTTCAAAATAACCCTCTTTAATTATAATTAATTTTTCAAAACAATTTATTTGTAATTTAGTACTAATATTATTATACTTTGAATACTGCCAAAAACGTAATTTCACAGCAGTTAATAACCCCAGTCTTTAATTTCGAATAGACTTTTATTACTGTCATCTATGAGGATTATTAGTAACTAAAACTTCAAAATGGAATGCAATAGACGAAGAAAAAAAAACACAAATTTGTTGAGAGGTAGCTATACTTTAATAGAATAAAGTGGAATATGTTACTTGTTGCCAAACGGCAACAGTATGCGTTAGAGGGTTAAAGATAAAGGGTTTCAAATTTGAAGAGCTTAGTGGAATAACATGCTAATTGACAAAAAGGTGAAAATGAGAAAGTTAGCTTTATAGTTATTTGCTTGTACTTAGATCAGCTGGAAACGGTGATTGTAAACCGTAACAAATATATCAAACTTGAAGTGTATGTAAAAGGGGAAACTTGTCACTGTTACAGAAATTAGAAATTTGTTCATTGACACACAAATCTCAATATTTTTTAAATATCACACGTTCCTTCACTAAGCTCATAATTTGATTCAAATTTTGAATTATTAAGTATCAGCAAGCGATTGTGAGTAAAGTATTTTTTTAAGAATTCAAAACAAAAATAATTTCAAAATATTTCTAATACATATTAATTTAAGATTTCTAATGCCTAATTATACTAGTAATGCTCTCAGTTAGTTCTTTTTACAATTAGAAGAAAATGTCTAAGATGATTCTAATAATAATAGGCTGGTGTCTAGTAATGATAGGTAACAGATATGTATGAATAATTCTAAAGGTATGTGATACGTTATATCTAAAACTTTTACAGATTATGAGCTCATAATTACATGATATATCATTAATATGATTTATTTCTTCATAATTGCATACGAAACAAACAAAGCGTGTAATATAGCCTCTGAAGACCTGACATTCATTTAAATTGATGCTTTTTTAACGTTGTTTTTACTCCGGAATTAGTTTTAAACGTAAAGAACCGAAGTGGTTCGATACACCGCGTTGCAAAATGATAGCACCACCTTGTTTCTTCTGAGTAAAAACTGTATAATATATTTTTGAATAAGTTTGTAATACTTCCAGAAAATAGAATAGTATAATTAAGTAGAATGCAGAACATCAAGCTGTGAGAACTTTTGGGTTTGGCTTAATAAGCAAATGTTTAAAACAAATGGAGATTTACTGTTGCAAAATGATAGCACCACTCTTACTTTTAAGTAAACAGGCGAAATTGCATGTGTTAAAGCTCCTCACGGAGGTTAGAAATAGGCAACCTGAAACATTTCTTGCCATAAAAGCTTTGTTTTATCTAGTTAAACTAACCTTGTTTGCATTTATTGTGAATAAGTCAAATCAATAGAATTGAAAAAGTGCTAATTAAGTATGGGTAGCAAAAAGCAGTTATCAGGTTTTGAAAAGGGTCAAATTGCAGCTTTAAACCAAGCAGGATTGTCGTCACGGAATATAGCAAAACATATTGGACGTTCACCGCACGTGGTTAATAACTATCGCCATCTTAGATCAAAATATGGGAAGAAGAAATCAACTGGACGACCTCGAAAGCTAACAATTCACAAGAAAAATTAGTTGTAAAGAAACTAAAAGTCGGGGAAACATTGACCAGATTATCACGAGACCCCATCATCAACGTTCACAAGTCTACTTTATCAGGAGTGGTTAGGCGGAACGAACATCTTGTGTACAAGCAAAAAAAAAACACAACCGAGACCTACAGAGCTTCACCAGCAAAATATTATGCAATGGGCTAAAGAGCATATGACTTGGAAAGAACAGTAGCTTCAATAGTATTCACTGACGAAAAAAAATTCAACTTAGATGGCCCTGATGTATGGGAGTACTATTATAGATGGATCTCCGAATTGAAGAAAGTATTTCCTCTAAGAGACAGTGGAGGGGCACGATCGCTAATGGTTTGGGCCTGTTTCGGAAGCGCAGGGCAGACCAATAATGTGATCCCCTCTGGTCGAATGGAAACAGAAGACTACCAAGACATGTTGGAAGACAATTTGCTGAAAAAAATTGGGGGTCCATTTTGGAAATTCCAACATCATAATGCCAGTATTCATGTTTCCAACTCGTCTTGGCAATGTTTCTTGGATAACGGAGTGCAGGTTATTTACTGGCCAGCTTGTTATCCTGATTTGAACAAAATAGAGAACGTTTGGGGTAACTAAGCAGGGCCGTATACGCCAGCGGAAAGCAATATACAACTGTTCAAGAATTGAACGACTCTATTATAACAGAATGCGAAAATATTAATGCAGATGTACTTAAACGTCTAGTCAAAAGCATGCCTTATCGAATTTTTGAAGTTATGGCCAAAAAGGGTTCTGTTATTAAGTATTGATTATGACTGGTCCTATCATTTTGCAACATAATATTTGCATTTTTTTATTTCATTACACAAAAATTTAAAGAAGTATTGTGTTTTTATTCTGCTATTTTCATTCTTATTACGTATATTTCCAATAAAAGTATTAATTTCAATAATTTCCTTCAATTATTTTATGCTGCGTTGAAAATACATGGTGGTTCTATCATTATGCAACGCAGTGTAGAAGAGCATCTTAAAACCATTTTTAATCTTTTGAGTGAAGATAACCCCCAACCGCTCATTTCCAATACAATGCCTTGTGGATATCTTAGTACATGAGAAAACTCTCGTCTCTCCTAAAACAATGGCTAAAATAGTCTATTAATTACAAGAAACTGTTAAAACATGTTAGTATCTTCATAGCACAAACATATTTTATTTTCATTTCTCAAAATTCCACTAAATTAGAATACCCTTCAGCAAATCGTCACTTAAGTTCCCACATGTGCTATCTCACTTTGCACAAGGGTAGACATTTATTGTACGGTAACCCTTGGCGACTTACCAAATCGTGCCAAGAGTCGGCCGAACACCCAACCGAAATGAGCAAATAACGGATATAGGGTTGCTGGAAAACGTCATCGTTGCGAAATCAAGGAATTCGAATCATCAGTCGAAGTCAGACAGTTGCCACAACAATTATTTATCGCCTGATCCAAAAAGAAACGTCAAGCGTTACCGAACAGTAAATCTCATCCTTGCGGAACAATGAGATAGCACATGTGGGAGCTAAAGTGACGAAATGTTAAAAGTTGTTAAAAATGGAGTAGTATTGAAATGAAAAAGTAATTAAAATGTATAAGTAAAGTATTGAAATGTTTTTTTTTCTTCAATTTACTTGCAAAACAGACTTTTATATTTATATGTATATAATATTTTGAAAAATAGGAATATATAACACTAGGAAATATCAGTACAGGTGAAGTAAATAACTTTCTTTAGCTAAGTGTTTTTTTTACAATACTATGGGAAAGTAACGTTTAACAGCAAATGAATTCAGAAATATACCTAATATGTATAGCTATTACAAGAAAATATACACTGTAAACATTGATGTCAGGGTTCTAAATTACGAGGCGTTATTGGCTGTGTTAAAGCTCCTAAAAGAAGCTATAAATAGGCAGCCGGAAACGATTACATTACCATTACTATTACCTAACATTGGACCCCTTCAGGGACATGTCTAAATTGTGGAGGTGGCGACAGATGGCAACATCTGTCATATGTGTTTGTGTGTGTCTTGTTTTGTCCTACTTGACGATGGTTTATAAGCGGGACCTTGCGACCAAGCACACAAGCCTGAAAATATATGTCAACCAATCTAATCTAATCTAAACCTAACATTGGTGTAATGTTAGTCCGTAAAACTGTGCGCTACATAAAGAGTTGCATGGCGCTTTATCGAGTGATGTGTATCGAGTATCGATGTCTTATCGGAAAATTTATCAGATATATTTTATTAAAAAAATGCTAGGCAGTACTTTGAATTTCCAAAAACTGATAGAGTTTGTTTATAAATTCATAGATAGAAAAACTGTTTACTTTAAGGTATCCATATAACTTAGACAACTTTTTCTTTAAATTTTGAGATAGACTTTTAAAACTTTGTGAGAAGATCAGGCACATAAAAACTAACAAAAAATACTCTACTGTATTAAAAAGTGTTAATTAATTAATTATTAATTTAATTGTGCCAAACTGTGAGCAACATAACGACATTTCAAATAAGTTGGTTTACATAATTTATGCAGAAAAGAAAACAGTAAATATCCAGGTATGTCATCATATAAAATCTAAGCTCAAAGCAAAGTAGTTATTTGATTATAATAGTTTGAAATGGAGGTTATTTATTATTTTTTTTTAATTTTTTACAATTTTTATACAAAGTATGACCATATGCCCTGATTTATACTCTTTAAAATACACTTTAATTTTTTTTTAAAAATCGAATGATATTAATTTGAAATATCTTGCTCGGAGTATAAGCATATTATGAAAATATTCGTTCTTCAGAAAATGAGTTCAAGATTTTTATTGTAAGACTAATGACCATAGAATTGCCTTTAAAAGTGTGCCTGTAAATTAAAAACAATTTACAGTGCAATAAATCCACTTGCACCATTTGAAAGATAAAGAATCAGATAATATTTTAATGCAAATGTATCGGAACACATATTTTAATCAAATTTTCCGTTTTCTAAGGTATATATGGATACCTTAAATCATTAAACCTCAAATTTCATTAAAATTGATGTGAACTTCCGCAAATATTAAACGATATTTTTTTCAAAATTCCTTTTTAAAACATACTTTCAAATATGTATTTAAAAAAAAAACTTTTATAAAAAATATGTGTGTGGGATTTTGCTTGGGAGTTAAGAGGTTAAAGTAATATTTATAAATAATACTAAAATATAAAACATATCATGAGAAAGTATCAAATAGTTAAATAATTACCTCCAACGTAAAGGAAGTAGTGGATTTTAAACCTCAACATTTCTTTATCAATATGCCAAAATGACTTGGTACTCGAAAGCTTCTCATGATCCTGTTCCGAAGATTTTGTGGGAATAATGTAGACATCCACTGCTTTCTCGTTCTTTTGAGAAGTCATTTTAGAGTGTAATAACTGTGGAAAAAATCAAGTAAATAAAAATTATATGTACTTACTAGCATTATGGTTCTGCCTTACTGGGAACCCGTTAACTTCGCATTGCTTCCTTTTAAAGGCATGCTTACTTGTGAAAATACACTCAATATCTAAACTAAATTCAATTCGTGTTGGCGCATGCGCAAGAAAAAATCAAATAATAACAGAGATGGCGTCAAGCCCCTGTTACGGCTCGGTCGTTGTATTTTGAAGCCCTGTTATGGTCTGCCTACTTATTAAAATACACTCAAAATCAAAACAAAATTAAATTCGTGTTATAGCATGCTCACTTAAAAAGCAAACACTAATAGAGGATGGCATCAAGCCCCCGTTTTGGCCCGGTCCATGTATTTTCAAGCCCTTTTATGGTCCCGCACTCCCACGAGGATGACGTTCTTTGAAACTAATTATAGTAATTAAAAATCACAATCAAATATGAAAAGACTAAGCCTCAGGTGCACATGTAGGTATTAAAAGGAATCTATATTAAAAATTTCGAATTTTTTAGAGCAGTCTAAGTAAGTCTTTTGCGATCCACAGACATACCACACAGACTCTTTCTTTTATTATTATAGATTACATTATGTTACTGAATCAAATACACTAAATAAAATGAGGGGAATAAAAGCAGCCACTACACATAGTGTTTTAATACGGAAAACTTTTTGGATCACTATATTAGCAGGGCCGTCGCGTGGTTGTCATGCCCCTGGATCGAAGCTTTATCATTAAAATAAGCTAAATATATATGGTTTGGAGTTATTCGTTAACCCTTTCACTACTGAAACGGCACACAACGAAGGTACGAATAAGGATTCGATAATGATATTCCTATCAACATAGGTTCGTGGTTCTGTCCTTGTCCTATCTATACTATAGACGTATTCGTGCTGATGGAAAAAAAATTCTCTAAAATTCTCTAACACCGGGGTGCCCGAGTACACTGCGATATACGTGCTCGTTAAATCTGTGGAGCCGAAAGTCCCGAGGGCTTTAGCGTACGATGTCGCTCGAAGTTCCGTTGTGTGTTGAGTGCCCGCTCATGTGTCGACTTCGTCACTTGACCAGGGTTCTAAATTACGAAACGTAATTGGCTGTGTTAAAGCTCCTATAGGAGGCTAGAAATAGGCAGCCGGAATCGATTACATTACCCATTATCCTATCACATATATTATAAGCGGTTCTCTGAACAAGCACACAAGCTGGAATATATATGTACCATACCATCACATATTACGAGGAAACAAAAATCCTTCGTAGCTAAATGGTTAAAGGAAATACTCTTTTATAAGGGAAAATACACACGTAGAATAAAGTGCGAAATAATCTTTAGAAACCCGGTATACAACTTTTGTATTATGGGACGTCAAATTAAAACTTTTACACATTTTTGTACAACAAAATAATAAATACCGTAGGTTTCAAGTCTATAATTGTTATATAAAATAGCGACAAATTTGAGAAAACTACTTACCTTTATTATAAATGAAATTTAAGGGTAAAATAGGTGTAATTTTGATTAAAACAGATTGTTAATACTAGTTTAATGTTTTAATTTCAAAAGTTTATAAATGAAAGGATAGGGTTATAAGCTTTGAAAACATTCTTCCCTTATGATTTTAAGTAATTGTGAATGCCCTTTCCTATCTTTCCTTTCATCAGTTATCACCATAGTTGTAAATGCCATGGGGATTACTGTGATGGAAGGCTCATAATCGAGGCCATAGATTTAGAAAGTAGCAGATCTGCCCCTAAGGGGAAAGGTGAAGCCGCTTGTGATCCAGTATCCCACAAGGCAGTTCGCTGGCCCTACCACATGGCATGCCTTACGCCACCAGATGGCACCATGAGATAATTCGACTAATAAAAAAATATATATTTAATATTAACTAATTAAAACTTTTTACCAGTTTTGCTAGCATAAGTTTATAGCTGGATATGTATTGATAATTTCTGGCAGACATGAGGTATGTATTCATAAAAGAAGCATATTAAAAATGCAATTTTTATTGCATGTAACTCTTCGGCAAAAGCAATTTTTTTGTAAACCAGTATCCTGTGATGCATTGCGAAAACGGCGAAATGTGGATTCATCACACAATTGCGCGGTTTGTATTGCATTGTATGGGATTGCGCAATCGATGGGCATATCTGCTACTTTCTAAATCTATGTTCGAGGCAGTAAACATCGACACCTTTCTGAATATACTCCCTTGCAGTTTGTTTGCCGCCTTATCTTGCACGTTCTTTGGTGTCGCTTTTGGAAAATTGCTAAGGGGTCATACACTTCTTTTCGCCTCTTTACGACGGGGAATGATGAGATTTTATATAATAGCCGAGTCAGCAATTTAGACTTGTAAAAGGTGACTCAGTGGGCGAGGTGGTTGGACTTAGTTTTTTGACCAAGAAGATTTTGGTTTTTATCACAGCCTTACTTTAAACGTGTTTATGCAGGAAAAAAAAATCCCTAAAGAATTCATGTGCATACTGGAATTAATCTGTGGAATCCAACGGCGTTAGCTTCTAAAATCGCTAGAAGTTCTGTTGGGTGCCGGATCAGGTATCGCCCTGAAATTTTATTTTTGTATTAGTGAATAATTAAACTATTTTAGCTTCCACACTACGTTTATAACGTAAAAAGTGGAAGGTTTTATAATAGTTCAGTCCGTCTGTCTGTCCGTCTGTCCGTCCGTCTGTCTGTCACCCACTTTCACAGAACGAACCGCAAGTCTCACAAACAAGTGAGATACGTCATTTTGAAGAAAAAATCAGTTTAGGATACATTCCAATTTTCATTAAAATTTTTAGATTAGAATTTTGTTTAAAAATTAAATAACTAAAAATTTAATCTACATTAAAATAACATGCAAATTCCATTTTTATTCAATATTTTCACTGTTGCCATTACATCAAACGTACGAGAAACTTTATTTAAAATAAAACTCTTAGAAAAAATATTTATTTTTAAGATTAATTTAATTTGGATTGTTGTAATAGCACACTAAAGTTATTTTGATAGTTCATTTTATATGTATGAAGAAATATGCTCATAAAATTCTAAATTTGCAAAAAAAAAAATATGTAAAGTTTGGCTTTTATTTTTAAAGCCACAATTTTACTAATTTATTTTTCGAAATATAAACTTGTGGCTGCAAAAAGATATTTATTAAAAAAATACATTATTATTCTTCGAACTTAAGAAAAATATTAGCAAACAATATAGATTAATTATCAAATCTGCAAAAGAAGATTAAAGAAAATTATTAATTTATTTTGGCTTATAAAAGTTTGAATTAGAGCTCGCTCGCTAGCTAAAGGCCATGTTTAGCGAATTTCTTATGAGGTGGGTAGGTAGGGTAGTGTGTTTCCTGTTGAGCGTAAATGTTGTCTGGAAGCGGTGTAAGTGACAGATACTGTAACAAACAAACTTACTTATGATTGTAGAAGTCGTTGATTTTATACTTTGTTTTTTGAAGCGCATAAGAATCAAAGGAAAATTCAAAGTTATACGATTTCCATACTAAAATTAATAAAGAATTGAAACTCTACATAATATATAGTTCATAATATAAGTGATGCGACATTTCATTTAGAGAGATATCAAGGGCGAAATTTTAAAGTTCAGTTTATTACACAAACAATAAGAAATTGTTATTTATTTCTAGGAAGAAAATAAATTAAACTAGACAAGTAGCCAAATTTAGCGTGCAAATGAATCGTTGAGTGCAGAAACCACTTCAGTCAAAAAAATCCGAAAACTCGTTTTCAATGAAAATAAGCGTAGAAAGGCAAGATGCGTGTTGGGTGCAAAAACTACGTTAGTCTGTTGAGTAGTTCCGTAAATACAGGACGTTTGTTTCGAGTGTTGAGTGCAGAAATAGAGGAGGAGTTATTACGATTTTTCTCCCTCCTGAAAATTTTGAAATTTGTGACTGACGTTGTTTCTGCACTCACCGATTCAAATGCTTAATATAGAATTAAAACTGTGTTTGGCGCAGCGCCTTTTTTCCGGTTTAACATAGCTGTTATGTGGAAGCAGGTTAAGTGTAAAATTATGTTGCAAACCTGCTTGTTCAAGTTCATGCCGGTGGAAATGAGTTTAATTTGATTGAAGGGAATGTATTTAGTTAGTCTAAATTTGCCAAGGTTTGTTTTAACTCTTTTGCGGAAGGAGTTGGAATTTTTAGTCGGGCAATCTATTATCTTACAAGTTTCAAACAGAATCACCAGAGGATTTTATTGTTGCTTTATTGTGTTGTAATTGTCGTCACAGTGGGCAAACAATTGTTTGACAAATGAAGAGCGAATGTGAGTGAATCAATTGTGAACCCTGTGAATCAATTAGTAATTTCTGATCTATTATTAATTATTTTTATGTAAATTAAATAGTAATACTAAGTATAATTTTTTTTATTTAAAATAAAAATATTCTAGTCTTTTACTGTAAATTAAATTGACGTTTTTTTAATTGTAATTTTATTTGTTAACATAAACAATATATATTTCGTGCTTTAATATTATTTAAATCTAATTTAACCCTTTCAGTCCCAAAAATTTACTACGCTACAGAAACATCTGATATTCACAAAATAAGCTTATTTTAGGTCAAATATACGAATTCCAAGAAAAAAAATTAAAATTTTTTATATGGTTTTTGAAACAATGCCAAAATTTTTTAACTGTTGAAAACAACAAAATAAAAAAATATATATTACATAAAAACACTTCGAGTTATATATTTTAAGGTATCTGACCATATTATTAAAAAAATTAGTAATTATTAAAACCGAAATAGTTTAAATTGTGTTTTAAATATGTGGAACTGAAGTGAACTTATCAAAAATCAGGTGAAACGCTTGTTGGCTATTTTCTAAATAAAAAAAAAATAGTAGTTCTACTTCTATTGAGATTAATGTAAAATACTGTCTAATAGAACAAAGTGTGAAGAATCGAATGATGTGTGTTTGGATGTCATAACAAGACATAAACATTTTGAAAAAAATATTGAAGGTGATGATGCCAAATGGCATCACTGGGACTGAAAGGGTTAAATGAAAAAAATTGATCTTTTATATACATTTTCAATAGTAAAAATGCGAATATCTATTGGATATTACACAGCAAAAAAACTTGATTATATCATGAAATTATGGAAGCTTTGGCATGCAATTTAATTGTATAATTAACATTTGTCATTTTCTATTTATAATTATAAAAGAATAATTTTTTCTTAATTTACATTCTTTTAAAATACTAGTACATATTGCTAAAACTAAATTTTTTAAAAATAATAATATGTGCAATATGGAGAATAAATCTCTCTGTATTAAAAAAAATAAGCTCTTTTAAAACGTCCAAAACCATTAAGAGGATGAAATATTGATGTTACAAGTGTCCTTTCTTATCTGGAACGTGTATCTCACTTTTATCTCGCGACGGAATTTTCTTTGTTTTTTCAAATTTCAGAAGAGTCTTTTGTAATTAAAAATTGAAATTAGGCTCTCTCCATATTAAAGTATAGCCTTTTAAAACGTCCCCAGCCATAAGAGTATATGAAATATTGATTTACAACTCCAATCTTTTTCTTTGTGGCGGCATGAACAAGAGTAGTTCTTGTACAGTCAATTCCTTCAACCACCAATATTTGTACTTCTGTATCTGTAACCTAAAATTGTGTATTTAAACTCTGTTCATTCTACAACAGTTGCTATTCTTACCATGTAACCTTTCAGTATATTTGCGAATTTCATCCATGCGCCTTGGGTCATCTTCAGGCATATTCATGACATACTCTAATTCTTTACTCATTCTGTTCTTGCTATTGGGGAGTTTGGGATCAATCTGCATCAGGAGATACGGCAGCAAGGTCTCGGTGCACTCAGACAGTCTCTGGATTTGACTTTCGACCAGAACCGGCGTCAGAGACAAGCGAGGGTCACTCGTTGGATACTCCCCGCAGCCAGGCGGCAGCGACTGGGAATACATCTGCTGCAGCTGACTGTGGGCGCTGGGAACACGACGGTAAAGAAGGGACTGCCAGTCAACAGTGCAGGCTGCAGACGCTGATTTGTAGTGCGACGGTGTCTGAAGAGGGCTGCTAGGCAGAACATAAGGCAAGCTGCATCAGTACAGGTTCCGCGTAGAATGTCTGACGTCCGGAGGTCACCAGATATACTGGACCCGAGGTCACGAGCCCAGTGTATTGTTATAAATGAGTCATGACTAATCTTTAAATAAACTTAACTTTTAATAAAACAAACTAAACTAAACATAACGAACTAATAAAAATATACTGAAAGGTTACATGGTAAGAATAGCAACTGTTGTAGAATGAACAGAGTTTAAATACACAATTTTAGGTTACAGATACAGAAGTACAAATATTGGTGGTTGAAGGAATTGACTGTACAAGAACTACTCTTGTTCATGCCGCCACAAACAAAAAGATTGGAGTTGTAAATCAATATTTCAGACTCTTATGGCTGGGGACGTTTTAAAAGGCTATACCTTAATATAGAGAGAGCCTAATTTCAATTTTTAATTACAAAAGACTCTTCTGAAATTTGAAAAAACAAAGAAAATTCCGTCGCGAGATAAAAGTGAGATACACGTTCCAGATAAGAAAGGACACTTGTAACATCAATATTTCATCCTCTTAATGGTTTTGGACGTTTTAAAAGAGCTTTTTTTTTTTTTAATACAGAGAGTTTTATTCTCCATATTGCACATATTATTATTTTTAAAAAATTTAGTTTTAGCAATATGTATTAGTATTTTAAACGAATGTAAATTAAAAAAAAATTATTCTTTTATAATTATAAATAGAAAATAACAAATACTGGTGGTACAAATATTGGTGGTTGAAGGAATTGACTGTGCAAGAACTACTCTTGTTCATGCCGCCACATCTTTAATGTGAAATTCCCTTTTATCTCAGGACGGAATTTTCTTTTTTTTTAAAGGTCCAATTATTTTTTTAAAAATTAAAATTTAAAATAAGGCGCAGACGAAAACGTGGTTCTTTTCCACATAACATCACGAGATAGGAGAAAGGCCCCACGGCTGCGTCGCTTCTTTTTAAAGAACAATTGCTCTCTGCTCTGTTCTTGTAAACCATAGAGTTTGGAAAGAGAATAGCGGTCCATGTATGTGCGCAGTAACGAACAAAAGAAGCAGGCTAGAGCGGTCCATCTTGGGATAGCTCAGTTCCAGTTTCAGTTACTACTATGTTAGGCGCAGTAGCTAAAAAAAAAAAAAAACGCTAAAGCGGTGCATCGTAGGATACCTAAGTGCCGGTATGTTTAGCGCAGTAGCTCGAAAAACCTGACAGCCCTGCTTCAAACCATTTGAACTGATAGAACCCTCTACTCCTCCTTCCTAACTCTATGTCTTAAACATAACAGTTCTTTAACCTATTCTTTTTCATAAAAGCTTTACACGTTTATAAATAAAAAATATTTTTGTTTTATTACTTAAAAAAATGCGCATTGTCACTTACAGTAAAATACACATTGTTTTATTACTTAAAAAAGTAATATTTTTATTACTTAAAAAAGTAATAAAACTTAAAAACTTTAGAATAATTGATGACAAAACTATTTTAAAATTTTAGTAGATTTTAAAAATTACTGGTAAGTAATAAAAGAAATAAAATATTTTTAAAGAAAGCTGTCTATTAATTATCCTCTATCTTATATTTACTTCCAATTCTTTGATGTTTATGATATACGTTTCATTTTGCAGTTCCACTTGAATTCAACGAGTATAGGAGAGAGCGGGGGAACGGCGGCACTTTAAAGGAAATTGAATTTTCATGCTGAATTGTGTTGCAATTAATGTAAATTTTAATGAGCATGGCATACTACAGTTCATAACTTATGTTGTGGTGATTTTTAAAATTTTAAATCTTTAATAGAAACTGAATAAAATTGTGTTTTTTTTCTTCTAAAAGCTTACACAGTGGTGGGATTACCCCGGTACCTGGGGTAATGCCGCCACACCACTGGTTATGTCGCCACATCAATAAACAAAGCAAATATTCTATAAATAATGGACACTGATATAATAAAGCAATACATGTAGTACCAAAATAGGTTTAATTAACCTTGGAATGGTAAATTGTACAGGGTACAGCTATTTTATTAACTTTTCATTTGAAACTAAATATGCAGTTTTTTTTAACAGTTTCGTTGGTCTATCTGGCAGTTCAGTTATTCTTTTACGGATACGTGCACTCTTAAAACAAACGAGCGATTTTAAATCGGTCTGAGTTAATTTTCACTCCGTTAAAGTGTCGAAAATGCACTTCTCTTATAGGTGTGGATTTCACTCTTTGGTTTTAAGAGTGTGGCATCTGGAACGAAAACTAATAGGTTGTAGGGCCAATATATGAAATTTCTATTTTATGAATTATGCTGCCATCCTTTTTTGGATGGCGGTCGGAGTGATGTGGCAGCATTACCCCTGTAAGACAAAATGGCATAGGCGGCTTGTTTAGGGGAATGTAGATAGCCGAACATAAAAACTAACCTCGTGATAAAATAGCCAAATAATTACCCTTTTCAATGATATGTAACTGTTTTATCTAACTTAGAGATAGCAGTCATTTATCTCTAAATTTCAGCTGGCCCAATTAGATGAAAATCACTAAAAACCGCTTTTTTTAAAATAACTTTACCCCATCTCACCGCACGGCCATTAGCGTCTCTACTACAAATTACTTTGTTTCCTGCTTTATTTCAGCGCTCACAGCCCCTCTCACGCACACAGCTGGTGAGATACAAGGGGTGGCGGGATTGCCCCGCTCTCCCCTACATTATGAAACTAGTTCATTTAAGTGCAGAATCACTGAGATATAGAGAAAAAAACTGTTAACTCAATTCTTTATAATTGAGGAAACGTTTTTTTCTTAAACTTTTTTTTCTCTTCTTGAAATTACAAACTAATGCTTATTAACTAACTTTTTTGGCTAATATGACACGTAAGTATATTAGGGGGGGGGGGGGAAATGAGGGTAAAATCGAGCCTTTTCAAAATCATCTCATTAAACACCTGCTTTTTAACTAATTTTCATAGATTTTTTTTGTATATAACATACATTTGAACTGTTTAGATTTCGAATATATAATTTTTTTCCACCACATGCTTCAATATCTGGCAATTCAGGGAACTTAGTTTTATACCCTCATTTTCCCCCAGGGCGGGGGAAAAGGGGGGTAGCCCAAATTTAACGATATGATTAAATCAAAAATCAATAATAAAAAGAACTAATTGAAGCAAACTCATTCCTAATATTCTTCTACACTTTTTTTTTCAGAAAAGCTTACTTAGAGATAATAATAATCGTTAGAATAATAGAATATTTAAGCAGGAGAGTATTGTCCTCTACTATTACATTGAGGCTCTGTAAAACTTTACATATTGCACCGCACCGAACATAACAACATAATCTGCATCGTATATTTCTCGAAATTATATTAGTTTCCATCTTTGATTCGGTTTAGTATTTTACATTGTAGTTTCTTTCATTTAGTAAATTAATTGCGAAGAACTAATAGTAAATTATTGCTAATTGCTTCTGGGCATATTCTTAAAGATGCATTGATAAACTTAATAAATTAAGTTAAATTTTAACAAATATCATAAAATAAGTTGTTTAATAATGCTGTTTATTTTAATAACACTAAAATGGTTTTTAAAAAAATATCCTCCAATATAATCCAATTTAAGTTCATTCCACGACCCAAAACTCAATTATATGTTGCATGCATAGCTAAGCCTAACCATACCACCACTTTACCCCACGACATTAAAAAAATTATAAAAAATTAAAAAATTCGAATTTTTCTTAGCTAATTTTACAGAAATACTCTTCGAAAATGTGGCTATTGCATGCCACAAGGCTTAAGAGCACAACATGTTTTATAAAATAAATAGAACGAAGTTTTTAAGCGTGAATTTTAACAGCTGAAACAAAATTAGCTTAAGAACAAGATTTTCAATGAATTAATGGTGTTGCCAGATTCTAAAAACCAAATAAAAGTAATTAAAGATCATCTAAAAATAATATTTCAAAGAAAAAGTCTAAAAAAATTTAAATGTATAGTAGAAAAATTTATATTTTTTAACATACCCTCATTTTCCCCCCTACCACCATTTTCCCCCACCTCCCCCTACTGATTTTCCAATAATTGTTAAGGTACGTATAAACTTTACGCAAACTTGCTATATTGTCGTGTTATTAAAAGTATTAAATATCTGTTCAATTTCACTACTGTAATTTTTTTAAATAGAATTATAAAAAATAATTAAAGTTCTTTACTGTTATTACTACCTTTTCAGACTTGATAAATTTTTTAGGTTGTTTTCAAAAGATGGATCTAATTAAAAATGAAAAGCAACAGGAAATTTTTTCCGTCAGTTCTGGACCTCCAGCAAACAAGAAGATTCCAGCCAAAGTTCCATGGTGGCACATTGATAAAGAAATGTTCCGTTTCAAACTGCACTTTTTCCTATTCGTTGGAGGTAAATAAAAATTACATACTTATTGAAACTCTCATACAGTTATTATGAATCTTAAAGGGGGAATGAGCCCGGTCTTCAAACCAAAGCGCCTCTGTGTTAATCCAATGGATTAAAATTATAATGCACTCTTAAAACAAACGAGCGATTTTAAGTCAGTCTGAGTTAATTTTCACACCTGCAGTCTTGAAAATGCACTTCCCCGAAAGGAGTGGATCCTTTGTGTGTTAAACCTCCGACAGGATCACTCCAAACGAGTGATTTTAACTCAGTCTGAGTTAATATTCACTCCTTTCCAGTGTCGAAAATGCACTTCTCCAACTGGAGTGGATTTCACTCTTTTGTTTTAAGAGTGTAGACAGTTAAAAAAAAATCTACAGTTTATTTTTAATGATATATACAAAGTAAGAGTCAATTAAATTTTTTGTTCGGCACAAGAAAAGTAAAAACTGCTTATGTTAAAATGAAGTGAAAATTTAGAAATTAAATAGGTATAAGTTTATTTTTACATTTCATTCCAGAAGAAATAGAACGAAATTGTGTGGTTGTAAATTAATACTATCTATTTTCCTGCTCGCTAGCTACAGTTTTTTTAAAAAAATAATTTCACCTTATTTTCAACTTAAAAATATCTTTCTAATTATAATGATGATATATTACATCTATTTTTCATTTCAATATTACATCGGACAGATGCATGAAAGTCTCCGCTAACTTTTCAGTTTTGTTATTCTTAAAAAAAAAAACCCTGTTGAAGTTATTGGATAAAATATTATGTAAATTTAAATTTGTTTAAAACAACAACGAAGGTATTGTTGTTTTTTGCTAGCAAGAGTCAAATCCATGAAAAATCCCCTCATTTACCCCCTCAAGTTTTTCTTCGCACGTTTGCATAAGTACCTATTTCAATACAAATAGTTTATCTTTTTTTTCAAACGATTGAAATTTTTTGAGAAACAGTACATACATTCACGTAAAATAAATACGATTGAACTTCTAGCGTAAAAAAGGGAGATTATTGACAAGTGAGGCAGCCCGGCAGGGCTGATATATAAAGCGAATATTTATATAAAGCGAATTTTCAATCTCGGATCGACACTAAGTACCACAGCCCTAAAGAACGTAACTGTAACTGTCAGGAGATGGTTTCAATTTGGGTATCTGGTAGTTACTAGTGATGAGTGATAGTGAGTTACTAGTGAATAGTAGTGGGCAACAGCGTCTTATAAACCGGAAGTTAAACTAATACTTGAAAGGATACTTTTTGAAGAAGAATCAAACGAAAGAATCGAATGAAACAGAACATAAAAATCTTTAACACTTCAGTTCTTTATAACTTTCCGTAGAACGCCAGATTATCTCCCACGACTATACAGCAAAGAGTTCTATATAGTCAGGTCGCCAAACCCCGATTTTTGGCCGAACCCTGCACTGAGCGGTTAAGTTTTTTTTATTGATGATTCTTATAGATTCGAGGGTGTAGATTACGAATATGGAAGGTACTTTTTTGGTACCCTTGAGCATTTTTAGTTATTCAAGATGGCGTCTCCGCCATCTTGAATTTTGTAATCTTAATATTTGACGATCTATTCGACCAAAGTGAATAGTTTTTGTCTTTATAGATGCATTAAGTAATAAAGATATACAATTATCAAGAAAGTTTTAAAAATAAAAAAATAAAAATGGCGGAATCCGCCATATTGGATTTTTCACTTTTTATGTTTTTGTTTTATATTTAACCCAACAAAATATGTATATTTTAACTATATTTTTTATACCTAGTTACTATACAACATTATTTTGAAGAAAATATAAAAAATCAAGATGGCGGCATCCGCCATATTGGATTTTTTCCCCGTTTATATAAAGCGATCCACATGTCCTGAATAAAAAATTCTTTTTATTTTAGTTATATCTTAATTTTAGTTTCTATTTCAGTTTTAATATGTAGATTAGTAATTTAGAAGATATTTTTTCGCTAGTTTTCAGTATTTTTTATATTTAAGATGGCGTCTTCCGCCATATTGGATTTTCTTCCTAATTCAATTTTTCGGGTTCTTGTAGGCCAACTTTAGTATTTTTTTCTTTTATAGGTGTATTTTGTCGTAAATAATTACTTAAAAATTCAAAAAATCCAAAATCACGATGGCGGCTTCCGCCATCTTGGATTTTTCACCTTCTAATATTACGTGATCCACTGGCTCGAAGTTAAAAATTCTTTCAGTTTTACTTGTATATTTTATTATAAAATGCTTTAAAATCGTCATAAAGTTTTATTTAAACACCTAAAAAACCAAATTCAAGATGGCGGATTCCGCCATCTTTAATTTTTTTTACCTTATAATAATACGTGATCTATTGGTGCGAAATTAAAAATTCTTTCAATTTTTTTTCTTTATTGTGTTTGAAATACTTTAAAACCATGAATGTTGAAGGAAAAATATTAAATATGTTTTCCACCATATTAAGTTAAGTATTTTAAAATTTTGTTATTCATCAGACACAATTATTACAAGAGCCCTACTCGTATAAAATGCTTCCTCTTTTCAAACAAGATTACTCTTACACTATGGAACGCAAGATTGCGTAAGCTTGTATCCTCTCAATACTAGAGACCCCCACCGTTAGGGATGGAGGGCTCTACTCAATACCCCTCCTCCTCACATCTTGGGAATTCATAAATCGAAGTAATGGCAGGAGGAGTTCATTAATCGAAGTAATGGCTTTGGACTTGCTGAGATCTCGTTTAGCGGCACAATTATAAGAATATTTGATCAAGAGTTAATAAACATTCAGAAAACTCTGAAAGAAAGACTGTATTCAACCAGAAGAAGTGGTAACCTATTAAAAAAATAGAGGGATACAGTTTCAAGAAACAAAAAAACAAAGAAGAAATGTCTAAAGCCATACCTTGCCTTCCTTATAAACTATAAAGATCGTTAATGTAATCTTAAAAATAAACCACCTATGACTCTTGAATGTTCTTTACTAACAGAGTTACCGCTTAGACTGTTATGTGATGGAAAAGTTTCTCTTTAGTTTCTCTTCTTATAAAGATTTCAAATTCTTCAAATACATTCTCAGAATGTTATCCAGAGTTAAATGAATACTTAAATTGGCCGAAAATATGAATTTCAGATGCAACCAGAAACTACTGTAAAGTATCATCCTCTGTTAGACATGATACCTAATTCTTATCCAGAATCCAGACACAACCATGACATCACATCTTTAGCAGAAGCCCAAGGACTCACTAAATTAGCTGGTCAAGAATTTGGCCATTTACTTAGGATCATCAGTTTTGTAGGGTGGCTTTGCAAATCATCATGTTGATAGGTGTTATAGGTTGTGTGGGGTTAATATTGGGTAGTGGTCTATCCAAAGTTATGCCTATAGTATGTTTGTGGGAGTCCTACAGATGCAGAAAGGTAAGAAGTTTCCAAAACTTCAGGACTTCAAGAATGTTTGCAAAATAAGTCATGCGGGATTTATAGATTTATATGAGGAATCTCAGCCAAACTGCAGCGGAGATCTTAGATCAGTTTTAGAAATAAAGGGTGCGAATATCGCAACATTAGTAGAGTATCGGTGAACTGTTTATTGCAACCAGTTTTCTTCAAGATGTTATATTGGGAGCCGGAAGAGTAGGATATTGGTCCCTTCATATTGAAGTTGTTCACCAATTCTACCCTATTTATTTGCATCTGGTCTTCAAAACTATGAATGATATGTATTACTTTATTAAAGAAAAATGGAAAAAATGTCCTAAAATGTGTTAAAGAACTTTTAAAAAAATCAGATCACGTTATGCTACACATGCCGGAGTTTGGAATAAATTAATAGTGGATTGAAACTACATAAAAGCATAGGCCATGGTCCAAAAAGGATTGTCGGAAAAACTTTAAAGCCAGCAACTCTAAGCAACTTGGGCCTTGAGTTTACATATTTGTACTCAGTTAGAAGAAGACATAGAGATAATTCTGAGTAAAAATATACCTAACAAAGAAGGAATTTTTAATTTCGAGCTAACAGATCGCCTGATACTAGCGGTAAAAAATCTAATAATGAGAAAGGTTCCATCTTGAATGGCCATAAATTCAGATATGTTGCAATTGTGTTCCCCATTTATGTAGTTTAAACTATTTGTTACTAAAAAATACAACTAAAGTAGAAAGAATTTTTAATTTAGCACCAATAGATCACGTAATATTAGAAGGCAAAAAAATACAAGATGGCGGAATCCGTCATCTTGAATTTGGTTTTTTAGGTGTTTAAATAAAACTTTATGATGATTTTAAAGCATTTTATAATAAAATATACAAGTAAAACTGAAAGAATTTTTAACTTCGAGCCAGTGGATCACGTAATATTAGACGGTGAAAAATCCAAGATGGCGGAAGCCGCCATCTTGATTTTGGATTTTTTGAATTTTTAAGTAAATATTTACGACAAAATGAACCAATAAAAGAAAAAAATATTAATTTTGGCCTTAAAGAACCCGAAAAATTGAATTAGGAAGAAAAATCCAATATGGCGGAAGACGCCATCTTAAATATAAAAAAATACTGAAAACTAGCGAAAAAATATCTTCTAAATTAATAATCTACATATTAAAACTGAAATAGAAACTAAAATTAAGATATAACTAAAATAAAAAGAATTTTTAATTTAGGACATGTTGATCGCTTTATATAAACGGGGAAAAAATCCAATATGGCGGATGCCGCCATCTTGATTTTTTATATTTTCTTCAAAATAATGTTGTATAGTAACTAGGTATAAAAAATATAGTTAAAATATACATATTTTGTTGGGTTAAATATAAAAAAAAATATAAAAATGAAATATCCAATATGGCGGATTCCGCCATTTTGAATTTTTTATTTTTGAAATTTTCTTGATAATTGTATATCTTTATTACTTAATGCATCTATAAAGACAAAAACTATTCACTTTGGTCGAATAGATCGTCAAATATTAAGATTACAAAATTCAAGATGGCGGAGACGCCATCTTGAATAACTAAAAATGCTCAAGGGTACCAAAAAAGTACCTTCCAGATTCGTAATCTACACCCTCGAATCTATAAGAATCACCAATAAAAAAAACTTAACATCTCAGTGCAGGGTTCCCCCCCTTGGCGACCTGACTAATAGTAGGGTAGAGACTGAACCTACCAACCGAACCATCGACCAACACGGAGACAAAAAAGGGTGGCATGTGGGGCCCGATGACCGAGTGGTTTGGATCATGCCATAAGGGTAGCAGTCAGCGCGCTGTAACGGGTGCGGGTTCGATTTTCGCCTTTTCCCTGGGTGTACTTTCTTTTTCAGAATCAAAATTATAAATTAACTAGCACTTATTAGGCTTAACTGGCACTCTATTCGGGCTCCGTAGTGATCCATGGCTGCCGATGGGATGGCAGAAGAGTACGAGTCGTTCCTCTAGTCTACTATAGAACTCTTTGCTATAGAGAGGGAATAAGGATATAGAGAGGATATCACAACCCCTAAACCCACTCTAAATAAGACCTGATAAAAATTATGTTAATTAAACCCATACTATTTGGTATTTTGTCGTCTTATATTGGTAAGTGCATGGATTACAGACGGCAATTTTTTAGATATGTCTATTTTTCGACATTTAATATGAATTCTTTTTATTTTAGGCTTGGGAACTTCACTTCCTTATTTGACAGTACTTGCTAGAGACAGAATTGGCCTTTCTGCCTCGGCTGTGGCCTCCATACTGACCCCGGGGCAATTTCTTAACGTTTTCTCCAAACCTCTTTTGGGTCTTTTGACCGATTACTTCAATAGACTGAAGGCAACAATCGCTATTTTAATTGTGGTAACAGTTGTTTTGCTATTTTTTCTCTTACCTATTCCTAGAATAAGTACATTCCAAGGAGAAGAAAGAAAGACAAATTTAGAATTATATTCAAAAAAGATGTACAATCGAAATGCAATGTGTAATTTAACAAAAATGAATATTAATTCTAAAAGTAAATATTATACGAACTTAATATGTTCACTTGAAACCTACAACGAAGTTTCAAAAGAATGCCGTAAAGATTTTGTAACAAAAAGAAATATAACTGTTTTAAATTCAAACGTTACAACGTATGAAGATATTCATAGTTCAAATCAATTTGATTTGACCAGTTTTAAAACAGAAGAACTGAATTTCTTCTGTTCTATGTGCTGCAATGGAACTGAAGACTGTAACTTCATTTCATGTTCTCAGAGTTCAAAATATAATGAAGATATTAAACAGGAGTTTGGCCAGTTTAGCACTTACCAATTTTGGTTAGTTGCTGTTATAGTTACAATTGCAATGGGGACTGCAGATGCTCTCTTTACAATTTCAGACACAGCTTGTTGTGAAACAGTAGCCAATACAGGAGCCGATTTTGGTCGACAACGATTGTATGGTGCGGTGGGTTGGGGAGCGATGGCTCCCATAGGAGGACTACTGTACGACTACACTGATGACTACTTACTTAGTTGGATTGTCATGGGGCTAATGTTTACCCTGTGTCTATGGAATCTATGGAAGATGGATTTGGTGCAGCCGCAGTTCTCGCAAAATATCTTAAGGGACGTTGGAAAAGTACTTTGCAATGCCGAGTTTCTCGCATTCGAGCTTGGTGTTTTGCTCAATGGCGTCGGATTCGGAATAATCTTGTTTTACCAAGTTTGGTTCTTGACATCCATTGGTGCCAGTAGCTTGCTGTGTGGACTGGTGCAGACTGTCCAAAACTTCGTTGGCGAGATACCATTCATGTTTTACTCCAGTTGGTTCATCAAGAGAGTTGGACACTTCAATATCTTGAGCTTGTCATTGGCTGCTTACTGCATCAGGTTCCTATTTTACAGCTATTTACGAGACCCTTGGTTCATTCTACCAATGGAAGTTGTCCATGGGTTTACCTATGGTTTATTCTATGCGAATGCAGCTACTTATGCAAAGTTAAGGGCAGAACCCGGAACAGAAGCTACTACCCAGTCTATACTCTTCGGTACTCATGAGGGTTTAGGTAAATATGATACAAACTGTGTTTATGACTACTTTAAGCCAATAACGTGTTAAATTGTTAAAAAAGAAATTAATGCTTTGTAACTTTAACTACATCTTCTGTCGACGCTTGCTCTTTTGAACGTATTCAGAAGCCTTTGTTTCAGTAATGCGAATGGATTCTTAATGTTAATTTTTCTAGTTAGTTAAAAAAAAACTCGTCCCAAAAGCAGCTTTTTTTTCTTTTCTCGCAGTTTCTAAAAAACCTTTCGGTTTCCACTTTTGGGATGCTTTTAATGCTGATTTTAAATGCTTATGCTTTTGACATGTTTTTAACGCTGCTTTTGAACACTAATGCTTTTTGAATGCTTTTAATTTAGTACCTTTACTGTTACAGGTGGCGGACTTGGATGTGTTATCGCTGGATTAGGGTTCGATGCTTTTGGTGGCCACCAAACATTCTTCTACGCAAGCATTTTCCTTGGATGTGGAATGTTGGTCAATATAGCTCTCACCTTGTTGATCTCAAGACAAAAGAAATCGTTTGATGTAACTATATTTCAATAGGTGAATCCTGCTTATTGAAAGATTTTCATATTGTGCATATGGCTGATATTTTCGATATCCGGTTGAATCATTTTTTAGATTTTGAAATCAAAAACTTGCTTAACAAGTTACAACTTTGTAAAAAATATGGTGAAACAATTCGCCATTGTGACGTGTATGTTTAGGAAATCAGGATAGCATGAATTAGACGTCAAGTAGAGGAGGATGATTGACTGATACCAATGTGTGGCATGAGCATGTATTGAATCAAGATATTGTTATAGTTGCAGATATATTGGTTAAGTTACACAGCTAGTAAGGTTCTGTAAACTTTAAGCTTTACTTGGACTAGTTAACATTACAACTATTTAATTCTATTTATAAGTAAAATCATGGAAGATTAAATTCTACCCAATTAAACTCTTATAAGTATAACCACCACCAAGTGAAAATAGAAAATGTATGAAATTGAGGAATTTATTTGCATAGTTCTACAGAAAAGTTCTTTAATCTAATTCTGGGAATGACGTGAGTGTTTTTCAATGAATGGAATTGATGAACCTTGAAGTGTATTAGGTTTTTATGCATTTTTATATAGTTTTTTTTAATTATATATATCAATGAAGCACAATATAAAAAGTCTTGGTAACAATGTTTCATCGAAAACGAATATATCTAAAAGTTTGGTTGGCAAATGAAGAACAAGAAGTTGGCAAATGATAAACAAATTCTATTTAAACTGCACAGGCTAATACTTTTTTGTTGACTTTGAATGGCAATATATGCATTAAAGCTGATAATTTTTTATTTTCCTTTATAAGACCAAGACATTTGAAAAAGTACAGACTGTTAAACACGTAAAATTACTGTCAATTCACTTGGCTTTTGTACCATTTTTTATTTAGACCCCCAAAAGACCCAAAGCAATGTAATATAAAGTCACCTCCTTTTTTTGTAGAATTTAAATATAATGACAGATGTGTCCACATTGTTTTAAACCCACAAACTATATTCTCTTTAAATGTACGAATTTCCTTAAAACAAATTGTGATTAAGCGTTCATTCACTGGTTAGTCTATCCTGTTGGTCCGAAATTTAGTTTGTAGGAAAGACGGTTTGGCTATAGAGAACTAATAGTCTAAGAGCTAGCAACGTTTTTGAGAGAGAATTTCAGGTGGGCCAGTTTTAAGATATGCTATATCTCTCACTCTCCCGGACATCATACGGGCTATCTGGCAAGCGGTAGTGGTTGCGTTCATCTGTGCGCATCCTACTAATACAAGTAAAAAATTGATTTTTCAAATCATTTTAGGATGTTTTATTTTTTTATTGTTATTTTTAGCGAACTTTTTGCAACATAAATCTATTATTGCCAGACATTTTTATTGTTGTTTAAGCTGTGCCAGACCCTAATTTTGATTTTAAAAGCTCAAGTGTTGCCCAAATTACCAGCTCAGGTGTGAATTCACCAATCATTGTAATACGTCATCGTCATTCATTGCGCAATACCATGTGGCAATATTTGTAATGAGCTGGTAATTTGGGCAACACTTGAGCTTTTAAAATCAAAATTAGCGTCTGGCACAGCTTAAACAACAATAAAAATGTCTGGCAATAATAGATTTATGTTGCAAAAAGTTCACTAAAAATAATAATAAAAAAATAAAACGTCCTAAAATGATTTGAAAAATCAATTTTTTACTTGTATTAGTAGGATGCGCACTGAGGAACGCAACCACTACCGCCAGCCAGATAGCCCGTATGATGTCCGGGAGAGTGAGAGAGATAGCATGTCTTAAAACTGGCCCACCTGAAATGCTTGTTTTTCCGACGTTGCTAGCTCTCGTACTATAAGGCGAGTCTCTGAATGGAAGATCTTAGTGGAAGAAAGTGCTAAGTGATAATTTTGAATAAAACTCTGAAATTTGTGGGTCACGGAACTTATTATAGTTCCATACTTGAACGACCACAAGTTTCCCTGTTCTATTAACTTAAATAAATTTTTTAGCGTTTGTAAGTATCGTTTTTAATGGATTAAAGAGCAAACTAAAAACTTTTAATCTCATTTTTCTCGTTGTCACTTACTACGTTCTTCCACTAAGCTCTTAAAAGTCGGAGAAGCTCTTCAATCTTCAATTCTGTAGGAAAAAACATGTTCGAATCTTTTTCTATGATTGAGGAAATAAATTTTAAAACTTATTTTAAGTAAAAATTAAGGGAGTCTAAAATGGTGATAAGTTAATTTCAGAACCCTGTAACACAGATAAATAATTTCAAAAGTGATTGTGGGAAGGTGGAGAATTTAAATGGTATTTTTTTTGTTTGATTGTCTTCAATTCGTTAAAGTAATAAAGAAATGTTTTACGCTAACGTTTTAGTTTATGTATTTCAAGCAACATCAAACTTTAAAATACACTAAATATTGTTTCTTCTTGAATAATAAAAACAACATTAAAGCCATTCAAATTTCAAGCAAACTGTTTTATATTTTTTCACAATTACAAACAAAATAACTTACAAATTTCAATAATTCAGGAAAAAATCTTTAGCAAATAACTTTTCATTACAAATTGTCACACGGCTGCAAAGTTTTTTTTTTCACTTTTACTACTTCCAGCAGAATACATTAATTAGTTACAAAAATAAATGCAATTTAAAAAACTTTTCCAATATACAAATTAATTTCATCTGGTCATCAGCATATTACAAGCAAATAAAATATCTATTCCTGCAGAAGTTCGCTCTTCGGCACAAAAAAGCTAAAATTATTATGAAGCTAAAAGTTAATTTACAAAAAAAGCTGCGAAGACTGCCTCTTGAAGACTTTTAAATAAACCTTTATATCTCATTGTATTTAATTTAAAATAAAATCCCTCAATATATAAAATCTTTAACTTATGTATTTTAAACAACATAAGATCTACGCTAAAAATTGTTTCTTCTTCAATAATAATAAAAAAGACAAAGTCACCTAAATTTCAAGGAAGCAGGTCTATATTTTTTCACAATTACAAACAAAAAAAAATATCAAACACATTTCAAATATAATACAGGAAAAAATCTTTAGCATATAACTTTTCTTACAAATTGTCCAAAAATAAATGCAATTTAAAAAACCTTCCCAAAATTCAAATTAATTTCATCGAGTCAAAAATAAAAATTCTAATCCTGCAGGAATTCGCTCTTCGGCACAAAAAAGCTTAAAGTTAATTTACAAAATAGGTGCGAAGACTCTGCATCTGGAATACCTCTTTTAAATATAAACCTTTATATCTTATTCTATTCAAATCAAGGAAAATCACTCAATACATAAAATCTTTAGTTTATGTATTTTAAACAACAACAGACCTACAAATACACCAAATATAGTTTCAATAAAAGAAAACAACAAATCACTTATTTTTCACGCTAACTGTAATATATTTCAGTCACTTTCCTCGCCAGGGTGAACCACACCATGAACTATTGTCGACGTTGAGACGACATAACCAAGAGCGGTGGAACAAAACTTTGATGAATTAAGATTAAAAAAAACGATGAATTATGATTTAAATACACTCCTTGCCAACATAACTTGAGTAAAAACAACGAGTAAAAAGGCAGAAGAAAAAGCGTGGTTGGTCCGTTCGTTGGAAACTCTTGAAAGTCATTATTTACATACAAAATGATCTCAATACAATTTAACATAAATACACTTTTCATTCTGATAAAATTGCTAAATTTTCTCAAATAATATTCAAATCTGTTAGACCTTAAACGAAATTAATGTTTTAAACATGTTTTCTGGATGGATTCACAAATAATTTATGGAACTTTTTACATGCGCGGAAGGATCTTCTCCATAGCATATTTCTATTTACCCAACTAAGGTTGGCAAAGGAGTGTAGCAAATAAAAGAATACCAAATATGAAGAGTACATGGGAAGAACCGATTGATTTCTTTAGAGTCTTTCCGTAATTGTCTCTTCTTGGAGGACATTGGCGACCGGAAACCAGTTTTCCTTATGGTTCTTCATTTGCGGTACAAACGTGTGACTCGTTCCCCTCAACTCTGGCGTGAATTAGGGCTGCCGCGAAAGATAAACAAAGCGAGTAACCGGCTTCTTTTACACCAGTTTAGGCGATTTCTCGCTATCATCCCCAAAGAGGCTACTAAGGAAAGCCTTGCCTAAGGAGTGCCACTCCCGGACTGGGGGCCTTAGGTCATAACGCACAGGGCAATTCTTGCCTTGCGTTCCCAGTTCTGGGCTATGTAATGTAAGGAAAGCCTTGTACGAAATCAATCGGTTCTTCCCGTGTACGCTTCATATATGTTTTGTTTTGCACGGGTGTTTTAGATGAATGATGTGACATGCACTATTGCACATTACACAACATTACCACGTTCGCAACATTACCACGTATCTTCTCGCCTTATTCTAGATCAGTGGTTCCCAACCTTTTCTAAAGCATCGCCCCTCACTTCAGGTTAACTAACAACCATCGCCCCCTTTTAATTTTCATGTTATGTCTAATTATAATTTAAGCTTAAATGTAACTAATAAAGCAGTTTTATTATTTTAAACACTTACTACACCGTATATAAAAACAACCAAAGCAGATTCATATGGCCACAGTTAAAATTAAAAAAAAAAGTATACTTTCAACAGATTTTTTAAAGAACAAAAGTGAAATAACTAGGATCTTTAAGCTGAATTCTGGATAATTTAAGAGAGTTGATAATAAATATTGATTGGTTGGGTGTGGTTAGAGAAGGGTTATGTACTGTACAGTAATATTTCAAATTTCTCCCTTTGAATACTCATCGCTCCCCGATCGCCCTCCAACTATTTATTGCCCCCTTGATAGCACAAATCGTCCACTGGGGGGCGATCACCCCCAGGTTCGGAACCACTGTTCTAGATCAGGGGTTCCCAACCGGTGGTACGCGTACCACTGATGGTACGCGGGAACATTTCAGGTGGTACTCGTGAGTGATGTGAGCAACATGCTATAAATAGCTTCTGTACGCATATTGAGCATGCAAATATATAACTCATTATTTTAAACATTAACATTATATTAAAGAGGAAATCTTTAATTAACTTCTGGATCGGATTTTGCCGAGTTGGTACTATTTTGTATTTGTCTGATTTCATCCCTATAGGTAATAAACAAAACAGTAAATTAATACCATTTTAATCTTTCCATTTATCCTTTATTATAAGCAAGTCATAAATAAATAAATATCTAATCATTAAAAACGAAGTTTTTCCAGGAATTTTTCTCAAAATCCCTTTGAACACTTTTAGAAGAGTAAATATTATATGTTTATTAAAATATTGAGGTCTGGTGGTACGCCATAAATTCTCAAAAAGTCAAGTGGTACGCAGGTGCAAAAAGGTTGGGAATCCCTGTTCTAGATCATGACTCCTTTTTTCCTTTTGACCTTTCTTCTTATACAGCTGTGGAAATAAAAAAGTACCCACTTGAGGTTATTTCATCCGTTAGTCACCCTATACAATCGGATTTTTTTGAGATTGTGTACAATTAACATTTTGAGCTAATTGCACGTTACAAAATTTGCATAAGGGGCCGTCTTCATATGAAAAATATTGCGATCTTTGAAATTTCCAATGGCAACACCCCTTTTTGAATCCATATTTCAAATCTCTGACCTATGTTAATACGAAATGCCAAATTTTGTTAGTTTTTAAGCATTATTAGAGGAGTTCGAGACGTGCAAAGTTTAGGTCCCATAATGTTAAATGAGTTGCACATAAAAAACTATCCCGATCTATAAATAATTAAGATAAAGAAACGAATTTTTTACTGAAAAGAAATTATAATAACCCAAACAAAATGCATTCAATATTGGGGCATTTAAAACAATTTTTATATTTTTAAATAATTATTATACTAATTTTTTTTAAAAAATATGAATAGAAACCCCTGAATATTTTTAAAGAAATAAATTTAAGACAAGAAGATTAAGCGAAATCCCAATTTTAAAATTTTTTTAATCATAATTTGCTGAGTAAATCACAAAATACCTTTTAATTACCCTTTAGGGGACTGTGTATAAGATTACGTGTGTAATTGATAAATAAAGACGGCTTTGCATGCATGCTTGCTTGTCATTTTAGAGATGGTCCCCAAAAGGTCCACAAGTGATTCGATTGAATAACTCGTCAAATATTCATCCAAATGTAACAAAAACTTAGATTTAAGGGTTTTCAAGAGTGCTTAACATTTCTAAGTTATTAAAATGGGGAGCTGCCATTGGAAATTTCAAAGATCGTAATATTTTTAATATGAAGACGGCCCCTTATGCAAATTTTGTATCGTGCAATTAACTCAGAATGTTAATTGTACACAATCTCAAAAAGGTCCGATTGTAGAGGGTGACTTACGGATGAAATAACCTCAAGTGGGTACTTTTTTTTATTTCCACAGCTGTACTTCAAAGAGCATAGCAGTCATGACACGTGACTTGATTTTTGATGATAGAAAAACATCGTTGCAGTTTTATTGATCGAAAACGATAAAACTGAAATAACATGAAAAGAAAAGGCTTTTTACAACGTAAGTTGAGCAGGTTAAAACGGCATCGTTCATTTTCTTTGCCTCTAGAAAACTATAACTTGTAAGTAGTTTATTTTGCTGTTTTCTTACATCTGGTATAAGAAATAACTTTTATGTACTCAACTATAGCGCATTCATCTGTAACAATTTAGTTTTATAACATTAGCTTTAATTATAATGGTTTTTTGTCAAACAGGATAGTCTATTAATTTTTAGACTATACGAGTAAAAGTACCAATTTGCTATTTTTGTAAATATTACTTTAATGTATGAAATATCTTAAAGTTATGCAAATATTTGTTGGTAAGGAATTTAGAAATTACGTTCCTATAGTTGCAAGAATTAAAATTAAAATCCATACATCATATAGTTCATGAAAATCTAAAAGAATGCGTTAAAAAATTGCGAATTTTTTTTTCAAAGTTACGTATCACTTTCAAATATTATATTTATGAAAAAAAGTAGAAATGAAGTTCTTATCTATACACTGTGTATATGGTTATTAATAAAAAATTTTGGTGGATGTTTCATTCAATAACTACAGAAGCATTTTTTACCAAAATAAATAAAAAATATCTAAGAATAATAAAAATCTTGAATATAAATTATTTGTGCGGTAAGTCAGTTGACTCATGAATAGGGTATGGTATGGTATAATATGGTAGGTGCATATATATTCCAGCTTGTGCGCTTGTTCAGAGAACCGCTTATAAGCTTTCGTCAAGTGGGACAGTCACAGAAAGAGTTTTTACAAGCACAGGAGACACACAAAGAAAGGACAACACAATCACAGACAAATAACAACATTTGTTGACGGTTACAAACATCCATGTCTGATCGGGATTGGAGCCCGACCCCAGCAGCTCCAACGGCCAGCATCCTAACGATTGCGCCACCGGGGCGGCATGAATGAAGTTTTAGCACTCAAGTTCAAGAATTTTATCGCAAAAAGAGAGATGATGAAAAATGTGTGTTGATTGGCATTGGAGTATTTCACCTAGTGATAAACTGAAGTTGTAATCAGGGTTGCTGTCTATTCATTACACCCTTTCTGTCGGCCTCTCCGTGGCCGAGTGGTTAAGGCGTGAGCCTCAGGATCCAACCTTCTCAGGTTCGAATCCCACTTACTACCAGTCATCCTATAAATCGGAGATCTGTACTGGAAATAGTAGAAAAAAATCCAACTCGTGACGGATGGGCCCGAGTACACTGGGACAGACGTGCTCGTTAAATCTGTGGAGTCCAAAGTCCCGACGGCGTCAGCGTACGATGTCGCTCGAAGTTTCCGTTGGGTGCCCGCTCAGGTGTCGATCTCGTCACTTGACCAGGGCTCTAAATACGAGACGTTATTGGCTGTGTTAAAGCTCCTGACGGAGGCTAAAAATAGGCAGCCGGAAACGATTACATTACCTACTTACCCTTTCTGTCTCATAATTACTTCGAATGCTTAGATGTTTATAATACACTTTTCATTTAGAGGTTGAAGTAAAATTTGATGAGTATGGATGAAACGTTTTCATTTAAGTTGTAGAACCATTGAGATATCGAGGAAAAAATCGTATCCCTATTTCAGCCATTCATTGGTTTCATTTGAGGATTTTTTTTATTGAATTACAAAAACTAAAATTATAAACCTACTTTTTGGACTTTTTTTATAAGTTTGTAAATAACTGATTTTCCAATAATTGTCAAGGTCTAAACTTTACGAGAACTTACTATTGTAGTGTTATTGATAGTCTTACAATTCCACTACTTTACTCTATAAAAAAAAAAAAAAAAAAAACAACTGAAAATGAATTGCCGCTATTACTATTTTTTTTACTTTTGATAACATTTTTAGGTTAGTCTTCAAAAAGATGGATATAACTAAAAATGAAAAGCAACAGGAAATTTATTCTGTTAGTTCTCAACTGCCCGAAAACAAGAAAATTTCCGTCGAAGCTTCATGGTGGCATATTGATAGAGAAATGTTGCATTTCAAATTGCATTTCTTCCTATTCATTGGAGGTAAATAAAAATAACAAAGTTATTGAAAAACTCATTTAGTTATTTTAAAGCTTTATGGGCGAATGAACATAAATTAAAAAATAATTTGAATATGATATTAATTTTCAATGTACAGTGGTGGCCAAAAGTGTGGACTCTTTTTAAAAGTTTCATATTTTTCAACTTTGTGTGATTACAAAATATATTAATTGTATATCAAATTAAACAATTGTATATCAAATTAAACAATTGTATATCAAATTAAACAATTGCATATCAAATTAAACAATTGTATATCAAATTAAACAATTGCATATCAAATTAAACAATTGTATATCAAATTAAACAATTGCATATCAAATTAAACAATTGTATATCAAATTAAACAATTGCATATCAAATTAAACAATTGTATATCAAATTAAACAATTGTATATCAAATTAAACAATTGTATATCAAATTAAAAGTAATTTTAATCTTTATGAGGACCACTGTGTGCAGATCCTGAAGCCGTCTATGAGACCTTTGGTCCCATATAATCTACTAGCTGTTATACCTGACGTTGCACTGGTAGAAGTAAAAAAATAATTTAATGGTCAATTTAACTATTTTTTTCCTTTCATTTGAGTTACATAAGATATGAAGATTACACAGTAATTTTCCATTTAATTACCCATCTTGGATATAGTGATGATTAATATTAATTTCAAAAATACCTTTGATAAGAAGCTCAAATTAAAAAGAATACATATTTAAGTAAAAAATAAGCAGTAAGAATTAAAAATAAGCTACTCCAGCAAACAGCAAATGATTTGCATTTTTTTATGTATGTCAGTTCAATTCATCTATCATTTAATCCATTATAGAATAATAAGCTTATGTTTCTGATACCGTTCGTTATTAAAGTACAGAATCCCCCTACTTATAACATTAAAAAATCAAAATTTTAAAAACGTTATAAAATTCACCTATAAAGTCATCATAATTTCTCGAATAATTTTTTTTAGCTCATTTGGCGCTTTTTGCGAATTTGGCGCTTTTTGCGAATTTAGCGATTAAAAGATATGGCTAACAACTACACATATTCAGCTCTCGTGCGATAAACTTCGCACAACCAGCTAATTAAAAAATTGCGCATTTGGTACGTTTTTTGTAATAACTTGGCGAGTTTGGAAAAGTATTTGGCGAAAAAAGGAAGACATAAAACCCTAATATGCATCTGTAGTGCGATGGCCTTCAAAAAACATCATAGTTCAGTATAAGCTTAACTATGCTTTTAAAAAAATCATAATTAGAATTATATAGGCACAATAAAATAATAGAATGGAGACTGGTAGGATTACATCACTTTTGAAACATATCATTTTTTTTCAAGTTATTAATTTAGTTTCTGAATTCAATAAACAAATATCAAACAAATTGAACATTTTCAATTTCAATTGTTTTCTAAAAAGTTTTATTTAAATTTTTCTGCCCAATGGCATCACGAAAGGGAAAAAAATTATCGGATTTGAGCGAAAGTGGCGTATTTTTTCCAACGTTCGAAAACGGTAGACGGAATGGTCCGATTCGAAAAATTCTTAGCCTATGTTTGTTCCTGAGATGAGATGAATTTTTTTGCCAAATTTCGTGACGATCTATGACGTGGTTCTTTAGATTTCGCGTCCTATACATACAAACAAACAGACAAACAGAAGTCGCCTTTTATGTATATAGATATTCATGGACACAACATCATCATCATCAAAGTAATTTAATGTAGAATTAAAAATAAATACAGTATTACAAAATCTGTATTACGAATAAGTTATGCAACTAATAATATGATCTGTCTTGATTTTGCAAGTCATTGAACCATCAACTTGTATTGCAATTTCACTGTTGAAAAAAAACTGAATTTTTCGTGCATATTTCAGCGATTATTTTCGGGAATTTACGGAAAGATTGCGTTTCTTCAACAAACAGACGGTTTGTCTGAAATAAACAGCTTGTTTCCGTTTTCCTTAAACGCTAGACAAGCGAAAACGGAAAAACACCGTATTTCTGCGTGCAGAATTTCACTTAAGACCCGTATTAACGTAATGTCTCCATATAACCTCGCACCCAACAGCTTTTAGCCTCGACACATCCGCCGACCGACTCACCCACCATATTTTTTGTTTGTTTATTTTGACCACATCTGAAGCAAGAAAGATAAATATACAGGTATGTTGATTTCTTTTGATAAAATAAGATTTTATTTAAAGATTATATTTTCTATCCTTCTTTTCTATATATAGAATCCAGTTCTTGTCTCTTTCTTATTTCTTTCTTTAATCTCTATAGTCCTATAATTGATCGTGGGATGATTCCTGAAATTAATAATTCCGTTTGTTTACCAGCACGCTTAAGTAAGTAAATTTAATTTAAAAGTTTGAAAACGCTGTCAAATGTATGAAATAAACAATGTTCACCTACAAACAAGTGCACATTATTAAAAAATAATAATGAAATGATTTGAAATTATTACATTTAAATTCGATTGAAAAGCAATTGCCCTCATGTAGCTCTAGTGCGACAATATTTCAAAACCTAACCTTGATTGAAAAGCCTGGTTACGCTATCGCTATCAGCACAGCATGGTTTATTTTAAAAACTATGCAATATTCAGATGTTACATCACTATTGCTCTTTGTTTTGAAAATCTGCACTAAGAAAAACACAATTTCAAATGAAATGCAAATTTTCAAACGAATTCAAAATTTAGGAATTGCAAGTGTCCGCAGAACGCTATTTTAGTGTTCATTTAGATATAGCTAGCTTTAGATTAGACCTGCTCGAAAAAAAGCCCAAAATTGACAAAGTGTTTAATTTTAGAAGGCTTAAGAAGATTTTGTCTGATTAACGCCTGATTACCATTTGCTTCTTTACATTAGATCTATTTATTCAAAATTGGATTTGTATATATAAATATATTATTTTTTTTAGGTGCTTGTTTATCATAAATCTCCAAAGAGGGTCGAAAGATCAGAAAAAGAAGAAAACTAAATCTGTAGTTCCTGTACAAATTTTTAAATTAGTTGAGGATTTGAAATATCATAACAGTCTTTTTCAATTATGAAAGAAAAATAAAACATGATTATATTCTGTAATTCTTTTGTTGTTCACATATTGTTAAATTTTATCAGTGATGTATCCAGGATGGGGGGGGGGGATAATAACTCTCGTCTCCATATACTAATTTTTTTTTACTATCAGCGGCTATACAAATTCATGTATGTATTGCACAAATGCAGACACTTAAAAATTTATTGTTTTTGAATACAAAGGTTACTGTTTTAAAGAGTCTCTCTGCTAAGGGGTGTTCAACCCCTAAGACACCCGACTTATTATCCCCTACGCATGATTTTGCCCTGTATATGCTAACTGTAAAGTGCAATACCATTTAGCCACAGAACAATACTAAAATATACATTGTAAAAAAAAAAATAAGACAGAAAAATTATCAAAATTCTTAAAATTTTTCTGCCATATTAAAATTGTTTTAAATATATTAAGAGTGGTAATTAAATCAAAAATAATTTAATCAAAAATGTGAACAATGTCCTTTTCATTCAGATAATATACCAAATGTGGTTACAAATTATCAAAGGATTAGAATGTATTAGTTTTGAATAGATTTAAGGTTAAAGTATGAAGACATTATATGCTTACGTTTTATATAACAAACAGGATGCATGTTTACATTTCCCTATACTTAGCTTATATTTATAACACCATATATAAATGGATATATTTAGAATGATTGATGTTTAAATAGTATATAGAAACAAAATTGACAAGAAAAAAGCAAAAATGTCTTGGAATTAACTAGAAAATACAATGTAAGCTTTCTGAATTTAAGAGAGAAATGCCAATCTGAAATTCATGAAATTAACAGGAAACAGCTAAATGGAAAATCCTGAAATTAACGGAGAACTTCCGAAAAGGAAGATCCTGAAATTAACGGAGAACTTCCGAAAAGGAAGATCCTGAAATTAACGGAGAAATTCCGAAATGGAAGATCCTGAAATTAACGGAGAAATTCCGAAATGGAAGGTCCTGAAATAAACGGAGAAATTCCATAATGGAAGACCCTGTAATTAACGGAAAAATTCCGAAATGGAAGTTCCTGAAAATAACGGAAAAATTCCAAAACGGAAGATTCTGAAATTAACGGAAAAATCCCGGCAACTTGCTGCCAGTAGTTTTTCCGTCAATTCAAGGATTTTTTTTCAACAGTGTTCAGCACAAGATAATCCATTGATTGTGCCTGTTTGTTCAACTAAAATGAGCATAACTTTATTTGTAATACAGATACTTTAATTCTGTTTTTTTAAGGAAATTCTACATTAAATGACCTTCAACTTAATATTTAAATGTTTGTATTTAAGCAAAATTTAATAGATGCAAGAGCACAGGTAACAGTTGAAACACATGAAACTTTCAAAAAGTGTCCACACTTTTGGCCACCACTGTATATGTTTTACATAATGTGTAAAACTTATCCTTTAAAATAATATTGGATTCAAGTAAATTTGTGAAAAGTACCTCATATTCATTAAAAACACATAAACTTAATTTTTTTGAGTTTTTGATCATAAATTCAAAAATATTTTGAAAGGGCTTTTATTTTCTTGCATTTAAAGGGTAGCAATTCGGTGTCACCACATTTTTAATCATTTGGTACTTCAGTAAATAATTTTATTTTTCGCGGTCCATTCCTCATGAGCCTAAATGTGAATGTTTATAGGTATGTCTCTACTATTTGCTTAATATTATTAATTGGGATAATAAAAAATTACTTTCTTAGGCAAATTTTGGCTTTCTTATTAAAGCTCATTTTATTTACTTGAGTATGCATTTGAATTATGTATATTATTATTGCAAGAATATTTTGGTTAATTATAAGAACCTGAAACCGTGAGTAGCAACCCAAGCGTTATTTTATTAATCATTAGTTATACAACCCAAGAATTACATTATTTACATTCAAACAATGTACAAATACACATGTGACAAAAACCATTCAATTCAACACTAATAAAAAAAATACATACAGGAACCCCTCGCCATCGCGCCTCGTTATAACGCGCATTCGGATATATCGCGCCATGCATCATGTCTCCAATTTTTTTCGATATAATTAGTATAATATTTATCAAGTCGCTCGTTATATCGCGCATTCGGTTACATCGCCGTTTTTTTACTTGTCTCCCGGGAAGCGCGATGTAACGAAGGGTTGCTGTACCACATTGCGACAATTTTCACGAAATATATTCTACATACGATGTCTGAAACATACACTAAAAATAAGCGCTTCGATAATATCTTATGAGATGCGGATTTTTGTCCAAAAAAACACCCATTTTTACCGCACTGTGCGACACCAAGTATCAAACACGTGACTGTCGGGGAACGGTTTCAATGTTTGTGTCAGGTATAGTGAATGGGAGATTTGCATTAGTGGGTGCTCCCCTTTTATATTATGGCTCTATTTCCAACTCCGTTCTCCAATACTTTTCCTCCATTAGTGCCTAACTGTAATTGCCAAAGCGCAACGGCGTCTTAGCTAAACCGGAAATTAAGACTGTGTATAGTCAACATAAGTAAGATGCATTCTGAAAAATACGAAGGATCATGTCTTATATACGTCTGGAGCGAAGCGAAGCAATAAACCAGCTATACAAACCCAAAACTAACAGGAAGTTAAACTTTCACAAGCTACTAGTAGAAGAAAAATCGTTTGTAAATATGTTTTGAAATGCAACAGATCATAAAAATCTTTAGCACTTCAGTTATTTACAACTTTTCGTGGAACAAGTTCATAATTTGTCCAATTTGCTTATAACTCAGATTGGTACAGAAAGGGAATCCTTTCAACAGCCCTAATCTAAATATAACCTATTTAAAATCATGTTAATTAAATCAATAATATTTGATATTATAGTGTGAAATGAATTTATTACAGACATCAATTTTTAAGATATGTCAATTTTTTCGACATTTAATATGAATTCTTTTTATTTTAGGCTTGGGAACTTCACTTCCTTATTTGACAGTATTTATTAGAGACAGAATTGGCCTTTCTGCCTCGTCTGTGGCCTCCATACTGACCCCGGGGCAATTTATATACGTTTTCTCCAAACCTCTTTTGGGACTTTTGACCGATTACTTCAATAGACTGAAAGTGACAATCGCTATTTTAACAGTACTAACAGTTGTTATGCTATTTTGTCTTTTACCTATTCCTAGAATAAGTAACTTTCAAGCTGAAGTAAGAACAACAGAAATGGAATTCGATTCAAAAAAGATGTACAACCGAAACACAATGTGCAATCTAACTAAAATGAATATAAGTTCTAAACGTGATTATTATACAAGCTTATTATGTTCACTTGAGTCTTACAAAGAAATTCCACCAGAATGTCGTAAAGTTTTTGTAACAAAAACGAACATAACTCTTTTAAATTCAAACGTTGAATCTTATGAAGAAACTCGTAGTTATAACCGATCCCATTTGACCAGTTTTGAAACAGAAGGACTTAATTACTTCTGTTCTCTATGCTGTAATGGAACCGAAGATTGTTACCTCATTTCATGTCCTACGAGTTCAAAATATAATGAAGATATTAAACAGGAGTTTGGTCAGTTTAAAACTTACCAATTTTGGTTAGTTGCTGTTATAGTTACAGTTGCAATAGGGGCTGTATACGCTCTCTTTACAATTTCAGACACAGCTTGTTGTGAAACAGTAGCTAACACTGGAGCCGATTTTGGTCGACAACGATTGTATGGTCCGTTGGGATGGGGTGCGATGGCTCCCATAGGAGGACTACTGTACGACTACACTGATGACTACTTACTTAGCTGGATTGTCATGGGGCTAATGTTTGCTCTGTGTCTATGGAATCTATGGAAGATGGATTTGGTGCAGCCGCAGTTTTCGCAAAACATCTTAAAGGATGTTGGGAAGGTACTTCGCAATGCTGAGTTCCTCGCGTTCGAGCTTGGTGTCTTGTTCAATGGCGTCGGATACGGAATCATCTGGTTCTATCAGGTTTGGTTCCTGACTATTATTGGTGCGAGTAGCTTACTGTGTGGGCTAGTGCTGACTATCCAAAACTTCGTTGGCGTGATACCATTCCTGTTTTATTCTAGTTGGTTCATCAAGAGAGTCGGACACTTAAATATCTTGAGCTTGTCATTGGCTGCTTACTGCATAAGGTTTTTATTTTACAGCTACCTACAAGACCCTTGGTTGACTTTACCAATGGAAGTCCTTCATGGGATTACGTATGGTTTATTCTATGCGGCTACAGCTTCTTATGCAAAGTTAAGTGCAAAACCCGGAACAGAAGCCACTACCCAGTCTGTACTCTTCAGTACGCATGAGGGTTTAGGTAAATATGATACAAACTTTGTTTAAGAATTCTTTAAGACACTGATGTGTTAAAGTGTCTCAAAAGCCATGACTGATTTGTAACCTTAACCACATCTTCTGTCAACACCTGCTCTTTAGAATCTTTTCGGAAGCCCTTGTTTCAATAATGTGAATGGATTCTTAATGCTAGTTTTTTTCTAGTTAGTTTCCAAAAATTCTCCCAAAAAGCAGCTTATTTGCTTTTCTAGAAGTTTGTTTAAAGTCTTTAACATACGCGTGTTAAAATTATCAATAATATTTTGCTTTTACTTTCACAGGGGCCGGCCTTGGCTGTGTTATCGCTGGATTAGGGCTCGACGGCATAGGTGGCCACCAAACATTCTTCTACGCAAGCATTTTCTTCGGATGTGGAATGTTGGTCAATATATTTCTTACCTTACTGAACTCAAGAAGACACCAGAAGTCCATTGATGTAACTATATCCCGATAGGCCCAGATATCCAGATAAATGGAATCATTAGGGGTGAACGTGTTTAGACACCATCCGTTCCCCTAATAGTTTCGAGCATTGTAGTTCATGTTATAAGACATTTCATGTAAAAAGGTATTACGTTGAGAGACATTTTAAAGTTTAGTCCAATTATATATCTGTGTGACTCGTGTCACAAACGTGCAGTTCATACTTTAGTTAAAATTTCTAAACTTTCAGAGGTCAAAAGTTTGTATTTTTAGGGAAAATTTAAATTTTCTGTAAGAAATACACATTTTTCGCTCAAATCCGATATTTTTTTTTGATTTGCCATTCAGTTGAAGAATTTAGAATCGACAAAAAAAAAATTACATTTGAAAATGCTTTTATGCTGTTGCCATTATCTTCCTACAAATTAAGTTATTATTCTGAATATTCAAGAGAAGTTTTCTTAAAAATGTTATATTTGTTTTACTGCTTGATATTAAGGTGAAAATGATACTTTTAGGGCGACAAAAATTATTCAACATCGTATGAGTCAATTATTTTTAACATCGTATGCTGTATATGGATATGTATGAGTGCTGAATAAACAATTAACTTGGATCAAAGAATAGTCAGTCTACTTGGATTCACCAATATCATATTTGTTTAGAAGATAGCACCTGCTTAAACGGCTGTGAAAACAGATGTTCAACACCATTGTGTCAAACTCATTCAGTTGCTCGCTAAACGTCCACCGGACAATACTGTATGCTATATTAAATAGGTCCTTATTTTATCTATCTTACAACATTGAAAACGAAGCAAGTAGTATGTACATCAAAATCAATTTGCTATATCAGATTATTATAATAGTTTTTTTTAAAGATATAAATATTAAAACATAAATTAGCTGATTAAGAAAGTAAAATATTATTATTTTGATTGGCTTATAAAAAAAGTTCCACCGAGTACCGCTCGGAAATTTTATTAGTTCCATAGCTTATGATTCAGGTGATATCACCATACAAATCTTCTCGAAACCAAATAAATCATTTTTTAATTTAAGCCGTTTTAATTACCAGGTAGCCGTAATGAATCAGCATCATCGATAATAACAATAATAAGAAAACAACTTTTTTTTAGCCTTAAAAGGAAAAGTTCTTCAAACTTTCACCTCTAGAGTTTATGATAGATCAATCACAAACTGTGAAACTCTACACTGTAAATAATTTTGGTGTAACTTCACACCAAAAATGGTGGCAATAAAGTAGAAACCAAAAGTGGTGTAAGAAATCACCACCAGTAAATCGGTGTAATGAAACACCGATGATTGACTGGTGTGTAGAAACACCACATTTGGTGGCACCTCTGTTGAAACCATTTTTGGTGTGAAAAAACGCCACCAGTGATTTCGTGTACTTAAACACCTAATAGAGTGTTCTGGTACTAATTTCAGAATAAAAAGGATAAATTGGTTATTTTTTAAAAACACTTTTTGGTTTAAACTGATTTCTTACAAATCCTGAATGACAGACATATTTGTAAAGTTAAAAAGTAGCTAATTATGTAACTTGAGTTGATTTACGACTTGAGTTGAATACAACGAGGATACCTTTATCCATACTACAAAAGCTAAAATGAAAATGTACATTTATTATACAAAAACATAACTCCTACAAAATTAATGTTTAGGAATATTTAACGTGAATTAAATATATCAATAAGGCGGCCAGACATTGTTTAATTTGTTACTCAACTATCTTATAGCTATAAAATTGGGCAATTAACCTCAGTTTAACTATTTTATAGATTTTTCAAACAAAATGTAAATAAAATATCATTTATGAAAGCGTAATGATGATTTCATAATCGAAAAGTTAATCACTGAAACAATTCAGATATCAATGAGATAAATGACTTATGGGAAAATACTGTAATTATACTTATCATTTCAATATCTTTCAATCATATATACTAGCATAAAAAGATATAAACACAACCTTAATTTTATCGTTACAACCAGAATTGCTAATATTGAAGTTTTAATTAAATTATATAGTAGTAATTCAGTTATCTATATTGAGAGTGAATATAATTGTTCCTCCTACTTTGCATGTTTAGCAATTACAAACATGATTTTTCATCATCAAACTCTTGCCGTTATTTAGGGCTAACTAAGTGCACAAACGCACAGATAATCATTTAAAAGTAATAACTGCACGCTGAATTAAGTTTTCTATCTAGTAATTTTTAAAAGTAAGACTCAAACCATGCACATCATGAATAAATTTTCAAAACACAGCTCTAATTTTCGCTTTACAACCATAGAATTGCTAGATTGGCTCGATCTGTAACACCAAATATGGTGCTTCGTTTTCAAAATGTCTTCGAAAGGCTACATTATTGGTGTATGTTAACACCAATTTTTTTTGGTTTAAATAAAAATTATTTTGAGTAAATGATAACACCTATTTTGGTGCTGATACCACTAGTCGTGTATATTTACACCTTATATAGCATTTCATAAACCCAAAACAAGTGTAATAATACTCCCTTGTTTTTACAGTGTATCACAAACAACTATGCAAATATGTACTTAACAAACTAAGTGTGTGCGAACCCTCCTAAAAAAACCAGTTTTAAAAATACAATAAAAGTATTTGTGTCCAAATTGTTGACAAAATGGAAGCTTTCGGAACCAAATACTGAAAGATTTATGAAGGAAATATGCATTGGCTTGAAATATTTGTTTTCACAACTTCCCTCTACCGCATTTTTATCAGCTAATTCCAAAAATAATTTAGGAATAGCAAAGAAGCTACTTTCACAAAATTATAATAGATCGAAACAGAGAGAAATTAAGCAGATTTAGTCAGATACAGACTCTGAGAAACTTGGTTTTGCAACCGAATCTAGTTCAATAAAGAGTGGGAAAAGAACCGTCTCGCAAATTGTTAAATTTGCCATAACAACGTAACCCCGAAGTATAATAAGAAAATGAAAGAACTTCATCAATCTCCTTCGACTTCAGCAGAAAATACGTATTACAGCATACACTCATGACGAAGCTCTATCACTTATTGTTGTTTTAAGGTAGGCGAATACCCAAAATTCCCCAAAATTCTAAAATTTTTACTATTACTTTAATCTTTTCCAAATTTTGCATAGTGATTTCAAATATAATGAATAATACTATTTAGGCATTTTTTAATTTAAATATAATTTACTTATTTTAAACGGCGTTTTTCTACTAAAAAAAGAGGTTTACGTTAACAAGTCTACCACATTGAATTTTCATCCTATAAACATTAATTATGTGTTAAATTCTTCGCTTTGAACTGATGCATGCAATGACCCTCTCTAGAGTCACTTACAATATACAAGAAAAGAAGCTATTAAGAAAAATGTTATGAATTAACTAAAAAAAAATTGATTTTTTTCGATTAACTTACACTTGGGCATTTTTGAAAAAAAAAACTTGTATATTTACACCAGATGTTAGAGGTTCATGGCACAGATATATATTGAAATGGCATTTGTAAAAAATCTCAGGTAAATTAATGTAAGACTTTTTATGCTAGAAGTGTTAGCGTAAACCCCTTTTTTTAGTTGAAAAACACCGTTTAAAATAAATCAATTATATTTAAATAAAAAAAATTGCCAAAAATAATTGTTTATTGTATTTGAAATCACTAGGCCAAATTCGGAAAAGATTAAAGAAATAGTAAAAATTTTAGAATCTTGGGTACTCACCTACCTTAAGCTTGGGTAAACGATGATTCCTTGAGCCTCCGAGAAGGAGCAAACGTAAGAGGAGCTAATATTTATCCACCTCACAATGTTACAGCTAATTAAAAAAAACCTTTGCTATCACCCAAATATTACGATCACAAAGACTGCTGCTCAGGTATGTAACATTGCAAGACCTTTTAGATCTAACTGTAAAACATCTAAGCCAAGTCCATCGGAAGTCTTGCTTCAACATACCTTAGGTGAAGTCACAAAAATCCAAATGATTTATAAGGGGTAACTCGATGGCTATGGGGGGACATAGCATTTATAAACGATTTTTAGTACGATCATAAGTTTTATAAACAGTCCCCATTAGAATATGCGAATATAATATTGTGTATGATTGCTCCTCTTGAAATGTCTATTCAACAGAACAACGGCAAAAAAAATCTGGAATAACCTATGCCCATCTTCTACAAAATACTGTCGAGTCACAAGCTTTACACTTATGAGAGAGAAGCGATGACGTCATGAAGGAAAACGTAAAGGGTGACTAACTCCAATATTTTTGTATGTATGTAAACAGAATGAAATATTTTACTATCCATATATCCTGATATATATTATCCATAAAATTGAATATTAATAAAACCAATGTATAGTGAAGTATTGTCGAATTGGTGCAGTCCCCTAACGCCCCTCCCCCACACACACTACGGCCCTGCTCAAAGTAAGGATAATGTCAAAATGTAAGTTATTTTATAAATACATTCATTTTCTGTTCATATCACGCAATGCAGTTTTCTATTTCAAGCAAAATTTTTTTTGCCGCTCTAAAAGTGGTATATTACCGTGTGTGGGGCCGCACAGTGGGGCAAAAGTCACAAAAGATGGCCAAAAGTATTTAACTGATTTTAAACGAACTATGAAGTATTAGATTATGTTTTATGGAGTACTTTAAGATCAAAATTTAGTCAAAATAAGTAAAACATATATAAAATTATTAAAAATTCGTCTTGTATAGTTTTCATAAATTATGACACTTTATTAAAAAAGTTTTTGAAAAACTAACCAAGTTTAAATGTATGTATAACTTATAAAATTTGTACCGATTTAAAATAAATACGAAGTTTTAAACTTTTCTTGAGTACATAATTTTTTTAATTGATTATTATGAATTTTAAGATAATTTAGAATTGACTTACTTTCAATCACTTCCGGAGTCATTAGAAAAGAGATGCTTGTATTTTTTATTACTGGACCTTCTTTTCCAAAGTATCATCCAAGAAATGCTCTTTTTTTCGTAAGTTCGAAATGAAAGGGTGATATGAACTTAGCAAATAATTTAATATGTCTTCGTTGGTTTTTGTTCTTGAGCACTTACTCGCAAAACTTCTTCTGCATAGGGTAAGGTGGGGTAAGTGGGGCCCCTTTTTGGCATAATTCGACTTTAGACCCTCATACCACTGGATATAATCGGCCTAACAATTTTTTTTGTGGTCCATTCTCTCGTAGTTACTACTGTACCCGTGGCAACCTTAAAACAAATGAGCAAACAATACATTTTAATTTTTTTCTTTTTGAATTTTTGGTTTCGAAGTGGCTCACTTGAACCGCAAGGAGGGTTAAGTGCCCCCCCCCCCCCCCCAATATATTTTTACACATAACTGGTAGAGATATGGTGGGGCAAGTGGAATAATCTACATGACTTTTTGAGTGTTTGAAAAAAAAAGTGATGATGTATCTTTAAAAGTTCCCCTATAGCAACTTTTTCTGGCATGAAAGCTTACTAAAAGAAAAAATACGTCAATTTTCATCTTGTCATTTTTGCATGCAGTGTAAAAAAATGTTAGGGCTACAGATTTTAAACTGGCCTATGCCAATGAATAGGATCATGAATAGTAAATACGACTAACCTTATGAATCAGTGAATATGACTTTTTTTTAAAAACTATATTAAAGAGTTGGGGCAAGTGGGCCACCCCTGGCCCACTTACCCCGCCATTGTGGTGGCCCACTTAATCCAAACGTGAACAAATGTGCCCTCCCCAATGCGTAAAAATATTGTAACAGATTTTTTTACGTCCATAATTCGGGAAATGCCAGGGGTGGTGGCCCACTTGCCCCAATGACCCACTTCCCCCACCTTGACAGACAGTGATTGCGCCCACTAGAAGGGAGAGTGTAGGCTTTATAGCCCATTACCCAGCTCGCCAGAAGAGACAGTCACAAGAGACACCCAGAGAAGGACGACACAAACACATAGACAAATAACAACATTTATTGACAAACACAAACATCCATGCCTGACCGGGATTCGAACCCGACCCCAGCAGTTCCAAAGGCCAGCGTGCTAACGATTGAGCAACCGGGGCGGCTTTCCCCACCTTACCCTATTTCCAATTCTTTGTTTCATGCTTCTTTTCTGGGCTTACTTTTTTAACTTTTTATTACTGTACTTTACTATTACTATTTTTAGGATATGGTTCAGGCACTATGTAGAATGAATTTATGGAAATTAAAGTCGTGTTCAAATTATTTTTTAATTTATAAATTTATGATTATGAATTGATGATTTAATTTATGAAAAAGTGCGCGATTTTAATAATGATTTGCAATAGCAGTGAAGCAACTATAATAACAATAAACAACATGATAGCGCTTTCTTTCTTATGCTCAACTCCATTCGAAAAGAAACTGCTCATTGTTGTTTAGGTGGTGTATCTGGAAAAACATCTGTCCTTTTTCAAAACAAACTGTTTGTAGTGATTGGTTTATTTTAAGGTTGAAATGAATCGGTGTCGGCATGTTTCTTTTTTAGTTATTGACTCTAAAATTTTATTATTTGGTTGAAAAATATAAAAAATTATCTTTTATACTTTATTTTGACATCACTCTTCTTTTCTGCAGCTTGTCTATATACCAAAAAGTGTTTAAAGTTATCATTAATAAGACGAGTATTTGAAAGTAAGAGTAACATATTACGATTTGGAGGCTGCATTGTAAAAAGATGTTGAAATCTCGTTATGCTATTCACAGCGCCGCGCTATAAAAATTCGTCGAAAATAGAGTCGCAGCTATTGCAGCTAAAAAATTATATATTTCGAATTAAAATAGTAAAGACATTATATACAAGGTGGTATAAGGGGTATTTTTTGTCACTTTGAAGGTGGAATATGGTGACAGGTTTTGAAACCTCATTTTCAAGTATGCAAATTGCATAAATATTGAATTTGTTACATCCACTGAAAAGTTCATATTTTAATGTGTACTTTTCAACCAATAAACATAGTAAAAGATTCTTTAAAATGCCTAAAATATATAAATTTCGAAACATTATTTTCTTATCACTCCATAAAACCTTACTTTAAGGGATTTTAACGCTTTTGTTATATTTATTTTGGACTTAAAAATACGTTTTACAAAACCATGACAATCCTAGAATAATAATGAATTCACTAAACTTATCAAATAAGAAGTCACTTTTGATTTTTGTCCACTAAACGCCACACTGAATTTTTTGAGTGCGAGCTCACAACAAATTGAATTTACTTTAAAAAGAGCACTTTAGAGCACGAGATTTCACTTGAAACCATTTATATAGGTCCTACACTTCATCATAGAACATATTTTAGCGGAAATGGGGGGATTTTTTTTTTATTTAACCCAAACGTTTATAGTTGAACTATTAAACTATAACATGGAAATAATGAATTTAATTTCAAATGAAAATATTTAAAATACGATAAATACTCATAATAATTGAAAATTACATCTACAGGTGTGATTTGCATTTTTAATCTCTATTTTTAAAAAAAATTAAAACGCTGAAATTTCATGTTAATGTAAAGAGTCAAAATTGAAATGATCCTCTCTTGTTTTTCTACTTTGAGCGCGTTGTACGGCTAAAATAATAATCAAGCAAAAGAAATAAAAAATAGCGGTTTTCAATCTGTTGAAATATCGTCTGCAGTTGCACCAAATATCATAAGTTTATTCTAGGTTTTATTTTTTGACTTTTGGCCACGTTTTGCGACTTTTGACCCACTGTGGGCCTATGGAAATGAGATTAATTTAATTTTTCAAATTTTGTTTCAACTCTTTCGTAGCAGGAGTCAGAACTTTTGGTAGGACAGTCTATTTCCTATTAATTTTATTATAAATTAAAAAGACAATCACCAATAGGCTTTTGGCGTTGCTTTATTTTTCAGTAATCGTCGTCATAGCTAACAAACATATTGTTTGACATATATATTTGCATCTTTTGTCCTCGTGCGGAAAAGTTGTGACCGAGTTGAAACGAATAGGGTTCGACCGTTGAATGCAATTTAAAAAGACCATTAAATATTAGCTGAACTTTTCTTTTTGGACAGGTAATGTTGCTACAACAAGAGTAATATTTAAGGGGTGCATTCAAAAAATATTAAATAAAAAGCAAGGAGCCGCCCCGGTGGCTCAATCGTTAGGAATATTGCCTTTGGAGCTGCTCGGAATCCCGGTCAGGCATGGATGTTTGTGACCGTCAGTAAATGTTGTTATTTGTCTATGCGTCATTCATTTCTTTGTGACTGTAAAATTTCTTTCTGTGTCTGTCCCACTTGACGAAAGCTTATAAGCGGTTCTCTAAACAAGCACACAAGCTGGAATATATATGCCATCCCATACCATACTAAAGCAAGGAAAAGAATATCAAATATGTATTTTGTTTTACACGAATTTTTATGTGATTAATATAACACACCAGAACACATAACAAACACACCATTATCAGGCGTCGTCTCTTCTCCCCTTTTTAGAGACCATGACTCTTTTGTTTTCATTTTGACCTTCCTTCTAGTACTTCAAAGAGCATTCATAACACGTGATTTGATTTTTGATGATAGGATAAAATCGCTGCAGCTTCGTTGATCGAACTCGATAAAACTTCATTAACATTAAAAGAAACGGCTTTTTATAAAGTAAGTTGTGCAGATTCAAAGGCCTTCGTTCATTTTTTTTAAACCAAGAAAACTGTAACTTGTAAGTAGATTATTTTGCTTCTTCTTTCATCTGGTATAAGTAATAACTTTTATTAACTACATCGCATCTCCATCCGTAACAATTTAGCTTTAGCTTCCTCACTACGTTTATAACTTAAGAGGCGAAAGGTTTTATAATCGTTCAGTTCGTCTGTCCGTCACCCACTTTCACAGAAAGAACCACAAGTCCAAGTGGGGCATGTCATATTAAAGCAAAAAATAAGTTTATGCTACTTTCAAAATTTCATTGAAAAATTTAAATTAGAAGTTTATTTAAAATTTAAATAACTAAAAATTTAAGCTACTTTAAAATAACATGACAGTTCCATTTTTATTCAATTTTTTCGCCGTTGCCATTAGGTTAAACGTACGAGGAAATTTATTTAAAATAAAAATATAAACTTTTGAAAGAATATTTACTTATGTGTTATATAATTCTAACAATAACTTAAATACTAATTGATAAACTACTTTAAGTTAGAAGTAGAAAGAAAGTTTTCTTTAAGTAAGAAATTAATTTCTTGCTAAACCATAATCCATAAATGTATACTAAATTTACTTACACTTTTAGATAGTTAAACGTTTTAAATTATCATTATTTATTTTTTTTAAAAATAAAATGCGTCAAAAAGTGATGTTTCTTATTTTTGTTATAAGTAAAAAAATATATCTTGACAAGCAAAAATTTAGAATTTTTATAAACAGGAAAATGTATTCAACAAACTGTCTTTACCGATTTTGTTATTTGTCATAGCTTCTTTTTAAAATATTGAATTTGTTTAATAATTTCACAGGTTCACTTTTTTTATAAAAATTAATAAGTAAAAAATAACTTATTTACAACTAATCTCTAAAGACAAATTAAATATATATGTTTGAAAAATATGTGTGGAAAATTTTAACACTCTATGGGCAGTAGATTTTGATTTATATCAATTTAAAGTAAAAAAAAAATCATCGAAAGCACGATCAAGGAGAAAAACAGCTTTGAAGTTTATCCCTTTCCTTACTGAAGCTCTCCAAACCACCTGAATAACTAAGGATTTGATAATGTTATTCCTATCAAATATTGCGAGGAAGCAAAAATTATTTTTAAAATAATTTTTTTTTTGATTTTTTAAAAAGATTTTGTGTCCTATACCACCTTAAAATCCAAATCTAAGAGAATTTGTTTAAGGGGTCACAGGAGTCTTAGAAATGTGCAAACAAGATACTACAAAGCATAGTTTGATCTTTCATGTCATATTTTAACTACTCAATAAATGAGTATAATTTTTTTATACGTAATTCTACAGGATTTATTTATTATAAAACAAATTTTAAAATTTGTGAAACTTTAGCCAAAACTAAAATAATTGATATTAAACATAAAGCTATTTTAACACCTTGTGATTAGGCTTGCGCGGCAATTGTGAGGTCAAAATTGAAAAAAGGACCAAGAAAATGACTTTATATTGTACAAATATGTACAAACAAAGACTTATACCTAAATTTTCAGCTCAATTTTTATTAGAAATTATTTTAAAAACTTTTTTCTAAAAAAAATTAATAAAAATTTAAAAATTTTGATTTAAAATTTTTTTAAAAATAATTTCTAATTAAAATTGAGCTGAGAATTTAGGTATAAGTCCTGTTTGTACATATTTGTACAATATAAAGTCGTTTTCTTGGTCCTTTTTTCAATTTTGACCTCACAATTTGCCGCGCAAGCCTAATCACAATGTGTTCAAATAGCTTCATGTTTAATATCATTTATTTTAGTTTTGGCTAAAGTTTCATAAATTTTAAAACTTGTTTTATAATAAATAAATCTTGTAGAATTACATATAAAAAAATTATACTTATACATTGAGTAGTTCAAAAATGACATGAAAGTTCAGGCTATGTTTTGTAGTGCCTTCTTTGCACATTTTTAAGACTCCTGTGACCCTTTAAACCAAATTGGGAATTTTTCTTCAAGTTAAACCTTCCATATTTTTACATATATAAATCAGTAGAAATAAAATTCTTATTTGTACACTGTGTATAATTATTTTAAACCAAATAAATAAAAAAAAATAAAATAAATAAATAAATAAATAAATAAATAAATAAATAAATAAATAAATAAATAAATAAATAAATAAATAAATAAATAAATAAATAAATAAATAAATAAATAAATAAATAAATAAATACAGATAGATAGATAAATTAGATAGATTAGATAGATAGATAGATAGATAGATAGATAGATAGTAAAGCTCTAGATTAGCGGTCGCCAGTCGCCAACTGGAGACTATAACATCGAAAGTGGCTACCTAAAAATCGAACCCCAGTCGCCAAGTGTGGCGATCATAATTTTTCCTTTTTTTTCAACAAATAATTAATACTGAAGATGCATTTCTAAAATAATAAAATAAATAATAAAACGCTCCGATTCGATTCTGTCGGGAAGAAAGACTTGATGACAGTTGTTGCTCATCGGTGAAATTTTCCATCCTCCACCGTGTGACGTAAATGGAGCTGGGCGATGAAAATCTCAAATGCAAATTTGATTTTTAAATTTTGCTTTACGATTTCGGCATTCTACAGGTGATTGATTTACATCTGATTAAGATCTCAACTATTCATTTAAACAATTTTGATATGAGAAAATTTCATGAACAATCGTGGGTCGTGGGCGACGTCAAGAATTCTTCGAAACTAATAGTAGTTGAACTGATTCTACATAAAATAATTTTCTCTTAACAATGATGGCCAATCACATAATACTACATATTTTGAATGATACCTTTTTTTACTGTCAATCTTATCATATCAAAAATGTCATTAATAAAATTTTCTTTTGTGGAAAATGGCGCTTTCTTTTTGTCGTATATTCTGAAATTTAAAACTGGCTACTAAAAATCGAAATGTGGCTACCATTTTTAACCAAATAAATAAATAAATAAATAAATAAATAAATAAATAAATAAATAAATAAATAAATAAATAAATAAATAAATAAATAAATAAATAAATAAATAAATAAATAAATAAATAAATAAATAAATAAATAAATAAATAAATAAATAAATAAATAAATAAATAAATAAATAAATAAATAAATAAGTAAATAAGTAAATAAGTAAATAAATAAATAAATAAATAAATAAATAAATAAATAAATAAATAAATAAATAAATAAATAAATAAATAAATAAATAAATAAATAAATAAACAAACAAACAAACAAACAAACAAACAAACAAACAAACAAATAAACAAATAAATAAATAAATAAATAAATAAATATATTATTAGTGTAATAAGTAAGTGGACGCATGAATGGGGTTTCAGCGCTTAGTTCAAAAATTTTAACTCTAAAAAATAATGATGAAATACGTGTTGCTAAACTGAAGTTGTAATGAAGGATGCTGTATATTAATCATCCCATCATGTCTCCAAGTTACTTCGAATGCTTGGATGTTTATGATACATGTTTAATTTATTTTGGAGTTCAAGTAAAATTTCGTCACTTGAGTTCCCACATGTGCTATCTCACTTTGCACAACGGATCAGATTTACTGTTCAGTAACCCTTTTCGTGATTTTTTCGGATTTGTCTAAAAGTAATTTTTTTGCGGCAACCTGCCCGACTTCGACTGATGATTCACATTGTTTGAGTTCGCAACGATGTAGTTTTCCGGCAACCCTATATGACCATTGTTTATTAGCGCATTATAGAGCGTGACGTCAAAAGGTAGCCACAATACGCACTTTTGGAGCGGGGATTTTGGAAAGTTCGCCAAGGGTTACCGTACAAATCTGATCCGGTGTGCAAAGTGAGATAGCACATGTGGGAACTTAAGTGACGATTTGATGAGTATGGATGAAACTTTTTCATTTAAATTGTAGAACCATTGAGATATGAGGAAAAAATCGTATCCGTATTTCAGCCATTCATTGGTTTCATTTGAGGATTTTTTTTATTAAATTACAAAAACTAAAATTATAAACTAACTTTTTTGGGCATTTTTTATAAGTTTGTAAATAACTGATTTTCCAATAATTGTCAAGGTCTAAACTTTAAGAGAACTTACTATTGTAGTGTTATTGATAGTCTTACAATTCCACTACTTTACTCCATAAATAAAAAAAAATGACTGAAAATGAATTGCCACTATTACTATTTTTTTTTTACATTTGATAACATTTTAGGTTAGTCTTCAAAAAGATGAATAGAACTAAAAATGAAAAGCAACAGGAAATTTATTCTGTTAGTTCTCAACTGCCCGAAAACAAGAAGATTTCCGTCGAAGCTCCATGGTGGCATATTGATAGAGAAATGTTGCATTTCAAATTGCATTTCTTCCTATTCTTTGGAGGTAAATAAAAAATACAAACTTATTGAAAAACTCATTTAGTTATTTTAAATCTTTATGGGCGAATGATCATAAATTCAAAAATAATTTGAATATGATCTTAATTTTCACTTTATAGTCACATGGGGGAATTATGGGTCACTCTCTTTCCGGGGTAAATAATGGTAACTAAGTTTTAAGAATTAAAAATGGTTTTTACAAAACAAATTAATTATGCCAAGTCATCCTTATACATTATATTTTCTTATATCAAGTTAAAAAACAATGTAACTCTGCAGCAATTAATAGAAAAAAAATACTTTTTACACTACTATAAAAACATCTTCAAAAAAGATTGTCTTTGAAAAACATGATTTTTTTTAAGATCCATACTGGAGAAATATATTTGAACTAACTATTTTGTTGGTGCAATTTTTCAATAGGAAACGGTCTAAGCTTTCCATTCCTATATAATTTTTTTCATTATTATTTTTTTTAAATAGTTTTAAAGGTATACCGATTTAACCCACAGTTTACTGGGGTAATTCTTGGTCACTGGGGTAATTCTGGGCCAGTGATATTTTTTGATTTTTTAGTTTTTTTTTAGCTAAGTGGTATACGTCATTTTAAGGGGAAAAATCAAATTAGGCTGCATTCCAAATTCATTAAAAAATTCAAATTAGAAGTTAATTTAGAATTTAAATAGCAACAAATTTAATCTACATTGAAATAGCATGAAAATTCTATTTTTATTCAATATTTTCTCTGTTGCCATTGCTTTAAACTTACGAGAAACTTCATTTAAAATAAAACTTTTGAAAGAATATTTATTTGTGCGATATAATTCAGTTTGGATTGCTGTAATAAAGTAAATTGAATTTTTTTTGTCAAAATAGAGTTCTTTTGATGGTTCATTATACATGTATGAAGAAAGATGAATAGAGAATTCTAACGGCGTAAAAAATATGCCAAGTTTCGCTTATGTGCTTTTTTACTACTTTTATGTGGTAAAACAATCGTTTTATGCGCTAAAAATGATATAATTTGGAATATTAATTTACTTTTGACATGCCTTACTATAAAAACATGGTTGACCCATATTTACCCCATGTGTGACCCATAATTGCCCAAACCCGGGGCAATTCCTGGTCACTCAATAATTAAGATAAAAGGAATAATAATAAAGTTAAAGGTAAAATGAATATTTAAAGAAATTCTAAATTATTTAAGCTTACTCCATGCAAAATTAAATCTTTCTATATTTCATACTTTAGAAAAAAATAGGATGTTGTGATTTTTTGACCCATAATTCCCCCATATGACCCTATATTTAATATATTGTGTAAAACTTTTTCTTAAAAATAATAATGGATTCAAATTAATTTGTTAAAAATACTTCATTTTTATTAAAAACACAGAAACTTAATTTTTTGAGCTTCTGATCATAAATTCAAAAATAATTTGAAAGGGCTTTTATTTTCTTGCATTTAACGGCTAGCAATTCGGCTTCACCACATTTTTAATCATTTAGTTACTTTAGTAAATAATTTTATTGTTCTCGGTCCATTCCTCGTGAGCCTAAATATGAATGTTTATAGGCATGTCTCTACTATTTGCTTAATATTCTTAATTGGGTTATAAAAAATTACTTTCTTAGGCAAATTTTGGCCTTCTTATTTTAGCTAATTTTATTGACTTGAATATGCATTTGACTTATGTATATTATTATTTCAAAGAGTATTTTGGTTAATTATAAGAACCTGAAATTCCTCCGTTAGTATGAAACTGAACTGAAGAGTACAGGGGAAGAAACGCTTTATTTCGTAGAGGGCTTTCCTTAATAGCCTCTTTGGGGATTATAGCGAGGAATCGCCTTATCTGGTGTAAAGAAACCGGTTAATCGCTTTGTTTATCTTTTGCGGCAACCCTGATTCACGCCAGAGATCAGTGAGTACGAGTCACAGGTTTGAACAGCGAATGAAGAACCGAAAGAAAAACCGGTTTCCGGTCGCCAATGTCCGTCAAGCACGCACAATTGTCCGCCAAGAAGACACAATTGAATCGTTTAGTGCAGACACAACGTCGATCACAAATTTCAAATTTTAGGAGGGAGAAAAAACGTAATAACTCCTCCTCTATTTATGCACTCAACACTCGAAACAAACGTCCTGTATTTACGGAACTACTCAACAGACTAACGTAGTTTTTTCACCCAACACGCATCTTGCCTTTCTGCGCTTATTTTCATTGAAAACGAGTTTTCGGATTTTTTTGACTGAAGTGGCTTCTGCACTCACCGATTCAATTACGGAAAGACTCTAAAGAAATCAAGCGGTTATTCCCTGTACTCTTCAACTGTAATTGTTAAAGCGCAACGGCGTCTTAGCTAAACCGGAAATTAAGACTGTGTATAGTCAACATAAGTAAGATGCATACTGAAAAATACGAAGGATCATGGAGGTATACGTCTTCAGCGAAGCAATAAACCAGTTATACAAACCCAAAATCAACAGGAAATTGAACTTTCCCAAGCTACTAGTAGAAGAAAAATCGTTTGTAAATATGTTTTAAAATGCAACAGATGGATAAAAATCTTTAGCACTTCAGTTATTTACAACTTTCCGTAGAACAAGTTTATACTTTGGCCAATTTGCTTAACTCAGAGTGGTACAGAAAGTGAATCCTTGCCCTAACCCTACTTCAAATATAACCTATTTAAAATCATGTTAATTAAATCAATAATATTTTATATTATATCGCACAATACTGTGAAATGAATTCATTACAGACAGCATTTTTTAAGATATATGTCTATTTTTTCGACATTTAATGTGATTTCTTTTTATTTTAGGCTTGGGAGCTTCACTTCCTTATTTGACAGTATTTATTAGAGACAGAATTGGCCTTTCTGCCTCGTCTGTGGCCTCCATACTGACCCCGGGGCAATTTATATACGTTTTCTCCAAACCTCTTTTGGGACTTTTGACCGATTACTTCAATAGACTGAAAGCGACAATCGCTATTTTAACAGTTCTAACAGTTGTTTTGCTATTTTGTCTTTTACCTATTCCTAGAATAAATAACTTTCAAGCAGGAGAAAGAATAACAGAAATAGAATTCTATTCAAAAAAGATGTACAACCGAAATTCAACGTGCAATCTAACTCAAATAAATATAAGTTCTAAAAGTGAGAATTATGTGAACTTATTATGTTCATTTGAGTCCTACAAAGAAGTTCCTCCAGAATGTCGTAAAGTTTTTGTAACAAAAACAAATAGAACTCTTTTCAATTCAAAAGTTCCATCTTGTGAAGAAACTCACATTTATAACATATCAGATTTGACAAGTTTTGAAACCGAAGAACTAAATTACTTCTGTTCTCTATGCTGTAATGGAACCGAAGATTATTGTTATCTCATTTCATGTCCTAAGAGTTCAAAATATAAGGAAGATATTAAGCAGGAGTTTGGTCAGTTTAACACTTACCAATTTTGGTTAGTTGCTGTTATAGTTACTATTGCATTAGGGGCTGTATACGCTCTCATATCAATTTCAGACACAGCATGTTATGAAACAGTAGCCAACACTGGAGCCGATTTTGGCCGACAACGATTGTATGGTGCGGTGGGTTGGGGAGCGATGGCTCCCATAGGAGGACTAATGTACGACTACACTGATGACTACTTACTTAGTTGGATTGTCATGGGGATAATGTTTGCTCTGTGTCTTTGGAATCTATGGAAGATGGATTTGGTGCAGCCGCAGTTCTCGCAAAACATCTTGAAGGATGCTGGCAAGGTACTTCGCAATGCTGAGTTTCTGGCGTTCGAGCTTGGTGTCTTGTTCAATGGCGTCGGATACGGAATCATCTGGCTCTATCAAGTTTGGTTTCTGACTAATATTGGTGCGAGTAGCTTACTGTGTGGGTTAGTGCTGACTGTCCAAAACTTCGCTGGCGTGATACCATTCATGTTTTACTCCAGTTGGTTCATCAAGAGAGTTGGACACTTCAATATCTTGAGCTTGTCATTGGCTGCTTACTCCATCAGGTTTTTATTTTACAGCTACCTACAAAACCCTTGGTTGACTCTACCTATGGAAGTTATTCAGGGGTTTACGTATGGTTTATTCTATGCGGCTACAGCTTCTTATGCAAAGTTAAGTGCAAAACCCGGAACAGAAGCCACTACCCAGTCTGTACTCTTCAGTACGCATGAGGGTTTAGGTAAATATGATACAAACTTTGTTTAAGAATTCTTTAAGCCAATGATGTGTTAAAGTTTCGCTAAAGACATGGCTAATTTGTAACCTTAACCACATCTTCTGCCTACACCTGCTCTTTTGGCTATGTCCAGACCAGAGACATAGCATAGAGTGGACTGCGCATTCATAGTAAAGCAGCTTAGGGATGGAAAATCAAAACCGGTTTTCAAAAAACCGGTGGTCCCGGTTTTGACTGAAAACCGGTTTTTTTGTATGAGGCCCTTCGGAACCGAAAACCGGTTTTTTAGGGAAAAACCGATGAAAAATGGAAAACCGGTTTTTTCTAAAAAACCGCCATCCCTTGCAGATTAGCATTATGTCCTAAACATCATAAATCGCCAAGAGGGGGAAGGTTGCTAAATATGGCAACTTAACGCTACTGTTTCGTTACGAACTATTCCAAATTGTCGCAAGACCTGAATATCAGCTAGCAAACCGAAGTGGAGACTACCATCAAGGTCCAAGTCACGTGGGTTTCTACCAATCACGGCAGCTTGAATTTTTTTTTAATGTTTTTGCAGACGTTTTTTTTAGCTTTGTTGGTATTTTTCTCTTTTGGCTTTTATAATAAATATTTAATTTCATTCTTTTAATCTCTGAGCATGTTAACAATCGTGAATGTTGTACTCTTAATTCAGTAACGTTTTGTGCAAGATGCCAAATGCTTGTGAATTCCTAATTGTAAAGAGGGGTATAAAAAAGGATTAGTCACACTTTCACGGGTAAAATTTATTTAGTTCTGCATACTTATAGTAATTGTGTGTTCTTCTTAAACTTTAATTTCTATCGAGGGTATTTATTCTAAACATCTTTCTTTTATACTGAGTAATCATATTCATGATTAAATCAACGTTGTTAGAACTCTAATTATAAAAAATATTTTGGGCCAAGTCAATTAAATTAATGGTCTGAACATTGACAGCTTTGAAGTATAATAATTTTTTCACAATTTGGTCAAAACGAAACCTGTTTTTGCAATCGTAGTTTTGAGTTATTTATATTTAAAAAGTAGAGCATTTGTTGAATTTGGAATATATTGATGTGTTTTAGAAAGTTGATTTATTCCAGGTGAAATAAAGGAAGAAGCAATATTTCAAAAATATATATATATTTGATTTTTTTTTATATCGGACCGTTAGAACGAAAGTTAGAGAGACGGCAGAAAATATTCACCATGTCAATAACCAACTTATATTACAGCAACACTCTACATAAACCTATTAATGTTCTTTTAAATTAATTTTTAATAAAGAGTCCACATTCAATTGTTCAAGTAATCTTAAATAGACGCACAAAATCAAAGAAATAATCTGATATCTATTAAGAGGATCTTAAAATACTAGCGATTCATCCTTGCTCCTTTCCAAGCTTCTTTATCATAACATTAGATTGTCGGCCTCTGTGTTCAGGTCGTTGTGGAAAAACTCGCCAAATGGTAAAGTCGCCATGCACGCGAGCCAAATGCGACACAGTCATGTGACTGTGTAAGTTAGATGTTTAGGACACTTAAGGTTTGCCAATGCGCAGTCCACTCTATGTTATGTCTCTGGTCCAGACGGCGACAATAAAAACAAAAATGTCACGTGATGTGTCACGTCATGCGCGCGTCACGTCACGTATCCCCATAAAATTTGTATTGTGATGCGCGCGCATGGAGGATGAAACAACCGCAACTCATACACCGTGCGTCAACGAAAACATTGACGCACGGTGACTGCACCTCAATTGTGACGCACGGTGTTTCAGCTATTAACGCATGCCTTAAATGTTTACGGGAATACTCTGATTCGGTGCGTCTTGCGCTATGGTAACTTCTGAGAGAAAAACCGAGTTCATCATTGGAAATTTTCAAATAATCAAATCGAAAGCCAAAAAAGCAATTAAAAATTCCACTCTTGCCAAGTAACCCGGAAAAAAGTTGTCAGAGACAATCAAAAATCCCGACAACTTTTCCTATTTAAAGCCATGTTAATTTGTTGTAGGGTTGATATTGTCAATAAAAAAAATAAAAGGGAAAAAATAAAAAAAGGGTAATTGAAGTAGAAGTGCATAAAACTATTTTTAATCAATTGAATTTAAATTACATTTTGAGAACCTTAAATGTCTCCATTTAAATTGATGTGTTTAATTTTTTTTTCTTGCGTTTTTTATGCATTATGACAAAAACGTTTGTCCCATATGATATGAAACTGGTTTGATATGATTGATGATTTTGATACTGGTTTGTCAAAATGTTATATAAAGCGAAATAAAATAATGGTGGATAAATGTAAATATTTAAAGACTTGAAAGTGTCTAGTTGCTGGGGAGCCCAGTCGATTAGGCATTCGCCTAGCATGCGGAAGGTCCCAGGTTCGGGTCCGGGCATCGCCAAAATAACTGCCGGTCTATGAGCGACACGTGCAGCCAAAAATGTCCGACGAATCCCCCGTGTGGCGGGAGTGCACGTTAAATATCCTTCAATAATTCTTCGTTAAATATCCTTCTCTCCAATACTTTTAGCTTATGAGTTAATTTAAAATCTAACTGAACCTACTGGCACCATGAAGCTATTTACGAATCTAGCATTTATATTATAATGTATCTAAATTTTAACTAAAATGATTTTTTTTATTTAACTCTTAATATAAATGTATTATACCCTATCTCTCTGGCTTAGTGGTCAGCTCTTCTTGATCTTATTCCGTTGACCCGAGATCGTATACGGGTCTAGATAAATTAATTAAAAAATCTCGGATAGTATCCAATTTAATTATGTTATAAAAGTTAAAAATCTGTGTTATAAACCAACAATTAAATTTGATACGTTCTAATATTACTAACCAAATTTAATGTTTTCGTATCAATATTGAAATCAAGGTCACGCTTTAAAGTTTAAAACAAGCGATTTTCATCCCATTCCACTTTTCTAGCACAACACCGGCATTGGGCAGACCAAACAGATCCTCCAGACGCATGCGTTTGAAAATAACCTACGATTTGGCGAAAAAACCGTTCGCTATTGCCTCGTTTGGCGGTCGCCAAGTTTTTGTTTTAATTGTCGCCGTCTGGACATAGCCTTTGACTCTTTTCGGAAGCCCTTGCTTCAATAATGTGAATGGATTCTTAATGCTAGGTTTTTTATAGTTAGTTTCCAAAAATTCTCCCCAAAAGCACACTGTAAAAAAACCTGTTGTTTTTACAGTTAAAAACTGTCAACTTTGACGCCAGTTAATAACTGTTTATTTTACAGTTTAAAACTGTAATTTTTTACAGTTTAAAACTGTCATTTTTTTACAGTTTAAAACTAATTTTAACAGGGAGGAACTCTGTAAATTTAGCAGGGGAAAACTGTTAATTTAACAGTTTTTCCCTGCTAAAATAAAATCCTGCACTAGCCCTCGTGATCAAGTGATTACTTTATCGCAGGCGGCACAGTAATGGACAAGAGGCTCCTGGAAGAGATATAGAACTGGCCCGGTTTTGATCCAGGAACCTCTTGTGTACGAGTCCATTACTGATCCGCCTGCGACGAAGTAATTACTCGGTCGTGAGGGCTAGTATTGGGTATTTGTGCATAACGATGATCTCAATCACTTGACTCTTTGCACGTCTAATTTAACATTTTTTCCCTGCTAACAAAATAGTTTCTCCCTGTTAAATTTACAGTTTTCCTGTAAGAAAATAACAGTTTTAAACTGTAAAAAATTTCAGTTTTAAACTATAAAATACACAGTTATTAACTGGCTTCAAAGTTGACAGTTTTTAACTGTGAAAACAACAGTTTTTTTTTACAGTGCATCTTCTTTGCTTTTCAAGAAGTTTGTTTAAAGTCTTTAGACATACGCGTGTTAAAATTATCAATAATATTTTGCTTTTACTTTCACAGGGGCCGGCTTTGGCTGTGTTATCGCTGGATTAGGGCTCGACGGCATAGGTGGCCACCAAACATTCTTCTACGCAAGCATTTTCTTCGGATGTGGAATGTTGGTCAATATATTTCTTACCTTACTGAACTCAAGAAGACACCAGAAGTCTATTGATGTAACTCTTTCCCGATAGGCGAAACAAGCCTGTGGAGAGATTTTCGCATTGTGTCATGGTCGATATTTCCGGTATTCTTTTTGAATGATTATTCAGATTTTGAAAACGGAAACGTGAGAAACGGTTCGATATCTTTAGAAACAAAATATGGTGAAACAATTTACCACTCAGCTTTATTTATAAGTAAAATTTTGGACTGTTAAATTATTCATCAATCATGCAATAATCTGCATAATATTTAAATTATGGATGACTAAATTTTGCACCAATAAAGTTCTTAAGAGTTCAATTACCAACAAGGGAAAAATAGTATAACACTGCAAAAGTTACCATTCTTAAGTACAAAGCCAGTTTTGGGCCTAGAGCCACTTAAAAAAATAATCGAAGTCGCATATTTTATACCGTATTTATTGTTTTAAGAGGGACTGTCAGTCCTACACACGTAATGCTTTATTTTTCAAATCACAGTTTCTTGTAAAGTATTTTTTAAACGTATGATCTGTTTGCACCAGATACGCAAATAGGGGTGAAAGACAATTTAAAAAAGATTTGAAGGAACCATATCAATCAGTTTTTTAATTATTAATTTTTTTAAAAGCTTCATTTTGAGAATCGTGGCGACATCTGTAGGACAACTTGGCTTAACTGATTAAAAAGATTTTTTATTAATGTAAATAATTCACTCCTGCATTATCTTTGTATGTTAATACATAATTTAAATGATGCTTTTACATTTCAAGTACTTTTTATGACAAAAACGTTCATAACAAATGAGAATCTATGATTTTAAAATTTGATGACACACAAAAATAAATGTCGCCAAATCGTAGAATGAAAAAAAAACCGCCAATATCTAAATAGTTCAAACTGTAAACCTAAACCACATGGAAAAGTGGGCGGAGCTCGTTATAAATCCAGTCAAAGAATTTCGTGCGCGACTTTTAAACTTGATTTCTTTAGTTGTAGTGTAGGTTGGATACTATAAGCGATTTTGATAGGTACAGCTGTGGAAAAAGTACCCACTAGTGATTATTTCGAACGCTAGTCATCCTATAGAATCGGACCTTTTTGACCTTGTGTTTATATAACATCATGAGTTAATTGCAGGACAAAAAAATGCATAAAGGGCCGTCTTCATATTAAAAATTCTATATACTTTCAATTTTCCAATGGCAGCACCCAATTTTAATAATTTAGAAATATTAAGAATCCTCATAAACCCTTAAATCTTAGTTTTTGTTACATTTGGCTGAATATTTGACGAGTTATTCAATCGAATCACTTGGTGACCTTTGGTTTACCATTTCTAAAATGACGGCCGTAGCCTGTGGGTGAGGGGTCGTGGGATGTATAGTCAATGAGGATGAAGCCCTGAAGTTATTTTTAGAATATTCTATAATCTTTTTTTAAATTCGAAACATTTTTTTAATAGAAAAGAAGGTATTGACATAGTAATCTTCCCAAAGTGTCCCGTCTGCCTGTCCTTACTTCGGTGACGAAATCTGTTCTATCGATCAGATCTTAAGAATCATTTTTGTCATCGAAAGGTAGGACAGCAGGGACCTAACTTTCATACTTTTTGTTCTTCTTTTTGTACGTCCATACGGACATCTGTCATCGTGTCATGTCGACGAACGACCCATTAAAGTAGCATTGGAATTTAATTTTTAGTCATTTAAATTACTGTCGCCTCATCAGCAATATCACGAAAAACCTTAATTGAAAGGTTAAGGATGATTAATTTTTTCTTTGTAAATCGATTTGGAATGGCGTTATAAAAATATACCGCAATGTGATTCTTTTTAATGTTTATTATATTTGTTTACTAAGAAAGTGGTTCACAGTGTTACTTTTTTTTGCTTAAAGAGCTAATTGGTATTAATTTACAATTACATTCCTTTAATTATCAGTGCAATTTGGAGTTTTTTCATGTTTATCATCGCTAAATGTACTGGAAATATCAGGTTTTTTCAAATATTATAGTTATTGATTGTTATTTAATTATAAGAATCTCGTGTAATTTAAGGTGAGATTTTCAAAGCATTGCCAAAGATCACGGAAAGGATGCTACAGGATTTGACTCATTCAATTTTACATAATTATTCTTCAAACTGCAAATAAATTTAGCAAACTATAAAGATTATTTATTTAATTTGCGGAAGGAAAATAGTAATTATAGTAGCCTATTTTTAGAGTTGAAGATTCAAATTGTAACTGAATGCTGGGTTAGTCTATATTTGTTCTAAAGTTAAATCTTATGCGGAAGTGGTTATAAGTGGCAGTTAATGTTATTATAATACCCTTGCCTTTCGACGAGAATTTCATTCTAGTATTTAAGTAACTGCACAGGTAGGCTTTTTAATTCTTTTAGAACTTCTCGAGCAATATTCAAGAACATGTGTCGTTTGGTGGCAGAGTACTGAAAGTTTAATGTGCCAATCACGCCGTCCGACGCTATTTTAGAGGAATTGAAAAGTTTGCAAAAAACACGTCAAGATTTCCCGGCTCCAAAGGTGTGCAATGTAGAAAGCTTCTTTCAGAACGAATATACAGATTAGTGGCGGGAGTAAGGCTTGTAATAAAGAGACTCAGTGTCTAATTTACAAGAGCAACCGAATGAACAAATTGACAAAATGTCACTAGCAATACAAAAGGTTCCTGCACATGTTTTTGGAGACCATAAACCCGCGTTTGTTTGTATCTTGCTGACCTTATTATTGTCTTTAAAACTGCTAATACGACAGATTCATTATACATTGGGGTTTCTACTTTTGCATTAGTATGCCATTAGTTTTAACAAACATAAAGATTGCTACGCCAACAATTAAAGTACGGAACTAGATTTAAGGGGTCATAGGAGTCTTAAAAATTTGGAAAGAAAGTATTACAAAGCATAGTTTGATCTTTCATGTAATTTTTTAACTACTCAATATAAAAGTATAATTTTTTATATGCAATTCTATAAGGATTTACTTAATATATAACAAAATTTAAAATTTATGAAACTTCAGCCAAAACTAAAATAAATAATAAAAAAACATAAAACTATTGGAACACATTGGGATTAGGCTTGCGCGCGAAAATTTGAGGTCAAAATTGAAGAAATGACAAAGAAAATGACTTTATATTGTACAAATATGTACAAACAAAGACTTGTACCTAATTTCTAAACTCAATTGTAATTAGTAATTATTTCAAGAGCTTTTTTCTTAAATTTTTATTAATTTCTTTTAGAAAAAAGCTTTTAACATAATTTCTAATTAAAATTGAGCTCAGAATTTAGGTATAAGTCTTTGTTTGTACATATTTATACAATATAAAGTCATTTTCGTGCTCATTTCTTCAATTTTGACCTCAAAATTTGGCACGCAAGCCTAATCCCAATTTGTTCAAATAGTTTTTTGTTTGTTATCATTTATTTAAGTTTTGGCTGAAGTTTCATAAATTTTAAAATTTGTTATATAATAAATAAATTTTATAAAGTTACATATAAAAAAATATACTTATATGTTGAGTAGTTAAAAAATTACATTAAAGGTCAAACTATGCTTTGTAGTACCTTCTTTGCACATTTTTAAGACTTCTATGACCCCTTAAAAACAATACTGTTTATGTGCCGAAGCTAAACTAGTATTCCGAAGTTTACAGGGATGACTTTAGATCAGTTCATAGCGGTATCACATCTCGGTAATTATAAATAGAAATATAATATATTAGTACGAGCAAACCAGAAAAGAAATTGTTTCCTGAAAGATCTTAATATTTTCAAAATAAATATAATTTATTAAACAAATAAAAAATTAAATGAAAGAGAAATAACCAAACAACAAATTTTTTTTTCTCCAAAACATCGTCCCGGCTCGCAAAAGAGTACCGGAACCAGTATTCGTTAGTCTACCCCTGATTACAATCGAATAATCCTTATCTTGTGATTGAGAAATCTTGCCGTGCTCCACTTCCCACAAAGAGATACGAATGCCCTTTTTTAAATCGCCAGACGTATCATTTGGCGAAAATTTGTAACGCCACCTGGTGAGTCAGAATCAAAATAAAGTTGGCTAATAAATTCTCTTAAATACAAAAATTAGTTATAATAGGATGTGATTGGCCAATTGATACCTGATAAAAGTTACAAACTTTAAATCTGCTGCAATTATAGATTTCTAGGGACTTGAAATATTCTTGCCCTCTCTTAGTAAATACAGGGTGGTTATAAAATAACGCTCCCTATTTGGAGTGGTCTGTAGCTTGAATGAATAATCCAAATGCAACAAAAATTGAGACTTTTACTAATCAAGAGAGGGGGAAAAGAATGGTATCATAAAAAGGCAAAATCCTAAAAAATAATCATAAAAAATAATCATCATAAAAAAACTCGTCTTTTGACCAGAATCTAAATTACGAAACGTCGTCAATTTGGCCAATTACTGCCAACACGGCTAATTACGCCTCGTAATTTAGAATCCTGGTCAAGAGACGAGTTTCTTTTTTACGAAAAAGAATGGAATTATAACACAGAAACTCGTCTCTTGACCAAGGTTATAATTACGAGGAGTAGCCAATAACGGCTAATTACGGCCAACACATCCAATCACGCCTCGTAATTTAGAACCCTGGTCAAGTGACGAGTTTGTTTTTTGTGATTTCATTCTTTTTCCCCCTTCTTGATTAGTAAGTTTCTCAAAGTTTTTTGCATTTGGATTACTCATTTAAGCTACAGACCACTCCGAATAGGGAGAGTTATTTTATAACTACCCTGTACATCTTATATTTCTTTAATGGTATTTTTTAGGATGTTTTAGATGAAGACTTACGGTTCAAAGATAGAAGTGTTCAAAACTTTTACAAAATTGTTCAAAGCACAGTCAAAATTTTTACAAAAAATAGGATTTGTCGTCTTGCCCATGGATCCCATGGAAGATGGTTGCCAGAGACTCCGAAGAGGTTGGACTTCTTATTACAAATATAAAGATGAAGGCAAACACATAGACAGTAACAATTTATTGACAAGACAAACATCCATCCCCTTAACAACCGGGATTCGAACCCGGGATCTGCGGGTTGGGATACAGACACGCTATCCACTCTGCCGAGTAGGCAGAAAAAATAAGATTTTTTAATTTTTTAAAAAAATATTTATTATTTATTGTTTTTATTTTAAGAAATGCGCTGGGTTTTTCAGAGATTTTATGTATTCTGAAACATTGTGATACTTGAAATCGAAATAAAATATACATCTATAGTGCATTTATTGCTTTAAATGAGAAAATAAAATGTTTTCGGCATGCTGTAATTGCGAGAAGTTGTTCTTTTTAAGACAATAAGAATTTATTTAGGCGCAAAAATATCTAAATAATTTTAAGGTGAAAGGTACTCACTTCTTTTTAGAATTTTATATTTTAAAATTTGTATTAATTTTTGAGGAAATAACTTATAGATGTTACTTTTGCTAATCTATTACCTTTTATGGGCCCGTCCGTGGCCAAGTGATTAAGGCATCTGCCTCAGGATTCATGCTCCTCAGGAGTGCAAGGGTTCGAATCTCACCTACTGCCAGTCATCCTATAAATCGGATATCAGTAGAGGGAAAGAGTCAAAAATCCAACTCGTGACGGATGGGCCCGAGTACACTGGGACAATCAGTGGAGTTAAATCAGTGGAGTCCAAAGTTCCGACGGCGTCAGCGTATGATGTCGCTCGAAGTTCCGTTGGGTGCCCGCTCAGGTGTCGACCTCGTCACTTGATCAGGGTTCTTCATTACGACGCGTCATTGGCTGGGTTAAAGATCCTAATGGAGGCTAGAAATAGGCAGCCGGAAACAATTACAATACACTATTACCTTGTATGATTTTATGAGATTGACAATCAATTTTAGTTTACAAAGAGTATTTGTATTTATTTTACTGACTACTCATTGCTTGTCCCCAATATATGCAGTCAAGCCCGTGACATGAACAAAAACTTGTATTGAATTCATCAGGCGGGGTAGAAAACTGTGTATAAGTCATTTTAGCTTCAGTTGTAGCCATACTGTACAGCAAAAAAAAAGTTTGTTTGTAGCTGTAAGTCATTATTTTTGTTCATTAAACTTGAGATTTAGTGAAAGGTCAATATGGGTGCGTCATGTCTGTGGCAAAGTAAGAACGTAGAAAAGCTAATCAAATGTCTACTCTTATTTAATTATGTGAAGCATTAGATCAGTTGTTCCCAACCTTTTTACACATGCGTAACACTTGAATTTTTGAGAAATTTTGTCGTACCACAAGACCTAAATCTATAATAATAAAAGAGAGAGTCTGTCTGTCGGTCTGTCTGTCTGTATGTCTGTGGATCGCAAAAGACCTACTTAGACAGCTCTAAAAAATTCGAAATTTTTAATATAGATTCCTTTTAATACCTACGTGTGCACCTGAGACTTAGTTTTTTCATATTTGATTGTGATTTTAAATTAATATAATTAGTTTTTAAAAAAACGTCATCCACGTGGGATTGCAGGACCATAACAGGGCTTGAAAATACATGGACTGGGCCGAAACGGGGGCTTAACGCCATCCTCTATTAGTTTGATTGATTGAGTTTGGTTGAGATATGCGCTCGCCCTAAGGCTGCTTCATCCTCTATTAGTGTTTGCTTTTTTAAATGCGCATGGGCCATCGCGAATTTAATTTGGTGTTGATTTTGAGTGTATTTTCACAAGTAAGCTTGCCTCTAAAAGGAAGCTATGCGAAGTTAACGGGTTCCCAGTAAGGCGGGACCATACTGCTAGTATTTTAATAAACGTATAATATTTACTCTTCTAAAAGTGTTCAAAGGTTTTTTGAGCAACATTCCTGAGAAAACTTCGCATTTAATGATTAGATATTTGTTTATTTATAACATGTTTATAATGAAGGAGAAATAAAAACATTAAAATGGTATTAATTTACAGTTTTGTTTATTACCTATTGGCCTCTAAACATAAGAATAAAAAATAGTACAAACTTACCAAAATCTGATACAGAAGTTAATGAAAGATTTCCTCTTTAAAATGATGTTAATGTTTAAAATAAGGAATATTATGTTTGCGTGCTCACTGCCCATGCGTACAGAAGCTACTGATAGCTTCATGTTGCTCACATCACTCACGGGTACCACCTAAAATGTTCATGCGTACCACCAGTGGTACGCGTACCACCGGTTGGGAACCCCTGCATTAGATAGAAAAGAGATAAATATTGTTTAAACTTGTGTTTTAAATATGAACATAGCATGTTTTACAAGGATGAAACATATTTGTCACGTCATTTGTAGACATTATCATTTGTCTATGGTTGTTATTAGGATGTCTTGTTTGACTGTTTAAGGACTATGCCATGTTTGTAGTACTAAATATATGTGCTTAGGCTATATTAACCTAATTCTAAGTAATAGCAATGGAATAAGATTTATTTCATTTACAGATGGATTATTTTTAAACAGACTACTCTTTTGTTATAATGGATAAGTTATCAAAACACAGAAATTGAAACAAAATTATTAAAATCAGCTAATTACAGTCCTGCACAAAAATTTAGACACCGACGCAATTCATGAAAAAATCGTCAATGTTACTATTTTTCAGTAGTTTTTTTTTAAATATATAATCTTTAGACAGCATGAAAAATAATAGGGTAAAATTTTTTGACAAAAAATATAAATAAATTTGACTTCCATCTTACTTACTTACTTAGCCCTCTGTCACTCCATCACTGGAGCATAGGGCCTCCGTCAATTTCCTCCATATCACTCTGTTGGTGGCCAGATGTTTCGCCTCCCGCCATGTTGTCCCCACGTCCTTCAGTTCTTTCTCGATCGTCCGTCTCCAAGTATTCTTGGTCTTCCCCTCTTTCGGTGCCCCTGGGGATTCCAGTCAAACGCCTGTCTTATCTTGAATTTTTCATTTTCTCGCAATACGTGACCAATCCACTGCCACTTTCGTTTCTTAATTTCAAATTCAATTGGTATCTGATTTGCTCTCCTTAGAACTTCTTCGTTATTAATTTTATGGTACCACTTAATGCCAAGAATCCTTCTAAGGCACTTGTTAATGAAAACCTGAAGCTTTCTCACGTTAGTTTTATTGCAGTGCCATGTTTCAGATCCATAGAGAAGGACAGACTTCACATTAGTGTTAAAAACTCTGATCTTAGTTGCGATAAGGTGGCCCTGTTTTTAAAAAACTTTATTAACATTGCAAAGCCACCTCGTGCCTTATTTAGTCTGATAGTGATATCCTCGTCCGTTCCACCTTTATTGTTGATGGTGCTACCAAGATATGTGTGTGTGTGTGTGTGTGTGTGTGTAAAGCTGGTCACTTCTTCTAGTTTTTGATTGACCCAACAGATTTCTTCTAGTTTTTTTGACCCAACAGATTTAACGAGCACGTACTCCGCATGTACTCGGTGAGTTTTCAGTGACCAGGGTTCGATCGCGGGACCTGCCGATCCGTAGATCGCTACTCTGACCACAGGGCACCTCACAGCCCTGTTTGAAGGGTAATGTACGATTAAAAATCATCTGGGGGGAAAATAGAGTGATGGCGATGTATGAAAGGCATTGCAAGACTGGCGCGGGGCAATGTATTACAGTCCTGCACAAAAGTTTAGACACAGAAGCAATTCTTGAAAAAAGCGTCAATGTTACTATTTTTCAGTTGATTTTTTTAAAATATATATTCTTTAGACAGCATGAAAAATAATAGGGTAAAAAATTTTGACAAAAAATATAAATAAATTTGACTTCCATCAACAAATTAAAAATGTCCATACTTTCCTTGCCACAAAAGTATAGACACAAGTTTCCGTTTTATGCAAATTCTATACAGAAAGTGATTGTGGGAGGGGTTAAAGTTGCTTTAAAAGGTTGAAGGTAATTTTCAATGCTTAGAACCATTCTGAAGTCAACTGAATTTTAGTATGAAGAGATTTTAAGGTATGGGCATTCAAATTCAGAGGTAAATCTGTTTCGGATATTTCTACTAAATTTAAGCGTTCGAAACGAGGTATTTATAAAGTGTCAGCACGTGGCGATCAACATTTACCAAAATCGCGGTCTGGAAGACCTCCAATCTCCAGAAAACGAGAGGACAGACAAATAAGAAAATTGGCTTCAGACAAACATTGCTCTTCAAATCAAATTAAAATCCCAATTGTAGCTTAATTTTTACCAAACACTATCAGGAGGTGAATCAATGAATCTGATTACTTGATAAAATCCAAACTTGTAGCGCATCCTAGCTTGCTATCTCATCATAAAGATGCAAGACTGCAGTGGACTCAACAACACATGTCTTACAGCTATCCATTACAGTCTTGGTTAGGTTAGGATTGAATTATCGTCGCACTAGAGCTACACGAGGGCTATTGGTGACGGGCGTCGTATTTTAGAACCACAGTCAAGTGACGAGCCGACACCTGAATAGGCACGCAACGCAAGAACGCAACCATTGCAGTCTTGCATCTTTATGATGAGATAGCAAACTAGGTTGCTCTATAAGTTTGGATTTTATCAAGTAACCAGATTCATTGATTCACCTCCTGATAGTTTTTGGTAAAAATTAAGCCACAATTGGGATTTTAATTTGATTTGAAGAGCAATTTTTGTCTGAAGCCAATTTTCTTACTTGTCCGTCCTCTCTTTTTCTGGTGATTGGAGGTCTTCCAGACCGCGATTTTGGTGGATGTTGATCGCCACGTGCTGACACTCTATAAATACCTCGTTTCGAACGCTTAAATTTAGTAGAAATATCCGAAACAGATTTACCTCTGAATTTGAATGTCCATATCCTTAAAATCTCTTCATACTAAAATTCAGTTGACTTCAGAATGGTTCTAAGCATTGAAAATTACCTTCAACCTTTTAAAACAACTTAAAACCCCTCCCGCAATCACTTCCTGTATAGAATTTGCATAAAACGGAAACTTGTGTCTATACTTTTGTGGCAAGGAAAGTATGGACATTTTTAATTTGTTGATGGAAGTCAAATTTATTTATATTTTTTGTCAAAATTTTTTACCCTATTATTTTTCATGCTGTCTAAAGAATATATATTTTAAAAAAATCAACTGAAAAATAGTAACATTGACGCTTTTTTCAAGAATTGCTTCTGTGTCTAAACTTTTGTGCAGGACTGTAATACATTGCCCCGCGCCAGTCTTGCAATGCCTTTCATACATCGCCATCACTCTATTTTCCCCCAGATGATTTTTAATCGTACATTACCCTTCAAACAGGGCTGTGAGGTGCCCTGTGGTCAGAGTAGCGATCTACGGATCGGAAGGTCCTGCGATCGAACCCTGGTCGCTGAAAACTCACCGAGTACATGCGGAGTACATGCTCGTTAAATCTGTTGGGTCCGAAAGTTCTGTGGGCGGTCATTGCGCAGTTTCCCACGGGTATAGGTTCCTGGAGACTATTTCCCTCCCCTTCAGGGACATGTCTAAAATGTGGAGGTGGAGCGTGATAGATGGCAGCATCTGTCACGTATATGTGTGCATGTGAGTGTAAGTGTGTTGTGACTGACTTACTTGACGAAGATTTATAAGCGGCTCTCTGAGCAAGCACACAAGCCTGAAAATATATGTATATCAACCAACCAACCAACCAACCCTTCAAATCATTTATTCACGTCGTTATATTGGATGTTAGATGCATTATTGAATTCTCAGCACTAGTTGGTCCGAAATTCTGAATGGATGATCTTAGTGGAAGACATAGAGGAATGAGTAGTATTGAGAGAACATTGCCTAGCGTTTGACGCCATAGGAAGTAATAGGAATTTTCAGGAAAAGTGACTTTTGGAGGGTTTAAAAAAATATACTGCAGCTATAATTTTAGATATACATTCATGTACTATCAAACACTTGGATACACAAGCTAAATAATATTAGTTAATATAGACTAGGTAGCAGTTTTATTTTTTGATTTACTAATAAATGAATTTTTATCATGTAAGACTCGTAAGAATAATAAAAATAAATAAGAATGTTAAAATTTTACATAAAACTCACATAAAAGTCGTCTGAAATAGTGAAATAAAATTTATTCAATTTGGAAAACAGAATTACATTTTAAAGTGATGCAAAATATTGAAATTTAACTTCGTGCAAATTTTAGTTAAAATAAAGGCAAATTAAAATATTATTCACCCAGAAGGAATTGAGAATGAACAATTCCTTTGATACATTAAAATTGTTTCAGAATCTTTCTTAAAATTTGTAATTAAAACGCTATTATATTAACACAAAATCGCAATCGACTACGCGCTCCCTTCGATTTTTTGCCAATCACAAGGTGGCGTCGCGGTTACAGTGACGGCTTCACTCATGTCTTCTCCCCTTTAGTCCTTCCTTCATGGTGGAAGAAAGTGCTAAGTGATAATTTTGAATAAAACTCTGAAATTTGTGGGTCACTGAACATATTATAATTCAATACTTAAAAGACCACAAGTTTCCATTTTCTATTAACTTAAATAACATTTTTTAGCGTTTGTAAGTATCGTTTTTAACGGATTAAAGATAATGTAATATGAATTAGAGGTAAAAAGGCGCCAAACACAGCCTTAATTCTATATTAAATGGGGTTGTTTCACGGCAAATCTGGCAGCACCTCTATGGGTTTGTTTTCCTCAACTATAATTTAATGTCTCTGCTCTGGAATTACTTTGCTGACCCGGCAGCACAACAGTTAGGGAACCAGCGCACAATAGATGGCAGCATCTGTCACGTATGTGTATATGTGGGTGAGTGCGTTTTGTTTGTCTTACTTGACGAAGGTTTTAAGCAGGTACCTGAACAAGAACACGAGCCTAAAAATGTATGTCTACCAACCAACCAACTAACTTTAGAATCGGACCCGTTCCTTTCGGACCGACCCATCCCTAATTTAGAATTACTATTTGCCAAATTTGCTAAAATGCCAAATTTTTGCTGCGTTGTTGGCTGTTCTAATAATTCATTAACGCAAAATTGTACAGAAAGAAAAGTTTCATTACACGTATTTCCTCATGCTGATCCTGAATTGATGAATGAGTGGCTATCTCGAATTAAACGAGCATGGAAGCCGCCATCTTTGAAATTCTAGTTGAGGAAAACAAACCCACACAGGTGTTGCCAGATTCGCCGTGAAACAACCCCATTGCTAGTTTCATTTAATTTATTTCGAAAATTCAATAATTATTACTTATCGTTTACAAAAATTAATCGGTAGCCGTAATTAATGTAAATACTATTTTGATTCAAAATAGAAAATTATTTTACAATTTTTCTTTCACTACTTTGCATTTTCGAATATTTCTATGGAAACTAGACGATGTCATGAAAATCACTCATTGGAAGAAATACTTTTTTGCACGTTATCATAAAAAATATTGTAAGCAAGCACGCTCCAAATAATACTTTATTAAGCTCTTTTCATTATTTCATTCGACCTACGGTCACGTGAAACAAAAGCCCCTCGCTTAATAACGTATCATTTTCGGAACTAGTTGCTTAAATAACTATTTTATAATTGCGTGAAAAAAAGCCGACTTTTACATTATAATTTCAATATCAGACGCGTGCACAAAGCTAGACTTTTTGAAACAGTGGAAAAAAGTACTTTTTTTCACCCAAAAGCAGTGAAAAAAAGACTTTGTCGCACTCTTTTTATAAGATGCCAACATTTCAAGTAAAATTTCGATTTGATAATACTCATAAAATCCAAAGATTTATCGATCTGCTGTATTTAAAAATATTATGCGCGTGAATTATTTTTGTATCAATGAATTTTTTTTCTCGCGATGGGAATATTTCTTAAGTCACGCCCTTCGAACTGCGAGCTCATTGGTTGCTTTCTTTGACAAAATGTTGAAACACGCTTATTGGTTTTTTATAGCGTCACGCGCTCCGAACTGCGAGTTCATTGGTTGTTTTCCTTGACATCTCTTAGTCTATTTTAGTCTAATTAGCACGTGAATTATTTTTGAACCAATGAGATTTGATTTTTTTCGCGCAATTATAAAAAATAGTGTATGAAACACGTGCGAAAAGTAAACTTTTTAAAACACGTGTCTTTATTTCACTCGCTCGTACCTCGCTCGTGAAATAAAATCCACTTGTTTTAAAAAGCATTACTTTTCGCACTAGTTGCATAAATATCTATTTTTCACTCGTTTTGTAAGATGCCAACATTTCAAGCAAAACTTAAGTGAAAAAAAAATCAAATGTCATTGGTTCAAAAATAATTCATGTGCTAATTTTTTTTACCTAAAGAAAATCAGCAGCGATAAATCTCTGGAACTACAAAAGGCAAACTTATTTTTTAGTTTAAATTAAAACATTTGAACCTGCATACTGATAATAATTTTGAGCTTCCATAGAAGATAGAAATAGCAGCTAATGGCAACTAAAAAAGTTTTTTCAAAATGTCTAACTTTTTGCACGCGTCTGATATTGAAATTATAATGTAAAAGTCGGATTTTTTTCACGCAATTATAAAAATAACTATTTTATAATTGCGTGAAAGAAATCTGACTTTTACACTATAATTTTAATTTCAGACGCGTGCGTAAAGTGATACTTTTTAGAAACAGTGATAGAACATTACTTTTTTTCACCCAAAAGCAGTGCAAAAAAGTAATTTTTTTCACTCATTTTATAAAATGCCAAGATTTCAAGTAAAACTTACGTGAAAAAGTCAAATCTCATTGGTTCAAAACTAATGCACGTGCTAATTTTTGTTACCTAAAGAAGATCGGCATCGATAAATCTCTGAACTACAAAATGCAAACTTATTTTTAGTTTCAATTAAAACATTTTATAGCAATGTTACTTTAAATACGGTGGACATAAATGAAAGAATTCAAACGATATAAACTTTTATTAAATTCTTAAGAGCCAAAAAAACCTAACTAACTTTCGAAAAGCAAAATACAAACTGAATTTTAGATGTGAAATTTTTATGTGAATGAAAATTTAGTGTGAATTTTTTATTCTGAAAAGATAGAACTCCGCGAGACGTTAGACAAGTCGTCGAGAGGGGAAAAAAACAAATACTCTCGTGAAATAATTCCGCACAAAATAATTATACGAAATAATTTCGCTACAATTTGAACTTGGATACTTATACTAATTTTGAGCTTCCATAAAAGATAGAAATAGCAGCTAATGGTTTTACTTCAAATATGCTCCCGGAAAAAAAAACGAAAATGCGTATGAAAAGTTCTCTCCTGAAAGCTCAAAATTCGTATCAGTATCCATGTTCAAATATTTGACTTTAAACTAAAAAATAAGTTGCTTTTGCACTTCCAGAGATTTATCGATACCGATCTTCTTTACGTAAAAAATTAACACGTGAATTATTTTTGAAACAATGAGATTTGATTTTTTTCGCGCAATTATAAAAAAAATAGTGCACGAAACACGTGCGGAAAATAAACTTTTTAAAACACGTGCATTATTAAAGTCGCTCGTACCTCGCTCGTGAAATAAAATCCACTAGTTTTAAAAAGTGTTACTTTCCACAAATGTTGCATAAATAACTATTGTCGCTCTAAAAGTGATATATTGCCGTGCTGGGCCGGTGGAAATGAGATTAATTTAATTTTTCAAATTTTGTTTCAACTCTTTCGTAGCAGGAGTCAGAACTTTTGGTAGGACAGTCTATTTCCTGTTAATTTTATGATAAATTAAAAAGACAATCACCATAGGCTTTTGGTGTTGCTCTATTTTTCAGTAATTGTCGTCATAGCTAACAAACATTGTTTGACATATATACTTGCATCTTTTGTCCTCGTGCGGAGAAGTTGTGAACGAGTAGAAACGAATAGGGTTCGACCGTTTAATGTATATTTGAATGCAATTTTAAAAGACCATTAAATATTAGCGGACCTTTTCTTTTTGGACTGGTAATGTTGCTACAACAAGAGTAATATTTAAGGGGTGCATTCAAAAAATATTAATTAAAAAGCAAGGAAAAGAATATAAAATACATGTTTTGTTTTACACGAATTTTTATGTGATTAATGTAACACACCAGAACATATAACACAACATTACCACGCGCCGTATCTTCTGGCCTTATTATGGATCATGATTCCTTCATTTTTCATTTTGACCAGGGGCGTAGCTACCGCCGTATCAGCCGTATCAATTATACGGGGCCCCCGGGACACGGGGGCCCCCTACGTGCGAATCAAAAATTAATAAAAACTTCCCAATTTTTTTCACAAATGAAAAAAAAAAACCAATTTATTTTTTTCCCGCGTAAAGCGTGCGTTCAAAAGTTGTCAACACCCTACATCGGCTATGGCGGGCTGCGGGAACATAGATATACGCGGGAACAAAGATTTCAGAGCCTTTGCGATCTGAGTAGTATGTTCAAAATATTACAACTAAACCGGAGAAACTCCTGTCTCCTTCAAACGAAGAGATATTAAACGCTTCAGGAGCACAAAACTGTCGGCTTTTTACAGTAAAGACATTTCAGTTAAACTTATGATCAACTAGCAGTATGGTCCCGCCTTACTGGGAACCCGTTAACTTCGCATTGCTTCCTTTTAGAGGCATACTTACCTTGTGAAAATACACTCAAAATTAAAACAAAATTAAATTCGCGTTGGCGCATGCGCACCTAAAAGAGCAAACACTAATGGAGGATGAAGCAGCCCTAGGGCGAGCGCATATCTCAATCAAACTAATAGGGGATGAAGCAGCCCTAGGGCGAGCGCATATCTCAATCAAACTAATAGAGGATGGCGTCAAGCCCCCCCGACCATGTATTTTCAAGCCCTGTTATGGTCCCGCAATCCCACGTGGATGACGTTTTTTTAAACTAATTATATTAATTAAAAATTTCAATCAAATATGAAAAATCTAAGCCTCAGGTGCACACGTAGGTATTAAAAGGAATCTATATTAAAAATTTCGAATTTTCTAGAGCAGTCTAAATAGGTCTTTTGCGATCCACAGACATACACACAGACAGACTCTTTCTTTTATTATTATAGATTAAAGGCTCTAAAAACATGCATAAAATCTGAAATTAAAAAAATTCATTCTATTAAGGAACTCTTTGAATTATTGCTGATAAAATTCAATAGTCTTGCATCCAGTTTTCCCGAGGTAATAACAGCATGCTTTTTATTCTTGACGCTTCCAGTTGCAACCACAACTGCTTGAAGAAGTTTTTCAGAATTGAAACTGATAAAAAAAATTACCTAAGAATTTCGATGGGACAGGAACGCCTGTCAGACCTGTCACTATGTTGTGCATAGAGCTAGAAACTTTCGAAAAACTAAAGTCATCATCATCTATAAATGATTTAATAAATCAATTTGCCGAAAAAAAAGGCAAGGAGAGTGTAAATTTATTTTTAATTTTAGAAAAAGTGACAGATACATAATTATGATGTATAACTGGGCAATTCTACCATAATTTTTAATTTTATTTCCCTTGGGAATAACCTTAAAAAAAATTTCTTATTATTATACTAAAAGACTGGTCCGTATATAATTGCAAAACGGAATTTTAAAGCAAAGAAATTCCAAAAAAAATTTGAGAACACAGAACAATGCAGAAAAATCCTTACCGTAGTGTGTCCCAAATGTCAATTTTTTTTTTTAGGTTAGGGCTCAAGCCAACATATTTCTGAGCTAAAAAAATTACATTCATTTATATTTTAAATTGAACTAATACTGTAGCTTAACAAATTAATTCCATTAAATTTTAGCTTTTAATATTTATAATGTGTTTTTCTGGTCTCCTATGTCCCTGGGTTTTGGTACATTCACTGACCTCATTCCTAAAGTGGTGAAGAGAGGCACTGAATTGAGCTACAGTGATTCTTCAACCATGAAAACTGTATTGCAGAAAATTCACAATTCAGTTAGTAGCCACATATTTTTGCTAAAAATCACCAATTAGCCCAACATTTAAAAAAAACTCAGTAAAACTGGCTGCGAGGCTTTATTACTTTCCTTACAGTCTCCCAGATAAGGCTAATTTTTGCTTGATAATTGATTTTTTTAACTATAAATATGTTTAAGTGGAGTACAAGAAGTAAAAAGATCCATTTTATTAACCCTTTCAGTCCCAGTGATGCCATTTGGCATCATCACTTTCAATATTTTTTTCAAAATGTTTATGTCACGCTATGACATCCAAACACACATCATTCGATTCTTCACACTTTGTTCTATCAGGCAAAATTTTACTTTAATCTCAATAGAAGTCAGAACTACGATTTTTTTTATTTAGAAAATAGTCAACAAGCGTTTCTCCTGATTTTTTATAAGTTCACTTCAGATCCACATATTTAAAACACAATTTAAACTATTTCGGTTAAAATAATTTCTAAATTTTTTTTAATAATATTGTCAAATACCTTAAAATATATAACTCGAAGTGTTTTTAGGTAAAATATATTTTTTTATTTTGTTGTTTTCCCACAGTTAAAGAATTTTGGCATTGTTTCAAAAACCATATAAAAAATTTTAATGGATTTTTTTTTCTTATGGAATTCGTATATTTGTCCTAAAATAAGCTTATTTTGTGAATATCAGATGTTTCTGTAGTGTAGTAAATTTTTGGGACTGAAAGGGTTAAACTGGAGTTAGTTTCAACATAAAAAGCGTGACGTCCTTGCCTTCCGTTCCTGACTTCCCAGTCCTTACCGTCATAATGATATAGGGATGGAAAAGCGAAACCAGTTTTAAGACTAACCGGTTTTTTGTTATTTCGGTTTCATTGAAAAACAGTTATTTTCGTAAGGCCAGTTTAAACTAGTTTCTTTGGAATCGGTGCTTTTAAAATACGGCCATCCCTTGTTATTATTTTTTGTTTTTTACAAATGAGCTTTGCTGAACTTTTTTTTCGTTTTTATAGAACCCTTATAAACCTTTTGATAAACCTTTAAAGTGATTTTGAAAAAATAAATTTAACATTTTTTTATACCTGAAATTAAAAATTATGTAAAACTGCCCAAATATTTCTTTTAATTTTATGCATTTTTTTCCTTTGTGAGAAATCTTTACCCTTCCTAAGGGCCCCCGAACAAAATTTTATACAGGGCCCCACCAAGGCACGCTACGCCTCTGATTTTGACCTTCCTTCTAATACGTCAAAGAGCATTCACGTGATTTGATTTTTGATGAAAGAATAAAATCGTTGCATATTCATTGATCGATTAGGATAAAACTTCAATAACACAAATGAAACGCCTTTTTATAACGTAAGTTGTTGCAGATTAAAACGCCTTCGTTTATTTTCTTCACCCCAAGAAAACTGCAACTTGTAAGTACTAGTTTATTTTGCTTCTTCTTTCATCTGGTTTAGTCCGGTCAAAATAGATATTTCAATCAACAAAAAATCGCACCCAGCTAAATTTTGGTATAGATCTTTGGCACACTTTTTTTCAGTAAATATTAAAAGTCCCCACCGATAACGTGCCTGCTTTTTCCGCCATCTTGAAAAAACGTTCGAAATTTCGCCCATTTTTCAGTTTCTGGCCTATAACTTTTTTCCTAAGTATTTTTGAATTTAACTTTTCGACACAAAGTTGCAGAAAACAAAATTTTCTTCAAAATAGTTATGAAAAGTTTAATGTACGACAATTAGTTAAGGGGATATGAATCAGCAAAAAAGGGTGTAAAATCGAGTGTTTTGAAATGTAACGGAGCTACGTAGTTAAAAAAAAATGGCGTAAAATCTTGAATTTCGCCCTCCCCCCCCAAAGAGTCTTTTACCACTTTAAATCCCAATAATTAAAACAAAAAACTTCATTTTAGTGGAACATAATTATTGTGGAACTTGAAGACATCATCATATATTCGGATACGGTCTTAAAATTTATTTTAGATTCAATACCAAAGAATTTAGTTACATTAAAAAAACGAAGATGTTGATTTATTCAAATGAAAAATACACGTGATTTGATAAAAGATTTCAATTTCATTTCAACAAATAGTTTTAACAAAAAAATACTTTTATTTTAAGAAACATCTACCAATTGAACTATGAAAAAAATATATGGGAAAGTGTATGATAGAAAGTGATTAATTTTCTATTGTGCACTGCATTACGTTACATTCAATAAGTTTTTCAACCAATTTAAATACTGATTTTTTACCTTCAGAACATTTCTGAATGCTGGCGTAGTATCGCAGCCAGTTATTGCACATACACACACATCTAATAAAAAGATATGATTTTGACATTTTGGATAAGCAGATAAATTCTTCGAAGAATACACTTTTGATTATTCATGAGTATTACTAGATTACAAAAAATAAACAGTCTTATCAAATGAAGTTCTTAAGTTCGTTCTTTCAGTAGTATTTTCTATTAGTTTTATTAGATAATTTTCTATTCCATAAAAATGGTGCAATTGGTTATGAATAAACTAAAAAAAATTATTTTTTTAATTTCGGGAAAATTTTAATCTGACAGATGGTCTTCAAATCCTTCTTCAACAACAATGTCTTCTTCGCTTTCTTCTTCATCGTCTTCCTCTTGCTGAAGATCTAGGAATAGTTCACATAAAGATGGTCGGTTATCTCCTATATAAGAATCCTCATCTGTTGCATTTGAATCAATATTTAAATAAGATTGGTCATGGCAATAGGTATACTAAAGAACAATATAATCCGACTTTTTTACAGCCACAGTTTGCACTACAACCCTTTTTGCAATTACAAAATATAGTATATTAAGCAGTTTTTCTGGAGGTGGGAGTAAAGTTTGAATTTTCCCTAAGGGGACGTACATAAATTACGTCACGCAAAATGTTGACTTTTTTCACCCCTCCCCCTATGTCACGCTGCGTCACGTTTGATCGAACCCCTCCCCCTACAATTACGTCACGTTGGTGCACGCCCCCCCCCCTATTAAGTTACTTTTGATATTCCCTTTGTTTCTGAAATTTAAAAAAAAGGCATATTTTTATTTTTATACTTAAAAAAATGAACTTAGAAAGAAAAAAGAAGCAAAATATATAAAAAAATCTCTTATTTAAAAGTAAATTTTATTTTCCCTTCAAAATCGGAAATTTTCGAATCGTTACGTCACGCAAGTGAGTTACCCCTACCCTCCTCCCTGTCACGATCCGTCACGTTGGCGCATACCCCTCCCTCCCCCCTCTGAGCGTGACGTAATTTATGTACGTCCCCTAATATGGTATATTATTCTAATGAATGATTCTTTAAAGACCGGTTGATGCTCAGTTCGAGTTATCGGTACAGTTTTTTTTAAGAAAAGTATTTAAATTATTTGATACTCAACTAAAAGTTCGAGTTAAGATATTCGATGACCTTTTTTCAGCAAGAATCGACTAAATATCAAACATTTGTTTTTTTTTTGCATTTTAATATAAAATAAACGTTTAGCTTTCTAGACTGTTTAATTTTAGTTTCTAGTTTTTAATAGAACCGAAGTTATAGCACTTTAAAGCTTTTTTTTTGCTTGTTTTTGTATTTATTTCAAACCGCATTACGGATTACGCAAAGCATAAAAACTGAAGTTCTTAATTTTCAATTGCTTCCCAATTTTTACAGTAGTTTTGTAAAAGTATGAAGAAGGTTTTGAACTAGAATCGTGTAAAACCATAAAGAATTAGATATTTTAAAACTATTTATATGCTTGTTACTCTCTTGTTTGTATGTGTTTTCGATGCAATGCTTCAAACTTTTGCCTATAAAAAAATTTGGACGCTGATATCTTAATGATTTTAGTTCATGACCTATATTAATGTTTGTTGAGCATATTTAAATATAAACGATGAAAAAAATTAAAAAGATGATGTTATGAAGATTTGTAAAGATGATGTTTTTGCGTAAACGTGATTTTTGAAGCATATTTTACTATAATTTTCCACAAAAACTGGAATTTTTTTTTTTTTTTTTAAACGATTTACTTTCTTAAAACTATTTTTATATTCATCTATAATAATAAAAATGAAGTTTTGTATGTGTGTATGTATGTCTCTCAGAAACTCACAAACTAGACATTTGTTTGACTCGTAACTTGGCACAAATGCGTAGCGTAGTTCATACTTAAGTTACAGAATAAGAACTTTCAGAGCTAAAAATGTTCTATTTTTAGAGAAAATTCGGATTTTCTGGAAAAACTACACCACTTTGGCTCAAATCCGATAATTTTTTTACTTTCCTGATGCCATCTGCTGAAAAAATTAAATAGAACTTTCAACGAAAATAAATAAAATTGAAAATGTTCATTTTTGTGTTGCCATTACTTTCAGAAACTAAATTCATTATTTGAAAATAATTGATATGTTTCAAGTCTTCCGACCAGTCTTCATTCCAGGATTTATTATGGGTTCAGTTGATGATTTCTTCATCGATGGTTCTTTTGATTGCAAATATGCATATTTAAGCTATATGTGTATAGTTAAGCTATAACTGGAATGTGATGGTTAATAAAGGCCATCGCACTACAGCTGCATATTAAGGTTTTATGTCTTTATTTTTTCGCCAAATATGTTGCCATTCTCGCCAAATTATTAATTAAAACTCGCCAAATGGGCAAAATGTTTGTTAATAAGCTATTACACTGAACTATGATGGTTAATGAAAGCCATCGCATTAGAGCTGCATATTAGGGTTTTATGTCTTTATTTTTTCTCCAAATACGTTGCCAATCTCGCCAAATGGGCCAAATGTTTGTTAAGTTATTACTGAACTATGGTGGTAAATGAAGGCCATCGCACTAGAGCTGCATATCAGGGTTTTATTCTTTATTTTTTCGCCAAATATGTTGCCAATCTCGCCAAATTATTTATTAAAACTCTCCAAATAAGCAAAATGTTTTTTAAAAATAATTTATAATCTGGCTGGTTGTGCTAAGGTCATTATGTTAGAGCTGTATAATGGGTGTGTTTGTAGCTATATCTATTTTCTCGCCAAATTAGTTTCTAAAACTTGCCAAAAGAGTTTAAATGGTTTTATGTATTTATGAGGGAATTGTGATGACATTTATGAGTGCATTTTACAGCGTATTTTTGATTTTAGAATATTAGGGCAATGAATCGGGATTTTATACTTGATAACGAGCGGAAAGAATAACTTAAGTTTATGATCAGACTTACTGTACGGTAACCCTTTTCGTGTTTTTTTTTTCGGATGTGGCTAAAAGTAATTTTTTTGCGGCAATCTGCCTGACTTCGACTGATGATTCACATTGTTTGAGTTCGCAACGATGTAGTTTTCCGGCAACCCTATCTGACTATTATTTATTAGGGCATTATAGAGCGTGACGTCAAAAGTCGCCATAATACGGACTTTCGGCGCGGTGATTTTGGAAAGTTCGCCAAGGGTTACCGTACACATCTGATCCGGTGTGCAAAGTGAGATAGCACATGTGGGAACTTAAGTGACGATTTGATGAGTATGGATGAAACTTTTCATTTAAATTGTAGAACCATTGAGATATGAGGAAAAAATCGTATCCGTATTTCAGCCAATAATTGGTTTCATTTGATGATTTTTTTTATTAAAATACAAAAACTAATATTATAAACTAACTTTTTGGGCATTTTTTCTAAGTTTGTAAATAACGGATTTTCAACTAATTGTCAAGGTATAAAATTTACGAGAACTTACTATTGTAGTGTTATTAGCAGTATGACATTTTCTTACAATTCCAATACTTTGCTCATTAAATAAAAATATAAATAACTGAAAATGTCTTACCACTTTTACTATTTTTTTTACATTTGATAACATTTTAGGTTTGTCTTCAAAAAGATGGATAGAACTAAAAATGAAAAGCAACAGGAAATTTATTCTGTTAGCTCCCAACTGCCCGAAAACAAGAAGATTTCCGTCGAAGCTCCATGGTGGCATATTGATAGAGAAATGTTGCATTTCAAATTGCATTTCTTCCTATTCGCTGGAGGTAAATAAAAAATACAAACTTATTGAAAAACTCATTTAGTTCTTTCAAATCTTTATGGGCGAATGATCATAACTTCAAAAATAATTTGAATATGATTTTAATTTTCAATGTATATATTTAACATAATGTGTAAAACTTATCCTTTAAAATAATAATGGATTCAAATAATTTTGTGGAAAATACCTCATAGTTATTAAAACACAGAAACTTAATTTTTTGAGCTTTTGATTATAAATTCAAAAATACTTTGAGAGTGCTTTTATTTTCTTGCATTTAATGGGTAGCAATTCGGCTTCACCACATTTTTAATCATTTAGTATACTTCAGTAAATTATTTTAATTTTCTCGGTCCATTCCTCATGAGCCTAAATATGAATGTTTATAGGTATGACTCTACTATTTGCTTAATATTATTGATTGGGTTAATAAAAAAATTACTTTCTTAGGCAAATTTTGGCCTTTTTATTTTAGCTCATTTTATTGACTTGAATATGCATTTGACTTATGTATATTATTATTTCAAGAGTATTTGGGTTAATTGTAAGAACCTAAAATGGGGTGTCCCAACTCGAGTGTTATTTTATTAATCATTAAATATACAACGCAAGATTATTTTAATCACCACTATACGATCCTTATTTGATAGCATGATATGTACATTTTAATTTGTTGATTCATGGTTCATTGCGACAATTTTCACTAAATATATTCTACATAAAATGTCTGAAACTTACACTATAAATAGTAAACGCTTCGGATAATATCTTATGAGATGCGGATTAGGGTGGGCCGAAAAAAAACTTTTTATTTTATTTCGGATCGCTATAGTGCGGAAAAGTTGCCATTTGTAAAGACATGAAAAATTCACTAATTAATATTTTTTTTTTGCCCATCAAAGTTGGCAAAAAATTGTTAAAACCGTAATTTTTTATATATTTTTTAAAACAAGGTTGTTTTAATTACGTTCCTATATCATGAATTAACTACTAAAAGTATGTAAAATCCATATATTATAGGCACTTATTAATAATAAATGCTATAATCTATTTAGTATAATAAGTTCATTTGTGTCAGATCTTCCGGCCACTCAATGTAGTAAAAAATTAGGAAAATTTGTATTTTTCGCTAAATTTCAAAGTTTTAACTTTTTGAAAATTTTAATCATGCAATATGATATAGGAAAGCAATTGAAATCATCTATCGTGTTTAAAAAAGTATGAAAAATTACGGTTTTTGACAAATTTTGCCAACTTTGATGGCATTGTGCGAACGGAAGATATAGTAATAAAAAAATAATAAAAATTCGTGCATTTTTCATGTCTTTACCAATGGCAACTTTTCCTCACTATAGCGATCCGAAATATAATAAAAAGTTTTTTTCGGCCCACCCTAATGCGGATGTTTGTCCAAAAAACACCCATTTTTACCGCCCTGTGCGACGCCTGGTATCAAGCACGTGACTGTCGGGGAACGGTTTCAATGTTAATATCAGGCAGTGAATTGGAGATTTGCATTAGGGGGTGCTCCCTTTTATATTTTGGCTCTATGGGCAACCCCGTTCTCCAATCCTTTTCCTCCGTTCCTGCCAAACTGAACTGAAGAGTACAGGGGAAGAAACGCTTTATTTCGTAGAGGGCTTTCCTCAATAGGCTCTTTGGGGATTATAGCGAGAAATCGAATAAGCTGGTGTAAAGAAACCGGTTACTCGCTTTGTTTATCTTTTGCGGCACTCTGATTCACGCCAGAGAACAGTGAATACGAGTCACAGGTTTGAACAGTGAATTAAAAACTGAAAGAAAAACCGGTATCCGGTCGCCAATGTTCGCTAAGCAGACACAATTACGGAAAGACTCTAAGGAAATCAAGCGGTTCTTCCCTGTACTCTTCAACTGTAATTGCCAAAGCGCAACGGCGTCTTAGCTTAACCGGAAATTAAGGCTGTGTTGAGTCAACAAAAGTAAGATGCATACTGGAAAATACTAATGATCATGTCTGGTACAGCTGTGGAAATAAAAAAGTACCCACTTGAAGTTATTTCATCCGTAAGTCACCCTATAGAATCGGACCTTTTTGAGATTGTGTACAATTAACATTCTGAGTTAATTGCACGGTACAAAATTTGCATAAGGGGCCGTCTTCATATTAAAAATATTACGATCTTTGAAATTTCCAATAGCAACACCCAATTTTAATAACTTAGAAATGTTAAGCACTCTTGAAAAACCTTAAATCTAAGTTTTTGTTACATTTGGATGAATATTTGACGAGTTATTCAATCAAATCACTTGTGGACCTTTTGGGGACAATCTCTAAAATGACAAGCAAGCATGCATGCAAAGCCGTCTTTATTTATCAATTACACACGTAATCTTATACACAGTCCCCTAAAGGGTAAATAAAAAGTATTTTGTGATTTACTCAGCAAATTATGAATAAAATTTTTTAAAAATTGGGATTTCGCTTAAACTTCTTGTCCTAAATTTATTTCTTTAAAAATATTAAGGGGTTTCTATTCATATTTTTTTAAAAAATTAATCTAATAATTATTTTAAAATATAAAAATTGTTTTAAATACCCCAATATTGAATGCATTTTGTTTGGGTTATTATAATTTCTTTTCAGTAAAAAATTCGTTTCATTATCTTAATTATTTATAGATCGGGATAGTTTTTTATGTGCAACTCATTTAACATTATGGGACCTAAACTTTGCACGTATCTAACTCCTCTAATAATGCTTAAAAACTAACAAAATTTGGTATTTCGTATTAACATTGGTCAGAGATTTGAAATATGGATTCAAAAAGGGGTGTTGCTATTGGAAATTTTAAAGTTAGTAACATTTTTAATATGAAGATGGCCCCTTATGCAAATTTTGTGTCATGCAATTAACTCAGAATGTTAATTGTTCACAATGTCAAAAAGGTCCGATTCTTTAGGATGAATAACGGAGGAAATAACCTGAACGTATACCTATAGAGATCAGTAGAGATTTACATGGATATCAATAGAGATCAGTAAAAATTTGTATAGATATCAATAGAGATCAGTAGAAATTTGTATAGATATCAATAGAGATTTCTATTGGTACCAGTAGGCCATTTCCACATACAAACTTTCTATTGATCTCTACTGACCATTTTTAGTATGGCTGATCGCCTCTCAAGTATTTTTTGCCCCCTTGATAACACAAATCGCCCACTTCGGGGCGATCGCCCCCAGGTTGTGAACCACTGTACCAGTCGAAGAAAAATCGTTTGCAAATATGTTTTGAAATGCTACAAATGATAAAAATCTTTAACTTAAGTTTTTTACAACTTTCCGTAGAAAAAGTTTATACATTGGCCAATTTGCTTATAACTCAGAGGGGTACAGAAAGGGAATACTTGCCCTAGCCCTACTCTAAATATAACCTATTTAAATCATGTTATTAAATCAATAATATTTGATATTATATCTCATAATATTGCGAAATGAATTCATTACAGAGAGCATTTTTTAAGATATGTCTATGGTTCGACATTTAATATGAATTCTTTTTATTTTAGGCTCGGGAGCTTCACTTCCTTATTTGACAGTATTGATTCGAGACAGAATTGGCCTTTCCGCCTCGTCTGTGGCCTCCATACTGACGCCGGGGCAATTTATATACGTTTTCTCCAAACCTCTTTTGGGACTTTTGACCGATTACTTCAATAGACTGAAAGCGACAATCGCTATTTTGACGGTACTAACAGTTGTTTTGCTATTTTGTCTTTTACCTATTCCTAGAATAAGTAACTTTCAAGCAGAAGTAAGAACAACAGAAATGGAATTCGATTCAAAAAAGATGTACAACCGAAACACAATGTGCAATCTAACTAAAATGAATATAAGTTCTAAAAGTGATTATTATACGAACTTATTATGTTCACTTGAGTCTTACAAAGAAATTCCATCAGAATGTCGTAAAGTTTTTGTAACAAAAACCAATAGAACTCTTTTAAATTCAAACGTTCCATCTTATGAAGAAACTCTTGGTTATAACCGATCCGATTTGACCAGTTTTGAAACAGAAGGACTTAATTACGGCTGTTCTCTATGCTGTAATGGAACCGAAGATTGTTACCTCATTTCATGTCCTACGAGTTCAAAATATAATGAAGATATTAAACAGGAGTTTGGTCAGTTTAAAACTTACCAATTTTGGTTAGTTGCTGTTATAGTTATAATTGCAATAGGGGCTATAGACGCTCTCTATACAATTTCAGACACAGCTTGTTGTGAAACAGTAGCTAAGACTGGAGCCGATTTTGGTCGACAACGATTGTATAGTGCGGTGGGTTGGGGTGCGATGGCTCCCATAGGAGGACTACTGTACGACTACACTAATGACTACTTACTTAGTTGGATTGTTGTGGGGCTAATGTTTGCTCTGTGTCTATGGAATCTATGGAAGACGGATTTGGTGCAGCCGCAGTTTTCGCAAAACATCTTGAAGGATGTTAGCAAAGTACTTTGCAATGTCGAGTTTCTCGCATTCGAGCTTAGTGTTTTGTTCAATGGCGTCGGATTTGGAATGATCTTGTTTTACCAAGTTTGGTTTTTGACGTCCATTGGCGCCAGTAGCTTGCTGTGTGGACTGGTACATACAGTTCAATGCTTCCTTGGCGAGATACCATTCATGTTTTACTCCAGTTGGTTCATCAAGAGAGTCGGACACTTCAATATCTTGAGCTTGTCATTGGCTGCTTACTGCATCAGGTTCTTATTTTACAGCTACCTACAAGACCCTTGGTTGACTTTACCAATGGAAGTCCTTCATGGGGTTACGTATGGTTTATTCTGTGCGAATGTAGCTACTTATGCAAAGTTAAGGGCAGAGCCCGGAACAGAAGCTACTACCCAGTCTATACTCTTCAGTACTCATGAGGGTTTAGGTAAATATAATACAAACTGTTTTTAGGACTACTTAAGCCCTTCTCGTGTTAAATTGTTAAAAGAACTACATCTTCTGTTAACGCTTCTTGCTCTTTTGAACCTTCTCAGAAGCCTTTGTTTCAATAATGTAAATGGATTCTTAAGGGGGAATGGGCGTGCAGGACCGGGGGTCTCCAAACTCAAGTGCCTCAATGTTAATCCAATGGGAAAAAATTATTTTCTTTGCCACATTTCTCCGGCTGTATTGAATATTTTAACAAGCGGATTTTTTTATGTGATAAATGTAGCTGTCTTACAGGTCCCGACAATCCCACTTTTTGAAATTAGTACGAATATTTTTTTTAATATTCAATAAATTATTTTACACAAAATATTCGAAGCAATTTCAAAAAGTGGGAAGATGGAGACCTGTAAGTCAGCTACATATATCACATAAAAAAATCCGCTTGTAAAAATATTCAATACAGCCGGAGAAATGCGGCAAAGAAAATAGTTTTGCCCCATTGGATTAACATTGAGGCACTTGAGTTTGGAGACCACCGGTCCTGCGCGCCCATTCCCCCTTAATGCTAATTTTTTCTAGTTAGCTAAAAAAAAAAACTCGTCCAAAAAGCAGCTTCTTTTCTTTTCTCGCAGTTTATAAAAAAATATTCCGCTAATTTTCCCGTTTTGAAATGCTTTTAACGCTGCTTTTAAATGCTAACGTTTTCAAATGCTTTTAACGCTGCTTTTGAGCGCTTTAATGCTTTTTGAACACTTTAAATTTAGTACTTTTACTGTTACAGGTGGCGGACTTGGATGTGTTATCGCTGGATTAGGGTTCGATGCTATAGGTGGCCACCAAATATTCTTCTACGCAAGCATTTTCCTTGGATGTGGAATGCTGGTCAATATAGCTCTCACGTTGTTGATCTCAAGACAAAGGAAATCGTTTGATGTAATTATATTCCAATAGGTGTATCCTGCTAATGGAAAGATTTTCATATTGTGCATATGGCCGATATTTTCGATATTCGGTGGAATCATTTTCCAGATTTTGAAAACAAAAACTTGCTTAACAAGCTACAACTTAAAAAATAAAAAAAATATGGTGAAAAAAAATGCTGTAAAAAATATGGTGAAACAATTCACCATTGTGACGTGTATGTTCAGGAAATCAGGATAGCATGAATTAGACGTCACGTAGAGGAGGATGATTGACTGATACCAATGTGTGGCATGGGCATGTATTGAATCAAGATATTGTTATGGTTTCAGATATATTGTTACATAGCTAGTGAGGTTCTGTAAACTTTAAGCTTAACTCGGACTAGTTAACATTAAAACTACTCAATTCTATTTATAAGTAAAATTATGGAACATTAAATTCTACCCAATGAAACTCTTATAAGTATAACCCCCATCAAGTGAAAGTAGAAAATGTATGAAATTGAGGAATTTATTTGCATAGTTCAACAGAAAAGTTCTTCAATCTAATTCTGGGAATGACGTGCGTGTTTTTCAATGACTGGAATTGATGAATCTTGAGGTGTATGAAGTTTTTATGCATTTTTATATAATTTTTTTTAAAAATTATATATACCAATGAAGCACAATGTAAAAATATTAGTATCAATGTTTTATCGAAAAATAATGTATCTAAAAGTTTGGTTGTTAAATAAAGAACAAGAAGTTGGTAAGTGATAAGCAAAATTCTATTTAAATTGCACAGGCTAATACTTTTTTGTTGATTTTGAATTTCAATATATGCAACAAAGTTGATATTTTTAAATTTTCCTTTATACGACTAAGGCATTTAAAAAAAGTATGGAAGTGTAGACTGTTAAACACATGTTATAATGATCATATTATCAGGGGAAAGAGTTCTTCCCCGTGGATTTCTAATTTTCTAAGTGCCACAAACTTTGGCGTAAAGTATCAGCCTATGTTCAGTCTTTAATTTATTTGCATAGTTCTACAGAAAAATTCTTTAATCTAATTCTGGGAATGACGTGCGTGTTTTTCAATGAATGGAATTGATGAATCTTGAAGTGTATGAAGTTTTTATGCATTTTTATACAATTTTTTCTTCAATTATATATATCAATGAAGCACAATATAAAAGTCTTGGTGACAATGTTTCATCGAAAACGAATATCTCTAAAAGTTTGGTTGGCAAATGAAGAACAAGAAGTTGGCAAATGATAAACAAAATTCTATTTAAATTGCACAGGCTAATACTTTTTTGTTGACTTTAAATGGCAATATATGCAACAAAGTTGATATATTTTTTAAATTTTCCTCTATACGACTAATGCATTTGAAAAAGTATGGATGTATACAGACTGTTAAACACATGTTATAATGATCATAATATCAGGGGAAAAAGTTCTTCCATGTATTTCTAATTTTCTAAGTACCAGAAACTTTTGCAGAAAGTATCAGCCTGTTCAGTTTGGGTTCTACAAGTTACACCAAGGCATTCCCCAGGGCTCAGTTTTAAACCCTACACTAGATTCCATTTACAGGAATTAAGAGATGGGCATTGCGAAATCGACATTCTTATGAAGGACATTGCCTTATGGACTAGTAGTGCCGAGATTGCAAATTTGAATCCGTTTTTAATAAGGCTTAAGAGACTGTGCATGACTTGTTGGAGTCCTCCAAGCAAAACGTTACACCTCGAAGTCAACTATCTGTTTTTCACTACAAATCGTCATCTTTCCAATTACTCTCTGGAGATAGACAAATCGCCGAAGTGACAGAATTTTAAAAAATGTGCATTTCAGTTGTTGTTTAAAAGCAGCAACCACTATATATGAAGCCATGTTTCAAATATTAAAAAACAATTAACATTCAATGAAAACAGAACTAAATAGGCTTTCCTTTAATTATATTTAGCATGTAGACAAAAACGGTAAAAAAAGAAGAAAAAAGCTTCGAAATTCCCTAAAAACATGCTATTACATCTTCAAATATAGTTTTGTGGTTTTAAGAATTAAAAATATATATTAAAAAAAATCCTTCGACCTGATCACCTAGCTTATAACCATTCTAAATATATTTTAAAACTGAAAATATTACATCAAAATATTGCGATGCTAGCTAAATATGGGTGAATACTCAGAAAACGAGGCATTCTTGTCCCTGCCAGATTTAAAAGTAATTTTTGGCTTTTAAACGTAAAGTAACTTAGGAGAAACAATAACTAAATGACTAAATAAGAATATGTTATAAATGGAGTGTAGAACTGAAAGAATGAAGCAAGATTTTTGATTTTATTCTAGTTGTTTTTTTTGGTCCACAGAGCTTGACATGTCATGTCTGTGATGTGTCCCGACCCACATCTTCATGACTTTCGCAATTCATATCTAACTTTTATGATATGAATTAACTTTTTACATTCGACAATCAAAGAAAGGAACATTTTAAGCAAATATAGCTGCAATTTTTATTTTTATTAACTTGTATTTATTTTACTGACTACTCAATGCTTGTCCCCAATGACTGCAATCACTTCCGCGACATGAACAAAAATTTGTATTGAATTCATCAGGTGGTAATTCAACGCAGTGTATATGTCATTTTAGCTTTATTTGCAGCCATATTGTACAGCAAAATTTAAAAAAAATGAGTTAGTTTTTAGCTTTAATTGATTATTTTTGTTCATTAAACTTGAGATTTAGTGAAAGGTCAATATGGGTGCATCACGTCTGTGGCAAAGGAAGAACTTAGGAAAGCTAATCAAATGTCTATTCTTATTTAATTATGTGTAGAATTAGATACAAAGAGTTTATAAGGATGAAACATGTTGTGTTTGTCTCTTTATTTGTAGACATGATCAGTTGTCTATGGTTGTTATTAGGATGTCTTGTTTGACTGTTTCTGGACTATACTATGTTTGTAACACTAAACATATGTGTTTAGGCAAGAGTAATCTGATTCAAAATTTAAATAATAGCAATGGAATAAGATTTATTTAATTTACAGAGGGATGATTTTAAAATGGACTACCCTTGATTTTATTATCAAAACACAGAAAATGAAACAAAAATTTATAAAAATCAGCTAATCAATACATTGCCCAGCGCCAGTCTTGAAATACTCCCTTTACACCTTTGTTAGTTCAGAAGCTTCAAAATGTTAACATAATTTTTTTTAAAATATCATTGTGACGATTGCTAGAAAATGTTAAAAATTAGAACTTAGTTATAAATTAAATGTAGAAATCAATATCTTAATCTTTTGACATCCACATTTGCTCTTATATGGAATGTGATTGCACAATATTTTTGAGAGAAAAGGCTGGAAAAAATCCAGCGTGCACTAGTTTTGCTAGAATAATAAGTAAGTCAAAAACCTTAAAAGTTAAAAAAATACAACGATGAAAAAACATATATTCATTCTTAAGTAGCACATGTCAGTTTGATTTCTTTGACTTATTAACGAATAAAATGCTCTCAAAAGCGATTTCAAATAAATCTAATGACAATTTATTAAACTTTTTTCAATACTTCCTGTTTCAGATATAATCCTTGACATAAAGCCCCCCCCCCCCCCCCCCGCCCCGCCTCCCTTCATTCCAAAGAAAGAATTTATATATCATGTAAAATTGACTTTCTCGTGAACTTAACAGATTTGTGAGTGAACCATATCAAGGAACTCATAAAACACAACAAAATAAATAAAAAAAATTGACGCTATGTGTCTTTTTTTAAGCAGAAATCGTCGGTGTTTTTTAATACTGATTAATATGATTTTTAATATTTAATAATAGGAAAATGATTAATAATCCTAGAGTAGGGAACTTTCATACAACGCCATCACTAATTATTTCCCCACAGGTGATTTTTTATTGTTCATATTACTCTTTAATTCATTTATGCGCGCCGTTATATTGGATCCACATTAGAAAAGTTAGATTTTTTTACGCAGACTCCATATTAAGTAAATGCAAAGTGGTCTTTCCGATGGTATTTTTTTATTGTAGAATTTTATTTTATTTTTACAAAACAAAATGTGACTATGCGCCAGATATTAGTTACAAAAAGGGTGTGATAAATCTTTCATAGCACCTAAAAAACTGTATACTCTTAGGGATTAAACCTGAAATTCCATGAAAGGGACATACCCATATATCAAATGCCAGTTACTTCAAAATGTCTTGCAAAAAACACTTTCTAATGTATAGTTATTTGAAATTTATGTAAATAGAAATAGATGAGCAAAGAGATATAAATAGGAATTTGCTTGGCTCTCAGGAGGTGAAAGTACACATTGCCATTAATCAAAAGTTTATTATCTCGATTAACATATCAGTGAGATAATGAAGACACTTAACTCTTAAACTTCAAGTTTATTTCACCTTTTGAGATGTGTGTAATCTGTCTGCAGCAAAAGTATTTTAAATGGTTTTACATAAAAAGTCGGCAACATAATTTTTTTTTTGGACAAATGGCTTTAAACTTTGTCTGATGTGTTATTATTAATAATTAGATCTTGGGATTTTGTCAATAAATTGAAATACAACTTTTCCCAGTGCTTAAAATTTGGTAGGAAAATGATTAATAATCGTAGAGTAGGACTGTCATACAATGCCATCACTCTAACTATCCCCCCCCCCCCCAAGTGATTTTTAATCGCACATTACTCTTTAATTCATTTATTCACGACGTTATATTGGATCTTAGATGCATCATTATTAAAAACTCAGCACTAGTTGGTCCGAAATTTGGTATGTAGGAAAGATTGGTTTGGCTAGAGAAATGAGGAGAGTCTCTGAATTGACGAGCTTAGTGGAAGAAAGTGCTAAGTGACATTTTTGAATAAAACTGAGATTTTTGTGTCACTGAACACATTATAGTTCCATACTTGAAAAACAGTTTCCCTTTTCTATTAACTTAAATAAATTTTTAAGCGATTGTAAGTATCGTGTTTAACGAATTGAAGAGCAAACTAAAAACATTAAATCTCTAATATTTTTTTTCCTCGTTTTTAACTTTTTGTCACTTAGTACGTTCTTCCACTAAGCTAAGCTCTTAAATTCAGAGAAGCTCTTCAATCTTCAATTGGCAGAAAAAGTTGCTACCTTTGCCTTCTTATCCCTGCTTCTGTTGCATTCTTATATTCAACGGCTGTTAAGATTTTCTTTTTTAAAAAGTTAATGTCAGTCATTTTTCTAAACTGCATAGCTTATGAAGCTCCAATAAAAAAAAAATCGAACCACAAACTAGAATTTTTCTTTTGGGGAGGTGAATTTCGCCTCTCCTTTCCGAGTTTGAAGATACGCCGAAAGAACGATGCCGATGAAAACAGAGCACATGCAAAATAGGCTGGCGTAGAAGAATGTCTGCCGGCCTCCAAAGTAATCGAAGCCCATTCCACAGAGAACGCATCCGATTCCGGCACCTGTACGACAGAGTAGAAAAGAAACATCATTTTAAAGAGTGTATTTTATTTACACTTCATAATTAAGAACCACAGTCAGGTGACGAACCGACACCTGAGTAGGCACCCAACTCTAGTTTAAGAAGCGACATCGTTCACAGTCTCGGGCTTTTGGAGCATATTTAAAACGTGCGCTCTCTACACTGGGTACTTAACACAAAAAACAAAGGATATTTTTACTGTTATTTTTAAGTTAACAAAGTAAGCAGTTTATAACTCTACAAAACAATTTTTTAATAACATTTGACCGTCATACAGTAGTAATGCGTTATTAAAGCAAACAGTAGTATGCGTTATAAAGTAAGCGTTATTAAAATATAACCAGAACAGCAAAACTTTTATAATCAAGTTTTGCACACGCAAAAAACTGTCTGGTACGTACAAACGAAAATTGAGTTCTCCCAACCAAACTGTTCGGTTGCTATAGGACTGACAGGACTGTCTAGTTGCAGGAACCAAACACGTTTGGTTAGAAGCGTTCAGATGGAGCAAACGACTAGTTCGGTTGAGAGAACTACACTGATACCGCGCAGTTTAGTTCTCACACAGAGTTTAGTTGTCTCAACCGAACTCATTCAGACAGTCTGGTCTCGTTGACTAAACTCGTTCAATGGAACGAGTATAGTTATGGTAACTAAACTGGTAGGTTTGAAAGAAACCACCAGTTTGGCTGTGCCAATTAAACACCCTTCAACCGAACTTGGTTAAGTTGCAGGACCAACACCATTTTTTTGCGTGCAGTTCAAAACAAGGAGTAACATTGAAATATTTAAACTTGAATTACCATAAACTGACCATCATCATTTCACAAGCTGTGTAAAAAATGTTAGAAAATATATACTTAAAAAAAAAGATCCAATATTCTAAATTGTTTTTATAGAGAGCACAGGAACTTCCAGGTGGGCATATCCTCCTCCCCTCAGCTTCATCCTGGCTACGGACCTGCCCTCACTCGTTTTGATATACGGCGTATTAAAATTTTTGAATGTGATATAGATGTTAAAATTTGCTATTGAAGTGATACTTGATGGTAAGTACTTGAAGAAGTCTTATAATCGAAAAAAGAGAGTGGTAAACGCATAAAGTAAATGTCAGAAAAGGCAAACATATCATTATTAATAAACTAGTTATATCTCCCGAATTAAAGCATACTTAAGATAGAGATTTTACCCTAACTTTGAGATACTTCTATAAATAGAACTTAGATACATTATTATATATAGTGAAGAAAATCAGATTGTCAATTTCAGTTCATAAAATGGTAATTTTGAGTTATCTCCTGCTCTTAAAATTTAGTGCTTGCAAAACGTGGCTAAGGGGAGAGTCCACTTAAAAAAACCTGAACAGCACGCTATGAAAACAAAGTTAAAGTAGAAGCTCTAACTTAGAACAAGCTTTAACTTCCCTTTCACCCCGCGAGGGCTAGATGGGACTCGTTTTAAAAAACCTCAAACCCTTGCTTTAAATTCGGAGATGCATAATAGGACACTTATTTTTTTGAAAAACAGAAATACTTATTTTACTCACCCAACCCTTCATGAGTACTAAATACTATTGCTTGCGTTGTTGCTTCAGTTCCAGGCTTGGCACTAAGTTTCGCATAGGAACCCAAAACAGCATAATACAGTCCGTAGTTAATGCCGTGGAGGAATTCAACCGGGAGGATCCACCACGGATTTTGGAGGTAGCTGTACCACAGGAACCTTATTCCATACGCTGCCATTGACAACACCAACAGATTGAAATGTCCGAACTTCCTTATGAACCAACCGGAGAAGAACATGAAGGGAATAACTCCAACGAAGGACTGGACTGTCAAAGACAAGCCAATGAGTAGTTCACTTCCACCAATAGAATTCAAGAACCAGATAAGGTAATACCATATAATCCCAGTTCCGATGCCGTTGCAGAAGATCACCACTTCAAAGAAGAGAAAGTCTCTGGATCGCAGAACTGTTCCAACGTCTTTGAGAATGTTCTTGGAATAGTGAGGTTTCACCAGGTCGATCTTAGTTATGTTCCACAGGAACAGAGACAACAGAATGCCCATTAGAATGTACGCAGCGAGAAAGTCGTCGGTGTAGTCGTTCAGTAATCCGGCAAGGGGTGCCACAAACCCCCAACCTATGTTGCCCCACAGTCTCTGCCTGCCGAAGTCGCCACTGTGTTTCTGAATGCTTTCGAAGCAGGCAGTATCAGAAAGGGTGAAAATGCCACTCACACAGATTGCAGAGATTGTGTCTAGCAGGGAAAATATCCAGAACTGGTAGGTCTGGTAATCCTTCTTCCGAAAAGATGGGGTTTCTTTCTTTGCTTGCTTCAGAAAGTCACACGAAATACATTCTAATTCTATAATAGGTGATGGAGATTGAGTGTCATCTTTTAATAAGCGACAAGAAGAAATTTCACTTAATTGAATGTTTTCCAGGATTTCATTTTGAAAAATATCACTAATTTCAGACATCAAACCAATAAAACAGGATCCATTTTTATACAGAGTAACTGGAAATTTTAAACTTCTATCTTTTGACGTTTCTTCAGAGCGTTTTGAAAATTTTAACGAATTTAGAAACAGGCTTTCAAAATTGTTTTCTGAAAGTAGATGACAAATAGTTGTTTCACTTACTATTGTCGCATTTCTATGGTTAAAACCAGGGAATACTACGCGTGATATACTGGTTTTATTTCCCAACAAAAATGTCAAAGTCACTTCATTATATTTGGTGCACTGTCTTGAAATATCTATGGCATTGAATGCATTCTTCAAGGTGAACTCACTGGAGTTTGGATAAGTTTCAAATGGTATGCTAGGAATAGCTAGTATTGTAAAATAACAGGTCATATATATTACTATCAAAACACTGATTATTTCTTTTAGTTTGTTGTAGTAGTCTGCTAGATAGCCTATCATTGGCTTCGTGAAAATAAATAAAAACATTTGGACAGTAAGAACTACACCTAGAGATGAAGCAGAAATTCCAATCCTGGTTTTTGCTAGCACTATAACGTATGGTATGCCTGCTGCTATGCCTATAAATAAAATAACTTTTTAAAATATCAAATACAAGCTGGACTAAAGAAATGTAGCTAGAAATTAGTATAGTTTAATGTTAGTACACTCTTAAAACAAAAGAGTGAAATCCACCCCAGTTGGAGAAGTGCATTTTCGACACAGGAAATGATTGAATATTAACTCAGACTGAGTTAAAATCACTCGTTTGGAGTGATCCTGTCGGAGGCTTAACACACAAAGAATCCACTCCTTCCGGGTAAGTGCATTTTCCAGACTGGAGGAGTGAAATGAACTCAGACTAAAATCACTCGTTCGTTTTAAGAGTATACCTAAAGAAATGGTAAGTGAGTTAAAGGCAGAACATATGTTTAAATATAAATTAAATCTTTAACAAATTTTAGCAATGAGTTACAATTTATTTCCTTTAAATTTTTAGTCTTTTGATATCTTTTGGCAAACTATCTTCCAATTTATCTAAGGATTTAATTTAGTATTTTGGCGAATAAATTCGAAAAAATATCACATCGTAAATTTCGGCAATCTGTTGAACTCTTTTAAAGTCAGCATTTTTTTTTTTGGAAAATAATTTATTTTTAACTATCAACCATAAATTACGAAAAGTTTTATTTATTTTATTTTTTACCGCTTAGTTCAAAGCTGTTAACTTTTTTTTTTGAAAATTTTGTTTTTGGTCAAACCGTGAAAAAGTAAAAAAAAAAATTACCTCCAAGGTAGAGAAAAAAATGAATTTTAAATCTCAGCATTTCCTTATTAATGTTCCAAAACGTTTTTCTGACTTTAATTTTTTCATCTACAGGAGGTTTGGTGGGTGAAATGCAGATATTGATGACATTGTCAATCTTTTCCAAACTCATGGCTTGCTTCTAGAAGGAAACAGAGAAATAGTAATGAATAAAAATAGGGTATGACTGACCAGTGAATGAACAGGCCCCAGTGAATGAACAGTTGGTAAATATATTTAAAAAGTAATGAATAAAAATCGTTCCACTAGATGGATTGGCAACACTGACTTCCTCTCATCTAGTAGGAAGCTGACATCTGATTGGTTGTCCTGGTCATTAATTAAAATCCAACATGTTTAATGACTGGACATTTTTGTGTTCATTCACTGGGAAAAGTACTGTTCATTCACTTGGCTTTTGTACCCCTTTTTATTTGGACCCCAAAAGACCCAAAGCAATGCAATATAATTTCCTCCTTTTTTTGTAGAACTTACATATAATGACAGATGTGTTCACGTTGTCGTAAACCCACAAGCCATATTTTCTTAAAATGTACGAATTTCCTTACAACAAATTGTGCTTAAGCGTTCATTCACTGGTTAGTCTACCCTACAATTGAGTACACGTGTTTAAAATGTGTATGCAAAATCGCTACACTAAAACCCATTAACGACAGACTAATGAACTCTCTTTTTTTTTTGGTCACACTTTAGGGATGGAAAACTGAAACAGGCTTTTTGCAAACGGTTTGGGCCGAAAAAACGGTTTTTTTTTAATGAGTCCGGTCTAAACCGGAAACCAGTTTTCTGCTGGACACCCGTCTGAAAACCGGAGATCGTTTTTTCTCAAAAAACGTCATCGGCGTTTATTTTTTAAAAAATTATACATTAATTATTATTAAATAACATTAATTATTATTATTAAAAATTATAATTAATTTTTTTAGCTTTGTACTATTTTACCGGCATAGATAGCAAATAGGAAGAATTAATGTTTTTTAGTAAAAAAAAGGAAAAAGAAATAGAGATTGAACAATGCAAAGCTTAATAAAAATACTCAAAACGATCAGAAAAACTGGAATAAAAAAAAGGAAAATTATAATTTTAAAAAATTAGAAAGTAAGAATTAAGAAGAAAACCTAGAACTTAGTTTACAACTTCTTCAATTACAAACTCTTCATTCCATGGATTCGATGGCTCATGTAAACGCGCCTATTAAAGAGTAAAAGAAAAGAGTTCTTGCAATACACTTACCTACAAGGGATTTAAAAAAAAAACGAAGTTTCACTATGATACTTAATCTGCTAATACTTTCTTAAAAGTAAAAATAATGTCAGAAGGTTGAGAATCTTACGCACATTTTTTCTATACTTTAAAGGCAGAATCACGTTCATGAATCATGGTAACGTTATTTACGCACTTCAGTCAATTATCTTAGCAGTAATAAATAAAATCGGATTATTCTTGATGGATGAATAATGTAGGACCATAAATATCGACACTTATTTTTTCTCATAATGTACGTGTTTTTATTTTATATTTATCTATATGCGTAAATTTTAATTTTGTCTTGCTTAAAACAAATATTTTTTGCAATGGGCATATTTTACATGTTATTTTATGCAGTGGCAGCAGTACTTTTTTGTCATTTTTTGCCTTCTGGAATCGTATTTGTATTGAACAATAATTTTGTTACCTTGCTGAAACGAATGTTGTGTACAAACTTTTCCTTTACACTCCATGCCAACCTAACTTGGGTAAAAACAGGTAGTAAATAGGCAGGGGAAAAACCGCGATTGGTCCGTTAGTTGGAAACTCTAGCAAGGATGTAAGGTAATATTTACATACAAAAAATGATTTTAATACAATTTAACCAAACTATACTTTTCATTCTGATAAAATTGCGTAATTTTCTCAAATAATATTCAAATCTGTTAGACTTTAAATGAAATTAATGTTTTAACATGTTTTCTGGATGGATTCGCAAATAATTTATGGAACTCTTTACATCCGCGTAAGGATCTTCTTCATAGCATATTTCTATTTACCCATGTCGAATTAGAAACCTTAAAGTTTAATAAATAGCTGGAATAGAAATAAGTTGCACGTAAAGTACTTTAAAATAGCGAAAGCGCAAAAAAATACACGTTTGTTTTGGAAGTGAAATTGAAACAATCGATAAAATCAGTGTTGGATTTAAAGATCCAGGGCCCTTCGGCGGCACTTGGCCGTAAAGGGGTGACGTGCTTAGAAGCGGACATTTAGATTTTGCGGACACTCTTTTTACTGCATTTCGGTACTTAATAGAGAGGACACTATTTTGAAATAGGCGTGTCGAAAGGAGACATATACTTTCAACGCATAACAATGGGAAGCAGCTGTGGTGCTGTGGAACTCATTCGTAAATGCCAGTCCAAACACGGCCATCTTTGGTCACTGTTATGTACACTGTTTAAAACAATTAGGGGAGCATTTGTCGTACTTCTGTTTACCCGTCCAGTTCCAACTTCTTATTTATTATTAAAAAAGTCTAAAATTTATGAAATAGTTTCCTTATGCATCCAGATTGAAATGGTAAAAAACAGGAAAACAAATCTTAATTTTTTTGACTAAAATTTAAGGGGCAACAAATTTGAATCATAACTTTTGAATAAATTATGACAATAATTTTTTCAAAATTTTAATTGTAAAAAAAAGATAAAATCAAATTTAAGACTTCTACGAATGCAAGCGTGAAGAATTTAGGGTCAATTTATTTCATAAAATTACTTTCTATATTTATTATAATAAATGACATAGAGGTAAAAAATTTGAGTTTAAATTACTGCTGAAAGTTGGAGAAGTAGAGGTCAAAATTTTGTAGTTATGTCTGTGTGAAATTAACATGATATGTATACTAATCAATATGTAATGAGGCCAAATAATTTTCTTTTGAAGTACACGGGTGGACTTCGGCGACACCTTACCGAGTTGACCATTCGTGGTTTTTTGGCAAGCAATCGATTTTAGGTAAATTTAACAATTAATGACAACTCAACCTTTTGTATTCTACCATGGCCGGTTTTTTCGCTTTTACGTTACTAATGTGCTTTTTGAGTCTTATAAAGAATAAATCGGGTAGGTTGGTATAGAATTATTCTCAAGACTGGATAAGACTTCTTTTTCGAGCTGATTCACGGTTCGATGGCCCGTCCGTGGCCGAGTGGTTAGAGCATCACCCTAGAGATTCAACCTTCTCAAGAGTGCTGGGGATTCGAACCCCACCTACAGCCAGTCATCCTATAAATCGTGTCTGTGCTGGAAATAGTAGAAAAATCCTCAATCAATGGGGGGATGGGCCCCGAGTACACTGGGACAGACGTGCTCGTTGAATTTGGGGAGTCCAAGGTCCCGACGGCGCTAGTGTACGATGTCGCTCGAAGTTCCGTTGGTTGCCCGCTCACGTGTAGACCTCGTCACTTGACCAGGGTTCTAAATTACGAGGCGTTATTGGTTGTGTTAAAGCTCCGAAAGGAGGCTAGAAATAGGCAGCCGGAAACCATTACATTACGGTTCGAAAGCATCCAAACTTCCAATCCACAGCCCCATAAAGAAGAAAGCTACTCTCGAAACCTGTTCGGACACAGAAAAGCATATTTTTATATGCTTGAGGTTTCTTTATTGAAAAACAATTGACACTTCGAACAAGACGGAAAGCGTGACGTCACGAAGAGCATCTCCGGCCTAATAAGTTCAGTCGGCCTTGACCCATCACATCCATTTGGCTACCCTTAGTTGGCTTCACTCCAAATTCTCCGTCGTATTTGAAGAAGCAATGACTCTTCTATTAATTATGAAAAGACAGTTATTAATTATGACAGTGTTTAATGTGAATTGGATCTCTTGAAGAAGCTCGTATTGCATTAAAAAAAGCATTCATAACACTTGTGCTCATTTCCTGTGCTTGGAGAAAATATTAAGTCGTGAGTAGCGTATTTTCTTCTCTTACTAAAACGAATTTTGCCGTAACGCTATTGTTAAGAACTATGTTTTAGCTACAATATATCATTTTTCAACACTGTTTGTTTTAACTAGTCTAGTTTAAAGGTTTTTTTGTCCCATAATTAACGAGTGACTAAACTATTACTTTTTACTGAAGACTAAAAAAATATATAGTATAGTTGACTTATAATCGTGCATTTTTTCAGCGTTCATTAAATTTTTTGAATTATTAAAAAAAAACCTTTAAAATTGTATTTAAACGTAAACGTTTTGTAAATCTTTTAATTATTATACTATGAATATGTATTTAGGAACAATGTTTTATATATTTGCACTCTGTAATAGTTTGGAATAATTGTAGGGTAATTGGAAATATTTGTATGTGTTTTTGCATTATAACTAAGAAATTATTTGTTAAAATCTATGTCTGACTCGAGTAGTTTTTCATTCAAACGACCATAAAAATAGCACTTAAAATCAAAATAAACACCCATGTTTAAGATTTTGTGGAAAATATTGCAAACACATTTCTGCTATTTATTGCTTTTATTTGAGGAAAGTATGTTTTTTTTATCTCTACACTCCATGCCAACATAACTTGGGTGAAAACAAAGAGTAAAAAGGCAGAGGGAGAAGCGCGATTGGTCTGTAGTTGGAAACTCTTGTAAGGAAAAATTTACATACAAAATGATCTGAATACAATTTAATAAAACTACAATTTTCATTCTGATAAATTGCCAAATTTTCTCTAATAATTAAAATCTGTTAGACCTTAAACGAAACTAATGATTTAAACATGTTTTCTGCATGGATTTACAAATAATTTATGGAACTCTTTTCATGTGCGGAAGGATCTTCTCCATAGCATATTTCTATTTACCCAAGTTAGGTTGGCAAGGAGTGCAGAATAAGAATAGCATTTAAAATTAAAATAAACACTCATAATTAAGGTTTTGTGGAAAATACTGCAAACACATTTCAGCCATTTGTTGCTTTTATTTGAGATTTTTTTTTTATCTCTCTCTAAACCATATATTGAGTAATTCTTCCAATACATTATTTTCTAATAGTTGTTAACGCAAAACCGTTTAGGAAACTTTTTATTTTTAGTTTCTACACAACATTTATAAGGTAAAAAGTGGAAACTTTTATAAAGGCTTAGTCCATTCTCTTAAAGCCCTTTACTAGCCTTCGTGTAGCTCTAGTGCAGCGATAATTTGATTTAACCCTTTCAGTCCCAAAAATTTACTACACTACAGAAACATCTGATATTCACAAAATAAGCTTATTTTAGGTCAAATATAAGAGTTCCATAAGAAAAAAAAATTAATTATCATTTTTTATATGGTTTTTGAAATAATGCCAAAATTTTTTAACTGTGAAAATCAACAAAATAAAAAATATATATCTTGCCTAAAAACACTTCGAGTTATATATTTTAAGGTACTTGACCATATTATTAAAAAAATAGTAATTTTTTTTACCCCAAATAGTTTAAATTGTGTTTTAAATATGCGGAACTGAAGTGAATTTTTCAAAAATCACGTGAAACACTTGTTAGCTATTTTCTAAATAAAAAAATAGTTGTTCTGACTTCTCTTGAGATTTATGTAAAATATGGTCGAATAGAACAAAGTGTGAAGAATCGAATGATGTGTGTTTGGATGTCATAACGGGACTTCAGCATTTTGAAAAAAATATTGAAAGTGATGATGCCAAATGGCATCACTGGAACTGAAAGGGTTAACCAAACCTAAAGCTCTTTTCTGTGTGTCAACTATTTCATTATAATCTCTCTATATTAAAAAAAAAGGTTATTTTAAAACGTCCTGGAGCTATAACAGGATGAAATAGTCATCTTAGAACTCCATTCTTTTTCTGGAATGTGTGTCTCCCTTTTATCTCGGGACGAAATATTCTTTTTTTCAAATTTCCCATTAGTGTTTTAATTCAAAATTGAAATAAGTTGGACGAAAACGAATACGATAATCTTTTCTGCATAATTATGCATAACATCACAGTCAAAACCAAGGCGTCACTTAGTCTTCGATAGAAATACGTGATTTGAGATGTTATATTTATGTTCATTTTAAAGAACAGTTGCTCCCTGCTCAGCTCTTTTAAAAAGAACAGTTCTTTAACCTGGCGAGCAATAGCGAGCATGGGGCATATTTGGGATATTTTTTCTAGTCAATTGCATAATCTACAATTTGTCTAAGCTATTTTTGTGATGACACTTATACCGGTTACGAGAAAAATGCATATTGTGATCTGATAATTGTGACCTTTGATCTTGAATAATTTTTTTAGTAGACATGGGATCGGTTAGGACTTTGATATTTTATTTATAAATAGGGGGCTACGCCCCCTGCTCTCCATAGCTTACCAACCGACTTAAATTTCTGCGCAATTCCCATTTGCCGTCTCAAAACCGGCTTGCTTCGCTCGCAGGTGAATATAAATAAGCTTATGTGCTAGTAATTAAAACACTATTATGAATTTCTACATAAATGCATACGAAGTAAAAATGTTTTTTCATATATAATGTATCATGCTTTAATCCAGTGGTGTGCGCGCTTGCTCGCCTAGGGGCGCCAGCCCCTAGCATGAATATATAAAAATACACATTTGTGCAATTATAGTGAATTAATTTTTTTACGCTTTTAGGTTAGGTTACGAACGATGGATATCACTAAAAATGAAAAGCAACTGGAATTTTTTTCCGTTAGTTCTCAACTGCCCGAAAACAAGAGGACTTCCGACGAAGCAGCATGGTGGCACATTGATAAAGATATGTTGCGTTTCAAATTGCATTTCTTTCTATTCATTGGAGGTAAATAAAAAATTAATAATTTAGTGTTAATTGATCCCTCATTTTAGTTTATTATACTTTAACTTCAAAAAAGAAACTTCAAACAGAAAGATTTACTTACTCGATTTTTCTTCTACTAAAATGATAGAAAAAACGTTTTCTGGAATATTTTCAGATGGACATGACCTCAATTGAACTTCAATGGTTTATTTCCTTACAGTCCAGCGGAAATAGATATTAAAGGGAAAAATGGTTTAGTTCTTGAAATTTTGGTTATAGTATAGCACTTATTCATCATGCTGTTTTCAATTCCGATGAAAACCAAATTTGGGCGGGGTAGAAATAAAGTGACCACATTTAAAGTTACAATTTTAAAACGCCATAAAAAAAACCATCGACCACCATGACTTAAAATTTCAAGAGAATTTTTTTGAAGGAAAACATATTGCATAAAACTGATCCCATATTATCATGTATTCCTTATATACAGTGGTGGCCAAAAGTGTGGACACTTTTTGAAAGTTTCATGTGTTTCAACTGTTACCAGTGTTCTTGCATCTATTAAATTTCGCTTAAATACAAACATTTAAATATTAAGTTGAAGGTAATTTAATGTAGAATTTCATTAAAAAACAGAATTAAAGTATCTGTATTAAAAATATAGTTATGCTCATTTTAGTTGAACAAATAAGCACAATCAATGGATTCTCTTATGCTGAAATTGCAATACAAGTTGGTGGTTCAATGACTTGCAAAACTAAGACAGATCATACTATTAGTTGCATAACTTATTCGTAAGATATTGTAATACTGTATTTATTTTTAATTCTACATGCAATTACTTTGATGATGTTGTGTCCATGGATATAGATTATATGGGACCAAAGGTCTCATAGACGGCTTCAGCGATCTGCACACAGTGGTCCTCATAAAGATTAAATTACTTTTAATTTGATATACAATTGTTTAATTTGATATGCAATTAATATATTCTGTTCTCACACAAAGTTGAAAAATATGAAACGTTAAAAAAGTGTCCACACTTTTGGCCACCACTGAATCTGGGGAATATGTTACAGTTTTGTTCATGGCGTCCTACTATTTTGAAAGACGTTCTGATCTCAGCCTCATGTGTTTCCTCAGCATTTCAAATGGAAACGCATAGAGTTTATAGTCATTTATGTGTGTACAATTATGTAATATCAGTGTGGTAGAGAGGGAGGATTAGGGTCAGAACTCCCACACTGAGCATACCTAAAATTTTTAGTGAGATATTCCCATTTTTTTACACCCCGTAAGGAGTACGCAATGTTGTCGAATTTTCTGGATGTGAAAACCCTGGACACGCATGTCATATGTTTATGTGGCATGTAAAAGGTTCCTGGTGGTCCCATTTGGCTTGGGTTCTCTCGGCAAAATCTCGGCATACTTTGACATCAACAGAGAGCTCAAATTCATTGTAATCTGCGCGTCAAAATTTCTAGCGAGACCTGCCTAGATGGTAACACAAAAATGGCTCTCAGTTCTGGGGAAAATGCCGAGTGTGCAACGGCTTGTCCGTTAATATTGCAGCCCCATTGGAGAATAAAAAACTTCTGTTTGATCACCGGGACCAAACAAGTCTACATATATATTTTCCATCTTATACAAACTGTAAAATTTTTGTGAAACTTTACCACGTAATCATGGGATCGCTTGCAAAAAGCGTTGCCATCTTGCCAATGGAGTAATTTCACCAAAGTTATATATTGCATATACCATTGCTACGACGCTGTTTTATTAATCTTCGCCAACTAAAAATCCTCTGCTCCTCCACCAAGAAGTCATTTTTAAACTATCCTAAAAATTGTGACTAGGTTCTCTTACTTAAATTCTCTTTAATCACTCTGTTTAAGGTCGTCTCATAAAAATATGATTATTTAAAATTTAGCGCACTTACAATCATTCATTTCAAAATTCTCTCATAATTCATTCTGCCTTCAATTATAATTCATTTTTTTAAGTTCAATTTTTTATTGGGTTCTCTCGGCAATATTAAATCTCTCCATACTTTATTATCCACAGAGAGCTCAGATTCATTGTCATCTGCGCGTCGAAATTGGTAGAGAAAGTCGCCTAAATGGTGCCACAAAAAATGGCTCTCAGTTCTGGGGATTATGCCCAGTCAGCAAAAGCTTGACCGCCAATGCTGCAGCCTCATTTGGAAAAAAATTATATTTTTTATTAGTAAAAATGTCTAATTTCTATAAATTTTAACAGTTAACATCATATCTTTCTTTGCTAATAAGGTTACATTCAAATTGAATGCTAAGTCAGTTAATAACTAAATTTAAAAAGTATATATCTGCTATGAATTTATTCTTTTTTACAAAATTTATTTTCTTTACATTTTTATGTCATTAAATTTTGTTAATAATTGAATACCTTAACAATGTCTTTTAGTTTCTATGCGCTGAATTTATTGACGTTTCACACTAGTCCGTAGGATATGTAGTTTGGACTATGAAAGTTGGTGACGGAGAGACAGATAGACATATTTTTTTAAAGGTCAAAATAATTTTGAAAATTAAAATGAATGTTATTCGAATTTGCAAAGGATAGTAAATGACAATAGGCAATTGTGGTGTCTAAAAGTTTAAATTGGTACTAAATGCTGTGCTTGGTGATTTTGTTTCTGCGGTTTGTACATTGATTGTCGAAGCGGTTCTTATATGACAGCTATTGTTACAAATCTACTTGTTTTAGAATAGCTTAGATTCATTCGCATCTGAGTCTCACAATTGGTAGCGACAGCCGCCTGGTTGGGGCCACAAAAAAAAGATCTAAGCCGTGGGAAACTCGCAGGGTCAGCAAAAGGAATAATAATTCTTAACCAGCCCTGGGTCGGTAAAGCACTCGCCTAGTATGTGAAAGTTTAAAAATGAAATACTATACTATATTGTTAATTTTAATACAGAGTTTGAATAATTGAACATGGTTCATTTATTAGGTTTCTTTCTGTTTTGCAAACAACCAATAAATGTTTTATATCTGTCCCCATGAAATAGTCTGGATTAAAAAATTAGGTTACAAGCAAATGATAAATTTCACCACATTATTATGAATAGTTATTCTCACAATAGAACCTTTTTACAATATAAAGAACTTAAATTACATCCCTCATTGCACTTCTCCAAGGTAGAGTAGAAATTTAACCAAAGTCAATTATGCAATTACGTGTAATAGAATAAATATACAAATAATACGGTATTATATTATTGCATTTTATTACAATATGAAATGATTAGTTACCATCTTTTCTTTTGTCCATTTTTTGACAATTAATACGATTTCTTTTTGTTTTAGGATTGGGAACCGCTTGTCCTTACATTCCAGTATTTGCTAGAGACAGTATTGGCCTTTCTGCCTCATCAGTGGCCTATATATTGACTGTGGAACAATTTCTATACATTTTCAGTAAACCTCTACTGGGTTTTTTGACCGATTACTTCAAAAAACTTAAAGCTATTATTACTATTTTAACAGTGGTATCAGCAATTTTGCTATTTTCCCTTTTAACTATTTCGAGAATTAGTAACTTTGAAGCGGAACGAAGTGCGCAGGAATCAGAATTTGTTGCATTAAATGCAACAGTGTCTAGTGGAAATGAAATGTGCAATCTAATTAAAATAAATAAAACCTTAGAAAACGAGTACCATACGAACTTATTATGTTCACTTGAGCCCCACAAACATAGAGACATCCCTGAAGAATGCTATAAAGTTACCGTATCAAATGCAAATAGGACTGTTGCAAATACAAGATCTTCAACTTATAATGGATATAATCTGACCGATTTAGGGAAAGAAAGTGATTTGGACATCCTGTGTTCTCTGTGCTGCAATGAAACTGAAGAGTGTCACTTCATTTCTTGCTCCAAGAAATTAAAATATAATGATGAAACAAAACAAGAGGTTAGTCAGTTTAAGACTTACCAATTTTGGTGGTTTGGAGTTACACTTACATTTGCATATGCGATGGCCAGTTCGCTTTTTACTCTTTCGGACACAGCTTGCTGTGAAACTGTAGCCAAAACTAGAGCCAAGTTTGGGCGACAACGATTGTATGGTGCGGTGGGATGGGGTGCGATGGCTCCCATAGGAGGACTACTGTACGACTACACCAATGACTACTTACTTAGCTGGATTGTCATGGGACTTATGCTCGCTCTGTCTTTATATAACCTGTGGAAGATGGATTTGGTGCAGCCGCAGTTCTCGCAAAACATCCTGAAGGATGTTGGCCAGGTACTTCGCAATGCCGAGTTCCTCGCATTCGAGCTTGGTGTCTTACTCAATGGCATGGGATGCGGAATCATCTGGTTCTATCAAGTTTGGTTTCTGACTAACTTAGGTGCCAGTCGCTTGCTCTGTGGACTGGTACATACAGTTCAATGCTTCCTTGGCGAGATACCATTCATGTTTTACTCTGATTGGTTCATAAAGAAAATGGGACACTCCAATATCTTGAGCTTTTCATTGGCGACTTATTGCATCAGGTTCTTATTTTACAGCTATCTACAAGACCCTTGGTTGACTCTACCCATGGAAGTTGTTCATGGGGTTACGTATGGTTTGCTCTATGCGACTGTGGCTTCCTATGCAAAGTTAAGTGCAAAACCAGGAACAGAAGCCACTACCCAGTCTATACTCTTCAGTACGCATGAGGGTTTAGGTAAATAAAACGTTTTGATTAATTCTTTTAAGTCAATGAAATGGCAAAGTATCTTAGGGCGTATAATTAAGTTACGTGTTACTGTAAATAAATGTACTGTAAACTGGTGTTCTGCCGACCTTTATGAGAAGAATTGGTTTCAAGAAGGCAAAGGGACTCTCAATGCTAGGCAAGTTTTTCTACACTGAAAAAAAAACCTGTAAATTTACGAGCGTTTGCCCTTCAACTCTTATGGACAACAGCCTTATTTGATGCAAAGCAGGCTTACCCACTCAATAAGCGAAAGCGACCCTATCCTTTAGACCAGGGGATCCCTACTTTTTTGCACTGGGTACCACGTGACTCTTTGAGAAATTTTGTCGTACCACCAAACCTAAATAGTAGTTTAACAAACGTATCATATTTACTCTTCCAAAAGTGTTCAAAAGGAGTCCTCTTCAAAACTTATTTTTGTTCTATGTTTATTTTTTATGTACAATAGTTCTGAAAGTCCACTCTCACACTAGTAACTCGTAACAATGTTGCTCCCATCACTCACACGTATGCTCACATCACTCACTCGTACCATCTGAAATTTTCCTGCGTACCATCAGTGGTACGCGTACCACCGGTTGGGAACTCCTGCTGTTGAACAATTAGGGTGATTTCCGTATTTTTACAGTTTTAGCTTATCTATTAGCTGTAGGAAATTATGGGCATGAGTGTTTTCTTAATGGAGTGCGATTACAATCTCTACCGTTTCCTTGCTTTTCTAAATGTTCATTGAAGTTTTTTGTACATTCAAGAGCAAATTTCTATAATTTGTTATTTTTTGCCGTTACAGGCTGTGGACTTGGATGCGTCATTGCTGGATTAGAATTGCATAGTATAGGTGGCCACCAAACATTCTTCTATGCAAGCATTTTCTCTGGATGTGGAATGTTCGTCAATATTTTTTTTACCCTGTTGAACTCAAGGCGGAAGAAGTCCGTCAATGTAGCTACATAAAAATGGGTGCATCAAGCTATGGAGACATTTTCAGGTGTTACTATTTTATTATGCACTGACCCGATTTATATGCAGGAGTTCCGGTATTGTTAGCAGAACTCAAAGTTATACCTGTAGATCTCAATTCAGTAGTGAGGATGTTGTGACAAAGCAGTGCAGCCATAGAGATCTTAATAAAAGTATTAGAGTGGAGATCACGTGACCTATCTATGCTAACGACGGGACGAACCTGGGGGCCGCCATCTTGAGTCCGAGACCAACTTTTTAAAGTGGAAAACGCTTAGAAAAAAATAAATTTAATTCTAAAATATTAAAAAATTACCACAAAAATACTAGCTGCATTTTGGAATATTTTTAGTGACTTTAAAAGAACTTTTAACGCTTTTCTAGTATTTATATAATATTTATTTTGTAATTTTAGAATTAAATTTTACTTTTTGCCTAGCATTCTTTTTCTTTATGTGATGGCGACACTGGTAACTTGCAGCCATCGCCGTCACATTAAGAAGAAGAATACGTGAAAAATAAAATTTAACTCTAAAATTACAAAATAAATATTATAAAAATACTAGAAAAGCATTAAAAGTTCTTTTAAAGTCACTAAAAATATTCCAAAATGCAGCTAGTATTTTTATGGTATTTTTTAATATTTTAGAATTAAATTTATTCTTTTCTAAGCAATTTCGACTAAAAAAGTTGGTCTCGGACTCAAGATGGCGGCCCCCAGGCTCGTCCCGTCGTTAGCATAGATAGGTCACGTGATCTCCACTCTAATACTTTTATTAAGATCTCTATGAGCGCAGCAAATTTTTCTGCACTTCAAATTCGTTCACCATTGCCACTACTTTATTTAAAATCGCAGATAAAACCGAGAGTACAGCTTTGGCACCCGACCCTACTAAAAATGGTCAGTAGAGATCAATAGAAAATTTGTATGTGGAAATGGCCGACTGGTACAGTCGTGGACAAAAAAAAGAGAACAGACCTCACTGTTTGGGCACCTTTTGTCGGAGGTATAATTGTGATACGTCATTTTATCGGAAACAACGTTCTGAGTTGATTGGTCAACATAGAAATTTCTTAAGGGGTCGTCTTCATATTGAAATTAATACCAACTTTAAAATTTCCAATGGCAACATCCAAATTTTTTGTTATAGAAATGTTCAGAATCGTCAAAATACCCCAAATATCAATTTTCATTGCCAGATTCCTTATAGTTTAGGATTTATACAACTAAACGTATTTGACAAAAAATGGGGGACATCTCCATATATATTAATGTATTATTTATAGGTCCGCATTTTCCCAATATGTAATTTTGCCAAATTTTTTCCTTTCTGTGAATTTTTTGCTTAGGTAAAGGGTTTGGTTGCAAGATGAGTGAATTAACATCCCACTAGAGCTTCAGAAAGTATATTGGTTTCGGGCTAAGATATTTTAGACTACTACCAAGGAAGGAAACCATGTTTTTTTTACTTTTGTGAATATATTGATTTTATTTATATGTTGTTTTAGGGAGAAGATTTGGTTGAATCAGTGCTATATGTAACAGCGGTCAAGTGACGCCAACATCTGAGCTGGCACTCAAAGCAACTAATGACTTCTTACGTGGGATCACGCCAGGACTTTGGACCACGACGTATTGAACTTGAATCAATTGGTGTAGTATGCTATTTATTCGTGGAGCAATTTTGGTCCAGCATGATTCGTTTATAGGACGACTAAGGCGAAAACAGAACCCTTAACGGTTTAATCCGTGGCATGACGCCTTAACTAATTTTGCCAAGACGGTGCCTGTTAGCGAAAAAATATGGATTAATATTAAAGATTTTTGAATAAGTATTGTAGAAGATTGTGTGTGTGATGATCAAGTTATGTATATATAGAGTTGTATAACGAGTTGAACTGTGGTTACTTTTTGATAATAACCGCGTTCAAGTAGTTTTTGACAAAATACTTTTTTCTTTTGGGATTTGGATTGTATGGTATTAAAATGAGAATTGTGGTATGGTATGGTATGGTTACATTTATATTCCAGCTTGTGTGCTTGTTCAGAGAACCGCTTCTAAGCTTTCGTCAAGTGGGACAGACACAGAAAGAATTTTTACAGTCATTAAGAAATGAATAACATATAGGGTAGGGTAGGGTAGGCTATTTTACATATATATTCCGACTTGCGTGCTTGCTCAGTGAGCCGCTTATAAGTCTTCATAACACATAGACAAACAACAACATTTATTGACGGTCACCAATATCCATGCCTGACCGGGATTCGAACCCGACCCCAGCAGCTCCAAAGGCTAGAGTCCTAACGATTGAGCCACCGGGGCGGCAGAATTGAGGTAATTTATGTAAAGTTTTAATAATTTTCTGCTGTCTATTTCTAGCCTCATCCTTCATTTGCTTGATGCAGCCAAGTACCCCTAGCAATTTTGAACCCTGGTCAACTGACGAGATCGACACCTGAGCGGGACTTATATACTTGATTTTCACTCACTGACTGTGGTTCTAAAATACGACGTCCGTCGCCAATAGCCCTCGTGTAGCTCTAGAGCGACGTTAATTCAAACCAAACCAAACTTGATTTTCAGTTTGGTTTGGGGACAAAATTGAAAGAACTTCACAGTTAGGGTTACAAAGGGCTCTTGAAGGCTCTCCACGTAATTTTTAGCCATGGTAAAATGACGAGGCCGATATATGAGCGGAAACTCAACGCAATCTTTTTTTTTGTGACAAAAACCATTATTCTATGCAGCTAAATGATAGGCTGTTTGTAGCAATCTTTCTGTTTTTAGCGTTTTTCACGTATAGATAGCCGACACCTAAATAAGCATCCAAAGCAACCATTAAGGGTGACATCGTACGCAGCGTTAGGACTTTGAAGGATATTTAACGTGCACTCCTTTACACGGGGTATTATTCGTCGGACATTTTTGGCTGCACGGACCGTTTATAGGTCTTCAAATATTTTGGCGATGCCCGGACCCGAACCTGATGCTAGGCGAGTGCCTAACCGACTGGGCTCCGCAGCCCTCTCCTTGTAATTAGATTTTCTCGCCAAATCTGTAGCAAATATCCCCAAAGTCTCTCGTTCTTTGCTTGAAAAACCGGCGAGATATCGCCAATAAGAAATTAGTGAAATATTAATTATTTATTCGTAGAATTTGTTGTTAGTTGTTTTCCAACTGTTTAGACTAGGATTATGTGAATAATTTTAATGACGTTTCAAATAGTTTGTGACCAGGATTTTCGTGTGTCGGGAGTTGAGTTGCATGTTATAAAAGATTCTTGATTACATTTTTTCAAATAATTTTGTTGCTCATCCATTACCGGCCAAGTACGGATAATTATTTGCTGATTTTAAATATTTAATGTTGTTATAAAATTAAAAAGTCTCAAGTTTTATTGTAATATTATAATATAAAATAATTTCAATGTTAACTAATTTTTTTCCAGTAGGGGAAATTGAAAAGTTAGCGTTTCCCTGGTGTGGTGGGTTGTGTTGTGGTGACGCGGAGGGTGCCTTTGCAGGTTTTTTTCTCGTTTAACCATCCTATATGTAGCTGCTTATGCTTTGAACTGCCTTTCTATCTTTCAGGTTTTCATTTTTTCCCCATTTAAAACGTTTACCATCAGTTTGTAATTTTATCGGTTTTTAATACACGAATTCAAACAAAATAAATAATTATAAAATAATTTCCTAATATATTATGGAAGATTTTATTCAGAATTCGATAATAATATATCGTTTGGTTTTTTCCCCAATCTATGGCACAGGAGTCGCCGAGTTGACACCTCCACCAGACTCGGTTGCGATTACTCTGTGTAGATGAGTGTTCCAATAAATAGAGAACTTGAATAACAACTATCATTAAATAACATCAATAAAATAGCAAGTGAAAACAGAACTAATAATTAATTAAGCATAATGAAGAACAAATGCGGCTGCAGCGCTCGCCCGACGAGCGGTTTCGGAACGGCAGCGTTGCCGCAAAGAAGAGAAAGAGTTCGCAAGGCAACAGTCCGTTTTTTGGGCGATGTTGATCATCAAGTTGTAGCGCAATGCCACCACAATCGAAAAGGAAATTAAGAGTTCCCTACAATTATTAGACATTGTTTTATTTGATTAACATTTATTAAAGACTTTTTGCTTTGAATTTAAAACACATAAACTTTTTGGGAAAATAACTTTACATGATGCAACAATAATATATCCGCAATCTGTTCAGTACTTGATTCAATTTTACTCAATTCGACAACTTTATCTGCATTTTACTCTAATTTAATTTTAACTTAAATTATTTGGGAAAATGTGTATGCAAAACCAATAATAACACTGTTCGACAAAAAAAGCAATTGTTTGTCCCGAAGCTACTATGGCGATTTTTTGCTCCTTTGGTGGTCCAATGATGGAGAAATGCCATTTTTAGCCCAAGTTTAATAGGGGGATTCATCAGAGATCAAAAAACTGATTTTTAACGTTTTTTCATAAAAAACGCCTTTTTTGACGTTTTTTTTTTTTGGCTACAAACAACCTGCAACTGGTTCTTACCCCTGGGCCTATCGGTACTCACTTTACACCCATATAGATATAAGAACCAGTTGCAGGATGGCTTACAGGTTGTTTGTAGCCAAAAAAGTAACCACGCGAAAAAACATGAAATAACATCAAAAAATGAAAATCGCTAATTAAGACAGTTTTGGAGCGGTGTTTGAGTTCCAAAATGGCCCATCGGTACTCACTTAACACCAATATAGAGGTAAGAACCAGTTGCAGTTTGTTTGTAGCCAAAAAAACATCAAAAAAGGCATTTTTTTTTATGAAAAAACGTTTTAAAAAATCAGTTTTTTTTTTATCTCTGATGAATCCCCCTATTAAACTTGGGCTAAAAATGTCATTTCCCTATTATTGGACCACCAAAGAAGCAAAAAATCGCCCAAGTAGCTTCGGGACAAACACTTGCTTTTTCGTGTCGAACTGTGTAATAATAATTAGCGTAACAAATTAATTGAATGATTGAGGACTTTTCATGAATAGTTTACACTCTTAATTTTGCTCAAAAATCTTATCTTCTAGCAAGAAAGTATTTTTGAATACAAAAAAAAATTTTAATACCAAAAAAAACATTAGAATCTAAAGATTTATCTGGCGGTAATTTGTGACCTGAGAGCGACAATGCAGGAAGTAAAAAGTAGTTATAATCTTGTTTAGTTTATTATTAAAATATTTTGCTGATTAAATTTATTTGATCCTTGTCTTGTGTTAATTCATAAATAGTGGTAGTGCTTCGCATTGTCACGCCACAGTTCCGGGGAACGAGTCCCGGAGGACCAAGCATGTTTTGGATCTAAGCACTGGGGGTTCCCCGTGAGGCTGGCCACCTTACCGGGAATATATGCCCGTCACCAGGGAGCACTTGGTCAAGAAAGCTGCAATGGGCATGGCAGGCATATTAACGGGCTGTTGCATCGAGAAGTTTATTAGTTAATTCATAAAAAAGTATATTACACTCTTGCAACATAACTGTATTTATTTTATGTTTTGCATCAAATGCATTCAATTACATTTTTTTTCTATACTTTGCATAACCTAACAACGTTATTTGGAAAAAGCACTATAATAAGAACGTATATATAGAATAAATAGTACTGAGATTTCGTTTTCTTACTTAAGTCATAAAATTAGTCCTTTAACTACTTTTCTATCATGGATTACAAACATATTTTTTGTGTTTATTGTTTTTAAAAAATAAAATTTTATGTAAAATAGAACATTCCTTTCTCGAGTTTAATTTCCAGTTAATACTCGATACTTCACCTACTCTTTTACGTTATAACACTTATAAAACACAGTTGAAACACGAATAACCTGTAATTAAATTTAAAACTTCTTTTTCAAGACTTTCCAAATCCATAGAAAAATTGATTATTAATTTAACTTGCAGAAAAGAAAACTACTTCATTATTTTTAATCACCAAACGATCGGTCCAATCTTGATTGTTGTCGTTTCTCCACTTTTATACGGTCCCCTATTTCAAAATACAAGCTTATTATCATCATAACTCAAAATGTTATGCTAGTAGAATTACGAAATTCGGTACTTTTCATTAACTTTTGACCCTGAATCCATTTCTGCAAAAATATTAATGGGTTTGTATTCAAATTTTTTCGAAAAAATTATGATTATTTTTTTAAAAATATTAAATATTTCTTAAATTATATAAAACTATTTCAACTTTGTTTGGAAAGTTATAAAGTAACGCACAAAAAAAATTTCGTCTGGCTACGTATATTATTAATGGAGATATGATCAAAAGTTTGGAAATCTCATTTAACATTATGATCCATAAATTTTCTGTAACCATATCTCAACAACTATGAGGAATTTTGCAACGAAAATTGATATTTGGGATATTTTGATGATTCTAAACATTTCTATACCAAAAAATTTGGGTGTTGCCATTGAAAATTTTAAAGTTGGTATTAATTTCAATATGAAGACGACCCCTTACGAGATTTTTGTGTTGACCAATCAACTCATGACGTTATTTCCGTTAAAATGACATTTCACAATTATGCCTCCGACAAACGGTGCCTAAACAGCGAAGTCTGTTCTCTTTTTTTTGTCCACGACTGCAATAGAAATCTCTATTGGTATCTATACAAATCTCTACTGATCTCTATTGATATCCATACAAATATATACTGATCTTTATAGATATAAGTGCAGGTTTATTGATGTCGATTGAGATCAGTAGCTTACTATTATTTTTTTACTGTTGTTGGTAGAGCTCTATTGATATCAATAAGAAATATAAATAGTAGGTTACTAATATTAATAGGTTCTACTGATAACAATAGATACATAAACAGAAGTAAGTGCTCATCAATAAAGCTGTACTAATGTCAATAGATTTTTGTATTGATCTCTATGGATCATTTTTAGTAGAGGAAAGATCCAATTAACTCAACTTAATCACTGCCTTACCTCTCACCTTCACCAAACCTGCCGTGGGCAGGTAAACTGCAGTAATCGCAACAATGAGTTAAACCATATTTGATCTGAAAAAAAAAAGAAAAAACCTCTAGTATGTTTTCTTAATTGTTAGAGTGATTGAGTGCTTGCAACAATGGTCCAAATCATTATAGAAGTTACTGCAGTTTACCTGATGCCCGAGCAGAAATGCGGTGAACGTTACCGGAAGCGTTGCGTGTGAAGTGAGCCTAAGGTTAGTGTTTATTTCTAAAGATAATGGTAGTAATTTACTGGCTTATAAGATTCATGAAAAAAAAATTAAGTAACTATGTATGTTTTTTTAAGAAATAAAAAGCTATACTTTATTGCAATTGGTGTTGTTTCATTTTTTTTTCAACGTTATCGGCTAAAAAATATTCCACAAAAAATTGTTTTAAACATGTAAATAGTGGAAGTATTCCCTTTACCATGAATTAAGATCCCTGCTAAGTATATTCAGTTGGACCAAAATCTTAATTCTATTTTTCTTTCATTTATTTATTTATTTGAGACGAAACAGACCTTTCGGTCCCATTACATTGCCCAATATAAACAAGAATATACAACACCACCAGCAAAAGAACACAATAAACAATGCATACAATAAAAACTAAAAAATAAGGACATGCAAACTCTCTTAAAGACTGGAAAAGACATTTAAAAAATATCCAAATGATCTGTATACAAATTATAAAATGAGCAAAATTTATTTAAATAAAAATGTTCATCAGTAGCAGTAACCATTTTCCTTGAAAAACAGGTGTCTTAAGAAAATATTCTGAATTTTTTCAATCATTTTAGTATAAAAATCATAGTGGGGATCCCAAACTATACACGCATATTCCAGTTTAGATCTGACCAAACAATTGAAAATTGAAATTTTAGAAGCTGAATTTAGTTCCCTGCAAGCCCTTAATAAAAAACCTGAATTCCTGTAAGAAAATGATACAATATTTGATATATGTTCAGAAAAGAAAATTTACTGTCATATTGAACACCAAGATCACAAACACTATTACATCCAGACAAAAGAACATTATCAATACTATAATCATAGCTTAACTTTGAATGCCTATGCGAGAAAGACATGATAGAACATTTTTTATAATTTAGAAGTAATCGATTTATCAAGCACCATCTGTTTAGTGATATTAAATCATCCTGAAAATTGAAAATTTATACTGATCTTGTATAAGAATTAGCTATGGAAGTCGTAAATAACAATCCAAAAAGTGATATTGAGATATTTACTGATTTCGTAAAGTTGAACGCACGAAATGGAGAAAAATTTACATAGAGATAACAGCAACGTAATATTTCTCTTCTTTTTCAACGCAACCCCGATTTTTGCTGTCTTTCAGAGTGACATATTGACAATTGAAGTGGAACTTGAGGAGATCACAGCGGAAAATAATTTATAAAGAAAAAAATGGATTTTTCAGATAATCGCACTGAACTTTAGAACCACAAAGACTACATATTGGAGACAGTCCGAACATTTGTATCCACAACTAACTAAAGTTTATCATAAAACAAACACCATGAAATACACTTGCATTGAGTGCCATTACACGCAGACACTGTAAAACAAAATCCTGTTATATTAAAGAAAATTTCTGGCAGTTAAGTTGTCAGTAAATATCTGAAATGCTAAGGGCAATCATCTGACAGAACTTTCCCGTAGCCTAACAATACAGCGAAAATTCGCACCTAACAAATATTTTCTGAATTGTATGGTATGTTAGTAACATAAAAAAGCCAAGCCATACAATTCTTTTACAGCACTTTTAATGTCATGCTTTGCTGTAAAATTACAGGATTTTTTTTTACATTGCAATAACTTTAAAAGCTCGTTGTTTTATAAACTTATCTGGCATCCTACAGCATATTATAAAATTGCATAACGTATCTTCACTTTCGTTATAAGCATAAATAGGTACAGCCGCGGAAATAAAAAAAAGTACCACTAGTGATTATTTTAGCCGTTAGTCACCCTATAGAATCGGACCTTTTTGAGATTGTGAACAAGTAAAATTCTCCAAAAGGAAGAGAGATATCGGATTAGTCATTGATTTGTACAAATCTTTGATCTAAGAAGGAGTTTAAAATTAATGCCTTTCTTGTCGTTGTTGACCGATTGATTTCTGAATTAGACAAACGAAAATGTGCGTACGATAGGGTATTCGACATTTTCAAAGTTTTCTTCAAAATTTCGAGAACTCTCCGAAGCAGAAATAAGAAGGGAATCTTTGAAGTTGTGTAAAGTTTACTCACAAGATATTTCCGAAGACTTTATTGATGAGATCTTGTACATTAAAGAACATCTTGCTCAAGAACAAGTAACTATAAACAATATCTGTAGTAACTGGATCCGTAGAAAGGATCTCGGGGATGTTTTTCCGAATATAGGGGCAATTCTACAATAATTTTTAATTTTATGTCCCTTGGGCTTAACTTTTCAAAAAATTAATATTTCTTTACAATTTTTTCTTATTATACTAAAAGACTGGTCCTTATTTCTTGCAAAACTGAATTATAAAGCAAAGAAACTCCAAAATTTTTTAGAAAACAAAACAATTAAAAAAAGTCCTTACCGTCGTGTGTCCCGAATGCCAAATTTTTAGTTTGGGGCTCAAGCTAACACATTTTTGAGCTAAAAATGGCATTCACTTGGATAATAAATTGAACTGATACTGTAGCTTAACAGATTTCTTCCATTAAATTTTGGATTTTTATAATTATAATGTGTTTTTCTCGTCCTTTAACTTTGTCCCTGGGTTTTGGTACATTCACTGACCTCATTCCTAAAGTGGTGAAGAGAGGCACTGGATTGAGCTCCAGTGATTCTTCAACCATGAAAAATGTATTGCAGAAAGCTCACATTTCAGTTAGTAGCCACATATTTGTGCTAAAATTCCCCAATAAGCCTAAAATTAAAAGAAAAAACCAGTAAAATTGGCTGCGAGGCTTTATTGCTTTCCTTACTCCCAGGTTCAAGGTTAATTTTTGCTTGATAATTGAAATTTTTTCAATAAATATGTTTAAGTGGAGTACAAGAAGTAAAAAAAAAATCCATTTCTATTAAACTGGAGTTAGTTTCAACACAAAAAAGACAGGAAAACGGCGTGAATGTCCTTAAACTCCATTCCTGACCTTCCGGTCCTTATCCGTTGTAATGGTCTAGGGATGGAAAACCGAAACCAGTGTTAAGACTAACCGGCTCTTTGTGATTTCGGTTTCATTGAAAAACAGTTCTTTTCGTAAGGCCGATTGAGATCGGTTTCCTTAGCATCGGTATTTTTCAAAAACTGCCATCCCTTATTGCTATTTTTTGTTTTTTACAACTGAGCTTTGCTGAACTTTTTTTCGTAATTCTAGAACCCTTATAAACCTTCTGACAAACATTTAAAGTGATTTTGAAAAAATAAATTTTACAAGTTTTTTAAACCTGAAATTAAAAATTATGGTAGAACTGCCCATATAGATATCATGTTGAGGGTTTATAAATCAATGGCGGTTAGTAACTTTTCATCTGAACCCTTATTTTTATGTTTAAAGAGAATTAAAGCGTACTTACGGTCAAGTGTTCGGGACTTGCCCGATTGCTTTTTCCCTCATTGGCGCTTCACTCTTGGGAGCTCGCCAAATTCTCAAGGAGAAAGCCGGCAACCCCGGCAGGTGCATTTTGTTCTTATTATTGTAGTTGTAATTCAAAAAAAATGTATCGTTTCGAGTGAAGAAGAATTGATTTAAAAATTTCGTATTCGTAAAACGGTCATTGCGACCGCTCGTATTGAACTTCGCAATAATGATTTGTTTTGTAATAAATTTAAACTTTATCTCAACAAAAGGTGTTTTTGTGAATTTGTGAAACCAAGCGACCTTGAAACATGGTCCTACTCCACCGGATTTGTGACTTTTTGTTGATTTAGAGATTCGTTTTGACTATTAAAACATGGCGGACTTGGATATTTCCGCGTTAAATCGCAGGCGTTCAAATGTGAAAGGCCAAGTTACGAAATTTATTTCGTATTTGAAGGATGAAAATAGTGACTACTGCATCAATACAGTGTCAACAAAACTCGAACAATTCGAAAGACTACAAGTTAAATTCGAACAATTGAAAACGGACTATTATTCCGTGGCAAAGGATGAAGAATTCGACGCCATTGAATCTACGCTGAGTGCTATTGACACCGAATTGGACTCGATAGAGGTAGGCCTTAAAGCATTTTTGCATGTTAATAATTCTGCCTCTAATAAAACAGTTGAAACCAAATCTCAAACTACTCATTATAAACTCCCTGAAATTGCATTGCCGAAATTTTCTGGTCATTTTGAAGATTGGTTTGCATTTAAAAATCAATTCGTGTCTTTAATAGACAGTAATAATCAATTAGGAGACCAAGAAAAGTTGTTTTATTTACAGAGCTCGTTACTTGGAGTATCTAAGCAAATTCAAACGCAAGATGATACGTACGAGTCTCTCATGAAAGCTTTAATCGATAGGTTCGAAAATAAAAGATTAATTATTAACTCGCATATTAACGCTTTGCTTACCAAAGAAAGAGTAAAACAAGATTCTCCAAAGGACTTAAGACATTTAATTGATAATACATTGAAACATTTGAGATCATTGAAACTTCTTGAACTGGTTCCTAATAAATTAACGGAAATAATTCTGATTCATTTAATTGAAGAAAAACTTGACTATGAGACCAGGAAAGAGTTTGAAAAGAGCCTTAATGATACTGATGCGCCAACTTTAACGCAATTTCTGGACTTTTTATCGAAAAAATGTCAGATTCAAGAAACATTAAACGCAACATTGCGCAACAACAAACCCCAGCAAAATAATCAACGTGCATTTGTAACTCGCCCCAATAACGAACAGTTCTGCAATTTATGTGAAAGGTCTTCACATAATTTTATTGATTGCTACACGTTCAAAAAGATGGATTCCAAAACCAGGTTTGACACTGTAAAATCTCTCAAGCTTTGCATTTTATGTTTCGATCCGTCGCATAGAGTAAACACTTGCAAGTCTCGTTTGTGCTGCGATATTTGTAAGAAAAATCATAACACTTTGCTACACTTCAATAATCGACCAGGTAGTCGTAACTCATCCCCTGTTCCTAGCAGTGAAGTGCAAGAAGTACACCAGGACAGTTTGGATAATGTCCAATCGGTGGTGACAGCGTCAAGTTTTCTGACATCTAACTCGAAAACTGTACTTCTTGCTACAGCTATAGTTAACATAAAGGACTCGAGAGGTATAAAAATACCATGTCGTGCACTAATTGATAATGGTTCGCAAAGTCATTACTTAACAACATCTTGTGCGCAAATGCTGCGCTTATCGACTCAGAAAACTAATATATCGATTTCAACTCTGAATGGAGCCAAATCGGTTGTGAAATCTAAGACAACCGCAACCGTTTCTAATAGTTCTGGTGACTACCAAAGATCTCTCGAATTCTTAGTTGTTCCTAAAATTACTGAACTCTGCCCTGCACGTTGCTTGAACATTTCCAATTTGAAAATCCCCACCCAAATAGATTTGGCCGATCCTCAATGGTTTGAACCTTCCAAAATTGACGTTCTTCTAGGGGCTGAAATCTTCTTCGAACTTTTGAAACTAAACAGAATAACTGTGCAAAATTCGGAATTACATTTTCAAGATACCGTATTTGGATATATCGCTAGTGGCTCGGTTAACAACTGTTCTAATGAAAATGAAGTTTATTGTGGTCTTCAAAGAAATGAAGACCTTTTAAGTGAATATCGTGACCATCGTAGCAGTGTACTCCGCCCTGATCGTTCCTATGCTCAACAATTGCTTAATAAGACTAACTCTACAATTCGTATTTCGAGTTATATTTCCAGGTTTACTCAGAATTCCAGGCACCCTCAAGGCAAGGGAACTGATCCTCTACTTGCATCGAAACTTCGGTCGGCTGAAAGAATGCTTGCTCCCCGGTTCCAGAAGCAAGACTTCCAAAAGGAGACGAGGGACCTTGAGGTGAAAAGAACTGTTGACAGAAGGAGTAAACAACAATCTCTCCATCCCTTCATTGACAATGATGGTTTGCTAAATTCTAATTTAAATTTCAATAAGAAATATTAAATGGCCATATTCTCTGATGGTAAGCTTACCACCCTAATTGTTAATTATTATCAACTAAATTTGCATTGTGGACTCATAAATAAGTTTAAAAATAAGTTTTGGCTTTTAAATAATAATAAAAAAAATCCCTCTTTGTTAATTGTAAAAAGAAGGAATACTTAATATATATATTTTGATTGTGTAGTAAAAAAAATTGCTGTGTTCAACATTTGAAAACAATAGTAATTAATTAAATTGACTGTATTTTGGAATTGGCGTTTATGTTGTTTTAAAGTGCACTGATATATTTAAACATTGTCTTACATAATTAACTATCGAATTTATATTGCTGATAATTACAGTTGTATATTCTTTCATTTGTCTTTATTGCAAAGTGAACTGAACTGCTCAATTTCTTTATTGCTGACAAATTTTACTGCTTAAATTCTTAATTGTAAAAAATATTGTTTGCATAATTTTCTTTATTGCAAAGAAATTAGAATTTATTGTTTTTATTTATTTCATCCAAACTTGTGTTTTGTAATTTTCTTTATTGTACAGAAATTTAGTGCTTGTGAATTTACGTACAATGCTTCAATTAATGATTTATAAAAATAACTTTATTGTATTCATATTGTTAATAATTGTAGAATTTATTTTTATTCTTAATTGCTGGTATATTTAATTGATATTGAAAATTATTTTAGAAATTTGATATTGCTATTGGAAATTTTATATTATTATTGCTTTAATTGGTATTGGAAATATTGTTTTAATAATTTTCTCTAAAAGAAATTTGATATTTCGTTATTCGTATTTTCTTTATTGTAAAGAAATTTTTGTATTTCGTTTATTTTCTTAATTGCTAAGAAATATTATTTGATAACTTTCTTAATTGCTAAGAAGTTTGTATTTCGTTTATTTTCTTAATTGCTGAGAAATATTTATTTGCATAACTTTCTTAATTGCTAAGAAGTTTTGACATTTCGTATTTTCTTTATTGTAAAGAAATTTTGTATTTCGTTTGTTTTCTTAATTGCTAAGAAACAATTTTTTAATAACTTTCTTAATTGCTAAGAAGTTTGTATTTCGTTTATTTTCTTAATTGCTAAGAAATATTTATTTGCATAACTTTCTTAATTGCTAAGAAGTTTTGACATTTCGTATTTTCTTTATTGCAAAGAAATTTTGTGTTTTCGTATTATCTTTATTGCAGGGAAATTTGTATTTCGTAAATTTTCTTTATTGTAAAGTATGTTACTTTAATTAATTTTGAATTCCTAAAATTGCTTAGAATTCCTTTGAATTTACTTTGTACCCTTTTTACAGTCCTCTAATTATCGATGATTAATTTTGTTTAATAATTTATTTTTTGATAATTCTTAACATTTAATTTTGAATATTTGTTTTCATTTGTTAATATGTACTGCACATTTATTGAATATTTATTGCATGCCTGCTTGTAATATTGGCATGGCAAGGCGGGCGGTATGTTCGGGACTTGCCCGATTGCTTTTTCCCTCATTGGCGCTTCACTCTTGGGAGCTCGCCAAATTCTCAAGGAGAAAGCCGGCAACCCCGGCAGGTGCATTTTGTTCTTATTATTGTAGTTGTAATTCAAAAAAAATGTATCGTTTCGAGTGAAGAAGAATTGATTTAAAAATTTCGTATTCGTAAAACGGTCATTGCGACCGCTCGTATTGAACTTCGCAATAATGATTTGTTTTGTAATAAATTTAAACTTTATCTCAACAAAAGGTGTTTTTGTGAATTTGTGAAACCAAGCGACCTCGAAACAGTCAAGCATGACGGAAAACAGATTAAACGATCTAGCAATTCTGTCTATCGAATCTGAAACTGCGAGCTCCATTTCTTATGATGAGGTCATAAAAACTTTTGCTGATTCAAAAATAAGACGCGGGTTACAATGAGACAAATCAAGCATTAGTGATCAACTTTTGAAACGATTTTTACCCCCTATAGGCGGCAATTTTTGGTTCAGCCTATAGGCGGCACATTTGGAATTCCGCCACTGTGTCGACCATCATATTTTAGAGTTTTAAGGGTTATTTGGTAATGTTCGGGATATTTCCGTGTTTGAAGTAGTAAATGAAGCAGATCTCGTGCGCTGTATCTTATGTTGACCATCATATTTTAGAGTTCTAAGGGTTACTTGGTAGGGTTTGGGAGATTTCCTCGTTTCAAGTAGTTAATGAAGTAGATCTCGTGCGTTGTTTCCTATGTCGACCTTCATATTTTAGAGTTCTAATTGTTACTTGGTAGTGTTCGGGATATTTCCGTGCTTGAAGTAGTAAATGAAAGGGTTCGAATCCCACTTACTACCAGTCATCCTATAAATCGGATATCTGTACTGGAAACAGTAGAAAAAATCCAACTCGTGACGGATGGGCCCGAGTACACTGGGACAGACGTGCTCGTTAAATCTGTGGAGTCCAAAGTCCAGACGGCGTCAGCGTACGATGTCGCTCGAAGTTTCCGTTGGGTGCCGGCTCAGGTGTCGATCTCGTCACTTGACCAGGGTTCTAAATTACGAGACGTTATTGGCTGTGTTAAAGCTCCTGACGGAGGCTAGAAATAGGCAGCCGGAAACGATTACATTACCTACCTAAATGAAAGATCTCGGGCGCCCAGAGCGGTGCAAATTGTATGGCGATGAGCGCGCAATGCGTTGTCATTTTTGTTTTAGTTTTCGTAGTCTGGGCATAGCCTAAGAATAATCAAAAATTTAATTTTTCGTTGGTGTTCAGTATCACATCAATTACTTAGGTGGAACTTGGTGCCATTTTCTATTTCATTTCCTTTTAAGGCCAGGCTAGGTCACCTTTTTTAAGAACTTGGTTGTCTTTTACCGAGAGTATTTTGTTGGGATTTCCCTTTTTGTAAGTACTTTGTAAAATAATTGAAAGAAGTTGTTAAATAATTACACCACTTTATTTTAAAATATGATGCTGTGTATCGTTTTATAAATATTCAATAAGTACAATCCTCGTCTCCTTATGTAAACATGCTATATAAAATACAAACTGTATTTGGTGAACCTGTCTCTATTTTTAAATTTTGTATTGTTTCGATATGACGTATGTGTTCTATTCTAATTGTATTATCACAACTTGAAATCAAATTTTTCGCTTTAGATTAGCATTTTAAGTTCGCTTCAAAGTTTTAATGTCGCATAACTTCTATTTGACTTAATTTGGTATAGTAATGTTTAAAAATATTGGTTTAAGAAGTTTGTTTTAAGTCTAACAATGCTCTAGTTAACTATTACCGAGAAATCGTCACAAAAGTTCCCACATCTGCTTTCTCACTTTGCACAACTGTTCTGATTGACTACAGTAACCCTTGGCGAACTTTCAAAAATCACCCCAAAAGTCCGTATTCTGGCGACTTTTGACGTCACGCTCTCAAAACTGTGCTAATAAATAATGGTCAGATATGGTTGCCAGAAAACGTCATTGTTGCAACGTCAAAGAATTCGATTCATCAGTCGAAGTCGGACAGGTTGCCGCAAAAAGTTATCTTCAAATCCGAAAAAATTGCGACAATGGTTACTATGCAGTATATATCTTTTTAGTTGTGCAAAGGGAGATAGCACATGTGGGTACTAAGTGACGAAATATTCATTTCAAAATGTTCATTCAAGAATTTTTTTCTTTTGTACGAATCGAAACGTATAATTCTCGCATAATACAGGCCCACCTTCAATTTGTATTAATAGTTGTCGTATACGGTTCTTTTTTTAGTGTAATTTTGTGTTAATCGTGCTCTGGTAAATCTTTAGAATCCGGTGCTGCTTGGCGCTTGTCCAAAAACAACAAATAATTGGCGATACTCGCGTGCTTTATCATTGCCAGATTCTTTCAAGCCAATGCAACCCTAGTTTCTTTCACTGATTTCTAAGGTTAATGGATCGCAGACTGCTACGGAAGAGTTGGAAGTCATTTTTTCTCCAGGTCAACCCCAAATATCCAGTCTAGTTGGAATAAACGTCGCATTAGAGCTGCATGATTGGCAATCCACTTTGGTTTGAATTAACGCCGTACTAGAGCTACACGAGGCGCTATCCAGTACGCAGTTTAGTTTCGTTTTAATTTTCGTTGCTTTAGAGCTACACGAGTGGCATTCCAGTACACTCGTTTCGGCCCCGGGCAATTTTTTTCTCTAAAAAAACATCAGTATCCAACATCGGGCAGTATTGTAGGGCCCATTGAAAGCCTAAATACCCGTTTGGGGCCCCGGGCAATTTTTTCTCTAATAAAAACAGTAGTATCCATCATCGGGCAGTATTGTAGGGCCCATTGAAAGCCTAAACACCCTTTTGGGGCCCCGGGCAATTTTTTTTCTCTAATAAGAACAGTAGTATCCATCATCGGGCAGTATTGTAGGGCCCATTGAAAGCCTAAATACCCATTGGGGCCCCGGGCAATTTTTTTCTCTAAAAAAACATCTGTATACAACATCAGGCAGTATTGAAGGGTTTATTGAAAGCATAAAATTTCGTTTGGGGCCTCCGGCAGCTAGCAGACCGGCCCTCTTCAAATCAACAAAATATTCAGAATAAATAATAACCGGAATATAATAACCAAAACCAGATATTCAGGGTTAACCGTAACCGCAATTCCGATGCGCGCACTACTTTACCCATAATTCATCGCTCGCAAGTATCAACAGCGTCGTCAATTGGACGAAAAAATAAATTAAGAACAGAATAGTTCTATTGCGCGCGCACATCATCCGGGCTTTTTAAACACATTTCCGCGCAAGTATTACCAGCGCCGACAATTGGACGAAAAAGATATTTCGCCGTATCACCAAATAAAATTGTTTATCGCTTCCTACAAAAAACGCCAAATCCCTTGGCGACAGAAGCACCGGATTCTAAAGATTAACCCTTCCTCTTTTCAGCTTGTTTGTAAATAACTTTCTTGTGATGTAAACGGGTGGACAAACCTGAAGCTCCTTTCTGTGTGTCAACTATTTCATTATAATCTCTCTAGGTTAGACTAACCAGTGAATGAACCTTTAAGACGTCATGTTCGCCAGTGAATGAACACCAGGATATAATGACCAGGACAACCAACCATTGTCAGATAGCTCCCAACTACATGGGAGGAAGTCAGTGTTGCCAATCCATCTAGTGGAGTGATTTCAATAATTTTTTAATTATTTTACCAAATGTTCATTGGGGCTGGGGAGCCCAGTCGGTTAAGCACTCGCTTAGCATGCGGAAGGTCCCAGGTTCGGGTCCGGGCATCGCCAAAAAAGCTGCCGACCTATAAACGGCCCGTGCAGCCAAAAATGTCCGACGAATAATATCCCGTGTAAGGGAGTGCACGTTAAATATCCTTCAAAGTCCTAACGCCGATGTCGCCCTTAACGGTTGCGTTGGGTGCCTATTCAGGTGTTGGCTCGTCACCTGACTGTGGTTCTAAAATTCGACGCCCGTCGCCAATAGCCCTCGTGTAGCTCTAGTGCGACGATAATTCAAACCTAACCTCACCAAATGTTCATTCACTGGGGCCTGTTCACTCACTGGTCAGTCTACTCTATATTAAAAAAAAAGTTAGCTATTTTAAAACGTCCGGAGCCATAACAGGATGAAATATTCATATTAGAACTCTATTCTTTTCCTTTAATGTGGTTGGAGAGAGATAGCGAGCAGGGGGTGTAGTTGGATTTTTGTAGACAATTGAATCGGTGAGTGTAGAAACCACTTCAGTCAAAAAAATCCGAAAACTCGTTTTCAATGAAAATAAGCGTAGAAAGGCAAGATGCGCATTGGGTGCAAAAACTATGTTAGTCTGTTGAGTAGTTCCGTAAATACAGGGCGTTTGTTTCGAGTGTTTAGTGCAGAAATAGAGGAGGAATTATTACGTTTTTTTTACTCCCTCCTGAAAAAATTGAAATTTGTGACTGACGTTGTTTCTGCACTCACCGATTCAATTGCATAATCTACTACTTTGTCCAAACTATTTTTATGACAACACTTAGCTTTAACGAGAAAAATGCAAAAATAAAAAAAAGCGATATCTGCGACCTTTGACTTTGAATAAATTTATTAGCAGACATGGGATCGCTGTGGACTTTTGATATTTTACTTATAACTTAGGAGGCTACGTCCCTTGCTCTCTATCGCTTGCCAACTCCCGGAAATTTCTGCACTCTACAAAATGAATGCTCAAAAACGACGACATTTTCCTTAATTTTGACGATTCCGCTACTGGAAAATGCTCCGAGTTTTCGTTTCCTCAAAGTGAGGAAATTTGAATCGTCATTTTTATGGGGCTTTGAATGTCGTCGAATCTAAAGAAATATTTCGTCATTTTTGAGCATGTGAGTACAACAATGAGATTCAGTTTCCTCAAAATCAAGATACAGAATCGTCAAATCACGATCGTAAAAGTGAGGATTCACGTTTACTCAAAAGTCACGTGATAGTTTGACGAAACAATCCGCAGAATCAACGAAATGCGGCTTGAGGATTCATGAATCGTCAAAAATGAGTGTTATTTCTGAGAGTGTGCGCAATTCCCATTGGCCGCTTTGCGACCGGCTTGCTGCGTTTGCTCGCAGGTGAATATAAATAAGATTTTGTGCTAGCAATTAAACAAACAAATATGGACCACTACATAAATGCACATGAAGTAAAAAAGTTACTAAAGATATCTTTAATCCAATTATGTGCGAGCTTGCTCGCCTACGGGTGCCAGCTCCTTGTGTAAATATATAAAAATACACATTCGAGCAATTATAGTGAATTTAAATTTTATTACGCTTTTAGGTTAGGTTACGAATGATGGATATCACTAAAAATGAAAAGCAACAGGAAATTTCTTCAGTCAGTTCTCAACTGCCCGAAAACAAGAGGATTTCCGACGAAGCAGCATGGTGGCACATTGATAAAGATATGTTGCGTTTCAAATTGCATTTCTTTCTATTCATTGGAGGTAAATAAAAAATTCATAATTAAGTGTAAATTGATCACTCATTTTAGTTTATAATACTTAAACTTCAAAAAACAGAAAATTTTACTTACTCGATTTTTCTTTTACTAAAATGATGAAAAAAAGTTTTTGGGAATATGTATTTTCAGATAGGCATGACCCATCCTGAACTTCAATGATTTATTTCCTTATAGTCCAACGTAAATAGTTATTTAAAATGAAAATCGCCCGACTGTGGCTCTAAAATACGACGCCCGTCGCCAATATCCCTCGTGTAGCTCCGGTGCGACGATAATTAAAACCTAACATATCCCGTCCACAAAATCTGACGACTCAGCCGGGACTAGAGCCCTCAAACTTTGGCTCATGAGGCGGACACAATCTCGGAGAATTATAAATGAGGGATGTAATCATGCAGTAATTCTAATTGACGTTCTTCGTAGCATAAAATGGCTGCATTGTAAGAATAATTATTCGTAATATTCTGGAGAAATTAATCACTTGTTTGTAGGGTGGAAGTATTAGCAGTTTTCGACAATTTTGGCCAATGGAATAATAATGGAAAATTTAAACGTTGGCACGCATGTCATATGGCATGTAAAAATCCCTTGAGTTACCAATTTGGCTTTGGATCTCTCGGCACACTTTAACATCCACAGAAAGCTCAGATTCATTGAAAACTGCGCGTCAAAATTAGTAGCAAGATTCGCCTAAATGATGCCACAAAAAGTGGCTCTCAGTTCTGGGGAATATGAAGGGTCTTCAAAGGCTTGAACGCCAATGTTGCAGAAAAAAGTTCAATCTTTTATTGGTAAAAACATCTAATTTTTATAATTTTTTAAAAAATAGCATCTTTCTATTTTGTAATTAGGTTACTTTCAAATGGAATGCTTAGTCAGTTAATAACTAAATTTAAAAAAAAAAGTATATCTGCTTTGAATTGACCAGGAAATTCGATATTTATTCTTTTAACACAATTAATTTCCTTTAAATTTTTATGAAAAAATAATTTTGTTAATATAAACGAATAACTTAACAATGTCTTTTAGTTTTTATGCGCTGAATTTTTTGACGTTTCACACTTGCCTGTATATGTAGTTTGGACTATGAAAGCGGGTGATCGAGAGACAGATGGGCATATGTTTTTTTATTCTTTGAATGTCAAATTAATTTTGAAAATTAAAAAGAATATTCGTCGAATTTGCGAAGGAAAGTTAGTGAAAATAGGCAAATGTGGTGGCTAAAAGTTTAAGTTGGTACTAAATGCTGTGCTTGGTGATTTTGTTTCTGCTGCTTGTACATTGTTTGTCGAAGCGGTTCTTATATGACAGCTATTGTTACAAATCTACTTGTTATCTGAAAGGCCTTATCACACGAGAGCTCGTTTGTTCAGCGACGGCCCTACGCCGTTTTCAAAAAACAGGCGTTTCGAGCAGCTTTTGTTGGCTGAGTTTTTTCGAGTCGACGTGAAAAAATCCGGTACTTTTTCGCTGAGCGAACGGCTGCTCCAATCAAAAACGAAGTTCAGTCATGACGTCATGACCGAGCCTCCTCCTTGTACCTCCTCCTCCAATACCTCCGATAGTACCGCTTTTCAGTCTGTGATGTCACGCATGACGTAGCCTGTCGTCTTGTGTGACGTTTTGCTGAACCAAAAGTTTTTCGATGAGCGACGTTCCTACCGTCTGATAAGGGCTTGTGTGCGATGTCGCTCGGTTGCGTCGGGTGCCTATTCAGGTGCCGGCTCGTCACTTGACTGTGGTTCTAAAATATGACCCCCTTCTCCAATAGCCCTCGTATTGCTCTGGTGCGACGATAATTCAAACCTAACCTAACCTTATAACCAGCCCTGTTGGAAGGGAAAAGGGAATAGTTGAAGCAGTCAATAAATTGTTTACATTTAGTGTAGAAATGTGAAAGTTTAAAAATTAAATAACTATATGCTATAATAGGCGCGTTTACATGAGCCATCGAATCCATGGAATGGCAATTCCTCCATTAGCCTGGGCGAAAATCCCCAAGAGGGAAAAATTGCGGAGTTCGCTCTTCATTCCATGGATTCGATGGCTCACGTAAACGCGCCTGTTGATAATTTTCATAATTTTGAATAATTAAACATGGTACATTTATTTCTGTATAGCAAACTTCCAATAAATGTTTTATACCTGTCCCCATGAAATAGGATGGATTAAAAAAAGAGGTTACAAGCAAACGATAAATTTCACCACATTATTATGAATGGTTATTCTCACAATAAAGCCGTTTTACAAGATAAGGAACTTAAATTACATCCCTCATTGCATTTCTCTAAGATAGAGTAGAAATTTAACCAACGTCAATTATGCAATTACGTGTAATTGAATAAATATACGAATAAAACTTGGTATTATAATATTGCATTTTATTACGATTTCAAATGATTAGACTTCATCTTTTCATAGGTATATTTTTCGACAATTAATGACTTATCTTTGTTTTAGGATTGGGAACCGCTTATCCTTACATTCCAGTATTTGCAAGAGACAATATTGGCCTTTCTGCCTCATCAGTGGCCTATATATTGACTGTGGAACAATTTCTATACATTTTCACTAAACTTCTAATGGGTTTCTTGACCGATTACTTCAATAAACTTAAAGCAACTATTGCTATTCTGACAGTGGCTTCTGTAATTTTGCTATTTTCCCTTTTAACTATTTCGAGAATTGGTAACTTTGAAGCCGAAGGAAGTACGCCGGAATCGGAATTTGTTACTTTAAATGCAACAATGCCGAGAGGAAAAGAAATGTGCAATCTAATTAAAATAAATAAAACCTTGGAAAACGAGTACCATACGAACTTATTATGTTCACTTGAGCCCCACAAACGTAAAGACGTCCCTGAAGAATGCTATAAAGTTACCGTATCAAATGCAAATAGGACTGTTGCAGTTACAAGATCTTTAACTTTCTATGGATACAATATGACCGATTCAGGGAAAGAAAACGATTTGGACATCCTGTGTTCTCTGTGCTGCAATGGAACTGAAGAGTGTCACTTCATTTCTTGCTCCAAGAGTTTAAAATATAATGATGAAACAAAACAAGAGGTTAGTCAGTTTAAGACTTACCAATTTTGGTGGTTCGGAGTTACACTTACATTTGCATATGCGTTTACCGGTTCGCTTTTTACTCTTTCGGACACAGCTTGCTGTGAAACTGTAGCCAAAACTGGAGCCAAGTTTGGGAGACAACGATTGTACGGTGCGGTGGGATGGGGTGCGATGGCTCCAATAGGAGGACTACTGTACGACTACACTGATGACTACTTACTGAGCTGGATTGTCATGGGACTAATGCTCGCTCTGTCTTTATGGAACCTGTGGAAGATGGATTTGGTGCAGCCGCAGTTCTCGCAAAACATACTGAAGGATGTTGGCAAGGTGCTTAGCAATGCCGAGTTCCTCGCATTCGAGCTTGGTGTCTTACTCAATGGCATTGGATGCGGAATCATCTGGTTCTACCAAGTTTGGTTTCTGACTAACCTGGGTGCTAGTCGCTTGCTCTGTGGTCTGGTACATACAGTTCAATGCTTCCTTGGCGAGATACCGTTCATGTTTTACTCTGATTGGTTCATGAAGAAAATGGGACACTCCAATATCTTGAGCTTTTCATTGGCGACTTACTGCATCAGGTTCTTCTTTTACAGCTATCTACAAAATCCTTGGTTGACTCTACCCATGGAAGTTGTTCATGGGATTACGTATGGTTTGTTCTATGCGACTGTCGCTTCTTATGCAAAGTTAAGTGCAAAACCAGGAACAGAAGCCACTACCCAGTCTATACTCTTCAGTACGCATGAGGGTTTAGGTAAATAAAACTTTTTCATTAATACTTTTAAGTCGATGATACGGCAAAGTATCAAATTGCGCGTAAGTTACATGTTACTGTAAATAAGTGTGCTGTAAACGGGTGTTCTGTCGACCTTTATCAGATGACTTGGTTTCAAAAAGGCAAAGGGACTCTCAATGCTAGACTAGTTTTTCTAAACCGTAAAATAAACTGCAAATTTACGAGCGTTTGTCTTTCAGTTCTTATGGGCAACAGAGTTAATTGATGCAAAGCAGGCTTACCCACTCAATAAGCGGCCTTATCCTTTAGACTAGGGATTCCCAACCGTTTTGCACCGGTGTTCACTTTTTGAGAAATTTTGCCGTACCACCAAACCTAAATTTTTTAATAAACGTATCATATTTACTGTCCTAAAAGTGTTCAAGAGGAGTTATCTTCATTAATTATTTCGGTTCTATATTTTTTTACGTACAATATAGTTCTGAAACTCCACTCTCACCGAAGTAACTCGTGACAATGTTGCTCACACCACTCACACGTATGTTCACATCACTCACGCGTACAATCTGAAATTTTCCTGCGAACCACTAGAATCTCTGCCTTTTCTAAATGTCCATTGTGATTATTTGGACATTCTAGAGCAAATTTCTATATTTTATTATTTTTTTCCGTTACAGGCGTCGGACTTGGATGCGTCATTGCTGGCTTACAATTGCATAGTATAGGTGGCCACCAAACATTCTTCTATGCAAGCATTTTCTCTGGATGTGGAATGTTCGTCAATATATTTTTTAATCTGTTGAACTCAAGGCGGAAGAAGTCTGTTAGTGTAGCCACATAAAAGTGGGTACATCAAGCTATGGAGACATTTTCATGTGTTACTATTTTCTTATACAATAAGACCCGACTTATATGCAGGAATTCCGGTAATGTTAGCCGTTCTTAAAGTTGTACCTGTAGATCTCAATTCAGTAGTGAGGATGTTGTGGCAGTGCAGCAAATTTTTCTGAACTTCATAGTATTTCACCATCGCCAATGCTCTATTTAAAATCACCGTTAAAACCGAGAGTACAGCTTTCGCATCCGAAAGATCCAATTAACTCAACTTAATCACTGCCTTACCTCTTACCTTCACCTAATCTGCCGTGGGCAGGTAAACTGCAGTAATCGCAACAATGAGTTATAATCATATTTGATCTGAAAAAAAAAAGAACCTTTAGTATATGTTTTCTTCATTGTTAGTGATTGAGTGCTAGTAACAATGGTACAAGTTATTATAGAAGTTACTGCAGTTTACCTGTGCCCAGAGCAGAAATGCTGTGAACGTTACCGGAAGCGTTGCGTGTGAAGTGAGCCTAACATTAGTGTTGATTCATGAAAGATTCATGAAAATACATAGTTACTTAAATTGAATTTTTTTTATTTTTGTTAATAAATAAAAAAAACTATACTATATTGTATTTCGTGTTTCAATTTTTTTCAACGTTATCAGCTGAAAAATCTTCCCATAAAAAATTGTTTTAAACATGGTAAAGGGAATACTTCCACTATTTATATGAATTAGGATGCCTGCTAAGTATATTCAGTTTGACCAAAATCTTAATTCTATTTTTCTTTCTTTTATATAAATCTTGTATAAGAATAGCTTTGAAAGTCGTAAATAACAATCCAAAAAGTAATATTGAGATATTTACTGATTTCGTTAAGTTGAAGACACGACAGGGAGAAATATTTACATACAATCTTAAAACGAACAAGCGATTTTAACTCAGTCTGATTACTTTCCACTCCTCTAGTCTGGAAAATGCACTTCTCCTTTTTAAGGGGTCACAGGAGTCTTAAAAATGTGCAAAGAAGGTACTACAAAAATTAGTTTGATCTTTCATGTCATTTTTGAACTACTCAATGTATAAGTATAATTTTTTTATATGTGATTCTACAAGACTTATTTAATATAAAACAAGTTTTAAAATGTATGAAACTTTAGCCAAAACTAAAATAAATGATATTAAACATGAAGCCATTTGAACACATTGTGATTAGGCTTGCGCGGCAAATTGTGAGGTCAAAATTGAAAGAATGACCAAGAAAATGACTTTATATTGTACAAATATGTGCAAACAAAGACTTATACCTAAATTCTCAGCTCAATTTTAATTAGAAATTATTTTTTAAACAATTTAAAATCAAAATTTTTAAATTTTTATTAATTTTTTTAGAAAAAAGTTCTTGAAATAATTTCTAATTCAAATTGAGCTGAGAATTTAGGTATAAGTCTTTGTTTGTACATATTTGTACAATATAAAGTCATTTTCTTGGTCATTTTTTCAATTTTGACCTCACAATTTGCCGCGCAAGCCTAATCCCAATGTGTTCAAATAGCTTCAATGTTTAATATCATTTATTTTAGTTTTGGCTAAAGTTTCATAATTTTTAAAACTTGTTTTATAATAAATAAATCCTGTAGAATAACATATAAAAAAATTATACTCATTTATTGAGTAGTTAAAAAATGACATGAAAGATCAAGCTATAGCTTTGTAGTACCTTCTTTGCACATTTTTAAGACTCCTGTGACCCCTTAAGTGGATCCTTTGTGTGTTAAACCTCCGACAGGATCACTCCAAACGAGTAATTTTGACTCAGTCTGAGTTAATATTCATTCCTTTCCAGTGTCGAAAATGCACTTCTCCAACTGGAGTGGATTTTACTCTTTTGTTTTAAGAGTGTAGAGACAACAGCAACGTAATATTTCTCTTTTTTTTTCAATGCAACCCCGACTTTTGCTGTCTTTAGGAGTGAAATATTGGAAATTGCAGTGGAACACTGTAAAATAAAATATTATATAAAAGAAAACTTCTGGCAGCAAAGTTGCCAGATAATACCTGAAACGCTAAGAACAAAAATCTGTTGACAGAATTTTCCCGTAGCCTACACTTTAAAAACAAGAGTGAAATCCATTCCCAATGGAGAAGTGCATTTTCGGCACCGAAAGGAGTGGAAATTTTGAAGGAAAATTTTGAGCGAATTTAACTCAAACTGAGTTAAAATCGCTCGTTTGTTTTAAGAGTGTAGCAATACAGCGAATATTCGTACCCAACAGATATTTTCTGCATTGTATGGTGCGTTAAAAACAGGAAAGAGCCAAGCTATACAAACAACGCCATAGCCCGTACTAACCATCTTGACGGCATAGGAGCCGTGCAACACCAATGAGGCCTTTAAAGTACTTTGCATAAATCAAATTTTCTTTTCGTAATCAAACAGAAAAATCTGTTTCTAAAACGTGCAATCTGTATCCGTGGTTTCACATTTTATCTGTTTACAGAGAAATCATGCATTTTGACACTCAGACACATAATTTTACCTCAAAGTGCAATAGTTTAAGAAAACGGAGATTTTCTGTTAGAAAATAGCAGAAATTTTAAGATTTTTACCTGTTTTTCTTTGCAGTGGGCATTCTTAGAAATGAAGTAGAAGGCAAACTTGTTAAAGAGTGCAGCACTTTTAATATCATGCTTTGCTGTAAAATTACAGGATTTTTTTACATTGTAATAACTTTAAAAGCTTATTGTTTAATAAACTTATCTATCATCCAACAGCATATTATAAAATTGCACATAACGTATCTTCACTTTCGTTATAAGCATAAATAAGTACAAGTATGAAACAGTGAGTGATAATTATTAAATACATCTTGACTTAAATGTACTTTTAAACCCTTTTTGTATAATTTATGACCAAGATTAGTATCTCTGGGAACAACTTTGTGCAATATCTAGAATGGAGATAAATTTGTGAAATTCTCGTGGAAAAAAAAATCCAAAGTGGTTTTTGTTTATTTTTGACCTCTAGCACTGTGTTTAGATTGAAAATTTTTAGCATTATTTCTATTTGCCTTTTTAAGGTAAGTTTTTTGCATGATGATTTCTTTTATCTGTATATATTTCCAAGTATGTAATAGATCAGGGGTACCCAACCTTTTTGCACACGCGTACCACTTTTTGAGAAATTTTGGCGTACCACCAGACCTAAATATTTTAATAAACATCTTATATTTACTCTTCTTAAAGTTTTCAACGGCTTTTTGAATTGACTTCTCGAGAGAACCTCATATTTAAGGGTTAGATATTTGTTGATTCATAGCATGCTTATAATAAAGGAGAAATAAAAAGATTAATATGGCAAAAAGTTATTTTTATTTATAACCCATACGTCCAAAAATATACAAATAAAAAAAACCCAGCAAAAAATTAATCATAAAACAAAATATACTTTTATAGTCTTTAGTGTGAAACTTGTTGTTATTGTTTGCTTGTGGCAAAAATATCAACATTGGGAGTATGGTACTTATTGTGCTTCTTTGTTTATTTTTAATGTACAAGCTTTCAGAAAATCCATTCTCACACCTATGCTCTGTGTCTCACATAAGTAACTCATAACAAATGACATCAAAAATAGCGCAGCTTGACGGAAGATCAAATCAAAGGGTAGGGTGAAGTGGGGTAAGTGTGATAGGGTTTCTGCATTTTTCATTAAGAAAATTCGTTCTCTGCTTCAAGTAAATTCCAAATCCTAAAATTGGTTGTGAATTATTATAAGAAACATACATATGTAGAAAAAAAATTATATGTTTGAATTCCAATTTTAAGTGTACAAAATTTGCATTTCAAAATACATTGCTGTTTTATCACACTTACCCCACATAGAAAGACCCACATAAAAAGAAGATAGTTGCACTTAAATTCAAAAGCTCAAAACTTTCTTTAAACAAAAAAATAAGGTCAATATTTCATTTTAGTTTAATTATAAGTGGTCTAATGTTATATATTGCAAACTTTCAGATTTTTAGAAGGATTTCCAAAGTTACAAGAGCTGTTTATCACACTTACCCCCAATCACATTTACCCCACTTGACCCTACTCGGATTTACATCAGATCCAGAAGTTAATAACAGATTTCTCTTTAAAAAAATCTTTCTTGGAACTATTTTATGTACGATCGTTAAAATTTTCACGGATACCACCTGAAAATTTTCCGCGTACCACCGGTTGGGAACCCCTGTTGTAGATTATTTAATTTATAATGTGAAATAGTGGTCTTTGATACAATGTGGTTTTGTTAACTCACAAAATAATAAATTAATACAATACGAGGTATATCCCCGAAGTAAGATCCTTTTGCTTATACAGCGTGAGGCAAATAAAAGTGGTCCCGGTCTAGAGATAGGAATACGTTAAAATGCTTGGCGAGAAAATCTCTTGAAGCCGCCTGAAACCTGTTTTTGCATTTGTAGGATCGGATTAGTTTCACATTAGAGCTACTCATAGACTAGTGGCTAGTTCAGATCTTGGTTCGTATTGTATGAAGACGTCCCATAATGCAAATGTTCTGTCTTGCAATCAATTTAGAATGTTTGTATTGTTTTGTATTACCAACGAACAAAAAGGTCCGATTCTCTAAGAAAAGTAACGACTGAAACAATCCAATAATCTCTAGTGGGAACTTTTCTTAATCAGCTCCACAAATCTTGTTTACACAGGGTGGTGATGAAATAGTGCTCGATATTCGGAGAGGTCTGTAGCTTGAATGAATAATCCAAATGCAAAAAAAAACATCGATACACTAACTAGTCAAGAAGGGGGGGGGGGGGGGAAAGAATGGATTAATAAAAAACAAACTCGTCTCTTGACCCAGGGTTCTAAATTGCGAGGCGCAATTGGATGTGTTGGCAGAAATTGGCCATAATTATCTACGCCTCGTAATTCAGAACCTTAGTCAAAAGACGAGTTTCTGTTTTATGATTCCATTCTTTTTCGAAAAAAAAAAGCTCGTCTCTCGACCAAGGTTCTAAATTGCGAGGCGTAATTAGCTGTGTTGACCGTAATTGGCCATAGTTGACCACTCCTCGTAATTTAGAACCCTGGTATAGAGACGAGTTTATTTTTGATGATTGTGCTTTTTTATGATTCCATTCTTTTGCTCCCTTTCTGATTAGTAAGTGTCTCATTGTTTGATGCATTTGGATTATTCATTAAAGCTACAGACCTCTCCGAATAGCGAGCGTTATTTTATAACCACCCTGTATTTCATTTCCACTAGCTTCTAAAACCGTAGCGTAGTAGTCGGCAAATAAGTCGCCAAGCGTTTGTTTGGGCTTAATATTGAAGCTATCAATAGCTTCAGTTAGCAAACCTGTTTTTGTATTAGTTTCAGACTTCGCAACATTTCTGTCGTGTTCTTATCTCTAGGCCGGGGCCACTTTTATTTGCCTCACCCTGTATAAAAAAAGATGCACAAACAACATGTGGTTCTTCAAACTTTGTTCTATTAGAAAATATTTTTTATGGGATTGGGACATGGGAAAAATTAAGCTATTTTAAATTTATTACTAAAGATGTTTCAGAAAAATAAAGTAGTTTTTACACTGTTTGGGACTAAATGATGCAGTCTACTTAAAACAATAAAAAATGCTGGATACCGTATTGTCAATTCATTACCACCTGTTTTATAACATGTAAAGTAAGCTTAACAAACTTGTTGATAACATATCAAATTTATGATTTATCAAATTTATATCAAAATCATGATCTTCTTATAATATATTTATATATGAGGGATGATTCATTGACACAAAAATCTCATTTTTTTTTAAATGTCAATTAGAACGTTCTTCTACGAAGCTCTTCAAATATACATAAGTACCTTAATGTAACTTTTAATGTCTGAATTTTCCAACGGTTGTGTTAAAACTTATTCCCTTTGTCCAAAGTTCCACCAGTACCAGGTCTTTCCTGTACACATCATTGTTAGGGAATTCTTTGGAAAGATATTTTATCTTCTCCTCTTCTTGTTTTCGATTTTCTATTTGTCAACGGATTTGCTGATCTAGTTCTATTCCGCCAGACTGTTGGAGGACTTGAAACACTTGCATAAAACTTCCAATAATTTCTTTGAAAATTTATTTGCTTAAATTTACATGTGTACATTTATTATTAAAACGACTATCATATCGAGTAGTTTTCTTTCATGATATTTTCTGCATATATTAATCTCTTAAAAGGGGGCTCAATACCATCAAATCGGTGAAAAAATCAAAACAAAAATTATTGGCTTAAAATACTATTACAACCTTTATCAATAATGTCACAACAAAGTATCAAGACGAATGGAAAACTATTTTTGACATTAAAAGCCATTTCAATGTCATGGCTTCGTAAGGAAATGGGTTAACAATAAAAACTTTAAACGCGTTTTTCTCAGAACTTGATTTTTTGAAATTCGATGTATATTTTCTCAAAAACTATGCTATGTTTTCTCGTACACTTTTTTTATATGATGTAATACATAGCATAGATTAATCTGAGGTTATGAATTTTAATAAAACTAAAGTGAAAAAAATGTTATGGGGCAAAAAAGTGAGAAATTTCATGATTGTTTGGGTACTTTAAAACTTATTTTATTTTAAAAAATCTAACAGTTATTAAAAAAAAACTTTTAACCTCAGATTAATATATAAGGTTGGTATAATACACGCAGAAATTTTTAAGATGATCCTATCAGTAGTTAGTGTGAAAAGGTACATTGAAATTTGTCAATTTAACATTACCGATATACAACATACTGAACCCCCTTAAGAAACGCATTTATTCCTGACGTTGTAATACGATTTCAATCTTAGTATAACATAATTTGGGATAAAAAAGGATTTCTGACTTTGATTTCTCTTAGTAGTTTAGTTCTGAAACGTCTAACTAAAACATCCGGTATACCAAAAAATGAGTTTTATTGTTTTAATAGGTCCGAAGATCGAAATGTCTTCTAATCAAGAAACCGAGAAGAAATGTTCTTCGAAAGAAAGTGTTGAAAAGAAGAAGGAAAGCAATATTTGGCATATTGATAGAGAGATGTTTCGTTTCAAGTTACATTTTTTCTTAATAGAAGGAGGTATAAACACATACTTTTAAACATCAATATTTTTTTTAAACTATTTTTTTCAATTAGTACACTAGGGTAGACTGACCAGTGAGTGAACAGGCCCCAGTGAATGAACATTTGGTAAATATAAGGATTGAAAATCATTCCTCTATATGGATTGGCCACACTGACTTCCTCCCATGTAGTAGGAAGCCATCTGACAATGGTTGGTTGTCCTGGTCATTATATCCTGGTGTTCATTCACTGGCGAACTTGACGTCTTAAACGTTTATTCTCTGTTTAGTCTACCCTATTTAGGGTGGCCCAAATGTAGCCTTACATTTAGTTAGGTATACATTTATTAATACAGCAGCAGCTATTTTTCGAAAGCATGTCTGGTTGTTTAGTCATTTGATTGCGCATTATCTCACGGAACTGTAATTAGGATTGTCAACAAGAAGGAATGGTAACGGAACGGTAAGGGTGTAAGGATCACCTTGGCCATCAGGCGTTGTGAAGTTGTTCTAGGGATAATCATCTCCCTAGACGCTTGTCGAGTAGACTTCTTTTTATGTTTATGAATGTTATGCTACACACTGCCTCTGCATTTTTATACTTTCAGATACTTTCGTAGGTACAGCTGTGGAAATAAAAAAGTACCCACTTGAGGTTATTTCCTCCATTATTCATCCTAAAGAATCGGACCTTTTTGACATTATGAACAATTAACATTGTGAGTTAATTGCATGACACAAAATTTGCATAAGGGGCCATCTTCATATTAAAAATGTTACTAACTTTAAAATTTCCAATAGCAACACCCCTTTTTGAATCCATATTTCAAATCTCTGACCTATGTTAATACGAAATGCCAAATTTTGTTAGTTTTTAAGCATTATTAGAGGAGTTAGAGACGTGCAAAGTTTAGGTCCCATAATGTTAAATGAGTTGCACATAAAGAACTATCCCGATTTATAAATAATTAAGATAATGAAACAAATTTTTTACTGAAAAGAAATTATAATAACCCAAACAAAATGCATTCAATATTGGGGTATTTAAAACAATTTTTATATTTTTAAATAATTATTATATTAATTTTTTCAAAAAATATGAATAGAAACCCCTAAATATTTTTACAGAAATAAATTTTAGACAGGAAGTTTAAGCGAAATCCCAATTTTTAAAAATGTTTGTTCATAATTTGCTGAGTAAATCACAAAATACTTTATAATTACCCTTTAGGGGACTGTGTAAGATTACGTGTGTAATTGATAAATAAAGACGGCTTTGCATGCATGCTTGCTTGTCATTTTAGAGATGGTCCCCAAAAGGTCCACAAGTGATTCGATTGAATAACTCGTCAAATATTCATCCAAATGTAACAAAAACTTAGATTTAAGGGTTTTCAAGAGTGCTTAACATTTCTAAGTTATTAAAATTGGGTGTTGCTATTGGAAATTTCAAAGATCGTAACATTTTTAATATGAAGACGGCCCCTTATGCAAATTTTGTATCGTGCAATTATCTCAGAATGTTAATTGTGCACAATCTAAAAAAGGTCCGATTCTATAGGGTGACTAACGGATGAAATAACCTCAAGTGGGTACTTTTTTATTTCCACAGCTGTACTCCTCACTCAGATTCCCAGCAGTGGTTTATACTTATAAACAAAAGCACAAATCATTTTATTGGATGAATGATCAAAGACAGATGGCGAGATTCGAAGTTTCGTACCCTGGAAACATTATTTTCTTATTCCTCAATATCAAATAAATATTTCGAAGCTATCTTGAAACTAAACCAAATGAAATCCACGAATCTCTACTCTTTTTATAAGATACGCTGTAGTGCGACTTTATTTTAGCCAACCAACAAAACTAAGCACGACTATGTCAAATACCTGTTTTAAATAATCCAAAGTTCTTACCAATGGTACATCATAAACTGTAAGGCTACTTTCGGGCCACCCTGTAGTTGTATGAACAAATAGTTTTATTTTTGAGGTTTTTTCTCTTACTCACAACCGTCAATCACCTTATATATTTTATATAAATTATAATACAAATAACTAGGTTTAAAATTCTAGGTTATAAATTTCGATTAATATTGGTTAAATGATTCGATGCTACATGTTGTAGAGCATTTGTTAATAACATTTTTATTTAGTATGTGAACGTGGGTGAAAAACAGACAAATAAAAAAGAGAACTGATGGGAAAATTGGGTTTCGGCGCGATATAATTTCCAGTCTATCTTATAAACTCAATAAATAGAAACTAAATTAAATGACTGCATAGGATTTTATGCTTTTTAATATAATATAGTTTATTTTATAAAACTTATTAAAATGGTAAAAAAATAAGGTCCAAGCTTAATGTGTATTTTTATTTACACATATTACAAAACTATACATGATTTCTGTCTCACGAAATACATTTTATTCATAGTATTTTCTACATGTATTAACTGAGCTTTACATTTTTTTAAATTTTCACTTTTATATGTAACATGTTTTTATTTATCTTATTCTATTCATTTATTTTCTTATAAAATCCACAGCTTTAGGAGCAGCAGTACCTTTCGTTGCCATTGTGGCTAAAGACAGAATTGGGTTTTCTGCAACTTCCATGGCTGCTATCAATGTCTCGCAAAGATTTGTTTATATGTTCACCAAACCTCTCATAGGATACCTGGCTGATTATTTTCACAAGTTAAAAGAAATATTATGCATAATAGTTTTTTTACAAGGACTTTTCTTCTTTCTTATATTAGCCATACCCAGCCTTGAAACCGTGACTAATCCAGCTTTACAGACCTTCGATGTTCAGTTTCTGCATGGAAACGGTAGTATAAGTGTTTCTCATGAACAATGTAAATATTTAACTGATTCTGATGCAGAATTGCTAAAGTTTAATGCTTCCATAGTTTGTCACTATGCACAAAAGGCTTCATCCGGTAGTCTGAAAGAAGAAGGAAATTATTTGCAATTCGACTCGTCCATATTAGGTTCAGTGGAAAACGACGCTGAAAATATTATTTGTGAGAAATGTAACGAAAATTATTATTTTAACAATAACAGCAAGGAGGAACACAGTTTATATTATTTTGAGAGCAAGTCCTCCGAAACTCTTAACACATCCACGATGGCGTCCTTCTGTGCCTTTTGCAACAGTTCCACCAGTTGTTGCAGTTTACCCTGCACCATCAAGATTCCAGATGCAAATCTTAACCAAAAGAGCAAAAGCGATTTCTTGACCTACCAATACTGGCTATACGTTCTATTTTCGGTGACAGCATTCGCCTGCATGAACGGCATGTTCACCTTGTCCGACACAGCCTGCTTCGAGACCCTCCAGAAGACAGGGGCAGACTTCGGCAAGCAGAGACTGTGGACTGGGGTGGGTTGGGGGCTGCTGTCGCCCATCGGCGGGCTGCTGGTAGACTTCACAAACGACTACATCGCATCGTTTGCATTATCTTCCGTTCTGTGGCTCGTAGCGCTGTGGAACATCATCAAAATGGAACTCATCCAGCCTCACTTCTCGAAAAGCATCTTCAAGGATGTAGGATCGGCCTTCAGGTCTCCGGAATTGATTGCCTTTCAAGTTCTTGTTTTGCTTCATGGTATCTCCATGGGGTTTGTTTGGTTTTACCTCATCTGGTTTCTGTCCGACATAGGCGGAAGTCGGTTTCTGTGCGGCTTTACACAATTCATGCAGAGCTTCGTAGGTGACATACCATTCATGTTCTTCTCGACTTGGATCTTGAATAAACTAGGTTACTTCAATGTGATCAGTTTGTCGCTGATGTCCTTTTTTGTTAGATTTCTGTCGTACAGCTATCTTCAGAATCCTTGGTATATTATTCCTGTCGAATGTTTACACGGACTAACTTATGGAATTTTCAATACTGCTGTTGCATCGTATGCGAAAATGAATGCTAAACCTGGGACAGAGGCAACTACCCAAGCTCTACTATTTGCCACACATGAAGGGTTAGGTAAGTCATCAGATTGAAATAAAGAAACCTTTTCCCTTAAAGTTATTGCAATCAAGGTTATTTTGTAATATGTAATTTTACTTTAAAAAAAAATATACTTTAAAGATACCATCTTGTTAACCACCTTTAAAACTATTAACTATAAGTGTCCAAGATTTCAAATCGATTTTTTAAAAAAAAGTTATTTCATCATTTGATTGTAGCATGTTTTCATTTTTTAGTAGTTTGTTAAAAAGTTATTAGGAATTTAGTGCAATTTATTCTTGGAAAAAATAAAATATTTTCAACAGTTCAAATGCATTCCATTTTTATAGATCTGCCATGTAAAATTTATACAAAATTTAACACAAAATTTAACACTCTTTCTATTCCCAAAATGTATTATTATTATTATTTTTTTGCATTTCAGGCTCAGGAATCGGCAATATACTGGCTGGATTGGGCTTCGATTACTTGGGAGGACACCAAACCTATTTTTATGCAAGCATTTTCGCCGGATGCAGCGCAGTTGTCAGTATTCTGTTTTCCCTGTGTTTCAGATTGCGAAAGAGAAACTTCAAAGTTTCCTCCTCAGGGGATGTTAAACCACCATTGGAAAATGTAACACAAATCACCTGAAATTTTTAATAAAAGTATTCTCTTATGCGTTTGTAAATTCAATGAAATAACTGACTTGTTTATGCTCTTTGCGCTTTTCTGTTTAGTTTGCTGTCGTTTAGTCACTTTTCCAGGTGAGTTAACCCTTTCAGTCCTAATGACAATTTGGCATCATTTAAAAAAATTTCTGATCGTCTATAGCCATTGATTATATCAAAAAGGATAACATTTGGTTCTTCAAACTTTTTTTAATTAGAAAATATTTTTTTATTAATCTCAATAGATGTCAGTCCTGTCATTTTTTAAAAATTACGATCAGAAACATGATGATGCCAAATGGCGTCACTGGGGAAAGGGTTAAATAAAATGCTCTGAAATATTTGTTCAGCGAAATAATTATGATGATATACTTGACAGTCCTAAAAATTTTTACACAGTTGTAGTATCACATTTTTGTTTTAAAAAAATTATAAACGACGCTAAGTTACAACCTCGAAATTTGCGTTGGAACCTATGTCGTTATGACTACATAGAATCTTGATATATAAGTCTGATAATATTGAAATGATGTAAAAAATGTAAATTTTATTACAACTTCAAACTTAAACCTGGTATAGGAAATATACAATCTTTACATTACTTTAAATTAACTGTTAGTGAACAAATTATGCGCTTTTCATGGTTTGAGTATCTTAAACTTTACTATTCTTATCAACCCTGCAAAATGCAACAAAAACATTTAAGAGGTTCTGCATTTATAATATTTTAGTTCCTATACCAGAAAAATGATTATGTTATATTTCGTAATTCTTTATTCTGTAAAGATAAAATTTCTTTATTACTTTTACAAAAAAAAATTGAAATGTTAGTCTAGGATACCCATCAAGGATTATAAAATATTTGATTATTTTAACTTTTTTTTTATAAAATCTATGCATGAATAAATTTATATTTTAATAGAAGTTTAATGATTTATTATGCAGCATCAACTTTTTTTATTAAAAACTTTTTTTAAGAAGTTTTAATTTCTAAATTGTGAAAGAAGCAGATATGTGAATAAACTTCAGTATTATCTTTAGTTGCATACAAAATTAACTTGCTTGTTACCTAATAATCTTTAAAGAAACTTCGTTTAAATCATTTCAAATTTCAAGGTTTACTGAACAGTTTTGCAGTACATTTTAGCTTATAAATCAGACAAACGCACGTAATTAAATTTATTGTTAAAGATAAAACAAAACCCATGGTTATTTATTACTTGGAATTTTTCAAAGCTGCTTAGTAATGCTTCGTAAGATAAGGCATCAGAAAAGGAAAGAAGGTGTTAAAACTTTAAAAATAGTTTTCGGTCATACTTTAAGCAAAAAGTAAATCGAACAATATTTTTGAAAATGTTTTCTAGTAAAATTTAACAAAACATTATTACCGAAAAAACACCGTTAAAAGATTTAAAATATTAGCCGAATTGATATAACTCAAGTAAGTAGTACTTTCAATTATAAGATTTTATTTTAAAGTGCCTTTGCTTCACATCATAATATTTTTTTTCACAAAATACGAGAGATTTTATTAAGGATACTTACTTTAAATCCGATTGGTTTAAAGATTTGTTATGACAATTTATAAAAATCCTATTTAAAAATGAGCTAACTGTGTTAAAAGTATTTAAATTGTGGGATTAAACTGTGTTTAAAACTGTGCAGTATAAAACACACAAAATGATATTTATAACAACCTCTTTTAGTGTGAATAATATACAAACATTCGAAATAATATTTATTCATATAAGACCTTTTTATAAAAAGTTAAAATGATATGTAACTTTTACGTTTTCATCCAACGTACATTTAATATTCAGAAAAAAAAAACAATTATAAAATAATTTATTATAGTTGGGAAATTACATAAATAATAAAATAAATTTATAAAGAGAATTATTTTATTTCTTTAAAACCTTATATACTTATTTAAATCATTTATACATTTTCTTCGTAGTTCTGAGATAAATTTTGAAGGGGATACATTACCCAAAAATATTATTTTTAGCAATAAAAACATAAACTTATGATAGTGTAAAATAATAGATAAACTAAATGATAGTGTTTTTATATAATGCTTACTCTAACTAAACATTTCCAGCAATAAAAAAATATTTACAAGTAGTTTTTCATTTAAAAAAATCCATTAAAATTTTAAACATTTTTAAAACGCTACTCCTCTTTCATTTTTATTAATAACTCCACCAAGCTTTTATAGGTTGTTTTTAGAACTATTAGTTCGAGAACTGTGCATGGGTTTTAAATTGTGAGCTACAGTAAAAAAGTATCGTGGAATATACTGAAAATATCAAAAAACCAAAGATACCAATTATTAAATTCAATTAAAAAATAATTCTATACATAGTAGATCTTATTATATGCACAAGACTCCAGAAAATGTTTAATAACTTTTTTCTACAGAAGATATCATTATGAAACGTTTAACTTTTTTCGTGTAACGTTAAACTTTTTCATTTTTTTGTGTGTAAATATGAGCAATAAATAAGCCGTTGTCTAAGGTAGCAAATGCGCTAATGACAAAATTGAAATCATTCACCCATCGCCGAAAATTAGGTCATGTAAAAAGAATATTATTTTAAAATATATGCAAGTATTGTTAAAATGCAAGTATATATAATGCAAGTTAATATGCAAGTATTGTTAATTCTTAAAATTTAGAATAGACATGGAAATACTTTTTGAAAAAAATAAAATACCTTTATTGATAGATATACTATGCTTATTACAAGTAGTTTTTCATTTAAAATAACATTAAAATTTTAAACATTTTTAAAACGCTACTCCTCTTTCATTTTTAATAACTTCACCAAGCTTTTATAATTTGTTTTTAGAACTATTAGTTCGAGAACTGCGCATGGGTTTTAAAATGCGAGCTACAGTAAAATGTAGCATAGAATGATACTGAAAATCTTAAAAAACCAAAAATACAAATTATTGAATTCAATTGCAACTATTGTAAAAAAATTCTTAAAATGTAGAATAAACATGGAAATACCTTTTGAAAAAAAATAAAATGCCTTTATTGACACTTTGTGTAACTGTTTCATCAATTGTTGGATGTTAAACTTTACTTGTAATTTGTAGTCCATAAAAATGGATCCACAAAATAAAGAGAAGAAGCCGAACAATGCTACAGATGTATCTGTAAGAGGCAAGGAGAAACCATCTTTTTGGCACATAGACAGAGATATGCTACGCTTCAAAATACATTTCTTCTTATTAAATGGAGGTAAGATGTGTACACTCCGTGCCAACCTAACTTGGGTAAAACGAAGAGTTAAAAGGCCGAGGGAAAAGCGCGGTTTGTTTGTTAGTTGGAAAATCTTGTTTAGTAATATTTATATACAAAATTATCTAAATTCAATTTAACCAAAATACACTTTTCATTTTCATAAAATTGCCAAATTTTCTCAAATAATATTAAAATCTGTTAGTCCTTAAACGAAATTAATGTTTTAAACATGTTTTCTGGATAGATTCACAAATAATTTATGGAACTCTTACATGCGCAGAAGCATCTTCTCCATAGCCAATAGCATATTTCTATTTACAAAACTTAGGTTGGCAACTATTTTTTTTTACCCACATTACAATACCTCACATTTGATGAAAGATATGAGAACTATTTTTAAAAATCAGATGTAACCTTTTAAAGTATAATTTAAAAGCCAATTCAGCAAATACGAATACAAATATTCAGTTCCAACAATAAGCCGCAGAGGTCCAGAGATGTTGGTCAGAAAGTTTTACTAATATTTTACCAGTTTCTAATAACTATCAAAAACCTTCTTGCATTCTTCCACTCTCTTTGAATACATAACATAATCTGGTTGAAATGCTCCACTGTTTTCTTACCAAATCACCACCTTACAAATGCCGAATAATAAATAACTAATAGCCAAATACTAAACTGGTTTGATACAAAATACTCTATGCTACCAAAATATTAAATGGCTGGTAAAAAATAAATTACATTAATGCAGAATTCAGCTGTATCTTCTTAGAAAGTTACAATTCCGTGTCAAGACAGTCAGATGTGTTCTTTTGTTTCTTAGTGCGAGTGATTTATAATTTATTGAGCTAATAAACACATAGTATTCGCGTTTACATGAGCCATCTAATCCATGGATTGAAGAGCAAACTCTGCAATTTTTCCCTTTTGGGAATTTTCTCCCAGACAGAACCGGAATTGCAGGGTTCATTGGAGGGCTTCGCAAACCTTCCAATGAAGGAAGGTTTGACGTTTCATACCATGTATTCGGCCACAGACTATCATTTGGGTTCGATATCCTGCTCGACCTCTTTTTATCCTAATGGGGATTTCGGCATTTCATGGATTCGATGGCTCATGTAAACGCTCTTAATGAGTATTTGTATGCAAACAAAACATGAAGCTCAATTGAGAGAGATCTTATTGGAAATTGGTAACCAGCACATTATTATTCTTATTTATATGCTTTTAAATGTGTTAAATATTCGTAAATTATTAACTTTTGTTAATTTTAACTAACTCCTTAATTTTTTTTTACTTTCTTAAGCTCCTGCTTTCTTTCTCATTCATTCCGAAAAGTGATACCAGACTCTTTATATCAAACAACCTTAATTTTTCCGTTAAACAGGCTGTGAAATATTTGCCTCAGATTTTCTGTTTTTAATTCCGCATTTTAAATGTATTAACGTTTCTTCTTACAGCCCTCGGAGCCTCAATTCCTTATGTGTCTGTGATTGCAAGAAACAGGATAGGGTTCGCTGCCACATCAATGGCTGCACTGATTGTAGCACAACGATTTTTGTACATCATCACTAAAACCGTCATAGGATACCTTGCTGATTACTTTAAAAAGTTAAAAGCAATTATTTGTGTGTTAGTTGTTCTCCAGGCACTGTTTTACTTCCTTATTTTAACTGTGCCACATGTTAAGAGTTTGAACTACATATTTGAGCTAGAATTATTCTTAGGAAATTCAAATATTAGTGTTTCGCCTGAAAATTGTCGAGATTCGGATTTTGATGAACATTTGCTAGCAGAATTTAGAAAGTTAAAAAATATTGACAGTAAAGTCATGTTTTGTGAAATTACCACTGAAGGCAATACATTTGTTGCAAGTTCAACTAATTATACTGATTATGGGAAAATGTTGGAATATATTACAAATAACGATACTAAAATGAGAAACATTTGTAATGAAACGTTCTCAGAAGAACTCATTAGGCGTGGTGCTTATGCATTGAGCTTCAGTGAAAACTTTCATTTGGTTAATGACTCCTCTAAGACAATCTCTTCAAGTGTTTGTACTTTCTGCCCCAGTTCAACCGAATGTTGCCATTCAGCTTGCAGAAAAACCACGGATACTGAGCATAAATCAAGCGACGACGATTTCGGGACATTCCAGTTCTGGATCTACGCCTTATTTTCAACGATTGCGGGCGGCTCCATCAACGCACTCTTTACACTCTCGGACACTGCCTGCTGCGAGACTGTCCAGAAGACAGGCGCCGACTTCGGTAGGCAACGAATGTGGAGTGCCATAGGCTGGGGCGTCATGTCCCTGGTCGGTGGTTTCCTCAACGACTTCACGAACGACTACGTAGCGTCGTTCACGTTCGCGAGCGTCTTGTCCTTGTTGACGCTGTGGAATCTCGCCAAGCTGGACATGCTCCAGCCTCACTTCTCGAAGAACATCGCCAAAGACGTCGGCATCGTTTTCAGGTCACTTCAACCTTTTTAATTAAAACAACCCAGTGTCTGACATATATTTCTAATTGTTTATTTTTAAATGTTTTGTGTCACTTGTACGAATTATTTTAACTTTTACAATAACCTACCCTGTTAAAAATTCTGGTGCAAGATTGCATCCGAATACTGGAACTTTCTAGCTGCCACCTATATTTGGAGTGTTGATTCACCACTTTTGCGGTCGATAAAAGCTATGGATTTACCACAAAATAGGGTATTCTAATCCAAATAGTCTTGGCAGCTACACTCCGTGCCAACCTAACTTGGGTGAAAACAAAGAGTAAAAAGGCAGAGGGAACAGAGCGGTTGGTCCATTAGTTGGAAACTCTTACAAGGTAACATGTGCATGCAAAATTATCTGAATGCAATTTAACCAAAATACACTTTTCATTCCGATAAAATTGCCAAATGTTCTAAAATAATATTCAAATCTGTTAGCCCTTAAATGAAATTAATGTTTTAAACACGTTTTCTGGATGGATTCACAAATGATTTATTGAACTCTTTACATTCGCAGAAGGATCTTTTCCATGGCATATTTCTATTTACCCTACTTGAGGTTGGCAAGGAGTACAGAAAGTTCCAGGATTTCCAGTGTATTCTTGCTCTAAAATGTTTAACAATTCAGTGTTTGGCGCAGGAATGGCCTGTGATGTCCTTGCGCCATAAAACCTAAACTTCGTTCAATCCGTTTTCAGGTCAAGCGAGTTCCTGGCTTTCGAGGCAGGAGTCTTGCTTCATGGCGTATGCATGGGGTTCATCTGGTTCAATCTGACGTGGTTCTTCACCGAAATCGGTGGCAGTCGCTTTCTGTGCGGCATGGTCCAGTTTATGAATTGCATCATTGGGGACATACCGTTCATGTTCTTCTCTGGCTGGCTTTTGAACAAGTTGGGACATTTCAATGTGCTCAGTTTGGCTATGATGACCTATCTCATACGATTTATTGCCTACAGCCAAATAGAGAATCCCTGGTACATTGTTCCCTTCGAATGCCTACATGGTTTAACATATGGGGCATTCATGCCGGCTGTGGCTAATTATGCGAAAATTCAAGCCAAGCCTGGCACGGAAGCAACTACTCAAGCAATTTTATTTGCAACTCATGAAGGATTAGGTAAGAAATAAAAAAAAAACTAACAGATTTCAATGCTATACTTTATATAGTTAATCCAAGTATGCTTAATATTGTATAAATTCGTAAGTTATATAATTCAGCGAGTTAAATTTTATTACCCCGTGTAAGGGAGTGCAAGTTAAATATCCTTCAAAGGCCAAACGCTGCGTACTACACTGTAAAAAATTTGGCATGAATTTACTTGCAATTACTAAGTAACTTCACAGGTATCACACCATTTACTAGAAAATCACCTGTAACCAATCTCTTATAGTAGGTTTACTAAACAAACTGCTGTAGTAATACTAAGTAAATTGATGTAACGCCGACAGCGCCCCCTGCCTATCTTTTCTAGAGATGCATCGTTTTCCTAGCAGCATTGTTTCTCGAAATTTGTTCGATTGGTCATCGGATTTAGCGAAAATTCACCGGTGATCGTATCTGTAATTTGAAAATGCGGGAGTCAAAATCAGCAATCGGTGAACCAAATTCTATTAATAAAAGTCATTGATTCGACATCGGTCAAAGGTAAAAATTCAATTAATGTACGTTTCATCGGAAAATTATGACGAATTGATAATCGCACTGATAAGAAACAAAAAAAAATCAATTATAAAATTTCTTAATTAATAACATAAAACTTCTTTAACGATCAAGATTTTAACCTCTTTATTTACACGTAAATGAACAGCAAGTCCCGATGGCAGCGAGGTTCCGCGCATTTTCTCGTTGCAAGCGAGTGCGCGGATCCGGAGATACGTGGGTTCGAGCCTCCGCAAATTCGAAATAACAGACTAACAAGAAAAATTAGTGGTGACCTCTGGTTTGAAATTTTTGAAACTGTTTATAGTTTCTTAGTAAACTTACATGAAAATCCCCTGTAAAGCTACTGCAAGTTTCTTAGGAAACGTACAAGCAGAACATCTGTAAATCTACTACAGTTTTCTTAGTATGGTTACTAAGGAAATGTATGTGTTACTTACTAAGTTTAATGCAGTAAGGTTACTAGAAAAGTTCATGGTACCTGAGTTTCCTAGAGATTTTCTAGTAATACTACAGATTTTTTTACTGTGTATGTCGCCCTTGCGTTGGGTGTCTATTCAAGTGTCGGCTCGTCACTTGACTGTGGTTCTAAAATACGACGCCCGTCGCCAATAGCCCTCGTGTAGCTCTAGTGCTGCGATAATTCACACCTAACCTAACCTATTTCATAATAATATCGATGCCTATTAAAATAAACATTGACAAATTATTTTTTTCGAGCTTCAGAAAGTTCAAATTTTGCCATTAAGGGGTCTAAGGAGTCTTAAAAATGTGCAAAGAAGGAACTACAAAGCATGGTTTGATCTTTCATGTCATTTTTTAACTACTCAATATACAAGTATAATTTTTTTTATATGTAATTCTACAAGATTTATTTAATATGAAACAAATTTTAAAATTTATGAAACTTTAGCCAAAACTAAAATAAATGATATTAAACATAAAGCTATTTGAACACATTGTGATTAGGCTTGCGCGGCAAATTGTGAGGTCAAAATTGAAGACATGACCAAGAAAATGACTTTATATTGTACAAATATGTACAAACTAGAACTTATACCTAAATTCTCAGCTCAATTTTAATTAGAAATAATTTTTAAAATTTTTTTTAATCAAAATTCAAAAATTTTTATAAATTTTTTTAGAAAAAAGTTCTTAAAATAAATTCTAATTAAAATTGAGCTGAGAATTTAGGTATAAGTCTTTGTTTGTACATATTTGTACAATATAAAGTCATTTTCTTGGTCATGTCTTCAATTTTGACCTCACAATTTGCCGCGCAAGCCTAATCACAATGTGTTTAAATAGCTTTATGTTTAATATCACTTATTTTAGTTTTGGTTAAAGTTTCATAAATTTTAAAATTTGTTTCATATTAAATAAATCTTGTAGAACTACATATAAAAAAATTATACTTGTATATTGAGTAGTTAAAAAATTACATGAAAGATCAAACTATGCTTTGTAGTTCCTTCTTTGCACATTTTTAAGACTCCTTAGACCCCTTAAATGTTGCTAATAAGAAACTCATCTCGCGAATATTACGCTCTGTAATTGTGGTTGATAAGATATTAAAATTCAATTGTATTTACAAAATTATGCACTGTTGCAATCATCCTCATAATATAATTTTGTTCATTACAGGTGCAGGTATCGGAGGTGTTCTTGCCGGAATGGGTTTCGACAACTTAGGTGGTCACCAAACCTACTTGTACGCCAGTATTCTAGCCGGTGGCAGTGTTGTTGCAAGCATAACTTTCACTTTATGCACTCAATTACGCCGAAGAAACTTCAAAGTAACGTCTTCAACGAAGTGTCCTGTACCAACATCGTAACATTGATCCACAGAAATAATCAATTTGTCCTAACAATATTTCGGCATATTCTGAAGTTATGATCTTTTAATGGTGTCACCTCATTTTGAATTATCAATTAAAAATCATCAAATATTTATTTTTAGCTAAAATTTGTGAGACTTTCTGATTTCTTATTTGCATTTTTGGTTGTCTTGAATCTAAAAAATACACGTACTCAAACATAAAATAATTAAGGAAGATTTTTTTAAAAAAATTATTTAAAGATTAGTTTAAATAAAACTTTTGGAAGATATTCAATTATTAATTTTTTAAAGTATTCTTATAACTATAGAAGATCCTATAATAATGAAAAACAAGTTCAAACTGGATTTCTAAATACTACTAATTATATAAGGGGTTATCGATTTTAAAAACTCAAATTTTATGCAGATCACGCTGGTAATATTTGTATGCACTGAATTTATTATCTGGTTCTATTCACTTATGTAATTTTATTCATTTTTTACTTAACTAACAGAATATTTATCCATCGGATATACATATTATCTTTTTCTTAGCATGATTGATGCGCATGTCTATTAGCATACTAAAAGAGGTTTTTTTTAAGTCACATTATACTCGTAAACAAATTTATCTTATGCAAAAAAATCCATTAGTACAGCATGTCAATGAACCGATAAAAAGTAAAATCAACTAATTAGCTTCAACCATTTTAGTAAACACATATGTCATCGAAGTAACGTAAAGTAACAATTAAGAGCGTAAAAGAGATGAGTCTTTCTAAAGCACATTTGTGACGTATAAAAAATTGCGTTAATGTAACATGCCAATGAATCTTTAAAAAGTAAAATCAATTAATTGGCTATCAATAAAGGAGTTAACACCCATGATGCACCTCAAAGCAACATAAAATAATATTTAAGAGCCTAAAAGAGATTAGTTTGTCTCTAAGCAACTCCCTACTTCTATTGATTTCATCATACGACTGCTTTAATAACCCGAGTAAGTCTGTACTTGTGAGTTACTTCATTCTGTTTCTAAGCACTTTATGTAATTTTCATTTTTTCTAAAGTGATGCCTAAACAAAAAATTATAGTAGAACACTTTTAGTTATCCAATGGGGAAGTTAATTAAAGTCAGTATACACAGGCTGATTATTTTCTCCATAAATTGCACAAACATTTGCTATGGTCCATTAGGGGCCTGAGCGTCTTTTTCATTACTTGTATGAAGTACGGAAGTAAGGGTAGGGGTAGGTACATATAATATTCCGGCTTGTGTGCTTGATCAGAGATCCGCCTGCAAGCCTTCGTTAAGTAAGACAGACACAGAAAAAGTTTTACTGTCACACAGAAAGGAAGTACACCCAGGGCGAAGGTGGGATTAGAACCCTCAACCGTTACTGCACAGACTGTTGACCTGATATGCTAACCACTCTGTCATCCGGGCCCCCCGAAAGTAAGAAAGCGATGGAAATGAATAACTATCCAAGGAAAGTGTCCGTGGTTTTAGATTTGGATTCGCCAAGCAATTCATCGAGAAAAAATCATTACGACAAAGTTAAGATGTATCGCCCGATTCTTAATTTCCTATTGTTTTTTGGATTGGAAACCTATCCCTTTACTGAAACTAAAGCATCAAAAGTGTTCGGATATCTTGGCGTTACAGCGTTCTAAATGCTAAGCGTCGCTTTTGCTGTGACGGGAATTCTGCCGTTGGATGGGATGTTACAAGGTGTTAACCAATATACTGTTTCTGCCTTCCTCAATGTGTTTGTTGGTTTTGTCTTTCGATGGACTTTGCAAAAGAAAGGTAAAGCCACATACGACCTGCTATGTTCCATCGGCGAATTCAAGGACATCCCACCAACGAAAGTAAAGTCAACAAGAAAAATACTTTACACTTTAGCAGTTCTAGTTGTCATAGTTCAATTATTTATATTGGTTCTTATTTTATATCCTCTGTCAGAAAATCTAAAATCCAAAATCAGCAGCTCCAAATATTTTTCAGGCTATAGCTTTATTTTTAAGAATGTCCAACTTGAGACCATGGCCAAATTTTGGAAATTATTGATTACGTTGGCGTATGTACATAATGTGATCCCTCTTTGCTTGTTTGTCATCCTCTATGCGACGATATCTTTTAACTTAAGAGAAATCCTGAATAACTATAAAAGCTCCTTAAACTTTCCCGGACCAAATAGTTCAGAATGTGCTAAAACCTTTAATAGGATTTGTTTTTCGGTAAATTACGCGGACAAGACATTGAATTCCCTTACGTTCATATGTGTATTGCATATGTCTTGTGGCTTGTATTTTAATGTGTTTAATATACTGCTAGATCATTCATCCTTAACAAATCATGGCGTTATTTCCGTATTGAACATAATTTTCACGGTGATTTTCCTATATGGGATGCTTTATTATGCATCAGAAATTCCAAATGTAATGTCTGAAATCGCAGAAAATATTCACTTGCATGTTATAGACAAGGATTCTGTGGGACAAAAAATAGAACTTCTTCTACATGTCCATCAAGGTTTGTTTCTGTCGGTGGGACAAATAGTTGTCATACGCAAAGGTTTGTTCCTCGTACTCATTGGAACTATAGCCACCTATTGCATATTAATCAATTCTATTCCAATAAAGCCTTTGGAATGAAAGAAAATGAAATTTTTTTAATGTTAATATATATTGTATATTCAGTAAGTGCAGTTGTAAACATTAAGTAAAACAAATCAAGAGACTACAACTTTAATATAACCTTAATGATTTTTTCCCGTTAAAAAACTATTCACAATTGAAACCTCAAATGTCCTTAGATAAATGTACCTTTTACTACTACTTAATAGTCTTTAGATAAAGTGATTTTGAGACCAATAACCATAAAACAAGTTTCATAATCAAAAGTTCAAGTGACACACGAATCTGACTAAAATTTGCTAATCGGGCACATTCAAAAAGTTTATTAAAGATTTCATTCCGTTGTCTATAAATATTACTGCTCGTAGCTTCTTATTTGTTAAAAAAAGGCATGAGTGTGTTAGTGTATTTGGGAATAATTGCACCAAAAATTACCTGTAATGAATCTGTAATTGCTCACAAGATTGGACTGAACTGGACATACTACTTTCAGAACATTGTTATCAATGGGCTACTTCACTAAGAGGTAATGCAAAGGAAGTTGCGACGATAAATATTATTAATCTAAACCTCTAATTTTTTTACAAAAAAAATTAAGTGCGTGAATATATTTAGGACAAAGTACATTATAAAAATTGCATTAATTGTGATTTAGTACAAGAATATACTTGACAATGTTCTGAAATTAAAATGTCCCGTTATCAGAGGAAAGCTTCACTGAAAGCTAAGGTATTGGAAGTTACATATTTAATATACGGGGTAAATTGAAACACAATATAAAATCGAATCCGCAATATAACAAACTATTATCTGCAATTTACAATTTGTAACTTTATAATAATTAAGGAACTAGGTTTTTGCGAAACGCCACACAACTTTAGTTAACCAATCAATAACAGATATTTGATATTCTAGAATTCTGTTAAAGATTTGTGCAAGAAGCTTTTTATTTTTTAGTAATGCCTTTTAATATCACGAAGTTGTTCTTGGCAGTTATTCTTTGCGCAAGCATAATTTCCTGGAATTCCTATATGGTTCAAGATTAGGAAAATAGTTAATTTGCATTCTAACAGATTTTTTTTAACGTGCAACTATGCATATTTTGCAAATATATTCTTTTCGTTTGTTGTTGTAATGAAAAATATACTTTAGAATGAAAACTACTTTACCTTTTTTAATGTCCTTTATTAATATTATGCCCATCTCTGTAAAAATGTGCGCAAAATATGGAATGAGACACAAAATATGTATATCACAAGTTAGCAATATGTATTTCACAGGAACAATAAATTTCTACAGATCGGTAACTGTCATGTAAGATGTGTGTCACGTTTAAAAAAAAATCGATTTTTTGTTACAGATATGTGATTATGTAAACTTTTTTTTGTAAACTTGTGCGAAAAAATTAAAATTAAAAATTTCCTAAAAATACTGTAAAATCTATATAAACTTTATAATATGATATTAGTTTAGTTATTAGGTATTTTTTTTTTATGATTTTATGTCTTACTACCAAATTTTTGTGTTGGGTCACGAACCCCTAAAGGGTGTGTCATGTATGCCTATGCATTGGGATACGTTACCCAAAACTAAAGTCTTAAATAATTTATATTTTATTACGCGCAAATTTATACCCGTATTTCGAAAGGATTAAAAAAAATATCAAATCGATATAAGTATGTGCACCATATAACCTGTTATAAGATCATAAACTTAAGTTATTCTTCCAGCTCGTTATCATGTATGAAATCCCGCTTCATTGCTTTAAAATTCCAAAATCAAAAATACGGTGTAAAAACACTCATAAATGTCATCACAATTCCCTCGAAAATACAAAAAACCTTTTAACTCTTTTGCCACGTTTTGGTTTGGTTTGAATTATCGTCGCACTAGAGCTACACGAGGGCTATTGGCGACGGACACAAAAAAATAAACTTCTTCAATTTTATTTATTTTCGTTGAAAGTTTTATTTAATTTTTTCAGCTGATGGAATCAGGAAAATAAAAAAAAAGATCGGATTTGAGCCAAAGTGGTTCAGTTTTTCCAGAAAATTCGAATTTTCTCTAAAAATAGAAAATTTTGAGCTCTGAAAGTTCTTATTCTGTAACTCAAGTATGAACTACGCACTTGTTCCAAGTTACGAGTCAAAAAAATGTCTAGTTTGTGAGTTTCTGAGAGACATACGCGCATACATACACACAAAACTTCATTTTTATTATTATAGGTTCTTGCAGTTAATTCTACAGAAAAATCTATAATAATAAAAGAAAGAGTCTGTCTGTGTGTCTGTCTGTCTGTGTGTATGTCTGTGGATCGCAAAAAACCTACTAAGACTGCTCTAAAAAATTCGAAATTTTTAATATAGGTTCCTTTTAATTAAGTGTGCACCTGAGGCATAGTTTTTTCATATTTGTTTGTGATTTTTAATTAATATAATTAGTTTCAAAAAAACGTCATCCACGTGGAATTGCGGGACCATAACAGGGCTTGAAATACATGGACCGGGCCGAAACGAGGACTTGACGCCATCCTCTATTAGTTTGATTGATTGAGTTTGGTTGAGATATGCGCTCGCCCTAAGGCTGCTTCATCCTCTATTAGTGTTTGCTTTTTTAAGTTCGCATGCGCCAACACGAATTTAATTTTGTTTTGATTTTGAGTGTATTTTCCCAAGTAAGCATGCCTCTAAAAGGAAGCAATGCGAAGTTAACGGGTTCCCAGAAAGGCGGGACCATACTGCTAGTATTAATATACAGGGTGAGGCAAACAAAACCGGCCCCGAGGTGGATATAAGAATACGACAGAAATGTTGCCAAGTCAAAAATCAATACAAAACAGGATTGCTAACTGAAGCTTTTGATCGCTTCAATATTATGCCCAAACAATATTATGCGCTTGGCCCCTTATTTGCCGGTACCTACGCTATGGTTAGAAAAGCTAGTTGAAATGAAATATACACAAGGTTTGTAGGGCTGATTAAAAAAGTTCCCACTTGTGATTATTTCCGTTGTTATTGATCCTAGAGAATCGGACCTTTTTCTTTTTGGTTATACAAAACATTCTAAATTGATTGCAAGACACAAAATTTACATTATGGGACGTCTTTATACAATACGAACCAAGATCTGAAGTCACCACTAGTCTATAAGTAGCTCTAATGTGAAGCTAATCCCATCCAACCAATGCAAAAACAGGTTTCAGGCGGCTTCAAGATTTTTTCTCGCCAAGCATTTCTACGTATTCCCATCTCTAGATCTGGGCCGGTTTTGTTTGCCTCACCCTGTATATTGTGCACCACTTCATGAAGTATAAATTATCTGCATTTCCACATTCATAATTAGTGTTTTTTAAAAGTTACAAGCAAAAACGTTCGAGTTAGGTCATATTTCCCTGATTCCCCTTCAATAAAACACCCATCATATGACTGCAAATATTTATTAAAAAAACTTATTTACGATATGTGTTCTGCATTTAATTTAAAATACGAATATTTCATATTTGTTTTGAAAATAAGTTTCAAAATACAACTTTTGGGTTGACACATGAATTTTCATTATTTTATGAAAATATATTGGATTCATTATTTTATGTAATAATATCGAATTCGTTATTTTACATAATTATATTAAATTCATTATTTTATGCAACTACTATATTGAATTTAATATTTTATATAACTATATTGAATTAATTATTTTATGTAATTATATTGAATTCACCATTTTATGTAATAATATTGAACTCATCATTTTATGTAATAAAATTATAGATAAATGCACCATAAAACTATACAATACTTTATTTGAAATGTATTTATCTTTACTGTGAATCTCTATAAGTTGATGATTTTAATGAAATAAAAATAGGCGAAAAAAAGTTTAAGAATAATATTGATGATATACATCTCTATATTAATGCAATATATATTTCGTTCCATTAATCAATTTTTGTATTTTAGGGGGCCTAAATTATCAAAGAACTTAATTAATGCACTTTAAAAGTGTTACATAATTGCATAAAACCCAGAAATTTTACAATTCGGCACTTTCTTTGCCCCACAACAGGTTTTAACAAATATTAACAAACTATAACTGCAAAAGTTTTTCCTAGGATAATTCTCCAGATACTTGGTTTTTTCTTCTGTTCCACAGAGTGTAAGAGGCGTTGATGATCATGCCACCAAAAGTCACTATGCTTGCAAAAAAGAATGTCCGATGCTCGCCAAAGTGATCGAAGCCTAAACCAGCAAGAACGCATCCAAGTCCTGCCCCTATAATAAATAATGTGATAAAGGTTAAACAGTTAAACTATAGAATCATAGCCGCCAATTTCATGCACAATGTGGTAACCCAGAAAAATTGGTACAGCTGGGGAAAAAAAAAAAAAAAAAAAGCTCCATCCTTCGTTTCTCGTCTGCTATTTGTCAGGGATCTTTATGAAGGGTGCCATTTTTCAGGAAATAGCGTGAGGAATTTAGAACTGGCAACAAAAATTGCATAAGGGGTCGTCTACATATTAAAATAATTACCAGCTTTGAAAATTACAATGGCAACACATATTTTTTTTTACGTAGGAATTTTCAGCACCTTCAAAATACCCCATGTATAAAAAAAGTATTATCTAGTTTGCATTATTTGCTGAGATATTAAATTATTAATTTTGAACTCGTTTAGGGGGAAATCTCTAAAGTGAAAACAGTAATATTTGGGTTGCGTCTTTTCAAAACAACAAACTAACTGGGTTAACATAATCTCGCCAACGTATGCTAGAATTTAACCTTCTTCACTAATATTGTGATTTTTTTAATGTTTTTTATTTTGGATTTTGAAATTCAGAAATAAAATAAAGACTAGAATATAAAAAGTTTTAATTGAAAGTCGCATATACGGTTATTTATAACGAACAGATTTTCAAATGCGATTAGTTTTAATCACATTAGGTATTGGCATTTAAAAGGAAGTTTTTTTTTTTTGTATTAAGGAGGAAGGTCCGAGGGTCTCCAAACTAAGGTGTCTCCATGTTAATCCAATGGAAAACACAGGTTTTTGTAATCCACATTAAAAAATTTTTAAGAAATGTATTTGAACCAATTCTAAAAAATTTAACCACTCATTTCTGCAGATGCATGAAATATTTCTAAACTTTTTGCAGAATTTTATACTGAACAATTTTGCGCATTTCTTTATGAGTGAAAATCTCATACCTATAATTTTTTAAAACATGCAAGCTATTTTAGGGAGTAATTTTTTATTACTATTAAAAATAATCTCCATAAGCATAATCTCCATTAAGCAGATTGAAAGGATATGATAGTCCCTCCTTAGAACGGTTTCAGTTCCGTTGTCTTAATTAGTTGACCCATCCCCTCCTCTCCCTTTTCTCTATACTACTACTTTATAACTTTATTTACAAGCACAAATTTTGCTCTAAAATTTGATTGAAATATACTACATACAAAATACATACCTTTTATAAAATGACTAGAGAATATTGTTTAAATTATTTAAAAAAAACAAACAAAGATTTTATAAGTAATATTAGCCGCAAAAACTAATTGCTACTTTCTCTTTAAATTCTCATATATCCTCAAATATTCTATATAAACGTTGGTTCTTTTCCAGAGCTTTAACTTTTGTTTTGGTTAATGAAGGGTAAAGAGTTCCAAACTATTTTTATCTTTGAATCCTTTCTGCGTTACCATATATTTATTTTAGATATTGTATTCTAGAACAAAAATGTGTTTAAAAACGTATTATAAGTCGACGAAAGATTTTTCAGATTTCAGTTTATACATATAAAGGTATAGATAAAAAATTTGCAGCATTATAGGCAATAAATATATGTACAAGTTAAGCAAGAATCGCTCGTCCTTGCGACTATCAAGTAATACGCCATATTAAATACACCATAGTCTTATTAACACGATTTTGTCCTAATGGTCAAAGACAAAAGTTGGCATATACGAATAAACGAAATGTTTAAGTTAATAAAAAAAATAGCTATACTCAATAATGATTACAAAATGTGCATTGTAGGAATGTTTATTAAATTATAAAAGTTATTATAATAATCTTTTTGTGTTAAAATAGAGGTCTTTAACAAAGATATATAAACATGAGGGTACCTTACCTAATCCTTCATGAGTGCTGAAGAGAATGGACTGAGTGGTTGCTTCTGTTCCAGGTTTGCTGCTCAACTTCGCAAAAGAAGCTACTGCTGGGTAGAATATTCCATACGTGAATCCATGAACGATTTCCATGGGAAGAACAAGCCATGGATTTTCCAGATAACTGTAAAATAGGAATCTCGCACTATAAGCCACCATTGCCATGCTCATTGCATTAAAATGTCCAACCTTCTGTATAATCCATCCAGAGAAGAACATGAACGGAATCTCGCCAACGAAGCATTGTACAGTCTGTACCAGACCACAAAGGAGTCTACTCGCACCGATGGTGGTCAGGAACCAGATCTGATAGCTCCACATGATTCCAACACCGAATCCGTTCACGAAGACTCCAAACTGGAACATCAAGAAATCCTTGGAACTCATCACTGTTCCGACGTCTTTCAGGACATTTTGCGACATTTGAGGCTTGACCAAGTCCATTTTCCAAAGGTTCCAAAGTGTCAGAAAGAGCATCAAAGCAGTCAGCATGAAAGTGACCAAGTAATCTTTGGAGTAATCGCATAGCAATCCTCCTAATGGACTCATCACACCCCAACCTGCCGCCCCGTAAAGTCTTTGTCGGCCGAAATCGGAACCGTATTTTGCCACGCTTTCGCAGCATGCCGTGTCTGAAAGTGTGAACAGAGTATTGATGCATATATGAGCTATGATATGGAAAGCTGTGAATTCCCAGAACTGGTACGATTCAAACTGATTAAGTTCTTCTGTTTCATTGCAGGAGTTAATGTAACAGTTTTCGGAAGAATTACAACACAGATTGCAGATGGATTCTAAAGATGATGCATCGAATTTTCCATCTTCATCATGAATATACATCTCTGTGGAGTTTCTTCGTGCCTCAAGCACGTTTGAAAATAACCGATAGGAAGAATTCATTAAACATTTATATTCAAATTCGAATTCTTTTGAAGTTCCGAAAAAGCAAAAAGAACTGGATTTGTAATTTGTTCTTGACGGGAAAAGTTCACAGATTTCACTGATATTTTTGGTATCGAGTAACGTCACATTATAATTTACACGAGTTTCGTTGGCGTTCAGTTTCGGAATGATTAATAACAATAATATAAATATTGCTGGTATTATTAAAAGGATGTATAGCATGAATTTTAATCTATTAAAATAGTCCGTCAAATAACCAATGAACGTTTTGGTAAAAATGAACAAGAATTGTTCTCCTGTCATTACTGCAGAAAAGGCGGTAGCTGTTAAACCAATTCGATCTTTTGCCAATACACCTAAAAATGGAAGACTTAATCCAAAGGCTGTAAATATAAAAAGTACAAAATTACTTTAGCTATTTAAATTTTTAGAAATTTAATTAATGTATTTCAATAATAAATAATAATTAAATATGGAAATTTTGTTTAGTATAAATTTAGATTTTTTAAAATTTTAGATACTTTTATTACGTAAGTAGTTGAGCAAATATTTAATAAAATCTAATTTGCTTCATTCAAAAGTAAAAAAATTATACTGCCGTGAGCAGGTAAACTGCAGTATAGTCAAAAATGTGTTTCGGAGATATTTGATGAAACGCGTTTTTGATTTCCCACGAACTCCAGTACAACATTGAAATTCAAGATGTTAGGTAATTCTGAACCTTGAATTAGAAAAGTTTTATGGGTAGTAATTTTTAATTTGATTTTTGCCCGTACACATAGAGAAAAAAACGGATACTGCAATTTGCCTGCTCTTTTCGCCCTGCCGTGGCGCGACTTTGAGCAGGTAAACTGCAGTATAATTTTTTTTTCTGGCCAGTTTTAAAGGCTTAACTAAAAACTGAAATAAGATACATGCTTAAAATTTGGTATACGAGCTCCTAGCATCTGTTGGATGTCATAGTAACATTTTCGATAAATTCGCGCATGCGCAAGAGGTAGCTGTCATATAACTTTTTTGGTTTTATAGGTATTGCTGGAAAACGAAAAGATATACAGGCTTAAATTTGGTACACGAGCTTCTAGTACCTGTTGGATGTGCCGCCCCGGTGGCTCAATCGTTACGATGTTGGCCTTTGGAGCTGCTGGGGTCGGGTTCGAATCCTTTTCGATAAAATCACGCATGCGCGAGAGGTAGCTGCCTTCGAACTTTTTTGGTTTTAAAGGTATTGCTGGAAAGCGAAAAGAGATACAGGCTTCAAATTTGGTACACGAGCTCCTAGCACCTGTTGGATGTCATAGTAACATTTTCGATAAAATCGCGCATGCGCAAAAAGTAGATGCCATAGAACTTTTTTAGTTTTAAAAGTATTGCTGGAAAGCGAAAAGAGATACAGACTTCAAATTTGGTACACGAACTCCTAGTACTTCTCAGTCGTTATAACAACGTTTTTTGATAAAATTGAGCATGCACAAGAGGTAGCTGCCATATAACTTTTTTATTTTGTTTTAAGGGCATTGCCGAATTCAAGGGCTGGAATGATCATTTTTATTTTTCACGAACTCTAGTAAATAATTAAAAATTTGAAGCTTAGGTACACTGTAAAAAATTTGGCTTGAATTTACTAACGATTACTTAGTAACTTTACAGGAAAACACCATTTACTAGAAAATCATCTGTAACCTAAAGAAACTACTGTAGTAATACTAAGCAATACTAAGTAAATTGATGTAACGCTTACTGCGCCACCTGGCTATCTTTTTGAGAGATGCGTAGTTGCCCTTGTTGCATTGTTTTGTTTCTCGAAATTTGTTCGATCGGCCATCGGATTTAGCAAAAACTAACCGGTGATCGCGTCCGTAAATTGAAAATGTACGAGACTAAGAGATAAAAGTCTGATTCTATATCGGTCAAAGGTGAAAATTCAATCAATATAATAAGTTTCATCGAAAAATTATGACGAATCGAAATTATGACGAATGAGAAACCGAAAAACGTGTTGTTTTTTTTAGTACATACATACAAATTGCGTTAAATTATTTTTAAAACTTCATATCCGAAAGCTTTATATCGATCAAGATTTTAACCTCATTATTTACACGCAAAGAATCTGCATGTCCCGATGACTGCGTGGACAAACGTGCTACTTCTCGTTGATAGATGAAGGAAATAATCTTGAGGTTGCGAGTTCTAATCCTGCGACCTGTTCCGGAAAAGTCGAAATAATACTTGACTAAAAGAAAATTAGTGGCGCCCTCTTGTTTAACATTTTTGAAACTGCTAGTTACTAAGGTTTTCCTAGTAAAGATACTACATAAGTGGATGTATTGATTACTAGAATATATCTTGTAACGTTTACTGAAGTTTTTATAGTATGCTTGCAATTTAAACGATTGTATTGGATACTAAGCTCTAATTAGTAATATATACACATATTTCTTATGTAACATTACTAAAAAAACTTATGGAAGCTGAGTTTCCTAGAGAATTCTTAGTAACCTTACAGATTTTTTTTAGAGTGTATAGTCCGACCGCGATAACTTGGCAACCAAAATATTTTGATTGTGGACCAGTCCACTTCGAAAAAGGTAAGAAAGGTTTTGGTTTTGGGCAAGAGTTACTATGTTTGGCGATTCATTGCTTTTGGGCGCATATTTCTTTAAGATTTAGAAACAGACTGTCAATCGAAGGATAGATAGAACTTGCATCGGGATTACTCTTATATTTCCCATTAATATTTAAGTTATAGCGTCCCTCGGTGTAATTCCCAGTCACAGTCATATTTTTAAGTTTTAAAACCTTTCATCAAAATGAAAAAAAAATAATCATAGAAGTATACTGGGAAATATACTCAGTGGAACTTATAACTTAACTACGAGTTTGTTTATTAAATGTGAACTTTTTTTAGCAATGGTTAATTAAATTTCTGTAAAATAATCGTAGATTTAGTTATTTCACGATTCAAAATATCAAAGAAATACACGTGTAATCGTTAACCTCTACTAGCAATCAACAATAATCCTCTGTAGCCGATAACTGATGGTAGTTCTAGTGAGATACATTATTTACAATCGCACTACACCAACAAACCCTATTCTCGCCAAACGCGAGCCGGCAACCCTTCCTCCTTCGGCTTAAAACCTCAATTCAAAGTGGAATCTTCCACAATCAAAATATTTTGATTGCCAAGTTAGCGTGGTCGGACTATAATTCTATACTTTGATTTAGGTACATTTTGGGTAGTTGGTTTTAGTTTGGTTTTTGGATGTACATATTGAGTGAAAGAATATACTTCTGACAATTTGACTTCTTTCTTATACTATAGATGCATAATTTACAAGCATTAGAAAAGTAAATTTTACAAACTTCCAGACATAAATTAATTTAATAATTCTTATTATTTAACCAAACCATGACTACACACATATATGCATTATATATCATTTTATAATAACGTTATTGATTCTGCATAATTAAAAGAACTGTACTTAAATAAGGCGAATACCCAAAATTTCCCAAAATACTAAAATTTTTACTATTGCTTTAATATTTTCCAAATTTGGCATAGTGATTTCAAATATAATGAATAATACTATTTAGGCTTTTGTTTTTATTTAAATATAATTTATTAATTTTAAACGGTGTTTTTCTACTAAAAAAAGAGGTTTACGCCAACAAGTCTACCACACTGAATTTTCATCCTATGAACATTTATTATGTGTTAAGTTCTTCGTTTTGAACTGATACATGCAATGACCCTCTAGAGTTACATACAAATTACAAGAAAAAAGTTATTAAGAAAAATGTTATAAATTAAGCACAAAAAATGGATTTTTTTCGATTAACTTACACTTGGACATTTTTAAAAAAAAAACTTGTATACTTACACTAGATGTTAGAGATTCATGGCACAGATATATATTGAAATAGCATCTGTGAAAAATTTCAGGTTAATTAATTAAAAACTTTTTATACTAGAAGTGTTAGCGTGACCCCCTTTTTTTTAGTTGAAAAACACCTTTTAAAATAAATCAATTATATTTAAATAAAAAAAATTGCCCAAAAAGCATTGTTCATTATATTTGAAATCACTATGCCAGACTTGGAAAAGATTAAAGTAATCGTAAAAATTTTAGAATTTTGGGTAATCGCCTACCTTAACGAAAATTTTAAGCAATATTACCTCCCATAAACAGAAAGTAATGAACTTTGAAGGGGACCATTACTTTGTTAATATGCCACCACTTTGTTTGTATTTTTGTAGTGTTAACGTTCTGGCCTTCGCTAGAAATTACATAGATTTCTAAACTGTGTTCTTTCTTTTCGGTATCCATTTTGTATCTGAAAGAGACTTAAAATGTAAGAAAAGGCAAATAAAAGCATGAAATTGCGCAATCTCGTGACCTTTGTTGATTTGCAAATCATAATAAAGCAACTCATAAAAAAAAGACGAAAAAAAAAATTCTCGGCGCCAAACATCATTTTCCCAGAATCCGAGCACTTTTTTTTTATCCCCTTCTCTCCCTCCTTCATAATACAAGAGTTAAGAATTTCTTTTACTCAGATTTATGGTTGAATGGTTCCCGCCATTATTATTTGTTTCACTTTAGGGATGGACCTGCGTTGTAAAAACACGGTTTTTCTGAAAACACGTCATCCCTTGGACTATAGCAAAATGCAAAGTGGTATTTAAATGTAGCGCACGGTAAACCGTGCGCTACAGCCCACTATGGGGGTGATAGTGGATGATAGCGCACGGTTTTACAATCTATGGTATTTTTTTTTCCACTTGGGCATAATTTTTATAGTTAACAAAATAATAAAATTTGACTATAATACGGGTACATGAAATTAAATTTAATGCTTTCTTGCGTGTAAAGAGTATTGGGAAAATGCTTAAATAGAATGATAATCATCACTGAAACTACTACTACAACAACAAAATTTTCAAATAAATAAAATAATTATTAATACTAAATATGTGAAGTTTTGGTAGTTTCACCTAAAAATGACTAATTCAAGTAACTGCCGGACACTTCATTTAATTGTTCACACCACCAAAGACCTCAATGTCTACAGCATTTTCTGGACTAATACAGACATACACTGTTAAAGATGAAGGTGACACTTGGCACCCCTAGGTGAATGTCGGTTCTAGTAAAAGATTCATCTACCCAATTCGATTCAAAGCAAGTAATAATGCTGATATCAGCAGGGGGGAGGGTTTTTGTTATCCTAAAGGGGGTGCTGAACAAGTAACGAAGGTTATTGATGATACTAAAGTAAAAGGTTACGTAATATATAAGCCACCGCTATTAAAGGTACACCCGTGCACTGCCGGGTTTATAAAGCCATGAAATATACAACTTACCTATTTCAAACAAATCTAAAGGAGGACATACAGTATTTTTTGAACTTTCTCAATTTATAGTGCACTGTTCTGCGTTTCCCTTTTTTGTCCAAGAACAATTCGTTTGGAGTTGTTGAAACTTTCCATTATCTCAAACAAGCTTTTGCATAACATGGCTAAATTTTTGTGAAAGAGATTTCTATCTCATGCCATAAATAATAAAACATCTGTCTTGTTCATATTCCAGAGACAAAGGTTGTTTTTGTTATATAAAAATGTATTTAAAGTTCAACTATATACATCAACAAATTCAACATTTTAAGAAGTATTTTTATACATATTTTTTTTTATATTATGTATAAAAATGAATTTAAAGTTCAATTATACGCATCAGCAAATTCAGCATTTTAAGAAGTATTTTTATTTTGTTAAGTGAAACAATTGCCATATATATTTTTTTGTTGTAAAAATAGGTAGTGATATAATGGAGATATTCGTCTGTCCCCGTCCGTTCATACCGGATTCTTCCCAAGGCCGGATTTAAAGATTTGCCGCCTGCAGGCTACGATCGATTTGCCGCCCGATATACCACCCGATATAGTTTTCTTGACTAGTTATTTTTTTACATATTAAAATTATCGATGTACCTTTACACTCTAAATCGAAAGTGAAATAATAGGCAAATCTTTTAAAATGGTTCTACTATTTTTCTTTTAACTTCTGGATCAGGGGGAGGACGTGCAATTACCATATTTACTACTAAATATTAATACTATAGATATAAGTTTAGATTTAACCATGAACGCAAATTATTCGTTTTCTTTCTTTAAAAGACAAGTATTTTTATAATTATTTTTTTATGCCGAATGCAGCTTTAATTGGTCGTAAAATTTGCCGCCCCCTAAAATTTGCCGCTCTAGGCTGCAGCCTACTTAGCCTATTTAGAAATCCGGCCCTGATTCTTCCGTATATATAGAATTCTCTCTCTCTCGGATATATCCTTAAATACCGGATTCTTCCGGATCCCCCGGATTCTATTCTATTGGTCGGATCAGAATAATTAATTTTTGTCAAAAAGGTATGGCATCAGAAACCTACCCTTTGTACTTTTTATCCGTTTTGTCTGTACACTTTTCCGTCCGTTTGTACATCTATCTTATGACGGTCTGTTTCAACTTAGTTCTAACAGTCATATTTTAAAAATTCTTTTTCTGTTCGGAAGATCATCGGGGAACTATGTGTAATACGCTGTTCCATCTATCAGTACGCTTTTCATCCGTGTGTCCGAATGTCATTGACGCTCGGTTTCAAAATTCTCCGAGTGACAATTCCGATTTTTTTCGTATTTTAGGAACGAGCTTTTAATAAAAATACGCATAAATTTAACAAATGATACAATTTTATAAATGTTACTAGGGGGCTACGTCGCCTGCTCGCTATCCTCGCCAACCCCCGGGAATTGCTGCGCAATTCCCATTGGCCGCTTCGCTACCGGCTCGCTGCGCTCGCTCGCTGGTGAACATAAATAATATTATGTGATATCAATTTAAAAAAAAATGTGGAGCATTACGTACACATGCATTTGAAGTAAAAAAGTTACTATACATATCTTTTAATAATGTTATATTCATTATTTTAATGCAAAGATGTTGCAATTTCTGAAAAACGGAGAGAGGGGGTGGATAACCCTTTGAATGTTGCACATTCAACATTTGTAAAAAAAAACGTAATTGAGATATCATCTATTTACGCAGTGTAAAAACACATTCGAATCGGACTGACATAATGGTTGCCAGAGCCTTAAAATGTAGTTCTTCCTGTTGGTCCGCGGGAGCTTTTTCACTGCCCTTCATCCACCCGAATAGGGCTCCATAAAACTCACAAACTGCATTGAGTTCCTTACAATCACATTCTGGAACAGAAGAAACTCTAACGTTAATGCGTTTTGATGATAGTGACGGACGGATAACCTACATAAGTTCCTACAGTTAAACCTACTTACGGTTAAACCTGAGTACGGTTCCTACGGTTAAACTTGAGTACGGTTCCTACGGTTTAACCAACGTACAGTGGTGGACATAATTATAAGACACCTATCAAATTTTGACAAATAATGAACAAAAAGATCCAGACCTTAAAAATGTCTTATCAAATACGTCAAAAACATAAATTTATTCTGTTATCATATATAATTATTATATAATAATTACAGGGTGTTTCAAAATTGACCGGAATAGGAATTGATGCAATTCCGAAATATTGAGCCGGCCCCTCCGAAAAATAGTAAAAAGCCAATTGATCACGCGTTTTGGTCGTGGTTGCATACTTGAACTAGGGCAGCACGAGAATGTGTTGACGAAGGGATGCATTTGTTTTGAGTTTGGTTTGGTTGAATCGACATATTGCCTAGTAATTTTACAATTTGCAGATTCTGTTACATCACAGTTTCTAAAACTACTAAAAATGATTAGTAACTACGAAAATGGAATTCTTGTGTTTGGATTTCAATTTAAATAATTTGGTGTGTTTCAAATTCGAGCTGGATGTTTGAAAATTGGAAGGAGCTAAACGTTTTGCGATAGAAATGTACAGTTTGTCGAAATGTGCATGTGTTGGGACCAAATAGTTCTATAGTAGGGTAGAAACTGAACCGACCAACCGCACCATCTACCAACACGGAGACAATTTAGGGTGTCATGTGGGGATCGATGGCCGAGTAGTTTGGATCACAGGCCATAACGCTAGCAGTCCGCGCGCTGTAATGGGTGCGGGTTCAATTCCCGCCTTTGCCCTGGGTGTACTTCCTTTCTCTGTCAGTAAAAAATCCTTCTGTGGCTGTCTTACTTGACGAAATCTTATAAGCGGGTCTCTGATCATGCACACACACCGGAATATACAGGGTGGTTATAAAATAACGCTCGCTATTCGGAGTGGTCTGTAGCTTGAATGAATAGTCCAAATCCTTCCAAAAATGAAATGCTTGAAAAATAGTCCAAATGCTTCAAAATTTGAGACACTTACTAATCAAGAAGGGGGGGAAAATAATGGAATCATAAAAAAGATAGAATCTTAAAAATAATCATAAAAAAGAATAATCATAAAAAACAAACTCGTCTCTTGACCAGGGTTCTAAGTTACGAGGCGTCGTCAATTATGGCCAATTACGGCCAACACAGCTAATTACGCCTCGTAATTTAGAACCCTGGTCAAGAGACGAACTTCTTTTTTTTTTCAAAAAGAATGGAATCATAAAAAAGAATCTCGTCTCTTGACCAAGGTTCTAAATTACGAGGCATAGCCAATTATCGATAATTACGGCCAACACATCCAATTACGCCTCGTAATTTAGAACCCTGTTCAAGAGACGAGTTTGATATTTATGATTCCATTCTTTCCCCCTTTCTTGATTAGTAAATGTCTCAAAGTCTTCTGCATTTGGATTATTCATAGACCACTCCGAATAGCGAGCGTTATTTTATAACCACCCTGTATATGTGCATACCTACCCAGCATAAATAAGCAAAATACAATAATTGTTATGTATAGACTGATGGTCAACATCAAGTTTTTTTAACAATAATGCAACAACCTATCAAAATGAACAGCCTCCTAAAAAAAATTTTGAAAACTAGTTGAACCTGTCATTTTTATCGGGTGTAAATTCAACCAAACCAAACTAAAAGTTCTGCATTCTTGTGTAGCACAAGTGCAAGATTTCATGCACGACCGAAAGGGCGGCCAATTAGTTAGCCGTTTTTCATTGGCGGGGGCCGGGTAAATATTTAGGAATTGCGTCCTATACAATTCCGGTCAATTTTGGAACACCCTGTATATTTTCTTACAATTTAATGAAAAAACTTAAAAACATAATGGACAAAACTGTAAACCCCCGAATTTTTTTGCCAAATACAAATGTAAACATAGTTTGCCGACACTAATGTTTTAAGGGGGAATGGGCGCGCAGGACCGGGGGTCTCCAAACTCAAGTGCCTCAATGTTAATCCAATGGGGAAAAAATATTTTCTTTTCCACATTTCTCCGTCTGTATTGAATATTTTTACAAGCGGATTTTTTATGTGATAAATGTAGCTGACTTACAGGTCTCTATCTTCCCACTTTTTGAAATTAGTACGAATATTTTTTTTGATATTCAAAAAATTATTTTACACAAAATATTCGTGGGCGCAATTACCAATGAAATTCCACTATGAAAAGTATGTCATGAATAAAGCTACTTGAACTTTCACTTATTACACGATAAAAAAATTCAAAATTTTAAAATTAAAGTTTTAAAAAGTTTTTGGCAATGTGACTGAATATGAGAGTATCTTTTTTAAATTTTAGTTTGTGTATCGTCGCACTAGACCTACACGAGTTCTGTTGGAGAAGCGCTTCGTATTTTATAGCCACAGTCAAGTGACGAGCCGACATCTGAGTAGGCACCCAACGCAACCGTTAAGGACGACATCGTACGCAGCGTTAAGGCTTTGAAGGCTATTTAACGCGCACTACCTGCATACACTCTTAAAACAAACACTCCCAATTTACCTCAGTCTGAGTGGATTTCACTCCTCCCGACTGGAAAATGCACTTCTCCTTTTGGAGTGGATCCTTTGTGTGTTAAACCTCCGACAGGATCACTCCAAACGAGTGATTTTAACTCAGTCTGAGAAAATATGCATGCCTTTAGGGTGTCGAAAATGCACTTCTCCAACTGGAGTCGATTTCGCTCTTTTGTTTTAAGAGTGTACGGGGTATTATTCGTCGGACATTCTTGGCTGGACAGGACAGGCCGTTTATAGGGCGGCAGTTATTTCAGCGATCCCAGACCTTAACCTGAGACCTTCAGCATGCTAGGCGAATGCCTAAGATATTAGAGATTCATATAGATTCTTTGAGAGAAGCATAAAAAGCTTGGTTTATTCATGTCCCATTGGATCCCACGGTTTCTGTCCCATTAGAACCCACTGTGCGGTTTTTATAGATGACCCAACACAAAAGCACGTGTATTTCACCACAAAATTTGACATGTACTATCTTAATCTTAGATATGTCATCTACCTAAAGCTAAAGTTTAAACAGAACTTTTTTATTTAATACTTAAAAAGTGAAAAAGAAGGAACACTTTTAACTAACTTTGAATTCTCCAAAACAACAATTATTCTCTAATTTTCAACAAATGCTTTTATTGGCTGATCTTTGGTTGATAGAATGTGAAGTCTAATTGTTACAATGCTGTAGTGTAGAAAAATTTGTAAAATTGTATATTTTCCCCGCTTTAGGCCTCTTGTCCCATTAGCCCTGCGTCCCAATAGCCCCCACTCTCCCCCAGTTTAATGTACGAATCTTTCATATTTGTTTGGAAAAGATATTTCAAATTACAACATTTGGGTTGGCACATGAATGTTCATCATTTAATGTAATTATATTGAATTTATTATTTTATGTAATTATATTAAATTCATTACTTTATGTAATTCAATTGAATTCATTATTTTATGTAATTGAATTCCCTTTTTTAAAATAATATTGAATTCATGTTTTAAAATGTAATAATATTGAACTCATTATTTTATGTAATAAAATTAAATGAATGGATAAAGGCACCATACAAAATTATGCAATCCTTTATTTGAAGTTTATTTATCTTTACTGGTGAATCTCTATCATGGATGTACATTAATGGATGTACACTGCTCAAAACAATTAGGGGAATGCATGGTTAATACCATTTCGCCCCAAATGATTCCCTTTGGTATCATGAGCTTCCAATTTTTTTGCTCACTAAGTTAAACTCGTACTTGTTTATCGTTAGATGGAAGAATCATGTATTTTGAAGAATTAATTAATGTTTGTTTTAATTCAATGAAAATATGAAAAACATGGTAAAAAAAATTCACTCCCAAAATTTTTTATGAAATAAAATGACCCTAAATTTTTCACGCTTGCATTCTTAGATGCCTAAAATTTGATTTTACCTTTTTTTTACAATTAAAATTTTGAAAAAATTAATGTTATAATTTATTCAAAAATTAGTATTCCAATTTTTTGTCCCTTAAATTTTAGTTAAAAAATTAAGATATGTTTCCCTGTTTTTAACCATTTCAATCCAAATGCATAAGGAATTTATTTAACAAATTTTAGATTTTTATAATAAAAAAATAAGAAGTTGGAACTAGACGGGTAAACAAAAGTACGCAAAGTGCTCCCCTAATTGTTTTGAGCAGTGTACTACTGTATGTTAAAAAAACGCGGCCGTTGCCAACGGCTCGAGGACAACTATTTGGCTTCTTTTCTAATTTGGCGCTTTTACTTGGCTCCAATTCTTCTAGCGATTTCATCGATCTATAAATGTTACTGGAGTGACTATGATAAAACAAAAATTAGAATTACTAGAGAAATTAAAAATATTCCAATTAGTTAAAATAATAACTTTCGAGCAGTCTATAAGAGATTTAAACACAAGAAAATTGGAATGTTGTGCATCATATTTTGTTCCATGAAAGTAAATAATTTTTTTTTAACTTGACTTTGGCGGTCAAGTTTGTAAAAACAAGCCAAATGACGACAGTTTTCTTTACTGCGCATGCTCATAGTTGTCCTCGAGCTGTTGGCAACGGCCGCATTTTTTCGATCCATTGTCATTTGAGTGAGACACGGTTGATCTCTAAAGGTTGATGCTTTGAATTTAAAAAAATAGGCAAAAAAAGTTTTAGAATGATATTGAAGATATACTATACATCTCTATATCAATATGTTTATCTTTCATTCTATCAATCAATTTTTAGCATTTTAGGGGCCTAATTTATCAAAGAACTTAATTTATGAAGTTTAAAAGTATTACAAATTTGCATAAAAACCAAAATTTTTCAAATTGGCAATTTCTTTTGCCCCACAACAGGTTTTAACATTTATTAACAAACTATAACTGCATAAGATATTCCTAGGATAATTCTCCAGCTACTTTGTTTTTTCTTCTATTCCACAGAGTGTAAGAGGCGTTGATGATCATGCCACCAAAAGTCACTATGCTTGCCAAAAAGAATGTCCGATGCTCGCCAAAGTGATCGAAGCCTAAACCAGCAAGAACGCATCCAAGTCCTGCCCCTATAATAAATAATGTGATAAACGTTAAACTTGGACGCCCATTTCACGCCAAATCTAGTAACCCCGAAAAATTGGTACTAAACTCTGGCGAAATAAGCAACTGAATTGAAAATTTCGAATTGTTAATCTATTTTAATCCAAACTGCATATAATTTATTCTGAAGTTTCCTTACACTAATCTTTTATAATTACATGCTTAATGATTTTAAATAATTATTAACTTTAATTTAAAATCAGACCTTTGGCATTTTAATGCTCCACTTTTTTTTAATAAAGGCCCTCGCCAGATAAGACGGTGAAAAATGCCCCCATTCCAATCGGGCTAATTTTTTTCTTGAAAATACCTCATAGTTCTCAGCCAAGTTTCAGCTCAAAAATATGACGCATTTTTGAGTTAAAAATTAAAGTTTTTTTCTTTTTAAATTGATTATTCCCTGAATATATTTGATAAATCCAAAAAACTACTCATGAGTTTTTAGATATCATTGAGTAGTGTTCTTAGAAAAATCCGCTTATAAATCTGATCAAGTGATCATTGTTAAAAATGTGATTTTATTTTCCAAAACATTTTTTTAATACCAAAATCGCTTGGTACACCTTAAGTTTCTGTCTCTACATGTTCCTCTAACATCAATATACAATATATAATTTTTTCATATTTTTGAAAATATTGTATGATACTTTAAAAAAAAAAAATTATTCTTAAAACCTGACTTTTCGCACTACTTACTCGGCAGATGGCACTCCTACAGAGGCGGGGAAATTCAATCTGGGAGAATTTCTTTCGGACTAAAGGATTGTAGCATAGATTTAGAAAGTAGCAGATCTGCCCCTAGGGGGAAAGGTGAAGCCATTTGTTAACCAGTATACCGTAAGGCAGTTCGCAGGCTCTAGCACATGGCAGGGGGCTGGGCAGCCCAGTCGGTTAGGCACTCGTCTAGCATGCGAAAGGTCCCAGGTTCGGGTCTGGGCATCGCCAAAATAGCTGTTGACCTATAAACGGCCCGTGCAGCCAAAAATGTCCGACGAATAATACCCCGTGTAAGGGAGTGCACGTTAAATATCCTTCAAAGTCCTAACGCTGCGTACGATGTCGCTCTTAACGGTTGCGTCGGGTGCATATTCAGGTGCCGGCTCGTCACTTGACTGTGGTTCTAAAATACGACGCCCGTCGCCAATAGCACTCGTGTTGCTCTAGTGCGACGATAATTCAAACCTAACCTAACCTAACCTAGCACATGCCATACACCACCAGATGGCACCATGAGATAATTCGACTAATAAAATATATATATTCAACATTAACTTATTAAAACTTTTTACAAGTTTCGCTAGCATAATTTTATAGCTGCATGCGTATTGATAATTTCTGTAAGGCATGAGGTATATATTCATAAAAGAAGTAAGTTAAAAATGCAGTTTTTGTTGCATGTAACTCTTCGGTAAAACCATTTTTGTGAACCAGTATCCTGTGATGCATTGCGAAAACGGCGAAATGTGGATTTATCACGCAATCGCGCAGTTTGCATTGCGTTGTACGGGATTGCGCAATCGATGGGCATGCTATTTCTAAATCTATGTATTTTAGAGCAAAAAATCAGGCTTTTAGAATTATTTTTTTAGCTATCATCCAATATTTTAAAAAATCTGAAAAATATGTATATTTTAGATTGATAATAGAGGAGCATGTAAAGACAAAAACCTAAGGTGTACCAAGCGATTTTTGCATGATTTTTTTTTTTTTTTTTTTTTTTTTTGAAAAATAAAATCGCATTTTTAACAATGATCGCTCGATCAGATTTAGGAGCGGATTTTTCTAAGAATACTACTCAATGATATCTAAAAATCATGAGTAGTTTTTTGGATTTATCAAATATGTTCAGGAAATAATCAATTTAAAAAGAAAAAAACTTTAATTTTTTACTCAAAAATGCGTCATATTTTAGAACTGAAACTTGGCTGAAAAATTGTCCATACTATGAGGTATTTTCAGAAAAAAAATTAGCCCGATTGGAATGGGGGCATTTTTCACCGTCTTATCTGGCGAGGGCCTTTGGTCTGCAATGTCATTAATTTTTCCGTTGTTATCAGTAGGCCATTTTGAAATTACGTTATATTTTTGGTCATTTCGAGATGGCAACCATCTCGGAATGCAGGGGTTTGATATTATTTCGAATTGGCGAAATTTTCAAGCCGCCAAATCCGACCGCGATTCTTTACACTCTTAAAAAAAAAAGAGTGAAAATCCACTCCAGTTGGAGAAGTGCATTTTCGACACCCTAAAGGCATGCATATTTACTCAGACTGAGTTAAAATCACTCGTTTGGAGTGATCCTGTCGGAGGTTTAACACACAAAGGATTCACTCCAAAAGGAGAAGTGCATTTTCCAGTCTGGAGGAGTGAAATCCACTCAGACTGAGTTAAATTAGGAGTGTTTGTTTTAAGAGTGTAGTTTAACAGTAATAATTACATATCCTAAATTAGATATTGGCATTTAAAAGGAAGTTTTTTTTTATTAAGGAGGAAGGTCCGAGGGGCTCTCTCTCTAAGGTGTCTCTGTGTTAATCCAATGGAAAACACATAATTTTGTATTCCACATTTCTCCGGCTGTATTGACTATTTTTACAGTTTTATATGTTGAAAGAAGCGGACTTACTAGGCACTATAATACAATTTTTTAAAAATTGGTCCGAATATTTTGCTGTGAAAATATTTATTAAAAATTAAAAGTATATATATTTGAACCAATACTAAAAAGTTGAACCACTCATTTCTGCGGATGCATGAAAGATTTTAAAACTTTTTGCAGAATTTTATACCAAGCAATTTTGCGCATTTTTTTATGAGTGAAAATCTCATTCAAAACACTCTAGTTATTTTAGGGAGTCATTTTTATTACTTGTACAAATTTTCTCATTCGAGGGGGTGGAAAATGAAGGTGGGGGGGGGGGCAAAAATTAAGCAATTTGAAAGGGTAAGATAGTCCCTCCTTAGGGGAACGGTTTAAGTTCCACTAGCTTAATTAGTTGACCCCTCCCCCCCCCCCTCCTTCTCTCTTTACTATATATTACTACGTTATAACTTTATTTACAGACACAAATTGTGCTCTTAAATTTGATTGAAATATACATACCTTCTATTAAATGACTAGAGAATACTGTTTAAATTAGTTAAACAACAAAGATTTTACAAGTAATGTTAACCGCAAGAACCAATTGCTACTTTCCCTTATATCTTATTCATATTCTCGTAATGAGTTCCCTATTTATTCTTGTACAAAAATGAATTTAAAAACGTGTTATTAGTCGACAAAAGATTTTTCATATTTCGTACTAGTTTATACAGGGTGAGGCAAACAAAAGTAACCCCGGTCTAGAGATAGGAATACGTTGAAATGGTTGGCGAGAAAAACTCTTAAAGCCGCCTTAAACCTGTTTTTGCATTATTCGCATCGGATTAGCTTCACATTGGAACTACTACATAGACTAGTGGCGAGTTCAGATCTTAGTTCGTATTGTATGAAGACATCCCATAATGCAAGTTTTGTGTCTTTTCAATCATATTAGAATATTTTGTATTACCAAAACAATAAGCCCGATTCTCTAGGATAAATAACGATTGAAACAATCAAATAATCACTAGTGGGAACTTTTCTTGATCAGAGAGCTCTACAAACCTTGTTTATATTAAATTTCAACTAGCTTTTAACCGTAGCGTCATTGCCAGCAAATAAGACGCCAAGCGTTTGCTTGGGCTTAATATTGAAGCGATCAATAGCTTCAGTTAGCAAACCCGTTTTTGTATTGGTTTTAGACTTGGCAATATTTCTGTCGTATTCTTTATATTGCTCGTCCATGCGACTATCAAGTAATACGCCATATTAAATACAACATAGTCTTATTAGCAGTCTAATTCTCGAATACAGGGGTTTGATATCATTTCGAATTGTCCTTATGATCAGAGACAAATGTTGTCATATACGAGTAAAAGAAGTGTCTAAGTAAATAAAAAAAAAGTTATACTCAATAATGATTACAAAATGTGCATTGTAGGAGTTTTTTTTTATTAAATTATAAAAGTTATTTTAATACCTTTTTTGTGTTAAAAAAGAGGTCTTTAACAAAGATAAATAAACAAGAGGGTACCTTACCTAATCCTTCATGAGTGCTGAAGAGAATGGACTGAGTGGTTGCTTCTGTTCCAGGTTTGCTGCTCAACTTTGCAAAAGAAGCTACAGCAGGGTAGAATATTCCATACGTGAATCCATGAACGATTTCCATGGGAAGAACAAGCCAAGGATTTTCCAGGTAACTGTAGAATAGGAATCTCGCACTATAAGCCACCATTGCCATGCTCATTGCATTGAAATGTCCAACCTTCTGTATAATCCATCCAGAGAAGAACATGAACGGAATCTCGCCAACGAAGCATTGTACAGTCTGTACCAGACCACAAAGGAGTCTACTCGCACCGATGGTGGTCAGGAACCAGATCTGATAGCTCCACATGATTCCAACACCGAATCCGTTCATGAAGACCCCAAACTGGAACACCAAGAAATCCTTGGAACTCATCACTGTCCCGACGTCTTTCAGAATGTTCTGCGACATTTGAGGTTTGACCAAGTCCATTTTCCAAAGGTTCCAAAGCGTCAGAGCTAGCATCAATGCAGTCAGCATGAAACTTACAAAGTAATCCTTGGTGTAATCGTATAACAATCCTCCCACTGGACTCATGACACCCCAGCCTGCTGCCCCGTAAAGTCTTTGCCTGCCGAAATCGGAACCGTATTTTGCCACGCTTTCGCAGCACGCCGTGTCTGAGAGTGTGAACAGGGCATTGATGCTCGTGTGGGCTATGACATGGAAAGTTGCGAATTCCCAGAACTGGTACGATTCAAACTGGTTAAATTCTTCTGTTTCATTGCAGGAGTTAATGTAACAGTTCTCGGAAGAATTACAGCACAGATCGCAGATAGATTCTAAAGATGATGCATCGAATTTTCCATCTTCACCATGAAAATGCATCTCTGTGGAGTTTCTTCGTGCCTCAAGCACGTTTGAACTTAATCCATAGGAAGAATTCATTAAACATTTATACTCAAATTCGTTTCCTTTTGAAAAGCAAAAAGAACTGGATTTGTAATTTGTTCTTGACGGAAAAAGTTCACAGATTTCACTAATATTTTTGGTATCAAGCAAATACGTCACATTATAATTTACTCGAGTTTCGCTGACTTCCAGTTTTGGAATGATTAATAACAATAATATAAATATTGCTGGTATTATTAAAAGAATGTATAACATGATTTTTAATTTATTAAAATAGTCCGTCAAATAACCAATGAAAGTTTTCGTAAAAATGAACATGAATTGTTCTCCTGCCATTACTGCAGAAAAGGCGGTAGCAGTTAAACCAATTTGATCTTTTGCCAATACACCTAAAAATGGAAGACTTAATCCAAAAGCTGTAAAAATAAATAGAACAAAAAAAATCTTAGCAATTTGAATTTTTAGATATTTGAAATAGTTCATTTCAATACAGAAGTATAGAAATTTCAATATAATAAATCAATAGAATAATATAGAAATTTCAATATAAGAAATCAATCTAAAAGGGTCACATGGGGGAATTATGGATCACTCTCTTTCCGGGGTAAATAATGATCACTAAGTTTTAAGGATTAAAAACGGTTTTTAGAAAAAAAAATTATGCCAAGTCATCCTTATACATTCTATTTTCTTATATCAAGTTCAAAAATAATGTAACTCTGCAGCAAAAAATAGAAAAAAAACTTTTTACACTACTATAAAAACATCTTCAAAAAAGATTGTCTTTGAAAAACATGATTTTTTTTTTAAGATCCATACTGGAGAAACATATTTGAACTAACTATTTTGTTGGTGCTATTTTTCAATAGGAAAAGGTCTAAGCTTTTCAATCCGATAAAAAAAATTTCATAATATTTTTTTAATGATTTTGAAGTTATATCGATTGATCCCCTAGTTTACTGGGGTAATTCTTGATCACTGGGGTAATTCTGAATCAGTGATATTTTTTAATTTTTCATGTGTTTTTAGCTAAGTGGTACATGTCATTTTGAAGCATAAAATCAGATTAGGCTGCATTCCAAATTTCATTAAAAAATTCAAGTTAAGTTTATTTAAAATTTAAATAACAAAAAATTTAATCTACATTGAAATAGCATGAAAATTCTATTTTTATTCAATATTTTCACTGTTGCCATTGCTTAAAACTTATGAGAAATTTTATTTAAAATAAAAACTTTCGAAAGAATATTTATTTGTGCGATATAATTCAGTTTGGATTGCTGTAATAGAGTCATTGATTTTTTTTTGTCAAAATAGAGTTCTTTTGATGGTTTATTATACATGTATGAAGAAAGATGCATAGAGAATTCTAACTTGGCATTAAAAAAAATATGCCAAGCTTCGCTTTCATTACTTTTATGTGCTAAAATAATCTTTATGAGCTAAAAAAGATATAATTTGGAATATTAATTTACTTTTAATATGCATTACAATAGATAAAAAGTGGTGATCCATAATTACCCCATGTGTGATCCATAATTGCCCAAACCCGGGGTAATTCCTGATCACTCAATAATTAAAATAAAACAAATAATAATTAAGTTTTAGGTAAAGTGATTATTTAAATACATTTTAAATTATTTAAGCTTACTCTATGCAAAATTAAATCTTTCTATCTTTCATACTTTAGAAAAAAATAGGATGTTGTGTTTTTTTTATCCATAATTCCCTCATATTACCCTAGTTTAGAAATTTCGCTTACAAGAACAAATTTAGAATAGTTTTTTTTTACATTTTAGTTACTTTTATTACGTAAATAGTAGAGCAAATATTTAATAAAATATAACTTGCTTCTTTAAAAAGCAAGCATAATAATATAAAGAACGGTAAATATTTTAAAGTAAATAAACATTATAGGCATGTTTTAGGTCATGAGTTCTAATATAAATTCTGAATGAAAATTAATTATTTATCGAGGCTCGATTTGGTGAATCAATATCACTTGTATTTTAAACACCGGTCAAAATGCTATGCAGAAATGAAAACTGGAAGGAAATACGTCACCGCAAACAAGCCAATTGATTTGGTCTAATTATTGAAATAGAAACGCAAAAAATTGTATATAAGATTTTGGTCTATAAAGAAATGTGGGAATTCATGGTCATTTGTTCTGCAAAAACTTACGGAATATTTACAACGAAGATATAGTTTTTGATCTATAATTAATTGGTGCCACGTAAAAATGGCTCTCAGTTCAAGGGAATGTGCCGAGTCTGCAAAAGCTTGACTGCCCATGTTGCAGCCCCATTAGAGAAAAAAAAGAGATCTATAATTAATAATGTTCAATTCTGGTGAAATTGAAATTTTACGAAAGTTAAGCAATATTACCTCCTATAAACAGAAAGAAGTGAACTTTGAAGGGGACCATTACTTTGTCAATATGCCACCACTTTGCTTGTATTTTTGTAGTGTTAACGCTCTGCCCTTCGCTAGAAATGACAAAGATTTCTAAACTGTTTTCTTTCTTTTCGGCATCCATTTTGTATCTGAAAGACACTTAAAATGTAAGAAAAAATTTTCAAATTAGAAATAAAAATGTAATGGAATACAACACACCGTACATGGAAAAGTGACTGATATGGAATTGAAATAATTTTTTAAAAAATTAATTATTTTTACAACTCTTTAGTAGGTTATACATGATTCCTGGCCATTGTTTTTCAAGAACTTCATTACGCTTCATCTTTAACCACCTACAATTTTTCAGCAAAAGCTTTTATTCGGAAATAATAATTCGGAAATTCGGAATAACTATAAAAAATAAAATCCATAATGTTTATCAAAAATTCAATCTGGACTACACAAAGAGTTATACCAGGATTTTTGATGACAAGAACTAGGACAAGAAAGGTTCTAAGTAAGTTAATTGGTCAATAAAAATGTGTAAATGTACCTACTAATTAAAAATACCAATTAACTTATTTTTGTCTTGATTGTTGAAACAAAAGTCTTTAATTACAATCGAGGTATCATTTATGCTTTATATACACTCTTAAAACAAACGAGCGAATTTAACTCAGTCTGAGTTAGTTTTCACACCACCAGTCTTGAAAATGCACTTCCCCGAAAGGAGTTGATCCTTTGTGTGCTAAACCTCCGCACAGGATCACTCCAAACGAGTGATTTTAACTCAGTCTGAGTTAATATTCCCTCCTTTCCAGTGTCGAAAATGCACTTCTCCTACTGGAGCGGATTTCACACTTTTGTTTTAAGAGTGTAGTCCGCACCGTAACATGTGTTAATCTTTTTGATTTTGCATAAGTTTTTAAGCATTGCAAACAGTGCATTTTTTGTGTGTTTAACTCTCGTACTTCACTGCTGCAAGGGTACAATCTTCTACTGAGCAAAAGCGAAAGTTTTACACTCTTTTTCAATGTTTTGCAAGAAAAGCACAATATTTATTTTATTTAATTTTTTTTTGTTTCAAATTCTCGGAAATTTGTCCTGTAGGTATTAATAAGATTTGCCGTAGTAATCCAGGACACCACTAGCCTTTGGAGCTGCTGGGCTCGGGTTCGAATCCCGGTAAAAGGCATGGATGTCTGTGCTTGTCAATAAATGTTTTTATTTGTCTATGTGTTTGCGTGTCTCTTGTGACTGTCTCTTCTGGCGAGCTGGGTAATGGTCTATAAAGCCTACACTCTCCCTTCTAGAGGGCGCAATCACTGTCATTTGTCATTGTCAATCCAGGACGCCAGGGACAAAGAGTTTAAATGATGAAGGATTTAAAAAAAGTTGTTTTAAGTCGGCCATTTTGAAATAAGGTAGTATTTTAATGTAATGTGTTAAATGTAATTATGTGGGAATGCGTATTTAAATGTAATTTTTGTGGGTTTTTTTTGTTTGGTTTGGTTTGAATTATCGTCGCACTAGAGCTACACGAGGGCTATTGGCGACGGGCGTCGTATTTTAGAACCACAGTCAGATGACGAGCCACACCTGAATAGGCACCCAACGCAACCGTTAAGGGCGACATCGTACGCAGCGTTAGGACTTTTGAAGGATATTTAACGTGCACTCCCTTACACGGGGTGTTATTCGTCGGACATTTTTGGCTGCACGGGCCGTTTATAGGGTTTTTTTTTTGTAATTAACTAATGTCTTATTTATTTTAATTGATTATTTTGGTCACACATACGGGGTTCTTATTTACCCCCTTGTGACTAATTTTTCTTTTTTTGTAATGTTTTTTCTAAATTAATAAAGTGTTTGTTTGTTTGTTTTTGGTCATTTCGTGTTAGCTACCATCGAGGTTTGTTATCATTTCGAATGGGCGACATTTTTGAAAAGCCGCCAAATCCGGGCACGATTTTTTAGTTTAACCCAATTTTCTTGATGAAACTGGCAGTCTTTCAAATATAAAATCACAAAATAGCGACATAATGTTTTTTTTTTCACTCAGGTGAGATAGTCTTCTCTTCAAAAAGAACAAAGAAGTCTGTCCTGTCAACGTTAATTCCCTCCACACCATTATAAATGTTCCACCTTGATGGTAGAGTTTTTGAGGGGAAAATCTTTTTTTTTTTTTTTTGTTCTTAAAAGGTTATTTTAAATATTGGGTAAAAAATAATTAAAATTTTCTTGCCCAAAAATACAGTTCTAATAATTTTCTTTAAAAAAAATCGTCGTACAAATGTATTCATTTAAAAGAACAAAAATAAAGGGAACACCTTTTTAAAACTCCAAAAATTGTATGGAAGCGTGTCTAAGTGACAGTTGCAAAAACAATTTTAATTTGATACAATTGTGTGGTGATCATGGAAGTAGTGGCGCTGAAGTTTTATTAGGTATTCCAACAATGCCCATTTGAAATAATAGTAACATTTTCAAAAGAATAAAATTGTATTTGCAACAATGACTTTTGTATGTACAACAAAGAAAAAATTGACAAGCAACAATAGAAATTGTTAATTCCATCATTCTTTCCCCAAGTCTTCATCTGCAAAGCTGCTAAATTAAATCTTCCACAAAATTGAAAACAAAATCCTTAATTCGACAGTCCGTTTATTAACAGTAATATTGTAAACTTTTATATAAATTATGAAGTAAGTAGCTCCTATTTTTAATATTTTAGCTGATGTCTAAGCTTAACACATTAGATTAGCAAACTCTTAAGACTACTTAGCATCGCAGAAGTATATGAAACATTACTTTCTAAAAAATGAGGGACTTTTTTATGAAGAGAATTATTGAATTGAAATAACAATTAATCTATGTATCACGATTAAGTTTTTCTTATTTGTTCTAAGTCATTTTCTACAAAATATCTTAATTTTTTGTTCACAATTCAAAATGTATCAGTCTAGCTGTTCCTTTTTATAAAACATTTTTTACTGAACTATAACTTAAAATGAATTTAAACATTAAAATTTTACTTTATGTATTTGAGATTATTGATAATTAAAAATGCATTCTGAAATAAATGTCCATCGGCCACATATGACATCATGTCCACTCGTACATAACCGACTTTTGGCGTCAGTGTTAAAGTAATATATACTTGACTAAACTATCAAGTTATAATAGAACTGAATTAAATGAATATAATAATTGTGGGCTTTTATGGCTTAGCAACGTAATTGAAATAGCCAAATCCCCTATAGCTGTTCTCAAAAAAATATTTTCGCAACTTTTTTTTTTAAATTTCAACAATGTTGTACTTTTAATTGTTTTGTTTTCAAATATTTGAAAGGTACAATAGTGGTTAAATTTTAATTTATCATTTCAGGAACAAAGTTAGAATGGTGTTGTTTCCTGAAATCAGATGTTGGGAGGGAGGGAAGGGCTGACGGTTTGAATGAAATAGAATGATACCGTTAGCCCGGGTCAGAAAGCAAAGGAGGGTCGGTGGCCAGGAAGGAAACATGAGAAAGTGCCACCGGCCCGGGGAACAGTAAAAGACTAACAGAACGAAAAGGAGGGTCGGTGGCCAGGAAAGAAACATGAGAAAGTGCCACCGGCCCGGGGAACAGTAAAGACTACAAAAAGTAAAGGAGGGTCGGTGGCCAGGAAGGAAACATGAGTAAGTGCCACCGGCCCGGGGAACAGTAAAAGACTACAAAAAGTAAAGGAGGGTCGGTGGCCAGGAAAGAAACACGAGAAAGTGCCACCGGCCCGGGGAACAGTAAAGACTACAAAAAGTAAAGGAGGGTCGGTGGCCAGGAAGGAAACATGAGAAAGTGCCACCGGCCCGGGGAACAGTAAAAGACTAACAGAACGAAAAGGAGGGTCGGTGGCCAGGAAAGAAACATGAGAAAGTGCCACCGGCCCGGGGAACAGTAAAGACTACAAAAAGTAAAGGAGGGTCGGTGGCCAGGAAGGAAACATGAGAAAGTGCCACCGGCCCGGGGAACAGTAAAGACTGCCAAAAGTAAAGGAGGGTCGGTGGCAAGGAATGAAACACGAGAAAGTGCCACCGGCCCGGGGAACAGTAAAGACTACAAAAAGTAAAGGAGGGTCGGTGGCCAGGAAGGAAACATGAGAAAGTGCCACCGGCCCGGGGAGCAGTAAAGACTTCAGAAAGTAAAGGAGGGTCGGTGGCAAGGAATGAAACATGAGAAAGTGCCACCGGCCCGGGGAACAGTAAAAGACTAACAGAACGAAAAGGAGGGTCGGTGGCCAGGAAAGAAACACGAGAAAGTGCCACCGGCCCGGGGAGCAGTAAAGACTACAGAAAGTAAAGGAGGGTCGGTGGCTAGGAATGAAACATGAAAAAGTGCCACCGGCCCGGAGAGCAGTAGAGACTACAGAAAGTAAAGGAGGGTCGGTGGCCAGGAATGAAACATGAGAAAGTGCCACCGGCCCGGGGAGCAGTAAAGACTTCAGAAAGTAAAGGAGGGTCGGTGGCAAGGAATGAAACATGAGAAAGTGCCACCGGCCCGGGGAGCAGTAGAGACTACAGAAAGTAAAGGAGGGTCGGTGGCCAGGAAGGAAACATGAGAAAGTGCCACCGGCCCGGGGAGCAGTAAAGACTTCAGAAAGTAAAGGAGGGTCGGTGGCAAGGAATGAAACATGAGAAAGTGCCACCGGCCCGGAGAGCAGTAGAGACTACAGAAAGTAAAGGAGGGTCGGAGGCCAGGAAGGAAACATGAGAAAGTGCCACCGGCCCGGGGAGCAGTAAAGACTTCAGAAAGTAAAGGAGGGTCGGTGGCAAGGAATGAAACATGAGAAAGTGCCACCGGCCCGGGGAACAGTAAAAGACTAACAGAACGAAAAGGAGGGTCGGTGGCCAGGAAAGAAACACGAGAAAGTGCCACCGGCCCGGGGAGCAGTAAAGACTACAGAAAGTAAAGGAGGGTCGGTGGCTAGGAATGAAACATGAAAAAGTGCCACCGGCCCGGAGAGCAGTAGAGACTACAGAAAGTAAAGGAGGGTCGGTGGCCAGGAATGAAACATGAGAAAGTGCCACCGGCCCGGGGAACAGTAAAAGACTAACAGAACGAAAAGGAGGGTCGGTGGCCAGGAAAGAAACATGAGAAAGTGCCACCGGCCCGGGGAACAGTAAAGACTACAAAAAGTAAAGGAGGGTCGGTGGCCAGGAAGGAAACATGAGAAAGTGCCACCGGCCCGGGGAACAGTAAAGACTGCAAAAAGTAAAGGAGGGTCGGTGGCCAGGAAAGAAACACGAGAAAGTGCCACCGGCCCGGGGAACAGTAAAGACTACAAAAAGTAAAGGAGGGTCGGTGGCCAGGAAGGAAACATGAGAGAGTGCCACCGGCCCGGGGAGCAGTAAAGACTACAGAAAGTAAAGGAGGGTCGGTGGCTAGGAATGAAACATGAAAAAGTGCCACCGGCCCGGAGAGCAGTAGAGACTACAGAAAGTAAAGGAGGGTCGGTGGCCAGGAATGAAACATGAGAAAGTGCCACCGGCCCGGGAAATGTAAAGATTCTATTAAGACTTCGCGACATTCCAAATTTTGACTTACCAACTATGACTTCACGAATCTTGACATCGATGTAGGACATCCTGAACTTATACCATCAATTGTGACGTTTTCTAATTCTACTACCGATTGTGACGTTTTCCCCTTTTACTAAAGATTATGACGTTTCTATCCTTCACTACCGATTATGACGTTTCATCCTTTACTACCGATTGTGACGTGTTACCACTATGACCACGATACGTGACGACATCATCTTTTACGATCTGATGGATGATTTAGGTTTGCCATTTAACATCATCTAGGCAGACAGTGCATTAGGGCTACTGGCGACAGCACTATAAAAAAAACGCACAGGTCTATTTCTACCCCTTGGGTCTGTGTGGAAATGAAATAGAGATTTCTTGAAAATGTAAAAAATAGATTTAATGTGTGAAAACTTGTTTTAACAAGAAAAATTGACGTTGGAGGTAGAACTAAAAATTTTGTATGATAATTTATCGCTTAATAAACCTTTTTACAAACACTCTCGACTAGCTTTTTGTAGGACAAGCAAATTGACAATAAATCAATACTTATTTTTTCACCTGTTTCATACTTTAATCAGAATTTTGTAACTAAAAATATTTTAAAAACACATTTCTATCGTATAAGGTCACAAGTGACTCATAATTAATGTATATTTTAAAAATTAATAAAATTGTGATTTTTTTGCGTGTGTTTTGGAAAAAATAGTCGGATGACGGTTTTAAACAATTAGTATCCGCACCCTCAAATCTTTAGAATAGGTAAATGTAGCCATTTTAAGGGAACCCGGAGTAGAAAATTCATTAAAAAATCGATTTTGAGATTTTTCTAATAGCCCCGTTTCTTCTTTTTTAAAATGATACATAACACCTTACAATCAGTGCATTAGAAGTAATACTTATTGCAATTTCGCGAAAGGCACTTTATGTTTAACCCTTTTCTTATTGAAACGCCCAAACAACTAAGGATTCGATAATGTTAGTCCTATCAAATATTACGAGGAAGCAAAAATCCTTCATAGCGAAAGAGTTAAAGTAAAAAAAGTTTAATTTTTGAAGCCAATGTTCTCAAAACTAAGTTTTTGAATGTTCGATTTCAGTTTTCTCAGGAACTCTAAGAGATATAGACAAAATTTTAAAAAATGACGTGTTCATATATATGTGCCTAACATATAGATATGTGGTTTAAGCAAAATCTGTTTAACAAAAGAAGTTAAAGAGAAATTTAAAGGGAAAAAGTGTTGTTTTTGCATTTTTTGATACTTGACATAGAATTTTTTTTCCTCAGCAATTAAGTATTATTTTTTCAAAATACCATGTAAAAGTCTTTAAAAGTGTTTAATGTACCACTGTAAAAAATTTCACACCCATATGTCTTATAGATTCTCAGAAAAACCATTCTAAAAAAGGATTAACTTAACATTACAGTCTATTAGAGCTCTGCGTGATTCCGCGGGTAGCCTTAAAATATTTATTAGATTTTTAATGCTTGTTTAAATTTATTAATTCTACTCTCTATTTAAATAAATGCAAAACTCATATTAAGTTTGCAGTGTAGAAATTTTCTTCGAGAAAAAGGGTAAATAGTTCTCATTTTCGAGTGCGAGAATCGAATATTAAAAGTATTTCACATTCAGTAAAACCAATTTATTCGTTATTTCAAGACATTTTTTAAATTAGTTTTTGCTTCAGTTAGAATGAAATATTAATTATTTTTCCTTCGATTTTGACGTAAAAAGGCGCACGAATATCAGGGTGAACGTATTACAAAGGAGCGACCAATCAGAGCACTCGAAATTTCGAGTCAGCAACGTTGTTTACGCCGTTTCTTCCGCCTAGAACATTTCAATGCTGCAAACTTAAGGTGTGTTTTGGTATAGTTATATGTAGTTTTAGGTTGTTTAATTTTAATGTTTATGACTGGAAATAACAAGAAATATGCATCAAGGAAGATTAATCTATATAACTGTGGAGTTTGTACATCATAAAAAGAAGGGCCAGGATTCAGATGGACATCATATAAAAATATGACGACAAGGCTGACGGAAGTGTTTAAATTATCCAGATGGTATGTTAACCATAACGAAGGGGGATCGATTGGCAGAAAATAAAAGTTTATATAATATTTAAGTCACCGTTATTAACCCTTTCAGAACCCAATGATGCCATTTGGAATCATCACTTTCAGTATATTTTTATAAATGTTTATGTCCCGTTATGACATCCAAACACACATCATTCGATTCTTCAAACTTTGTTCTATTCGACAATATTGTACATTAATCTCAATAAAAGTCAGAACAACTATTTGTTTTATTTAGAAAATAGCTAACAAGCGTTCACCTGATTTTTGAAAAGTTCACTTCAGTTAAAGATATTTAAAACACAATTTTAACTATTTCGGTTAAAATAATTACTAATTTTTTTTAATAATCTGGTCAGATACCTTAAAATATATAACTCGAAGTGTTTTTAGGCAATATATATTTTTTTATTCTGTTGTTTTCCACAGTTAAAACATTTTGGCATTTTTTAAAAAACCATATAAAAAGTTTAAATGAATATTTTTTGTTATGGAACTCTTATTTTTGACCTAAAATAGGCTCATTTTGTGAATATCGGATGTTTCGGTAGTGTAGTAAATTTTTGGGACTGAAAGGGTTAAGAGTTCACTCTTGCAGAGCCACCAGGTTTATAAAACTAATGAAATGTACAACTTACCTATTTCAAACAAAACTGTATTGGGAAATACAATACTTTTTCAAAAATATAAATTTAAATGTGCACTGCCATGCGTTTTCTCTTTTTTTGTCCAGGTACAACTCGTTTAGAGTTGTTGAAACTTTTCATTATCTCAGCGTTTGCACCACATCGCTAAATTTTTGAAAAAGAGATCTCTATCTTGGGCTATAAATATTGAAATGTCTGTCCTCGTTCACTTCGCAGGCAAAACAAAGAAAGTATATTATCTAAAAATATACTTGGCTATTATATTTTAAACTCTATACATCCGTTTGTCCTTACGCCTTTTTCAACCGGCCATGCATTTGTCGTTTAAATATGGATATTAATTTTAAGTTCTATAAAAATAATCGATAGATATAGGATATAGAACTATTATAATTCATCATTCAAGTTATCTTGCGTTATAGCGTTAGGGTTATTTTAAGGCTATTGGAGTTCTTTTAAAGTTTCCTGGTGTTTCTTTTTTCTTTTATTTTTTTTAAAATCTCTTTAGGGAAATATGGAAATATATACTTACGTTATATTTTACATCAATAAATTATTTCTTATTCAAGGATTTTTTTAATTGTTATTTTTATTGCTACACATCATTTTACCATTGAAGCAGTTTTGGGTAGGCAATACAGGCAAGGCCACGGCCGACTTAACTTATAAGACCACATAAGTTCTCTCTTTGACGTCATTCTTTGTGTGAGTGTCAGCAGTTCCGAAAAAGAAGGAAACCGTTCGCGATCGACAGACGGTTCTTTACAGATGTCCAGCGAATAGGTTCTGTTCTTCCTTTTTCCGAACAGCTGACACTCTAAACAGGACGAAAAGCTTGACATCAAGAAAAATTGACGCTTGACGTCATTGAAACAGTTTTGGGAAGACAATACAGGTGATTGGAAAAGTATTCTTAAATAATATATATGATTGTGATTGTGGTTAAAGCCACGGCCGACTTAACTTATAAGACCACATAAGTTCTCTCTTTGACGTCATTCTTTGTGTGAGTGGTAGTAGTTCCGAAAAAAAAAGCAAACCGCTCGCGCTCGACCGACGGTACTTTGCAGATGTCCAGCGAACAGGTCCTCTGCTTCTTTTTACGAACAGCTGACACTCTAAACTGGACAGAAAGCTTGACATCAAGAAGAATTGACGCTTGACGTCATTGAAGCAGTTTTGGGAAGACAATACAGGTGAGTGGATAAGTATTTTTAAATGAATATAGGCATCCCATATGGCCCACATGGCCTTGCCCATAATCATGGGCAAGGCCATGCACAGCCGACTTAACTTATAAGAGCACATAAGTTCTCTCTTTGACGTCGTTCTTTGTGTGAGTGTCAGCAGTTCCGAAAAAGAAGGGAAAAGTTCGCGCTCGACCGACGGTACTATGCAAATGTCCAGCGAACAGGTCCTCTGCTTCTTTTTCGGAACAGCTGACACTATGAACGGGACGGAAGACTTGACGTTAAGGAGAGCTTCTCTGGTCTTTTAAAATTGAGAAGCCCGTGGCAAGGTTTGTTTTTTAGATCCTTAAAAGGACTTACCAAAAATGGGAAAGGGATTTTTTTTTAATTAAAAAAATTTAAAACGTGTCGCCATATACATTGAAATATTATCTCAACGTTTGCAACTTAGACAACATGTAGAAATAATTTGACATATAATCGATATTTAGATATTTTCTGTAAATTTAAAAATGTTTGCTTTCCTCATTTTTATTTTAAAATTTTTATTAAAATAAAATTTAATATACCATCTACATTTTATTGTGTTTAAAGTTTTTATTTTAATTGGATGCCAGAGCTTAGATTTTAGCTAAAATGCATTTATTTATGGTATAATAAGATAAGTTATTATACCTTTAACTTTAAGCGGAATACACTCTTCTACAATTTACTCTGTATACATTTTTTACTGTTTTACAAATTAAAATGATTTTTGTTACAAAATTCCAAATCTTAAACTGAAAAAAAATTCTTGGAACTAACAATCAAGAATTTGTTTTTATTTTGTGCGGTACAATATTTTTTAAATGCCCAACATAATCAAATCATAACTTCTTAAAAGCACTAACAACAATATTCATTTCATGTAAATTATGTTTCAATCGCTTAAGTGCATCATCTTTATCAAATAACAGCACATCCTTATCAACCACCGACCCACCTTTAATATCACAATCAGAAACCTCTAAATGGTACCACTGCTTTACATTCACGTTTAAATCATCCCACTTCAGTTCATATAAAAACGGGGCGCATTCATCTTTGAGTTTGTCCCTCAAAATCATACACGAATTTATGAAACTTTCGGACGGTAATTTCCAGGAATCTGATTCAGAATCCCGCATTACCATAATTCTATTTCTACCAACGTCCGTCACCAAAAATCCTTTGTCAATCATTGTCGAAGGCTTGGTCAGCATTCGAATACACTCGTTTTCGAAATTCCATTGTTGTAAATTATCCTCTGGACAAGCCAACAGTGTTCCAAACAAAGCCTGGAATCCTCTTCTTACCAGAATCTTATCCTCTTCGAAATTAAGTTTATCAATGGCATCTTCCATAGGCAACCATTCACTGCTGAAATCTTCTCCCTCGTCTTGAGTTCCTTCATGGAAAACGTTACTCGTCAATTTGGAATGGAACCAGTAAACGACTTTGTGTTCGCCTGGTTTTCCAGTAATGTTTGGCCGAAATTGAATGCCTAAAAGATGTGCAGATGCCACTTCGTTCTCGTAACCTGTTTCTTCGAATACTTCTCTTTGAGCAGCTTTCGGTAGAGTTTCGAATGTTTTTTTCCCGCCCTTTGCCAGAAGGTATTCGCCGGAAGTGTTGTCTCTGATGAGGCATACAGTCTTCTGTTCGTCGTTGATGAGAACTGCTCCAGCTGAGATTCGAAAGTCGTCGATAATCATCATACCGTTCATGTTAATGAGATGTTTTGGGCCTGGAAGTAAAATTAAGAATTTCAAAAGCTATTTAAATCTAAATAATACGCCAAAATATATTGGGTTTCTTAAAGAAAACAACTTCAAACTTTTTATGTAGCAAGTGGAATGGAATAAATAAATATTTTAAACCAAGTCATATTGTAGTTGATTTAGATTTAATTTTTTTTAAAAATAGAAAGTTGGGAAAAACTATATATTAGAACACAAATTTCTAGACACAATAATTATTAATTTATCGAAAACTAACTCATAATAAAATAATAGAGAATCGTATTAATATCCATTTTTCTTCCCTGTTAGATCGATATTGTGTGAGAATTAATCAAATAGAACGAGGTACTAAAATCTTTTTAAGGCAAATTAACATACACTTTTGGGTCTTTTCCATCCTTAACTTTTCAAGTAATAATTGAATTAAATGAGGCTGAGGAAGATAGCTTTTGGTGGAGATTAATATACTTGTACCAAAACTCCCCTAACTGTTCTCCCCCAGACTCCCTTTAAATTCTAGATACACCTAGTGTTTTGCCACATCGATAACAGATGGCAGCACCACAATTATTTCTAAATGATTAACAAATGTGATAAAAATAATAATAACGTGATAATGTGATAATAATGAATGAATGGGATATCAGTAAAAAAACTCACACACAACGATATGAAAATAACAAGACCCCCCACTCCATAAAAAATAATTCGATAAATAAGCATAGCATAAAATATGGTATCGTCAACAATAGCATATTTTCATAGCAGAGTTATGAATAAGTCCACATAGTATTAAACTTCGTCAGATCTAATTTCAAAACTAGATAAGCTAATTAAATTAAATTAGCTTTATTTCTTCGATAATAATTATATGTATTAGTAATGCAATAACAAAAATTCTAAAGTAATAAATTATTTTGCACAAAAATTCATTTAAAGTCATAAAAATAACCTGTACTAATATTTGTAAAAAATCAGTATTATGCTTAAAAGCAAATTTGTTCAATACGACAGGAATAAAAAAATATATCTTAATCTACGGCCGAAATATATGCATTTACAATTAAAGCAATGAAACTTTGTAAAATAAAAAGGCTTTACCCTTACATGTATCTTGAGTTCTTGCTATAAAAGTAGATAACAGTTAAGCCGTAAAAAAGCTGAAGGTCATAGTACAAGTTTCACTATCTGATCTTAAAAAATCTATTTTTTCCAGTTTCGTTCTACAAAATAAATTTTCTGTTTATATATATTAATAAGTGTCTAATCTTATCTGATCTTTAAAAAAAACCCTATTTTTTCCAGTTTCGTTAGACAAAATAATTTTTCTGTTGATATATATTAAGTGGCTAATTTTGATTCATGAAACTGAAAAATGAGATAGTTTGACGACACATTACTTAATGTCATACAGTTTGGAACATGTGTAACCAGTTATATTGAGTTGTTGTAGCAAATATTTTTAAGGCAAAAATAACCTCAGTTCTTATGCTTGTAATTTATAAACAAAACAAAATATATTCGTCAAAAACTGTGAAATGTTCATGTCGTCGAGAAAAATTTAGACATGCTATATAGTACTTATTACCAAGGGAAAGCTTTTGATTATTCTCTTTTCAACATTTGAAAGACAAAAATTTTCAAGTGAGAATCATTTTGTGGTGAAACCATCGGTGATTAAAAATTTAATAAGTTTATAGACGCGTTCGCGTCATAAACTATACAAAAATTATTAAAAAGATACTTGGTTTAAAAATCTGAATGCTTAGCTTTAACAAGAGAAAACAAAAATTAGATACAGAGATAAAATAATAAAAATCCTAATTGATTTTCAATTAATATGCATATTTAAAAGTTAAAATTCGAAACTTTCTTTATTTTCAATCTTTTTAAAATTAATAAGGTGCCATACTTCAAGATAGTCAGCCTCTGATGACATTATTACATTAATAATTTCAATCATTAAATAATTCAATTTTTCCAATAATTTCAATTGTGATCAAATCTGAGACTTTTGAATCAATGAAACAAAAATATTATATGATGAAATTATCTCCTTACATATAATTGTAATTTTGATCTAATTTGTGACTTTTCCATCTTTGAAATAAAAAGAACCTTTGATGACATTATTTCCTTACATGTTTTCTTAATTTTGATCAAATTTGAGGTTTTTGAATCTATGAAATAAAAAGAACCTCGAATTACATTATTTCTTAACATATAATTTCAATTTAGATAAAAATTTGAACTTATATATCCATAAAAGAAAAAGAGCCCTCTGATGACATTACTTCCTTATACATAATTCCACAATTCCTATAATTTTAATTTATAAATGTACAAAACAAAAAGAGCTTCTGATGACATAAACTTACATACAATCGAAATTTTAATAAAATTTGGACTTGTGAACCCATGAAACAAAAAGATATTCAAATGCAGCTCTGGAACTTCGGGATTGAAATTTGAAACCACACAAGGTCTCGCATCTGCTGAGTCTCTATAAAAAATAATGATAAAAAACCAATAACGCTTCCTTAATGCTTCCTTACATCATTAAGAATCAACCCACGTGACTCTAAGAAGGATGTAAACACAGAGCGTGGGAAGCCGTTCTTGTTTACACTTATTAGAGTTAAGAAGAAGATTTATATGCTGCTGGATAAAAAAAAACACTAAAACTGGTTTTCCAAGTGAATTCATTGATCGCTCTTTAGTAAGCCCAAACAAATGCTTTCGGCGAACTTTTTGGCGTGATTTTACATAGAAGTTTGAATAGCTACTACATCGAATTGGCGATTTCTGACTCTCTTATACAATACAAGTTTATAAATATTGCAACATATTTTTTAAAATTGTAAAGGGAATTACGACCTTCTTATGTTAATTCAGATCTCACGTACAACTTCGCCAACAGTCATTTTTAATTAACGCTATTTAACCCTTTCAGTCCCAAAACTTTACTACACTACAGAAACATCTGATATTCACAAAATAAGCTCATTTTAGGTCATGTATAAGATTTCCATAAGAAAAAAAATTCATTTAAATTTTTATATGGTTTTTGAAATAATGCCAAAATTTTTTAACTGTGGAAAACAACAAAATAAAATATATATATATATATATATTGCCTAAAAACCCTTCGAGTTATAAATTTTAAGGTATCTGACCACATTATCAAAAAAAATTAATAATTATTTTAACCGAAATAGTTTAAATTGTGTTTTAAATATGAGGAACTGAAGTGAACTTTTCAAAAATCAGGTGAAACGCTTGTTAGCTATTTTCTGAATAAAAAAAAATGGTAGTCCTGATTTCTATTGAGATTAATGTAAAATATTGTCGAATAGAATAGAGTGTGAAGAATCGAATAATGTGTGTTTGGATGTCATAACGGGGCATAAACATTTAGAAAAAAATATTGAAAGTGATGATGCCAAATGGCATCACTGGGACTGAAAGGAATGAAATTATGCATTTTAGTGAACTAACGTTGAGTAAACGGTTTGTTTGGGCTTACCAGGGTTGCTTGGTAATTTTCAGAGGGCTTCACTTTGTTTCTCGCCAAGCATTTCCATCTTCCTCTAAATTCTATACTTATTACTGCTTGGTTCAGCACTCCGTTCGATCTCAAGTTAAAAAGCTGCGACTATGTGATGAATCAGCTGCTGATTTAGAGGAGCTTCATTGGCCACGAAGTCAGGTGACGCAATTGTTTTGGTCGATTTGCCAGATTCGATTGGCTGGGCCCGTGACACCTGTCTCAACTGTCTGTGAAGTTTGAATGATGTAGTGTGTTTCGACGTTATGGGCAGAAGTTGGTCATTTTGTTTGGTAAGTTTTGTTGATTTTTTTACGTTGGTTTAGTTGACTAAATTGTTATTTTTTTGTATAATTTTTTTCTTTGGTTAATTGGTGGAATATTTGCAACACAAGCTTAAATGAAAACACACTCAATTGTTCAATGTTCGCTGAAAGCTAATACAAATATTTTTTTATTAAATATTTCATATTTTAAATAATTGCATAAGATCATTTTTTAACCATCCCCCCATACTAGGTTCAGCTCCGTATATTGTCATTTATTAATCAAATATAGTAATGTTTGATAACTGTTATAATAACTATTACTTTTTAAGTTTTTCCCGTTATCACGTACATGTGTTATTTTATATAGTTTATGTGTCATATAATTTAAACAATTTCTTAAAAATTCTTTAAAAAAGCAAATATCGGATATCCCTGTAATTTATATCGTTACTAAACAAAATCCCCAAAAACCATGTTAAAAGTAGAACTTCTCCATGCATGCTTTCAGGGCCGGCCCTAGACATTTTGGCACTCCGGGCAAAACCTTAATTTTGCGCCCCTCCCCCCGTTTTTTTAAGGTAAATCTTTTGCGACCATATCAGAAAGTCAAGGAAGCATTGAAAAAAATAAACTGTTTTATTAACAACTCAAATATCAGTTAACAAAATCATCAATTTGGCACTGAAGGAAAAAAAAAAGCAAAAATTAAATGAACTAATATCCCATATTTAAAATAAATTCTAACTAACCAAAGTAATTAAAATGCCCTTTTTCTAACTTCTTTCTGCAAACTCACGAACCAGTGATTTCAAGTCTAATTTGGTGTTCCATAGCAATCATTGCCAATCCATTAAGCCGATTTTGCGACTGCATCGTTCTGCGATTTTTTAAAAATTATTTTTTGTTTTTATAAAAGCTTCTTTCCCCTGAAGCCACAGTGACTGGCAAGGTAAGTAGTAATGCCGACTGCTGAGGTTTGGTGCGAATTTGAGAGTAGCAATAAACTAAAAAACTTTAGCAGGGGTTTCCTTTTTTGCTAATAATTATTATAGAGAAATGACGAAGCAATCCTTATTTCATCGGCTTGTTCCAGACAGGGCGTTAAGATCATTTGAATTTCCATCAATTAAAACTACTTCAAAATTTTTGCAATGAGCCTGTAGCTCATTTCTGGGCATGTCTTTTAGACCAAAAATATTATACAAAAAGCTGAAATAATTACTGTGAGTATTTAATAAATTATATCTGGTTTCCAAAGAATTTATTGTTTGATCTATGCTGTGAAAAAAATCTATTTTATATTTTTGTTTGAGGTCTTGAACGGGTTTATCCGGGCCCTCATACAAAAAAACTTTTGTTTTGCTTCTGACAGGATGACGTGTTGTGGTGGTTTCGAAATTAGTGCATCGGGAGTACAGTCACAAGAATCACGGAATAATACTTGGCCTTTTAAACTTGCTCATTGATGTGATGCTTTATGTTTTCATGCAATAATTCAATTTTTCGTTGACTGTGGTTCTAAAATACGACGCCCGTCGCCAATAGCCCTCTTGTAGCTCTAGTGCGACCATTTCTCAAACCTAACCTAACCTAAAAAATCAATTTTTCGTTTTGTTTTCCAAAGATATGTTATGTAGCTTTGATTTCTTCTTTATTGAGGACTCTGAGAACGTGTTAATTCATTTTTGGATGAAACTCAGTAGTCAATAACTGAATAAACTTCAAAAAGTTTCCGTGCGTGCAGATAAGAAGTCAAGAAACAATATATGAGTGCATTTCACTTTCTAGTTACTATAACTGATTTTAACTTATTTTCGGTAAGTTTTCAAATGTAGCAAGCTGTATTAAATTTGTAATTTATTTTTTTATCATACATTGAGGCATTAGATTTTGAAATTGTTCGATTTAAAAACCGTTTTCAGCTATTTTGGAATTTTTTATTTTAGGATAGCCTGTGAATTTTTTGATCAGTTTATTTTCATTTTCTGTGACTTTGGCGCCCCTAGATCATTGCGCTCCGGGCGGCCGCCCGGACCGCCCTGCCCTGGGGCCGGCCCTGATGCTTTGCATTAAAAACATTTTCTTGAATTAATGGTAATTCTAATTGAAACTTCCGCAATCTGATTTTACAAAAATTGTAAATCATAATATTTATTTAGTAATTCATAACATTAAGTTTGCTATTTAATATAATTTTACAAAAATTGTAATTCATAATATTTTATTAGAAATTCATAAGATTAAGTTTGCTATCTAATCAAATTTTTTTTAAAAAATTGTAATTCATAATATTTAATTAGTAATTCATGTAATTAAGCTTGCAATTATTTAAAAAATAATTCAATAAAAAATATTAACGAAAAGTTGTTGAGTTTTCAATCAATTGAAAAAATGAAGCAGAATAACATCTACTTCACAAGAGAGCATAATTATTATTTAGTTAATTCTAATAAAAGGAGATAATTTGGACGTCCATTGGTAATTTATTGTAAAGAAATCATTTAGAGTATATATAAAGGGACGGAGTCCATAATCGAAGCTCGGCCTGCCAGAATAATACACAACCGCAAATGCCGGAGTCTAATTAAAAAGTGTCTATATTTTTAATGGTTGGGAGAAGTCACAAGTTAGAGAAAACTAGAATTTCACAAGTTAGTGAAAACTAGAACTTCACAAGTTTGTGAAAACTAGAGGTTACTTTTAATACCTCTTTAAAAAAAATAGGTTGACACCAAATAATTTAGCTTTGTTATACTTGATTTCGATCCGTGTGAAGCTGACGCTTACAAAGCACAATTTCAAATTCCCGAATTCAATATCCCAAATTTATTTTCCTGAATTATAATAATTTGAGTAGCGAGATTTGCTTTGTCAATTTTCGATCGTTGCTACTCATTACAGAGCAAGCATTTGAACTAATTTTTGAAATTTGAAATAAAATCTTCTTTCTTTTTTGAATGGTATGATGTGTCATGGTATGGTATGGTATGGGGGTATACATATATATTCTAGCTTGTGTGCTTGTTCAGAGAACCGCTTATATAAGCTTTCGTCAAGTGGGACAGACACAGAAAGAATTTTTACAGTCACAAAGAAATGAATAACACATATACAAATAACAACATTTATTGACGGTCACAAACATCCATGCCTGACCGTGATTCGAACCCGACCCCAGCAGCACCAAAGGCTAGCGTCCTAACGGTTGCGCCAGCGGGGCGGCTTTTTGAATGGAATTGTGTTTGTGTAACGAATAATTTTGCGTGTGGAGTGAAAGTATTGAAAACTTCCGTTTCTATCGATTATAGAAACTTTCCGCTTAGGAAATATAACAGTGAAAAATATAAATGTACTGAATCGAGTTGAAACACGCAAAATAGTAATAAAAGCACGCAAAATGCCAATTCATAACTCCAGGGGTGTGGTGTTTGGAGTTCCTGAAATTTGAGTAATCTAATTCCGAAAATGATATTTCCCCAGCTTTTTTAATAACGGTTTTGGATTTTTACGAAATTGTTATTTGTAAACTGTATTTTTTTTGTAGAAAAACTGTAATTTTCTTACAGGAAAACTGTAATTTTTACAGGGAGAAACTGTTAATTTAGCAGGGAAAAACTGTTAATTTAGCAGGGAAAAACTGTTACTTTAAAAGTTCAGTATTGCGGACGGTTCAGTATTGCGCAAGAGGTTCCCTGAAGTGGTAAGGACCGGGCCAGGTTTTGATCCAGGAACGTGTGCGAGCCCAATACTGAACCGTCTGCGACAAAGTAATTACTCGATCGCGAGGGCTAGTATTGGGCATTTGCGCTTAACGATTATCTTAATCACGTGACTCTTTGCACGTCTAATCTACAGTTTCTCTCTGCTAAAATAACAGTTTCTCCCTGTTAAAATTCCAGTTTTCCTGTAAAAAAAATTCCAGTTTTCCCGGTAAAAAATTACAGTTTTAAACTGTAAAAAAGACAGTTATTAACTGGTGTCAAAGTTGACAGTTTTTAACTGTATAAGCAACAGGGATTTTTTACAGTGTAGTTTTTTAAATATTTTTTTTTCCAACAGCGGATACATCAAAAATATAATTATCTTGTATGGGTCTTACATTTCTAATAAAAGGACGTTAAATTATTTTTAGTATTTTAGTATTGCAGGAATTGTGCGATGTTCGAACCGCCGCGGATTCTGATTGAGGGAATGCTTTTCAGGTATCACACTTAAGGGGGAAATGGGATCGACCGAGGGTCTCCAAACTCAAATGCCTAAACGTTAATCCAATGGAGAAAAACTATTTTCTGTGCTACACTCTTAAAACAAAAGAGTGAAATCCACTCCAGTAGGAGAAGTGCATTTTCGACACTGGAAGGGAGTGAATATTAACTCAGACTGAGTTCAGATCACTCGTTTGGAGTGTTCCTGTCTGAGGCTTAACACATAAAGAATCCACTCCTTCCGGGTAAGTGCATTTTCCAGACTGGAGGAGTGAAATTAGCTCAGACTGAGTTAAAAACGCTCGTTCGTTTTTAGAGTGCACTGTCACTATGAAAGCATATAGTTCTTTAACCTAACGTTTTATCCTATACTTATATTTTTAAATTAAATTTATTTAAAAACCCAGTCCATTACACTCTTAAAAACAAAAAAACGAAATCTACTCCAGTAGGAGAAGTGCATTTTCGACACTGGAAAGGAGTGAATATTAATTTAGACTGAGTTCAAATCACTCGTTGGGAGTGATCCTGTCGCAGGTTTAACATACAAAGGATCCACTCCTATGGAAGTGCATTTTCTAGACTGGATGAGTGCAAATTAACTCAGACGCTCGTTTGTTTTAAGAGTGTACATTTGTCCACCTGTATTGAATATTTTTACGAACGGTTTTTTATTAATAATAAATGTAAATAACTTACAGGAGGTCTATTTCCCACTTTTTGAAATGGCTTCGAATATTTTGTGTAAAATTATTTATTGAAAAATATATATTTTTTTTCTAGTTAATTTCAAAAGTTGGAAGTATTTTCCGATAATCCGATGCATTTATCTTATCCATAGCATCCGTTTATAAAAAAACGTTTTAAGAGAGCAAAGGCTTGCGGAATGAAACTTAATGTAATGTGTAGCAACCATATTCTAAACAAAACCGGTTCCGGTTGTTAAATTGTTTTCGACGTTGAAATGTATTGACCTTAATAGAAAATGAGAGAAAAATTCCTAGCTGAGGATTTCGTATTCAAAGAATGTACCTTGACTAACAAAACAAGAGAAAAAAGGCACTTTGGTTTCGGTAAATGATATTTGTATAATCCTAAATCATTTAATATAATTTAACCAAAATATTTATATGGATACATTCAAATTATGGTAAACTGTCAGTCTCACTTAGGGATGTGCAAAAAGACGATTTCGTACAGGGCCTCGAATGTGCTTCACTAATGCAAGATTGACGTTTAAAAATAAAATAATTTCAAAATCCTTTTTGAAATTAAAAACATTTTTCAATTTCAACTTTATTCTTCTAACTTTTCAAGTTAAGCTTTATAACTAGAATATCTATTTTTGCCTTTTTAGATAATCATTAACAGCAAATTGATTAATGTTCAATGTTATAGGGTAGACTGACCAGTGAGTGAACAGGCCCCAGTGAATGAACATTTGGTAAATATAATTAAAAAAATAAGGATTGAAAATCATTCTAATACATGGGTTGGTAACACTGACTTCCTCCCATGTAGTAGGAAGCTATCTGACAATGGTTGATTGTCCTGATCATTATATCCTGGTGTTCATTCACTGGCGAAAGTGACGTCTTAAACGTTCATTCACTGGTTAGTCTACCCTAGCACTCTACAAAGCTTTTTTTTACTAAGCTAATGCAGAAATGTTATGCATTTTTACAGCAATAGATTTTAAATACTTTTTTGCTTGAATTTAGAATCAAGTATCATTTATGTAAATTTAATTCAATGCCAGACTCACTGCCTTTTTTGGAATTATCCCTCATATTATATCCTTGAATCATATATTTCGTTCAGCATCAATATTTCCATTACGGAACATAGTAAATGTCAATAGTTCAATAGCATTGGCAAATAAGATACGGTTTTTCATTTTTAGAACAAATAAACTATCTATTTTACGACACAATGTTGCCTACACAGCTGTGATCATAGAGATCATAGTTAAAGTATTAGAGTGGAGGATCACGTGACCACCAATGCTAACGACGGATGGGACGAAATTTAATTCTAAAATTTAAAAAAATACCATAAAATACTTGCTGTATTTTGGAATATTTTTAGTGACTGTAATAGAACTTAAAACGCTTTTCTAGAGGGTTTTTTTTGTAATTTTGGAAATTAAATTTTATTTTTTCGTAGTATTCTTTTTCTTAATGTGATGGCAACACTGGGCAACTTGCCGCCACATTAAGAATAAGAATCCTACGAAAAAATAACATTTAATTCTAAAATTACAAAAAAATATTATAAAAATACTAGAAAAGCGTTTCAAGTTCTACTAAAGTCACTAAAAATATTCCAAAATGCAGCTAGTATTTTTACGGTACATTTTTTTTCTTATTTTATAATTAAATTTCATTTTTTCTTTGCACTTTTCTCCTTAAAGAGTTGGCAACACTGGTCCCATACCCTACCAATTTGGCTCTCCATTGCTCGTCCCGTCGCTAATATTGGTGATCACGTGATCATGCACTCTAATACCTTAACTACGATCTCTATGGTAGTGATACATTATTTTCCGGTCAATAGATAAAAATAATCTATAATTTGTGCAAGTGCAACTTTTATGCAATTTTTTCCTTATAGCATTATTTGCTGCTTTCATGAGTTTGATGTTTCCTTGGCAACTTCAATACCTTTTATATTTTTACCATTGATTAAGCTAAAGATAAATTATGTATTTTATGAGCATTATATCAGATAAATTGGCTTTGTTAATTTAAATTGTCTCCATACATTGTAACAAGAAAAATCTGGCCATTGAAATCGATTTATAACCAGGGCCGTCGCTTGACTTAGGATTTCGCCGTGTACCGTTAAGAAAGGGGTCAAATTGCTGATCAACATTGAATTATATTATTTGTCCAATGTCTAACTACACTATTATAGCAGCAATTAAATAAAATTACAAATTTATTTTAACAGAGTGAAATTTCCTTTATAGTTTTACGATCTTTTATGATAAGCAATATTCACATTTTCTTAACAGTCTGAGCGTCAAATCAAATCCAGCCGTTTCTGAGTTTAAACAGCAGTCATAGTACAAGAAACATATTTTCAACATTTTATGATTACTGATATAAACTTTTATTAATATTCTCCTTTTTTTAATTCTTTAATGATTTTGAGATCATATCTTCAAAAAATTACCTAATCCTGATTTTCTAAACAAATATCATATTAAAAAATATTTTCAATTTATTTTCCCATTATCAGACTGCTGGAAAACTTAAATAAACATACTTAAACTAAATAAATATATTAAAAATACTTTTTTTTTGCTACAAAAGCTCAGTTATAAATTTCCGATTGACGGAAAATTTTCATAACAAAGAGGAAGTTGAGGAGCCTCCGTGCCAACCTAACTTGGGTAAAAACAAAGAGTAAACAGGCAGAGGTAAAAACGCGGTTGGTTCATTAGTTGGAAACTCTTGTAAGGTAATATTTCATACAAAATGATCTAAATACAATTTTTCCAAAATACGCTTTTCATTCTGATAAAATGGCTAAATTTTCCCAAATATATTCAAATATGTTAGACCTTAAACGAAATTAATGTTTTAAACATGTTTTCTGGATGGATTCACAAATACTTTAAGGAACTCTTTACACCTGTGGAAGGATCTTCTCCATAGCATATTTCTATTTACCCAACTCAGGTTGGCAAGGAGTGTAGTTTGAAAACATTTACCTAAAATATTTCGTAACTTTAAATTAAATTTCCTGTGTATATGTATGGGGAGGAGGGGTAGCGAATGTCACGCTAAAGCTGCACCTGGCAACCAGTTCCTGATTAGATATTTATTTTTTGAGCGTGTAAAACAAAGGTGGCGTGTCTGAGAATATGTCATGCATTAATACGATCGATGTCGAAAATGGTTCAGTGACTGTGCAACAAACTTGCAAGGGGTGGGACTAACCTTGGCCTCATAGAGTAGATAACGAGAAACGAAATATATAAATAGCCTAATTTGTTTTTAAATCGAAATATTACATTTTTCTCTCAACTTGCTGCACTCAAATATGTTTTTACGTATTAAATTTAGAAAATATCACAATGCATAGTAATTTGCTTCCGGCTTAATGAATATGTTCAGCCTGCAAATGTAAAGCTATTCGTGTCTTCACACGGCCAACTTCAATAACAAGACCAGAGAAGCTCTCCCAAACCTGAGCAATTGAGCATGGACGGAAATTTTGACGTCATCCGTTCCCAGTGCCGAAGATCGAGAAACTAGTTCAGACGCATTCGGAACCTCAAAATTGTGGTCAGCCGTGGACGATTGGTTCCGAACAGTTTTCGAGACAGTTTTTCTTCATTTTCGGAACAACGTCACTCGGAACTATGACGTCAAAAATTAGGTCCCCGAGCTTGTTTGGTAAAGCTTCTTCGGCCTTAGTACACTCTTAATACAAAAGAGTGAAATCCACTCCTGTATGAGAAGTGAATTTTCGACACTGGAAAGGAGTGAATATTAACTCAGACTGAGTTCAAATCGCTCGTTTGGAGTGATCCTCCTGTCGGAGGTTTAACACACAAATCGATCTATCTCCTTTCGGTGGAATGCGTTTTCTAGACAAGAGGCGTGAAAATTTACTCAGACTGAGTTAAAATCGCTCGTTCAAGAGTGTAGTTGAGTGAACACGGACAGCTTTTACAAACTCTGATTGAACAAGCTTTCCATGTCGGGATGGACAGGTACCAAGGAATCACAAGCTTTAATATATACATTAAGATATATTAATGAAATTAAATAATTAATAAATTACGAATTTCGTCTTCCATGTTTTAAGGATAATAGTAAAAAGAGAGAGAGTCCCCTTTTCACACACACCCTTTACTTATACAACTTGCAGTATGGTTAATAAAATACTAATGAAAAGCATTGAAAGCGTGTGTCGGTCACGAATTAACTTAACATATTGAATACCTATTTATAAGCAAAAATGACCTTATTATTAGAAGGATGTTGAGTAAGAACCTTTCTCCCAGTCCCGTTGACCGTCAAGATTGTATCGCACGTTTCATTTCAAAATATCAACTAAAAATGTCACACAGACGCAGTTTACACCTATATTTTACACTTTATTACGCTTACGTAACGCTGGAGGTCAGGTTTTAACGTTCGCAATGCCTTTGCGGTTTTTAGATTGTTGACGTTGTGCAAAACTGCGGAACGACTGTCTGTGTACAGATTTGGTGATCATGATTGATCATTGATTACATTTTGTTGTTGTTGTTGTTATTATTATTATTATTATTATTATTATTATTATTATTATTATTATTATTATTATTATTATTATTATTATTATTATTATTATTATTATTATTATTATTATTATTATTATTATTATTATTATTATTATTATTATTAAAAAAGTCATCAATTATGAAGTTCTTTGTGAAACAACCCCCCAAAAAATTTGATATTAGGAAAAATAAGTAATTAAAATAAGTAAAATAAATAAGGAATATTAGGAAAATAAATAAGATAGAAATAAAGATTCTTCTTAAAATAGCTGTCTGTTTTGTTTTTTTAAATAGCGTTCATTAGAGCTATAATTCAGTAAAATACCATTGAATCACATCGGTTTAAACCTGTAGATGATACAGACCGACCTAATACCCTGTCATTTGACTGTCAGGTTTTTTTTAAACAACATACATGATTATTTGTGAATTATATACATGCTTAAAAATGTAAATAAATTTTTACATTTAAAGTATGCCGAAGACTTTTTTTTAGCACATGTTATGAAAATAAAGTTTGATTAAATTTAAAGAAATTTAATTTTGAGTTAAAATTTTAATCTAATGGAAACCAATTTTACACTTCAGCCGATTTTCTTATCTCTCAGAAAGTTAAAAGGGAAAAATATTTCCGTATTTAAAAATTAGTTATTGTTAATTAATTTTTATTAATACTCATTACTTTTTTTTCTTTTTAGGTCGATCCAAAACATGCAGTGCAGTTCGTTACATGAGTAAACCTCCTTATAGGAATTTGAACAGAGAAGAAAAATCCATCAGAAAAAAAAAATCACAATTTATTTTTATGAAATGAATCTTAAGAAACTTTGCGATGTTTTTGCTCAAACGTCACTATCATGTCCAAATTTTCCTGTGCACCGCAGTGACTTGCTTGTTCTTGATAATGGCTAACAATACATTTCATTGGGAATTTTTCAAACAACCGACGACGCTTGAAAAGTTACCCGCTCAGCAGGCAATTAAAACAACGAATTCTCATTTTATCCCAGAAAGTAGCTTAGATGTTAGTCACCAAAACTTTAATACCAGATCAAATAGAACGAAACTCATTCTCATCTGGAGTAGATTGTTCAAAGGTTGGAATATATTGGAAGTAAACCGCAATTCTTTTGCGAATAACAATTGCTCGGAAACTCGATGCGAAGTCACAACAGATAGAAGACGTCTGCTTGAAAGTGATGCTGTCATATTCCATTTGAGAACCATGTCCATGTTGGACATTCCTGCAGTTCGAAGACCTGAGCAGAAATGGATACTTTTCAACATGGAGGCTCCTCCGCATTCCCGATTTAATGGCATGGCCTTCATGTCGGGTATGTTCAACTGGACAATGACTTACAGAGACGATTCAGATGTGGTGATAAAGTACGGCAGTGCCATTAGTACCAGTGGTAAGAGCACCTTTAATAAGAACCAGCTCTACTCGAAATGGAAGAAGAAATCCAAGATGGCCGTGTGGATGGTCAGCAACTGCGAATCGCACAGCAGAAGGGAAGAATACGTCAAAGAATTCGAAAAATACATCGATGTTGAAATTTTCGGGTTATGTGGACGGGCTACGTGTCCAGAAAATAAAACAGACGAGTGTTTGGAGAATTTTTCTAAAAGATTCTTTTTCTACTTGTCCTTCGAGAATTCCATTTGCGACGGATACATAACTGAAAAGTTCTACATGATTCTCAAGCACAACTTGATCCCAGTGGTATTCGGAGGCGGGAATTACTCAGCAATCGCGCCGCCGAATTCTTACATCGACGTTTTCGATTTCAGTTCTCCAAAGACACTGTCTAGTCATTTAACGAAAGTAGCCACCAATTTTACACTTTATTCAACATACTTTAAATGGAAACTCGATCGATATGATATACAGGTTGTGCCAAGCGATTGTGGCTTATGTGAGAAACTACATTCCGATTCTTTCTTTGACACATCAGTGTATTCCGATTTAGATGATTGGTGGGTGAAGAAATCTCATTGTCGTAAATGGAACCCATAAAAAATTATATATTTTCAACTTACAATAATGTACTCTGACTCTGCTTACTTACAACTTTATTTTCTTTAAATTAAAGAAACTTTCCTAAACATGAGACTATTAAAAGAATATTTCGAAAATTAATTTGAAAATGTTAAAAACTCAAATTAATATTTAAATGTTATTAAACAAAAAAGTTTAACTGAAAGATAAAAATTATAAAATAGTGTATTTATTACGCATTTAAATTTGAAAAGTACACGGGAAGAACCTCTTTATTTCGTAGAAGGGTTTCCTTAATAGCCTCTTTGGGAATGATAGCGAGAACTAGCCTAAACTGGCGTAAAGAAACCGGTTACTCGCTTTGTTTATCTTTCGCGGCAACCCTGATTCACGCCAGAGATAAGTGGGTACGACACACACGTTTGTACCGCAAATGAAGAACCGTAAGAGAAACCGGTTTTTGGTCACCAATGTCCGCCAAGCAGACAACACAATTACGGAAAGACTCTAAAGAAATCAAGCGTTTCTTCCCGTGTACTCTTCATTTATTGATTTTTGAATTTCATTGAAAAAATTAACTATGCAAAAATCCATGAATATGATTGATGCATTGAATGCAATATATTATAAAATAAATATTTAATATTTTTTATTTTTTTACAAAAACTAAATTTTTAGAGGATGTTGTGATGTACTCAATTTTTTTCAAATTCTATTTCCATAATATTAAAAAAAAGAAGCATAATATATAGTTTTCTATTCGCGATGTTTGGAAGTTATTTTGCATCCAGTGGCTATAATAAAATTGCAATTCCCCATTTATAGATTTATCAGTTACCGTACACTGAGTATTTTTCACTCATTTTTCCCCAAAAGATTTTCTCAAAGATTTAAATTATGGCATAATGTGATAGATAATAATCTCTATTACTTTACCATAACGGGCTTACTATAGTAGCGAGAAGATTCAGCATTTGTTTCCATAAAAAATCCTCTAGATTACATCATTTTTTTAATACGAGAGTGCCTTGTATATATTTTTTTACATTCAGTGTTATTACATAGTGTTCGAAAGGATTTTATGTAGTTAATATTAATGTACTTGTTAGTTTAGAAAGTAGTTTAGTAACGATGTACTTGTTAGTTTCTTTTTACTAGTCAATCTTAGTTCACCGTAAATAATAGTAAATCAAAAGCTTTACTTTAGCTTTTTTTTCATACCTTTTTTTTTTTAAATTTAAAATATAGAATCTCTATTTTCAAAACTCTTTCTTATGTAATACTTTTGAACACTTTACTTCGTTTCTCGAAGCATTTATTTTTGGTACATGCTTATGAGTGATTTTTTTTATAGTTTTTATCATTTTCCTCATTTTTCATTTAGATTATATATTAGGAGCTTGTTAATAAAAATGTTGTTACAAATGCTAAACCTGGGAAGCAATTTAAGGGATTTTTTTTTATGTTTGTGTTACATTAATTAAAGCTTTATTTAAAAACTTTTTTTAGAGTTTAAACATTTTACATTCTATTTGTGAGAGTTTTATTTTATAGGTTTTACTCACTTTCTTATTATTTTTAGATTATATTTCACAAATATGTTAATAGGTATTTTTTTGCAAATGTTTAGTTTGTTTAAATATTTCTAAGTGATTAATTATGTTTTGTGCAGTTTTGCATTCAGTAAAAATCATTATTTTGTAATAAAAATGTCTTGGATACTTTTCATGAATAAAATTAAGAAAACAAAATGTTTGATGTGTTATTTAACAATTTCGAAATTTATATATTTGATAATGGAATATTAAAATACAATACTGAAATTAGCTTCGACTTTACATGTATATTATATAAAGTAAAAAAAAAAAAATGGAAGACATTATTACCACTTTGAATGTCAGTCATATACCTTCATAGCCTGATTTATAGAAATGTTACGGATTAGTATGGTAAGTCAAGTTGCCGTTGAATATAAGGGTAAAGTTTATTCAATTTTAAATAAAGAGAGAACTAACAGCACGTTTAATATATAAAAAAAACATACAAAACTAACAAGCCATTAAACCATTATAATATTTTTTTATTAATATAATAATTTCCCTTTCTATAATAAAAAGCAATCAAAGAAATACATAAATTTTTTACAATATTATACAAATACACATAATACATTCCTCCATCATTTCCCTAACGTACCATGTACCAAAAAAAAAAAAAAAAACTTCCCCAACGTACCAACAATAAAACGTGTAGGCTTTCCAGTATTAAAACTAAGATCAAGGAAAAGCAACTTCTACAGGGGTAAGAAATAACTTATTAAGGGGGGATCATAGTTAACAAAAACCAAAAAATCGAATTTTTGAAACCAGTATTTTCTGATAGATGGAAGCCTAATCTATCGAATAAGACCAATTTTGTATCGATCGGCTAATTATTTCTTATAAAAATTAAAATTATAAAAATAAACAAATGTGCCACGCCTCCTTTGAATTACTAATAGTATGCTTGTATTATTTATGTATTACATTATAAAATCTGAATTTTTTTGTGTTGATATTTGAAAACTACTCACTGGCTCAATGTAAAAAAAATTCCTGACGATTTACATGAAATTCGGTTAACAAGAAATGTTTCGGTGGTCATTTCGAGTTCGTGTTAACGGGATCGACTGCATTTGTTTTTCGCGTTTTTCTCAAAACTATAATTTTCAACACTTAGGTACACTTTTCTCCAAATCTATTGAATATGTTTTTTTAATTTTTTTGTGTGTTATAAAACCATTTTAGATCTAATTAAGTCACCTAATTTAGTCTTACAAATTAAAACAAATATTTTATTATTTTACACTTTTCTTCGTAGAAAATCAGAATTTTTATGAATGTAGAATAAAATGTTTTTAAAATAGAATTTAAAAATTATTTTAGGCAAAAAAAATAGGTGACTTGATTAGATCTAAAATGGTTTTATAACACACAAAAGAAATTATTAAGAAATATTTAATAGATTTGGAGAAAAGTGTACCGAAAAAATACTTGTATTTTTGAAAATTCGTAATTGTATGTTTCAAAAGATGTCTTTTTTCAAAAATAATAATTTTTAAAAATAAGATTCTTAGGTGTAAAAATAATACTAAAAGTACAATTTCTAATTTGGTACAATTTTTTGTATTGTACCATAATTTTTGAATGATTTAGAGCCTTTCGAAATCAATACTAAGAATCGGTCATTTTTGCTGTCGCTAACTATGATCCCCCCTTAATGTCATTTCGGAAATTCGAAGATTTCGGAGTCACATGTAAACAATTGAATTTAATTATATATATTTTTAAATTAATGTATTTTTGAAATCACATGATTGGTTCCTGAACTTTGCCACATGGAAATCATGTAGATTGATCGCCAAAGAAAACCATAGGTGAGAAAGTTGAGAGAGTTGCCGGTGATGGCACTAAAAATTTTTTAATTTTTTTTAATAATTAATAAAAAATATTATTTTTAATAAAAAAGGAGAGAAAAGTAGGGGATATACGAATCCATTTATAATATCAAACTAATCCGAGATCTAAAACTAGGAAAAAATAAGAAAAAAGGGGGAAGGGGGAAACGAAGCAACCTCTGAAGGAATTCGATTGAATGCCTCTGTAAATGATGATCAACCGCTGATAATAAAAAGTAATTCTTAAATGCAAGGTTATTTTTGAAGGGATAGACATTTTTATTGAACAAAACTTAGTTTGTTTTAAATAATTTTTTGAAATGTGCAGTGATTTTAGTATGAAGACGACCCACACGCGACTTTTGCTTTATGGTGTCCTCTATTCCTTTATTAAGTGCCAAAAACTAAAAATTTTGGATGAATAGAAGCTGATTAAGCTATAAGCTGGGTGCTAACGTTTTTAATCATACCACGAATGAATTTTTACTTGAAAAGGCACCGGTTTAAGTAGCCCTAATTTTTCTTTTGAGAATCAAGTTCTCTGGATGACGTCATGTTTTCACACAACTGCGTTCTTCTGAAATCAAGTGTAAATATTATATCTCTTATGACTTATCGAAATGTTTTAAACAATATTTAAAGTTTTTTAAATAATTAAATAAGTTTTATTGTTTGTTTAAGGCATTTTTTCAACATTTCGCATATAAATATCGCTGCAGGCTGTTTTGCGTAGCGAAGAAGACGAAAACTTAGAAATGAGGTTATACACAACATTGACGTAGCAACTGACTGAAACAAACTTTCTCAAAACTTTTTTTGTTTACAAAACAAATTTAACAAAAAGTTATGCTGTAAAATTGTATTAAAAAATTAATTTAACTTTTACCCAGTGATTTTTGCCTGAATGGATTTAATGTTATTATTCCTTTCTCTGTCATAGCAGGTAGGTCATATAATTGATGATCTTAATTAAGCGTATAACACTAATTAAAAAAAAATATATGCACTTTTGCATATTTTTTTTTACCATAATGTATTTATTTTCCGTTTGTGTAAAAGTTCAAATGATATTCTTATATCCTAGATAAGTTCAAATCAAGTTGTTTCGCAACGTCGACCATAAACTTGATTTATTACACCTGTTGCACCAACATTAGGTGCTGAAAAGGTATTGTAAATAACAGTTCGCTCGAGTAACAGGTTGAACAGTTTTCTGTAACATACTTTTCAATGTAAATAGCTCCATCGTCGCCTATTATTTCAAAGTAATATTTATGTTTTGTTCAGCGTTGTTGTTGTCCGTTTCAAACGAGCAAATGATCGTTTATTGCTTATAATATTACAAAGGTTGCATAAATATGCAACCAAAAGATAATTTGACCTTTATTTTATGATTTATATTTCGAAAATGTTTTAAAAAAATTGATGAAAGAGTTTAAAACCGAAGCTCTTAAATATTAAACTTAATTGTACTTAAAACTTGTATGTTAAGTATGATTTAAATTTTAAAAAATGCACAAAATTGCCTATAATTTTATATAATTTGCAGCCATTAAAACCTCTAAACAAATGTATGTTTCGTGTTGTTATTGCATTGATCGAATAACTCAAAACTAACTTTTAATTTTTATTATATGAAGAAAATATTATTTTAAGTTTTGGCTCTAATTATTTTTTACTTGTATTCCAATTTGCATTACAAATGTACTTTAGATACATTTTATCTAATATATTTAATAAAAATATTAGCTATAATATCTGACAAGGTATATATTCTATTAGGACCAGTTACAATTACAAGTTCATCAGTATATTTTGCTATTTTATTTTGAGCTGGTTAACCTTTAAATTAAAGACGTAAAATTTTTAAAACTTAAAGTTACTGAAATTGCATTGTAAATTTTAAATATTTGTATTCATTTTTCGTTATTGAAATTATTGTTTCTTTTTAGTTTGTTGCTGATTTCTTAAAATGGTGTTTCATTTGTGGTTGAATATTTAGCTAAAAAGCTCTTTAGTAAGTTATGCTTGTATATTGTTGAATATACTAGTTTTTTTAACCTATAATTTGCTTGCTTCTGTCACAAAAGTTTCAAATTATAAATATCAAAATAATAATAATAATAATATAAAATTATAAAATGAACTTGTTTTCTTTTGTGATGATAAAGGTTGGTTACATATTATATATTTAAGAGGACTCCCTTGGAATTCCACATCTTGAAAATTGTAATGTTATTCCTATGGAAAACATTCGCAAGTCAATTACCGCCACAGTTTTAATAAAAGGTTACTTGTTTTTGGTATCATTTTAAAGAACGAAAGGAGTAGATTTTGTAAAATTAATTTGTTTTGTGAAAATCACATATTTAGTATTTTTAATAATTTTTTGAAGTAAGTAAAAAATGGAGTACGCATTGAGTTCTGACTTCAAAAATTTACTAAAAATACTAAATATGTGATTTTCACAAAACAAATTAATTTTACTAAATCTACTTCTTTCGTTCTTTAAAATGATTCTAAAAACTAGTAACCTTTTATTAAAATTGTGGCGGTAATTGTCTTGCGAATGTTTTCCATAGGAATAACATTACGATTTTCAAGATGTGGAATTCCAAGGGAGTCCTCTTAAGTGTTTTCAAATTGTAATAATATCTAGCGAATCAAAAACACATTTTTATTAAGAATATAAATAATTTAAAACAATTACTTGCACCCACTTTAAATAAAAAAATAAGTTAAAGTGGTCACAACTCTTTTTCTTTAACTACTATATAATATTATAATCAATCTTTATTTGTTTTAAATAAGGTTGAACCACCAATGATGGAGCCGCCAATTCTAAATGTTCCCAGTGATATTACTTTTATTCTGCAAGCTGGCCTTTTGAAAGATACCCTGACTATTAGTGCAAATGAATTTACTATAGACAAGTTAAAAGAACTGGCTTGCAACTTCTTAGATAAAAAGGTATGTTACTCAAATTTGATAGGTACATAAAGTTTTCTTGTAATGACAGAAAAATTATTAATTTTGTTTTAGTTCCATTACAAAATTGTTTTCTGAAATTATTCCCCCCCCCCCTTTGATTTATCTAAAAGTAATTATTTACTTTTTACTTATTTTTACATTGGTCTAATAACCTGGGTTAGCATTCAAATTATTTTTTTGAACCTATCTCCGCATATATGCAAGGTGTTTTTTTCTTACTGTAGCATGTTCTATTTATAAAATACGCTAACATTTTGGATGAATGTGATGTAGCTTGTAGAACCAGTTGGTATAATTTCAGCCAGTGTTTTTTTTTAATGTTTCTGCTCTATTTTGCGAGCACAAGCAAATGTCGCCAAAAATCTACATCACAACCAAATGGCTTACTGCCAATGGTGGCCATAAACTGTCTATACTGTATTTGTCACTAGAAAATTCTGTTTGTTGTCAAATATTCTGTTTGACAAGATTTACTCTAAAAAAAGTCATATCCCATATGAAGAGTACAGGGGAAAAAGAGCTTGATTTCATAGGAAAATGTCTATATCAAGATCCTTTGGCAACAAAAGAGAGTCCTCGCTAAACTGGTGTAAAGAAACCAGTTACTCAAATTGTTTTCCTAGCATGGCAACCCTGATTCATGCCAGAGATCAGTGGACACGCGTCACATGTTTGTACTGCAAAAGAAAATCCGGTTTCCTATTGCCAATGCCCGCCAAACACAAAAGAATGTGGAAAGCTTCCTACGAAATCAAGCGCTTTTTCCTCTGTACTCTTCATATGTCATGAATTGCATATTATTGCAAAATGGTCAACCTATTATACCCGGTCTAGCGTGAATGTAAGCTTCGAAAGCATTTTCCTTCCCCCACCCTGCATGTGGTTTTCTTCGAAATGGCATGAGCATATTTTTCCCCACCCTACTTAAGTTTTAACTGTCTACCTCACAGCAGAACCTCTAACACGTTAGGATTAGTGAAAGGACACTCCCCTGTTTCCTAGAAAACCAAGCGAAGGGATGGGGGAAGAAAGTCTTTTTGAGGCTTACATTGAAAATGGAACTTTAAGTGCATACAACTGTAAATATTTTATATTCACAAATAAGTCATTTTTAAGTTAATATTTGCAAGTGTTTTAAATAAAATATAAGCTTCACTCTCTGTTTTGTTTGCTTAGTTTCCAGATCATGGGATCAGTAAACTCGAACAACGTCTTCTCTTTTTCCGACATGATTACAACTTCGATAACATCCTTCTGCCGATTGTAACCCCTGCAGATATACTTGAAAATGGCCTCATTGAAGTTGTTTTATCTGGTAAGTCATAATAGTAGTATTTATTAATTTTATGAAATTATAAATGTTTGTATGCATGTATACTTTAAATTTAGTTTTTATTTGATCATTTTAATAGATAATTCAATACATTAAACACAATAATTTTTTTTGTTACAAATTTTATGTAATGCTGGAAATAATAGTAAGAAGATATATAGATTTGTGTTAGTATGCCTGTATTAATGGGATTGTTAATTATCTCACTGGGTAAGCAGTTTTATTGAACATATTCATAAATTCAAGAAAAAAATCCGAGTTAATTTAGTTTGATTCAATTGCTTTATACAAAATGTAAATAAAAAGATTCCACACTCCGTGCCAGCCTAACTTGGGTAAATACTAAGAATGAAAGGGCAGACGGAAAAGTGTGATTGGTCTGTTAGTTGGAAACTCTTGTTAGGTAATATTTACATACAAAATGTTCTGAATACAATTTAACCAAAATACACTTTTCATTCTGATAAAATTGCCAAATTTTCCCAAATAATATTTAAATCTGTTAGACCGTAATGTTTTAAGCATGTTTTTTGGATGGATTCACAAATTTATGGAATTCTTTTCATCTGCGGAAGGATCTTCTCCATAGCATATTTCCATTTACCCAACTTAGGTTGGCAAGGAGTGTAGTTGTTAATTAATACAATCACTGTATAAAGTTTTTATTGAACATATTTATACATGTAAGAAAAAATGCAAAGGAATGTAGTTTGATTTGCTTTTGGATAAAAAAATAAAAAAAATATATGTAAAATAAGTCAAAAGGGAAACTTAGATAAACTTAAGTTGTTTTTATTTAGCTGCTAGACATTGGTAAATGATAAATAGGTTCTCTGAAATCAACGGTGGAGCGGGACAGAATGGTCTACAAAAATGGTTACGAATGCTCTCCTCCACCGACCAATCAAAGTTAAGGTTATTCGTGTGAAAAAGGTGCAAGTAAAAGATTTTCTGCGAAGTTTCTGTGGGAACGATTGAACTAGGTGACTGTTTGTCGGCAACAGGGTGTAGTTGGGATGTTTAAGTATTAAGTGATATTAAGGACTAGCAAATTTATACCCGTACTTCGCACGGATTAAAAAAATATCAAATCGATCCAAGTATGTGTACCATATAACCTGTTATGGGATCATAAACGTACGTTATTATTCCCTCTCGTTATCAAGTATAAAATCCCGATTAATTGCCCTAATATTCTAAAATCAAAAATATGATGTAAAATGCACTCATAAATGTCATGACAAATACATAAAACCTTTTAACTCTTTTGGCACGTTTTGGGAAATAATTTGGCGAAAAAATAGATATAGCTACAAACACACTCATTATACAGCTGTAACACAATGACCCTCGCACAACCAACCAGCTTATAAATTATTTTAAAAAACATTTTGCCCATTTGGCAAGCTTTAATAAATAATTTGGCGAGATTGGCTACATATTTGGCGAAAAAATAAAGACATAAAACCCTCAAATGCAGCTCTAGTGCGATGGCCTTTATTAACCATCATAGTTCAGAAAAAGCTGAACAAACATTTTGCCCATTTGGCGAGTTTTAATTAATAACTTGGCGAGATTGGCAATGAATTTGGCGAAAAACAAAGACATAAAACCCTTATATGCAGCTCAAGTGCAATGGCCTTTATCAACCATGACTGTTAGCAATAGCTTAATAAGCATTTTGCCTATTTGGCGAGTATTAATAATTTGGCGAGATTTTCAACATATTTGGCGAAAAATTAAAGAAATGAAACCCTAAACCCTAATATTTAGTGGGATGGCCTTTATTAAACATCATAGTTCAGTAATAGCTTAACTTCAGTAATAACTATACACAATATGCATATTTGCAATCAACAGAACCATCAATGAAAAAATCATTAACTAAACCACAATAATTCCTGGAATGAAGACTGTACAGAAATACGTCACTTGAAACATATCATTTATTTTAAAAAATGAATTTAGTTTCTGAAAGTAATGGCAACACAATAAAATAAACATTTTCAATTTTAATTATTTTCGTTGAAAGTTTTATTTAGTCTTTTTCAGCAGATGGCATCAGGAAAGAAAAAAAATGATCGGATTTGAGCCAAAGTGGTGTAGTTTTTCCAGAAAATTCGAATTTTCTCAAAAAATAGAAAATTTTGAGCTCTGAAAGTTCTTATTTTGCAACTCAAGTATGAACTACGCATTTGTGCCAAGTTACGACGCAAACAAATGTCTAGTTTGTGAGTTTGGAGGAGACATACACACACACACACATACATACATACAAAACTTCATTTTTATTATTATAGATATGTGAAGAAGGTAATTTAAGTCATTAAGTTTAATCGGGGTTAAAAATATAAGATTTGAGGGGTAGTGCTATAATATATCATTATTAAATTGAATGATAATTTTGTTTTTAGGTAACAACTCTACTGGTGATTCTCAAACGCGAGCCCACTCCCTTCTGCTCCATTCCTACAAATCGCCCACTTTTTGCGATTTTTGTGGAGAGATGCTCTTTGGACTGGTTAGGCAAGGGTTGAAATGTGAAGGTAAAGTACATCAAAAGATTACTAGTAAATTACATTAAACCTTGTAACTAGTAAATTATATAAACTAGGAAGAGTTTTTACAATACAATTAGTTATATGAGGTTTAAATTGTAAATTTAATATTTCATGAATTTTTTTCCGTTATTTTAAAGGCTATAGGTGTTAATATTTTATTTAAATAACTGGAGGAGGTTTTGAAGTAAATTCTATATTGATTTGTAAAGTATAGCTTTGGACTCTTTAAAACATTTTTGTGTTTATTTATAATTATATCACACAATTTTTGTTTACAAAGACAGAAATTGTACAATTATTTGCATTAATTAAAGTATTTATCATAACTTTGCATTTTTTTTTTTTGTACAAAGAAAGCTACCTGACAAATAATATCAAATTAGATGAAATACCCTACATGTAAAAGGTTTTACATTATAAAATGATTTATATTTATGCTTGCTACTGCTTAAATTTCTGTTTTAAAGTTTTGTTTTAATTGCTATTTCTGTCTATACAATATCTCGAAAACAATTACAGTAGAACCTTGATACAGCGACCGCTCTCGGGACCAACAACTTACGGTCGTTATATCGAAGGGACGTTATAAAGAATTTTAATAAAAAAAACTTACAAACTGAGAAAAAACTTATACATACCTATAGAAATGTCTAATTTGCATTTACACTTATTGTGCAGATAAAAATGAAGCAATTGAAGATTGTTTCAAAGTTCTAACAGAGTTCTTAATTATGGCATTTTCTAATTCTGTTATTTTTGTAGAAAATTCGAGGCATTGCTCTCTTTCACAGTAGCGACAACACATAACATTTCACATTGATAGAAATTTAGCTCCGTTTTTTTATAAGAGCCATATTGTAGACATGCAAATTATACGAGGTCAGTTAGTCCAATGGTCAAATGGGATGCCGTATTTTCTACAGCTATGTTCAACAACCCATTATCACAGAATGTGTGAAAAATTAAGCTGACCTTGGCTTGTTTTGCAACACTTGGTCCCCTGCGAATTCCCGGAATCGGCTCTGCCCTATTCACCTATTCATCCATTGTTAGACCCCTTTCCTTGCTTGAGGAGGGGTTTCTTCATTGTGCTCAAACAAAAGCAAACACACAGATTCTACTCATTCATACACTTCCACAAGTTGAAATTTTGAAGCAAATACGAAAATGGCTTCTGGTAGCAATGTGTTTTCTTAAATGTCTGACAAATATTCGGTCGCAATATCGAGGATTTGCTAGTTTTTCGGTCGCAAAAAAGAGGGTTTTTTAACACTATTCATATGGTAAAATTATTGGGACTTTCCGAAGCTGTCTTTATAACGAAGGGGTCGCTAAATCGTGGGGTCGCAAAATCGAGGTTCTACTGTATTTTACAATACAAAGTACGGTAATCCACAATTTAGTTTTCTTTTGCCTTTCCTGAATTAATATCCCCAATGTAAATTCCATCAAAGTATGGAAGATATTATTATACACATTCTTCTTTTATTTAACATTTTCTTCTAAATTATTTGGAACCGCTGCTGATCAGGACATCTTTTTTTCTCCAGGACTTTCTAACATCTTAAAAATTCTAATTGGGTAAGTAGAATATTAGGACTGAAACATAATTTATTCGGCACGTTTTGTTTGGCTTGCATCACTCACTGGCTTTTTGAATCTCGCAACACAAGTATGACTGGCTAAATGTTGAACATTTTTGGCTGCCGTTGCATTTTTATTACTGTTTTACACATTTTGATTTTGCAATTGCACACAAGTTATAAACATTTAAATGACTGATTGTTGTTAATATGATTTACTAATAAAAATAAATATTTGGTGTGAATCAGATTATTTTTGTAGCTCAAGTTTTTGTCTACTTTTACATTATAACGTTAAATTAATAAGGTTTTAAATTTTCAGTAACTTGTTGTTAAATCACTTTGATTGTGTTATTATTAGCATGATAAACTTTATTAAAAGATAGGTAAAGTACAAAGATGTTTCATGCTACAAAAGGATGTTTCATTGGCAGGAATTTTTAACTTTCATTCAATAAAATAAAATTCTTTTATTTAGTATCAAATGACAATTATAATAGTTTATTTAAAAAGTTAAAATTTTGCTATTGAATATATTGTCAAACTGCTAGACCTTGAAGAAAGAAAATAATAAAACTAAACTTCTATAACAAAATCAAGTTTCAAAAGATTCTTTCTTTATATGGTGAAGTATTAAGAGTGGTCAAATTAAAAGATTTGACATGCTCATTTAAACAAGCCTAACCCATGAAATAGTCTAAATCAGGGGTTCCCAACCTTTTTGCACCTGCGTACCACTTGACTTATTGAGAATTTTTGGCGTACCACCAGACCTCAATATTTTAATAAACGTATAATATTTACTCTTCTAAAAGTGTTCAAAGGGATTTTGAGCAACTCGGCAAAATCCGATCCAGAAGTTAATTAAATATTTCCTCTTTAATATAATGTTAATGTAATGAGTTGTATATTTGCGTGCTCAATATGCATACAGAAGCTATTTACAGCATGTTGCTCACATCACTCACAAGTACCACCCGAAATGTTCCCGCGTACCATCAGTGGTATGTGTACCACCAGTTGGGAACCTCTGGTCTAAATGAATTGTATCGTGAACCATAAAATACAGTGAGAAGGAAAATGCTCTTGTAGCTTTGTTAGAACAACTTGGTATCATGAATCTGGTCTAGGTAATTAGATTATGGGTATTTGTTGGAACAACATCACCCCAGGTAGCACAACAATTTTGGCCAATGTCGCATGAGTATCGGCCAAACTTGGAGAATATTGGATCATTTTCTACGGACTTGAATCAGATTTCCCCTACTTTGAGGTTTCATACCGGAAATTACGAAAAGGGCAATACTTAATTTTACTGCAATCTTTTAGTGTTTTGCAAGTGTAAAAGACAAATATTATGTTTCGCAATATTTTTCAATTAAAAATTTTGGATTGTTAAATTTTCATCATATAGTATATTCAAACCAATATTGCACCCCGGTATTGCCCAGTGTCGGTAAAACGTAGTCCGTTATGCATTGGGCAATGGTTATGAGCCGAGATTGGCCAGTACTGTTGTGCTACCAGGGACACTGTTAAATGGTTATATTCCTTTCCAGGTTGTGGTTTGAGCTTCCACAAGCGATGTGTCTACAAGATCCCCAACAACTGTTCCCACTCGAGGAGGCGAAGGTCCTCTACATTCCTCCACACACCCAATCACAACGACCAAGTTGGTGTTTCTTTGAGCATTCCGAATATGGCAACAGTATGTACAAAGAATTCCTCACGTTTGCCTCTTGGGAACTTCATAATGCATGATTTAGTTTTGCTCGTTTAATTTTTTCCTTTTGCATGAATTCTTTGTTCTTTTTGCATGCTGTGTCTTTAATTTTCTTTTTGGATAAGTTTATAATTAAATAATATTTATAATTTGTCTGAAGAACATTAATACATAGTAACATATATCTAAACACTTAGTGTCTTTTTTATCAGTATTCTTATCAGTAATATAAAAATCTCTTTTTGGCTATTTCTTATCATAGTTTTATATATCTTGAGTTATTTTCTTATCTTTCAGTTTATTTTTCTTCTAAGCAGTTTCTAACCTATTAATAAATTTAACAATTATGTAAAATATAACCAATTAGGTATATTATTATATTATTTCAATTTTTATTTATTTAATCAAAACTAATGTATATTTTTAATTGGGAGAAAATTTTGAAACTGTAAAGTTACTGAAAATAATTTAGAAGTTAAAACAATATGTTAATTGGCATTTTTATTTTTTGAAAATTATTGCTTTTAATATTTTTATTTTGTTTATGTTTTAAACTAATAATAAATAAAAAATTTCTTAGGAAAGCTGTAAACGTCAAGCTTATTAGAAAAACTATCTTGACACCTAAGTGTTAGGGAATTTCAGAACTTTGGAAGTGTATCTCTGAATATAAGGGTATTACCAAACTTGCACAAGTATACCATTGCAACTCTGTCTGTAACAAATGCAAAACTTAATGACCAACAATTGTCCAGAGGCCTAACAAGGTTGGAAAAGTTATCAAAATAGGTAGTAGAAATTTAACTGTCAAATGAAACATTATAAAAGGTATCTTCAATAAGAAATTTAAAAAAAAAATGCTTAAATATTAGTTAAAATTATATCTTAATGGTGTTTTTAATTTTTTAAAGTTCATTTTAAGGCCTTAGCATGAGCTGACTAAGGTAGCTTGGATTTTTTAGATGCAAGTCTCATGATTGACCTTAGCCATTATGTAACTCTAACAGGCAGTTATTTTAACTATCAAGTCCTTTCTATTCGGAAATATCTAAAGATTCTACAGGTGTAATATTCTTCTAGCATAAAGAAATAAAATCTGTGTAGTAAATCTTTTAAGGTTTAAAAAACCCACAAGAAGTTCTAAAAAAAAAACTGTCTCCATTCCACATAGAAGTCACACCGACTAAATATGCCTATTTATTACTTGTATTAAAACAAGTTTTGATTGAGATTCAATTGTAATGATTGATTTAAACTAATTTGACTTATTTTAACGTCCAGTTTCAGCCTCCTTCTCCAAACAGAAACAGAAAATCTCCGTCCCTTCCTCCCGGTAAGACACTCTGTGTCGAGAAACTGTCAACCGGTAAAATGAAAGTACCGCATCGCTTCGAGATTCATTCCTACACGAGACCCACAGTGTGTTTCTACTGCAAAAAGTTGCTGAAGGGTCTGATTCGACAGGGAATGCAGTGTAAAGGTAAAATTTGTGGTTTTCCGTATATGTTATTGGGAAAATAAGAAATCGGCGATTATATGAATGCAAGATTTGTAGGCAAAAATGTCAAATATTCAAAACTGGTTTTGTTTTCCACAATGTTATTCTGCATGTTTCATGCCTTGAGTGTTAACAGTTTCACAGCATTATCAACTATTAAACACATTTTTTTTTGTATTCTTGAATGCACATATTTCACGCCTTGAGTGACAATAGCTCCACTGGAATAAAAATAAGGATTTGATTTATTTGACAATGAAATGGGTGGAGCTTACCAATATCCACCTATATTATGATTCCGTCTTACAATTATACTACCAATCACTGAAAGCACTAATCAAATCCAGGAAAAGAAAGCTTAAAGAATTACGTAATGTAAAAGAAGTAAATTAAAGCAAATGACATGAATAAATACATAACTATTTTTAATTTCTAGCATGTATTTAGTTGCTTGTATGCAATATTTGATAATTAGTAGTAAATAATTTCCAGACATTTTATAGCATCCCTGATTTTATAATTTGCTGGTAACAAATAAGTATCGTGATGTTTTTTTTTAAAATTTTAGATATATTTCAATCTTGTGCAGAAACTTTCAGTTTGAAAAATTATTAACCATTAAATATATATGTATTTTTAGATTGCAAATTAAATGTTCATAAACGTAAGTGCCTAGAATGCATTCCAGGGGATTGTACGGGTGAAGCACCAAAGGAAAGTAAGTATAATTATACTTTTTTTATTATTATCTTGTATATTTTCTCTGTCAATATAGCCTTAGTCATTTTCATATTAAAAGCGAGTCTTTTAGAGATTACTTATTTTTAGTTTCTGTTGAATTTATTAACCGTTTATGTGCCAAGATACCTATCAAGCAGTTTACATTTATTAAGCATTTTTCATTCAGCAAATTTATAGTATACACATTTATTTTTTAATTGCATTTATAGTCAATTTAAAGTGCTTCAATTCAAATGTATGGAAATTACTTGTAGCATTTAATACTCTTTACTGTAATGATAAATCTGTGATGTTTGAGCAATCAAACCTAACAACACTACAGTGGGATTGATACCTGTAATTTCTTTGAATAGACAATGAAAATTCCAAGAATGCTTCTTCTGAGAATGTGAGCGAAAAGTCTGATCAGATAGATGAAGAGTCTGGGGAAGAGAGTGATAACTCGGTGGACAAAACCATGGTTAACCTGGACTTACAAGATGATGAATCAAAAATACCTGTGCAGTAAGTTGCTCACTTAACGAACAGAAATATTGCTTTTAATTTTATCGAACTTTTTATAATAGTAGTTCTATAGTAACAGTATTTTAATGCAACAGCCTATAATTCTCTTGTTTAGCACTGTATATGAACTAAATGTTTACTGTAAATTTTGTGCATAATGTAATAATGATACTTTTAAGACAGATGGATTTCAAGTTAAATATTTGACATACATTTTTTTAAAATAAATATTGATTAATTTTTTTGTGGAATTCAATTTTACCAATTGAACGTTGAAACTCTTTTCTTTGTGCTACTTTTTATTATCTTGCCACCTGGCTTCCCCATTTGAGGAAATTTTTTTAAATATCCCCACAAGCAAAGCAATTACATTTAAATTAGTTCTTAAATTGACCTGGTCCGATAGAAGATGATCCGAATATCATTTATCAGGCTTTGATTACCGTTATCAGTCATTTATTTCTATAAAAAAATTGAAATTGAACAAGGGTCAATACAATATGAGAGTTCTTAAAAAAAATTTATTATAACTTTTTTTTCATACTTTTCAAAAAGTTCTTTTAGTAGTTAATTTTAAAAGCAATTTGCATTCAAAAAATGTAAAAATAAACTGTTTACTACAAATACATGATACAGTTATAATTAAATTTATAGCACAGAAAATGGGAAATTTTAGTGCTTAAGGCATGTTTCTCAGTAATTATTAAACATAATTTTTTAAAAAATTACTTTGCGAAACATGCTTTTTAGCATATATTTGTATGAAAAGTATGTTCGGATAAAATATATACATACAGGAATTTGCTAGGGGCTTATGAGGTTATAGACACACTTAAGCAAATAATTATATTTGCAAGGTAAGATTCTTACTATTTAATTTTCATTTTAGAGAAGCATCAAGCAATAATATACCCTTGCAGAGGATTGTTCAGAGTGTAAAGCACACTAAAGGGAAGAACTACAAAGTACTTAAAGAGGGGTGGTTGGTACACCACACTAACAAAGAAGGAATGGTAAATGTGATTGAAATTACCTATTACAGTCAAACCTCGATAACTCGACTTCCTATTACGTGAATAATCCGCTAACTTGTGAACCGCTACAGGTCCCAAATTATTTCTTTACTTTTCGTTAAAAAACTGTCTCGATAACTCAAAGTTAACATCTTAGTCAAAGTTTTTGTGATGGATTTCATCGTTAAAAAACGCATTTCAGTTAAAAATTAAATTTCAGCTCAACTTAATCAGCATTTTGTATCCATAGTGGCTGTTAATGCCAACAACCTTAAAAAGTACAATCAAGAAATAACTTTTTTTTCAAAGAAATTTACATGGTATGTGTACTAATTGATATGTAATGAGGCCACATTTTGTGAGTTTTAATAAGTCTTTTAACCCCATACTTCTCTTTTTGTTTACATGGGCTATTAAAAAAAAATTGAAATGTGCATAATTATAGTATTACGGCGCACATCAAACCATTTTAAAAAAGGTCGACACATCTAAAGTGACAGTAGAGATTAATGGAAAGTAACTTTGATAGCTCGAACTTCGAATAAGTCGAATATTTTTCGGCGTCCTGTGGGACTTCGAGTTATCAAGTATTGACTGTACATTTTTCTACTGTTTATTAAAGTACTTAAATTATTTTTGTGTATAATTTTAATGCATGTTAACTTTTAATTTTGTTCTATAGAGGAAACGCCATTTTTGGAGATTAGATACCAAGAGTGTTACGCTGTTCCAGAATGATACAACTTCAAAGTACTACAAGGTAAATATCCAATGATTGTGTTTTCGGTTGTAGCAGATTTTTATAAAAAACTTTGATTGCTTTATTTACTTATTTTATCATTTGGAAACTTTTCTTTTTTTTTAAAGGAAATTCCATTGTCTGAAATACTGTCAGTTGAAATATCCAAGCACAATGCATGTTCCGATCAAAATCAAGGCTACTACTTGGAGCTGCGTACAGCTAATGTAGACTATTATGTCACTGAAGAAATTATTCATCTCAAAAGTTGGGACACAGCTATTAGACAAGCACTTATGCCTGTAGATACACCGAAGGCAGCCAATCAAAATGCAAACAATACTAAAGGTGTGTTGATTATTCTATAGTCGAATTTGGTTATAACAACCTTGTTTATAATGACATCTTGTTTCTATATACCATAAATGTTCAGTTTCTAGAATTGCCCTTATTCTGTAATACCTTGCTTATAACGACAAAATTTTATTAACTAATAAGTTATAACGATGGAAATACATTTTTATATTACCTCGATTAAAAAGTTCCCGGAATAAACTCTGTGAAGCGCTCCCATCGTTTAAATTTCAGTTTTTTTATTTTAAAGTTGGTACATCTGTAGTTGATATTCCCTTCAAATCTTCGCGTCATTGCTTGACATTTGCAAAAGTTATGTAGCCAAGAGTGCATCTATTTGTGTGTGTGTTTTCGAATTTTTACAATTTTAAAAATGGATTTAAATTTGCAACAACAACCTTGTATCATATTTTGTGTTAAAAATGCATTTAATGGCGCACGAACCTTGGAAATGTTGGAAAAGTGTTTTGGCAACGATTTTCTGAAGAAAACTGTTGTTTACAAAGTGATATGTGAGATTCAAAAGTGGGGAGCGCTTCACGGTGGTTATTCCAGGAACTTTTTAATCAAGGTAGTATGATATCTAAAATTCCTTCTTAAACATTGTTTTAAAAAATCATATTTTACTACTATTTACATATATTTTGATTAAACTGTGCCATTGATAGCACCAACTTCAAATACGACAAAACTTATTCAATACATGTCATTTTATAACTTTCATTTATAACACGTGTGTACAATAAATTTTTTACTTGATTTCCTATACTTACATTTTGACCTTTTGTTTATAATAATACTTGTTTAATCATCATAAAAGTCATGCCCCTTGAATGTCACGATAATCAAGCTATGCTGTAGTTGTTTAGGTAATAAGTACTTTCAATTCATAAGAAGTATTAAAATGAATACCCATATAACAGGGTAATATGAGGCCTTTATAGGTTTACTTTTTTAATGATATATATTATGTGTTAAATATTGTATATCTATGGTATCATTATGTAATGATGGATATTAGAAAGTTATTTGGTACTTTTTATATTTAGTAAAAACCATTAAATTCCCTCAAACGACCTTTCAGATTCTTTTTGTGGAGTACCAATAAAGAAAGAACACCCAGAACAAAGTTTGGTGAGTTTTATTTATTTTACAGCCATTTCATAAAAGTAATTTTTTTCAGATCTTATTTATTTTTCTAATAACACTTTAAATTTCCTTTAATTAATCAAACATGAAGAATTAAAGAAACTTCCATTTCCATTAAAGCATATTTTTTTGTTCATTATTTTAGGATATCAGCTTACAATATCAAATATTTCCTGATGAAGTTTTAGGTTCTGGCCAGTTTGGCATTGTATATGGAGGTAAGATTACTTTGAGTTATTCAAGAATAAGTGGCATTGTGTATTTAAATTAATTTATTTTATTTCAATTTAAACTTTTTTTTTTACCTGCCAAAACTGTACTTGTACATTTGTAAGTGTACAGTAAGCTACCAAATCTTGTTAAGAATATATTCTGTCTTTAGAATTTTGTCTGTCTGTCCGTACCTAAAGAGCATCTGTAAATATTAAAGTAAATAGGAAAGTATGCATATCACTAGCAGAAACAGATGGTATACTTTTAATACACCCACATTTAAAATTTTGTTGTGGGTACAAGCATTAAAAAAAACCCTATTATTTTCTGTTCTTTAATGTTATATGAGGGATCTTTTAGTCAGTAATAACTATAACAATGAATGCACTGTCTAGAAGGGAAGAGCATAGACTTTAAAGCCCATTACCCTAGTCACCAGAAGTGACAGTCACAGGAGACACACAAAGAATGGACAACACAAACATATAGACAAATAACAACATTTATTGACACGCACAAACATCCATGCCTTACCGGTATTCGAACCCAAATCTAGAATCTCCAAAGGATAGCTCCCTAACCGTTGTGCTGCCAGGTTGGCCTGTAATATCTAAGGCATACTTTAAAAGCACTTTAACTTGTACATTTTTGTTAAGTGTTAAAAATGCAACTTTTACACTCTAATTATCAATTTGTATATATAATTATAACCATTCCATCAAGTTGTGCAACAAATTATTTGTTTTTAGGTGTCCATAGAACATCAACCAGAGCTGTTGCAATCAAGGTCATCGACAAAATGCGATTCCCGACCAAGCAGGAGGCCCAGCTAAAGAATGAAGTATCCATTCTGCAAAATATTCATCATCCTGGTGTTGTCAATTTGGAAAAGATGTTTGAAACACCGGAAAGGGTATGACAATCAATTCTTATAGCTTTTCTTTAAAAGGAAAATCTTAAAAATAAATGATCTGAGTTGATGCTTTAATGGTGTCAAAGGTATGATACATTTTATATTTGTTCAAGGGAAATCCTAAGTTGTTGATTAAAATATTCTTCAAAATTAGCTTTTTTAAACCATTTATGAATTATATTCCATTGATAAGTTAAAGAAATTATATTTTTTACTATGTTTTTGTTTATATGTGGCTCTCGAATTTTTTTTTAATTATATAGTCCTCAAGAAATACTGATGAGTTATAAGGGTTTGACACGTTTTTTAAACAGTAATTTGTGTTTGTATTTAAAAGTGTTTGCCAGTACATCTCTTATTACTGAGATTTTGCTAACGATTCCTTAAACCGTAACGCAAACCTTAACCTCTCGATCAATCAGAAAGCGTGTAGAGATATCTCCATGCTTTCTGATTGGTCAATAGGTTAAGGTTTGGGTTAGCGTTAAGGTTCACTGAACCATATGCAAAATCTCTCTATTATTTAATTCTCCCTTTTTACAGATATTTGTTGTAATGGAGAAGCTTAAAGGTGATATGCTAGAAATGATTCTTTCAAGCGAAAGAGGAAGGCTCTCCGAAAGAATAACAAAGTTTTTAATTTATCAGGTAGTTAATTTCTCTTGATTGTGATTTACATTTTTCATCATACAAATTTAATGGTATTAAATGTTAAACATTTACTTTTTTTTTCAGATTTTGATGGCTTTGAAACATTTGCATTTGAAATGTATTGTTCACTGTGATTTAAAACCAGAAAATGTTTTGCTTTCATCAGATTCTGACTTTCCACAGGTTAGTTGAGTTTTTCTACATTTAGCTAGAGTACTTAAAAGTTAAAGTGGTTATTGCATACCTCTAAGCTTTGTTTTACCATTTGAGTTGAAAAATGAAAGGATATTAAATCTGCATCAATAGTGGAGCAAATATGCCGTGCCAAAGTGCTATAAAACTACATATCAATGTATCATAACTTCAATTTTGCAGCTTATTGTTCTCTTCATTTCTGTTTCAAACAGTAGCTACACCAAAACCGACCTTAAGTTTGCAGTATACAAATGTTCTATGAGAAAAAGGGTAAATAGTTCTCATTTTTGAGTGCGAGAATTGATTACAAAAAGGTATTTCACATTCAATAAACAAATTTATTTGTTATTTCAGGACATAAATTTATTATTTTTATTAGTTAAGTTTCAGTTAGAGTGTTATTTTAATTATTTTTTTCCTTCAATTTTGACGTAATAAGGCGCACGCATATCAGGGTCGAAGGAGCAGCCAATAAGAGCAGGCGAAATTTCGGCGCCATCAGCGTTGTTTACGCAGATTCATCCGCCTAGTACATTTCTCTGCTGCAAACTTAAGCTTGGTTTTGGTTTATTAATTTGCATTCCTTTAAAAATATAAAAAAAAGTATGAATGTTCATTGTCTCTGAAAAGTTAACCCATTATTATTGACAACTGTGTAAATACCATTGAGATATACATTTCTGAATAAAAATTTAAAGTTCTTTAGTTTTGTTTTTTTATGTAACTTAATTTGGTCTACATTAACTGTCCAGAACTATGGTCTTTATTCGCCTTACATTTTGTTTATTTCGATAAACTTAAGCAGATGGCTCATTTTTGCTTGGTAAATTCTCTTGCCAACTGTTGTTAAATGGATTTTGAAGAAAGATTGAAAGTTATCTTATTAATCATTTTAAAACAGCTACAACATTCAACAATCAGTTCTTTATCAAAGTGTTCGGGATTATATCCAGGATCTTCATTTAACACCATCAGTTTAGATGTACCTTAAAAATTTTATGTTTATTAATTTTTTCTAGGTGAAACTTTGTGATTTTGGTTTTGCCAGAATCATTGGTGAAAAGTCCTTTAGGCGATCTGTTGTAGGTACACCTGCATATTTAGGTAAGATCTTATGTAAATATTTTATAAAATTAAATGACTTGCATTAAGTAGATAGTGACTTTATTTTTTTGATATTTCAATGATTGATACAATTTTGATATTTTTTATTATTTTTTTTGGGTATTTCAAACCAATTTAAATTGATCTATTTTTGTTTCAGCACCTGAGGTTTTGAAAAATAAAGGCTACAATAGATCGCTGGACATGTGGTCTGTGGGAGTCATAGTTTATGTCAGGTAACTAAATTTTTCCCCTCAAAATTTTCAAGTTGAAGTAAAAGTATTTTATTGTCTTATAATTTCAATATTAGTTTTAAAAAATAACCTTCATTAAAGTTATTGCATATAACATTGTTTGATAGAGAAATGTTTATATTTTCAAATTTACACAATATGGTTGTTCTTCAAAAAGTTAGAGTGGATCTGAATGTTATGACACACAGCTCAGTTCTGGCCTTTTGATGTTTACTTTTGACTCGTACATTTATGTTGGCTTTTAATGACTAGTTTCACTTACAATTACTTTACAAAAGTGTGTAGATAAATTTAAGTGCCTTGGCAGAAACATTCTCCAATTCTCATTATTGAACGACCCAAAATAATCATCCTAGTCCCTTAAAAGATTTTACAATCAGCATTAACCCTTTCAGTTCCAGTGATGCCATTTGGCATCATCATGTTTCTGATCATAATTAAAAAAAAAAATAATAGGCCTGACATCTTTATTGGGATTAATAGAAAATATTTTCTAATAGAAAAAAGTTTGAAGAATCGAATGATGTACATTTTCACTTTTCGATATCATAAGTGGCTATAGACGATAAAAAAATGTCAAAAATGATGTCAAATTGTCATTGGGACTGAAGGGTAAAAGTATTTTATTGCATTTGGAATAACTTATCATTTATTTTCAGCTTGAGTGGAACTTTTCCTTTTAATGAAGAGGAAGATATCAATGACCAGATTCAAAATGCTGCATTTATGTATCCTCCCAATCCATGGAAGGAAATCTCTCCTGAGGGTAAGTTAATTATCAATTTGAGTTTTGAAAAATATGTGCAATATCTTACAGTATGTACAACAGTGACTTAGACCAGTTTTGTTACGACCCAATAACTACATCCACTATATTTTGATTATTTGAGTCAAGGCAAAAAGGGGCCCGCCTAATTGTTTTATGTGACATAAATCTTTCCAGTTTCTCCTTAATAGGTGCTCTGATTGAGGCCCAGTAGCTTAGTGGTAGTGCTTCGCATTGCCAAGGCCACAAGTCTGGGGATCGAATCCGGGATTGGGCGAGGTTGACCCATCCTTTCATCTCTTGAGTGGGTAGATAAAATGGATACCAAGCATGCTTGGGAACTAAACACTGGGGGTCCGTGAGAGGTTGATCACCTTACTGAGACATATGCCTAGCACCCCAGAGCCCAAGGTCACGAAAGCTGAAATGAGCACTGCAGGCCTTGGCTCACAATTGGGTCTTGCCCCAAAGAGTTTTTTAAAAAATAATATGAGAAATGATTCCCCTTTCAGTCCCAGTGCTGCCATTTGGCTTCATCATGTTTCTGATCATAATTAAAAAAAAATTATAAGGCTGAAATTTATTGGATTAATAACAAATATTTTCTAACAGAAAAAGTTTGAAAAAATCATATGATGTGATTTTTGATATCATAAATGGCTATAGATAGTCAGAAAAAATTCTAAAACTATTATGGTGCCAAATTTTCATTGGGACCGAAAGGGTTAAACCTAAGATTTTATTATCATGCCTGCTCACAGCACTATCATTGAATAGTTTTTTTTAAACCAACTATAACGTGTTTGTATATAAGTACTGAACTCTTTATATAAATATATATTTTTTTCTTTCAGCCATTGACTTGATAAGCAATCTACTACAAGTTAAAACAAGGAAACGTTATACTGTAGACAAATCTTTGTCACATACATGGCTACAGGTAAAACTTATCAAATACATTTTGGAATAATTTAATTAAGTTTCATTGAAACAAAGGTAGTTTTTATTTATCTCTGTTGTGATGTGTAAGAATTCTAGTCAAAATTATTTTAAAGATTAAAATTGTGTTAAAAATGTGACAGTGGATATCCAGTTGGATTTAATTCGATGAAGGTATATATCCCTAAAGTATGTGTTGCATGGCATTGACACACTAAATTAAATTTGATCTTGATATACATTTCTTATGAGAGTTTGGTATACATTACTGAGCTGTTTACAAACTAAGCATGTATATATTTTGAAAGCTCTTAAATCAGTTGTTTTAGATTAGTTTTTTTCCATTGTTTCCTTCAGTTAAAGTTTATTAATAAAGAATAATTCAGGAACACTAGATTTTGCTGTTACAGTTTTAAAATGATCCATTTTATTATTCTAAATAATAATTTTTTAATTTAAACTTTTTCTTTGAAGGATTACCAAACCTGGTGCGACCTTCGAAGACTAGAATCAGAAGTCGGGTCTCGCTACTTAACACACCAATCAGACGATGCTCGTTGGGAGGCTTTCAGAAAGCTACACAACCTTGAATTGCCCCCTCCTGTTCCACAAGATGCAGAAGAGAATTTAATGACGTTCGACTATCCTCTTGAACCTACTAGGAACAGCTCCGGCATTTTCGGCCGCGTTAGGCTCTGAAATATCGGTGTATAGTTTTGCTAATCTGGAATGTCTGAATGATATTTTAAAATCAGGTTTTTGATTGCGAATTGTTAAATGGCAGTGTTGAAGGAATTGGAAATTTAATGTATTAAAATCTACTAAATGGCTTAGAATGAAATTTTTGTTGGGTATGTTTCCCTGCTGAAAATTCGGGAAGGATGTATAACATGGAAAAACCAGGAAAATTGTTTTTATGAGTATAAACAAAAATAATTGTCTGCAATTTAATTTCTATACACTTAACCCTTTACACACAGTAAGACATAGATTTTCCCTCTAAGCTCCATTGTAAATCTTTTGAGGGTTAAAAAAAAAGTGCCTATATTATTCAACAGTGCCCTAGCAATTGAAAGTTAAAATCCATTTTATTTTTTACTTTTAAATATTTTTTTATATTTAAAGAATGCCTCTATAGTTTATCTTTAAATTGAATGAAAAAATATTAAGTGAAAATAAAACAAGAAGAATATCAAAAGTCTGAGAAATTAAAACATTTCTGTACAATGTTTAATGAAAAATTGTCGTGGTAAAATATCAACTACAAAATTATTTAATTAGTTGATCACACATAATCCAGATTAGCAAGACTACCTTATTGCTCTGTTTTTAACCATACAATTAATACATTCCAATTCAGCTCTTATTCTGAAAATGTTGCATTTTGTCTATGTTTTAATATTTTAAATAGGCAGCTAGCTTAAAATCGGTTTACAAATTTGTTCATTTTACATCTGTTACGAGGAAAGCATTTTTAAGAATTTTTTATTTTGTTCAAACCATATATTTATTCTCATTTTTTTGTAATATGATGTCAGAATTGTCCGTGCCAAAATCATTGTTTTAATTTTTTAAAAATCTATATATTCAAATGGGGCTTCCAATATAAGAACAATTTTTGATGAAGAAATTGAGACAGGTGGCAAGTTCAATCAATGATGCATATTATCAAGAAAAGTTTTTAATCTTTTAACACCATGTTATCTTCTTGGAGAATATTTTGTATGTCAAATAAAATATTTATTAAAAATTTGTATTGATGACTTACATTATACAGACATTGGTCACGAAATACATACAATTATACAGGAAATAGACTACGAGGTATTGGTTTTACATAAACCTTCACATTTCATTTCTTTGTTGCTGCCACCTAAAAAAATAATTAGGGAAAAGCCATAAAGCTAAATTTATTAAACCGTGCCTAGTATTAAGGATTCTTAATTAAAAAATTTTTTATAAACAATTTATACATGTTAATTGATAAACATTGAAGCAAAAGCTAATTTTATGTGTTCTTTTCCTATATCATATTAAACTGTACACTTTCTCTTTTTTAATTTGAAAAAACATTTAAAAAAAAAAATATTTTTAATTTGAAAAAACTTAAGAGTATTCCCATCTCTTCAGATACATGTTTTTTTTTATAGATAATATGAAAATAGATTTTAAAGTTACTATTGCATGGATCAAAATAACAAGCTATTGGGTTTTTTAGGCAAACATGTATGAAGTCTACAAATGAATGTGTTTAATATTGTTTCTTAAACAGAAAGGAAATGTAAAGAGTTTGCAGTACATAAATTTTCACTCCAAATTAGTAATTAAGTGATTCTGATTAAGAGTATTTGAATAAAAATACGATTTACTTTCTCTACGAGAGAGATTAAACAAAATCCATAGAAAAGCTTCATGAAAAAAATTGTGTTAAGTTCTTTAAATGTAGTATTATATACTGTTGGCTCACAAGAGGGACTAATGTGAAGATTAAAAGATTACGTTTGAAAAATACCAAGTTACAGTTTAGAATAAATTTTATTTCAAATAACAATGCATTTAAAAAATAAAGAGAAACATTTAATATTACCTATTTGAAACCAATACGAGAAAACAAATAATGCTTATAAAAAAAGTTTATTAAAAGAAATTGCTTGACCAGTCAATACATAAAATTACAAGAAATAAAAACATTTTCAATTACTTGATGCATTTTGTTTTTCCCATTGTTGAGGTGTCAACGTTTTATAATTAAATGCATGGATAGATTCTAATTCTGTTTTTAGGATTTCATTCACCATTCTAAAATAGAAATATATATTGAAATTAGGCATTTTTGTAATATATTATTATAGATAATATACATTGCCAAGCAGTAAAAGCTTAGTTACATCTGGAACGTAAAATACCTAATTTCAGTTTTATTTCTTTAAAATAATGAAATTTTTTTAAAGCTACAATAAATAAAGTATAGAGAAAAAAGTTGGTATTTAAAAATATTTCAGTAGCTTAAAAGCAAAAAAAAAAAATAGTTTTTTTTTAAAATCTACAAAAGATGCTTTGCCACGTTATTTCCAAGGTAATAATTATGTTTTTCAGTATCTATAAGAATAACATGGAGCAACTGACGTAGTGGCAAAACTAATTAAAAAAAACATTGATACTTTTGCACTTACAGGGACTTAAAATGGAGATTTAAAAATATAAATAAGTGCAATTAAAACAGGAACTATATGTTAATATTTCAGATCAAAAAGCAAATTGAATTATTATTAATATATCATTACAATATTTTTACATAATAATTTTGTTGTTAATCCTAAATAAAATTTTAATCGATGAAAGTATTTAATTATATTAATATAACCACCATAAATAGTACAAAAAATCCCAACTAAAATAAAGGGGCACCAGCGCCTAAATTGAAGCCCATGTTAAAATGGACATTTTTATGCACCTTTTTCTCAGGAACTACTTGGATAAATTTTTTACACAGTTAAAGTTCAAACACTTTTATGCTTTGTGTCATATGCTTTTAGAAATAAACATAATAATTTGTAATGTATGATTTTTTAAATTTTTTTAAATCATATTTCTATAAAAAATCAATAAAATTACTTAAAAAAAAAAGTAATGAATATTTCTTTAAAAGCATCTGATAAAAAATAAGGTATAGAAAAAATGTAAAAATACTTAATGAATGTGTATGTAAAAAAAGCTAAGCAAAGTATTCAGTAGTTACTGAGAAAAAGGTACATTTGTCCTAAAATATGCATTTTGAGAAAAAGGCGTTTAAGACTTGCCTATGCCTTTGCAACAGAGCAACTCCTTCAAATTTTGGAGTAACTATGAGAGCATGGAATTTGGCTCCACATCCATCAGATAAATCTTGAACATCCTATAAGATTTAAAAACAATGTAACAAAATCGCAACTAAGGAAATGAGAAAATAAATCATTGGTTATGAAAAAGATGGCACAGATTAAATTGTGTGCAAGTTTAATTCAAAACCTTTCTTATAAATCATTAGTAGCTTATTGTTACAGGCAGATTATTATTTTTTTAATGGAAAACTTATCATATACAATTTTAGTTTTAATAGATGAGAATAAACATTAAACAAGTAGGTTTGTAACAGAATCTGTCACTTAACCAGCTTCCCCACATTTACATTAACTTTTAATCAGACGCTTACCACATGAGTAGTTTCCAATTCATCTTGCAGTTTCTTCTGGATATAATCTTGAGTATATTGAGGCATTATTAGGAATAGTTTGAAACAGCAAAAATCGTAATTTTACCAAATTTTACTTGTTCTTCTCTAGAGAGAGGAATGGTGAAAGCGAGCGCAAGTGAGCAAGGAGCAAGTGAGCTTGAGCGGAGCTTATTGACAAACAAAACTTTGCGGTTACAGATACAGACTACTATATTTATGTTGTTTCAGATGACGTATCTCTCCACTTTTCAATCTTGATTTTCAGTGATTTCATTAGTGGGGTAGAGACTGAACCTACCTACCGAACAATGGACCAACACGGAGACAATATAGGGTGGCATGTGGGAAACAATGGCCAAGTGGTTTGGATCGCAGGCCACAACGCTAGCAGACAGCGCGCTGTAACGGGTGCGGGCTCGCTTTTTGCTTTGGCCCTACGTGTACTTCCTTTCTCAGTATCAAAATTATAAATTAACTAGCACTTATGAGACTTAACTGCCACTCTATTCGGCTCCGTAGTGAGCCATGACTGCCGATAGGAGTTTTACAGAAGCGAATAGTTCAGATTTGTTTAAACTAGATTCCAAAATGGTGTTTCAAAGTTTGTTTATAGTTACTAGGACGTCATATATACACGTGCCAGCCAGAAAAGCGCTTTCGAGAGTAATTTTTCGTCCCATTTTTAACATTTATTTCCGCCCTCTTCAAAGGGGAAGTTGCCGACTCGGTTTAACTGAAATTAATTAAGATTAATCAACAACTAAGTTGGTTACCGAATGCACTAATTAATGTTACAAAATTGAATAAATAATTAAATAAATTAATATGAATTAAAATTAATTTTAATAATTAGTTCACAAGACGTTATGATGAACTTAAACTTATAGTAACTGGTAATAAATACTTTAAACTCTTTTTTATCATTACAGTTGCTAAGATTGGTAAATCAATGATCGAAAAATAAAATACCAATCAGAACACCGATAGATGGAAATGAAGGCATATGAAGCTGGAAAAAATTATGTAATCTAAAAAAGCCAATTCAAAATAAAATTTATGCTCATGTTTAAATAGTTGCTAATGTTTCTATCTGCAATAATTTTTACAGTTGCTTTCTAAATGTTATGTATGCAGATTGCAGTATAATATGAATTATTTTCAAATTCGCATGTAAATAAAACAATAAAACATGAAGGAACTAAATTGGCCCAATCTCTTCATTATTATCGATGAATGAAGTATATGAGCTCTTTTGTATACTTTTTGTATCGGACTCACTTACTTTGACTAACTTAGGTCACGGTAAAATAAAACAACAATGCAATATATGTAAAAGTGTAGAAAGAAAAACCTAATAGTACAATAAGTACTTTTGTAAGCAAATAATGAAACAAAAGAGACCACCTTGGAGGACTTTTAAAGATATCACTTTTAAAGTATCTCAAGTAAAGCTTATCGATTTCTTAAATAAAAGTGTTTTATAATAAACAAATAAACGAACAATACAATCGATAATAATTTGGTAAATATTTGTAATGTTTTTTGTGCTCAACACAACTTTTGTGTCTAAAGCGGAACTCAGTATCCTTAGTAACCTTTTAAAAGTTAAGTGCATTTGATAATAAAACATAATTTGACTATATACATATAAATCTATTATCTTGTAAATTTGTCAAACATTGATGCCTATTAGTTTCTTAAGTATTTGTTATACATCGCAAGCATCTAACTATTAGTGAACCATATGCAAATTCACATAATAAAATGTGATTGTGGTTACTTGATAAAAAGTTGATTGTCAAATTGTTGTTATGCGTGAAGTTAAGGTAGGCGAATACCCAAAATTCTCAAATTTTTACTATTACTTTAATCTTTTCCAAATTTGGCATAGTGATTTCAAATATAATGAACAATTCTTTTTGGGTAATTTTTTTTAATCTAAATATAATTGATTTATTTTAAGCGGTGTTTTTCAACTAAAAAAAAGGTGTTTGCGCCAACACTTCTAGTATAAAAAGTTTTACATTAATTTACCTAAAATTTTTCACAGATGCTATTTCGATATATATTTGTGCCATGAACCTCTAACATCTGGTGTAAGTATACAAGTTTTTTTTAAAAAAATGTCCAAGTGTAAGTTTATCGAAAAAAATCTTTATTTTTGTTTTTAATTTATAAAATTTTTCTTAATAACTTTTTTTCTTGTAATTTGTATGTAACTCTAGAGGGTCATTGCATGTATCAGTTCAAAACAAAGAATTTAACACCTAATAAATGTTCATAGGATGAAAATTCAATGTGGTAGACTTGTTGGCGTAAACCTCTTTTTTTAGTAGAAAAACACTGTTTAAAATAAATAAATTATATTTAAATAAAAACAAAAGCCTAAATAGTATTATTCATTATATTTGAAATCACTATGCCAAATTTGGAAAAGATTAAAGCAATAGTAAAAAATTTAGAATTTTGGGAAATTTTGGGTATTCGCCTACCTTAAATGCAAATACTACACTCCGTGCCAACCTAACTTGGGTAAAAACAAAGAGTAAAAAGGCAGGTGGAAAAGAGCGGTTGGTCCATTAGTTGGAAACTCTTGTTCGGTAATATTTACATGCAAAATGATCTGAATACAATTTAACCAAAATTCGCTTTTCTTTCTGATAAAACTGCAAAATTTTCTTAAATAAAATTAAAATCTGTTAGACCTTAAACGAAATAAATGTTTTAAACATATTTTCTGGATGGATTCACAAATATTTTATTTAACTCTTTACATCCGCGGAAGGATCTTCTCCATAGCATATTTCTATTTACCCAACTTAGGTTGGCAAGGAGTGTACAATATTTGTAATTCTTTCATATCATTGATAGAGTGAGAGCCCAGGGCCCCCAGACCTAAGTCATTTTGGCAAGGATGAAATGTACGTGATTAGGTTCGGTTTTCATTTACTTTTAGTGTATGCATACCCGTTAGAGTGGACCGACGGCCAATTTACAGGTATCGGGTGCAAAAAGTAGGTAACATATAAGTTTACCTAAGTCATTTTGGAAAGGCTGATTTTTACATATGTTATAGAAAATAATGTTAAAAGCGCATAATAATTTTCCCAGACACTTTCCGTGGGCCGATATTTCTCCCAGACGCTTTAAACGTCTTCATCAAGCTCAGACTTTGTCAATCACATCTAGCGGCGTGAGATGGCGCTACAACCGTTCTCGGACATCAAGGAAGGGAAGTTAAGCAAAAAAGAACTATGTGTCTATTGGATATATGGTTGGTTGATTGACTTATATTCCGGTGAAAGAATATCGTATCGATTCAATTGAAAAAAAAATCGAAAATGGATTAATAAACAAGTTGTCATAGCTTACTACATTTTCACATCTCCAATAATCAACCACACAAACCGGAATATATATGTCAATCAACCAACCATATCTCCAATAGACACATAGTTCTTTTTTGCTTAACTTCCCTTCGTTGATGTCCGAGAACGGTTGTAGCGCCATCTCACGCCGCTAGATGTGATTGACAAAGTCTGAGCTTGATGAAGACGTTTAAAGCGTCTGGGAGAAATATCGGCCCACGGAAAGTGTCTGGGAAAATTATTATGCACTTTTAACATTATTTTCTAAAACATATGTAAAAATCATCCTTTCCAAAATGACTTAGGTTAACTTATATTTTACCTACTTTTTGTACCTGATACCTCTAAATTGGCCGTCGGTCCACTCTAACGGGTATGCATACACTAAAAGTAGATGAAAACCGAACCTAATCACGTACATTTCATCCTTGCCAAAATGACTTAGGTCTGGGGGCCCTGGGCTCTCGGTCTATGAGCAGCAGTAAAACCAAACACAAAATTCCACCTATATTCGTTGGCTCTGAATTAAAACAATAATCATGAGATTAAAACAATATTATAGCGTTAACTACTAACCAAACGCCTTTTTCGTTTTTCACCCTCCAAAAATGTCATTTTATTTTGTTTGTCATATTCCTGCTTCACTAAAATAATGTTACAAGCTGAAGGACGGAACGTAACAAATGAACGAATAAAGTTGTAACAAAAGAAATTTATTGGAAATTTAATTATTTGTACACACATTTTTATCAACAAATCAAACGTTTGCTTTATTTTGAAAGTACAATAAATATATTTTTCTTATTTATTTCTTTTTTTAAATTTTTTGTCCCTCTTTTATTGGGGGAATAATTTTTAACGTGATTTTCAATTTTGTTTTCATAATTTTATGCATTGACTGAATGGGCCTTAGGGACTCTTTGCAGCCAATGTATTTCGTAATGGAATAATTTTATTTATTTTTATTTTATTCAAATACAAATCATAGAAGCTTTCCATTTGACAAATGAGTGGACTGAATAAGTATCTATTTTTTTCTGGAGAAGAATTGTGTTTGCCTTATATTTCATGTACCCTGAATTAGAACAATTATTAGAATGGTAGGAAAACTGATATATCGATCGAAATACTTGTTTTCGGAAGTGACATTTTATTCAGATTAGGAGGGATAAACTTTCAATGTCTTATAAAATACGCGCATCGTTAGGTCTAAAATTAAAATGGACGTGTTCCAAACAAATAGTTTTGATATTAGCTTATTGGTTGTGACTCAAAATAAAACAAAAAATGGATTACAACAATTAAAAATTACACTTTATAACCTGTCAATGTATTCTGGATTTATAATTCGATTGAATTTAATTAATTAGTTGATAATTTAGAAATTCAGGAGTCGGATAACCGAAACCGTCCGTCATACTGCCATCGATAATGTACAACTCTCGTCAAAGTAAACACGGAATCAAAGTGATTACAACAATAATCACTAACAACTGTAATAACTGGCATGATGTAATCTACACGGACAACAATCCCGACATGAGAGTAAAAAAGTACTTAGTCGATAGGTCAACACCGAAACAACAGAACGGAGGAAAGTGGATGAGCACAAAATTCTCATCTTTTGGGTTTTTGGTTCTTTTAGCAATACAATGAAATTCATTTTCTGTTAATTTTAAAATTATATATTTTCACATTAATACCAAAGAGTATTCTCTCTAGTAGGGTAGAGACTGAACCTACCATGGATCACCACGGAGACAGGTGGCATGTGGGGCCCGATTACCGAGTGGTTTGGATCTCAGGCCATAACGCCAGCAGTCTGCGAGCTGTAACGGGTGCTGGTTCGATTCCCACCTTTGTCCTGGGTGTACTTCCTTTCTCAGGATCAAAATTATAAATTAACTAGCACTTTGCCAATCTATTGGGACTTCGTATAGTGAGCCATGGCTGCCCCAGTACGAGTCGTTCCTCTACCGACCCTACTATAGAACTCTTTGGTTGGTTGATATACACATATTTTCAGGCTTGTGTGCTTGCTCAGAGAGCCGCTTATAAACCTTCGTCAACACACACTCACATTCACACATATACGTGACAGAAGCTGCCATCTATCACGCGCCATCTCCACAATTTAGACATGTCCCTGAAGGGGAGGGAAATAATCTCCAGGAACCTGTACCCGTGGGAAACTGCACAATGACCGTCCACAGGACTTTCAGACCCAACAGATTTAACGAGCACGTACTTCGCATATACTCGGTGAGTTTTCAGCGATCAGGTTCCGATCCGCAGATCGCTACACTGTCCACAGGGCGCCTCACAGCCCTTAGATCTCTTTTGATTAATACATTGCTCGAAAAACCGTCCATCCTCGGAGTTCAAAAAATTCGCCAGGTCGCAAGAGGTTAACAGCTGTCCAAAAATAACAAATCATTCGAATGCTTCCCATCCCAGTGTCCCATTTCCGCATTGTCCATTTGTGATGATTCCCGACCCTTTTGCAGGTTTCCGATGGCTTGTCCATTAGGGTGGAGGGTTTCCTGTAATTGACGTGTGGCGATCGCTCAGCTGCGTGTTTACTCGCCCCCTTCCAGAAACCGAACTCCGTGGGTTTGTGCAGACGATTGACAAATATAGAATGATCCTGGTGTCTATTTTTTAAGACTTACTTTCATTCTTTTGTGAATTGAAGGAAATAATAAATGAAAAATTGATGTTTGGAAGACATACACTCTTAAAAACAAACGAGTGAAATCCACTCCAGTAGGAGAAGTGCATTTTCGACACTGGAAAGGAGTGAATATTGAATCAGACTGAGTAAAAATAACTCGTTTGGAGTGATCCTGTTGGAGGTTTAACACACAAAGGATCCACTCCAAGAGAAGTGCATTTTCCAGACTGGAGGAGATTGAAAATTACTCAGACTGAGTTAAAATCGCTCGTTTGTTTTAAGAGTGTAGACATATATTTTCAGGTTTGTGTGCGTGGTCAGAGACCCGCTTATAAATCTTCGGCAAGTAAGACAGGCACAACACACACATAAGTGACAGATGCTGCTATCTATAGCTATCTCCGCAATTTAGACATGAAGGGAAGGGAAGTAGTCTCGAGGGACCTGTACCAGTGGGAAACTGCGCCATGATCGCCCACAGGACTTTCGGACCCCCCAGATTTACCGAGCACGTACTCCGCATATACTCGGTGGGTCTCGGTGGTATCGGGACTAGGATGTTCCGATTCCGAGAACGAGACCTTAACCAACAGGCTACCCACGGCCCAAATGGAAAATAGAGTATTGACATGGTGGATACTTCCGTCTTTTCGTATTCCCTGTCGACTCTTATATCTAAAAGAAGGTCGACCCTATTGGCGAAATGCCAATTTTTGGTTAGGTAGGTTAGTTTGAGTTATCGTCGCACTAGAGCCAGACGAGGGATATTTCAGACGATCTCGTCGTTATTTAGAACCATAGTTAAGTGACGAGCCGACACCTGAGTAGGCACGACGCAAACGTTAACGTCAACTTAAGCTGCGTCGGGAATTTGGAGCATATTTTAAAGTGTACTGCCGCTACACAGGACATACTATATACACTCTAAAAAAATATCTGTAAGGTTACTAGGAATTATCTAGGAAACTCAGCTTCCATAAGCTTTTTTAGTAATGTTACATAAGAAATATGTGTATATATTACTAATTAAAGCTTAGTAAGTTATGCTAAGAAAACTGTAGTAGATTTGCAAGGGATTTTCTTGTATGTTTACAAAGAGACTGGTAGTAAACTGGTTACAAAAGTTTAAAACCAGAGGGCACCACTATTTTTTCTGTTAGTCAGGTTTTATATCGAATTTCCAGAGAAGGAGTAAGGGCAGAACCCAAGATCCTCGGTATCCGCATGTCTCGCAACGTAGAACTACGCGTTAGTCCTCGCTGCTATCGGGGACTTGCATTTTGGTTGCGTGTAAATAAAGAGATTAAAATCTTGATCGTTAAAGGAGTTTTATGTTATTGATTAAGAAATTTTAAGATTCATTTTTTTTTCGGATGTGTAGTTTTCGAAATAATTTAACGTAATAAAAAGTAGTATATAAAAAATTAATAATTAACAAATATTTAGTATATAAAAAATATACTAAAATAAACCCCCCCCCCACGTTTTTAGGTTTTTTTATCGTTGCGATATCGATTCGTCATAATCTCTAGAAAAGATAGCCAGGGGGCGCTGTAAGCGTTGCATCAATTTACTTAGTATTGCTTAGTATTACTACAGTAGTTTCTTTAGGTTACAGATGATTTTCTAGTAAATGGTGAAAACCCGTGAAGTTACTAAGTAATCGTTAGTAAATTCAAGCCAAATTTTTTACAGTGTACGTCAGACATTTTTGGCTTCACAGGCCGTTTGTAAGTGAACAGAACTGTTATTTTGGAGATACCCGGATTAGAACCTGAGCCCTTAAGCATGCAAGGTGAATGCCTTAACTGACTGGTCTCCCCCAACACTCATTGCTATTTGTACGTGCCAAAAACAACATTTTTATTCACACTTTTCATAAATTTACAGGAAAACTATGACATTAAAAAGAAATAAGTTACTAAAAATATTTTGTTTAGATATCTGAAAAACATTATATTTATCGAGTCCTAAATTGCCCTCTTTTATAAGATTGACGTGACACGGTTTTAACATGTGGCACTGACTTCCAATTAGTGAATAAAAAATGTTTAAACACGTCCTAAGGATTCTTTTTTTGCTTTTGCTTTACGCATATTTTGATGTATTCCGAAATGAAAGGAAAATAGTGACTTTTGTAATAGAAAAGCTATAAAAAAAGTTGAAGTAACGAAAAACGATATTGTAATTGCCTTTTACATTAACGGTATTGATTAACATTGACACATATTATGCTAATAGTTAATCTATTCGGGAAATATTGAACTCTCTAATTTTTTTTAATTGGAAATGAGAGACGTACTAAATGATTCGTAGTATTTCATTTTATTTTTGGGTTAACTTAAATGATATTGTCCATACTTTTATTACTTTTTTATGTTAATTAAGTTTCAATTCATTTGCTTTTAATGAATTTCCATGCGTTTGTTAATGGACGTACGTCAAGCTACGTTGCTCTCGAGACTTAATCACAGTTTAGTTAATTCAATTAGCCAAACAGTATGCATTAGTTACAGTATAAGTGAAAGTAATTAAATAGAGTATTTTTGTTTATGTAGTGATAATATACAGTATCATCACAGGTGAAGGACTTAGGAAAATAAGCACATTTTACGAGGGTCAATTCGTATATGAGTAACATTATTGTTGGTTTTTTAAAGAATGCATACAAGCTGGAATTAAAGTATTAAAGAGTAGTAGAGTATTTCTTCTTAGGCTGAGCCTTTCAGATTCTATTATACGGGAAGCTAGCCTTCTTTCAGGGATCCCACATGCAATGTCGTTTTCTAAAATATAACTAACTTCCATATTTCCTTTACATTTCATGAGTATTGGTCAATTAATGTTTGCTGAACATTCAACCACCATGAACATAGTTTTAAGAGATTGAAACAAAACGTATAATCTTCACGCAATTAATGTCAGTTTAAAATTGTATGCCTGAACTACATTTTGGGGCTCTGGAAAATTTGTAGGGTAAACCAGGGACCTATTCGGTTGTCGGGTTCTGCAATTGGGCCTAATTCCATATAAGCAACATAATCGCTTTAAAAAAAATAATGTATGCATATAAAATATAAACATAGCATTTCTGTTTAGATATATTCTGTGTTCCTGTTAGCTTATTTAAAAATAGATAGCCTGAACTAGATTTTGGGGTTCGTAGAAAATTAATTTGATAAAGACTAAGATTGACGATCTTACTCGGTTATCGGGATCTGATTTATTTTATTGGTTTATAACAAAGATATAATCGAGAAATCACAAGTCATATTTCCCAAGCATTCTGTTCAACACGCGTAATAACTGGGAAACACAAATAAAAGAAGCTCATCCGAACCGTTATTTCCCGTCCTGTAATGCTATACTTACAAAAATGTCCCATTATCCCACTGAATCCCTTGCCCGTATATCCCAATTTGCCCCCACATAGCGCATTGACATTCTCCTCAGATCGCGCGGAACCCTTTCAAATAGCAAACACCACACCTCTCTTTATTGCATTGCCAATCTTGTAAAGGCATGCGTATGTTTGATAAAAGCGTAAACGACGTTTCAAGCAAAAAAGAGTGCAAGTTTTATTCGTATATTTGTATTGAGATGGCATTATAAATGGCAGGTCTGTCAACTGTGACTAGCGGGACATAATTCCACCAACCTATCTGCCAACTGTGAGGATTTTACTCGATAACAGCTTTTTCGGATTCCGCGAGTCCAGAGAAAACTTTGTTACCCCATTCTTACGTCCTGCATTGGTACATTTGCCATGGAAATTCAAAAGCTAGTTAAAAATCCAGTATTTCAGGGGGGTTTGGAGCCAAGTCGGTTAGGCATTCGCCTAGCATACGGAAGGTCCCTGGTTCGGATCCGGGAATCGCCAAAATAACTGCCGACCTATAAACGGCCCGTGCAGCCAAAAATGTCCGACGAATAATACCTCACGTAAGGATCTGGAGTGCACCGTTAAATATCCTTCAAAGTCCTAACGTTGCGCGGCTGCGCCGATGTCGCCTTGCGTTGTTTTCCTATTCAGGTGTCGGCTAGTTACTTGACTGTGTGTTCTAAAATACGACGCCCATCGCAGATAGCGCTCGTCTAGCTCTAGTGAGACGATTATTCAAACCTAAAACAACAAAAGTCTCTGCCACTTACTTAATAACAATGTCTGTGTATTAGAATTCTATCACTGACAAGTATGTTAGTTAATCCCAATTGGATGTTGCCTTCAGTTTTATATAACGTAGCTTAAATTAATTGCATAAATTTACAAATGCATCCCATCAGTAAAAATAAAAATTAATGCCTAAAAAAAATCGGTTGACAATTAATTTAAACAAACTTCCTAATTTTATGGTCAAATTTCTCTTCGAAGGACCTTGACATAAGCAGTAAGTAATGATTCCATCATTCGTGTAGCAAAACAAGTAAAACATTTTGTATTCTGTATTTTAACAATTTTTTAAAAGTTATTTTAATAAATAAGAAATCCTATGTAAACACTTAACAACCTTTTTTATTTGTTCATTTTTGGAATAAAAAAAACATGAATACGATGTTTATTTTCTTCCACTACTTTCCTCCATATTAATCACCATTTTCAAAAATATTTTCATACTAAATCTGTCTCTCAGAACTTTGTCATACATATTCTGCAACTTTCAGAATTGTACAGGGATGTAGGTGAGAAAGAAAATAACAGTTCGTACTTTATTTAGTTAAAATGTTCTTAGAATGTTTAAAAAAGTAACAAAAAGTTTTAACTTTATTTGATCATATAAAAAAATACGAGGTATTGCTCCTTGATGATTATGATATTAAATTTCCAAAAATACATAGTTCGGAAATGACTATAGTAAAAGCAATTAATAACTAGGGTATAAACTAAACGGCTTTTAATAACTACTCAATAACTTTAAAACCTAAAAAGTTTCAAGGCCCCTTGCGCATGCAAAATTTTCCCGATGACTTTTTAATTTCTTTAGTTCGAGATGTAGAGTGGTTTTAGTCTGACAAAAGTTCTGACAGATGTACAGACTGAGAGACAGGTGGACCAATGCTCAAAAACCACTTTTAGTATTCTTCCAGTATAGTAAAAGCAATTAATAACTAGGGTGTAAACTAAACGGCTTTTAATAACTACTCAATAACTTTAAAACCTAAAAAGTTTCAAGGCCCCTTGCGCATGCGAAATTTTCCCGATGACTTTTTATTTTCTTTAGTTCGAGATGTAGAGTGGTTTTAGTCTGACAAAAGTACTGACAGATGAACAGACTGAGAGACAGGTGGACCAATGCTCCAAAACCACTTTTTTGAATTTGCACTAATAATAAAAAAAACCCCTCTATTTTTCATTTTCGACCTCATCGAAATACTTTCATTATCTGTATCATTATCTGTATTTAGTTTAGTTTGAATTATTTTCGCACTAGAGCTTCACGAGGGCTATATTGGCGACTGGCGCCGTATTTAAGAACCAAAGTCAAGTGACGAACTGACATTTGAATAGGCACCCAACGCAACCGTTAAGGGCGACATCCTATGCAGGACTTTTGACTTTGAAGGATATTTAACGTTTATTTCTTACACGGGGTATTATTCGTCGGACATTTTTGGCTGCACGGGCCGTTCATAGGTCGGCAGTTATTTTGGTGATGCTCGGACCCGAACCTGGAACCTTTCGCATGCTAGGCGAGTGCCTAACCGACTGGGCTTCCCAGCCCCTTTACCTTATATTTCAAATTTCAGGATTGAATGTAAAAAATTATTTTAAATGGTCAAGAAACAGCATGCCAATAACTGCTCTCTCAAACCAACCTATGCTCGCCACCATTACGGTGTAACGAGGAAGGAAGACTCCTCCTACTTACAATTCCGAAGATGATCCCACGGTGACTCCTTTGCTCCACTTTCGAGGCTATTGATTGCGATCCCTTGCTCCGGGTCTTCCACGGAGTTCAGAAGGAGACGGAGATGTTTGGCGAGGAAACAAGTGAAGCCTAGGGGAAATGCTTAGAGAGGAAACAAGTGAAGCCTAGTGGAAATGTTTGGTGAGGAAACAAGTGAAGCCTAGGGGAAATGCTTAGAGAGGAAACAAGTGAAGCCTAGTGGAAATGTTTGGTGAGGAAACAAGTGAAGCCTAGGGGAAATGCTTGGAGAGGAAACAAGTGAAGCCTAGTGGAAATGCTTGTGGAATAAGTTGAAATGGCGAGGAAACAGGTGAAAGTTGCCAAGCAAAATAGTTTCATTAAAATGTGCTATCAAATGTAAAATGCAAAAATTGTTTACATCCGCGGAAGGATCTTCTCCATAGCATATTTCTATCTACCCAACTTAGGTTGGCCAAGAGTGCAGTGCCAAATAGCTGGACGATGGTGTTTATTTGGGCTTATTACTAAGCAATCAATGGGTTTCCTTTGCCAACCCGCTTTTGTATTGTTTTTGGTGCGGCATCATTTCCATCGTCTTCTTAACTGTATGGGACCTTCATTCGAGGAGTAGGGACCTACAACACTTCGCATTAGAGCTGAAATGATGTAGGTCCCATTAAATTAACGTGTGAGGTATGGGTCATTCTCATAAAACATAACAACGTAAAATAGGTTACCGATAGCGTAAGGAATTTAAAATGTTGATTCAATTTTGAAATTTATTTGATGCACACATTTGAAAGAATCTGCCGATCAATACATGGAATCAGCAAATATATTTGTAATATAAGGTCTCTTTTGGTTAAAGTAACACAGTGGAAAAATCTATTAAAAATATTTTTAAATAGTGAACACTACCTTGACCTATAAATTTATTTGGTTGCCATGTGTAACGCTCATCCGCACACGTATTAACATCTTCAAATAACATCCAATGCCAGATATTGTGTTGATTTACTACTGCGTTACTAACTAGTCATCTATATTGCAGGAGATATTGTAGTATGTAATCCGAAGTAACATTTTCTTCATCTAGAGGGTCTTCATCTACAGTCTTTGGTAAGACACGAGTTGTAATATCTTAGGCAACACTCTACCTTGTATGTGGACATTGGTCTTCCTCCAAACAGAGGGGAGCTTTAAATGTTCAACTGTAAACCAAATTAGTATATCTTCCATTTAATTAACAGGCGAGACACTAACCGTTAGGTCTAAGTAGCAACTGGGGAATGCTACTATGATATTATGGCATTGATATATGTTGTGTATTTTAAGTTTTGATTTACTGTTATTTGTGAGTGAAAATTATACAGTTGTAATTAGGAAACAGGTTGCAAAGATGGCAAACAATAATCGTCTTGTTTTGTTATTTCTCTGTAAAATTTCGAGAATATAATTAATTTTTTTTATTTATTACATTATGTTTTGTAAGAAAATTATTTGTACGCAAATTTTTACTTCAATATTTCAAAGATAAAAAAAGTGCTGAAATTTTCCATTTAGAAACGGTGGGCTAATTTACACTCTTGAAACAAACGAGCGATTTTAACTCAGTCTGAGTTAATTTTCACTACTTTCCAGTGTCGAAAATGCACTTCTCCGACATTAGTGGATTTCACTCTTTTGTTTTAAGAGTGTAATGAACGAGTATATGCTACTCTAATATAAGTAACATTTTTAAATTCTTCATGGCAACCGATCCGAAATATCTTAAAAAATTAAGCTAACAAAACTTTCTGCATAAATAAATAACAAACAAAATAAACAACAATTCTTAACACAGAAAAAAAGCAAGATACCTTAAATTTATTATTACGCTTTCAAAACAACTGTATACAAAGTATTTACCAGAAAAATGCAGTAAGAAATACACACTTTCTTTCAAGATCAAACACATTTCCTTTACTTTTATGTGGAATCCGGTTAATAATAAATCTTGGTCGCTTCCCCGAGCACACTATCGGATTCCGGACTGTCTAAGATAATACCGGACATTTTGGTAAGCCCATTTATTGGCTTTAGTAGCGAGGTTTCTCTGCATTTTTCTGTGGGCGAAAGGTTAGTGTCTTGAAATTCTCTGTTTGCCAATGGGCATTTCCACGCGTGACTGACACTACATCAGAACGATTTAACCAATTTCGTTTGCATATTTCATAATTATTTTTTATTTATGAAAAAAAAATATTGTATGTCAGTATACCCCTCAGCATATAGTATTTTTAGCAATCATTAAAATTTTTTTAAATTTAATATTTTACTAAGAAATAATAAAAATGTCCTGATGTGACTGACACTACACGAAAGTTCGTAGATTTTTGGCTATCAGAAAATTTCCAATTTCTTCTGATTGCGCAGTAAATCAGCATTCTACCACTGCTTATTTTAAGTATGAGGTTTCAGACTAAGTATATTAACTGCAAAAAAAGTATTAAAATACCATGGGAAATAATTTATTAACGATTTTGTGCGTGACTGACACTACATTCATTTCGTGACTGACACTACATTGTGAATTGTATCACAGATATTTAATTTTAAGCAATAATAACACAACATTTGTAAATAATTTTGTAAAAAGGAGTGTTAAAAATTGCATAAATGGTAAAATTATGGTTAGAAAAAGTAACACAATGTCCTCTAAAGAAGGTTTCTGGTAATTTCTTGAACTCTAATTTTTTCTTCAAAATACAGTAAATCAACATTCTACCAGTGCTTATTTTAATTATAAGGTTTAAAGCTAAATCATTTAATTGCAAAAAAGTATTGAAATATCATAGGAAATAATTTATTAACACTTTTGTGCGTGACTTACACTACATTCAACTTGTGGGACACTACATCATGTGAATTGTATCACAGAAATGGAAAATTTAGGCAATAATAACATAACATATGTAAATAGTTTTGAATATAGTAAGTTAAAAATTGCGTACATGGTAAAAATATAGTTAGACAAAGTTACACAACGTCCCCTAAAGTTGGTTTCTGGTAGTTTCTTACTTCTTTCTTCAACAGCATTTTCTGAAAAACCTCCCTTTTCAGGCCACGCAAAAAGACCTCCCGACCATTGCAGATGTTTTAGTTTTATTGAATAAGCAACTTTACTTAACATTTGCCCACAAAATATTTAACGATAATTTAACTACAAAAGGAAATAAAGCTCTTTTTCCAGCATCAAGTTCATTTTCAGAATTTTTTGAGAGGTGTTTCTTTTTACAACATTTAAATTTGTTTAATTAACCGTGTAGTATTTTGGGGGATTTAATGAAACATTGGCAGTTGTTTTAAGTAGGCATTTGTTTAATTTTAAAAAACGAAGCAATTTTTGTGTGTCTAGGAATCGGAAGGTTTAACTTCCTTTAATGGGCATATATAATTTAATCTATCCCTTTACACAGTTGTCAGAAATGTATAATAGTTATATATTGGGCAGATTTCTTATGCAAAGTGAAAAAATATTTAGCAAAATGTGGGTCAAATTTCATAGAAAGTGTGACTTCTTTTATCCCCTCCTCACTGTATCACGAAGTCCATCAATTGGTCCTTTACCATGCTTGAATTCAAAGATGACCATGACTTTTGGAAGAGAATTACCAGACAAGGTTGTCAAACGGTTGGAGGATTGCAATAGAAGTGGAATACTTTTAATTTAAGTGTTGTCCGTAAAGTGGTTTTTGCTTTCATTTTCTTTAAATTTTTAAAATTTATCCCGTCTTAAAAACATCCCCTTTGCTCTTTTTTTTTCTCTTTTAGCTGTTGATATAGCCATCTTAAATCAAAATTATCAAAATATAAGAAATCTACAAATATTTAGTTAGTCTAAAACATCTAGATCAAAAAGAAGTTGTGACTGACACTACATCGTGACTGACACTACATCGTGACTGACACTACAAATTTAAAATGTGTTATAAATAGAGAAAATGCTTTTTATTTTAAAATTAAAAAGGTTGGAATTACACAGAGGCTACTATAGTAAGAAAATATTGTAAAAATTTTGAAGTAAAGCCTTATTTAAAAAAGTTATGGGAACTTTTATATCTTTTCGTGACTGACACTACATTCAAAAAGGAGATTTTTATCTTCCTAATTAAATATCTTTTAGTTATAAATGCCAATTAATAATGTGGTTTTTACATAGTTCTGATAGTGTATTTTAATAATTTTACCAAAAAATCTGATAAAATGTATTTCTTACCTGAAAATTCAAGGATTCAAAATGATGCAAAAACACGAAATCATGTTTTCAAAACAAAGCGGCCATTTTGATGCCGCTGTGTTGCCAAAGACGAAACAACAATAGTTGATTATACAAAAAAAATAAAATTCAAACCTTTCTAAAGCAAATATAAAAGATACAATTGTGGGAAAAAATATTTTTTTTTTTGCAGTCGTGGTCTCTTCTGACGTGGAATTACCCCAATGTAAAATTGAATTTTTAACAACAGCAGTATTATCAATGATGTATGATTTGATTTGGTAAACAAGTTTTTAGATACATATGTTAAATATGTACATTTAAAAATTAAACTTTTTTTATTATCATGATCATGAAAATAGGAGGTGAGAAAAAGAATGATACTAACTTAACCATGAAATGCTTGAATTTTTTTTCATCTCAAAAGGATATATTTGTATCTACTCATACATTATGGGAAAAATACTGAAAAATGGAATGTAATAGATGGACAAAAAAACACAGATTTGTCGATAAGGAGCTCTAATTTAATAGAATAAAGTGGATTATGATACTTGTTGCCATATGTCAACAGTATGCATTAGATGGTTACTACACAACATTAAATAGGTATTATTATTTTTTTTATCACCTCATGTATTTTTTTTGAATACCGCTTAATTTTTTTTAATTATTATTTTTTACTATCATGATCATAAAAATCCAGGTGATCCAGACATTATACCAGCTTATTTCTACTTAGCATTAGGTGTGTATCATTCTTTTTGGATCACCACGTATAATTAATAAAAATTAAAAAGAACACAATTTACGCTATGAATAAATATGTTATGCTAAATATGTTTTCAGACAGTATACTAGTACTTTATTTATTTTTAAAAATGAATAAAAAAGTTTTTTTGAGTTTTGAGACTGATAAAAACAATTTTTATACGTATAAAATATCTTGCAAACAAAGCTACTTTAGAATTATTTACTAACCATTAGAATTTTCTTTCTAATGGTAAGAGTGTTAAGTCAGTAGTCAGAAATAGCAAGTTATCTTTGAACAATTAACACAAGTTTCCTTGAATTTGACGATGTCAAAGCGTGTCGCGAAAGTCAAATTTAAATTATGCCCTCAAAAGATTGTTCCTTTCAAACTACGTGTTTGAAATTTTAGAAAATACTGAACTTTGAGTGTTTTGGCCTTCAACTAACGTATTTTAACCAGAAATATCGCTGAAGCTACATGAGTTAGTTAACATTTCTATCCACATCAATTTTTTCTTCGGATATAAAAGTATTCATTTTGACTTTTCCAAACACGACGAATTTAAGTGTCTTATTGTCATATGTATCACTTTTAAAATAAAGCATTTTTTTTCTTTCAAAAAGGCATGTCTGGATTCCTTAAATCATAACGCAGAGTTATAAATAAAACTTCGTGTTTACCCCTTTCAATCCCAACTCTTTATTTTAAAAATATAAAATTTGTGAAATTGACTCGTTATGCATTTAGTATGAAATGTTTAAAAGCAAGGGAAAAATCTTCTGACTAAAATTTTAGGGGAAAAAATTGAAATCATAACTTATGAATAAAATATAACAATAATTTTTTCGAAACTTTATTTTTTAAAAAAAGTTAATACTAGATTTTTAAACTTTTAAAAAACGCAAGCATAAAGAATTTAGGGTTAATTTATGGAATGAAATTGTTTCAGAATGAATATTATTTCACCATGTTTTTCAAATTTTCATCTAACTACAACATCATTCTTCAAAAGACATGATTATTCCATCTAACGATACAAAAAGAAATTATAACCTTATTATAATAGAAAAATGTATAGAGAATTTATATAATAGAATTTATTTGAAAAAGTGCGATTTCAACTTAATAAGGACACAAATTTCTAGCTTATGGTTCCAAAAGGTATCATTGGGACTGAAAGGGTTATAAGCGTATGTTTACTTATTGTATATGCCGACCCGGCAGCCCAACGGTTAGGGAGATAGCCTTTGAAACTAATGGGTTCTGGTTGGAATACCGGTAAGGCATGGATGTTTGTGTTTGTCAATAAATCTTGTTATTTGTCATGTGTTTGTGTCGTCCTTTCTTCGTGTGTCTCCTGCGACTGTGTCACTTCTGGCGAGAAGGGTAACGGACTATAAAACTTATGCTTTTCCCTTCTAGAGTTCGCATTCACTGTCATTTGTCATACTTATTGCATGGATTAAAAAATATATATAGTTATAAATAAAACTAGGTTTATAAGCCCATGGTACTTATTATATGGGTGTCATTAATTAAAAGAAAATGTAAATATATTTAACGGGGGGGGGGGGGGGACAGTGTGACTGACCTGCCAAGTTGTTCTACAAAGTAATGCAGTTCTTGTTTAGTTTAGTCTTTCAACCACATATCATTTTATACCTTAAGAATTAAACAGCATTTATGAATATTATTATCAGACAGTATAAATATTGACAGTGTTTGTAGAGGGGCGTCTTCGCTGGTCTTACTTGTATGATTTGTTTTTAATAGTGTCTTTTGTCTTTTTAGATAGCAGCTGAGTTTTTAGCGTTTATATTTTTGAAATGTGAAAGTTCCTGAAAGTTCTTGGCCAGTTGGGGAATGCGAGAACGTCGGCCAGCCATTTTTTTGACAACTTGTGATCTAGTGCATGACCTGGCTCGTCTGCTCGCCGATGTCAGCTGCAATATCCTTACTTAGTTTATTTTGTTTGCTTTAGATATCCCCCTGTACCTCTTTCCCTAAAGTATTCATTAAAAATCCTAATTTATTTAAATTGCTTTTCTGTTTTAATTTTGTGTGTGACCTTTTCTGCCATATTTACTCCGCCTGGGAGCATGGTTTCAAAGTAATAAACCGTGCTAGGCCATAAGCTTTTCCCAGAGACGTTACAACAGGAATAGAGATTTGTGAAACGGACCAACTTAAAAGAGCTTTGACGTAGACTATTCAACTTTAAGGGCACCTAACTCTTGGTGACGCCATTCTATCCGTCCGGTTCGGACTGTCGGCATTTCCGAAGAAGTACAAAATCTATTCGGGGATGGTCGACTATACTTTTCGGACCCCAAACAGGTTTCTTTACTGTCTTTTGAAACAACCGGCAACCAGGCCAATAGTGTTACGTCACACAGAGCTTCTATGGCCCTATTAGTTGAGTAGACAGTGGATTTGAGCCCTTTCTTCGAGATAAATATTCGACTTTATGCAATTTTGCAGCTATAAAGAATCATAATCGACCAACCTGAAATGAAAACAATTTCTTTATAGAAACTAAAATTAGTGAAAACCATTTTCAATTTATTTTTCGAAACTTATCTTAAATCTGGTATAAAAACTCTAACACAAAGAATTGGAGACTTTTCATTTCAGAACATCTGTAGAAAAAATTAATTCTAGAGGATTTGATTTCTTTAGAGGGGGGATACGTATTCCTGATTTTGTGGAAAATGTTTTGGTTTAAACATCTCTGTTTCCGAGTCCAATCTTCTTTGAAGAAAAGACTTTTGATAAAGATTGGCTAAGCAATGGTAAACCTAAAAACGAGAAGAAAAAATAACTTATTAAACAATTAAGAGTAAGCCACGTGAGTTTAAAGTGTGGATATGGATAGCTCTTTTTTAGAACAGGCAACGAAAATAATTTAGATGTTTTTGGTTCATATGTATGATTACTTTGCATTCGAAGTAATAAAAAAAAGTAAATAGATGTCACTGATATTTTGGGAAATATTGTGCTTTTTTTTAAAGTTTGACACGTTTTTCTGGAGCAATTGTTGTGCTGTATACAAGACTCTTAGTTAGATTCTTTCTTTGAGGGATCCAACCGCATATTTGAGATGAATGTTAGAAAGTTATTTGGTTGGTTGGTTGTTAGACTTATATTTTCAGGCTTGTGTGCTTGGTCAGAGACCCTCTTATAAGCCTCCATCAAGTAAGACAGACACAACACACATATACCTGACAGATGCTGCCACCTATCGCGCGCCATTTTCACAATTTAGACATGTCCCTAAAGGGGAGGGAAATAGTCTCCAGGGACCTGTACCCTTGGGAAGCTGCGCAATGACCGCCCACAAGACTTTCAAACCAAACAGATTTAACGAGCACGCACTCTGCATATACTCGGGACAGAACACAAACATCCATGCCTTATCGGGATTCGAGCCCGAACCCAGAGGTTCCAAAGGCCAGCCCCCTAACCATTACGCCACCTGGTCGGTAGGTTTGAAAGGTAAAATTAGTTCGTTTTCTCTCAGGCAGTTCGTATAAATCAACATGTATAGTGTGGGTAAACCATAAAGATCATTATGGGTATATCCCATATAAAGGCCATGTCATCAAAAGGAGCCACATAGGACAATTGTTAGTTATAATATGGATAAACTAAATATTATTCAAATGCTCAATTCTGAGTGTGCATTTCATTGTTAATTTTATATCAGTCTGCCCCAAAATATCGAGCTGCTTTCTTATTTTAAAAAGTTGTCTTTTTAGTTAATTGTCAGTAGGATGTTATTGCAAGTGGGTTTACATAAGCTTACTCAGGTGGGCCATGCGGTTTGACCAAAAAAGAAAAGGTCGTTTCTTTTTGAGGCCCATATTAGGGTCGTGCTCACATTACCCAAATTGGCCCATATGGATACCATGTTAATGTGCTACCTTAATAAGTTTATTACTTAACACCATTATTTTTCAATTGTAATTTAACACACTCCTGAGGCAGAGACTCAGGTAGTACAACAAGTTTGGCTAATGTCGCATGAATATCGGCCAAACTTGGAGAATATTGGATAGAATCGATCATTTCCTACCGATTTTAACCTGCTTTCCCCGTTCTTTGAGGTTTCATACGGGAAATTACGAAAAGTGCAATACTTAATTTTACCGCAATCTTACAGTACTTTGCAAGTGTAAAAGGCACATATTATGTTTCACTATATTTTTGAACTAAGAATTTTGAATTGTATTTTTTTTTCAAATAATATTCAAACAAATATTGCAGAATGAGCCGAGATTGACCAATAGTGCTGTGCTACTTGGGGATAAGTAGCCAAAAACAGGAGCGATCCCCGCCATTTCATTTATTTATTTTGGACTTAACCAACCACTTCTTAGATGCTCGATAAATTTCGTTCAGGTCTTTATTCTGAAGAAGTTTAAGTTAGAGGTAGGATCAAATTGTCAGCGACATCTGTCTGGCTCTGGGAGATGATCTTTGAAATGCTGTAACACTCGATTATGTAACAGCATTTTGTGGATCTTTTCCCTTGTGACATAAACACAACTAGCATATAGAAGGGGAAAAATCATTAATTTTCTTAGCTACCATGCTTGCCTACATACTAGTTTCATAAACTGTTTGAAAAACTAATAAAAAAATAATTCAGAATAATTCAACGACTACTGTTTAGTAAAATAACCAGGCATTTCTTTTTTTTTTTACAAAACTAAATCTTTAAGTAATTTCTTTTTCATAAAATTTAATCTTAAGAAAACCCAACTCAAATTGTTTTTTAAAACTTATGAACATTCATTATTTTTATATATTTCTATTGTAATTTAAGTATTAAAAATGTATTTTAAAATTGCTAGATTTTGAATAACACATTTTTTTCAAATCTTAAATTCTTTCAAATAAAAAATTATTGAATTGTTAATCTTTTACGCATTTATCTTTGTTCATTTTTTAAATACATTAATTAGCTCACGAATATGGGCGTACTGAAGTCTTACTTCTCGTAGAAATGTTACTATCTCAATTAAAATAAATCTCAATTAAAATAATATCTCAAATAAATAATATCTCAATCAAAATAAATTTTCATTGAGATTGTACCACAATAACCTGTGAGTCTTCTGTTATAAATAAAATCACATTTTACAGATTCATTTCAATAAAATCTCTCAGCTTGCTAACTTTTTTTTGCGGTGAATTTATTAATGAAAAATAATGCTCTGTATTTTTGACCATTTTCAACGATAGTATTTTATATAGTTTCACCTTGTTTTGTAATTGTAATGTACTAGAATTTAATAGCTGTAGGTACAAATAATTAACCACATAGTTTTACCGTGTATAATTTAAAAATCGAAAGATGTATTTAAATTGAAACATGTATATTTCATTCATACGCAAAAAAGTATGAAATCTGAGATTCTAGAAAATATATGACCGTGTAATATTATTGGCACAGTTAGAAAACTACATATAGAGGAAAAATTACTAATAATAATTATTAATAACCAATTTAGTTTCAAGGAAGTTTAAAATAGTACAGTACTTGATAATTGATATTACGGACTCTGCTTACGTGATTTAGGTCTATGGAATTCCTGACTTCATGCTTGTAAAAGACGCGTAAAAAACATACACATTCCACCTTACAAATTCTACATAGTCTGATTTCATACTTTGCCGTTAACATACACAACAAAATATCTCTCCAAAGTAACGGAACACGTTTCCTTTATATCCAAGATATACTGTCGAAATATCTTCATCCGTATGCATTCAATTTTTATACTTTTCGAATAAAGAATAGTATAAAAATGCATAATACTACTGCATGAACCACAAACGTCGGTAGACTGAAACAAATACCGCAGTCAGCATTATTTGCCCTTTCTTGAGCCTTTTTTTTCATCCATAGCTCTTCGCTGCTAAGAAAATGAGATGGCAAAAGTGTTATAGGAGGAGTGCTGCTGGAATTTCAATATTTGGTCTATTTTTGAAACTGTGTGTGGAAATGTATTTTGTGAAAGAACCACCGGAATTTCAAGTAAAGTGCTTAAAAATGTTTTTATATTTGAACTTCGTGTATCACTTTTTGTAGAAACAATCGTTTGTAGGCAATATTTTCATTGTAGTTTAATTATGAATTCTTTTGTACATATTTTTGAAAAATTTTACAAGACAAATATGTATAGAGTAAGAAAATTTGTTTTTCTTATTTTATCTAATTTAAATTTGCTTAAATAAAAAAAATCTGGGGAAAATATTATCTTTTTATTAAACATTTATATAAGTAACCAATAAAATATGTGTAACTTGGTTATGTAACTTGAAGCTTAAAAACTAATTGGCATTTTTATATATTTTTAAAATTTTAAATAAAACAATTAATTAGCAATAATAAATATCTATATATATTTGAAAAACTTATTTTGTTATTGGAAATTGACAGATATAAACTAAATAAGTTTTTTTTTCTTACTTTAGAAATTAGGAAAACATTTATATAATAAACTGCATGCGAATGAAACATAACATTTAAAAGGAAGGGTTTTATGAAAGAATCTGTTTATAAATTAATTAAGTGTGATTTTCAGATTCCCTAAATATCGAGAATGTTTAAAATGAATATTTTATAATTATTTACAAAATATAAATCACATTGTATGACAAAAGTGAAAGAGTTCAAAGACGAAAAAAATATAAATACAGTTTCGTAAAAAAAGTACAAGGATTACTTCAAAATAGAATTGAAACAAAGCTTCAGTCATTGGTTTCAATAAAAGAAAGTAAACCTAAGCCCAAAGAAGACACTAACTGCTCGCAATCAATGATCTTCAATCAATTTACCTAAACCCCACACTTTCTTCTAAAAAAAGAAATAAAAAACACAAATTCCCTTCACCTAAACGAATTACTAAATACCCATGAAAAATTCCCCCCCCCCCCCCCCAAAAAAAAAAAAAACAAAATAAAACAAATTTAAAAAGTCAGAATCTTTTACAAATTATTCATAATAATATAAATTACGTTGAATGAAAAAAAAGAGAAAATTTTAAAGCTTTAAAAAGAAATAAAACATTTGTTTTAAAAAATTATACGGATTTCTTTAAATAATGAAATAGAATCGAAACAAAGCCTCAGCCATTGGTTATAATAAAAGAAAGTAAACCTAAACCCAAGGAAGACACTAACTACTCGCAATCAATGATCTTCAATCAATTTACCTAAACCCCACACGTTCTTCTAAAATAAGAAATAAAAAACACAAATTCCCTTCACCTAAACGAATTACTAAATACCCATGAAAAATTCCACCAAAAAAAATAAAACAAATTTAAAAAATCTAAAAAAAAAAAACCCTAAAATTCTCATTTCAAAGCTCCTGCCTCGTCGACACAATCTAAAACCCCTCCCCCTCCCACCCAGTGCCAATCACAAAAGAGATAAGAAAAGTATAGAAAAGATTCGAATAAAACAAAAAAAAAAGAGAACTTATAAAAGGGGGAAAGTGAAAGAACAGAGCAATTCATCACGGATACCGGTTAGTTCCTTGTTATCCGCCAGATGGCGCGGGGTACAACGGATTCTCAGAGGCAGCGGGTTTTTATCCTGCCTTTCAGTTGTAGGAAAAGTTAGCATCTTTCCTCATCTATTGGTCAGCTCTAGCATCTTTTAGAAGCATGTTTATGGTTGGATTATCATTTTTAGCTTCTTGATGTTTTGATTGGGATTAACATTTCAATTAAAAAGTTTTGTTTTGAATTTGTGTAATTGTCGATTTTTTAAAAAAAATGTTTGGGGTGTAAAATGTAGAATTTTATGAGTTTTGGTGTTTTCAAAAACTGTTTTGGGGAACTTTGAGTTGATGTTCGGTGAACTGCAATGGATTTTTGACTTCAACATGGTAAGAAATTTTTACTATAATTTTACTGGAAAGTTGTGTGTAATGTTGAAAATTATAATGATTTTTTGTTGTTGGGGGGATTTTTTTCAGAGAGAATTCATAATTTCATATTTTGTACAATACAAGATAAAAAGAATAGTTCACGAAAACAAGTTGTAAATATTTAAAACATGTTTTGTTAAAACGTTTTTATTTGTTATTATTTTCAATTGCAAAAATACACGATTACTAACTCATTTTATTTTATAAATTAATCATTTCATCAAATACCAATTTTTAATACAGGGTTTAAATCTGTTCAAAAGTCGCTTACATAAAAAATTGCTTTGACTAATTGACTCAATACTTTAAAGATACATATTTCTTTTAAACTATAAAATCATAAAATTAAATGCGATTAAGATAAATAAATTAAATTTTGACGTATATATTTGTCTGACACAATTAAAGGCATGATTTTGTTATTCTTTTAATTTAACTCAAATTAGAATGCAGAAAAATACAACTTTTAATATCTTTATCAATATATACATTTTTTATTTTTCAAAACACATAACTTTTGGTATCCGGGGACACACATACTTTCTAAATATATATTTATAATGCAACTAAAGTATTTCATGTTTGCTGTGTCTCCGTTTTTCACATGTGTTTAAACCTATCTTTTAACGCAACTATGTGGCGGCTATTTTTAAGCATTTGTTTACTTTTGGGTTCGAACTTAATGGGGATGGTTTTAAACAGTTTTAGTTTGATGCCTCGTGTAGACTTAAAGAACAATTGAAAGAATAGGTTGATGGTATGATGATAAATGACTTTTTAATTCAAAAACACTTTAAGCTCAATTGTAAATCAAACTATACCTCCTTGTTTTTGAAATAAAATTAAGCTAATCATTTTCGTCCCTTGCTTTTTTAATGGAATTTATGAATATATTTTTTACAGTGAGATAAAAAAAAACGCAACCTATATAATTTATTCAAAAGTTTGGATGGCTTAACCCTTTCAGTCCCAGTGATGTCATTTGGCATCATCATATTTCTGATCATAATTCAAAAAAATTAATCGGGCTGACATTTATTGGTATTAATAAAAGAAATTCTAATAGAATTTTTTTTAAGAATCGAATGATGTGCATTTTGAAATTCTAAATGGGTACAGACGATCAATTTTTTTTTTCTAAAATTAAGATGCCAAATTGTCATTGGGATTGAAAAGTTTAATCTCATAAAAGTAAAAACCAAATAAAGCTAATTCAAAAGCACATTTTTAAGTTTAATTTTTTTTAGTTCGTTCTAAACTTAACGCATGAATGATTTTAAATCCGTTAATGGCGATTGGAAAGAAAATTTTCGACGCGAAAATAAGCTTTTTGTCGATGTTTGTTAAATAAACAAAATTAAAGACAAGGAAAGACCATGTGCCTGGGTAATTTATGTTGGACGAATTAAGGCACATGAAAAATAAATTATTATAGTTAATTTTTTTTTAAAACCTTGAGTTAATTTTGTCATTCGTAAATAAAGGAGTTAATGGCATGCACAAAGTAGTCGTTAATGGTTAGTTTAAGAAAATGAAAGAATTTTATTTGAATACCAAATAAAAGAGATTATATTTAACCAAATACCAAGTTTTAAATCCACAGTAGTTAAGGGTTAAATATATTGATATTTTTAAATTGCTATATGACATAAACTGATGAAACCATTCAGAAATTTTATTCAGTTTTATTTAAGAACATTTTCTCAAATAACTACTAATTAGATTTTTAATTTTTGAAACAAAAGCGGCAATTTTATTCTGATATCGCGCAGTTCTTACGTTTTTAATAGCTTAAAACTGAAAGCTAATAAAAATTAAACTTAAAGAATACTATTAAAATAGATAGAACTTTAACTATAAAGTGTGAACTACTACTACTTGAACTATTAATTTGAACTATAAAGGGTTGTATTCGGTTTTCATTTGGTTTTTTTTCACAAATTACGACAGATTCGTACGAAATTAGCTGAAAATCTGTCATTTTATTTCTGTATTGTGAACCCTTTTGAAAATACCTAATAAATTTGAAAAAAAAAGTCATACTTATAATGTGTTGACTATTTATGAATCACTTGTTTGAATAAGGCAATAACTCCAAATACTTCGAAATTCGTTTTTTTCTTTAATTATCTTTACATGGATACGCGTATTTTCCAAAAAATAAGCAAAAAGTGGACGCTTCATGGTTAAATTACATTGAGAATATTCGTTACTGCGTATAAGGAAATAAGTCCTCTTCACATGGAATGAATTCCTGATTCAAAGTGACATCTATCAAAATTGTCGAAAAGCTTACACAAGGAAAATACCGATGCTAAGTATGTGTAAGTATAAGATAATATATAAAGTATAAAATAATATATAAAGTATAAAATAAGAGGTTTCGGAATTTCTAAGGTATAATCTGGAAGAGCATAAACAATTTTTCAAAAACATCGTAACGAAAATCAATAACAATGCCAAAAAAGTAGTTTCAGTGAAGATGAAAATTTATTTCCTCAGGTTTTGTTAACTATGTTAATGTGTTCATTCTGTGAAAAAGTAACATTTGAGCATTAAGAGGAGAGATTGTCAATGCATTGTTTAACGTTTTAACTACCACCGGTTAAACAAATAAGCTTCTTATTGCTTTAAAATCAACTATCACTAGTTTTAAAACTGCAAAATGTTGCTCCTTTGAATCAGGAAGAAACTCCAAGACTTTCAACTTTCAAATAATTTTTTTTCTAAAAGGCAAAATAACTAATCAAAAGTAACTAAGTAGTGAATTAGAGTGAAGAGTGTGTCCTTAAAATTAAAATAAAAATCTCAAAAAAGGATTTAGAAAGGTTTTTTTTTGAGTTCTCAAAAATAAAATTTTTAACATTATTTCCATATTTGAACAAAATATTCAATTAAAAAAATTAAATAAACACCAATTAACAATTTAAAATCTGTTAATATAACTACACTTTATCAACAAAATATTGATTGGTTAATTTTCTTTTTCACCTCATCGCATGATTGAGCATTTCTTAGAAGTTAATTGGTTATACGTATACATACAGAAGGGCGGTGGAAATAAACCATTATTTTCTTGACCCCCCCCCCCCAAAAAAAAAGAAATCGCTTTTACATATACATTATAATCATGAAGGATTGACGTGCCGCCTCGGTGGCTGAATGGTTAGTGTACTAGCCTTTGAAGCTGCTGGGGTCGGGTTCGAATCCCGGTCAGGCATGGATGTTTGTGACTTGTGACAGTCAATAAATGTCGTTATTTGTCAATGTGTTATTCATTTCTTTGTGACTGTAAAATTTCTTTCTGTGTCTGTCCCACTTGACGAAAGCTTATAAGCGGTTCTCTGAACAAGCTCACAAGCTGGAATATATATGTATCATACCATTGACGTTTATTGATAAAATGGTTTGTTGGACAATAAAAGAAGTTATTTAAAACTATATAGGTTTTAAACAAAATAGTGATTGAAACCTTTCGATCGAGGTTTCTTTTGAGAAAAATGGTTTTTTATAACTTTTGATTGTAACTTTCTTGTATGAATGACCGATAATTTATATTGAATTGGGTTAAACTGAATAATGGTAGTTTTAAAAAACCATCTACATAAAAAAAACATAAATTTGTCTATCGTTGGATCAATGACAAAAACACGAATGCAAGTTTTAGTTTTTTTGTTCTAATGAATTGAAGTAGCACTAGATCTACACGAAAGCTATTCGCATTGAGTAAAGTATTTTAGAGCCACGGACCTTAGCTGGCACTCAGGCAGTAATTGACAGGTTTTGAGGTGATGACCAATGATAGTTTGATTCTACTTAGCTTAGTGATACTACGAGATCTAACTACGAAAGGTCATTAGTCAAGACCACGAGATAGGTTTACTAATATGACGTCAGGCATCTTAGCTCTCCGGACTGCTAATCAAGGTGGTATTGCCATTCCAGCGCATACAAATTCTTGGGATTAGAATTATTAAGTTAAAAAAATACAACAACAACAACAACAAAACAGTGGGCTTTACAGTTTTTGGTTTTTCATCCTTAAGTTTTTACGATACTTTATAATATTGGAAAACTATTAAAAAAATATTGAGTGGAAAGTTATACGGAAGAATAAAATTAAGATAGAAATAATTCAATAATTTCAATAAATTAGGCAATCGAACTATGAGGAATTTATTTTGATTGTAATAATATAAAAATTGAGTGCGTGAATTTAAATTAATAAAAACGCTATCCTTGACTAAAGAAGCACCTATTTTAGCCCAGCACTAAATAAAATGCTTTCCGATGATCTTAATACGCCAAACTTAACTACAAATTAATTTTCAATATAAGAATATAAAAAAAATTGTTTTTTAAAGTAATTTTTTTAATATTTTACATAAACATGCACTTAAACGTTATGGTCTTAAAGTTTAACTAATATTATGTTGCATGTTTTTGTACATTTTTAGTTAGTTTTTAAGGTAAAACATGAATGTAAAAAACACTTTATTTCTTATCTGTTTTACTTTAGTATTTGATTTGGTTTCGAAAGAATAAGTTTGTCAAAAAAGAAAACTTGAAAAAAATCTTGTTACAAACCTGAGCTTTATAAAGTTTTCTATTCCTTTGACACTCTATTTAATACAAAATGAGGTTTGGCGGGTTCTCTCGCAAAATAGAAACCTTTAATTGACATTTTTACGGTTATTGTTGCCTTAACCGTCTTACTCTAATATGAATGGTTTTTCTCTTATTAAAATAAATTAATCTAAATACCATCGAATCGTCAAGTTTTTTTTAGAAATCTGAACATGCTTACCGTTTTTTGTACCATTTTTGAGTGTTTGACTTTGTATAATCGTGTGTAACGCTGCCTAACGGTAGCTGAGAAAAGTATGTAAAATGCTGTAACTGTAACCCATTGCTTCCTTCACTACCGAGAAAAAAAGACGTAATAAAAATACGGCGTTTAACAGCAGCCTGTCGAAGTTCTTCTTGTGTCTAAAAACTATGCAATAATTACCAGACTCAGAACATTCATTTTACCATGCAACAAGAGGGTTTCTTTTTGAAAAACTTTTACGCTTTGAGATACACCTCACTATATATGTTAAAATAAAGAATTCATATTATTACTATCGTCTCTAATTTATCTTCATTCTATTAATAACCAATAAAATGTTATACAAAAATTTTTACCCTATAATTTAAATTAATATTCACGATAACACCCAAACAAAAGGAAAGTATCACTTTTCCCACTTTAAGGACTCCCTTGGGAATTTCACATCTTGAAAATCATAATGTTATTCCTATGAAAATATATAATTGATGAAACAGGTAGACTATAATTGACTTGCGGAAAACATCCGCAAGTCAATTATCGCCACAATTTTAATAAAATGTTACTAGTGTTTTGTATCATTGTAAAGAACGAAAAGAGTAGATTTCATAAAATTATTTTTTTTTGTGAAAATCACATGTTTAGTATTTTTAATAATTTTTTGAAGTTAGAACTTAATGCGTACTCCATTTTTTACTAACTTCAAAAAACTATTAAAAATACTAAATATGTGATTTTCACAAAACAAATTAATTTTATGAAATCTACTCCTTTGGTTCTTTACAATTATACAAAAAACTAGTAACCTTTTAATAAAATTGTGGCGGTAATTGACTTGCGAATATCCCTCCTTAGGAATATAACATTACGATTTTCAAGATGTTAAATTCCCAAGGGAGTCCTCTTTATATCTATTCTTTTGAAACATTTGTGTCTTCAGGGTTGTTCGCACAGATATCTAGAACAAAAAGAACCCAGAAACGAGAGCTTTGTGACCACCTGTTTCATCAATCATTGTTAGGGACCTGATCTGACACAAGAAACCTTTTTTAATATTCTCCTGTGCCATATTTAACAAGTTCCCTCACAAGTGTTTGGGTTTTGCTGAAAAAAGAAGCAGACTTGGGAATATTTATGGTTATGTGGAAATATAAATGCACAATAGGGATACAATATGAACTGTTTGGTTGCCGGGTTCTAAGTTTTTTGAGACTTTTGTTTATAGTATGCACTGGAGTGGTTTCAGACAGACAGAAGGACGGATTTATCTATGTTTAAAAACCGTAGTTTTTTCATTTGTTTTTGGATTCATCATTCACCAGAACGTGTGGAAAACACAAAATCTCCATTTAAAAACATCATGGGGCCAGATAGCCTGTTTTGTAAAGTCTTGGACTGGCATCAATAAAGTTGGGAATTCGAGCTCCGCTGCCTTTCGAAAACCCCCGCGAAGCGCTAAAGGTGACTGGTGCACGTTAAATTCCTTCGTTGTCACAAAGTCTTCCAAGTAGCAAATCAAAACCTCTGGGAGTGACAAGTAAATAATGGGGATCTTCTAGTTAGCCTCCGTCGCTAAAAATTAGATGGCTCCACTTACGTGTGCGTGTTGTGCCTGTCTTGCATCACGAAGGTTTATCAGCGGGTGACCAAGAACACAAACCTGAATGCATGTCTACTAATCAACCAACAAATACCATCGAAATACTTTTATTGAGCAAGTAACAAGAACATTTAGTGAAATTTTTTAAAAAAGAGGAAAATACGTAAGCAAACTTGAAATACCCAATGGGAATTTTTAAACCTCTTAATCTTAGCCGATATAAGATAATTGGATTTTTTAATGTGAAATCAGAAGCAAAGCATTTGCATTTGCTAAAACGCATTAATATGCTTTTATTTTGTGAAGTATCTAGCATGAACCACTTAACTAATTACTTCATAACTGCGTAAGAATTAAATTTGAAAGTGAAAGATAATACTATCACTAACATGAACTTAATCATTTCGAAATAAATAGTTAATGCCAAAAATAGTTGCAATTAGTTAAGAGTTATAACTGTATTTTTATTTTAATATTAGTCTTGTCTTTTTGACTTTGGGTACTTGGTATAACCTCTTGCGACCTGGCGTGCCCCATTTGGGGACATTTTTAAAAACATCCACAAGCATTTAACACGTTAATTAGTTCCGAAATGGACCTGGTCCGATGGAAGAAGATCTAAATATCAGTTTTCAGCCTTTGATTACATTTATCAGTCATTTATTTCTATAAAAATAAAGTTGAACAAGGGTCAAAGCGATATTTGAGTTCTTAAAAAAAGATATTTAAATTTTTTTAAAGTTTATTTTAGTAGCTAATTTTAAATTCATTTTGCACTAAAAACAATGTTAGAAGAATAGTTAACTACAAATAAGTGATACGGTCTTTTTTATTATTAGTCTAGTTATATATTATTAGTCTAGTTATATATTATTAGTCTATTTTATTATTAGTCTCATTTATAGCACAAAAATTTGTATTTTTAGAGTTTAAGGCTCGTCCCTAAGTAACTATTAAACATAATTATTTTTTTAATTTCTTTGCAAAACTTACTTTTTATCTTGCATTTGTACGAAAAGTATATTTAGATTAAGAATATAAGTGTAGTATTTTGTTTGGGGATAAAGTACTACTTGCAATCAAAATGTTATGTGGCGTAGTCACAGTAATTTTCAATAGCTAATCAAATTATAATTGGCACATTTTCTATTTAATAATTATTGCTTGAAATATATCTACAAATGTGATTGAAACACTATAATTTAATCTGAAAATAACTGTAAATAATTTTAGATGTATTGCAAACATCAGCATGCATCAACTTTAAAGTTTTCGTGAATATAAATTTTAATTGGTGTCCAGAGAAACTTAATTATTGTGAGTAAATTTTACTAGTACCTTTCATATTTCTAAATAGTGATCATTTAATTAGTACCTTACTGGATTAAAATTTAATGCACTTGAAATGCGTGACTTCTGCATTTTTAATAAAATGATAAATTCAATCTGCCGATATTGCGTAAGGTGTTCATAATTGCTAATTTCGACGTAACTGTAGTGTGAGTGATAATTTAATTTAATAAACTGACATACACTTGCATGGTTCTAACTGTTATTCGATATAAATTTAAGAAATAGGGGTCATAAGATTCTTGCAGTTAGGTTTATGGCAGTAATAGTTTAAGTAATCTGAGGCAAAAGTTGTTTTCGGGTATATTATCACCAATTCTACATTTACAATTAACATATTTTTATCCATTTGTGTCTAAAATGCTTATTTTTATTTATTTAATTTTTAAGTCTCACTAAAGCCCTTGTACATCCAAACGTGTCTTTTACAGCACAACAAATCTTTTAGTGTTGGTAATGTTTTTTTGTTTTATTTAGCCTGGCTCTTATAAATAATTAACTCATCAAATAAATTGTTGGCTTATATGGAGGGACTGAGTCAGCGAGAGTTCAATTTTTCTTATTTTTGATTGACGCTTTCATGTCCGGTTGGCACAAGGTGAGAAAAGGCACCAATCAAGGAGTAGAATAAAAAGTTAAGTCCCGCGGACTTAGTCCCTCCGTATATGCCTAGCTCTACACTGATAGCCTAAAAATAATTTACAAATGACAAGCGTGTTATCGTTTCTCAGAAATCATATAAAAGTAAAAAGTAAATATGGTCACCTCGCGTGGACCTACAATCCAGCTAAAAAAACTAACTAACCAACCAACCAAAATATGGTTCAATAGCGTTTCTATAAATATTGATCTATCACATTCCATTTTAGTAAACAATACAATGACAACGGAAGTGTCTCAGATGATGTAACGATCTCATTTTAATTCTTTTTCTCCGTACTCTGATTTCATTGGTTGCTTCGGTTTAACTTTTAAAATTACCGATGTGGATGAAAAAAAAACTTTTTTTTTCTATGCAAGCTATTTTTTAAAAAAATATTTTACAACCACAGCACAGCAGGAAAAGATACAGATCAGCAGGAAAAAGATATTTAAAATTTTTAAATAAGTTACATAACCTAAGAAAACTTATTATCGAACACAGTGCTAAATATTCATAGGGAAAATAAGATGTTTAATAATTTAAACTATTTTTTAATAAAAAATACCAGCTTGTTTTATTTTAATAAATGTTGAAAAGTTCTATATAATATTATTCTACTTTGATAAATATGAAATGCATGTACTTTAATAAATATTGAATGCATATACCTTGATAAATATTAAATGCATGTGCTTTAATAAATATTTAATGCAGCAAATAGGAAATGAAACATGCAATAAAATTAGTAAGTTTTTTTACTCTAATCCAAAATATATTAAACAATAAATTTTATGTTTAAACGCACTTCTTTAAAGTTAACTTACTGCATAGACACTTCTTGCAATCTGCATGGTACTTAACTCAAAATACAATTTCCTCTGATAAATGTGTTTTTCATTGCTAGGTAATGGCTTTTAACTTTCGGTAAAAACCCTTTTAGTTAAAAACGTGTGAAGAATGCTTCAGTGCTAAAAGATAACTTTGATCATTCATCTTATTTTGCTTATTTTTACTCAAAAACAAAGAGTTTTAAAGAACTCTATTCAAGTGCAAGACAACAAAGGAGGTTGAAAATGTGATAGATATAAGAGGGCTTACGTTGAACTAGCAAAAAAATACGTTTTATTTATGTGTGCGAAAGCTTAAGAATCTTAGTCACAACTAAATTTTTAATTCCTGCATTTTTTTTTGTGTCAGTTGTTACTTAAATGGCTTAGAGGATTTACTTATCAGGTGAATTATTACTTAATTATAAATTTAAGGAAGGGCTTACAGAAAAGTACCGTTTTACACTTTATTGTAGATTCAAATAATATATTATGGTTTAGAATAAATTTTTTTAATACTTTGTATTTTACGTGAAAATTCATGGTTAGTTATCGGGGGCTGGTGAGCCCGGAGTCGGTTAGGCATTTGCCTAGAAAATGCGAAAGGCCCCAGGTTCGGGTATCGCCAAAATAACTGCCGAATTATAAACGGCTCGTTCAGCCAAAAATGTCCGACGAATAATGCCCCGTGTAAGGGTGCCTAACATAATTCCTAACTTGACCCATAATTACTTTTTTGGCTCGTTGTTACTTAAACCACGTTCGTTAGTGAATACTTTTGGAAGAACTGCAAAAGTTTTTAATTTTTGTTTAAGTACTGTCACTATGAAAGCATATAGTTCTTTATCCCAACGTTTTATCCAAAATAATTATATTTTTAAATTAAAATTATTGAAAAACCCAGTCCATTAGAGTACTGTTAATATGCGTTTTAATAATTGGAAGTCAGGGCCAAAAAACCCGAGAGTATCTAATTATTACTAACGCCGATAACAAAATTGAAAAACCTCTTAGTTAGTCGTTACTACGATAAATACTTATCCAAATAAATGCCTTAAATCTAAAATAACTCTTTAGAACGGACTCAAAGTTGTTTTATTCAGGGAAAATGCGCCATTCACAAACAAATGAAGGGCCTATAACTTCAAACATTCATTTTGTTATCTATTACCTCTGGAGGCTAATAGACTACTGGAAATAGACTACTGGAGGCTAGAAATAGACTACTGGAAATGCTGAAACAAAACTTCGGAATACCTTCAAGCCAACTATTTTATATTCTTTTTATTCATTGTCTTCATTGTTAAAAAGTACGCAGCAAAGTAGTTTATCTCTTTTAGTCTTTCTTTTCATTTCATGAGAATCTAATATTATATCCCATCTGAAATCGTAACTCTCCATTAGTTAGTTGCTCAGTTAACTTACTGTCATTTGTAAAATGATCCAACAAAGTACTCCAAAAGTACCGAACAAAAAGGAAAAACGTCATTAATGATGACCTGGTTTTCGGGGCAATCGACGATGAAGAAAATACTTTAACTCACAAAGCTAAATGGTTTTCTTCTCATCCAATTTCCGTGGTATTTTGTGGCAAATTGGTTTTACCATGTTTGTAAAGTTGTACATCGATTGAAGTCAAACTTTCAAGGACAATAAGGCACTCGTGTTTCTTAATCTATATATAACTTCTTAAGACCAGAGCAAAATCCTACGTGTATATTCTAAACACACTTTTCATACAAATATATGATAAAAAGTGTGTTTTGCAAAGAAATAAAAAAAAAAACCCTGTGTTTAATAGTTGCTTAGGGACACGCCTTAAACACTAAAAATACAAATTTTGTCTGCTATAAATGCAACAAAAAAGCCGTATCACTTATTTGTAGTTAAAAGATTATTTTAACATTGTTTTTAAATGCAAAATGCCTTTAAAATTTAATACTTAAAGATCTTTTTAATTATTAATTAAATTTAAATAATTTAATCTGATAATTAAATATTAGAATTTAAGATATTTTTTAAGAACTCAACTGTCGTATTGACCCTCGTTCAACTTTATTTCTTTACGGAAATAAATGACTGATACTTGTAATCAAAGGCTGAAAACTGTTTGTGGGCAGGTTTTAAAAAGTGTCCCCAAACAGAGACGCTAGGTCGCAAGATTACAAAAATACACACTTTAACTTCCCTTAGTTTTCTGGAACCGACCCTGCTTGAACACTATAAATTTTTTTTATAGAAAATTATGTTTTAGTCGAGCATTCAAATTAAGTGTGAATAAATTTCCGTAATTTTCTTATTAATTACCTTAATTAAATTTTGAATTTTTTAAATTAAGCATTTTAAAGTGTGAAAGAGTAGAAATGTTCTTTACATTTCTACCTTAATATATTAAACTAGATTCCACAAAACTTAATCTGCATGTCATTTAGAAAATTTTATTTATTTAAACTAACCATATCTTATTATAAAACTGTGTTAATTGTATAAGTATTAGACTTTGAAAGAAGAAAAAATATTTTTTTTATTATAAAATTGATTTTCTTTTCACGAGAATACATATTGCTGATTTAAACAATTGTTCAATTAGTACGTAAGATGAAAAATTATATGCCGATTTCTGGCTTATCAGAAGCTTTCTTTCACAATCCCAACCTTTGTACAGGATTTACAACAGTATATTTTGAGGTCTTTAGTTCTTTCAAAGAATCGCAGCGCAACTTATTACGACATGAACTTTAGGAAATAGCTGACAAATTTCCTGAAGAAATTGTTATTTTCTTAAAAAAGAATTTTGCACGATATTAAACTTGAAAGTTTTGCTTCTTCGAATTTAATCCTCAAACAGGTATATTAGTTTAGCTTACAGACAACTAGTTTTTCGGGAAGGGTACTGGATACTAAATTATATTAATAACGACATTTGGGCAGCTGTTTCAACGTTTTTCAAGCATGATTACGTATGACGATTGGTAACTGATAATTCATTTTTTTCAGACTGCCTATTTCTAGCCTCTTTTAGGAGCTTCAACGCAGCCAATTACTATTAATAAATTGGAACCCAATTGAAATGACGAGGTCGACACATAAGCCATATTGATACATAAATATCCGGGTTTGAGTGCTTGATCATAGACCCGCTTATAAACGTTCGTCAAGTGAGATAGACACAGACAGAAATTTTACTTACACAAAGTGAGAGGGTACACCCAGGGAGGAGGCGGGAATCGAACAACCACCCGTTATAGCGAGCAGGTTGTTAGCGTAATAGGCTACGATCCAACCCACTAGGCCATGCGGGCCCCTACAATTGAGCTGCATTGCACTTGGGAGTTTTCCCTGAATGCACCGCTTCCTTAAAAGCTGTAAGTCATTTGGTACATATCAATATGAACACCATGTAACGGAAATAAATACGTTCATAAAATAACACTTTTAAGTTTTATTTATATTTTTTTATGGTGATTATGCCCCAAATGCCAGGTTAAGTAGTATTTCATACGTTTTCCTTAGATTATAAAATAACTCCATAATAATATTCGAAACACTAATAAAAAATTTAAGGACAAACCATAAAGACTTGATTTTCAAGGCAATCATCAAGAAAAGATGATTTGTGGATTATCAATGGGCAGGTTTTCTTTCTAATGAACCCTTGAAATTGTAGTCTTTGAAAAACTGTGTTTCTTTTACTTTTGGACATAGGGATACACCCAAGAAGGACGACACAAACACATAGACAAATAACAACATTTATTGACAAACACAAACAACCATGACTAACCGGGATTTGAGCCCGAACCCAACAGCTCCAATGGCTAGCACCCTAACCATTGCGCAGTCGGGTCGGCATTTGTGAGTTTAAATAAGTGTAATCCTATTTATCATTGATTATTACTTTTAAGAATACTTAATGAAAAGCTTCGTTTCTTTTTTTAAGAAAGACACATTTCTTAAATGTATAAAAAGTTAATCAAAAGTCATATTTTTTATAATAATCTTGAGAGGTTATTAGTAAATTTAAAATTCGTATCTAAGGTTGCCAAATAAGTGCAAAAACAAGTTGCCATCCTTTAATATAACGACCATTTGAATTTATAAGGGAATGATAAACATAGGAGCTTAACAATTGATGTACGAAACATGAGTTTTCTTGGAGGGGGGAAATACGATATTACGAGTAATAAAATAGCACTGTTTGCAGAAATAGGATTTCAAATACCATTCCAACTGAATATGGTAAATAAAGATAGAATAAATGAACTCTATGCAATACATGTCGAAACACAATAAAGAAGCTTTGCTTTATAAAAGTTTAATCCCATTTAATATGAAACGTAATAACTTTGTGCAAACAGCCTAAAAGCCCACACAGAAACCGACCCAGCATCACAACGGTTACGGAGCTAGTCTTTGTACCTTCTGGATTCGGGTTCGAATCCCGGTAAGACATGGATGTTTGTGTTTGTCAAGAGTATATTCGAGTGCGTGCTCGTTAAATATGTTGGGTTCGAAAGTCCTGTAGGTGGTCATTGCGCAGTTTCCCACGGGTACAGGTCCCTGGAGACTATTTCCCTCCCCTTCAGGGACATGTCTAAATTGTGGAGTTGGTGCGAGATAGATTTCAACATCTGTCGCACGTATGTGTGTATTTGTTGTGTCTGTCTTACTTGACGAAGGTTTATAAGCGGGTCTCTGACCAAGCACACATGTCAGAAAATATATGTGTAAAGCCAACCCATACAGAAAATTTTATTCTTTTAACACACAAAATATAATCATTTTAACTCTTCCATTGAATTTCCTAGCTCTTCAGAATGAAGGAATAAATAGACTGAGATAAATTTCATTAAACAAAACGAACTCAAAAGCAGTTTCTATTGTATTTCCAACCATTGTAGGATTCAGTTGATCAATAGATTCATGGGAAACTTAGGGCGCAATATAATCTGATTTGGGCATTGCCCGTTGGGTATCTTTTATTTATTGTTTGCTTTGTTGTTTAAGGAAATGATTATATTATCGACTTATTTAGAGAGGAATACGTCTCTAAATCAAATTAAATAAATTGATCGAAGTGTCGTTTGTCCTCAACCTAAAAGGGTTAAAATATTTTATTCATAGTCAAGTTGGGGCCCATTGATTCTCGCTGCACCTTCGTGCATTTCATATATTTCTCACAGGGCTATTACAAGAAGTTTCCAAAATATCTTGAAAATATGATATAACTGGAAAAAGCTACTTCCACAAAAATGTTGCTTTACTAGGTAATTTTTTGAAAATATATAAAAAATGTAAGTTTAGTTGGCCAAAAGTAAATTTTAGTTGCACAATTGAAATTGAATGGAATGACAAAAATGGTCTAGCTTTTTTAGCAGAAAAGAAAACCTCTTTGGTCAGTAACACTCTATATTTCTGTTCCTCCTGCTATTTGTTTAGGTAAATTAGGATTTTTAATATTATATTATTATTTGTACATTGTTAAAACTCTTTAGCTAGTGTTCTAGGCTGCTTGAACGGGAATGTTCCCCTAAGCAGCTAATATGATTTTGTTTTTGTATTTTTTATTTGTAGTTTCGTGATTGATATTAATAAAGATTATTATTATTTTAAACATTTTATTCCCTTTTTAGTTACATGCAATAATATTGAATACGTACACTCTTAAAACAAAAGAGTGAAATCCACTCCAGTAGGAGAAGTGGATTTTCGACACTGGAAAGGAGTGAATATTAACTAAGACTGAGTTAAAACCACTCGTTTCTAGTGATCCTGTAGAAGGTTTAACACAAAAAGAATCCACTCTTTTCGGGGAAGTGCAATTTCAAGACTGGAGGAGTGAAAAATGACTCAGACTGAGTTAAAATCGCTCGTTTGTTTTAAGAGTGATAAACGATTCTGTGCTTAAACTAACAACTGCAGTTTTCTTAAAATCATTTGAAAATAAAAAATAATAATAACTAGAACATACTCTTTTTCTGACACCGAAAAACTTATTTAAACGAAACCCATATCAATGTGCCCGAACTCTTCCTATTTGTTATCATAATAATTGTTTTGCATTGGAATTGTTGGTACAATCGTTCTGCGTTGGTTCTGTTTGGATACAATCAAGAAAATTTGCATTTATGCATGAGAAAGAATTGTTGGCTTAATTAAGTTATCTCAAGCGTTAGCTTTTTGAATAAAATTTATGGTCATTATTTTTATGTAAAACTTGTATTAAGGTTTTCTTTAGAATGTTAAATAATCTATTTTTATGTGGAGTTGCAATATGAAAGACATTCCTTCTAGTTCATGTTGATTTTATGAGTTTGATTTTTTTTTAATATTTCAGTCAGTGTATAAGAATACGTTCTCACATAAAAACACCTTGTATGCCTACCTACTGATCAGGAAAAAGGTTTTAAGCTAAGGATAGTAGATTTTATTCACCAACTTTAAATTGTTAATAATAATGTATATGTTTTTATTAAACAGCTGATTGCAAATTTAGTTTAATCTGTCTCTTTATTTAATAACTTTAAATTGATCAACAAAAACTCAAGTAGGAGTAAAAATAGTACTACATGCATTACATTGCCAGAAGTCGAGCTTTCAAATTATATTTTAGAATTTATGAGCTTTAAAGATTATATAAGAATGATTTTTTTTACTATGGCGTTTAGTTTGATGAGTAATTAAAAATATCATTATTTTTTTATTGCATCCATATCAAGGAAATTAAAGAATTTTTTATTTCTTATAAACGACGACTTATCAAATGTTTTTGAATATATGTTTTGAGTAATATATAGTATGTAATTTTTGTATACAAGCATTAAAAGGGTTCTAATGAAAATTTGTAATTTTTGCCCATCTAATTTTCAAAGTTTTATTATGGATTGTGCACTCTTAAAACAAAAGAGTGAAAGCCACTCCAGTTGGAGAAGTGCATTTTCGACACTAGAAAGGAATGAATATTAACTCAGACTGAGTTAAAATCACTCGTTTGGAGTGATCCTGTCGGAGGTTTAACACACAAAGGATCCACTCCAAAAGGAATAGTGCATTTTCCAGACTGGAGGAGTGAAAATTAATCAGACTGAGTTAAAATCGCTCGTTCGTTTTAAGAGTGTACAAGCATGAAAAGGGTTCTAATGAAGATTTGTTATTTTTTAGCCCTTCTATTTTTCACATTTTTATTAAGGATTGTATAGAAAACTATTTGAAAGTCTAAAAAATCAGCAGGCGAAATTTTAATTGATTCACATTTTTACAATAAACTTCTTTCTTTCAAGTTAGGATTCCATTCACCGTTATGTGTATTTATTTCCCAATTACTTGCAATTGTTTACGTGATCTAAGTCTTTAATTAATCTGATCTCCCTTAACTATTATTACTTAGAAATGACAATATCCCAATCGTGCTTCTATCATCACAGAGGAAGAATATATGCTACAGTTCTGCTCTTTTCAAACAGCTGTTATTAACTATTTTAAGTGTTTTCTCAAATAGATTTTTTAACGATTTTATTTGTTTAAAAAAAGAAAATTGTAAATTTCACTTATAGAAAACATTATGCTAAACATTAATTAAAAAAAATCAAAAATTTTTTTGCGTTGCAGATTAAATAAACTATTTCGAAATTTGATTAGTAGTTTGTAATCTTGAATCTTTTTAAATTTTTATTCCCGATGATTAAATTAAATTAATTTTTATAATCTTTAAATTTACTAGGCTTGTTTAGAGCTATACATCGTTTAGCCCTTAGATTTGATTTTCCTTATTGTTTTATAAAAATTTCTAAATATTATTGAGGGGAAAAAACCAAAGTTACTCTAAAACAAGTTCATGCTTACACCTTGTGAATAAGAAGAATTTTTTTTAATAATAATCTTTTAAGAGTAAAATTTTATAGGAAACTTAAACTAAAATTAGTTTAATACATCAAACATGTAACTGTGCCGAATAGAATCCTGATTCTGAATTTTTAATTAGCTAACATATGTTACTTTAATTAAATCACTTCTAAGGGAGTTCTAATGTTCCAAAAAATAATTTTGATAAAAAAGATTTTATTAAATTAGGGAAAGCGAGCAGTTTTAATAATTAACAAAACTGCACATTATGAAATTTTTTCACACACAAGCACGTTTAAACTATTTCAACCATAAAAAATAGTACTCATCAAATAACACATTTTTTTACATTCGAAAGCATTTGTTTAATGTTTTTAACAATTCCTGAAACGTGCATTCTTAAAATGTTTTAGAATTTAAAGTCTCAGAATTATCTTCTTGATGTTCGTCGTTATTTTTGGTTGTTTCAATTTGATGTGATGGTAAAAAGTGTTTTGAAAAATAATAAATTCATTACTGATTTTGAAAAATGTACATAGTTTAAGAGTATTTTTACAGAAGCATTTTTTTTAGCAAACAATGAAATATTCTACATACATTTACAATACATTCCTTATAATATTATGTTAATATTCTTAAACCATTTAACAAAATATTATTATTATCATTATTATTATTGTATTATTATTAAAACTATTATTATTATTATTATTATTATTATTATTATTATTATTATTATTATTATTATTATTATTATTATTATTATTATTATTATTATTATTATTATTATTATTATTATTATTATTATTATTATTATTATTATTATTATTATTAAAACTATTATTATTATCATTATTATTATAATTATTATTATTAAAACTATTATTATTATTATTATTATTACCTTTCGCTGTTTTTTTGATAAATCACATTTGGAAGTATTAACACTAACTAAAGATGAAGAAACTTTTAATAATTAAATGGAAAAAAAGGAAAGAACTTTCTGATGTTCTTCAACATCTTTCGTTGTTTTGATGGTGAAACACATTCGTAAACAAAACCGTTACCTAAAGATTGAAAGGGGATGTTTAATTGGAGTTTCATCTGTCAGGGGCCTATTTCGATTTGATGCATGGAAATTAATTAAAGAAGATTTATTTGCAGTTTCGGAACTGGCATCGATGCGGAAGAGCGATTTCGATTGGTGAGATTAATGAATACGTAAGACCAATATTTAGCCAATAAACGCTCGGGAAGAAAGTTAAAGTCTTCTGCGAAGTAATTTTGGTTCTTGTATTTATGGAGAAAGAATTTACATCCGTCGATTTCTTTGATGTATCATATTCGAAACTAAATAATGTATAGTTTTCTTTTTTATGTTTTTTTAATTGAAAAGATTTTAAAATAGGATACATTCATGAAAAAATTAAACTTACTATTTTAAAGTTTTTTTTAAACTTTAACTGTTGTAAAATGATTCCTAGAAAAAGAAACTAAATTGTTAAATCTATGATGGAATGGTTCATTATATCGAACAATTTGGTTAAGATAAGAGTTTTCTTTTCAAAACTAATGGATTTATTGTATGTGATTAGGCAATTATTGTAAATTAAGTCTAATCAAAAGCCGTATAATGGCTAATGGTTTACCAAAAGTTGCATAGTAAAAGATGTAAGTTCTTATTACTTCTAAATTATTCTAATTGAAATTGCAGTTCAATTTTAACGACTAATATTTTCCTTCTCAGACATTTAAAAAAGAAAATGCTTTAAAAACAGGAGGAAAAAAATAAGAAAAAAAGATTTTAAATCCCCAAAGAAATTGACGTTGTGTTTTCATACGCCTGTCTAAACCAACTTTAAAGATTTTGTGCCTGACATTTAATCGTTACTTTTTAAACCTTTTTCGTTGCTATGCTTTTGTTAAGTTTCAAACTAAAAATCAATGACACGACTTCATACTTGTCAAAAATTTCATCCGAGGATGTGTCATCCGAAATGTTTGCAAAGAAGAGGTATTCAAATTTCGTTACCGATTTTACATTTTAATAAGATCGTTCATTATTATGTTTCATGCATTTCTGATTTGGAAAGCATTTTAAGAAGCTTTGGTGTCTGAAATATTTTATTGTTAGCTTTTAACTATTTGCTGTTGAAGGAAAATAATGATGTTTTCTTAGATAAGTAAAACACTTTATGTACGAGTAATATAGAATTGAGGATTTTTTTAATCAATAACGAAGTTGAGTTATTTTTAGTACTTTCAAATAATATCTAACTTGAACTTATGTTTCGCCATTTTGAAACAAGTGTGCAAAGCATGATTTGCATATACTTACTAAATTGCATAGATTTAGTCGGACTTCCTCCCTTGTGGCTCTCAATAAAAAAACGGAAGCCGCCCCACTGCGACTTAAAATCGAGTAGCTTCTCTACTCCAGGCTCGGTTACCGAGAGGCAATAGAAACTACAACAACACTAAATTGCATTAAAAGTTAATATTTTTGGATTATTGAAATTTATATTATGTATCGTTACATTTAATATTTTCTGACTATTTCCGAGTAAATTTCTCGTCAGCACACATGTTACAATTTTAAAAGAATAACAAAGTTACAATGTTGCTGTAAAAATTTACGAAACCGGTTTATAAGACGTATATGTGTCGGTACAATAAGTTACGCCAAATTTAAACGATGTAAACCATACTACTTGTGTTTATGTTAGAATGTCGTATTCGTTGTTAAGTTTAGCAGTTCTGAGCCATTACCTTACACTATACATTTTGATGTATAAAACGATATTTACAATAGTATTCCGTTTTCAAGTTAGACAAATTAATAAAAAATAACAAATTATGTAATCGAAAACTAATATCTGCTGAATTCCACAGTTTCATAATAGCCAGGTTTTGAAAATTAATTTAAAAACTTTCTAAATTGAAATTAATTGTATCAGTAGTATAGAAATCTAAACAACATGGTGTTAAAATTTCGATTTCATATAAAAAAAAGCCAAATTAAATATTTTCCCTCCATTATTAAAGCCATTCTCCAGTCATATCGTTACAAAAAAATTTACCTCCATTACTACTAATGAGAAACTAATGAGAAAAACGATACACATTCCCATAACAGAGGAAACTGCCGGAACACATACCTAAACGGAACTACTAAAATTGATTTATATGACTACGGGTATTAACTGAATCTCAGGGAAGGGCATTTATGTTAATTATGATTAAATTAATAAAGATAACTTTCGGAATAAAATAAGACCAGTTAAGTCTTGGTGCGAAATTAAAAGCATTTGAAAGAAGGTCAACATTTGAAATCAATATATGGGGATCTCTTTAAAAAGCTTAAAAATATTAATTTTAAACTTTTTTATTTGGAATTTACAGTAAAATTCGAATGTTAGAATTAAAATTTTTGTGTCTATTATAAGTTTGTAAAGTAAATATTCTTTAATAAGCTTCTGGATTAAAACTTAAGTCATGTTTGCATTGTATCACCGAATAATTTAAAGGGCTAAATTATAGTTTTAGGTTAACATATTTCTTTGAGAAATTTTTTTTGTTGAAGGGAAACGGTACCACTTTAAAATAATCCATCCCTAATTTTGACATATTTGCTCTAAAATTGATGTTTTACTACTTCAATCTATATTTTAAAACAATATATGACGAAAACATTAAAAATTAATTACAATTTTTACGTAATTTAAAAAAAATGTAAAAACTCGTTTAATTTTTTTAAATGCTAAGGCTTTTTTAAATGCAAATATATTAACACAGTTTTTTCTCATGTACTTTAAACTGTTTTACATAAGAATTGGCATCAAAATATAAAAAATATTTATCTAGAAAATCCCAAATTATTTTAACATGTTTGAAAAAATTCGACTTCAGTATTTTTTTCATTAAAAAGTGTATTACTTTCACAATTTTAATGCCAATTCTTAATGTCAACATATTTGACATACTACATACAAAATTCCTTAGACTTTTATAAATAATTAAAAAAGCCTTAGCGTTTTGAAAAACTCTTCTTTAAAGAAAAATGAACACCGAGAAAAACACATTTAACGTTTTCATTCACCTTCGTTTTTATCCTACCTTTCAGCGTAAAAAGTGCAATAACTTTTTTTTAAAAAATGCAGCCACACTTTTAAAACTTGGGTAGACTTATTTATACTATTCCAAATTTTAATTTTAGCAAATAAAATTTTGATTTACTTAACAGCTAGATACTATCAAGTATGATTCTGTTCTAAAATTAAAATTTTAACAATGATTTTATGTGTTTAAAGTCTTGTTCGTTAAAATAACTTTTGAAGAAAATAAAAGCACGAGTTTACATTGACCTATAGTCGCCGCCAACCAAATAAGTTTCGGTAGGGATGGTGGTTCTTTAGAAAACAACTGTGTTTAAAAAACCGGATTTTCGGTTTTTCCCTGCAGAAAACCGGTTTCCGGTTTCGACCAACCCCCATGAAAATACCGTTTTTTCGGATAAAACCAAGGGATAAAAAAACGGTTTCAGTTTTCCATCCCTAAAGTGTTTCAAATAAGGGTGGCGAGAAGTATAGGTTTTCAGTAACTTTGAAAACAAGACATTCCTCATTCTCGTCTCACATCCGCATGACAATAACAAATGGAGCTGGAATTTCGATTAATTATTTGAAATAAATGAATGTCGCTGTTGATGGTATATTAAGAAAAATAGTTCCACCGAACAATTTTTACTTTGTAAAGAGGCTTTTGTGAGACGGCAGAAACACTATTTTATGTCATACTTAAGTGTTCATTGAAGTATAAAATTGTTCCCGAAAAATGTCCCGAAGATTTATTGCCTAACCATAGTTTCTCTAATATAACCAATGTTGTTCCTTTTCTAGATTGTGGTAAATCGAATTAGACAATTGGAATAATTAAATCGGTCTTCGTAGAAATTTATTCACAAAAACTGCAGTAATGCTACAGAAAAATGTATTATCTCAAAATACTTTTTTTAAAAAGTATTTTCTGAAATTTAAAATTTGAAATAATTAGAGTGAATGTTAAAAGTAAAAAAATTTAGGAAAAAGTATCAGTTGCACAAATTGCTGTATTGTTTGAATGTAACAATGGAAATCGTTCTTTTTTTTTCCTTTTAACATTCAGTGCAAAGTTTTACAATTGACTTATTAGAAGAATATACATGATTTTTTAGAAAATAAAATCCGTTTTTACGTGTTTTATCTGTATTACTTTAAAATGCCCTGCAAACTAACTCTTGAAACTGAAGGTTTGTATTCATAAAACATAAAGTACAAAATTTGAAACTCAATGAAATTTTCAAAACATTCGTACAAAGAAAATGCTTAAACAATAAGTTGCGTTTGTCAAAGTTTGTTTTATTTGACTTTTTGACTTTAAATTTGATAAGTACAATATTTTTTCCTCAATTAAACTTAGATTGCAGCATTACTGTCACCTTCCTCTTCGTAAATAAATGTTTACTTAAAAATGTAAAATACATAAATAACTTATGGTATATATAGTCTATGCATACTTATCGTTAGGATGCCAGCCTTTGGAGCTGCTGGGGTCGGGTTCGAATCAAGGTCAGGCATAGATAATTTTGACCGTCAATAAATGTTGTTATTTGTCTATGTGCTTGTGTTGTCCTTTTTGTGTGTGTGTCTCTTGTGCTTGTAAAAACTCTTAAGTACACAAACTCTTAAGTTCTGTGTCTGTCCCACTTGAGGAAAGCTTATAAGCGGTTCTCTGAACAACACACAATCTGGAATATATATGTACCTACCATACCATAAAATACTATGTAAACTTTCTAAAAATATGTCGCTTAATGTTTTTAAGAAATAATATATTTTATGAAATTATTGTTAGGTTTCAAGGATACAATTTAGATAATGTATTCTTATGTAATAATGTGATTACCAAATAATTATAAGGTCAAAGTACCACCTTAATCCGAAGACGATTAATTTCATTTACCATTAATTGAAAATATAGTAATTGGGATTACCTTCTGATCGCATTTCTATCCCTTCCTATAATATACCGCAACTGCGTTTTAAGGAGAACAACGCTTTAGTATTAATAAATTCGGTAAGGCATAATATTTCGTATTTAATGTATAGTAATTAAATAAACATTTCCCCCTAATACATCTCTTAGACACTTAACTGTACTAACAAATTTCTTTTTCATTTAGTCTTCTACGTTTCAGGCGCCATTATTAATTTTTTCATATATTCCGTACAGTACCGTACATTATCTTAGTATATTTTATTTCTGCACCATATATTACAGTTATTGACTGTAAATAACACTTAGACTACTGAGTAAATAAAACAAAAAGGGCCTAACTTGCCGCCGTACCCAGTATCTTCAACTGATGTAATAAAAACCATTCCCTGAAACGAAAATATCTCCAATAACTTAGCATAATTAATCATACTCTCGAACATCTGAAGGAAAATGCTTCCAATTCCATCTCACTTGACCACTTCTCGGAATACTGGAGTATAACATCTGGAACTAACGTCTCCATCTCGCTTCACTTCAGGGAGCTTATATGTCATCCCAACTCAATATTCCACAGACACATCCAGAGGCTGGTATTTGTCTTACTTAGGAGGCTTTTTAGTATTAAAACAAGAGGGTATTTCCGTGTAACTGTAGTGTTAGTCACAATTTAAGAGGAGAATAAAAGTTTTATAAATATGAAAAATGAATTATATAAGGAATGTTACATTATTTAGTTTAAACAAGTGCAGATCAGCTATTCGACTATTTTTTTCATTGAATGTCAAAAATTGTTGTAATAATCGCTTTTTTAAACACGTGACTTACACTACAGAAGGGATAATTTTTCATAGAATTACCGGTTAGAAGCAGTTAAAACTTTTAGAAGCAAAAAAGGACTAATACTTGAAAAAAAGCAGTAATTTTAGGCACAGCTGTAATTTTTCCTTATGGTTCAGCTTTTGATTTCGATTTCAAACATCTGAGGCCTACTTAATTATTTAAAATATATTGGCATTTAAAAAAATAAATCTTTCCCTTTTATATTCTATTTGTATAAAATACAAAAGTGGCGACCGATGGTAAAAAACTGTTATTCATAGTTGTTGATTAATAATAATATTAATAAATGTTATTAATACAAAAAAAAACCTTTAATGTAAAGAGACACTTGTCTAGTAGAGTATTGTACACTTCCGATATTTTATGGTAAACATTCACATAAACTACGGTTAAATGACCTAACAAAAGAAATAACATAAATAACATCACGTGGATAACGGCACGTTTCCAATACCGAATTATACGAAATGTATGACATCTTGCATTGTATTCTTTTATAGCGTTTACGAAGTTCCTAATAGGATATTGATAAGGGAATGGCACATAAGCGTTCGGCGAAAAGGCTTGCATCCAGCGATCATTGATCTAGAGTTGTGTAAGAAAGAATCGAATACTTTCTCTATCACCCTCTCTTTTGCTTGGCAAAAAACTCGATTTTTTTTTTATCTTTTGGCCAAAGCAAAAGAATTGTCACAAAAGAAAGTATTCAAACTGCAATTATCGTTCGTCAAAACGTTGCGGAGTTTTTGATTTATCGGTGGCAATGCGGTGAGAGATATAAATTGGACTCTTTGAGGAGGATTTGTTATAAAATAGGGCATGTACGTTAAAAAGGGGTAAGAAATTAAAGAATTATTTTTGGGGAAATTTAGGAATTCAATTTCAGAAGAGCCAATTGTAAATGAATCACTTCATCATATTTTGGAACAACAAAGAAATTTTATCTTTCTTTATTCAAAAAGATAAGTTTTAAGACTAGCACTATAAAATAAACAAATTTGTTATAAAATAAAATGTCCAAAATATATTTAAATGCAACTAACGAAAAAGGATGCAACTAAGTAAAAAAAAAATCTTTGACCATATCCTTGAAAATAACTTTATGTAAATATTCGTTTATGCTGCATAATTCTATCGAAGTCATAAATGCAAAACATCATAACGATCGCTGACAAAACTCCGTTCGCGCCATCTTAATACAATTAACCATATATAACTTGATCACTTATCAATGTCAACAGAAAAATGTCTAGAACTAAAAAACTTAAAATAAACGTTTCTTATGAAATACTAAGAATATATATAGTTTCTATAGTTTCATAGCTCGTGTTACTTCTTTTACTCATACAAGCAATAAATTTATTTATATTTCATTCTTACCCCAACTAGTCTACTATTTTTGCTAAAAAATCTTAAAAAATGTAAGTCGCAATCAAGCGTATTTGGGGTTTGAAAGCAATTTTGTAATAGCTGCGCCATTAAGTTTCCTCACACTTAACTCCTACATTTACTCTTTCAAAAACAACAACACAATCCCTATTATATATCTCCCCAAGCCATAACCATTCAGAATCACTTACCATTTTGCTGAAGGAAACTGTCTTCAACAAAGAGTATCCTTACGACGATGTCCTCAGATCACATAAATACTCTGTGATGAGGACGAACTCTGTCCTTTTGTCCACACTTCTGGAGGCGCCGTGTCTGGTCATTGAGACTGGACAACGGCCGTAGATGGGTCATGAAAGTTTAGTGCAGTTTTGGCGATAAAAAGTTTTTGGGGGTTTTGTTAAAACGTTTGATATTTGTTATATCCGTTGGGATTTTCGGCATTTAGTTGATCTGTTACTTTGTTTGTAGTTTATGAATTATATGCTTCTTGGGAATTGCCTTCCAGTGTACTCCGTAATATATTCAACATCTGTACCCTTAATTCTAGACGTCAAGTTTATTGTCTTTTTTTTTTATAATGTTCTTAGTAATATGATTGATTCTAATTACATTACTAGTACTATGAAATTTAACGTGCCTTCTAGAGTTACACGTAATCGTTGTTTTTTATTTGAATTCAAATCGAGAACAACCATATTCTAAATTTTTGTCTATATAAATTTTATAAAACTTATAACGATGTGCCTGAGGAAATGGATATATTTTTTTATGCCTTTCAATGTTTTTAAAGCTAATTGTCGAAGTCTGTTCTCTTTGTAACACTGTATTTTTAACATAACCATCATTTTAATGTTTTTCTTCTTGTGTGTTCTTGTTGTTTTGCATTGTCTTTTATGATGTGCATTGTAATTGGATTTTTTTCTGTTATGTGCATCTGAAACATACAACTAAATAAATAAAATTAATACATATTTTCGTTGGATAAACCAATGTTAAAAATGTCTGCAGACGTTTACAAACTGTAAAGTTTTCGAGGTAGTTCTGGGAAAAAATTTATCGAAATTGTTACTTTTATTAAAGTGTTTCGGATCAGATTTTATCTAAATGAATTATTTATTCGTTTAAAATAAAATTGTATCTTTTGGGCAAGCTTCTGGTCGTTCTGGAGGCGCCACCGTGTCTGGTAATTGAAACTGGACACCGGGTTGTAGATGGGCCATGGATGTTATGGTTTAAATATGTTTAGGTGGAATAACTTTTTAAAACGCCTATGAGTCGATGAAATATTTTATAATCATTGGAAGTTTTTCTTGGAATTGTGTTGAACTCACTCTCTAGTGTTTGTAGTTAGAGATATTTTGGGGAGAAAATTTATGGTATTTAAAAATGTATGTAAAGTACAAAAAGCTGCATAATCAAATTTTTTGTCTTCAGATTTAAGGTTAATGTCATTTAAAACTAGTGTAAGCATAAACTGTAAAATTTTGAAGTAATTGCTTTGAAACACTTGGATTTTATTAGAATTGTTACTTCAATTTAATTGTTAAGGAGAAAAACTAACCGAAATGGAATGTCCTTGCTTTTAAAATATCGGCTATCTTTCGTCCGTTTATTTGGTCGGTTTGTAGACTGGCTGGTTATTGAGACTGGACAATGGTTGCAGATGGGTCACGAGTCATGAAAGTTATGGTGTTGGCTTCAGTGTGTTTTGGCGGTAAAATATTTTTTGGGGATTTTCTTAAACGTTTATGAGTGGATGAAATTTTTTCTTTGGGATTAAGTTGATCTATTTTTGTGTTTATGGTTCATGAATTATATTTTTGATGAAGAGATCAGTATGTCTTATTACTTGTATATAATCGCTTTCAAATTGTCAAATTTTCGTTTATATAAAAATTCAGATTTTATCAGGAATGGTTACTTTTTATTCAAGTGTTTTATAACCAAACGAATTGAATAAATTATATGTTTAAAATAGAGGTTATATTTAATCATTCTCTTTTAGTCATACCACTGAGACTGGATAAGCCATGTTGTTAGTTTTGATGTGTTTTGGTGGTAAAATGTTTTTGGCATTTTTTACCACGTGTATGGAGTATATATGAGTGGATAAAATATTTTATATTGGTTGGAATTTTTGGGATTTAGTTGATCTATTACTTTGTTTGTGGATTATGAATTATAATTTTTTGTTAGAAAGACCCATGTCAAAAATGGCTATAGACGTTTACAAACAAACAATTTTGAGGTAGTTGTAAAAAAAATATCGAAATTGTTACTTTTATTTCAGTGTTTCGGATCATATTTAATCTGAATGAATTGCTTATTAAAAACAAGCGTCAAATATTTAATGCTGCAATATATCGATGAATATTAGACGATTGATAATGCAGTTTTAATGTTTTTTTTCTTTCTGTTGAAGTTTGATGAGGTTGAATGTGTAAATAAAGAACTATACTTTTATATTTTTTGTCAATTCCTAAGAAAAAATGCTTAGTTTTAGTATTTGTTAATAAATAATAAATATTCTCGATATTTCATCTAATATACCGTGTTCGAGAGCTTTTGATGGACAGATAATTTATGCTTTGACAGGTGTCAAACCAGAAGATGCCTCATATAAATATTTTCTTTTCCCCGAATAGCATATATTGCATCTTAAATATATGTAGAAAAATAATAATTTGTAAAAAAAATACGATCACATATACTAAGAAAGTTAAACCATGTAATAAAATTTGCTAAAATATATTTAAAATGAATTAATTATAAGTCAAATGATGGATGAAAAATAAAAAAAAGGCGATTTATTTATTTTATATTGAAAATTATTACAATCTAAGATGTTATAAAAATATGAATGGACTCTTTTACGAAAAAAGCCTTGTTGAAGATATGGAGTTATACTTTTTTAAACAAAATATCTGATTTCAAAATATAAATTATTTTTAAAAAATCTCAAGTTACATTTGCTTAATTGTGCAATCCATCATTATATTTAGTAGTAGAAAAAAATGGATATGTTGCATGTCAAAAGATTAGAAATTGCCTTTTTTTGCTAAGGTTCCAAGTAATAGATTAATCTATTGATTTTTTTAGAGAAAAAAATACTAAATATAACATATAATATTACGAAAATCCATTCGATATCATTACAAGCTATTAAATAATAATATGTATATTCGTTTACTCTTTTCTGTTTACCATATACATCAACCAATTTAATTTAAATCCACAGAACTTTGCAGCAAAAACTCGATAGTTAATACTCAATTTCACAAACTTCAAGCCGAAATACTGCTAATATTAATTTGATTGCTACTGCCGATTTTATAATACTTACTGAATATATTAATACATAATAATAATGATAATAATAATAATAATAGTAAATTATTATTATTATTATTATTATTATTGTTATTATTATTATTATTATTGCTGTTATTATTGTTATTATTATTATTGTTGTTATTATTGTTATTATTATTATTATTATTATTATTATTATTATTATTATTATTATTATTATTATTATTATTATTATTATTATTATTATTATTATTATTATTATTATTATTATTATTATTCTCCTCCTCGTTCCCATCATCATTATCATTATCATTATTATCTCTTTACAAACTCTTTCCACAACTTACAAGAACTAATTTGCCTTATTTTAATATTACCTTCCAACAAACACTCGATAGTGACAGTAATACTCAATTTTCACTAACTTCAAGCAGAAATACAGTAAATATTAATTTGATTGCTACTTTGTGACCTGGGCACTTATAATTGACCGAACTCCTTTCAACCAAACACACTCTTTTAATGAACTTTTCACTAATGAAAGAATAATAATTGCCGAGAGGCTCGTCTTTCTTGGAAGTATTTCATTGAATTCCCTTTCCAAATTGATTTTCTCCTGTCACAAGCAATTTGTGTACACATTGCTTTTGTCCTGTCTAAAGATACACGGCTTTGCCATTTACTTGTGCTTTATAAAGGGATAAGGTTTTGATAAGATAGGGACTTGAGAACGGGTGATTGATAACGTGAGAAAATGGAGGAGACTTAGCGGTAGATATTATCAATATTATATTGTGATCTACAAAATTGTGGTTTTACTTATTTGCTCTACGTATATTTTCCAGCATGGCTAAAATTATATTGTAAGTCATGTTTCATCTATTTTTATTGTTTATAATTTTTGTCGATAAAGTTGCACAAAAATGTATTTATAAAATAAATTAAATATTTTTGCATTTTTCATATTTAACAAAACACACACATTTCATTTAAACATTTTAATTCTGCTCTTTTTAATTATTTTTTATTCCTTGGTTCTATCAATTGAGATGCTTACAAACAAATTAGAATGATATATTTAGTACAATATATTTTTTTTGTGTTTATATACTATTTTTAAGTACGATAAAAAAAACTGAAAGGGATACACTTAGGATATATTCTTTTTTTTTCCCAAAGTTCAAGCATTAATAACATATTCATCTATTTCCGAAGTTTAAGCGGTTAATATGTATATCAATTATATATATTTTTTTCTTATATTTGAGGGTAACTTTGGACGTCGCTACGATAGTTCTTTTCTGAACATGCGCTTTGTTTTACTAGTGCTATGTATTCTCAACGCATTTTTTTCGTGTGACTAAGTATCTATGCGATAAAACACTATCTAATTTAAAATGTCTGCCTTAAATTAGATGCTAAAAGGTGGCATGTTTTACCACTTACACATTAAGAACACAAGAAGGATAACGTACTAAACAGGAAAAAGCTTGAAAAAAAAGATGTAATAAATAATCTCTAAAAACATCAGTAAGCTGATTTTTCTGTAAGCAAAACAAGATGGCAGGGGAAAAAACGCAGCCATTTACAGTGGTGGCCAAAAGTGTGGACATTTTTTTAAAGTTTCACGTTTTTCAACATTGTGTGCTTGTAGAATATATTAATTTTCACTTTTGGCAATTTTCATTACTAAATTCTACATTAAATTACCTTCAATTTCATGTATAAACGTTTGTATTTTTGTAAAAATCAATGTATTTTACAAGCACACAAAGTTACATGAAACTTAAAAAAAGTGTCCGCACTTTTGGCCACCACTGTATATGAAAGAGTAAGTCTTTAAAAATTGATTGTAAAGGCTATTTTTATGATTCTTCCTCTGTTTTAAATGAAATTTTGCGACCAAATATGCCTTTATTTAATTATGAATAAAAATTTGAAAATTAAAGAATTAACATTCATATTAAAATTTCAGTGCTAAGCTCAAATTTACTTTAAAGTTTTTTGAAACAAAGTGATGGGTATTATAGAAATCTTATTTTTTTAAACCAAGAGACCCATAGACTTATTTTATAATACAATAATAAATGCTTATCCATTGGGAAAAATTGATGTGATGGGTGCAAACAATTATTCGTCTTATCTGTGTTTTTAAAATAGCTCTGCTCTTAGTTTTTTCGAAACCAGTATGAATTTTTCTTCATTTTTTATTATTTTCTGATATTATATAGTTTAATACTTAATTATTTAGATATTTTTATTTGATATGTAATGATACGAATGATTTGTAGATATATGGTGCATAATTTGCTTTTATTCTTCACAAGGTTTGCTTTTTAAGAAGATAAAAAATAAGATATTTGTTTTTAAATTTTGTTTTTTATAAATATTGTTTTTACCATACATAATTTTTGTTGTTTTAGAGGTTGAGTTTCATAAGAACTATGAAATTGTAGCTTAGTTTTGCTTATTTCAAACTACCTTAATATATTATTTGGCTTCTGATACATTGAAAAAAAAATATCCTGCTGATTTTTGTTTAACTAAACCTTACTGAATAAATATTCATTTTATAAAGCATTAAGTACAAAAAAAAACTTATTTTAACGCTGCCTTAGTGCGCGAACCAAAATCAGTGCACACCAATGAATATCTCCAAATCGGATGTCCGTTTAGATATTCAACTTCCTTTTCGATATCGTTTCTTCCGAAAATTTTTATGAAGCACTTGTAGTCTGATGCATCTAATTGATAATCATGTATCCTGATTTTCTATTTTTAGAAACTGAAACATGATGTCAGTTAGTTGAACAAATACTACTTATTTAGTATCTTTTCAGACTTAAAAACCAATCCTTCTCGCTCCCTTGAATATTACGTGGAGAGATTTCACACTCTATAGACGCGTTTACATGAGCCATCGAATCCATGGATTGAAGAGCAAGCTCAGCAATTTTTCCCTCTTGGGGATTTTCTCCTAGACAGAACCGGAATTGCAGGGTTCATTCGCAAGCCCTCCAATGAAGGAGTGTTTGATGTTTAATACCATTTATTCGGCTACAGACTATCATTTGTGTTATAAATCCTGCTCGACCTCTTTGTACTCTAATGGGGTTTTGGGCAATCCATGGATTCTATGGCTCATGTAAAGGCGCCTTATATATAGCTACCGCTATATTTAAACTCTGGAGTGTTTAGTAGTAAAATTCCAATACGATTAAAACAAACTTTTATCAACCAATTGAAGCGCCAATATCTAAAGTGTTCAGTAGTAACACACATCAATATGATTAAAACTTACTTAAATCCACAAATTAAAATGCCAATAAGATTAAATAACTTTTTTAACCTAAAATTTAATTTGGGTTTAAAAAAAGTGAATATTTGGATATTGTCCATACACATATTTTATATAATTTTTATTGATAAAAAATAGGCACTTATGACCATTTTCTTAAAAATTATCCGATCGTTAAGTGGTTAAAAAGCAAATTTATCCTCACAATATTATCCTATCAAATGGTAAGACTGACACCTTATCTGACGCTTACCGTTATTGAGCAAGGGTTTTGACGTGTGCCACAAGCCTTTGGAACGAGCTCAGTTTCAATAAACGCCATATATCCAAATATGCGTTCTAGTTATAACCAGAATGTAACCAACTGTCCTTGTAATAATATCCCATTGCATATACATATGCTAGAGACATCTGCATTTGGACAAATGACAATACTGTTACGATATCTTTCACTAATTCGGATGTCTGCCATATATCCGAATAATGTAAGGAGACGTCATGAGCTTATAATAGATTACCAAAGAAATGAATAAACTGTTAACATGATAAAACTAAACAATTAAAATAATTCTAAAGGCGATTTTTTTAAATTTAGTTATTTTCATTAACGTTATTTAAATATATTATAATATTGCAATTAATTTAGCAATGATTCGTGTATTTTGAACTTTTGAAGGAAACAACAAAAGTACAAAATAAATAAATTTTATCTTGTTCGATTATAATCGAATTACGTTAAATTGACGTCATCCTTTTTCAGTGGTCAAGTACATTTTAATAATAAAAAAAAACTCTTTTACTATATTACTGAAAACATATTCATAATTTACCTTCTTTTTAAATTAAGTTATTTGTACTCTGAAATTGGGACTGAAAAAAATGACCGAAATTATGATTTTAAAATTAATAATGTCATTTAAGTGATTAAGTCATGTATGTGTAATAATATTTGATAATCTTACTTAAACGCTTCTATATAAATTTTTGTTTGAGTTTTTAAAGTAAATATTTAATATAATGCAATAAATAAACTCTATGATTTTTAAAAATTTTATTTGTACATGCTTGTCATCAGGCATGAGTAATAACTCACACATGGCGGAGTAAAGCATTTAAGGAAAAAACGTTATACTGGAAAAAGTTGTTAGAGAATAACTCTGTATGGCTTCTAGCAGTTCTTTTTCTAGATTTATGAAAAACGTTACACAAAAATTATACAGTATCACTACACTACAAAATTGGAGTAAGCCTGTAAGATACTCAAATAGGAGGCATTTAGTGTGCCTTTAGTTTTACGGAGTCCCAATTTTTTGCAGTGTATTAAAATTTTATTTAAATGACGGACTTTTCTCACTTTGTTTTACCTTAAGTTTACTTCGAATAGAAACTTTTCATGACCTTCAGGCATAAAATATTGTTCTTATAAAACCTATGATCAAAAACGTGTTTATTACAAAATCTTTAAATTTACATTATATTTATATGCAAAGTAATGAGTAATGAAGAAAAAAATTTCTATAACAATTTATTCGAAAACTTCGAACTTCAGATAATGAGGTAGAACTTTTATTTTATTTTGCATTTTATTTTTAAATTGGGTGCTTTTCATACTTTTTGTTTTATTATTTATATTTCATTTTTTTCTTTACGAGTTCGATTATTATTATTCCTCAATATTTTAAAAGAACGATGAACTTAAAGATAAATTGTTTAAGATAAAAAAATGTTCGACAACGTAGGTCTTTACACGTTTAAGAGCTATTACAATAAATGTTGATTTTTTTTTTATAAAACTGCATAGTTTAAAATTTAAACGCTGAATTTGTTGTATCAACTTGCATAATTACCAATACAAACTTATGAACTTTTTTCCATTGAATTTTTATTTCTAATGAAATGATGATAAGTACATACAATGCAAAATATCAATTAAAATAAGTCATCTGTTTATTCAACAAAGAAAACATCGTTCAATATTTTTCTAATGTAAGCATTATGTGTTTTAAAAAAATTACAAATAAAGTATTAACAAAAGTATTAAAAGTGTTGTAACAATATAAGAAAGTAGTGGTGTTCGAACTTTTCCAAAAATAGATTTCCATTTACGAATTTTTTTTACTTGATCCGATTTATTTACTAGAAAACCGATTCCTATGTTAAAAATAGTTATTTTCTCCTTCTGTATTTTTTTTAAATGTGTTTTTATTGAGAAAAGTGCTAAAGCTATTGACTTGAACTGTTTTACAGAAAGCATTATCAGTAGTAATGGATTTAAATTGAATGTCTTATCCGACTATGGTGGTCAACTGGATGATAGAAACATCAGAACCAGTCTGGGAATAGCTATATATAAGGTCTTAAATATTCTTTTTCCCATCATGATCAAATGGTTAAAATATTTATAAAAAATCTGACGTTTTGGTTAACAGAAGAGTTTGATAGATATTTTTGTTGTGTTTTAGATAAAAGTAAATTTCAAAGCATAAATAAAGGAATTCATTCTAAAACATTTGAAAACCTTGGCAAAAAGAATGACGGGTATTAAGACATCTTTATACTTTATTAAATTCTTAAATGTAAGCTAAAAACCACCGGCCACTTTTGAAATAATAATAAAAAAAAAACTCCTTGTGCCTCTTCTTAACAAATAATGCAAAACAATCAATTTATCATATTGCGGCATATATTAGGAAGTCTTATTCCCAAAAAAAATTAAGATAGCTCAATAAAAATTCCTTTCAATTTCAATTTGATAAAATTAAAATTTTTCACTCTGTTATTGTGAGTGGCAATAATAGTTCAATTCTATTTACCTTCTTATTCTATTAAAATAAGGATTAAAATTGTCATTTTTAGTATTTGGAATTCTTTTAAAATTCGAATTTTATTCTGATATTTTCGATGGAATTCTTATTTCGATGAGGTGTATTTCTTTGATAAATCACACTTGTCTGTCAATGTAGTTTGGTAATGAAACTGATTGATGGATGAATTTATGAACATAATTGACGGGTGACGGATAAAGAGGCAGTCTTTTTTAAAATCGTCCAATTGTGAGTTATAAACGTAATTAGGAAACTAAGATTAACGAATAAAACGTAACGAAGTAGACAGTTTTACATGAATTCCATTCGAATATTAAGGAATAATTTTTTTCTAGTAAGCAGATGTCATTGTTTAATCGAAAGGTATTATTTTTATAAATAACTGATAAAAATTATCAGGTTTTCTTCCTCTTTCACATCTTCATTCTCTTGTTCTGACTCGGAAACTGTGAAGATCCTATGGGAAATACCTGCGCAAAGCACTTAAGAGAAAATTGCTTTTTCTTCAACTTTCCTTCAAACCCAAGTCCCTCTTTTGTGCGGGATTTGGAGATTTCTTACTTATCTATCGCCATGTCTTTGTTAAACACGCCAAAGAATGACTGTTTCACAGATAAAAATTGAAAGATGGGATGAGAGTAAACTCTTTTCACTTAATCATTTTTAGCTCAAGATTTTAATGTGCGCTGTATGAAGGATGACTTACAAAAGAATATTAGTATGATTTTGGGTTCTTGTGTAGTTGTGTTGAGTTTTCTTTCAGAGTAACTGAAAGGCAGTTAGAATATATTTTTCGAAATATATTGCTTGCCCAAGACCATTGTCTTATATTATTTATAAAAGAATATTTTTACAGAATGAATAAATAGGATTGGGAATTCTGGTTTTTGATGTGTTTATATATAGTTCTCTCTCAGAATAACCGAGGGACACTTAGAACGTATTTTGTTAAGGCGTCATTGTTAAGGAGTCTTAAAAATGTGCAAAGAATGTATTACAGAGCATTGTTTTCAATATCATATAATTTTTTAACTTTTCAATATATAAGTATAATTTTTTTATATGTAATTCTATAAGATTTTTTTATTATAAAACACATTTTAAAATTTATGATACTTTAGCCAAAACTAAAATGAATGATAATAAACATAAAACTATTTACAAAATTTTAAAACATTTCGATTAGGCTTGCGCGCAACATTTTGTGGTCAAAATTGAAGAAATGACCAAGCAAATGACTTTATATTGAACAAATATGTACAAACAAAGACATATCTTTTTAAAAGAAAAATAAAACAACATTTATTAATACAAAAACTTTTAAAATCAAAATTTTAAAATTGTTATTAGTTTAAAAAAGTTCTTAAAATAATCTCTAATTAAAATTGAGCTTAGAAGTTAGGTATCAGTCTTTGCTTGTACATATTTGTACAATATAAAGTCATTTTCTTGGTAATTTCTTCAATTTTGACCTCAAAATGTTGCACGTAAGCCTAATCCAATGTTTTCAAATAGTTTTTTTGTTTGTTATCATTTATTTTAATTTTGGCTAAAGTTTCATAACTTTTAAAATTTGTTTTATAATAAATAAATCCTATAGAATTACATAGAAAAAATCATACTTATATATTGAGTAGTTAAAAAATTATGTGAAATTGAAAACTTTGCTTTGTAGTAAATTCTTTGCGCATTTTTAGGACTCCTAAGACCCCTTAAGTAAATTGTTTGCAAAAGCACATTTCTTGATAAAAGAGTTACGGCTGACCAGGTTTTGAATATGAAATATATCTTGCCCAGTACTGGACTGTCGAAAAGAAACACTTGGTCACTAGGACTATTATTGTGCGTTTCTACTTATAATGCGTGCCACACATACTACAGTTTGAGGTTATAAAATACTTAATAATAAGTTTTGATGAAAATATAGAGCTGGGGTAATTTTATTTTGAAAATTTTGCGTCTGCTTCTTATGAGAGGAGAGTTGTTTTGCTATTTTGCTGCTGAATTTTATACCACATCATACACGTAATATATAGCTAGAAGGTGAATATGCCATCAAAGATATTTCTTTTATTGGATGTTCTACAGTTCTGTGGTAGAAGAATGAAATAGCCAGAAGCGTTACGTTACAATAATATATTTTTTATGCGGTATATCGAACAAAACCGAAAAATATTGAACACTGCAATGTGCATCATATATATTTCTTCTTGGTTATAGCGATCTTGAATTTATAGATATAGTGATGTATATGTAACTGAATATATATAACTGAAAACGTTATAACCGTAGAGTTTAAACGTATTTAACTGTGCTAAATGTTGATACATTGATTTTAAAATTGTAGAAATGATAGATGGAACCGTCAACAGAAATAAGCAAATATTGTCAAATTCTAAAAAGAAATACAAAGAATCTCTATTTATTTATTGCAATGAATGCCCCAGGCATCCTAATTTGACGACAATTTTATACGTCAATGGTTAAATTCAAGTTTAAATTAATTATATGGCATTTGCAGATACTACCATTGGGATAACGCTGCAATAATACACATTATTCGAAATTAAATGTTTTAAATAAATACTAGAAAATATCTTTCATTTTATTGTTAGCATGTATTTTTTGTTTATTAATTGAAACCAAATTAAAAAAAAATTATTTAATAAAAACATTTTTCGTACGACATCTTTAGAATCAAAACTATATTGGTATTATCCCTTTTCTGTACTATTTTCGTTCAAACTTTGAAATTATTTTATACAAAATAATAATAAAGTCCTATTGATCGAAAATATTTTCTTTTTTTATCTTAAACGATATCGTTAATGCATTTTTCCAGTGCGTTCCCTTGATAATAACTTGGCTGATTGGTTCACAGAAAGTATCAAAAGCTTCAATCTAATAGTCTCAATATGATATATCGAAAGAAAAGAAAATGACTTTAGTGTATTGCCTTAGTTTCTAGAGTAATTACTTGCTTTTGTAAACGTGCTTCCGGTATTTTTTTTAAAAAGGAAAGCCAACTAAAGTTTTTGATAATGTAATTTGTTTCTATTATTTATCTATTTCTTTTTAAAATTTGTAGAACGTGTATTAATTTTGAATTTGTGAACTCAAATTTGTAGGAAAATCTTTTTTCCCATTGCAGTATCTTAAAGAAAATTAAACGTATTTCTGTCTTATAAGTATTATTTTAACTAATGTTTATTTAGTATATTAGGAGCCGAATAACTAAAAGTATTCTCAATGATTTAAATTAAAAAAAAATAATTAAATTTTTTTTTAGTGCTATTGAAAAAGCACTGCTTATATTGATCTATTACAAAATCCCAAAGTTTGTAAAACTTTTTTTCAATTTTCATTTTTATGCAGTGAAAGAAAAATTATAATTACGGAATGGCTTTTGGAAGTGCTAAAATTGCCTTCTAGAATATTCATACCTCAAGAAAATATAACTATTTAATTAAAATGTAGTGCTACTTATTTTTAGTAATTGAAATATTTCTGAAGTATAGAAACTTTTAAACAAGGCAAAAATTAAAAAAAAGAGCACCATTCATTTTATGAATCAATTCTAATGAGTAAAAAGAATATGTATACTTTTTTTTAGTATCTTTTAAACTACAAAAAAATGTTTTAAGAAAAAACTATTTTAAAAAATTAAGTTTTAGTGATGTTTTCTGCACGTAGTGCGAAGGTTTAAAAAAAGAATGAGATGTATGTGGGAGATTCTCTGTAAAAGGGACAAATCGATGTCCCTGATACTTTTCTCTTTATTTTGAAATTATATATGCACGTGTGCGATTTGTTAGTGTAAACTGGCCCTCATCCTAACTAGTCCCACCAAAAAAAAATCAAATAATTATAATTTATTTACATAAAATTTCATTTAGATACCCGATTTGTCACTCCCTCACACTGTCCCTGCATGCTTTCACAACTTTTAACGTCCTAAAAAATGCCATCTTAAATATAAAATCCTTTTTAGCGGAACTATTTATGGTTAATTAGTTTCTGTAGTTTCCGAAAATGTATCTGATGTTTTTCTACCATCAGTAGTTTTATGTAATTTTATGAGTATGTAATGTCCCTGGGTTATAGAGTCACTCCTAAAACACTGCTTATAAGTTCAATTAAAAACTTACTGGATGACCAAGAAATCTAATTTAAATTGGCATATTATTCCTAAAGGATTGAGGCTTCTAAATCGGCCATCAGTTGTTTTGATCCTTGAGTGATAACGTTTTAACAGTACTTTTAACAATAAAAATATCATGGGAGTCTTTTACTGTCGTCACTCACTCAATCTTATTTACTGATTATAGATAAGTGCGAGAATCTTCTAACTAGTCTCAAATTGTAGGTATTTAAATGTAGATTAACATACAGTCTCTAAATTTTATAAAAAAATCGTAGAAAATGATGTTATTTCACTTTTCTTACGGAATCGTCACTCACTCACACGTCACTAACTCACATATCTGAAGTAAAGGTCAGTCCACATTGGATAACTTCATCTTGGATATTTTTTTTCAAGCGCATTCAATACCGATCGGTTGTTTCGCTTCAAGTGTAGAATTTTTAAAAGCGCATGCCCTTTAGATATTTCACGAGTGTGTTTATTCGTATTTTCTTCTACGTTATAATTCAGAGTTGGGGTTAAACTTGCCAACCCGGCGGCGAAATGATTAGGGTGCTAGCCTTTGGAGCTGCTGGGTTCGGGCTCGAATCCCTGTAAGGAATGGGTGTTTGTGTTTGTCAATAAATGTTGTTATTTGTCTATATGTTTTCGTCTTCGTGTGTCTCTTGTGACTGTGACTTTTGGCGAGCGGGGTATCGTTCTATTAAGCATATGCTCTTCCTTTCTAGAGGGCGCACTCACTGTCATTTGCCATAGGAACAAACTTTTAATTATTCTTACACTAGAGCTATTGACGGGTATCGTAATTTAGACCCACAGTCGCGTTATCATTAAGAGATTTATGACGAATAACTAAAATAAAATGCGGTGGCAATTGTTTTTTACCTGCTCTTCTCGACCAGGAGTCTTTACCTCTAAACACATCATACGCATATCAGATCCCCTCCCCCCTTCCTAAACACAATTTATTCCATTGAAATTATACTTGACCAATATTCAAGTATAGTCAGTGTCGGCTCGTCACTTGACTGCGGTTTTAAATCACGACGTCCGTCGCCAAAAGCCTTCATGTAGCTGTAGTGCGACGGTAAATCAAACTAACCTAACTTTCCCATAAACAAAAAAGACTCGCATTCCTATAGAGATATATGTCGTGTACTCTGTCTACTGTAGGTTTAGTTGCGCTTTTTATTCAACCAAGCATACATAGACAATTGAATCACACGTTTTTGAACTAAAACACAATGCTTAGCACTTGGGGCAAGTCAAAGAGGCATGCAATGGTTTCGGTGTTGCATGAGCATACATTGTCTGTTGCGCATGCTCAGCATCTAAAAGTGTCGCGGTGTGCATTTAAGTTGAATTTAATGTTGTGATATAAAATAATAAGTGTGTATATATACATGAGAGAATTAATATACCAACACAATATAAAGGGAAAATGTATATATATCAATCATTAGTATCGAATAGTGGTTAGTACAAAATAATTATAAAGGGAGCGTTGTGAATTTTGAATAACTGGGGCTGCGACTATCCCTGTCAGGTTGCATTAATTTTCCGAAATTATATTGCAATATAATCAATAACATAATATGAAAACAATAAAATGCTCTAAATAAGGAATCCCAAATTTTGTCTAAGAAAGCAAATTTATTAACCCAATTAAATGTGATAAAAAATGAAAATTAAACAAGCAAAGATAAATATATCTGGATTTAAGGAATGGATTGAGGTTGGATGATGTAAATATATAAATAAAAATACCCTAAATTAAAAAATTGTGGGATGTTTGATAACGTTTTCAATTGGGATTGAATAACTATGCAAAATGAGACTCACGGATGGAAGATCATACTGCATTGGGAATCGAAGCACTGAGACTGGAAGCTGTCATCGGGGTGCTTGGAGCTGGCATCGGAATGCTGGGAACGGGCATCGTAGTGCTGGGAACGCGTCGGAGACTGCGGGGTGGTTTACTCAGTCGATGCTGGACCAACAGAGATCAGGGTGGAGGCGGTTCGCTGGGACTTCAGCGGCCAGGTGCAGGCGGTGCGCTGGGACTTCAGCGGCCAGGTGCAGGCGGTGCGCTGGGACTTCAGCGGCCAGGTGCAGGCGGTGCGCTGGGAGCTCAACTGCCAGGTCTGGAGGTTATTCATTCGATGCTGGAGCAACAGATTAGGGTGCAGGCGTTTCGCTGAGAGTTCATTTTAACCGTGTTTGGAGATAGCATACTCAGGACTGGAGCTGATGGGCGATGTTTGTAAGAGATTTTTTGGATTCTAAAACTTCATTTTTTTTAATTCTTTCTTCTCCTTTTCTTGGCAAGATATATATATATAAGTCCGGTTTTCTTCCACGTCATGGTCCGCCTTGTCGTTGTGGGCGTCGTCCATTCGTACTATTGGTTCAAATCTCCCTCTGTTTTATTGCCTCTGTCCAATAGAATCAGTGGGAAAGCCAGCTCTTTCCAGACATTTTTCGTAGAACTCCAAATGAGACCACCTAGTGAGTTTGTCGCCAAGTGTTCTCTCGCTGTCACTCTGACTGCTAAGTCAATGAATTTATTGGCCTTTTTATGGCCCTACACACTGAAACTTCTTATCCGCGAGTCCCAAATCCCATTGTAAATTCCTTCGCTACTGTGGGAATGGAATGTTAAAAAAAAAGGAGCGATGCATTATTGTTACGATCAATTAATGCATCACGACATAATATCCCTGCTCCAATTTTGTTGAAAAAGAAAGCAAATTTATTAACCCAATTAAATGTGATAAAAAATGAAAATTAAACAAGCAAAGATAAATATATCTGGATTTAAGGAATGGATTGAGGTTGGATGATGTAAATATATAAATAAAAATACCCTAAATTAAAAAATTGTGGGATGTTTGATAACGTTTTCAATTGGGATTGAATAACTATGCAAAATGAGACTCACGAATGGAAGATCATACTGCATTGGGAATCGAAGCACTGAGACTGGAAGCTGTCATCGGGGTGCTTGGAGCTGGCATCGGAATCCTGGTCACGGCACCATTGTCGCGGTGTGCATTTAAGTTGAATTTAATGTTGTGATATAAAATAATAAGTGTGTATATATACATGAGAGAATTAATATACCAACACAATATAAAGGGAAAATGTATATATATATATATATATATATATATATATATATATATATATATATATATATATATATATATATATATATATATATATCAATCATTAGTATCGAATAGTGGTTAGTACAAAATAATTATAAAGGGAGCGTTGTGAATTTTGAATAACTGGGGCTGCGACTATCCCTGTCAGGTTGCATTAATTTTCCGAAAAGATATTGAAATATAATCAATAACATAATATGAAAACAATAAAATGCTCTAAATAAGGAATCCCAAATTTTGAAGAAAGCAAATTTATTAACCCAATTAAATGTTAAAAAAAAAGGAGCGATGCATTATTGTTACGATCAATTAATGCATCACGACAAAAAGAGTTAACGATATTTGTCTAATATGGAAAAAAATATATTTGCTTTAAAAAAAAACATTAAATGGATCTGAACCATTTTTTTTTTACTATATATGAATATGTGAAACACGTATAATAAAAATTAAGCAATTACAAAAATATTTTTTTTTCTCAGTTTTTAAAAGTCAATTTGTCCCATTTACAGAGAATGACCCATGTAATGAATTTTTTTATTAAAACAACTTTTAAGAATAAATTAATTTTACTTTGTAGGAATTCTGTTATATGTTAAGCTGGAGACTTAGTTTTTGGAAAAAACCCAAATATGACTCATAAAAAATGGCAAATATAAAAATATAAAAATTTTATCAAATGTTTCGATTTTCTAAAATATATTTTTGCAAACTTGATAATTACAAACTGCTTAAGATTAAGGATGCTTGTTATAAATATTTCACGTGAAAAGTTTTTTAAGTACAGTTTATTAACACATTATTTGCTTAGATTATCATGAATATTATCGTAGTGAAAAAAAAAATATTTTTTAACCCTTACTAGAAGTTTCAAATGTGGATTTTTTCATTAGTGAGCATCTAGATGTACTTATTTTCAATTGATCTGCATGAAAATAAGTATTTTCTAATATTATACTTTACATAAAAAGTTTTAAATTGTTTTTATTCATTTTCTGAACCCTAGCGTAATAATAAATAATTTGCTAAACGCATGTAACGCTTTCTAAATTTTTGTTATTTTTTTTAAATTAAAAATACAATATTACTAGTTTTTCATTATATATTAAATTTGTATTTTTTTATTCAATTTCCCCTGCTCCTTCAAATTTTCTCACTCTAGAATGCAACTTACTAATCCCATGTGAAAATACAGCCCTGGGTTCAAGAACCCTAAATTTAACTTACCCCTTACCAACTGTACATCCTCAATTAATCAAACATAATTTTGAAACCAACCTCTCAATTTGTCACCACATGATTGATACCAAATACGATGTCAACTATGATCAATTAAGCCTTCAGCAGCCCTAAGATGACGAAGGACAAACGAGATGGGCTTTTCCTAGTCGATGCCATAATCAATCATGTGCCAATGTCTGTCTTTCAGTCATTCGATAGGACTTCCCCCGCAGATAAACAATATTTTCTTTTTTTGTTAAATAAAGTGTGATTGCTTCTGACTAAATGGTAGAATTCTCCGGAAGAGAATGTGTATTATGTGAGTTAGGTTTGGGTATTGTTACAAAGTTTGTGAAAAGTGAGTAAGTAAAATGTGTTGAAGTATCTATACAGTTACCAAGTTCACATTTTGTAAAGTATAATTCGTATATAAGGTCGGATCCGGTCATTTATGACTTAGGGCTTTGTTTTGATTCAATTCAGTTGGACGAAGGAGATAGTAAACAATATTTTCGTTTTTGTTAAATAAAGTGTAATTGCTTCTGGCTTAATGGTAGAATTCTCCAGAAGAGGAAGTGAATTAGATGAGTTAGGTTTGGGTATAGTTACAAAGTTTATGAAAAGTTAGTAAGTAAATAACGTAGTTTGACTTGTGTTTCATTTTATGTGAAGGATACACTCTTAAAACAAAAGAGTGAAATCCACTCCTATAGGAGAAGTGCATATTCGACTTTGGAAAGGAGTGAAAATTAACTAATAAATCGTTCTTAATCGCCCTAATTAACTCCTAATCACCTTAAAATCACTCGTTTGTTGTTAAGTTTGTTGGAGTTTTAACAAAACAAAAAAGTGAAATTCATTCCTATAGAGGAAGTGCATTTTCGACGCCGAAAGGAGTGAAAATTGACTCAGACTGAGTTAAAATCGCTCGTTTGTTTTAAGAGTGTACAGTTGCTAAGTTTACATTTTCTGCAGAAAAATTCGTATTCAAGGTCAGATCCGGCCATTTATGACTTTTGACTTGTTTTAATTCAATTGACGAATGCAAACAGTGAAAAATATTTTCTTTTTTGTTAAATAAAGTGTGATTGCTTCCGACTAAATGGTAGAATTCTCCGGAAGAGAAAGTGTATTAGGTGAGTTAGGTTTGGGTATAGTTACAAAGTTTATGAAAAGTTAGTAAGTAAAATAAGTAGTTTGACTAGGTGGTTCACTTTATTTGAAGGACACAGTTGCTAAGTTTACATTTTCTAAAGTATAATTCGTGTATAAGGTCAGATACGGTCATTTATGAATTTTGACTTGTTTTAATTCAATTGGACGAAGGCAAAAGTGAACAATATTTTCGGGTTTGTTAAATAAAGTGTGATTGCTTCTGACTAAATGGTAGAATTCTCCGGAGGAGAAAGTGTATGAGTTGAGTTAGCTTTGGGTATATAGTTACAAAGTTTATGAAAAGTTAGTAAGTAAAATATGTAGTTTGACTTGGGTTTAATTTTATTTGAAGGATACAGTTGATAAGTTCATATTTTCTAAAGATAAACAATATTTTCTTTTTTTGCTAAATAAAGTGTGATTGCTTCTGACCAAATGGTAGAATTCTCCGGAAGAGAGAGTGTATTAAGTGTAGGTTATAGTTAAAAAGGTTATTTAGTTACAAAGGTATATATTACAAAGTTTATGCAAAGTTACTAAGTAAAATAAGTAGTTTGACTTGAGTTTCATTTTATTTGAAGGATACAGTTGCTAAGTGTACTTTTTTTTAAAGATAAACAAAATTTTCTTTTTGTTAAATAAAGTGTGAATGCTTCTGACTAAATGGTAGAATTCTCCGAACGAGAATGTGTATTATGTGAGTTTGGTTTGGGTATTGTTACAAAGTTTATGAAAAGTGAGTTAGTAAAATGTGTAGTTTGACTTGTTTTTCATTTAATTTGAAGGATACAGTTGCTAAGAGTTTACATTTTCTAAAGATAAACAAAATTTTCTTTTTTGTTAAATAAAGTGTGATTGCTTCTGACTAAATGGTAGAATTCTCCGGAAGAGATTGTGTGTTAGGTGAATTAGGTTTAGGTATATAGTTACATAGTTTGTAAAAAGTTAGTAAGTAGGTAAGTAAAATATATAGTTCGACTTTTGTTTCATTTTATTTGAAGGATGCAGTTGCTAAGTTTACATTTTCTTAAAGATAATTCGTATTTATAAAGTCCAATTCTGTCATTTATGACTTTTTACTTGTTTTAATTCAATTGGACGAAGGCAAAAGTGAACATCGTTTATGTTAAATAAAGTGTGATTGGTTCTGACTAAATGGTAGAATTCTCCGGAAGAGAATGTGTATCATGTGAGTTAGGTTTGGGTATATCGTTACAAAGTTTATAAAAAGTTAGTAAGTAAAATATGTTGTTTGACTTGTGTTTCCTTTTATTTGAAGGATACAGTTGCTAAGTTCACATTTTCTAAAGATAAACAATATTTACTGTTTTCTTAAATAAAGTGTAATTGCTTCTGACTAAATGGTAGAATTCTCCGGAGGAGAAAGTGTATGAGTTGAGTTAGCTTTGGGTATATAGTTACAAAGTTTATGAAAAGTTAGTAAGTAAAATATGTAGTTTGACTTGGGTTTAATTTTATTTGAAGGATACAGTTGATAAGTTCATATTTTCTAAAGATAAACAATATTTTCTTTTTTTGCTAAATAAAGTGTGATTGCTTCTGACCAAATGGTAGAATTCTCCGGAAGAGAGAGTGTATTAAGTGTAGGTTATAGTTAAAAAGGTTATTTAGTTACAAAGGTATATATTACAAAGTTTATGCAAAGTTACTAAGTAAAATAAGTAGTTTGACTTGAGTTTCATTTTATTTGAAGGATACAGTTGCTAAGTGTACTTTTTTTTAAAGATAAACAAAATTTTCTTTTTGTTAAATAAAGTGTGAATGCTTCTGACTAAATGGTAGAATTCTCCGAACGAGAATGTGTATTATGTGAGTTTGGTTTGGGTATTGTTACAAAGTTTATGAAAAGTGAGTTAGTAAAATGTGTAGTTTGACTTGTTTTTCATTTAATTTGAAGGATACAGTTGCTAAGAGTTTACATTTTCTAAAGATAAACAAAATTTTCTTTTTTGTTAAATAAAGTGTGATTGCTTCTGACTAAATGGTAGAATTCTCCGGAAGAGATTGTGTGTTAGGTGAATTAGGTTTAGGTATATAGTTACATAGTTTGTAAAAAGTTAGTAAGTAGGTAAGTAAAATATATAGTTCGACTTTTGTTTCATTTTATTTGAAGGATGCAGTTGCTAAGTTTACATTTTCTTAAAGATAATTCGTATTTATAAAGTCCAATTCTGTCATTTATGACTTTTTACTTGTTTTAATTCAATTGGACGAAGGCAAAAGTGAACATCGTTTATGTTAAATAAAGTGTGATTGGTTCTGACTAAATGGTAGAATTCTCCGGAAGAGAATGTGTATCATGTGAGTTAGGTTTGGGTATATCGTTACAAAGTTTATAAAAAGTTAGTAAGTAAAATATGTTGTTTGACTTGTGTTTCCTTTTATTTGAAGGATACAGTTGCTAAGTTCACATTTTCTAAAGATAAACAATATTTACTGTTTTCTTAAATAAAGTGTAATTGCTTCTGACTAAATGGTAGAATTCTCCGGAAAAGAAAGTGCATTTAATTTGTTAGGTTTGGGTACCTAGTTACAAAGTTTATAAAAAGTTAGTAAGTAAAATATGTGGTTTGACTTGTGTTTCATTTTATTTGAAGGATACGGCTGGTTGGGTGACATTTATTTTCAGGCTTGTGTGCTTGGTCAGAGACCCGCTTATAAAATTTCGTCAAGTAAGACAGACACAACACACACATGACAGATGCTGCCATCTATCGCGCGCTACCTCCACAATTTCGGCATGTCCCCGTAGGGGAGAGAAATAGTTTCCAGGGACCTATACCCGTGGGAAACTGCGCAATGACCACTGACAGGACTTTCGGACCCAAGAGATAAAACGAGCACGTACTCCGCATGTACTCGAGACAAACACAAACATCCATACCGAACTCGAACCCAGGGGCTTCAAAGGCTAGCTTCCTAACCACCGCTGTGTCGGCCAGAGTCGGACATTTATTACTTACTTTGTATTAATTCAATTGGACAAAGGCGACAGTGAACAATATTTTAGTTTGTGTCAAATAAAGTGTGATTGGTTCTGACTAAATGAATTCTCTGGAAGAAAGAGTGCATTATAGTTGAAAAAGGTTCGGATAAAGTTAATTTTTTAAAAAGTTGCTAAGAAAAATATATAGTTTGACTCGTGTTTCATTTTATATGAAGGATCTTGTTGCAAAACTCACATTTCAAAAGTATAAATAAGATATGGGGTACGATCCGCTCATTTGTGAATTTTAACTATTATTAATTCAATTGGGCGAAGTTTCCAATGAGCTATCACTCAATTTCTTAGTTATACTTTGTATAATATGAGTTTTGCAACTTAGACCCTTAATTTAACATTGCATTGAAAACAAATATGAGAAAAATATTTTTCTGGTATAATTTGTGAGGATTTGGGTTTTCATAGCAGTCTATTGATGATTTGATTTATTGAAGACTTGTATCAATCAATTGATCATAAAATGTTTAAAAGTTTGATAACTTTTAAATCAAAAGGAATACTAGTATGCGTGTTTAACTCCTACAAATTATGTTCAGTTTATATTAACTACTTAAATAAAAAGCCAAAATTACTCTTTTATGTATATTTTCTATGAATAGTTGAAATTTATAGTTGGATTTAGTTGGGAAAAAAATCTAATGTTGCTGTTTAGACTGAAGTGCAGTATTTTGTAGAAATGTTTTTTTTTTTAAACTTTTATAAAACAACATCGAAAAGCATTACAGTAAAAAAAGTATTCATCTCAAAGAGAATGAAATAGTGCCATTACTAACTTTATTGTTAGTAATTCAATACTTTGTTATATTTGTTTAATTAACATACTTTTTTTTTACTTGTTTTCCTCAGTTTCTCATTGTAATCGAATTTTAACTTAATTAAAAACACTGGTTCGCAGTTGTTTACCCTATTTTTAAAACTAACAACCCTTTATGATTTTATTTATTAGGGAATTGAATGGGGAATCTATTGAATTGGAAATATAATTTTTATGAACTTATAAATACTGAATTTGAATCATTTTCTCAGATATAATAGAACAATTTCAAATGCATCCTTGCATACAATCGAAATAAATGATATTTTTATAAGTCAATATTTTTTTATTTAAAAAATTCATTTGTCATATTTAAGTAAAAGCTATTTATTAAAACTTGTTAATATGAATTATGCATGTTTCATCTTAGTTTATTTATTTTCTGTTTTAGTATTTTTATACTTATAGCTTTATTTTATCTATTTATTATTATTTTCCGCAACAATATTCTTTCAAAGCATACCCCGCAAAAATAAACTTCAACAAAGCTCTTATATTCCACTTTATCGATTTTCCCCAAAACCAATTTTTTTTACTCCATAACTTCACATTCAAAAAAATTACCGAAGCAATGGCGAAACAAGGCAAGTCGCTTTTAGAAATCACTTGCAATATTTCTTATAAACAAAGTAAGACATTTATCAGTAAGTGGTTTTTGTTCTCGGCCATAATCATGGGAAAAATGAAACTCAATGGTCCCTCCTCCATCGATTTCAGCGGGGGACTCAATTTAATCAGGACATTTTCTTCGCTTTAGTCCATTATTCACGTGCTAGAGTTTATTCTGTAATATATTTGAAGGCAATTATAAATCACACCGTACACGGAACGTAGTTATTGGTATAAATATGGTTTTCAGGCCAATATTGGGATAGTGTTTCTTCTGCATTTTGTAAGATGAAAAAATTATGGTATAATTATATATTTTTGTCCAACTTTGTTATGATAGAGTGAAGATGTACTAATAGAATTATTTGAATATATTTAGGCTTTAACCAGTTTATTGAATATATAATTTAAAAAATCAGATCATCAACGTACTTATAGGAGCGGAAAATTCATATATTTGGATTTTAAAACATGTTGCTTATATTATTATTTTACTTTACTTTATTGCATGTTGTGCATAATACTTACATGCTTTGTCCAATTTCTTATTTAGAGACAAATGAGTATTTTCTGTAAAAAATCATCGGTAGGTATTAACCTATTATTTGAGTGTGCAAAATATTTAGTGACGATCAATTTGAATTCAAATAGAAATGTTTAATTAAAAACACGATTGAAAAAGGTAATGAGTTTTTAAAGTATACATAATAGACTTAGGTAGACAAGAATTTCTTAATTTCTTTTTTTAAATATTATCATGGTAGTACTGACATGTCTTTACAATGGGCTTTTCTCAACAATTGGCTTGTTTCAGGTGACGTATTTCTTCTGTTTTTCATTTCTTATTACTTTTATCGGTGCTCCGATTGGTGTTCTGTTACCACGTGATATTGATTCACTAATCGCGGCCCTAGAAGGAATTTTTTTAATTCAATATTCTGTTGCTGCTCCATGCCTGAAATGGCAATATCATATTGTGCTTGTCTATTAAGATCCATCTAAAACTGAAAAGTAATGAAATGACATAACTTAATTATTATTAAAAAGTTATATATATATTTGTTAACTTTGACCAATAGTCAGTTACGTCTAATTACCTTTAAGCTCCCTTATCGCCCATTGGCGGAATTGCAATTAAGCATTAACCACGGTCCAATAACACACGTTCTTACAAAGGATGCGTGACTTCCCTAAAGATGCGAGATCTTAGATTGGATCACGTGATACCAGGCTTTTCATCCGAAAAAGAATATTCGCTCTATTTTATGAGAAATTCCACAATTTCTCATCTTGAACTTTTTTCTATCGGTGGCTAGCGAAAAGAAGTTGCAGTAGTCCTTTCGTCATCGTTTTGGGATTACAGGAGTATAGCGTTTTATATTGGAAACAGTTTGTTTTAACCATTTGTTTTTTAAATAGCACTGATAAAGGGCAGTTCCATTGATAAAGGGCAGTTCCATTGATAAAGGGCCGGGATAGCCTGGTCGGTAATGTCTTGTACTTGCCTCATTAACTTTGTGAGTTTGAGCTCCGCCACCTTCCGAAAACCCCCGTGTATGCTAAAGGTGACTGGGGCACATTAAACCCCATCGTGGTAACAAAGTCCTCCAAGTTCCCATATCAAATCAATACCTCTGGGGGTGACAAGCCAATTCTGGGGATCCTCTAGTTGGCTCCTGTCTCTAAAAATTAAATGGATCCACTTGTGTGTGTTGTGTTTGTCTTACTTAACGAAGGTTTATAAGAGGGTTTCTGACCAAGCACACAAACCAGAATATATATGTCTACCAACCAACCATTGATAATTTTTCCAGTATGCTGACTTTTTGAAACTTTAAAAACTATATTAATTATTACGAACTATCATTTATGCTGTGTTATTATAATTATATCTAGTAGGGTGCAGTTCTACAAGAAATAGTTGCTATTAAGATTTTTATTTTAAAGAAAATAATCTAAAATGCAAAAGTGTACATGTCGTAGGAAAAAGTTTGTAAATATTAAAACCAGAGTCATGTTCAGAAGAAAAAAATTGTTTTCTTTGGTTTCATGTTAAACAAAAAACTAAAATTTACATGAGTTGAAAGTGAAAACTGCATATAAGTTATTCTTTTAGTAAAAATAAAAAAATATATTACTGACATATACACATTACTGACATACATATTACTAACAAATTACAAGTATTATTACACATTACTAAAATACTACAAATAAAAATATTATTACACATTACTAAAATACTACAAATAAAAATATTATTACACATTACTAAATACATATTACTGACAAATACACACTCTGTTTACGCGAACTTGCTTTCTTCTGTGTTGAATTGGATTGTTCATTTTGGATGGTACTTACAATTAGATGTCGTATCACCTATTGCCTAGTAGTGAAATTTATGCGAAATAAATGTTAAAACATAGAAATATTCTATATTGCCATGTCACGTCTTTTCATTTTAATCTCGCGATGTCGTCTTATGCTGATCACGACCGGCATCGCGTGATTTGTAAGGATTGATCAAATTTAGTCATTTTAAGGTGTTTCTATCGACTTGTAGTTTGGATATCTTTTGTCTCTATCGTTTAATATATAGGGTGATCCAAAAGTCAGGACAAACTTTAAAATTAAATAATTTCAAAACAAATAAAGGAAAAATGACGCGGTTTGCTCCAAACTGACTGAAAAGAAGCCGGGTTTTATGGTGGTACAAAATAATAATAATAAAATAATAATAATCGTAGCTCTGTTGGTGACCTACAGATGGCGCTTAATTTTTTATTTCATCAAAAGATAATTTACAAAAAAAAAATCATAAAAAACACACGATTAGTTACAATTATTTACATTCAATGTTGAATATGATGTCCACCATTCAGAAGAACCGCTGTAAGATGAGTCACCATACCGTTCACAGCATTTTGTATAATTTCTCGGATTATGGGAGACACATTTAGCATCTTTCAGTACTACAAGTGATGGGTTATTTAGTCACGCAACTCTCAGAAATAACACTTTCATTTTTGACGATTCATGAATCCTCAAGCCTCATTTCGTTAATTTTGAGAATTGTTTCGTCAAACTATCACGTGACTTTTGAGTAAACGCGAATCCTCACTTTTACAATCGTGATTTGACGATTCTGTATCTTGATTTTGAGGAAACTGAATCTCATTGTTGTACTCACATGCTCAAAAATAACGAAATATTTTTTTTTAGATTAGACGACATTCAAATCCTCATAAAAATGACGATTCAAATTTCCTCACTTTGAGGAAACGAAAACTCGGAGTATTTGCCGGTAAATGAATCTTCAAAATTAAGGAAAGTTTCGTCGTTTTTGAGCATTCATTTTTAAGAGTGTGGGTTATATTTTTACTTATTTTTTCGTAAGCACACAAAACCCCGCTTCTTTTCAGTCCGTTTAGTGCAAACCGCATCTTTTTTCTGTATTTGTTTTCGAATTATTCGATTTTAAAGTTTTTCCTGACTTTTGGCTCCCCGGTATATTCTTCTTTCGTATGTCTCCTGCAAAGTCCACAATTCACTCTGCTTGCTTAACAATAAGTCCCAGAAAAGAATGCACAAAATTACTCGTATATTTATTTGAATAAAATCACAGTTACACTCCGTGCCAACCTAACATGGGTAAAAACAAAGAGTGAAAGGGCAGAGGGAAAAGCGCGATTGGTCCGTTAGTTGGAAATTCTTGTAAGGTAATATTTACATACGAAATGATCTGAATACAATTTAACCAAAGTACACTTTTCATTCTGATGAAATTGCCAAATTTTCTCAAATAATATTCAAATATGTTAGACCTTAAACGAAATTAATGTTTTAAACATGTTTTCTAGATGGATTCACAAATAATTTATTTAACTCTTTACATCCGCGGAAGGATCTTCTCCATTGCATATTTCTATTTACCCAACTTAGGTTGGCAAGGAGTGTAAGAACATAACGTTGAGAAAGAGCGCACACGTACTACCTAAAAGACTCTATTTTAAATACGAAACACACTCGCATGTACAAACTTAATTTTAATTTCACAACTCAACTCTGAAAAGAACAAATAATAAATGACTTATCGCCTTTTTCTTTAAGGTCCTCACCCATCACGCTATTTGGTCTTTTCATCCCAATCGGTAAGTGCTCGAATGATTGCGAAAGCACGGGGTGGATGAATGTCCTTTTCAAGTGATCCGGCTTTCTTAAGTGTGGAGTAGGGGCAAATAGAAATAGGGGTATTTTTACGCACATTACGGAATCAAGTTGGACCAACAACTTTTTTAAGAAGAGTACTTAAGTAGTGGGGCGTGGATGGCCGAGTGGTTTGGATAGCAGACCATTACGTTAGCAGTCTGAGAGCTGTAACGAGAGAGGGCTCGATTCCCACCCTTGCCTTGGGAGCACTTTAATTTCTCTGTGACAGTAAAAAATCTTTCTGTGTCCGTCTTACTTGACGAAGGCTTATAAGTGGGTCTCTGATCAAGCACACAATCCAGAATATATATGTACCTACCCTTAATTAAGTAGTGACGTCGTAGAGATAGGTAAATGACAGATCAGCCATCTAAAAGTATTTTGTCACAATTTTGTATTCATTCTATGATCTTTTTGACTGCTGATTTAAAAAAAAAATCAAAAAATTAAGGATCTCGTTTTTCGAACGCATATTATATGAATTACGGTATAAGAATGACTAAGGAATGATATAAGAACACTTCAGATAGCCCTGTATTGAAATATGCCCCTTAGTGATGAAAATATTTAATATTAATAAGTCTTATTTCAAAATTTATTTGAAAGTGTAGTGTTTATAAAAAAAAATAATTGCAGAAGCAAAAAAAAACTACTTATTTGACATTCGCGGTTATTCGTGGAAGTGTTTTCTACATAACTTGAACCACCAATAGGGCAAAAATAGGGGGTAGGCAATCAGGGGTAGGCAACAAAAAGTTGTAGGAACTGATGATGGGTTAGGTTTAAATTATCGTCACACGAGCTATTGGAGACGGGCGTCACATTTTAAAATATATTACCATAACATATTACTAAAACATATTACCATTTTAAACATATTACATGCAAACATATTACCATAAATAACAATGTTCAAAAAGTACTAAAAAGTAAGTTTATGGAAGGTTAAATGTAGTTAACTACTTAAAAGTCAGTTATCCATTTCTCTGTTTTAATCCAGAAATGGCGCATCCAACACACCATAACGCCTATCACAATAATTGTTAATTATTTTTCAATTTACCATAATACGCAAATATCAGAAACAAAAACTATTTTAATGTTTTTCAAAAACACTCTTAATAAATTGAGCTGGTCATTTGTAATAAGATCTTGCATAAAAATTGCTTGTCCATTATTGAATAACACTGATGCTCGGATTTATAATTTAATCATTGTAAAGCATGGCATTCAGAAATCACATTCAAGAAAGTGCTTTTAAAATCCCCTTAGTGCATTAAAAACTGTGTTGTAAATATGTATTGACCTTTTTTTTTAATTTTGAGGAAATCGGCTAAGAGTTTTACTTTTTTTTGTCAAATATTTATCGAATTGAGTTATATTATAATGGGTTACCTGTCTAAAAATATTAGTGCTTAGGTTTTTTTGCAAGCCCAAAGCATTTATATTGATACAAAAAGCTAATAAGACAAGGACTTACCTATTAAAACAGTTTAATAAATTTTTCAAAACATTAAAAACATCTATGCTGGAAGCTGGTTTCAAACCTACAAACATCGGCAACGAAAGCCTTACCGCAGTAACTCAGTCATAAATTCTATAAACAGGTTAAAACCTTTTAAAACATCTTTATTTTATTTTTCAATGTAATATGAATATGCAAACCAAAATTTTAGTTAACAAGAAATATGTTCATATTTAAAAACTAGTAAAATATCTCAAAATATGAAGTGGTTCATATGATAATTCGTTGTCAAATCATCAATCTTACTACAAACTAGTCATACTCTTCAACTTGTACAAATTGCGTTAAAAAGAGAAAATGTCTTTCTTCTTGTGTTTATCTGCAAACGGTGGATTTAGCGAACACTCTAAGAAATTAAAGTTTCACTTTTAAGGTTTCCTTAAAAGCAAAAAAAAAACACAACATTCATTTTAACCCTCCTTTACTCATGGGGATGATTTTACACGATTCGCCTTACACTCAGACACAATAAATATATGCCACAGTTTGACGAGTGCATTAATCGGAGCATTTTTCGCAACATCATATCTTCAAAAACGATGAAATTTTCGTTAAATATTAACATCATCATTCTGAGTGTGAGTTTGTGCAAACATCGCTTTTCTATTTTCTTGTGTTCCAATCAAACAAGTATTATCGGAAAAATAATTTTCGAATTAATCTTCATAACTATAAACTCTTTATCGAAAATTTCAAAGACACTTTCTAACAGTTTCACGATTTCCAAACGAGGTAAGCTTCCCTAATTGCCCCTTGAGTCTTCATGTCTTCTTTCCCAGAAGTAAGACATCAACTTAGCCTAATGGTAGTTACATTGTCTATGCCAACGACATTTAAATAGTAACGGACTGCTAATGTAATAGTACTAGGCTTTTGAAAAGGGGGCCCGGATGATTATCGCCAATTCCCTAATTTGACGAGAATAGTTGCTACATTTTGCAATTGATCGCTATCGTTTGAGTTATTGCCAAAAATAATAAATATTTGAAAGCCTATTTTGTTTTAGTTCCTCAGCTTATGTGTTAGGAGCATATATTGATAAAATAAATTTAATCCATTTTAGAATATTTCAAAGCAAAATACACAATTTAAAAATGTTGCGGCAAAACTGTATCCCGGAAAATCACCAGACCTTCTTAGCTTCCACCTTGGAGCATTGACTTGTTACTTTTGGTGTCTATCAAGGTTAAGGTTTACCATGAAATTGGTTTATTCACCCACCAAATAGTGATGTCAGTTAAAAAGTTCCAGCATTCCGATGTAATCTTGCATATAACTTTTCCACAGTGTAATTGAGTTTCTTTGGAAGTACAGTAGGGTCCCTCTTGTCAGAAAGGTACGGGACCACAATTGATGATGATAATAATAATAATAATAATAATAATAATAATGATGATGATGATGATGATGATGATGATGATGATGATGATGATGATGATGATGATGATGATGATGATGATGATGATGATAATAATAATAATAATCATAATCATAATAATAATAATAATAATAATAATAATAATAATAATAATAATAATAATAATAATAATAATAATAATAGTAATAATAATAATAGCATTAACATTAGCATTAACATTAACAATAATATTAACATTAACAATAATATTAACATTAACAATAATATTAACATTAACAATAACTTTAACAATAATAAAATACATATTTCGAGAAATAAATCCAACTTTGTAAGTACGTATTTATTTTTTGTGTATTTATTTATGCTCATACATTTCATATTTTAACCGAATGGCTCGGGAGTTTTTTTTTTTTTTTTTTTTTTTTGATAAACCGAATTTCGGATAACAGGTATTCGGATTTAAGGGACTCTACGTATTAAGGAATAAAACTCTCTTTTCAAACCAGCATGACTTTCTACCAAGTCACCTGTCTTGTGAAGGTCGCTTGAGGTATGCCCAAGCACAATCTATTCTATATCAGGTTAATGTCGATCTCTGGGACTCTCTGAAGAATTAAACGTGATTGAAAAGTATGGGGGAACCTACCAGTTAAACGCATTAAACGAAGGGAATTTTCATGCAGGACTGTTGGTGAATTGAATAGGAAAATCTAATGAATTATCGGTAAAACTCGGTTACTATGTCTGACTAATGATAATGAATTTCCAGAGAGAGATGGTAATGCTGTTAGCGGATCAAAAGATAAGGAACTGATTCTATTGGGATTTCGATATAAAAAGTTTCTACATTATAGAAAACCGAATAAATCTTTTCAATGAATACACACGATCGTAAAATATTTTTTTTACGTTTTACTTTTTGTATATATCAAATTTAATCATAATAAAAAGTTATTTATAAATTTTATGAGTAAAAAGTCAATGATTTAAGAAATAATTTTTAAAATATGTGTTTTACTTAAAGATCTGAAATTTTTTTTTTCAATTATAATTTTTTGTTTCATTAGTAGGTATCAATAAAACCATCTTTGACTTGTTAATAGGATTGTCAAATAATTATGCACTTTGATATATGCATATTTTTTTTTAAATATAAGTGTATTTTAACGTATGTATTGTTTGAAAATTGCTTCTGTATTTTGATGTATGTCTTGTTTAAATAATATTTTTATAATCAATATGCTATCAATATGTTAAATCAATATTTTTATTTTAAAAATGCTTTCATTGTGAATTTACTAATTCCAAAGTTAGTCAAATATAAGTTCATGTTTACATATGCATTGTTTAAAAAATACTTCCGTACCTCAATGTATGTTGTGTTTAAATATTATTTTTATATCAATGTCCTATCAATATGTTGAATCAATATTTTTATTTTAAAAATGCTCTCATTGTGAATTTACTAATTCCAATGTTGGACAACAAAAATGAAGGCTGATTTAGAAGAAATACAACTTATCTTAAAGATTGTTATTTTAACTTTAAAAGGCGTAACGCAGGATCTTTCTGAGTACTAAATCTTTGCAAATACAAGCAAGGAACGAAGTAAGAGGATTATCTAAAAGATCTAGAATCTGTACTGAAGAGCTCAAGTTATTCGAACAAATATTTACTTTGGTTAAGAGGAAGTAAAATGACCATTACCAAGAAAATGTTCAGTTTCATCCGAATTTATTTTTAAGAAAATACAAAATATATATTTTTTTACAATCAAAACTTAACATTAATTGAACTTAATCTAAACTTAACTTAAATTTTAGGTTTTTTTTATCGACTTATTTTCCAAAAAAAAAAAAAAAAAAACCATATTCGTTTTACTAGTGCTTTTCATACTTGAAATTTAATTGAATTCAATAAAGTTTAATAAGTAACAGAAAAAAAAAGTTTCACGTAAAGAACCCTAAAAAGGTATATAACAGGGGTTTGATAAAAACGCTTATTTTATTCTAAGAGTGAAATCTAAACATCCAATTAAATCGCAGGCAATTCTAAAATGAAAACAGAAGAAATGCATCTTCTGAAACAACCCCATTTCATTTTGACTTGAAAAATATCATACATTACAGCATTACACATACAATATCATACATTACAGTCTACACTGCTTGCCAACCTAAGTTGGGTAAATAGAAATATGCTATGGAGAAGATCCTTCCGCGTATGTAAAGAGTTAAACAAATAATTTGTCAATCCATCCAGAAATCATGTTTAAAACATTAATTTCGTTTAAAATCTAACATATTTGAATATTATTTGAGAAAATATGGCAATTTTATTGGAATAAAAAGTGTATTTTGTTTAAGTTGCATTCATATGATTTTGTATGTAAATATTACCTTACAAGATTTTCCAACAAACGGACCAATCGCTCTTTTCCTTCTTCTTTTTTACTCTTTGTTTTTACCCAAGTTAGGTTGGCACTTAGTATAGCATATAAAGAATTAATACTCACCAAGCCAATCAATATAATAGACAATAAATATACTGATTTATAGCGCTCTTTTTTATAGGTGAATTGGTACACCATAGTAATTTACAAACGACCGCATTCCTAAAATATATCCGTATACATGTTGTTAGACATAGGCCATAGGAAGCTATATTTTTGATTTATTTTATCGTTTTTTTTAGCTAAGATGATTGCTTTTACGATATAAGCACAGTATGAAAGAAGCAAGGGTCAAACTTTACTTACATGATTATGTTTATGTATCAATAAAGTAAAGGGCAATGTCGGATGTTATGGCTCTGAGATGAGCCTATTTTCTATTTAGACAGATTATATTTTCCCGTAAAATTTATGGTAGCAGTGTTTAATTATTCAATGATCTGGTGAATACGTAATATTTGCATTAATATTTAAATATCCATACGAAAGAATATGTGCATAAATATGCAGTTAGTTTCTGATATATTCCTGTTCCTGTATTTAAATTTATATTTTGTTTTCATTTTTAGAAGGCTTGTACGTTATTTTGTGGACGAATGAGAATTTTTTGTATTTGTATTGTTTGATTCTACGTAAAACAACTGTAAAACAACTTTGCATTTAAGAGAGTTAACAAAATCAGTTTAAAAACATTTGAATTCTGGGCAACATATTTTTTTCTTAAGATATAAATTTTTAAAGAGCGAAAAGAAAATCTATCAAAATAATAGATTATATACCCTTTCTAAAATGACTTTCAGTATTTGTTTTTAAAAATCCTGTAGGGATGATCGTAAAAAACTGTTTAAGTGAACTGTTTTTGTTTTCCTTTTGAATCTAAAATGAATTCTCTTTCAATATGTTTTTGAAGGTTAAAAAGAACTTCATTTAATAGAGAAAACCTTTTAACAAAACATTTAATCCATTAATTTTTTTGTGTACAAAATAAAACATTTTTGCAAGGCACTCTACTCATGACAAAAAAAAATACAAATGTTTTTTTGTAGCATTTTAAAGTAATTTTAAAGTTTCTAAAATTCAATTCGAGATTTTAAATTGTATCTTTTAATCTATTTAAAATTGCATTAACAACTGTGCAAAAAATTGCTACTATACATTACAACTGTAGCAGCACTTAGCATGGTCAGCACTTGATTGAAAAACTGCAAACCTTAACTGCGGTTTTAGCTTCCGTCACATAAACCCCCAATTGACTTAACATTGCAACAGCAATCATCCTTCACCGCAAATGCGGCGAAAATTACGGAGTAGCATGTAAAACGTACCTAAAGTAAAGAGGTAGAAAGCAGTTTCACGAACATTAATTTCCCTTATAAAAGTACACATGAATCATAAAATTGATTTTTAGCATGTTCTGAAACGCGCTTAGCAAAAGTCATAAATCCTTGCATAAAGTTCTTAAGATAATGCAGAATTCATTGTTAAATAAAGGGGATTAATTAATGCCGTAGGTTTAGATGAAAAGTTCGGTAAAAGTATTTTGTTTAAGTATTCAACTCCTTTATCAAGTTTCATATTCAATATTTTCTCTGTGTTAAATTTGGGATGATTTACGCATATAACAGTTTACTATAAAATGAACAAATGCGTAGTAATTTTTTTAAAATGTAGTTTTGATGATTATTGTGTACCTACCTTGAATTCACACAATTTTAAACAAGCAATTGATTCGTTAAACTAGTACAGCCAATGTGTAGTATTATGGCTAATAGTAAATATCTGGCTCCAGTTCTGAACTCCTTGCCAACCTAAGTTGGGTAAATAGAAATATGCTGTGGAGAAGATCCTTCCGCGGATGCAAAGAGTTCTATAAATTATTTGTGAATCCCTCCAGAAAATATGTTTAAAACCTTAATTTCGCTTAAGGTCTAACAGATCTGAATATTATATGAGAAAATTTGGCAATTTTATCAGAAGTGTATTTTGGTTAAATTATATTAAGATCATTTTGTATGTAAATGCAAGAGTTTCCAACTAAAGAACCAACAGCGCTTTTCCCTCTGCCTTTTTACTCTTTGTTTTTACCCAAGTTATGTTGGCACGGAGTGTAGTACTACATTTTTCAAATACAATTAAATTAAATCCTAAGGTGGACCGCCTATTGTGAAGATTGCACAGAGATATTTCATTTAGTCACATCGCAATCTTTTGGCAGTATACAAAAAGTAAGAATTACCAAAAGCTATATTTTTCGTCTTATTTATTTTTACCTTGATAAAATTAAACCTAAATAAAATATCCTGCTCTATTTTTATTTATATTTATATTTCCTTTCTAAACGCCGAAAAGTTAACAACAAAGAAAAAAAATAAACCAAGCATTATGTAATGGATAAAGATACATGACTTGTTTTGTATCGTTTTTTATTTTGTAAATTTAAGATGAAACTTCATAAATTACACGGTGTTATTCGCTTCGCTTAAAGTAGGGTAGTAGGATGCATTTTTCTTTAACAGTTTTATAATGGAGATGTTATTATATATAATGATCTAATAAATTATGGAAGAGAAGGCAATTTGTTGTTTAATATGTTTATGTGAAAGATAAGAAGCTATTTTAAAAATTTCTAGTTTTCTCTGTTAAATGAAAGTAGATTTTTTCCTTTTTTCATTCACATTAGGTGGCTTATGTTTTTAAATGCTTTTGTACAATAAATTACTATGATATATGTAAAAAAACCCCACATATTTAACGTTTCTGGAGTGTTGTAGTTTTTCTAAAAATTTTAAAAAGTATTTTAGTTTCGTGTTTAAGTATATGATATAAACGCTAGTGCTATTAAATAAAAGTAGTTTTTTTCTATTTTTATTCAGATTGTATAGTTTAAGTTTTTTTTATGGTTCCAAAGATAAATTTCTCATGATAATTAACATTGAAATTTTTATTGACTTTTAAAATGATTCAAAATGCAATTATAAAAACTGAAATTAATTTATAACACTTAGGTGTTATTTAAATATAGCTCATGATTTCCCCCCCTTCTCAATGTGTTAAAATAATGATTTTTCTGTCGATTGACACAGTGTCGAATTTAAAATCAAACTTTCTTTGTAAATAATAGATTGGTGTCATGGACATGACACAGTTCAGCCATAGTTAATACATTTAATTGTGACAATAATGAATTGGGCCATTTTAAAATAATTTTAAGTATGCATTCCGTTTCACGTTGTCGAATAGATATCGCAATTTCAGGATTCCATCAAAATATTGGTTTGTATTATTGTATTAATATGCATCAATAGCATCATACTTAAACTATTCTAAAGTAAAAGTTTTTCTTTAACACTTTCAAGCAAAAAATTAAATTTAAATATAAAGTTTTATTCTCCATTTCAAATAAAAAACAAACCTTAGTCAAGATAATAGATCAGCTGAAATATAATATAAAAAAAAAAACAACGGAAAATTTATTTAAAATCTTACAGGTTATTCAAAGGGGAAAATAACTACATTTTCTATCGAAAGTCTATTATATTTTTTTTGTAAGAAGATCTATGCCGTCGTTGTATATTATGGCTGCCTTTCAATGGATATATATTGTTACCCATTACTCTACCAGGTTTTTCTTTTTCCGAGAAAGATTTTAATGCATTTTTGACGCCCTTTAAGGGCTTAAGAACACTGGTCACGTTTACTGAAATTGCGGACTTATTTCGTCCAAGTTTATACAGCATTACTTTTTTTTAAGTAATTTAATTGGATTTACCCATGGATAAAAACTTGGTACCCTTACACTTTAACCAATAAGTTACTTCAGCAAGAAAATTAATGCCGTTAATTCTTATAAATAATTTCTTAAATAATTTGTCAGAGATTTTTTTTTAATAATTATTTTTAGAAAAAGTAAACCCAGTAGAATACGCCATTAAACAGTTTATAAAGTTTTTTTTAAAGAAAAAATTTAATAATTAAAAAAAATTGATTAATTGAAAGTTTCAAAAATGCAGAGGAATTTAAAAACATTATTTTAGTGTTACATCTAATGATGTGTATTACTTTATATATATGTAGGGTAGGGTAGGGTACATATATATTCCGGCTCGTGTGCATGATCAGAGACCCGCTTATAAGCCTTAGTCAAGTAAGACAGACACATAAAGAGTTTTTAATGTTACAGAGAAAGGAAGTTCACCCAGAGCGAAGGCGGGAATCGAACCCGCACCCGTTACAGCGCGCAGACTGCGGGCCAGCGATGCTAACCACTCGGCCATCCCGGCCCCTTATATATATGTAGAATAAGTCGACAGGGAAACTTTGATGAAGTTAACTTTTATTGAGTAAGCTAGACATCGGGAGATGAAAGTTTTACTTCTTATGACAACGATAGTATGTGGCGGAATGATCCACAAAAATAGCAAGGAATGGCGTGGCTCGTCTATTGACCAATCAGAAGTTAAAATTAGTGATGAGAAATGGTGGAAGGTCAACGTTATAGGTGATGACTCAGCAAAGTTTCTTTGGGAACGATTGATCTGGTCGACTGTTTGTCGCCAACAGGGTGAGGTTGGGATGTTAATGATATTAATAAAACATGTGAAACAGGAAATTTAATTTATTAAGTTGAATTTTGGTTAAACATATAAGATTTTGAAGGGGTTAAGTTACAATATGTGTTACATTTGTTGGTTGGCATTGTTGCATTAGGTTAATCATTCATTAACCTTCAAATAATAATTTTCCGACTTTCTGTGACGTGCATCAATTCAAAACTAGCGATAAAAAGACTTACCTTTTTTCCCTTTTAGAATAGCACACACTTATCTAAGCAACGAATTGGAATTTGCTACAAATTCTTTCGCGATAGTAAAAGGCGAAAAAAAGCTACAAGCCTGCTTTACGCCTCGAAATTATGTTTAACCTTAGCCTACGTATGTAAACGTTTGAAAATTTATTTTAACTTCTTAGAGGTTGTAAAAAGCTCTAAGCTTGTTTTTTTACTTTGTGTCCTTTTTTACATTTTTGCACTTGTCTTCAAAAAGGGCTTGCAGATTTCACTAAGGCTTTAAAGAAACTGAATTTACGATGTTTGTGAATTTGAGGATTTCAACAAGTTTTATGTTTGTAGAGAGGATTTTTGTAAGTAAGGACTATTTCTTTCCTGTTCAAAAAGGGGTCTTTTTGAATTCAATAAAATTAAACTTTATGATAAAATGTATTTAAAATGCCGTAAAATTGTTGTTTACGTCTCATGGTATCAAAGTATAGTCAAAGTTGTAGTTTATTACACTGTTTCAAAGATAAACTGAAAGCTGACACATAGCTTTCGAAATAAAATACTTCTTTAAGTTAACTTATTTCCTTTATTAAATGTGAGATTTATTTAGAAACATAATAAGTAGTTGTAAAGTACATTAAAAGTAAAGATGATATGAGCAAATTTAATTTTAAATAAGTAATTTAAATATTCAATGTAAATGTTCACATTATTGAGATTTAAATGTTGAAATTAAGTGAATACATGTAAAATAATTGGAAATGCAAGGGCAGAAAATGTTATTCCATGACAACGGTAAATTTAAAATTAGATTATGGAATTTATTGTAAAAAACCCATGTGTAAACACGTTTATTTTATTATTCAGCTGGTTTCCCAATATCATTCTAAACTTGATTGCTTAATATGTCATTCTTTGCAATGACTTTTTCAAAGTATGTAGTTTTTTTCAATTGTAAATTAAAAAAAGCATTGTAAATCATTTGTGTTACAAAGATAATCTCAGACTGATACTATTTTAATCTTTGGTGTGACAAACTTTTAATTATGTATCGTTTCGGTCAAAAACCAAACTTTTCTTAGTTAATTAACTAAGCAAAAAGTTCTAAAACAACTAAAATATCATGCTAGAACTAACTTTATAAAGGTCAGACAGACGGACATCTCCAGCATGGTAATACCTACATTCTTTTTTTTTTTTAAAAAATTCTTTAGAATAAAAAAAACAAGTCTGTTTAAAATTACTGGAATTGGTTTTGAAGGACGTTAACAAATACGATCGTAATTTGTTTTTTAGTCAAATTTTTAGTTTTGCTAAAAGTCAATATCAGGGGTTGGAAGACAAAAGCATGAGTTAATTTTGGTTTCTAGGCCTTTAAAGCTCTCATCGATTCCTGCTTTTGTAGAACATTTTTGTTAATCATTTGTTCCTTCTTAAAACGCAATCAGCCGATATTCGCTATCAATTTCACCCGTCCGTTTAGCTTAACGGTATTAAAGAGAGAAAACAGATAACTGAAATAACGAAAGGCATTTAGAAAGTCGGAGCAAACTGGCTTTAAGTACAGGGTTCTGATACGCAGGAATGTTTTAATATACTGCAACCCTCGATAGTTGGGCTTTGATGTTTAGGAATGTTCTATTCTTATCTGGATTCTCACGGTTTAGATAAAAGTCTGGCTAGATTTAATGGAAGATATAGGAAGTGGCATTTCTAGTTCTGCAGTCTGTAGTGACGTGTACATTTCTTGTATATATAGTTATTTTTTGTTATCATTTATTTTGTTGTGCAAACTGAACTGAAGAGAGTTGATTAATTCGGGTGTTCGCTTTGGCGACGCGTTTTGTGAGAACTAAAAAAAATTAACTGCTAGAAACAATTTTGTTGAAAGCTCCTGAATTTCTACGTGTAGTGTCTGTATTTTGTGTTGTCTGGAATTAAAAGTTTTCTCGTCAAAAAGAGAGTTACAATGCAAATTACTACAGACAAGACTGGTGGCAGCGGTGGGATTTGAAGAAATTTTCACGCCATTTTGACGAAAAAGAACGTCAAAACCATTGCTTCGATCAGGAAGATTCAAAGTTTGTAAGTACCTAACTTGATTCTAGTGCCTGATTTATTTTTATAAAACGAAAAATTATTTTATATATATTTAAAGTTAACAAAAGTTAAACTTTATTTGTTGTAGAATTCTGTGAGTTATTCTAGCAGTTGCAATTAATATGTAAGTGACACATTGAGAACAAGAACAAATGTTTAATTGTTTGATTTAGATCTTTATATATATAACTGATATTGAAGTTCATTATCTTATTATTGTATTTTAATTAAGGTAATAGCTTAATTTGAAGTGTGCACTGTCTTGCGGTTGTATTTACCGATTTAACACAGTCATTCAATGAAAGCAATGTCAATTATCAGTTGAAGATTTAATTCAGTATATTGTTAAATGCAATTCTGGTTTGCAGATAAAAAAAATAATCTGTAGCAAAATTTTATTTAAAATGTTGATAGAATACATTTGGGAAATAAATTTTGCCGTTATTTCAATTTCCGAAATAGGAATGTGTAGAATTCTGCATTAATTACGTGAGCATTGTTCTCGTTGCGAACATAGTTTAATTTTCGTAACTTCATGTAAAAAAAAATTAATGAGGATTTATTTGTTGGTTGTTCTTGTAAAAAAATATTTAATTAGTGGAACGATCATTGCATGGTATAATTCAGTTGAAAAATGTTTTGAATGTATAGCTTCTTTGAAAATTGTTCTTGTAAGACATAAATATTGTCCGTGATAAGAATGGTAAATATTATTTGCTAAATAACATTAGTACTTTCTTTGAAGTTATATTTTAGCCGAATTGATTTTTTTAAATAAAAAGTAGTTTATTGAATTAATTTTGATAAATTACATTTAGAAGTGGAAAATGGCTTTCTTAGTTAAGGGTAGGAAGCAGGACTTGATAGTAGTCTGCGAGGAATTAGGGGAAGATGTTCCGCCTTCGAGTGTGGTTCCAGAGATAAAACAAATTATCTTAAAGAGTAAATTCTATGACGAGGAAGAAGTCAAGATTTTATTGGAACGTATTATCGATGACCGACTGAAGCGGGAGAAAGAAGAGAAAGAAGAAAAATTGCGACAAGAAGAGAATGATAGACAAGAAAGAATAAGGAAAGAAGATAATGATAGACAAGATAGATTGGCTAAGGAGAAGATGCAACATGAATTGGAGTTGAGACGTCTGGAGTTAACTCAAAGTGAGTCCTTACCCCAAACGAATAGAGATTTGGCAAGAAGTAGTCCGAAGATTCAATTGACCCAGATAACTCCTAAGTTTGACGAGAAGCTAGATGAAATGGGCCTTTATCTCATAAATTTCGAAAGAAAAGCTGAAATGGCGCAAGTTCCGAAAGACGATTGGACTGCTTACCTGTTAGGTGTGCTACCTGCGGAAATATCTAATCTTTTGGCCAGAGAACCACCTGAAAATGCAAATAACTATGAATTTGTAAAGAGCCTCATCTTAAAAAGATATAAGCTAAACAGTGAAAAACTTAAGCAGTGCTTTTATCGCCATCGGAAGACTCCCGAAAAATCGTGGAGAAATTACGCTCATGAGTTGTCATGTTATTTCACAGAGTGGATTGAAGATTTGGAAATATCTACTCTCCAACAGCTAAAAGATTTGTTGATAACCGAACAAATAAAGTTCAGGGTTCCAGACGATATTAGAGAACATTTTCTAGATAGATGGATAAAAATGAAGACTCCTTACGAACTGGCAGAAACCATAGATGAGTATGAGAGCATTAGAGAGAGTTTTAGGAAGAAAGAAACCCCGCAGAAGATAAATAAATCACAGGCGAATTATCAATTCAAGGAACCTGCAGAAGAAGTGAAGAAAACCCAGTGGGGAAGGAAAGATCCACAGCTGGCAACCAACAACGAAGAGGAGTTCGAAAGACGACCTCAACGTCGCTGCTTTGAGTGTGGATCTACTACGCATCTCAGACCCCAGTGCGATAAATTGAAGAAAGTCGAATATGTGGCCTCTAATATTACTTCTATATATGAAGAAGGACTGGCACCATACATCAGTCGAGGGAAGGTAAATGGAGTGGAAATGCCAATACTCCGGGATACCGGCTCGACCGTCGACTTGATTTGCCAGAAGTATGTCAAACCCTCAATGTATACAAATGAGAATGTATGGATCAAAACTCCTTTAGACGAGGATATGAAATGCTTGCCTTTAGCCAAAGTAGAGCTACAATGCAACTTAGGCCATATAGTCACTAAAGCGGCTGTTCTTAGAAACTCCTTAGACAAAGGAATGTATCTGTTGGGCAACAAAACAGCTGCAATGCTTAAAGAAGTCGAGAAGAATGAGTTTGCCGAGATTCAACAATTTAATGCAGTTCAAAATAGAGCTCAAAAGAAAATGCCCGTAGATAAGTCTCAGCGTCCAGACGTGCAACAAAAGGTTCCGGAAGATGTTCCTGACCAGGGAAACGTTGGTGAGCCGATGGTGATAGGAGAGGTTTTGCCTATGGCACATTCCCTACATTCGGAGCCTAGACTTGTGAGTTCATCTCCAAAGGAGCTTAGTGAAGAGCCACAAAAGGGCGAAAAACTGAAACCATACCCTCAAGAAGCTAAAAGTAACTCTATCTCTAAGTCCAGATATATGCCGAAAAATCAAGAGTTATACTTCAGGAAAAATGCCAAGAAGAAGCCTTCTAAGCCAAACAAGTCATCTGTGCATTGCGTAGGACCTGGAACTGACAGACACGAACTAAGTCGTAAAGTTTCCTAAGGAAATACGAAAGTCATGTGTGTGTGTTCCCCTTCAATTGTGTGTTCCTAGGCTTCCTCTGAACTCTAACTCTTTTGAACAATCACAATTTTGAGAGAGACTGTTTCTTAAATAGTCAGCAATCTAAGTCAGGGAAGTAAATATGCTTACAGCCATTGTTATATTTCTTACATGATATTGTATATAACATAACATAATATTGTATATTATATTCTGCATTTTTCCCTGCTTACATATATGATTGTGTAAACTGTATTGTATATAATTTCCTTTTTAACATATATGATTTTGAAAACTATATTCTCTTTCTATATATTGTTAACTTACAGGATTTATAGTAGAATTTAATTAATATTTAACTTAAATTTACTTAGTACAGGCACTAGAGTTCAGTTAAGTAGGTACATAGGACTATGGTAAATAGTAGAACATATAGGACTATTGTGATACTACTCGAGCATAGGACTATGGTGTGTTTTTCCGAACTTTGAACGACTTACAATGCTGTGACTTTGACTTTGAACGAGTGACTGTGCTACAACTTTACACGAGTGACTGTACTGTGATTTTGAACTGAGACTCTGAACAATTGACTAAAAACTTTCCTCTTCTAGAAAAGTTTTTCTCCGGGAAGGGAGGAGTCTGTAGTGACGTGTACATTTCTTGTATATATAGTTATTTTTTGTTATCATTTATTTTGTTGTGCAAACTGAACTGAAGAGAGTTGATTAATTCGGGTGTTCGCTTTGGCGACGCGTTTTGTGAGAACTAAAAAAAATTAACTGCTAGAAACAATTTTGTTGAAAGCTCCTGAATTTCTACGTGTAGTGTCTGTATTTTGTGTTGTCTGGAATTAAAAGTTTTCTCGTCAAAAAGAGAGTTACAATGCAAATTACTACAAGTATTATTACTGTAATAAAATAATACTGCTTAAAAAAAATTTTATTTGTCTATTTTAAAAATATAGTGCGATGGAGTATTGTAAATGTCGAATTACATTTATTTGAGCAGTAATTAAGAATTATCAACTATCTTTTAATCCAATTAAATATCTGATGATAAGTTGCTCAAAACATTTTGTTTATAAGATAAATTACTGATCTACATAACAGCTTTTTTTTAATTGTATTTATAGAAACATCACAAGATTTAACATTAAATCTAGATCTTGGTCCGAAATTCTTATTCCATCAATTCAAGCCTCAGTAGATCTAGTTCATTTTTATAAGGCAAGTCAATTTTCCCTATACAGTCCGATATTTAAAATTAGTCAACAACTCTAATAAATACCTACACTGTTAAAAAAAACCTGAATTTTACGTACATATTTCTGTGATTATTTTCGGGAATTTACGGAAAGATTGCGTTTCTTTCACAAACAGACGGTTTGTCTGAAATACACAGCTTGTTTCTGTTTTCCTTAAACGCTTGACAAGTGAAAACGGAAAAACACCGTATTTCTGATTGCAGAATTTCACTTAAGACCCGTATGAACGTAAATTCTCCATATAACCTCGCACCCAACAGCTTTTAGCCTCGACGCATCCGCCGACCAACTCAGCCACCTTGTTTTTTGTTTTTTGTTTTGTTTTGACCACATCTGAAGCAAGCAAGAAAGATAAATATACAGGTATGTTCATTTCGTTTAATAAAATAAGATTTTTTTAATGTTTATATTTTCTATCTTCTTTTTCTATCTATAGAATCCAGTTATTGTCTCTTTCTTATTTGTTTCTGTAATATCTATAGTCCTATAATTGACCGTGGTGACTCCAGAAATTAATAATTCCGTTTGTTTACCAACACGCGCAACTAAGTCAATTTGATTTAAATGTTTAAAAAAATCTGTCGAATATATGAAATAAACAAAGTTCAAAAACAAACAAGTGTACAATTATTTAAAAAAATAATGAAATGACTTGAAATTATTACATTTAAATTCGATTGAAAAGCTATAGCCCTCGTGTAGCTTTAGTGCGACGATAATTCAAAACCTAACCTCGATTGAAAAGCACGGTTACGCTATCGCTATAAGCATGGTTTATTTAAAAAACTATGCAAGTATACATAACGCAAACTTTTTCTTTATAAAATAATAGTTTTGTTGATTTTAACGAATCAATTAGTGATTACGGATGTATGCAAATCACATATTTTGATTCGATTCAGAAGTTACATACACTATTGCCAATGCTCTTTGTTTTGAAAAGTCTGCACACACAATTTCCGATTAAATGCAAACTTTCCAACACATTCAAAATTTAGGAATTGCAGGTGTCCGCAAAACGCTATTTTAGTGTTTATTTAGATATAGCTGCTAAGTGATATCTCATTTTCGGCTCACCGTCTATAACTTCATGTCGGTGATATTCAAAAGCAATAGTTATTAGCTTTTACTAGAATACTAATTATAAAATTGTATTTTATTACTAAAATATTATTAAATTGCATTAAAGTTATTATTTTATACTAAATACCATTATAAAATTGTATTTTTAGTAATGATATACATTATTCAAGAGCACTTCTGTTTTGTTTCTACTATTAAAAAAACATTTTCAGTGTATTCTCAAAACTGTATTGAGATATATGGATAAATCAATTAATTAAATTACAGTAAGATTCATGCTTTGTCTGCCCCCACCACCTCTTCACAAAAAGAGAATAAGCGTTTTTAACTCTTGATATTAAATTATTACGGTCATACTATGGAAAACTTGCTCGAAAAAAAAAGCCTAAAATTGACAAATTGTTTAATTTTAGAAGGATTTAAGAAGAATTTGCCTGGTTTACGCCTGATTAACAGTTGCTTCAATACATTAGATCTATTCTTTTAAAATTGGATTTATATATATTAATATATTATTTTTTTCAGGTGCTTGTTTATCATAAATCTCCAAAGAGGGTCAAAAGTTCGGAAAAAGAAGAAAACTAAATATGTAGTTCCTGCATAAATTTTTAATTAGTTGAGAATTTGAGAACCATATCAGTCTTTTTCAATTGTGAAAGAAAAATAAAACCTGATTATATTCTGTAATTCTTTTGTTATTCATATCTTGTTAAATTGTATCAGTGGTGTATCCAGGGGGGAGGGATAATTCTCGTCCCCATGTACTAAAACATGTTGTTGTTGTTTTACTATCAGAGACTACACAAATTTATGTATGTATAGTACAAATGCAGACACTTAATGATTTATTGTTTTTGACTAAAATTTTACTGTCTTAAAGAGTCTCTCTATTAAGGGGTGTTCAACCCCTAAGACACCTGACTCGTTATCCCCTACCCATGATTTTGCCCAGGATATGCTACTGAAAAGTACAATACCATTTGTGTAGCCACAGAACAACACCAAATATATACATAATAAAACATATGTCAGAAAAATTATCAAAATTGGAAAAATTATTAAAATTTTTCTGCTGTATTAAAATTGTTTTAAATATATGAAGAGTGGTAATTTTTTAATTTCAAAAATGTGAACAATTTCCTTTTTATTCAGATTATATACCAAATATGGTTTTAAAAATATTAAATTATTAGATTGTATTAGTTTTGAATAGATTTAAGGTTTAAGTATGAAGACATTATTTGCTTACGTTTTATATAACAAACAGCATTCATGTTTAATTTCCCTGTTTCTCCTGTTAAATTTCCCTATGGTAATATTTATAACAATATATATATAAATATAGGATATATTTAGAATGATTGATGGTTAAATAGTATATAGAAACAAAATTGACAAGAAAAAGCAAAAATGTCTTGGAACTAACTAGAAAATATACTATGTAAGTTTTCTGAATTTAGAGAGAAAAGCAAATTAGAAATTCATGAAATTAACAAAGAAACAGCTAAATAAAAATTCCTGAAATTAACAGAATATTTCTAAAACGGTAAATCCCTCCTGAAATAAACGGAGAAATTCCAAAGTGGAAGATCCTGAAATTAACGGAGAAATTCCGAAATTTAAGATCCTGAAATTAACGGAGAAATTCCAAAATGGAAGATCCTGAAATTAACGGAGAAATTCCGAAATTTAAGATCCTGAAATTAACGGAGAAATTCCAAAATGGAAGACCCTGAAATTAACGGAAGAATTCCGAAATGGAAGTTCCTGAAAATAACGGAAAAATTCCAAAACGGAAGATCCTGATATTAACGGAAAAATCCCGGCAACTTGCTGCCAGTAGTTTTTCCGTTAATTCAAGGAATTTTTTTTAACAGTGTACTATAATCGAAATTTTAAACTATTTTTAATTTTGCTTAAACGAACTTCACTCATCTATTCAAAATTGGAATTATTTTGAAACACCTTATACAACACCTTCACATTGAACATTCAGTGTAGAACTGAGCTGCTTAATTCCCATTCTATCAATTTGAGTCTCAGGTGGTCTTTAAACTCTTAGGTTTAAGTAGTTTTAAATGAAAAGGTCAAATTCGTCACGTGCATCTCTTTTCCTCGGAGCAACATTTGAAATGGGTCAATATTTCTCATTAATGAAACACTATAATCAAATTTTAAAATTATTTAATCAGGTAATTTTTCGAAACACCTGAATCAAAGCTCTAAACTATTTTTAATTGTTCTGAAACGAAAGTCACTCAGTCAAAGTGGGGAATACTTTTGAGATACATTATACAACACGCCTTTTTGAACATCTGATCAAAAACTTAGTTCAATATTAATTCGTATTTTATCAATTTGAGTCTCAGGTTGTCTTAAAACTTTCAGATTTGAGTAGTTTTAACCAGAAAGAACAGTTTGGTCACACACTTCAATCTCAGATTTAAATAGTTATAACCGAAAATATGAAAGTTGCTCTCGCAGTGCAATATCGAAAGTTTTTGTCAATATTTCTACCAAAACGCTACTATAATCAAACTTTTAAATTATTTAAAAGAAATAGTTTATTCTTTTCTGATGCATCTTATACAACACACTCATATTCAACTCCCAATCAAGCTTTGAGTCCATATTCACTATTCAGATTTCATCAATTCGAGTCTCAGCGGGTCTAGGGTCGTTTAATTAACTGTCCATTCAGCGACTTGATAAATTCTAGCTGTAATATTAATGAAATCCCACACTACCGCATACAATTTATCAGGTACCATGGCTTCGGTCTTTATCAAGGCGTTCTGGGAATCGGACAATTTTCCAATTATATTGGGCAGCATTGTTGAATAGTTTAATCGAAGGACTCAATAACTGAAAATTAAAGTGAGTATCATAAATATTTCATAGGTGATTTATATGCAAATGTGTTATATATCTATTATATTTTAGTTATTTTTAAATATAACAGTATTATTTTGGGAATATGAATTACGACATGAATTTTTTATAGAATCTTAATTCAACATTAAATACAAATTAAATTATTGATTTGTCTTTCAAAATCAATGTAATCCTGGTGAGACTGAAAATATATTTCTGAATTAATTTGATTTGTTTTTAATTTGTTTGATACATATTTACCACAATTTGTCTAAAAGTTTAACAGGGTAGTTTTCTTGGCATAATTTCGTCAAAAATGACGAACAATTAAAGCATCCATTTCCACGAGTGCAATACACATTGAACAACAATAAAATAAACTAGAATACTTTTTAAAAATTAGTTTCTTGTATAGGTTCGAAGTACGTAGTTGAAAAATCTTATAAAATATTATTTATATTGGATATATCCTCTTCAATTAATTTTACCGATTTTACTGGGAGAAATGTGAATCTGTTCTCCAGGCATTTTATCTGATGAATTGTAAGCAGTAAAATGTTAGGATTTATTTGCAAACAACTTCAATTTAAACTTCAAAACGTTAAATCTGCTTTTAATTTATCGAAATGATATCCATTGGTTTAACAATTTATGTAGTTCCATGTCAAATGTAATAGGCACTTTATTAACTAGCTTTACTATTTATATTTAGATTATTTTTGAGCTTAATTGAGGAAGCTATCATAAAGAAAACTTTATTTTATTAGGTTTTAGAGAATGTCTAGTAAGAGCAGTTATAATAATAAATTGGAATTTTTTAATATGTTTTTTTATTCTATGTCATAAATAGTGCGGATTTGATGTAAACTTATCGATTAAAATATTAGGATTTATTTTAGGTGAATTATGAATGTTTTTTTTAATTACAATAACTGTTCTAATTATTCTGGGATATAGACGTAAAAGCCGGTTAGGCGACTGTCAGATCTTCCATTAACACACATAATTTTTAAAAAGTTATAAATTTTATAACTTCAATAAATTTGTGAATTTTAAGTCTGAATGAGGTATTAATTTTCCTCTACCATAAGATAAAAAACTAAAGCGTAAAAAATACAATTATTAAGTTGGTGTTTTGAATTTGAACTGTTGGGGGAAGGGTCAGTGTAAGAAATTTTATAATTTGATATAATTGCGTATCAATCAGAGGAAAAAGTTGTATGTCGTTTACTTTGTCACCAAAAATTATAGAATTGAACTAAATGAGTCTAAATTTGGATTTTTAAAGTATTTCCAAATGCTCGTTTAACAATTTATAGATCGCTTATTTCTATTAAAAACCTTATCCTTCATCACAATGATGTATTTCTGTCTTATTTAGACATAAGGTTACGAAGTAATTGTTAACTTAAATTATATTTCGCTTTCCGTAGGTAAATTTGCTTGGAAAATGCTGTCAAACTCATTTCATGTTTAGAACCTGCCATCTTGTCATTATCCCTGTTTGTCGACTAAGTACACATTTCTAAGAAAGTAAAGAATTTTTACTAATATGTTTTTTGACATGACATTGCAAGTGCAATTTAATTAAAAATACTAATGTCCTTACCTTTACTCAAAGTTAGACGGCAAAGTTTCTTAATTTAGTTAGAGTTAAGCTGTGTTCCATTTGTTTTGTTTAAGTTTTTTATCGTCTTGCGGAATAAAAAAACACCTTTTATTTAAATAAAATATCAAATTCTTTGAAAATAAGGGAAGGGAACAAAATTTAAAAAAAAAAGAAAACGACAAACAAATTATGGAGTAGGAGGAGCAAAAACTTTAAAATGCTGCTACATATGTTATTTTTATATTTAGTTAAAATTTACTCTGTAATAAATGATTAAACAATAAACATAAATTTAAACCAGCTTGTGTATGTTTCAAATTTGTTTTATCCCACAAAAATCCTTTATTCTGTCATTTGCAATTAAACCTTTTGTAACAAAATCGTAATTTTTTTTATAAATATTTATGAAAAATGATTTGCCTTGGTTGGCTAGCGTTATGGTCTGAGATTCTGTTTTTCAGATGATTCAAAAACCCATATTTAAAGGTTATTCTTGCTAGAAAAATGAGGTTTGGAAATGTTGGACCTCTTAACTGAGAGTTTACCAATAATTTTCATGCTCCAAATGTGTGTTCTCAGGGAGAAATTTGTGCATGTGTCTATTCAAACGAAGCACCTTTTTTGTAATTCGAATAATACAGATAGATCCACCGCAAAAACTATTGCAGGACTAAGTACCAATCACCACAGATTCATGAAAATAGACAAAAATGTCAGGAAGGTGTAGAGAAACTGTGACCCCTGTCCAGATACGCAGCTTACACGGAACCACATTTTTGAATGCCCGGCAATGAGTGCCGATTTGAAAGACATATGAGTTCTGTAATCATTAATAGATTTTAATGACATTAATATCCAAAAAATTACAGACGCGGTTGTCAAAGCACATGGTTTCATTTATCTTAAGGTAGGCGAATACCCAGAATTCCCCAAAATTCTAAAATGTTTATTATTACTTTGATCTTTTCCAAATTTGGCATACACTGTTGAAAAAAAATCCTTGAATTAACGGAAAAACTACTGGCAGCAAGTTGCCGGGATTTTTCCGTTAATTTCAAAATCTTCCGTTTTGGAATTTTTCCGTTAATTACGGGGTCTTCCATTTTGGAATTTCTCCGTTAATTTCAGGACCGTCCATTTCGGAATTTCTCCGTTAATTTCAGGATCTTCCATTTCGGAATTTCTCCTTTAATTTGAGGACCTTCGATTTCGGAATTTCTCCGTTAATTTCAGGATTTTCCATTTAGCTGTTTCCTGTTAATTTCATGAATTTCTGATTGGCATTTCTCTCTTAAATTCAGAAAACTTACATAGTATTTTCTAGTTAATTCCAAAATTTTTTTGCTTTTTTCTTGTCAATTTTGTTTCTATATACTATTTAAACATCAATCATTCTAAATATATCCATTTATATATGGTGTTATAAATATAAGCTAAGCATAGGGAAATGTAAACATGCATCCTGTATGTTATATAAAACGTAAGCATATAATGTCTTCATACTTTAACCTTAAATCTATTCAAAACTAATACATTCTAATCCTTTGATAATTTGTAACCACATTTGGTATATTATCTGAATGAAAAGAACATTGTTCACATTTTTGATTAAATTATTTTTGATTTAATTACCACTCTTCATATATTTAAAACAATTTTAATATGGCAGAAAAATTTTAAGAATTTTGATAATTTTTCTGTCTTATTTTTTTACAATGTATATTTTTAGTATTGTTCTGTGGCTAAATGGTATTGTACTTTACAGTTAGCATTTCCAGGGCAAAATCATGCGTAGGGGATAATGAGTCGGGTGTCTTAGGGGTTGAACACCCCTTAACAGAGAGACTCTTTGAGACAGTAACCTTTGTATTCAAAAACAATAAATTTGTAAGTGTCTGCATTTGTGCAATACATACATGAATTTGTATAGCCGCTGATAGTAAAAAAAAAGTTTTTTAATATATGGAGACGAGAGTTATTATCCCCCCCTCCCATCCTGGATACACCACTGATACAATTTAACAATATGTGAACAACAAAAGAATTACAGAATATAATCATGTTTTATTTTTCTTTCATAATTGAAAAAGACTGTTATGTATTTCAAATCCTCAACTAATTTAAAAATTTGTGCAGGAACTACAGATTTAGTTTTCTTCTTTTTCTGAACTTTCGACCCTCTTTGGAGATTTATGATAAACAAGCACCTAAAAAAAATAATACATTTATATATACAAATCCAATTTTGAATAAATAGATCTAATGTAAAGAAGCAAGTGGTAATCAGGCGTTAATCAGACAAAATCTTCTTAAGCTTTCTAAAATAAAACAATTTGTCAATTTTAGGCTTTTTTTCGAGCAAGTCTTCCATAGTATCTGCACCGTAATAATTTTATATCAGAGTTAAAACGTCCTTTTCTCTTTTTTTGTGAAGAGGGGGGATGGGAAAGACAAGGCATGAATCTTAGAGTACCTTTAATGAATTGATTTATCCATATCTTACAATACAGTTTTGATAATTGAAACACTGAAAATATTTTTTAATAGGAGGGGGGGGGGGGTAGAAACAGAACAGAAGTGTTCTTGAATAATGTATAACAAAATTAAAAATACAATTTTATAATAGTATTTAGTAATAAAATACAATTTTATAATAGTATTTAGTAATAAAATACAATCTTATAATTAGTATTCTAGGTTAAGTTTGCATTATCGTCGCTCTAGAGTTGCATGAGGGCTATTGGCGACGGGCGTCGTATTTTAGAACCACAGTCAGATGACGAGCCAACACCTGAATAGGCACCCAACGCAACCGTTAAGGGTGACATCGTACGCAGCGTTAGGACTTTGAAGGATATTTAACGTGCACTCCCTTACACGGGGTATTATTCGTCGGACATTTTTGGCTGCACGGGCCGTTTATAGGTCGTCGGCTATTTTGGCGATGCCCGGACCCGAACATATGGGACCTTCCGCATGCTAAGCGAGTGCTTAACCGACTGGGCTCCCCAGCCCCATTAGTATTCTAGTAAAAGCTAATAACTATTGCTGTAGTTGTAGACGGTGGGCCGAAAATGAGATATCACTTAGCAACTATATCTAAATGAACACTAAAATAGCGTTCTGAGGACACTTGCAATTCCTAAATTTTGAATTCGTTAGAAAATTTGCATTTAATTTGAAATTGTGTTTTTCTTAGTGCAGATTTTTCAAAACAAAGAGCATTGACAATAGTGTATGTAACATCTGAATCGTGCATAGTTTTTAAAATAAACCATGCTGTGCTGATAGCGATAGCATAACCGTGCTTTTCAATCGAGGTTAGGTTAGGTTTTGAAATATTGTCGCACTAGAGCTACATGAGGGCAATTGCTTTTCAATCGAATTTAAATGTAATAATTTAATTATTTTTTTTAATAATGTGCACTTGTTTGCAGGTGAACATTGTTTATTTCATACATTTGACAGCGTTTTCAAACTTTTAAATTAAATTTACTTACTTAAGCGTGTTGGTAAACAAACGGAATTATTAATTTCAGGAATCATCCCCACGGTCAATTATAGGACTATAGAGATTACAGAAACAAATAAGAAAGAGACAAGAACTGGATTCTATATATAGAAAAGAAAGATTGAAAATATAATCTTTAAATAAAATCTTATTTTATCAAAAGAAATGAACATACCTGTATATTTATCTTTCTTGCTTCAGATGTGGTCAAAACAAACAAACAAACAAAAAATATGGTGGCTGAGTCGGTCGGCGGATGTGTCGAGACTAAAAGCTGTTGGGTGCGAGGTTATATGGAGAAATTACGTACATACGGGTCTTAAGTGAAATTCTGCACGCAGAAATACGGTTTTTTTCCGTTTTCGCTTGTCAAGCGTTTAAGGAAAACGGAAACAAGCTGTTTATTTCAGACAAACCGTCTGTTTGTTGAAGAAACGCAATCTTTCCGTAAATTCCCGAAAATAATCGCCGAAATATGCACGTAAAATTCAGGTTTTTTTTAACAGTGTAGGTATTTCAAATATAATGAACAATAATATTTAGGCATATTTTCTTATTTAAATATAATTTATTTATTTTAAACGGTGTTTTTCGATTAAAAAAGAGGTTTACGCTAACAAGTCTACCACATTGAATTTTCGTCCTATAAACATTAATTAGGGGAGGGTGGGGGCTATTGGGACAAATTTTTTTCAACCTCTGTATTTCAGCAAAAATAAAAGAAATTTCATTTCTTTTTTTACAAGCTCATAAACTGAACATTCATTTACTTAAAAAGTCAGTCAACAAAGTCAATAACATTACCATATTTTGGTTGCGGAGCATTTTAAACAAACATGTAAATGTCCCATTAGCCCCCATATGTGGGGGCTAATGGGACAGGGTGCAGGGCTAATAGGACATGCTAAAAGTTGCCGTAATATAATATTTAAAAAAAATGGAAAATGAATGAGAAAATAAAAATAAAATAAAATTTTAAAGCAAATACCATTTACATAATGTATACATAACGAAATTTTATTTTTTAAAACAATTATTCCGCATTGAAAGATGATATATCAAAGTTAAAACTCAAAATCGAAGATGCTCCCATAATTTTTGTTGAATCACTGGAAATGATATTTTTATAACTAAATCTTTAGTTTGTATAACTAAATCTTCTAAAATTTATCCCAAACTTGTCCTCTTTTTCACGGTACAAGGACTTAAAAACCGTCTTTATCTTCAAATAGCTTACCATCGTTCGCCTTTTTCATATAATTTTAACGAACATTTTCAGTTCATCGCCTTCTTTTCCAGAAATCAATAAAATGAATAAAACATAGCTTGCTTCCTAGCAAAATTTACCAACAACAATTTATTTATCTTCACCAAGCTCTGTTCAGATGTAATTAATGAAACTGCAGGTGGAAATATGTCACCAATAAAGCTACTTGAACTTTCACTTATTATACGATGAAAAAAAATCAAAAAGTTTAAAATTAAAGTTTAAAAAAGTTTTTGGCAACTTGACTGAATAAAATATTAGAGATTTATATAGATTCTTCGAGAGAAGCACACAAATCTAGGCTTATTCTTGTCCCATTAGACCCCACTGTCTCTGTCCCATTAGACCCCACAGTGTTGTTTTTTATAAATGACCCAACACAGAAGCACTTGTACTTCACCACGATATTTGACATATACTATCTTAATCTAGGATATTTCATCTATCTAAAACTGTAGTTTAATTCATAGAAAGTTTTTATTCAATACTTCAAAAGTGAAAAACAATTTACACTTTTAATTAACTTTCAATTCTCCAAAACAACAATTCTTCTCTCTACTTCACCACATGCGTTTAATGGCTGATCTTTGGTTCTTAAAATGTGAAGTCTTACTGTTACTATGCTTTAGTGTAGAATTTTTTTTTAAAAAGTATATTTTTCCCAGCTTTAAGGCCCTTGTCCCATTAGCCCTGCGTCCCAATAGCCCCCACTCTCCCCTATGTGTTAAATTCTTCGTTTTGAACTGATACATGCAATGACCCTCCAGAGTTACATACAAATTACAAGAAAATAAGTTATTAAGAATAATGTTATAAATTGACCACACAAAGAAGGATTTTTTTCGATTAACTTACACTTGGACATTTAAAAAAAAAAAAACTTATATATTTCACCATAGGTTTGAGGCTCATGGCACAGATATATATATATTGAAATAGCATCTGTAAAAAATTCAGGAAATTAATGTAAAACTTTTTATGCTAGAAGTGTTAGCGTAAATCCCTTTTTTTAGTTGAAAAACACCGTTTAAAATAAATCAATTACATTTAAATGAAAAAAATTGCCCCAAAAGCCTTGTTCATTATATTTGAAATCACTTTGCCAAATTTGGAAAACATTAAAGTAATAGTAAAAATTTTAGAGTTTTGGGTACTCGCCTACTAAAGCTATTACGTCACGTGTACAAATAATAGAATATGCAAATTTATACTTTAACTAATAACAACAGTTCTTAACACCTTTTGTCCGTAAACTTTCGGGACAGCATTTTTGCTTTTTTATTTTTTAAAAATAAATTTATGATCTCTCACAGTTGTTTGAGCGTTTTATTATTTGAAATACCCTCTTAGATATTTTTATAATTTATTTCGTCAGTCACACTCGCTTATTAATCTCTTAAACTTGAAAAAAACAACTGTCTATAAACATTTGGGACGCTCTGTAGCACGACAAAAATCACTAACCTCTTTTTTCCAACATTGACGACAATTTCTCATATTTTGTCCCTTAAAACAGTGCTGCTTTTAGATAAAAAACATTAAAAACATTCATAACATTCACATTTCGTCAACGTCATAGTCACGACAATAATAATAAAAAAACATTCTTTTTTTTAACATTGCCGACAATTTCCCATATTTTTTCCCGTAAAACAGTACTGCCTTTAGATAAAACACCAAAAAACCTTAAAAAAATATTGTGTCTCAACTAAAACGTTTATTCCCATCTCTCGAATATTTTTAAAACCTTAAAAAAATACAAAGATACATAAAAAAAACACCCAAGTAATAGCAACTGAAGTCTAACGCAAACAACACTTGTCAGCGGCGAATTTTCAGAAAAAGGGTAAAATATTCATTATCTTCTTGTTGACTGCATACACACCGGAACAAACATAGATAACTCTTTGCTTGTATGTTTCTGGAAATTATGACATGGCCATTTCATTAAAAGCCCTTCCAATCATTTTCTTGGAAGGAGAGCAACACACGCAATACATACTATTTCTGTGGATGTTAAAGTTTAAAGGTTTCTATTTATTTTCAACTGCTTTTAGACCTTTTAACCCTCTGTTGCCGTTTGTCAACAAGTAACATAATCCACTTTATTCTATTCAATTACACTCTTAAAACAAAAGAGTGAAATCCACACCAGTTGGAGAAGTGCATTTTCGACACTGGAAAGGATTGAATATTAACTAAGACTGAGTTAAATTCACTCGTTTGGATTGATCCTGTCGGAGGCTTAACACACAAAGAATCCGCTCCTTCCGGGTAAGTGCATTTTTCAGTCTGGAGGGGTGAAATTAACTCAGACTGAATTAAAATTGCTCGTTCGTTTTAAGAGTGTAGAGCCCCCTCTCGACAAACCTGTGTTTTTTCATCTATTACATTCCATTTTGAAGTTTAATTTACTTATAATCCTCATAGATGACAGTAGTAATAGTGTATTCAAAATTAAAGAGTGAGGTTACTAACTGTAATAAAGCTACTGAGGCTAGTACTAAATACAAATAAATTGTTTTGAAAAATTAATTATAGTGAAAAAGGGTTATTTTGAAATATATTTAGTAGTTTTCTAGTCATTATTATCAAAATTAGAATTTTGTAGTTGTCGTAAGGAAATTTTTTAAAAATTGAAATTATTTAAATTCTAATGCAGTTACCTATTTTTTCAATATTTTCCCCATAATGTACGAGTATTAAAGATACATATATATTTTTTTAGGATGAAAATAAAAATTCATGAATTCGAGGGTTAAGTTGTTGGTCCTTGTATAAGGCTTCGGAATTCTATTTGGCATATAGATGTTTGTAATTGGTTTAAAAGCCATTTAATCCAGTATATTTAGCCTTGTACAGCAGTAAAAAAAATCAAGATTTTTTATATAAGTATGAGTAAATAAAAATTATGGCCGTCCCGGTGGCTCAATCGTTAGGACACCAGCCTTTAAAGTTGCTGGGGTCGGGTTCGAAAGCCGTTCAGGCATGGATGTTTGTGACCGTCAATAAATGTTGTTATTTGTCTATGTGTTTGTATCGTCCTTCTTTGTGTGTCTCTTGTGACTGTCTCTTTTGGCGAGCTGGGTAATGGGCTATAAAGCCTACACTCTTCCTTCTAGTGGGCACAATCACTGTCATTTGTTATTTTTGTCAAATAAAAATTATGAGTTAAATTTTACAAATACAAATATATACATGTATTTTTCCTGGCTCATTTTTATTGTGCTATTAGTATACTAAAGTAAATAGCTCGTCATATAACGCTATTATCATGTATAAAGTGATGTGGTATTAAGTGAGTTGTTTGACTTTTGTCCAGAACCTTTTCTCGTTTTAGAAATACATAACTAATGAATGTCATATGATTCTGACTTGCTCGTATATCATCAACACAATTCTTGTATTGTAACGACACGATATTCTAATTTTGTTATTTTTACACAACTGGTTATTTTTCTGAGCGTGTATAGCCACACATTTTGTCGTTTTTCCTTAAATAAGAAAGGCAATTTTTTTGGGTACGTGTTTAGGTAAAAATGTAAAAACAAACAATGAAACAGAAGAACTACAAGAGTGTAACTTATTGTCTCAAGTATTAACCCTTTCAGTCTCAGTGCTACCATTTGGCTTCATCATGTCACCGATCATAATAAAAAAAAGTAGGGGCGACCGACATCTTTTGGGATTAATAAAAAAAAAATTCTAGTAGAAAAACAAAGTTTGAAGAATCGAATGATGAGCTTTTCGTATCATAAATGGCTATAGATGATCAGAAAAAAAATTCTAGAACGATGATGCCAAATTGTCATTGGGTTAGGTTAGGTTAGGTTTGAATTATCGTCGCACTAGAGCTACACGAGGGCTATTGGCGACGGGCGTCGTATTTTAGAACCACAGTCAGGTGATGAGACAACACCTGAATAGGCACCCGACGCAACCGTTAAGGGCGACATCGTACGCAGCGTTAGGACTTTGAAAGCTATTTAACGTGCACTCCCTTACACGGGATTACCGTCGGACATTTATGGCTGCACGAGCCGTAAATTGTCATTGGGACTGAAAGGGTTAAACATTATTCTTCATTTCAACAAGAGCAGGTAGCACATGTTCTAATTAAAGAGCAAATTCTATTTCTCCCTACCCCTTTGACTTAAAAAGAGACGTTTTGGCGTTCACGGGTAAAAATAACAGAGAGCGTTTTCTATCGTCGCCGTAACAGTCCAATAAATTTTCTCTTGGTGTCCCGCGACTTTATCCTCTGTTATGATCCGCTTGCCGTTATTTTTTCGGTTCAAGCGTTTGGCCCAAAGCCAGCTTTCAGGAGATTTGGTGGCAAGATACGGTTTTTGTCCATTCTTTGCCCCTTTTTTTTATAGCTTAGAATGATGTATGGGAGGCAATTGGTGAATTTATACAATGGACTTTATATATAGTGTTATATGATTGTTAAAAGGATTTTTATCTAAAGGGTAACAAAAATACTATGTGGCGTTTTAAGTCGGGATATTTTTGTGATTTATGTAATGTGTATCGATGACCACAATAAGTTTTTTCAAATCTTAAAAGTGTGTCTTGTTTCGAATTTTATTAACAAACATTCTTAGTTTAGTTTCTTTTACGAAAGTAATTGATGATAGTGTTTCTTATTATTATCTGGTTTGTATCGTTGTTAGTCATATCTAAAAATGTTTGTTGAATAGTAAGTCCTGAATGAAAATTTTAAACAAATTATAGGAAGTTTTTTGTTAGGACATTTTTTGGCTGAATTTTAAAGAAATAAACTTCTTCGGTATGCTTCTATGCAATAATCCAAATATCAATTTGTAGATAGCTTACTACTAATCCAATTTTAATTATTTTATGCTTGGCATGATGCTCTCTTAGTCCGTCAGTGAATTAAATACATCTGACCCATCCTTTTAGTTTCTATAATGAAATCCAATGTTAAGGAAAACTTCAGATAATTTTCCTCCAATTCTAATATTTGGCGATACGCCATTTTTCGTACATGATGCAATGGATTCCCTTATGCATGCCTTTTGGTCCACTTATATCCTATTTTGCATCCGTTTTAAACAGGGGCCCGGATGTCCGAGTGGTTAGCACCGCAGGCCAGCAGTCTGCGCACTGTAACGGGTGCGGGTTCAATTCTCGCCATCACCGTATATTCCTTTCCTAGTGTATATTCCTTTCTCTGTGACAGTAAAAATTCTTTCTGTGTCTGTATTACTTGACGGAGAAGGCTTTATAAGCGGATATCTGATCACGCACACAAGCCGGAATATATATGTACCAACCCCTACCCCAACACAAATTTGAGTTCATATGTCATCAACAATTCTTGAATTGAAACCAAAAATATTGTAATATGTTACATTTCTTTACACAATACTTGTGTTACGTTTGTGTAGTAGAGCACAACTTTTAAAAGTTTTTTCAAGATAATGTTCCCCATATATTTCGCACATTTCACGCACATAAACTCTTATTGTGGGTACAGATGAATTGCTGAATAATCGCAAAATGTTGCGATCAAGATTGAGCGTTTGCTTTTTTTACCGATTGATCTATCACTTACAGAGATCAAGAGATGTCATCAGTTATATCGAACGAAAGTCTATAACATAAATTATCTTGTCATGGAACCTTCCAAGACCAGCTGAAGAGGAATTTTACCATTAAATACATATCTATAAAACGTTAGAATACTTGTAGGAAATGTAGAATATAATTCTTCAGATTCAAGTGTTTTTTTTTTTTTGAAAATCGGAGAAAATTTATGATTAAGTTGAAGTAAAGATGAAGTATATATAAACTAAGGTTGAATGGATGTAATGGTTAGATATGTGTATGGTTTTTAAAAGTATGTGATTTCAAAAAGTAAATAAAAAATATGATTTTTGTTTGTTGTGAAAAAAAGATTTATTTAAAAATAATATTTTCTTGCAAGTTCCATAATTTCTCTTTTTTGTAAAAATAATTTAATTCTTACGAAAGTTTCTGATTTATTTTTACACTTAGTTATTTTAAATGTTTATCTTTTATCTGTGATGTTGAAATGTAACTTGTTTTTATTTCTTCTCTTGTATTCAGCATGAAAAAAAAATTCGTTAAGGAGACGTGATACCCAAAAATTGGTCAAAATATCGATTTTTCAGTTTTTACTTCTTATTACTCACAATATTTTTTAACATTTACTGAAAGTTTTATAATAATATCTTCCGTAGAAAAAGTTATTATATATTTACTGGAGTTATTTCTATAAGTTTGAATACGTATTTCGCCTGCTTTTAAGCTTTTATCTCTGTTTCGCATTTTTCAATTCATGTGTTTAATAAATCTCTACATCTTTTTTCTAATCAAGTTAGAACTTTGAAATATTTAACCAGTGTTCTTATGTATATAGTGCTCAAAATTGTGCAAGGAATAAGATCTACTATACATTTTTTTATATGTAGAATTCAATAATTAGTAATTTTCAGTACAAATGCATGTTACTTTTTAACTGTAGCTCACATTTTAAAATCCATGCACAGTTCTTGAACACAAATAGTACTAAAAACAAAATAAGAAAAAGTTTGATGGAGTTATAGTAGGTTAGATAAAAGTTAACAATTGATTTTTTTTATTGTCTAGCATGAATCATAGTGTTATTTATAAACTTTTTCGTTGAAACAAGGCATCTATCTTTTTTTATTTATAGTATATGCATTCGCACATATAGCTTTTGTGTAACCCAGCTAACAGAAAATAAACAAAGCTACATTGGAAATCTATCGCACAAAGGTTTTCCTTCCAAATTGAGACCGTAGGTAAATTGGTTAAGATTGTGTCCAGATAAATAACACAGTGCAATAGTTTATTTAATAGCATTTGTGGTTGCGCTATTTGAAAGGGCAACGCATATAAAGAATTAACACAGAAAATACACTTTTAATGACGTCATAAGAAATAACATGGAAACGAAAAGTTAATTATTTATTTATGAATATATTTCAAATAATTGGTTTAAGGTGTATTGTTTCCAAAACATAAAAATAACTTTTTTTTTTGGCTTAAAAGACTAAGATTAGTTAGGATTTGAAGATATTCCTTTAATTTTGTGTATGTAAAAGAAATCTCTCTAATTTACCATCACATTATGATTTTAAAATTATCAATAAATTTCCTGTAAAACAAACCTTAATATACTGTAGGGTAAAAAATAAACTACAGATTGTGTTGTAATTTTACAGAAATTGTTAACATTGTATATGGATAGATTATTATAAAAAAATGATTTTTTATTGCAGTATGCAAAATTTTATCATTACAATTATACAATTTATACAACATTTATATATTTTTTTCAATTAAATGACGTTATTAGTTTTTGAAAGAAAATCTCAAAGTATTATTTTTCTAAATGGGATTCTTTTGATAACATCTTATTGAAAGAGTAATAAATTGCCCTAATTTATTTTTTTAAAAGAATGTCTTTCCAAGAAGACGCCTAATTTCCGTTCCGGCAAAAAGATTAACGATCCGTTAAAAAGTACCCGATGTTAATAAAATTCCCCAAAAAAGACATACATTATGTATAAGCTCTACAGCAACGAAGTAATGCTACTGTTTTCTTCAAGGAACATTTAACTTCTAATTAAGTTTCGTCAGGACATTTGAAAAATGAAGTTGAAACTAAGCTAAAATTGAAACTTTTTCTTGTTTCAGATAATTACGCACGATGTATTTTTTTAAAAAACGTTTTCTATATAAATTGCCAGTTTTGGTAATGTGTACGTTACGCTAAGTCAACGAATAATAATGATCGACCGTGTTAGAATTATGATTTATTTGTAAGAGTTTTTATGTCTTTGTATTATTTTTGATATTGCCTGTATTTCGTGTTACTTTAACGACACATTTGATACGTGTCATTGAATAATTACTTTTACAGTATTTTGACACCAATTGAGCTGTTTTTATGACATTTTTACTTGTGTTTAATATTAGGATTTTCATCCAATAAATAGACTTGCTGTAATGATGGAGATTTTGTGAAAGTAATAACATATACAGGGAAAGTTTTTACAAGTTTATTAATATCTTTATAAATAAAATCCAGTTCTTAAATGATGACATAAAAATACATTTGGAAGTTTACTTATTCTAAGAAGTAAAATATCAGAAAGGATATATTATTTATTTCCCCTTCATCACCAATAAAGTTTTGTACAGATTTAATCAAGTTAAAGCACAAAAAACCTAAAAGAGAACATTTATTAAATTAATGATCAACAGTATTCTTTTTGTACAATTGTTATTTAAAGAAAATTTTTCTTAAAAAAAAAAGATTATTCTTTGACAAAATAAAATTTGGCTGAATGACAAAGAAGACTCAATGTCTAAATTGAGGCTTTTTAAATAATAAGTATTATGTTTCGGCCACAGAGCTTTACGTCACCGATTTAGTATTTAGTTCTTTACTTTTAAACTACAGAGAGCAATTCTATGCAAAATTATCCTTTCTGTAGTGTAAGTCACGTTCGTAAAAAGTGATTAGCAATACAACTTTTAACCTAAAATGAAAACAAAAAATTAGAGAAATTGCTGATCTACACTTAGTAAAACCAAGTAATGTACACTGTTAAAAAAAAATCCTTGAATTAACGGAAAAACTACTGGCAGCAAGTTGCCGGGATTTTTCCGTTATTTTCAGGAACTTCCATTTCGGAATTTTTCCGTTAATTTCAGGGTCTTCCATTTTGAAATTTCTCCGTTAATTTCAGAATCTTCCATTTCGGACTTTCTCCGTTAATTTCAGGATCTTCCATTTCGGAATTTCTCCGTTAATTTCAGGATTTTCCATTTAGCTGTTTCCTGTTAATTTCATGAATTTCTAATTGGCATTTCTCTCTTAAACTCAGAAAACTTACATAGTATTTTCTAGTTAATTCCAAGACATAGTTGCTTTTTTCTTGTCAATTTTGTTTGTATATACTAAACTATTTAACCATCAATCATTCTAAATACATCCATTTATATATGGTGTTATGAATATAATCATAGGGAAATTTAAACATGCACCCTGTTTGTTATATAAAACGTAAGCAAATAATGTCTTCATACTTTAACCTTAAATCTATTCAAAACAACTACATTCTAATCCTTTGTTAATTTTTAACCATATTTGGTATATTATCTGAATAAAAAGGACATTGTTCACATTTTTGAAATTTAAAAATTACCACTCTTCATATATTCAAAACAATTTTAATATGGCAGAAAAATTCTAAGAATTTTAATAATTTTTCTGTCATATTTTTTACAATGTATATATTTAGTATTGTTCTGTGGCTAAATGGTATCGTACTTTACAGTTAGCATATCCAGGGCAAAATCATGGGAAGGGGATAATGAGTCCGGTGTCTTAGGGGTTGAACATCCCTTAATAGAGAGACTCTTTAAGACAGTAACCTTTGTAGTCAAAAACAATAAATTTTTAAGTGTCTGCATTTGTGCAATACATACATGAATTTGTATAGTCACTGATAGTAAAAAAACAACAATTTTTTTTAGTATATGGGGACGAGATTTATTATCCCCTTCCCATCCTGGATACACCACTGATACAATTTAACAATATGTAAATATCAAAAGAATTACAGAATATAATCATGTTTTATTTTTCTTTCATAATTGAAAAAGACTGTTATGGTATTTCAAATCCTCAACTAATTAAAAAATTTGTGCAGGAACTACAGATTTAGTTTTCTTCTTTTTCTGAACTTTCGAACTTCTTTGGAGATTTATGATAAACAAGCACCTAAAAAAATAATATATTAATATATACAAATCCAATTTTGAATAAATAGATCTAATGTAAAGAAGCAAGTGGTAATCAGGCGTTAATCAGACAAAATCTTCTTAAGCCCTTCTAAAATTAAACAATTTGTCAATTTTAGGTCAATTTTTATAATAGTATTTAGTAATAAAATAAAATCTTATAATTAGTATTCTAGTAAAAGCTAATAACAATTGCTGTAGTTGCAGACGGTGGACCGAAAATGAGATATCACTTAGCAGCTATATCTAAATGAACACTAAAATAGCGTTCTGCGGACACTTGCAATTCCTAAAGGTTGAATTTGTTAGAAAATTTGCATTTAATTGGAAATAGTGTCTTAGTGCAGATCTTTCAAAACAAAGAGCATTGACAATAGTGTATGTAACATCTGAATCGAATCAAAGCATGTGATAAGCATATATCGGTAATCACTAATTGATTCGTTAAATTAAACGAAAGAGTATTATTTATTAAAGAGAAAGTTTACGCTATGTATACTTGCATAGTTTTTAAAATAAACCATGCTATGCTGATAGCGACAGCGTAACCGTGCTTTTCAATCGAGGTTAGGTTAGGTTTTGAATTATCGTCGTACTAGAGCTACACGAGGGCAATCGCTTTTCAATCGAATTTAAATGTAATAATTTCAAATCATTTCATTTTTTTTAATAATGTGCACTTGTTTGTAGGTGAACATTGTTTATTTCATGCATTTGACAGCTTTTTCAAACTTTTAAATTAAATTTACTTAGTTAAGCGTGTTATTAAACAAACGGAATTATTAATTTCAGGAATCATCCCACGGTCAATTATAGGACTATAGAGATTACAGAAACAAATAAGAAAGAGACAGGAAGTGGATTCTATAAATAGAAAAGAAAGATATAAAATATAATTTTTAAATAAAATCTTATTTTATTAAAAGAAATGAACATACCTGTATATTTATCTTTCTTGCTTCAGATCTGGTCAAAACAAACAAACAAAAAATATGGTGGCTGAGTCGGTCGGCGGATGTGTCGAGGCTAAAAGCTGTTGGGTGCGAGGTTATATGGAGAAATTACGTTAATACGGGTCTTAAGTGAAATTCTGTACGCAGAAATACGGTGTTTTTCCGTTTTCGCTTGTCAAGCGTTTAAGGAAAACGGAAACAAGCTGTTTATTTCAGACAAACCGTCTGTTTGTTGAAGAAACGCAATCTTTCCGTAAATTCCCGAAAATAATCACAGAAATATGCACGTAAAATTCAGGTTTTTTTTAACAGTGTAGCGTGCTTTATTTAATTTGATTTATTATTTAAATTAAATTTTTGTTTATCTCCCGTAAATTGTGATTTACACTACAGTTACATGGAATTAGGCTTGACTATTTTCTCTTAGAATTTATTTTTTGGTTTAGTGAATTCCTTTTAAATTATTGATACTAGGTTATTTTATAACTGTTTTGTTCAATTAAGAAGAGGGCGAAAGTCGGTTTTTCTAATGTCGGTCTTAAATGGATTCTTCTCTCCGTGTTAATTCAATGGCCTAATTTAATTTACGGTTTGTAATTTCACCAGTTGTATTTAATATTTCAACTCATGGTTTTTTTTTTAATTTATTGCCTTCATAAATATCTCCAGAATGAAGCTTTCCGATTACAAATTAACTGCATTAAAACATTCGAACGTATTAAAAAATAATTCTAGATACATTTAAGTTAGTTTGTTTTATCAAATGAAAACCGTTTATACAAACATTCAATACAGCAAGAGAGATGAAGCTCCAAAAATTTCTGTCTCTCATTGGAAAGAAGCCTTAACTTAATTAATAAGGAAGCCTAATGTTAGTCGTATCCATCAATAAAATATAATTTATATTAGTTGTAACTTCTAAGTAAATAAAAGTATATATTTCTCACTTGGTTGGTCATACTATATCTGTAACTCTTAGTTATTAAATATTAATTTTAATCAAAAAGAAATAACTTTTGTACCAGTTTTGATTCAATCATTAGCTTCATTTTGCGTTTTATTTTGTTTAATGAACGGAAATCGCATCAGCTTTTCATTACAATCTCATTTATTTCCCGCATTTATATCATTGCTTATTTATTTTTTCCATTTAACCACACACACACACTTACAATGACAAAGAAAAATAATAATTTATTTCTCATGATATGTTTGGGTATACTCAATTTGTTCAGATTTTATCTATTAATTATCGTTTTTGAAAGTTGTTTCCACTTAATTTTTTTTATTACTGTGTATAATTACGTTGAGTTTTGAGAATGTTTCAGCAACAATAATGTCATTAACCTGATAATTATTTTTCATTTGTAAATGAACAATATAAATTTATTAATTAACTATATTCTAATTGGATTATCATGAAGATTATACAAATAATATTTTAACCTAAAATATTTTCAGTTTATATGTTATCTAATTTTTTAAATTACATTGATCCCACTTGTAGTTAAAAAATATAATTATTTCCCTGTGTGTGAGATAAGTTTTACTACAGATGTTAAATCTTTTAAAATATAACTCAAAAATTTCCCACTTAATTGCTGAATTAAGCCACTTGCTGTCAATAACAAAACTTTGACTTTGGAAAAGTTTTAATATTAGATTGCATATAAAGTTGTTGGGAAGGCAATGATGTCCTATTGCACTTAAAATACATAACAGTATAAAATATACAACCAAAAAGTAAAATAAAAAAAACTAAATGGGAATAAGTCCCAGTCTCCCAATTTAATTAATTCACTAAGTAAACCTCTCGAATAAATCATTGTCATTACTTGTATTTAGTATTTCAACTCAAAAATTTTCTTCTACAATTTTTTGTTGTTGCAAACACACAATTCTCTGATTTGTTCCGGCAGCCTGTCGTTTGTTACATTTGGCTACTTTAGGACGTTTGGCTATGCTCTGGCGATGGCCCAACTTTCTTTCATATCGATGTTAGAGAAATGCACCGTTACTTTTTTTTGTACTGATTATTGTGATAAAATAACATAAAGAAATGGTTTGTTATTTTTAATAACACTACTCAACAATACGTAAAGTTTTTTTCTCCACAAGTTGGAATATGTGCACTCTTAAAACAAACGAGCGATTTTAACTCAGTCTGAGTGTTTTTTCACTCCTTTCAGTGTCGAAAATGCACTTTCCTTTTTGGAGTGGATTTCACTCTTTTGTTGTGATAAACCTCCAACAATCTTAACACATAAAGAGCGATTTTAATTCGATTACGAGCGATTTAGGAGGGAATTTTCACTGCAATTCTCCTATAGGTGTGGATTTCACTCTTTTGTATTAAGAGCGCATGTATCTACCCCTAGCCGCCCCGGTGGCTGAATGGTTAGTGTACTAGCCTTTGTAGCTACTGGAGTCGGGTTCGAATCCCGGTCAGGCATGGATGTTTGTGACATCAATAAATGTTGTTATTTGTCTATGTGTTATTCATTTCTTTGTGTCTGTAAAAATTCTTTCTGTGTCTGTCCCACTTGACGAAAGCTTATAAGCGGTTCTCTGAATCAGCACATAAGCTGGAATATATATGCATCATACCATACCATACCATACCATACCATACCATCTACCATTAAGTATGAGTAATTTTATCTAATATTTTATTTTAAATTCATTTATGTCCGATAAGAAATATAAATATGCATAACTGATGGTTGAGTTGCGGAATAGTTTGAAATGTTAACTTAAAATATTATCATTTAAACGAAAAAATAAAAGTAATAGGCGCTTGTCCATTTCGTGGGTAAAACTACCGCCAAACTATATCTTTGGCGATAAACGGAATTTTCAGGAGACGAAACACAGTATACACAGTTAAAGGAATACAGTATACACAAGTTTCCATTGGAAAAATTCTTTTGTCGGCGATTGTACAATTTTAGCGACTTCATCTCTTATTCCCGCGAAATGTAAAAGTACCTAAGAAAATTTAAAAACAGGAAAATACAAATATTTAGTTTTAAAATATAGCTGAAAATTCTCATCTACACAACTTTCTCTTTCGTACCACTGCGACAAACAACAGAGAATCCGGCGACAATTCTGCTGCAGAAATGCAAAGCTTAGGAACAAAGTGTCCGCCATTTTTGTTTATGCTCACAATAAACTTCTCCTGGATTGTTTCGCCCTGCAAATTGTTTTTGACTTATATGCAAAGTTTCGCGTACGATCTTTGCCATAGATAAGCTTGGGAACAGGGACTATTTTGGGAAAGTTTTTGAAAGATATGGAATATGTAGCTATAGATTTTAAATACGGAAATAAATAGAAATAAAGACCATATTTTACTATTGTTTTTGAATATATAAAGTTTTTGTTGTACAAAAGAATAGTATTGATTGTAAAATTTAAATAACACTTAAGGAAAGGCTGGGCTGTGTGATTGACAAATGACAGTGATTGCGCCCTATAGAAGGGAGAGTGTAGGCTTTACAGCCCATTGCCCAGCTCTCAAGAAGAGACAGTCACAAGAGACACACAAAAAAGGACGACACAAACACATAGACAAATAACAACATTTATTGACAAGCACAAACATACATACCTTTACCGGGATTCGAGCCAAAGCCCAGCACACTTGCAAAAACTAGTACACTAAACACTGCGCCGGCGGGCCGGCAATTTAAATATTAGTTTTCTTTCTTGAACATATTAGTTTTCTTTCTTAAAAATATTAGCATCGATATAATATTTTTTTATTGGTGGTGTTGTCCAGTTGGTGTTGTAATATTATCTTTAGATCTGCTTTTGTGATTTTTTCAACGTTGAGCAACTTTTCAAACTTACATTCAACCCTAAATTAAACGTATTTTCATTTGACTTACAATTTTATCATTTTGTTTATTAAAAGTCTGTTCCTCTCTTTACGAGAGACTGAGATTATTTCTAAAAATAAAGTTTCTAAACCTGTTTGCTCGGAACGCTTTAAAAATAATTTTACTATTATAATTGAACATATTGGCGGTTTTTTTAAATAAAAAACCAACTAAAATTAATTTAAATGCCTAAAATCAATTTAACCTAAAATTTAATTAACAAAAGCGTATTTTTCCTTCTAAAAATTTGCTATTTTTTATTATTTCAAAACTTTCTATTATATTGAACTCTCACGATTAAAGATCCTGATTTTTCATAACTAAATTTTACGAATACACTACTGTAGTTCTAGAAAATCGTTAATTCGAACTTTAAGATAGCTAAAAAGCCTAGATCAAAATTCTAATTACTAATTAAACATTGCAGCAAGAGTGAAAACTTTTCATTAGTTTAAAATATCTGACATTAAGAAAAAAATTCTTAAAGAAACTTCACCTATTGTTTTAATGAATCTGGCATAAGTATCATTAACATAAATAACGTATAATGAATTGAACAATGAATAAAATCATTATTAACTTCAAAAGAATTCGCATTTAATTACTTAAATATTTTTAATTAAACGTTTTTTGTTAAAGGCCCTTGGTATCGATGGTTTTAAAGTTAGTAATCAGTGCGTTCATTTTTTTCTTTTTTTATTGTAATAAATCTAATATATTCAGAAAAAAAATAAGCCAGACGGATCGTAAAACTAGAAAAATATCGTGTAATAATAAAAATACCGAAAGTTTTTATTGCCTTTAACATTTACATAAAAACTAAATATGCAAAGAACGAGAAAGAGTTTAACGTTTAAACTTGGTGTGTTTTGGATTATGGAAATGAATCTAGAAGGAAAAAAGTTTTAGAAAAAATTATTCAAATCATGACAATGCATATCAAAAGTTTATTGGTTTTGTACACGGGGTTATGAGGAAGGAGGAATAAAAAATACCTGTTTAAGAGTATTTTCAAATATATTTCTTTTCTTAAAAGTTCTATTCCAAAAATTGTGATTTCTAATTGCATATTTTGAGATTCTTTATTTTAGAATAATTTGAAATGTACTTTTTCTATCTTTTATTGTAAGGTTTTTTTTTAAAAAGTATTTTGTGTTTGTTTACAAAGAAGCTGGTACCTTTAATACAGTAGAGAGGCATAAAATTATGCTTTCAGAATAAATTATAATTTATTTTTTATGTGCTATACCTAAGATATTTCTGTTCTTATAAAAACCAGAAAATATAGAGAACAAGGTTTTTCATTACTCTTTGACTTAATGCCCAAGGAAATTACGAATTAATTAATAGTTACGAAGTTTTTGGTTAGAGTAGGCATTTATTTATTTCGGCTGATATTTAATAGTGAGTCTTTGTGTTTCGTTTTTTTAATTGATTATAAAATGGTAAATAATTGAAATAGTTTCCTAAAAGTATAAACACTTGCCAAATAAGTTTTGGTTTTCGATAATTTACATCTTAACAAGACTTCTCCTCGACCATTTTTCCCCAGTATAGTTAATTTTAAATCTTACTTAAACGATATATTTAAGAAGTCAGCGATGGTGTTTGTAAATTAGATAAAAAAAAACCTGAGCACTTTTAAATCTTATAACAAGAAAAAATTATTTTTTAAAAACGTTTAAAAATCGTGTGAAGAAAAAATGTGTTAAAACCTAAATTTTATCAAACATGAAATTCTTTCAAGATAAACAACTTTTTTAAAACAAAGTGTTGTTACTCTACTGGAATCTAAATTACGAGACATAATTAGGTTGCGTCAAAACTCATTAAATAAGCTGACAATAAGTAACCGGAAGCGTTTCATCACAACACCTTGCCCGGAAAAATGGCCCATGTCTCATCCAGTTAATTTTGGATATCCGCCGCTTTTTCCCAAAATGCTGCAATATCTAAAACCAACATAAAATCGAAAGTTCCATTGTATCCATTACGGAGACAATGTCCTAACGACCGGGATCAAATCCGTCATCAAAGACTAACCGTTAAAGTAGTGGCAATAAATCCTAAAAATATCATGTAACGGTCGTTCTTGGCAATTGCCCGTTATGTCCTTTTAGCGGCATGATATAACGACTGTGTCTCTCCATAGGAGGTCACTTCTTAATCCTCGACCAGTTTTATTTTGTACCTCGGTGGTTTGTATACTTTTTCTGAGGTCGCAGCGTAGGTCTGTTGATGAAACCACAGTTTGAGAAAGAATGACGTATCTTTTAATGTGTTTATGTGGTAGGAAAGTGATTGTACCGCGTACTGTGTTGTAAAGGACCCGATTTATTTCGATGTGTTTTTGTTGGGTGAAAAATTGTGGTGTAATAAATAGATCCTTGCTGTAAAATGTACTGTTCTGGGGGAAGTAGTGTTCAATTGTCTTGAGTTTGTTGGGGTTGTTTTGTGGTATTTGAGTTTATTTTTGTTACTTTTTGCTTTTTTGTTTCTGGTACAATTTTAGGTGTTCATTTATTTATCACAAGGGGAAAATATATTTGGATGGTTTTCAGTTTTATGTATTGCCCGATGGAAATTAAAAAAATATATTTATCATTTAATATCTGAGTGAGTTCTCCATAACATAAATAGGCGATCCTTAAAAAGATTAACCCAGTTAGGGACGAATGGGATCCAAACCGAAGACTTAACTCGCTGTCAATCCAATAGAAAAAAATAGTTTCTAATCTGAATTACTTCTGCTGCATTCAATATATTAATAAACGTTCAAAGGCAGGTAGCTTAAGCGTATCTATAAAACTCCTTTTGAATCAGGCAAGAATGTTTTGTTAAAAAAAGAGTACTCGAACCAATTCAAAAAGCGATAACTTATTAATCACAAGAGAAAATTATCCATATATGGTTTTCAGTTTGATGTATTGAACGGTGAAAAATAAAATTATTTAACATTTCATACCTGAGTGAGTTCTCCATAAATATAAATAGGCGAGCCCTACACAGTTACGGACGAATGGGACCCGATATACCGGGTCTCCAAACTGAAGACGGGTTGCGTTGGGTGCCTATTCAGGTGTCGGCTCGTCACCTGACTGTGGTTCTAAAACACAACGCCCGTCGCCAATAGCCCTCGTGTAGCTCTAGTGCGACGATGATTCAAAAACCTAACCTAACCTAACCAAATTGAAGACGTCTCTATTTGTCAATCCAATCGAAAAAATGTCTTATCTGAATTACGTCGGGTGCATTCAATATTTTAACAGACGTTTACATACAGTCACCTAAAAAGTATGTACAATACCAGTTTTGAAATAAACGAGAATGTTTTGTAAAAAAAAATATACATTGAAGTTTAAGAAAAGTATTCGAGCCAATTTCAAAAAGTGGTATTACGGATAAGTCAGATATAGAATTAACGTCAGCTACAGTTATCTTATAAAAAAAAAACTGTAAAAATATGCAATACAGCAGTAGTAATTTGGCTAAGAAAATTATTTTATTTTCAGCGGATTAACTCAAAGATAAGATTTCGGTTTAGAGACCGGTTACTGTTCCCATTACCTCTTAAATGGATTTAATTTTCTTTCCATATAAAATAAAAAAAAACGAATGCTCCCCTTTGAATATAAATTTTTCATATTTTGAAAATACAGTAGCTTAAAAAATATTCCCCAATCCGTGTTTTCGATTAACTGCATTATTCTGTTATGCTGATGTACCTATTGTTTATAAGTTACAAAGGATTAAATTTTATCATTACTCGTCACATGGATATTTAAACCAAAATGAAATATCTTTTGTCCAAAAGTTGGTGTGAAGCCACATTTGTTACTATTGTTATTCAGCAGAACGCATTTGGATTACGTTTTTATGTCTTTTGGTGCATTTCCGCACAAATTTCTTTTATTGCCATGCGTCAGTGTTGTTTTAAAATAAACAAAATAAAACCAAAATGAGTTTTTTTTTAAAAAAGTGAATAAAGTCCGAAGTTTTTATTTTTGTGTGCCTGAGGTATTTTGTAATAGGATTCTGCATTTTTTGATATTTGTATCCAAATACAAGTTGTAAAATATAAAATTATTTGATTAAAAAAAACTTTTATTAAAATCACACAACTTTTAAGATTAGTTTCTTATATAAACATTTCTTTTTTTTGATTAGTTGCTTTCTTATGTATGATTTCAGGCTTTTACATGGTCTGAATATTTGAGTTTTCTGTCAAGTTATGAAGGTATTTTTTTAATGTATTTTTTAACACACACATGATACTAAAAAGATATTATTTGAGAGAGTAAGTTTATAATAACTTATAGAACCTAAAAATATTTTATAATGGCACTTCTTGGCAAAAAACAACTATAAATGGTTTTATGTTGGGTACTAGCAGGTGGATAATATATATATTTTAAATTTTATACATGAGTTGAAGCTGTTAAAAAATTTACTAGGTTTCACTAATAAAATTGGCTCCTAGTAACTGTAACGTATGTGTCGTGAAATGTCAATCATTTTTAAAGTTTTGAATTTAGAAACATAATAAAATTGCCCTACCTAAATCCTCAAATCTTGTGAAGCAATTCAACATACTGCTGTTGTTGCTGATAGAAATATTTTTTTAGAGAAACGAAATTTGTAGCAAGATACTCTATAAAAATAAGGAGATAAGCCCCAAAATATTAACACTTTTTAATTAATTTATAGTTTTTTTCGCATAAAATATAAAACGAATAATCTGGTTTGAATAAAGATTTTCATACTAAAAATTTAATAGTATTAAAAATAATCTATTTTTGTTAGATGGTAGTGTATTCGATTAACTACAATTATCAATTATGCCGATGCAATTTATATAGCTAAAATTCTAAGGATTAAATTTTAATATTACTCGACGAATAGATATTTAAACCAAAAAAGAAATACCTATTGTTCACATGCTGGTACGAAGACACCATTTTTTTTTATTCAACAGAATTCTTTTAGGGTTATGTTCTTTATAGCATTTCCACGTAATTTTATTTTATTGCTAAACGCCCAATGCTGTTTTTAAATTACAAAAGGAAATCAGAATGAGTTAAATTAGGTGAATAATGTCTTATGTTTTTTTTTATTTATGGGTCAGATATGTTTTGTAATGAGATTGTAAGAACTTTTTGCTGAGAATTTTATCCTAGAAATTAAAAAAAAAATTCAAGTAATTTTTAAAAGAAAGTGTAAACACAGTTTTTTTTAAAGAAAAGTTTCACACATAAAATTGTATTAGAAACATATAAATAATATTCGTCGTAATACTAATTTTCAGTTCAAATTTTCATTTTTGATTGGTTGTGATTTTTTATGATTTTGATTTATGAGGCTTGAAGTTTTTTCCAGTCATGAATTATTGGTTTTAAATGTTTTTTTAACACACTGGTTACAAGAGAATATCTGATTTAAGGGGTCACAGGAGTCTTGGAAATGTGCAAAGAAGGAACTACAAAGTATAGTTTGATCTTTCATATAATTTTTTAACTACTCAATATATTAATCTATTTTTTTATATGTAATTCTACAAGATTTATTTAATATAAAACAAATTTTAAAATTTATGAAACTTCAGCCAAAACTAAAATAAATGATATTAAACAGAAAGCTATTTGAACACGTTGTGATTAGGCTTGCGCGGCAAATTGTGAGGTCAAAATTGAAGACATGACCAAGAAAATGACTTTATAATGTACAAATATGTACAAACAAAGACTTATACCTAAATTCTCAGCTCAATTTTAATTAGAAATTATTTTAAGAACTTTTTTCTAAAAAAAATTATAAAAATTTTAAAATTTTGATTTTAAATTTTTTTAAAAATAATTTCTAATTAAAATTGAGCTGAGAATTTAGGTATAAGTCTTTGTTTGTACATATTTGTACAATATAAAGTCATTTTCTTGGTCTTGTCTTCAATTTTGACCTCACAATTTGCCGCGCAAGCCTAATCACAATGTGTTCAAATAGCTTTATGTTTAATATCATTTATTTTAGTTTTGGTTAAAGTTTCATAAATTTTAAAATTTGTTTCATATTAAATAAATCTTGTAGAATTACATATAAAAAAATTATACTTGTATATTGAGTAGTTAAAAATTTACATGAAAGATCAAACTATGCTTTGCAGTTCCTTTGCACATTTTTAAGACTCCTGTGACCCCTTAAGTTACTTTGAAATCAAAAAATAACTTTACTGTATAATTAAAATTAGTTTTAAAACTAAAAGATAGTAAAAATGTGCAATGGAATTCAGTAAAAACGCATTCATACTTTTTTTGTTATTTGTCAATTACAAAGCGACCTAAACATAACAGATTTAGCAAAACTTTGCTTAATTAATGTATGAAATTCAAGTGGTGTTAAAAATACAGATAAAATATTTGAGTGTTAATATGAATTATTAATAATTTTAATATAAATAAATGAAAGTATAACATAAAAATCTTTTAAAATTGTCAACTCTATGTTAGCACAATATTTATACAGCTAGTTTTTTTCAAAAACTAAAATTTCCCATCGATGCAAAAAAATAAAAAGGATATACACTTATAATATATTAATTCCAAGCATTGCAGGCAGAAATCAATAAGTTATTTATCAGGAATATTTCCTTTTAAATAAAAGTGTGACATCTTGACATCAGCTCAAATTTTGTAGACTTCAGCCTGGGGAAATTTTAATAAATATTTTACTTGATGTTTGACACTTTAGATTGATATTTGCGGGTAGAACCGTCTTGTTTGGAAATTGTTCTGTTAAATATTGGCCTTAAAATATCAATAGATGCAAGCGTTATATATTCAAATATTTTGTTAAAGTCAGAGCATTTTATAACTTTTTAATTGAGGTGATTTTAATTTTTTTTCCTACCCTTTATGTTTTTGCGATCTATTTAATTAAATATCTGAAAAATTATATTTATTTTATTAAAAGCACAAAGAAGCCGTGTAGCTGGGGTGCACAGTCGATTAAGGTATTCGCCAAAATAACTTCCGACCTATAAACGGCCCATGCAGCCACAAATATGCGACGATTAATTTTCCAATGTTTAGAAACTACACGTTAAGAGTGCTTCAAAGTTTTAACGTTGGTTGGTTGGTAGACACATATTTTCAGGCTTGTGTGCTTGGTCAGACACCCGCTTATAAACCTTCATCAAGTCAGACAGACACAACACACACATACGCGACAGCTGCCATCTATCGCTTGCCACCTCCACAATTTAGACATGTCTCTGAAGGGAAGGGAAATAGTTTCCAGGGACCTTTACCCGTGGGAAACGGCGCTATGACCGCCCACAGGACTTTCGAACCCAACATATTCAACGAGCACGTACTCCGCATATACTCGAGACAAACACAAACATCCATGCTTTAACGGGATTCAAACCCGGACCCAGAAGCTCCAAAGGTCCCAAACCGTTGCGCTGCCTGGTCGGCCTCCCAACGTTGCGTTGAGACTTTATTGGAAATAATAATACCACGAGATCCAATACTTTATTTCTCGATTGTTGTATTATATTCATAGTCATATTTAGAAAATATATTTATATAATATGAAAATAGAATTACTTAAATATATTTTTATTTTCAAATTGCATTGACAGAAAAGGTCGAAAACTATATTAAATAATAAAGTATGCCCCAAGATTCAATTCTTTAAACTTATATGTCTTGTTTGAGTCTTTTAAGCCCAAGGCAATGTCAATATATCGATACCAGAGACCTGTGAAACGAAATAAAGTTTATAATATTATTTAACAAAAAACTTTATCGACGTGAAATACTTGATAAGAGACTCATTTAAATATGTACTTTTTCGTTACAATTAACCAAGTTTGTATAGTCAGAGTAAATTATATAATTTATAAATAATAATTTTTGAAGTTTATTTGATCTACACACAAATTGATAATTGTATGTACCCTTTGATTGGGCTTTATGTTTGATGACGTTTTTAATTTTTTTACTGTTTAAACTATATAATAACACAATTTTAATAGAAAAAATAACCATGTCATAGACGTATTCGATATATACGACAGATCACATACATATCTGATATTCTTAATGAAGTTTCATTGATCTGTCACTCTTTAAACAAACACTCCCAATTTACCTCAGTCTGAGTGGATTTCACTCCTCCAGCCTGGAAAATGCACTTCTCCTTTTGGAGTGGATCCTTTGTGTGTTAAACCTCCGACAGGATCACTCCAAACGAGTGATTTTAACTCAGTCTGAGAAAATATGCATGCCTTTAGGGTGTTGAAAATGCACTTCTCCAACTGGAGTGGATTTCACTCTTTTGTTTTAAGAGTGTAGGCAAGCTCCAATTCTATGATACAAAATAAAGAACAACAATAATAATGTGCGAAAATACAACTGCGAGTATTTAAAGCATTATTATCACTGTTTTATTACCATTATTACTCAGTTAGCGCATTTAATAATATTTTTATCAATAGAAATGTGATTAATTGCATGTATTTGGGGGAATGCTTTTATATCATTATTTAATCCTTTGAAAGGTCGATTCATCCAAAAGGGTTATTAGATTCTTTTGCTTTGAAGCCCTGGCAGAGATCCAATGAGTCTCCGAATGATATCAAAACGATGTATTCGAGGATTTATAAGCCTCATTTGGAAAGCTAATAGAAAACAGTTAGAGATTTATAGGATTTAACTGCGATTTAAACGCGCATATATTTGGCGAATGTGTGCTTGGGCACAATTTTTTAAGCTCAGATGTTGTATCAATTCTTAAGAGAAATCTTGAACCAGTAACCTTTTGAGAACTGGCGTCCCAATTTGGGGACATTTTTTAAAACCTCCCACAAACAATTAACACGTTAATTAGTTCCAAAATTGACCGGATGATCCGATGGAATATCCTAATATCAGTTTTCAGCCTTTCATTACAGGTATCAGTCATTTATTTCTACAAATAAAATGAAGTTGAACGAGGGTCAATACGATATTAGAGTTCTTAAAAAATATTAAAAAAAAAAACTTTTTAAAAAGTTATTTTAGTATTGAATGTTAAAGGCATTTGGCATTAAAAACAATGTTAAAGCAATCTGTTAGCTACAAATAAGTGATACGCCCCTTTTTGTTGCATTTATAGCACAAAAAAAATTGTTTTTTAGAGTTTAAGACGTGTCCCTAAGTAAATATTAAACATATTTTTTAAAAAAAATTCTATATTTTTTATCATATTTATGTGAAAGGTATGTTTAGATTAAGAATATACGTGTAGGATTTTGCTCGGGTCTAAAGAGGTTAAGAAATACAATAAGCAAAAAGAATGCTGAAAAAATTACATGGGACTAACTTGCAGTACAATATGTATTGAACTTATCGGTAACTCAAAAACAAATATTGTTTACTTGAAATCCTTTTATTGAAATTGTTTTGACCACAAAAATGCCATTTATTTTAAATTGCATAAAAGTTTCCTTTTATAATAATTAAAAAAATGTCCCATCACAAAAACAAAACTTTTGAAGTCAACTTTATCATTGAAATAATAAATAAAATGAAGTTACATAAAAATATAGTTTGATAGATGGGAGCAGAAAAAGAGCGGAGGGGATCAGAATCGTAAGAAAATAGTATTCAAGTAGTTCTATTAGTTGTGACAAATGGCTTTAGGTCTTTTGCCCGCAGATATTCGAGAGTTTTCTTCCAGAACTTTAAATAAATACAAAACTGGGTAATGTAATTAAAATAAAGTTCAATTTAAGTACAACTTTTTAAAATTTGTTTTTCGATAAGAATAAGTTTATTTTTTATTTTGACTGCATGAAATGTTTTAGTTAAACAGAAGTTAATAATTTATACATTTCAAAAACTTATGGTTGACCAAGTTTAATTGCGCTGGTTTCTATCAGTTTTATAGAACAACATTATTACGAGTTATAATTTGCTTGCATAGTACGGTTGAGCGTATAAAATTTATTTTTATTAGTTGTTGTTGTAGTGTAACCAGCACTGTGAAAAAAAATCTGTAACCATTACAATTTTTTTTTTGTAAAAAACTTTTCCTAGAAAATTTCTAGTAAATAATTACTAAAAATAGTGCTGTAAAAACGCATAATATATTTTAGTTAACATTACATGTTTATATCATGTAGATTTACAGGACTATTTTATGTATCCCACACAATGTTTCTGTAACTATACAAGAAAATTTTATGGATACCACATTTTCCGTGCAATTGCAAAGAAAAATCAAAATGTCTGCTTTCCCTGGCGTGGAATCAAACCCCGGACTTTGGACGTCCAATCGAACGCTCTCCCAACTGTACTATGTCGGCACACAGACCATCAGGAAATGAGAAGTGAAATTCATTTGAAACAATCAACTAAGTTATAAATTTAAAATAGCGGTTGGTCATGAATCACGATTGAGGCCAAACTTTAGTTCGTGTAGGTCTAGTGCGACTGTAATTCAAACCTAACCTAACCAAACTTTAGTGGCGATGCGCGCGACTCTTCATGTAGAAGAACATGATTGGCTGAAACAAATTGCAAATACCAGAAATTTTTTTGTAACTGCAGAAATGAAGATTTCTGTTCAAAATAACAAAAACTTTTTTTTTTTGTAAAATTGGTTATTTCTGTAACATTAATAAAAAAATTTCTGTATGTTTACAGAATTTTTTTCTCAGTGAGTGCAATACTAATAAAAATTATGCTAAAAATGACTATTATAAATAAGGCAGGTGGGATAGAACAGTTAATTAGTTCCAAAGGCATATGGAGCACTGGCCACATCCGCAGCTTTGTCCGTATAAACAGTTTCCCAGAAAAAGTTCAAGTCAATCTTGAAGAGTGCTGCAGTGATGGAAGGGCAGTTGAAGAGGCTGAACGCATAAAATTAATTTTTATTAGTGTATATTCACTTTGCATTTGGGAGATGTATTGTTTAGGGAAAACATGAATGTATGTAAACCAATTCTGAATATTACATTTGAAAGTGCACACTATTAATCATCTTTCAACCAAAATTAAACACATTTCTACAAAATTACATAAAATTTCCATGTCAACGAATGTTTTTTTTAAAATTTAATTAAAGGTTTTTAAACCCTGTGTATAATTTTTTTTCGTATGGTTTTAAATTGTGTCGTATTCAGTTTAATGCATTATCAAAGTTATTTGGGAATAAAGGTGAAGAGAATATAAATCAAATTGTTTGCGAAAACAATTTTAATTTCCATAAGTTGAAAGTGACATCAGCTTTCCTTTTTAGCATGTAACATTAGCAAAAATGAAAATAGAGAATAAATTTGGTTTTATATATAATATCATAAATTTGTATCAATTAAACAATTGTATTTTGATTCCTCAAGCGAAATACAGATAAATACATATTTTAGTTTTGTATTTTTTTTAGCTTCTGTATAATTAATTTAATTCTTTATTACGAAGTTTTAATACAGTGTTTCACTCTCTTCTATAATATCATAAATTTGTATCAAATAAACATTTGTATTTTGATTCCTCAAGCAAAATGCAAATAAAACATATTTTAATTTTGGATTGTTTTAGCTTCCGCAGACTGAATTTAATTCCTTATTGCAAAGTTTTAATATGTTTCACTCGTGGACTTCACTAAAATTAGTGCAGGGATATTTTATTCAATGTTTCGTAATTTAAATATTCAGAAAATGTAAATTGGAAATCTATTTGCACATACCGCTTTAAATATTTTTTTTAACCCATAACCCATTGATATTTTTTACTCTTGTAACTCGCCAAATTTGTATGATTCGTAAAGCACTGCGATGCGGGTACCCTTGTTCTAACTCACTGCAATTATCTCGTTGTAAAGATGTAGATCCAATTGAGTAATTCAATTTTGAAACAACAACCCTATTTTAGTACTTATTATACCAGCTTATTAGTTTGCAAAATATAGTTGTTAAAATTATTTCATTTATTTGATTACTTATTACATGAATCTTTGATTTCTTTTTAAATATTAATTTTTTTTTCACTTAATCAACAGTTACTTTTACTGGTTACTTAATGTTTTTTTCTTTGTACTTGTAGTATTACGTTGTAAGTAAGTAATAAATTTCAACAATTCCAAGAACAACTCAAATAAATGTTGTCCATGTTCTATGAATATGCATAAAAAATTACATATAATGTTCTACGCACGATAAGCTTTCAATATGCATTTAAATTACGCAACAAATTTATTTAATGTTTATAGCAAATTTAATATAGTGCTTATACCTAATATGAACAGCACTCCCTACATGGATACCCCTAATAAAATGTCTTAAACATTTAATTTTTTAACTGCGAGATAGTGCTACATGTACGGGAAAGCAGTTAAAATATTTTAGCCTTTAAAGTGCTTTTCTTGTTTTTATTATTCAAATTAAACCAAAATAACAAGGCCATTAATTTTAATGATGACAGTTAACAGTCCCAAATATTTAAAGTCCTGTGATGTGTATAAGGATGTGAAAATAGTTAATTTTTCTTAGAGTGTCCACATTGGTAGGGGAGAGCAGGGGAATCCCGCCACCTCGGGTAATGCCGCCACCCCTTGTATCTCGCCAGCGGTGTGTATGGGAGGGGGGCTGTGAGCGCTGACCTGTAGCAGGAAACAAAGTAATTTGTAGTATAGACGCTAAAGTTCGTGCGGTGAGTTGGTGTAAATTTATTTAAAAAATACTGTTTTTAGTGATTTTCATCTAATCTTGAGCCTTCTGAAATTAAGCGATAAGTGACTGCTATCTCTAAGTTGGATAAATCAGTTATATATCATTTAAAAGAGCTATTATTTGGCTATTTTATCACGTCGTTAATTTGGACGCTAGGCTAATTACCTTTCTTTAAACAACCGTCTATGCCATTTTGTCTTACTGGGGTAATGCCGCCACATCACTCTGGGGTTATGCCGCCACATGCAAAAGGATGGCGGCATGATCCGTAAAATAGAAATGTCATATATTGGCCCTACAACCTATTAGTTTTCGTTAGAGATGTCACGTATCCGAAAAAGAATAACTGAACTGGTCAAATAGACCAACGAAGCTTTAAAAAAAACTTGTATAGTTAGTTGCACACAGAAAGTTAATAAAAGAGCTGTACCCTGTACAATTTACCATTCCAAGGTTAATTAAACCTATTTTAGTTCTATATGTGTTGCTTTATTATGTAATTTTTCATTATTTATAGATTATTTGCTTTGTTTATTGATGAGGCGGCATAACCCCAGTGGTGTGGCGGCATTACCCCAGATACCGGGGTAATCCCGCCACTGTGCGAGCTTTAGAAAAATACAATTTTATTCAGTTTCTATTAAAGATTTAAATTTTTAAAATCACTACAAGATAGGTTGTGAACTGCAGTATGCTATGCTGATTACAATTTACATTAATTGCAACAGAATTCTCATGAAAATTCAATTTCCCTTAAGGTGGCGCAATTCCCCTTCTCTCCCCTACAGGTAATATATTTTGTACTGTTCATAACACAGTTTATATTTCAATCACTCATCACGTACTATTCATTTCCAGGCTATGACAACTCCCTCCCAGTGATCGGCCATGTCCGATGAAGATGACTGTGCGGAGGACGGGTACTGCGTCCCTCCCCTGCAGGAAGAAATACCCCTCCTTCCCCCTCACAGGGTCGCAGGGCAGTTGACGCAGGAGGAGAAGAAGTTCCTGTTATGCGTGGAGAGGGGGGATGTCGCCACGGTCAGGAGGTGAGAAAAGTATTTTTTTTCTCTAATGGGGCTGCAACATTGTCGGTCAAGTATTTGCAGACTCGGCATATTCCCCAGAAATTAGAACCATTTTTTGTGGCACCATATACACTCTCAGAAATAACACTTTCATTTTTGACGATTCATGAATCCTCAAGCCTCATTTCGTTAATTTTGAGTATTGTTTCGTCAAATTATCACAAGACTTTTGAGTAAACGCGAATCCTCACTTTTACGATCGTGATTTGACGATTCTGTATCTTGATTTTAAGCAAACTGAATCTCATTGTTGTACTCACATGCTCAAAAATGATGAAATATTTCTTTAGATTAGACGACATTCAAATCCTCATAAAAATGATGATTCAAATTTCCTCACTTTGAGGAAACGAAAACTCGGAGCATTTGCCAGTAACGGAATCGTCAAAATTAAGGAAAATTTCGTCGTTTTTGAGCATTCATTTTTTAGAGTGTAGGTGACTCTCTCTACCAATTTGGACGCCCAGATTACAATGAATCTGAGCTTTCTGTCTATGTTAAGGTAGGCGAATACCCAAAAATTTCCCAAAATTCTAAAATTTTTACTATTGCTTTAATCTTTTCCAAATTTGCCATAGGGTTTTCAAATATAATGAATAATGCTATTTGGGCTTTTGTTTTTATTTAAATATAATTTATTTATTTTAAACGGTGTTTTTCTACTAAAAAAAGGGGTTTTCGCCAACAAGTCTACCACATTGAATTTTCATCCTTGAACATTTATTATGTGCTAAATTCTTCGTTTTGAACTGATACATGCAATGACCCTCTAGAGCAGTGGTTCCCAACCTTTTCTGTAACATCGCCCCCTTCTTTAAGTTGACTTACACATATCGCCCCCCTTTAGTTTTTACAATTTGTCCAATTATAATTTGAGTTAAAGTGTAACTAATAAAGCAAATTTATAATTTCAAACACTCACTCCCATATATAAAAACAACCAAAGTAGCTTTATCCGGGGTTACTCTTAAATAAAATCGATTTTTTTTACTTAGATTATTTGACAGAATTAAAGTGAAATAATTAACTAAGATCTTTTAACTCAATTCTGGAAAATTTAAGAGAAATGACAATTAAAATTAAAGAAAAATGAATGTTGATAACTTTTCTATTCATTTTTTTCACTTTTTTATATCAATTATTATTTGTTCAAGCTCATACGCAAGTCTTTGAGGCAAATGGCCAATCGATTTCTTTGTTTGGTGAGGAACTGGATAACAGAACGAACCCTATAGGTATTTCTAACTTGATCAAATCTTCAAATCTTGTAAGAATATCAGTTGGAAACTCGTCAAGGTGATCAAAAAAATCAGAGTGGTTTTACTGTACGTATATATATATCGTACAGTATAATTTAATTCCCCCCCTTTGAATACTCATCGCCCCCCTATCGCCCCCAAACTATTTATTGCCCCCTTGATTACACAAATCGCCCACTTGGGGGCGATCGCCCCCAGGTTGGGAACCACTGCTCTAGAGTTACATACAAATTACAAGAAAAAAAGTTATTAAGAAAAATGTTATATATTAACCGCAAAAAAAAGATTTTTTTTTCGATTAACTTACACTTGGACATTTTTTTTTAAACTTGTATTTTTACACCAGATGTTAGAGGTTCATGGCACAGATATATATTGAAATAGCATCTTTGAAAAATTTCAGGTAAATTAATGTAAAACTTTTTATGCTGGAAGTGATGGCGTAAACCCCTTTTTTTAGTTGAAAAACACCATTTAAAATAAATCAATTATATTTAAATAAAAAAAATTGCCCAAAAAGCATTGTTCATTATATTTGAAATCACTATGCCAAATTTGGAAAAGATTAAAGTAATAGTAAAAATGTCAGAAATTTGGGTATTCGCCTACCTTAAAGCATGCCGAGATTTAATTTTGCCAATAGAACCCAAACCAAATGGACCCTCCAGTTATCTTTTACATGCCACATAATTGTATGATATGCGTGTCCAAGATTTTTCCATCCAGAAAATCCGACGACTCAGCCGGGGCTCGAACCCGCGATCTTGGGCTTACAAGCCGGACAAGTTTAACCTCTCAGCTACTGAGCCGCTTAAAGAAGAAGCTCATGAGAAAGTTATTGGTGTTTGGAAATAAAGAACAACTCTTTAACACTTTCGCTACGTAAGCTCTTTGTTACAGCGTAACATGTCGTAGAAATACCATTATCTGATCTTTACTTTTACGGCAGTCTGGGCCGTTTTGAAGTAAAAGGGTTAATTTTCAAAGATGGGTGTTGTAAGCTATAAGGTAGCGTTTGATGAAAGACGCATTTCTTGGCTGCCTAAGACTCCCTAAATCCACACATCATAACAAATGTTTCAATTGAACTTTATTTCAAATAGTTCGTCTGCATTTCGGGTTATGAGTTTTTATCTATACTTTGGACATTTCAACGAAACTGGGCAGAAATATAGACTTTCAAGAGTGATATAAGGAAAACATGTTTTTAGAAATTGGCAGGCAAAATTTTTAAGAATTGACGCATGCATACAGTTTCGATTGTAAAACTTTCCTGCTTACTTTTTAATGAAGTTTGTGACAGACACACAGATTTTTTTTTCAAAAAAGCATACTTTTGTTGCAGTATTTAGCGTTTAAAATAATCATTTCATTACATATTAATCATGGTAATAGAACGAGGAATCCATTTAAATAGTGTAAAACATAAAGTGCCATGTTATCATCAAACAAAGAATTTTAAGTAGAAAATTTGAAAGTATTTTAAAATTATTACTATTTACTATTTTTAAAAGTGACTAATTAATCCCTTTAAGTTCTAAATACTGCTGGTCTGAGTTTACTAAACAATTTTAAGAGTATCTGTCTCACATTATATTCGGAAATATGTTTAAAAACGTTTTCCTTATATAAAAATTGTAGTCATATCAACATATACCCTAAGGCTGGATAACTCCAACTGCAACATTTTGTTCATGTCAGAAAATCGTTGAGTGAGTAATTAGTTATACTTTGTTGATGAAGTTTAAAGATTGCATCTTTGATCATACGAAAAAAAAAAAGAAATTCTTTCAAAATGAGTTCTTTTAAAATGCCAGACTTAATTTTACGTATTTTCCCCCTCTAAACAAACAACTTAATAAATAAATTGGAAACTAAGTCTTCGTTGACATCTATTTCGCACACGGTGAATGCACAAAATGAATTTTTAAAGAAGAGTTTGAGGATATTTATGGAATGAATTAAACTTATCAAATACATAAAAGAAAGTTAAATAATAATCAACTCAATTCCCTTAAGGAAAGCATTTTTTTAACAAAAAGAATTAACGTACATTGAAACACTTGTTTACCTAAATGGGTTTTGGGCCAAGTATAAAAAAACAACTACTTACTTTTGACTTTACTAATATTTTGCTTATGACTCAAAGAAGTTTTATAACTAATGTAAAAAAGTAAGAAATTATATTAGTAGTCTAGAGGAACTGGAAATATGAACATATGACTATCTTTGACTCTAACGTCTAAAAAATAATTTTTCCCCTTTCAAAACATTTCAAGCACCAAAGGTACTTATTATAGCAATAATTTGGTGCATGGGTTATCAAAACTCATACAAATAAATGTTTGTTACCTTCAATGGACATCAAAGTGCACTTCAAAACTCAGTGTTATGTTATACAAACAAAATAGCTTTTTTATGATCAAACTTCTCGAAAGAAAAAAGTTCTATTGAAAATGGAAGCATCATAAGGTAGTGGGTGAATGCAGTGGCTTTATACAAGGTGAGGCAAACAAGAGTGGCCCCAGTCTAGAGATAAGAATACGACAGCAATGTTGGCAAGTCTAAAAACAATACAAAAATAGGTTTGCTAACTGAAGCTATTGATCGCTTCAATATTAAGCTCAAACAAACTTTTTTAGCGGCAACTACGCTACCATTTTAGAAGCTAGTAGAAATGAAATATAAACAAGGTTTGTAGAGCTGATCAAGAAAAGTTCCCACTGGTGATTAATTGATTGTTTCGGTCGTTATTTATCCTAGAGAATCGGACCTCTTTGTTTTTGGTAATACAAAACATTCTAAATTGTTTGCAAGACACAAAATTTGCATTATGGGACGCCTTCATACAATACGAACTAAGATCTGAACTCGCCACTAGTCTAAGTGTAGCTCTAATGTGAAGCTAATCCGATCCAAACAATGCAAAAACAGGTTTCAGGCGGCTTCAAGAGATTTTCTCGCCAAGCTATTTCAACATATTCCTATCTCTAGACCGGGGCCACTTTTGCTTGCCTCACCCTGTATTTCCCTCTGTACCTTTCGCATTTTATGATTTCCCTTTTCTTTTGCTTCGATGGAAACCCAACACTTCCCTAGTGCTTGCTGAAATTTATTTTTGAAAAAAAGAATTCGATTATTGGCGCTTCTCAGGCGAGAAATAAAGTTGGTTTTCAGTATCGAAAGAATTATTTTATGGAATTTAAAGTGGTAGAAAGAGAAAATAAGAGAAATGGTGCTTGGCTGGTCTGTTGAGAAGTAATTTAATCGATTTTTTTCGGTTGATTGATTATAGTTACATAAATAAGAATTTCAATAAGGTAAAAAGTGGATGTTGTTTTTAAATTAAGAATCTTTGATCTCCTTCAAACTTCTTATTTTAAGGTTGTCAAGTTCATCTTTCTGGGAAACGCATAAAATAGTTTTTTTTTAACTACGGTTGCATATATATTAAGCACATTTATTTAAGAAAAACATTTTTACAATTATTCGGAGAATTGAATAAAATTTAAGCTATTGAAAACAGTTCGTTTCAGATATTTTAAATAAAATATTGTTTATTCTTTCTAAAACTAAAATTGATTTTATTTTTTTAAAAAAATGACAAATCGCCTATTTAATAAGTATCGACCTTTGCCAATAAATTGTTTAATATTTGTTTGTCAACTATTTCCAATTTCTACATTTGAAAACAAAATAATTTTGAATAAAACAGCAAAAATAGATTTATTTTAATAGGATTTTTTTAAAGCTGTAACATAAATAATGTGTTTATCTATTTTACAGTTCTATAATTTTATTGTTACGGTATCGCTTATTTACTTTAACACAGTTTGAATAGAGCAAGCATGAAGCTCAATTTGTAAGGGGTAGAGAATTTTATTTAAATAAATCGAAATAGATTATCGCATTAGGTAAAGTAATTAGATGCGACTAACTTTGGTAGGCTTAGAAGCGACTTATAAAGTTTCAGCTTTAAAACTTCAGCAAGACTTAGAGAAGGATTTAAATACCTTGGTAAGTTACTTTTGACAAATTTAACTTTGACATAGTTAAAGATAATAGCCATCAAACTAATTCAAACTATTCAAGTTAACTTGCAGAATACTTTATCTTTAATGATTTGCATTTTAGTTTTTCCTGTGTTGGTGTAGAACACTTCAATTTAACTCAATTATCAATTTCAATTTATCTATTAAAGTTTAATGTACAAATTGAATGTTAGTATAGATAAAAATATTCCAAAAAATATTTTTTTAGAATTATTTAAAAACGAAACTTATTAAAATTATTAAACAAGAATTGAGCATTAAGGAAAAATTAAATTTTTACTTAGGTTTTAAAAAGCGTACATTTATTTTTTCCAAATAAATTAGAACATTTATATCTTTCTAAATTAATTCTTAAAATGTTTCCAAAAACGTTAATGTATACTACAAAGTAAATTATCACATTTGTTCCAATTAAAAATATGTCCAACAATTTTCACTACAACCATAATTAAATGATGTAATTAGGACTTTTAGTAACAAGGTTAAAACTCGATAACCTAGAGAGTGCAATTAATCGTTAGTTTAGCAGTACCTATGTTGAAAGCAGTGTCATTTGAGTTAGTAAATGCGTTTCAAGAAGATTCATTAAGTATATTATTACATTGACAACGATAACTAACATATGGAGATAAATGTATTTTACAAATAATTATGTACCCGTATCTATTAAATGTTAATTACCTTCGCTTAAAAGTTTAAATACATTTTTGAGTTTGCAGGGTAAAAATAGATATTAAAACCGATTTAATTGAAGATTTTTAATGATTATACTACTCCTTAAAAGTTGCTTAATAAATCAATTTCTCTTCTTTGAACTAACTAAAACAAAAATAAACAGAATAATAGATTTTATATTTTGAATCTCAAATAATTTGATTTTTATAACACATAACCTCATAAAACTTCACAGAGAGAGAGAACGAGAGAGAGATAGCAAGCGAGCGAGAGATAGAGCGAGAGAGAACGAGAGAGATAGAGATAGCAAGCGAGCGAGATATGGGGATAAAGAGAGAGAGAGAGAGACAGAGAGAGATAGCAAGCGAGCGAGAGTTTGGGATGGATAGAGAGAGAGATAGAGAACGAGGGAGAGATAGAGATAGCAAGCGAGCGAGATATAGGGATGGATAGAGAGATCGAGAGAGAGATAACAAGCGAGCGAGATATAGGGATGGATAGAGAGAGAACGAGAGAGAGATAGATAGCAAGCGAGCGAGATACAAGGATGGATAGAGAGAGAGATCGAGAGAGAAAGAGCGAGAGAGATAGAGATAACAAGCGAGCGAGATATAGGGATGGATAGAGAGATCGAGAGAGAGAGAGAGAGAGATAGCAAGCGAGCGAGATATAGGGATGGATAGAGAGATCGAGAGATAGAGATAGCGAGCGAGCGAGAGATAGGGATGGATATAGAGCGATATATATATATAGGGATGGAGAGAGAGAGAGAGAGAGAGAGAGTGTGTTAATAAAAGAATAAAATTCATGTCCAAAAAACAAGTAATCAAAAACAAGTATTTCAAATGTTAATTTTAGAGAAGAAAGAACATCTCTTTAGCTCAAAATCAAACCTTTAAAGCACTCTTACAAGTCAAAGGATCATCCAAAACTTTAAAAGCGGCGCTAATAAGCAGAATGATGTTACCCACAAGTAGTGCTGATTGCTTTACTTCTCAAGCAATCGGTAGCTAAAGCTCCTTAATAGCGTAATTATCCGCTTGGGCGCAAAGTGGTATAAATCGCCATCATCCAAGTTAGACATACACTGTGAAATATGGGTGCAGCATACGCAGTTGTTGTGTAAGAAGAGAGCGCCACTTTCGCATTTTCTTTTATTCCAAATCTAAGGTCAAAAGTGCTGTAGAAGCAGAGCACACGTGGGAAATATTTCGTTTAGACATGAATGTGAAATTAACCGAAAAAGGTTTTCGATTTAAGCAGAAGGTTGCAGCATTTTCTATCGTATTTGCATGTACACATTTTGATGAATTTTAAAACTATTTATTTACCATTTGTACATGAATTGTTTTTTAATTTCTACAAAATTATGTTAATATTATGCAATTAATTACTGTTATCCTTATATGGCGTAATAGTTTCTGTTCAACATGCGACCTTAGATTTAATCCACTGAAAATATCCAGAAAACACCAGAGCAGATTCATTTAAGTTATCAACTTTCATTAAAAATCATAAATCCTATCTCATTGACGTTGTTTCCTTTGAGAAACTACACAAAAAATCAGAGACTGTTCTCATTTTTTATAGCTAGATAGTTAAATACCGAATTGGTACTGCGAAATGTAGTACGTTTGGTCAAACTAAGACGAAATGTACTACAAAGAAGACTTTGTAATGGGTTATTAGGTCGATCTTAAGAAAATTAACAATTTGCATCCACAAAGCTTTATGTAACATTTTTCTAATAAAATAGTCTCTTAAAACAGTTCCTACATTGAAAGTTTTTATTTGCTTTATACCATCAAAAAAGCATAAAATTTTGTGTTTTTTTAAGTGCTCATTTAAGAGGGAATTGGCTCGCTGGACCACGGTTCTAAAAACTCAAGTTCGTTAGTGTTAATCCAATAAACAAATATATTCTCTGCCACATTTCCCCGACAGTATTTAAATTTTCCAAATTTTTTTAAATGATAAATATAGATAACTCTCAGGACTCTATCTTCCCACTTTTTGAAATTACTTCGAATAACCTGTGTAAAATTATTCATTGAAAATTAAAAAAAATATTCAAACCGATTTTCAAAAAGTGGGATTGTCGAGACCTGTTAATAAGCTACATTTATCACACAAAAAATCCGTTGAAAGTATTTAATACAGTCGGAAAAATGTGGCAGAGAAAATATGTTTTCTTCATTGGATTGACACTGATGCACTTTTCTTCGGAGACCCGCTGTCCAGCACCCGTTCCCCTTTAAGTAGTTCATATTAATAAAGTACCCTAAAATAATCGATATATAAAATATATATAGTATTTGTTTACATTAAATATACTTTTCGTAGAAGCGAAGAAGCTAGAACAGAGTTTCAGTTTCACGAAAGATAAATAAAAAAATTCCCTTAAATAAATCAGATCGGTATCTTTCCAAAATATTTATATTAAATAACCAACATATGATTGTATTACCGATTTTTTTTAAAAACGTGCTTAAGGCGTTGCGTTGGAGTTTTTAGCTATATTTTAAAAGTTTTAATAGATGATTGATATTATAATTGAATTTCGTCGTCAGATCTCTAGCGCCTCGTCGCATGTTTAAATTTCCCCTTTTAATAATATTGACAATATACTGTTGAGCAACATTAATCCAGACACGGGTAATTCAATTTACTGTTTATTTTAACTACAATAATAATTCCCGTTATTGTATCAAAACATAGTATTATTTACTGCCACTTTGCTTAGAAACTTATTCTGTAGGTTCTTTGGGTTATAGTTAACGACATTTAACTGTATATAGTTTGATTGTAACACTAAAAAATACTCTTAGCTTTTGTATGCTTTTTTTAAGCCAAAATGCTGAATTGTGTATTTCAACGATGTCCCATTTATAATCGAATTGGTTTGGTTTGAATTATCGTCGCACTAGAGCTACACGAGGGCTATTGGCGACGGGCGTCGTATTTTAGAACCACAGTCAGGTGACGAACCAGACCTGAATAGGCACCCAACGCAACCGTTAAGGGCGACATCGTACGCAGCGTATTTATTATAATCGAAGGATACAATGTTTTAGATGAAGTAATTTTATAGATAGCTAACTCTATTTCCAAGGTTGCATGATCATATGGTCCAGGGAGACTTTTGAAATAGATCACGTAGGAAAATAAGAACGAACGAGGTAAGAACGACACTGTAAGAAACTCCTCGGTGCAACAGCACATTAGTGGACCAGGGCCTGCCATGCCCAATTCAGCTTTCGAGACCAAGGGCTCTATATTGTAAGACATATGTCCGGAGGTGGAAAACCTCACGCGGGACACCCAGTGTTAAGTTCCCAAGCATGCTTGGTCCTAAATTTATCGACCCAATTAAGGGATGAAAGACTGAACCTCGCCCAATCCGGTATTCGAACCCCGGATCTGTGGCACGGCAATGCAAAGCACTACCAATGCGTCCCTGGGCCTCATCGGCACAAAAATACTGTTGTATTAAATCGACATGGTTTTTCTGGTTTGGTAAAAAAATATATATTTTTTGGTTGATTATTCACAACTTTGGAAGATGAAAAAACCCTTGTACTTGATGAAGAATTTATATCATATTTATGGAATTCTTTTTAAAGCAAATCTTATGGCATTCTGTGGAACAGCTTGACCAATAGTTTCAACTGGGTAAGTGAATATCTTCCCAATGTTGTTGGTGCTGTTGTCGTCTGTTTCTTCCTTCACAAATATGAATTGGCAATATATTTTTATACAGGATATACAAGAACGAGTACCCTTATTAAAAAAGACTACGACCCCAGACTGGAACAAGAACTTTCCTTTCCAGACTGGGATGTATTATTGGCGAAAATCCGACTTCTGCCAACGGAGTTACATTCCCTTCTTTATTTGAACCTATAACCGGCTATACTCCCACTAACTCATCAAAATACGGAGTCCTATGCGTTATTTAACATTACTTTTAACCACTAAAGTATATACACAACTTTGATGATGATTTCGGCAAACCCTCCTTCATTGGAGGGTTTGCCGAAACCCCAATAAACCCTGCAAATCCCTCTTCCCTGCCTGGGAGAAAATCCACAAGAGGGAAAAATTGCTGAGTTTGCTCTTCAATCCATGGATTCAATGGCTTATGTAAACGCGCCTAAAATAAGGCTTCACTAGCGTTACTTCAGTTTACATCCAAGCACACTGAAGCGCCAGAAATCAACTAACCTCCCCAACGGGTTAATTACGTCCTGTAAATTCCGGGACCGATACAACGCAGCAGCCCATCCCGATAACGACCAGAACTGTTTATTGCAACAAGGGGGACCCCCAAACAATCAGGGAAACCTTTCCACATCGCCAAATCGTAAAATGTCTGGATGTGTGGCTGCTTCCTGTTTTTCGTCCATCCGAAAAAAAGGAAGCTGTTTAAACACAGTATTAACCTTACACAGAACCTAAAAGACTTCATTTTCATTAGCTGTGTTTTCCTGAGTCTTCAAGTAAACCTTTTTGTTCCCAGATTGGGAGTTCTGCCAGAGAAGTTTTATTGCGTAGTCCTCAATGCTTTTATTTTGGTGTAAATCTTTTATGGATATCTGTTTGTGTTGGTTAGGTTGATGACTCTCAAATCTATTTGGTGAGCTAACGCATGTGAATAAAATTATTTATTTTACTTGCATGTTGAATATACTTTTAAAGACAGTTGTTCGCAAGAGATCTTTATGAATTACTGATGAAGCCTCTTTATAGCTTCTGTAATTACGTCTTCCCAAGCATTGATTAAACCTACAAAGATTTCTAATTTCTTTTGGGAGAATTGCCAAGTAGTTTGCAAAGCTGGCTTTATGTTTTAACGGTCTATTAACTCGGAGATATTCTAATTAGTTGAACGAAACGAACTTAACCATAACTTAATTTAGTCATCAAATTTTTCGTTTAATTATTTCTTTTTATGAGTTTTATGAAAATGCTAAGACGTTTTAAGAATGCCGTTTCATAATTAGACTTTCTTAGGCCTAAATGTATAATTATTCATAATGATAGCAGAATAATCTTCTTCGATGATAGTCCTAATTTTTCTTAAAAAAAGACATAAGAACTCTCTCTTTCTCTGCTGCTTTTTTAATGCACAACTGCACATACAATGAACTATCGAAACTTTATTCTGATTCATTCTATGACGTCATTCTAGGTAGTTTATATATTTAATTGTAGTATCTATCATTATATTAGTTGGAAAACTCGTAGATTTTATATATTTACTAAATTTCCTTTGTATTAAAAAAATACTCCTTTAAATTTCATTTTAATTTTAAATAATGTTTCTCGTGCGTTTATCGAAGTGGAAACTCTGTTAATATTTAAAATAATAATTTAATTATCTTCTTATAATATGGCCCTACATTATGTATTTAAAATAAATACTCCTTCAAATTTCATTTCATTTTTTTATAAAGTTTCTAGTGCTTTTATCGAAGTGGAAACTCTGTTAATATTTAAAATAATAATTCAATTATCTTCTTATAATATGGCACTATATTTTTCAAGTTTCTTTTTAATTTTAAACATAACTTTTAATTCGAATTTTTTAAATACAACATTGAATATAACCTAGAATGTTCCTTTTGCTTCAATTTGGCTTATCACAATGTCTGTAGTATACATAGTTCGGGCTGTGAAAGGGGTTGACTGGCGAGTGGACAGATAGAAGTACTGAAAGGTTATATTGCTTTCTATTTTTTATTCCATAAACGTAATGTGGAAGCTAAATGTATGTTAAATATCATGATATAGTATGCGATTTCCAGTTTTAAATTTTAGTTTTGATTTAGAAATAGAACCAAAAAAATTAAAATCATCATCTGTTGATAATTTTGATTGTTCAATTAATTTGATTTTCTTTGAGTTCTTAAACTAAAAAAAACATGTAAAAGAAAAAGGTAGGATTAAGGCATAAGCTAATTAGAGGAACTTTAAAGTACATAAACCAATAATTGGTTTAGCTAATACTCCTTATTTTAAAATATAATAGAAAATCTTCTAATATTTATTTGTTCTGTTTAACAGTAGGTAAGTTTATAGTAGGAGGTAGTCCGAGAATTTGCATAAAAACGAACAATTTGAAATCCTACATATTTTTTAAATTATAGTTTCTTGTTAAATATTTATGATACGATTAATATTGCCTTGTTAAGATCTTACGCTTTTTAAACATGAAATTTAAGTTATTGGCGCCTCATTATAATATTTAAACAGCATTTATTTGTTTTAATGGTTAATGATATTTGAATAGTAAAAAAATACTATGTATGTGTGACGGTTTAAAATGGTTTTAATTTCTCTATGAATATTTATTTTTTATAGTTTAAAGTCTTAAATTTATAAAAATAATGACGTTTACTCTTAGTTTGAACAACTTATTATCTCAAAGGACACAAAAATTTTCTATATTTTCCATTATAAAGGTCGCACATTTTCTTTTACTATTATATAAACATTATGGCAACATGACGCTAATTTTCAAAACATTTTCTTATACATATGTAGTATACATAAAATTACTTAAATTTGTATGATCCTGTTTCCCAAAGTAAAAATAAATGTAAGTTTTTTTAAACGCTTTGCAAGGCAATACAATTGAATTTTAAAGCAAATGTTTCTTTTTCAATTGGATGATATGGATCTTTTATGAATTGATAAATATAATGTGACCAATTATTTATTTTTAATTTTTATTAGTAAATTTACCTTACTCCTTAAGACACTTTATTATGTTTCATCAAAATAATTTTTCATATTATCCCTAATTTTTAGCTACGATATTTTTAATGAAAGCTTTTAGATTACGCTCTTCAATTAACAATTATTATTTCATCATTTTTTGTAAGATCAAAAAGAAATTTCAAATTATAAATTTCATAATTAAGTCTTCAAACGAAGATAAATAATCCAGATAACTTAACAGACATTCTTTACGCCCCACACACCAAGGTCATTAAAACATAATCAAATTCGATCGCCAAGCAGCCTGGCAGAATCCGAGAATCACAATTTCCAGCTAGTTTGCTTAATAACGCTGCCAGCAACGTACCAGAAATCATGAAATCACTTATTTAATTTGGTATAGATGTAACTATTTAAAGACTTATATTTAAGAAATACATTTTTGTATTCTATAATTGTGAGAATAGGAACGGGGTTGTTTCACATCGTGGATGGCATAGATTTAGAAAGTAGCAGATCTGCCCCTAGGGGGAAAAGTTGAAGCCATTTGTGAACCAGTATAACATAAGGCAGTTAGCAAGCTCTAGCACATGGCATGCCATACGCCACCAGATGGCATCATGAGATAATTCGGCTAATAAAAATATATATTTAATATTAACTAATTAAAACTTTTTGACAGTTTTGCTAGCATAAGTTTATAGCTGGATATGAATTGATAATTTCTGGCAGACATGAGGTACATATTCATAAAAGAAGCATATTATAAAAATGCAGTTTTTATTGCACGTAACTCTCCGGCAAAAGCATTTTTTTTGTTAATCATTATCCCGTGATGCATTGCGAAAACTGCGAAACGTAGATTCATCACACAATCGCGCGGTTTGTATTGCGTTGTACGGGATTGCGTAATCGATGCATATCTGCTACTTGCTTAATCTATGGTGGATGTCAATAGCTCTAACGGGTTGTTTTCAATTTTTGTCTGGAAATGGAATTATTTTTCTTTGGTGTTTTAAAATGAATTTTCTGAGAATATGTTAAATTTTTAAATGCCAAATAATTTATTGCTGTGCTGTTGCATGTTCAAAACATTTTTGTAAAAGACGCTTGTTTAGAAAGAAATGTTTCTTTTAAGTTTGTTTCATGTTTAGTTATGAAAGTTTTGCTTCATTTCTTTTAATATATCTCTTTTTAAGAATTGTAGCAATTGATGAAATCGGAAAATCCCGGCATTTCTCAAATACACCAAAAGGAAATTTTTACTTTATAATAAAAAATAGATAAAAATGAATTTGGGAAACCTGCAAAAGTATAATAGTTTGGAAGCAACTTAAAAAAATGAATGTTTTCATATTAAATTAATCATAAAGAAAATGTGTTTCTAAAGTGGGAAACTTATTTGGTTTTTTTAAATGCGAGAAAAAGTTTATTGTGTTTAAAATTACTTGATAGGCATTTACAAGCTGGAAAAGTAATGAATAAAGTTAGCATATTAAATTATGACAAATATCATACTTCCACTTAATCCGTTTAACAAATAATCAGATATAAAACAGCAGAAATGTGCTTACATTAACACGCTTTAAAAGCTTAGTGGACATAAATGGCATATGATAATAATGGAGAAAATTAAGCATTTATAACGTGTTCATAGTTTTAGATATTTCTCAGTTATGAGCATTTCCTATGGTTAAATGTAGTACGATGCATCCAAAATTAAAAATAAAATAAAAATGCATTTTTCATAGAGTTAGTGCTTCTTATCAAATGTAAAAAAGCAATCTTTATTCTTCCGCTTTTATTATCAAAATCAGTGATTAAATGAAGTTTTTAATTATCCACATACTTATGCAAAGCTCAAAAATTTCAAGTTTAAAATAACCGTTTCAAAAATAAGAGGTTTATAATATTCATTTTTAACTATGACAAAGAGATAGAAATAATCTATAAAAAAAGCAAACAACCAAATACCAAAAAGTGTCATATATAAGTACAAAATGCATTTTTTTAAAAATCCATCGGTGGATTCCCACACACATTTTTGATTCCCCAAACTGTTGCTATGAAAAAGGTTATTGGGTAATTTCTCTGAAAACGTACCTATTTATGCATTTAGATATTCCGTTACACAGTTCACTCGTAATATGAGACATGTCACTTACATGTGTGTCAAACATATATTTAGGAATGTTGAACCCAACCGTCCCACACAATTAAACCGTGTTATTTGACTATGGAGCATCATTAGCCCGATTATGTTGTCAACCTCGTCCAACCATAGTTGATTATATTAATTCTCAATTTCCAGGTTAGAAGACTCTGTTAATTAGCTATTTATTAAATTTGCGCGAGTGCCTATAGGAGCCATTTTATTACACATTCTTGAGATGTTTGGGAACGCAGGACTAATTATTTTTGGATTATCATTTTGATGTCATAGTTATGCAATAATTTGTTTTATTAGACTTCTTACCATTAGTAACGTAAAATGACATACTATGACTGTATGTATGAATGACATACTATGGAATGTATTCTTCGTAGAAATGTACATGATTTGCAACTAGTTATATAATATGTAATTTGACATTTGCCGAATAAACTACTGTTTCTTTTTAATCAAATACAAAACCATATGCAAGAACACTATATAGCATTTTTAAGAAATTTTTACACATTTGCGTGTTTTTTTTTTTTTTGCTTTTATACTATTTGTGGCGGTTCCGGGCTCAGTGCCTGAGAGGTTTAACGCGTCCTCTAAGCCCAAGTTCGCGGGTTTTAATCCCGGCTGAGTCGTTGGATTTTCTGAATGGGAAATCTTGTTCACGCTTGTCATATGATTATGTGGCATGTAAAAGATCCATGGAGAGCCCATTTGGCATGGGTTCTCTTGGAAAAATTAAATCTCGGCATACTTAAACATAAACAGAGAACTCAGATTCATTGTAATCTGTGCGTCATAAATTGTAGCGAGAGTCGTCTAGATATGGTGTCACAAAAAAGGTCCTCAGTTCTGGGGAATATGTGAGGTCTGCAAAGGCTTGACCGCCAAATTTGCAGCCAACCACCAAATAATAATTTAAATACTCATTAAAATTTATGTAACATACCCTAAACTCTTTACTATTAAATATGAAGCCTAATTACAGATGCACGACAAATATTAACCATTTTCCATTTTTCTTTAATATTTTAAAACTACTTTGAAACAAAAATCTTTCATTTTTGGTCTCTTTACGAGCTGTCTCCATCTGAAAAACAAGCTACTAAATTGAAAACCTTCTCACACTTTTATATTATTTCTTACTCTACATCTTATTATAATATAAGTTAACTACTCAGATGAATTCATAAAACGTAATCAAAACTTTTACAATGCAATACAGCTGGTCCTATACAGCTGAAACTATTAAATATTTCTTTAATATTTTAAAAGCTACTTTGAAACAAATTCCTTTCATTTTTGGTTTCGTTACGAGCTGTCTCCATCTTTAAAACAAACTGATAAATTAAAAACCGTCTCCAAATGTTGCACTATTTCTTGCTTTAGTTCCTATTAAAATATAAGTTTACTCAGACGAATTCATGAAACATAATCTAAACTATTATAATGCAATACAGCTGGTCCTATACAGCTGAAACTTTCAAAATATTTCTAGTTTTCTTTAATATTTTAAAAGCTACATTCTAACAAAAACCTTCCATTTTTGTTCTCTTTACGAGGTGTCTCCATCTTAAAAGCAAACCGGTAAATTAAAAACCTTCTCACACTTTTATAGTATTTCTTGCTCTACTTCTTATTATAATATAAGCTAACTACTCAGACGAATCCATGAAACATAATATAAACTTTTACAATGCAATACAGCTGTTCCTATACAGCTGCAACTGTTAAATATTTCTTTAATATTTTAAAAGCTACTTTGAAGCAAAAAACCTTTAATTTTTGGTCTCTTTACGAGCTGTCTCCATCTTAAAAACAAACTGATAAATTAAAAACCTTCTGCAAATTTTACACTATTTCTTGTTCTACTTCTTATTATAATATAAGTTAACTACTCAGACGAATTCATGAAACATAATCTAAATATTTACAATGCAATACAGCTGGTCCTATACAGCTGCAACTATTAAGATTTCTAGTTTTCGTTAATATTTTATTTATTTATAAAAGCTACATTCTAACAAAAATCTTTCATTTTTGCTCTTTTTATGAGCTGCTTCCATCTTACAAACAAGCTGATATATTGAAAACCTTCTCCAACTTTTATACGATTTCTTACTCTACTTCTTATTACAATATAAGTTAACTACTCAGACGAATTCATGAAACATAATCTAAACTTTACAACGCAATACAGCTGTTACTATACAGTTGCAACTATTAAATATTTCTTTAATATTTTAAAAGCTACTTTGAAACAAAAACCTTTCATTTTTGGTCTCTTTACGAGCTGTCTCCATCGTAAAAACAAGCTACTAAATTGAAAACCTTCTCCTCAAAAATTCTGGCAAGAAAAACACAAAAGAAGGGAACATGGAAAGTTTTGGATATCCTCTGCGCCGACAACTGCATGTCAGCGAAGTTGGCGATCGGATGTTTGATATATTGCATGTTATATGTCTTCGCTTTTAGGAAGGAAAAAATATATTTTTACGATTTTTGTGTTCTTGCCTTGTTTTGAGAGAAAAAATATGTGTTTTGGATTACATGTTGTTTGGTCGTTTAGGTTTTTTGTTGTTGTTGATCGATGAGTATAACAGGCAAGATCATCTCCCGATATCTAACGGCATTATTATCTTTTAAAGATTAACTATATTTTAAGAATTTTGTGTTGCTTGCCTTGTGACGGTTTTACTGGTTAGTTGTGGCTAGTTCAGGAATAAAAACAAATATTCACGTTTTATTATTTTAGTATAATGGGAGGTATTCTAAGGTAATCTCTTGTTTTTACACGATACGATAAAATCATCTCTTTAGAGTTTTTAAACTCTAAATTTACCAAGCATTGCCTGGCCTCATTTGGCTATTGTCATAAGTAAACGTCATTCAAAAATGCGCTGACATATTTAGGTTAATAAGCCTGCTAAAATGTTTATAGCTGAAAATTATCTTATATCTGAAACTTTAATATTAACTTCATGTTCAAAACAAATTTTTTTTAAAAAACATTAAGAATTATAAGAATTTTTTAATCAACCATCTAAAATTATAGTAGTGTTTATTCTGCATTTTTTCTTCCATAAACTATATTTTATAATGGAAACCGTTCAACAAAATTTGGCTAAAAAGTTCATGTTTGAATGGTGAAATTACCTTAAGTGTGAGCTATTATGGGAAAAGCAAACTTCAATTATTATAAAGGAAAATTTTAGCTGAAACTTGTTAAACAAAGAACAGTTTCGACGAAAAGCCTAAAAAAGAATGAAAAAAATAATTTTATTAAAAGAAGCCAAAACGATTATAATTTTTTGAAAAGTGGAACTAAATTTTCGAAATTATGTTTACAAATTTAAATATTAAGCACTGTCTTAGAGAATGTGACTGCATATCTTTTTTGGAAGGTTTCTACTTAGCTGTTTCTTCTGCTGTGTCCACACTATGACAATAAAAATGGTAAGAGATTGAGCGCGCAGGGAAATGCATATACAGTTTGGTCAGGCATACGAGCGCTCTTACCTCGAATGGTACAAATTGTATATGCATTTCCATGCGCGCAATTTCTTGTCATTTTTATTGTCGTAGTGTGGACATAGCATTCGAATCACCATAATTGAATATTACATTCATGATTGTCAATAAATCCCTTAAGCATCACTTATTAGAATGGAATACTTAGAAAGCACTTAATTCATGCTGGAGGCCAATTTTCATGATTAAAAGTTGTGTTTTTTCAAATATATTGATGTATTTTAAGCTAAACTAGGAAACAAATATTGTATAGGTAACAAAATAAGGACATTTTTCAAGTTTTTGAACTTTTAATTCTAGTTTAAAGTCTTTTGCGGGATAATTATTTTAGTTTAAAGCCTTTTGAGGGAAAATTATTCTAGTTTTTAAGTTCAAGTTTAAAAAGAAATTTTAAGTTCAAACTCATACATCCAATTTCCGTAAACGCAAGCTGATAAATTATCATGTGAATTGTATATTATTGCAACAGTGTTACTTGCATTATACGAGAGGAACATGCTCTTAATATTTTACTTTGTGTTTAATTTATTATTGGCATTACATCACGCAAACTGCTACTTGCAATGATTTCCCCAGGCTGAACTTGCAATAAGAAAGTTTTAACGAAATTCCTCTTTTGGGGCAGTTCAAGGCTCCGTCGATGCAAAACGCCTCATTTCCGTGACATCTCAGAAACCATCCGTTTCGTGATTCAATTACATACATCGGACCTATTTATGCAATAACGTATAACAAAAAGTTCGGCCAAGTGGTCAAAATACCAACCAAGGAACCAAGTCATATTACCGCGCCAAGCACAAAATGGCGTCTGTAACAATTCTGAAGAAATCGAGTTATCGATGGTAACTTATCCCTTTAAGTTGTATTTACATCTATTCCAAGTTCTGGTATCAGTTTGTGGATCTGAACCATCAACAGGGCATAAAACTATCCAAAAATATCCATTGAACTCCGTTCTGGGGGAAAGTTTCTATCCCCGATTTCTCGTTTTTAGTCCTGGTGTAGATATACCAGTTGTGCTCTGCATGTGAGGTTAGGGTAGGGCCCGGCCAAGGTGGCCAAACAGGAAGGAAGCCGACCCTTTGGGAAACGCCACGCTTAATTGCTGCTAGAGACTTTTCGGTTGAGATTAGCATTTCATTGGCACGCGAGACATGTGTACCGCTGTGTGGTAACTTCGATCCAGAGGCAAATTGGGTGCTGTTACGGATCGCGCCGTGTGGGAATGTGCGGGCGAGATTCCTCGGTTTTTTGATTGGTGATATCTGAAGGATATTAGTTTCGAGGATATTCGTTCTGATAGGATAGTCGTAGGATATCCGATCTGAAGGATATTCGTTGTGCTAAGCGTTCGATTTCTAGTCTATTTTAATAGCTGCAAGGCAAAGAAGATATTCTTCTAATTTGGGATTTCTTGACAATTCAGGTGATGGACTGGAATAGATATTTGGAAATCCTTACGCATCGTTGAAGAGCTATTGAGGTGAAAATATAATTACTTTTTTTTTTAATTGTGGTAAAGTTGAAAAAAATATACATTGGCTTCTATACGACACCAACACGGAGAATAGTTTTTTCATTTGCTTAAGAAGAAATTTCACGTGTACAGTCTAAATGCAAAACACTACAATCTGATGTTTATTGTGATAACAATATAGTGACAACAAAAGCCTATAGCAATAAATAATACTTGTCAAGTGACGTGTTCAACGCCATTAGTGGAAGACAGCAATAAATCTATATGCGTCAGGACTAGAAGTTTTAACTTTCAAATTCAGAAGGTACTCCATTTAATGTTTATTGTGATAACTGTAGACAAAAAAGAAGCATTGCATTAAATAATGTTTGTCAAGTGACGTGTTTCACAATAGAAGTGGTATACAACAAAACATATATGTATCAGGATTTCGAACCATAAGAAGTTTCAAAGAACCTGGTTTATTGAACGGTTTTTTGGTGACATCTGGAATCGGACCCACAACCTCCTCATCGAAAGGCCTTTCCACCTTAACAACGAATGCAATGAACTCTCTTGTTAACTGGAGCGAGTGAAATCGATGATCGACTCATTTAGCGGGATTCCTTTGATTATTCGCTTTGCCGCCTGTGAATAACGGAGTCGATTTTGGACGGGAAGTAAGTGCCTTATTACGGTAGATCGGAGATAAGTGGGTAATTAACCGAATCAGCATTTTTGGTTTTTGTATGATGAAATGTAGTTGGTGGTATTATTGGGGAATGGGGGAGATACATTCTTAAAACAAACGAGTGAAATCCACTCCAGTAGGAGAAGTGCATTTTCGACACTAGAAAGGAGTGTATATTAAATCAGACTGAGTTAAAATCACTCGTTTAGAGTGATCCTGTCGGAGGTTTAACACACAAAGTATCCACTACAAAAGGGGAAGTGCATTTTCCAGACTGGAGGAGTGAAAATTACTCAGACTGAGTTAAAATCGCTCGTTCGTTTTAAGAGTGTAGCCAGGTCTTCAAAGTATTCTATGGGCGCGTTTACATGAGCCAACGAATCCATCGAATTCCACAATCCCCATGGGGAAAAAGAGGTCGAGCAGGATTTCAAACCCAAATGATAGTCTGTGGCCGCCGAATCCATGGTATGAAACATCAAACTCTCTTTCATTGGAGGGCTTGCGAAAAAACCCCAATGATCCCTGTAATTCCGGTTTTGTCTGGGAGAAAATACCCAAGAGGGAAAATTGCTGAGTTTGCTCTTCAATCCATGGATTCGATGGCTCATGTAAACGCGCCTTATATGTGTTAATCCAATGATGAAAAACAAATTAAGCAGACAAGTTCTTGCTGTACTGAATATTTTAAAGTGATATAGTGATATATATAACTTAAAAGTCCTTATAATCCAAATTTTTTAAATTGTTTCATATATATATATATATATATATATATATATATATATATATATATATATATATATATATATATATTATATATATATATATATATATATATATATATATATATATATATATATATATATATATATATATATATATATATATATATATATATATTACTCAATAAATAATTTTGAAATAAAGTATTCGAACAAATTTGAAAAAGGTGAATTTTAGATCCTTGTAAGCCAGCTACAATTGAAGAGATCAATGGTGGAACGTGCTAATGAGGGATAGCATTTTACAATTCAAAAAATTTAGAATTGAGTTTCGGTATTAAAATTTGCACAAGGGTCCGACCACATACTATTCTAGATACCAATTTTAAAAATTCCAAAAATTCCAATATCATCACCCATAAATTTCAACATAAAATGTAGCACCGTCTCAAACTTTCTTAATGTCAATTTTCGGTAACTTTCATAAAATATTTGCTGAGATATTAAAACATTAATTTTGAATAAACATGGTTGGTTATCTCTGAAATATTAAATGTATTATTTAGATGTGTCATTAAACAATAAACAAAGCCCGATTTTCCCGAAAGTTTGTTTATTTTGGAAGCTCTTTTTGCTTCTTCCTGTTAGTTTAAAATACTGTTTCTAACAATCAAAACTAATAGCTTCGCTACAGTTAAAATATTTCTACGATGATCGATTTCTTGTTTTAAACGTTTCCGGCTATCTGCTTAACGAAACCAATCCATCACAGAAGTAGTAGTATTTGAACTACAGCTTAACTATTATAAGTTTCGCTCCGTGTACTACTAGTGATTAATTTAACGAACTATCGACGTAAATGGAAAATTTATTATGACTACGGTGATGCTAGTCTTACATTTTGCTAGTAGATTATGCACTTGTATAAAAAATTGAAATAAAAAGAAACATTCTTATTCATTATCCATCCATACTAAAATACCCTCCGTGCCAACCTAACTTGGGTAAAGACAAATAGTAAAGAGGCAGTGGAAAAAGTACGATTGGTCCGTTAGCTGGAAACTCATGTAAGGTAATATTTAGATACAAAATGATCTTAATACAATTTAACTAAAATACACTTTTCTTTCTGATATCATTGCGAAATTTTCTCAAGCTATAATCAAATCTGTTAGACTTTAAATGAAATAAATGTTTCCAACATAGATGGATTCACAAATAATTTATGGATCTCTTTACATCCGCGGAAGGATCTTCTCCATAGCATATTTCTAATTGCCCAACTTAGGTTTGCAATGAGTGTAGTACACGCAAATATTGATACACGATGCAGTGTATCATACCTAGTCAGCAACGAATTTATTCCAATAATATTTAAATCAAATTGCATGGCTAAAAATTATAAGTTAAAACTCAAAATTGTTATTGTTTTTTTGTTTCGTTGAAATTAGCGTCGCTCTAGAAGTTACAAATGGACAATAGCGCACGTATTGTTGGATTTTTTTTTTTTCGGCAAAGGGGATATAAGTACTAAATAGCATCTAAAAGTGTTGAACAACAGTGACTTTCTTACTTTCTGAGAAAAGTGACAAGTTTTTTCAAAGGGGGCAAGTTTTTAATTGCTAGTGTACCTTTGGTTATTAAAGAGAAATTCATTTACATGGCTTCTCAGAGCAAAGCCTCTTATTCTGCTCTGAAGTTGTGCCTTCCTAGACCCGTTTCGGTTCAAATGTTAAAAAATAGCTTCTTAAACGAGGCATTCAGTACTAAAGAAATCTCCTCCTAAACTATGGAATCTGTACCTCCAGTACGCTTGGCTGAGCTTTGGTACGTGGGAAGTGAACTCACTGGTCATTCAGGTTTTTTTAATCTTTATAGAGTGATATATTACACACAGAGGAATCAACAAAGGTACAACAGGAATCTACTCCTAAATTTTGGAATATTACCTCCAGTACGTTTGGCTGTGCTTTGGTTCGTGAGTAGTGAACTCACTGTCAGTCAGGATTTCTAACTTTATAGTTATATATTACACACAAAGGAATCAACAAAGATACAAAAGGAATCAACCCCTAAATTTTGGAATATGTAACTCCAGTACATTCGGCTGAGCTTTGGTACGTCAGTCGTGAACAGTCAGTCAGTATTTCTATCTTTATATAGTTATATATTATACACAATTTCATATGTTAACACATAACACTGATGAACTCACAGCGATTATTGTGCAGTCAACTTGCAGGGCCGTTCTGAAGAGCGGTTTCAACGCGAACTGCGAGGACCCTCTCGGGCGGGCGGCTTTCCTCATGGTCATCGACTACGAGATAGAAAATAAATAAATAATTCGCAAAATTAAAACTACCATGGTGTCATACATAGTGAATCTGAGCTGTCATAACATAATATAAATTGCTGTCAAAGAACATCTTACTACATTTTACAACGAGCTTTCCTTCACCGTGTCAATTCCCTTGTCATTCGTAGAGGATTAACTCAATGTGAACTGCCCTAACAATGTGAATACAATTCACAATGTGAATACAACTAACAATGCAATATATTAAATGAGAACTGATCAATAATATACTTTTATTCCTTATTCACTATCATTTTGTACTAAATTTGGAAACAAGTCGAACCTTACCATATACTTTTTCTAAGCATTTGTAGAAGGTTTACTCAACGTGAACTGTCTCGAATTATACAAATATCATATGTTGACGGATGAACTGTCGCATATTGCTGCAGGCATTTCATAATATAATTTAAAGCATTAGTAATTGTAATTGCACTAAATTCGAAACTAGTCGAACCTTATCTTATAATTCCGCTAGGCATTTACAGAATGTAAACCCAAGGTTCTGTCTCAATATAATTAGAAGGAACTGTCTCGATATAACTTATTATGAAAAATATCACATGAAGAGCTCAAGTGCAAAACAAGTTAAATCACTTTTTGGAAAAAAATTGAGTTGGTTAGCTTTTCATATAGGTATTGCAGGTAGGAATTCACCTACATTTTGATTCACACAAAAAAGTTAAATCGTCTGTATATGTATACATACATACGATTATAATCACTCATAATCATCAATACTTATATAATCTGTATGAAAAGCTAACCAAATCAATTTTATCCAAAAAAATATTTAACTTGTTTTGCACTTCATATGTTAAAATGTAAACTTGATCTATTGTTAAAATGTAAACTTGATCTATTGTTAAAATGCAAACTCTATCTATCCGTATAGGCACCTGCAGGGCCGTCCGCAGAGCGGTCTCAACGTGAACTGCGTGGACCCCTTGGGGCGGTCCGCCCTCCTCATGGCCATCGACAACGAGAACCTGGAGATGGTGGAGCTGCTCATCGAGAGCAGCGTCGACACCAAAGACGCGCTCCTGCACGCCATCTCCGAGGAGTACGTGGAGGCCGTCGAGGTGCTGCTCGAACACGAGGAGGCCAACCACACCCCTGGAGAACCGCACGTGAGTGATTGGGGATACGTGTTCATAGCGACATTTGTTATGTAAAACCATAGAGATCTTAATTAAAGTATTAGAGTGGGGGCTCACATGACCTCCAATGCTAACGGCTTGACGAGCATGGAGGCCGCCATATTGTCGAATTGTGGAGAAATTGGGCCAGTGTTGCCAGTACTTTAAGATAAAAAATGTTGAGAAAAAATACATTTAATTCTAAAATTATCAAAAAATATCATAAAAATAGTAGCTGCATTTTGGAATATTTTTATTGGCTTTTAAAAAACTTGAAACGCTTTTCTAGTATTTTTTTAATATTTATTTTGTAATTTTAGAATTAATTTTTTTTTCGTAGCATTCTTTATGTGATGGCAACACTGGTAACTTGTCGCCACCGCCGCCACATTGAGAAAAATACTCGGAAAAATAAAATATAATTCTAAAATTACAAAATAAATATAATAAAAATACTAGAAAAGCGTTTCAAGTTTTTTAAAAGCCAATAAAAATATTCCAAAATGCAGCTACTATTTTTATGATATTTTTTGATAATTTTAGAATTAAATTTATTTTTTCTCAACATTTTTTTGTACTTAAAGTACTGGCAACACTGGCCCAATTTCTCCACAATTCGACAATATGGCGGCCTCCATGCTCGTCAAGCCGTTAGCATTGGAGGTCACGTGAGCCCACACTCTAATACTTTAATTAAGATATCTATGTGTAGAACGCATATTTGCGCCTCGACTTGAAACAAATTCCTTTCATTAGGTTGATTTATTAGAATATTGGTTGGTTGGTAGACTTATATTTTCAGGCTTGCGTGCTTGGTCAGAGACCCGCTTATAAACCGTCGTTAAGTAAGACAGACACAACACATACACACACGACAGATGCTGCCATCTATCACGCGCTACCTGTACAATTCAGACATGTCCCTAGAGAAATAGTTTCCAAGGACCAGTACCCGTGGGAAACTGCGCAATGACCGCCCACAGGACTCTCGGACCCAACATATTTAACGAGCAAGTACTCCGCATATACTCGACAAACACAAACATGCATGCCTTATCGGTATTGGAACCCGGACCTAGAAGCTAAAAAGACTACAATGAAAAGCTAAATTCCTTTTCATTGTAAAATAGGCTTCCTCTCTGTTTACGACGTATCATTACTCCGCGAACTCAGAGGCATTCTGTTTACTGCGTCTTTTCCGAAAAAAGTTTTACAGTGCATGGTATACCTTAGTATGCATCTTCGACTTGGAAAATAACAAGGGTTTGTTAAGTCGGAATACCATAGGCGTCAGCAGATTGCCAGTATGAGCATTGCATCTCTGTCAATTGCTATTAAAGTACCATTGATGTTGTCTTCTATTTGACTGTAAAAGGCCCATTGTTTGGACAGTAATTGAATATTATTATACTATTAATTAACTCTAAGTATTACACACGCTATTAACATTTCGCTTTCACAATATATTTTACCATCTCTGTTGGTTCTAAGTGAAAATTTGTTGACTACCTACTTCATTATTTTGATGAAAAAAGCTTGAACCGGAGATTTATCTTATTTAATCATCTATAATCAACGACATTACGAACCAAACTCACCTTTCGTACTTTCGTTTCAGAGCTGGGAGGCTGTCGACCGAGACGCCTCCACCTTCACTCCCGACATCACCCCCTTAATCCTGGCAGCGCATCGCGACAACTACGAGATCATCAAGATACTCCTGGACAGGGGCGCAACCTTGCCCGCGCCCCACGATATCCGCTGCGCCTGCCAGGACTGCGTGAGGTCATGTTCCGAAGACTCCCTGAACCACTCCAGGTCCAGGATCAATGCGTACCGCGCCCTGGCCTCGCCTAGTCTCATGGCACTCTCTTCCAAAGACCCCATTCTCACGGCCTTCGAGCTTAGCTTCGAGCTGAGGAGACTGAGCTTCTTGGAGCACGAGTATAAGTGCGAATATATGGTGAGTGAATGCTTGGTCTCTTAATCTCTAATTCTGCACTGTAAAAAAAACCTTGCTGTTTTTACAGTTAAAAGCTGTCAACTTTGACGCCAGTTAATAACTGTTTTTTTACAGTTTGAAACTGTATTTTTTTACAGTTTAAAAAAGCTGTTTTTTGCAGGAAAACTGTAATTTATTTACAGGAAAACTGTAATTTTTTACAGGAATTTTTTAATTTTTTACAATAAAACTGTAATTTTTTTTACATGAAAACTATAATTCTAACAGGGAGAACTGTCATTTTAGTTTGGGAGAAACTGTTAAAGTAGATCTGCAAATAGTCACGCGATTGAGATCATCGTTAAGCGCAAATACTCAATACTAGCCCTCACGACCGAATTAGTTTGTCGCAGATGGTTCATTATAGGGCTCGTTCACAATAGGTTTTTTCAGTTAAAAACTGTCAACTTTGACGCCAGTTAATAACTGTTTTTCTACAGTTTAAAAGAGTATCTTTTTACAGGAAAACTGTATTTTTTTACAAGAAAACTGTATTTTTTTACAGGAAAACTGTAATTCTAACAGGGAGAACTATTATTTTAGTTGGGAGAAACTGTTAAATTAGACGTGCAGAGAGTCACGTGATTGAGATCTTCGTTAAGCACAAATACCCAATACTAGCCCTCGCGACAGAGTAATCAGTTTGTCGCAGATGGTTCAGCATTGAGCTCGCACACAAGAGGATCCAGGATCAAAACCGGTTACGCTCCATACCTCTTCCATTAACCTCTTGCTTGCGAGCCCAATACTGAAAACTCTGCGACAAAGTAATTACTCGGTCACGAGGGCTAGTATTGGGTATTTTATTTTAGCAGGGACAAACTGTTCAAGTAACAGTTTTTCCCAGCTAAATTAACAGTTTCTCCTTGTTAAAATTACAGTTTTCCTGTACAAAAAGCAGTTTTCATTAAAAAAGTTACAGTTTTTAACTGTAAAAACAACATGTTTTTTTTTTTATAGTGTGTTTGCATTTCCCATGTTAAATCGAAATTGTATGGGACAGTTTTTGAGGCATAGCACATTCGGTTTTTTTGCAAGGGGAAGTATATAAAGTTTTCTAAATATCCGGGCATTCATTTTTCATTTTATCCTTTCAGTTGTTCTAAAAGTTAAAAAGTTCTTCAAAGTTCTAAAAGTTCTTCAAATTTCCGATTAATATTTTTCTGTAAATCTGGCAGGATAAAATAAAATTTTTAATAGCAATTATTAACTTTAGAAAACAGCATGTAATTTCTTATGTAAGGTACAATGAGTTCATAAACTTAAGGTATCTGCCTACCTTGAAAATGGCAAATTTTGACAATTTTCATAATTTTTTTTATTGTTTTACAAACAGGCCCTATTATTTATCTTTCAAAAACAGTTGAGATTTTTTATCTACGATATTTGAATCAAAAGTTATGTCAAATATTTCCGAATAGTTGTCAAATATTCAAAAGTTATCAAATATTTCCGATAAAAATTTATTTTATCTGTATGTAAAAACTTTTCTCGTTAAAAATTTATCAAAACTGAAAAATGCGTCTTGCAAAATATGGCACAAAATAGATATTAAGCCAACATTAATTAAATCATGTGCTTATTTGTCTGTAAAGGTGTACAAAGTATATAATAATAGCAATTATCTGATTTCTAAGTACTTTATACTGTTTTCTGAAGAACGGTATTTTTCAACAACAATGTTTTTTTTTAAAACCTTGATATCTCAAAAACTACTTAATGTAATGTAATAAAATTTTCATAGCATGTATATTATAAATTCATGTGTGTTTTGAAATGAGATCTAAGTAAAATAACTAAAAGAATTTATTTTATAGACTTTTTAATATTAAAATTTCCCTTTTTAGAAAAAAAAATTCTATGAAAGTAGCTTTGACACTATGAAATTCCTAAAATATTAGAAGTTTTGCTTAAATCTCATTTCAAAACAAGTAAAAGGGTCTAATAAATGACTCTGCCAAATATTTAAGGAACAAACTAAGTATTTTTTTTGACTTATGGTGTTTTCCAAAACGTTTATTTTTAAGGCAAATTTCTTCAAAATTAGCATTTTTTTTTAAAAAAAATTTAATTTAATTTTTTGTGGTCAAATATTTCATTTAACATTACTATTCATCATTACCACTTAAAAAAATAGTTAATTCTAAAGTATTAAAAAATTAGACCCCTCAAGGTAGGGAGCTACCTTAAAACTATAAAAAATACTTTAAAAACTGTTTCATAGACTTAAATTAGGGAGTTATCAAAGGCTTGACTGTTGTTGATAGACTTTTTTTCAGAAAGTATCAAAGACAGATTTACATGTCAGTTTTTCGTGATTTAGATTTACATCAAAGTGTTTGAGTCATAGTTAATCGCAACTCTTTAAATATGTCAATTTGTAATTGGATGTGAAACGGATTCGGTTATTTGGTACAGCCTCAACAATTACAAAGCAACATTTTACTTGATTTTCAAAACCATTGGAAAACCCTGGACATTTCTGAGAAAATTACCGGTAAACAAATGTCTTGCCTTTTTGAAAAAAACTATAAACTGCATCAACAAGCATGATTCAATATAGTAAAAATAGTTTTTTTATTAAGTTTTAAAGCTGATAATTATAAAATCCAAAATCATATCAGATTGACTGTTGCTGAGGAGATTCGTTCAATAACTCATTAGTTGTCAATGTGGGTCATAATTTATGTCGGTTAGCTTGTCATGAATTCACACTGTTTTTTCTCGGATAAACCAGTGCTAGGAAAATTAACTGAAGTTGTGGAAATTTCCATTTGAAATCTATAATCGCTGTTAATAACTATAAGGATATGAAATTTGATAAGAACATTGCCCCATGAGAAAGTAGGCTAGGGAAACTTCTACTGTTTTACATTAAATGATTTGGTTCGAAGAAAAATAGTAAAAAGCCTGCTTTATACGTAAAATACAACTTCCGTTTATCTGTTTGTTTGTATAAGACACGAGATCTAAAGAACCACGCGACAGATCGTCACGAAATTTGGCACAAAAATTTATTTCATCTCCGGAACAAACATAGGCTAAGAATTTTTCGAATCAGACCATTCCTTTCTAACGTTTTCGAACGTTTTTATGTTTCTCATTCAATGCATTAAAGACCTTAGAGGTTTATTGCTTCTTCAACTTCACGTTTTCACGGATTGCTTATTTAGTTTTAAATAAACATACGTGTTCTAAAATGGTTGATTCCACGAAAATGCGCTATATACATCATTTTTAAAGTTTCAACTTTTTTATTTTAAACAAAATCTACTCGGAAAATATTCTTGACACTTTATTTTCTCTTTTTATACCTCAAAATAAACAGTTCGTAAAAAATTCGAACATTAAATTTAAAGTTTGAGTTAAATATAGAACATCAAAACTTTGTAATGTCTGCCACATTTGTCATGTCAGTCACGCTAATAAATATTTATAATATTTTACTATTTATAAATTTCTTAATTTTTTTTCTTTCTGGTTGGCACATCAGAACCTTATATTGAGTCCAAAAAATATTCTAGACTTGAAATGCATAATAGTTAAGAGCAAATGGTAATATTATAAGGACACTCAAAATCTGTGTCTCAATTTTGTCATGTCAGTCACGGCACGATTTAACCCAACTAATTTTAAATATTTTCTCTTGAATGAAAATTTCAGCGTTTTTTAAAATCAAGACCTTGATTTGCTTCACCCCATGGTAATTTTTTAATAGTCAATTAGTACTTTTTAAGAGCCAAGAAAGTTGTCTTATGTCATGTCTGTCACGAATGGAATTAGCCAAATATGTATTCTTTTTAATTTGAGTTCATTATCAAAGGTATTTCGGAAAATTATATTAAACATTATATTATATCCAAGTTAGGTAATTAAAAGGAAAATTACTGGGTAATCTTCATATTTTATGCAATTAAAGCGAAAGAAAAAAAATATAGTTAAATTGACTGTTAAACTTTTTTACGTCTACCCGTGCAACGTCGGGTATAACAGCTAGTTTAAAATAAAAGGGAAATGATAGATTTAAACTACTTAAAAGAACGATCTCTATATATATTCCTACCCTAAGGGCCTGACCGTATTCCACTAGTCAAACATCAGAAAACAAATCTTTTCATTTTACCCTAGACTAAAAGGAAAAAATCCGTTTATTTTCCTACGCTTTAACTGCTCAAAATTCCTGTCACATCTGCGTGCTGATAGAGCCAAAAAAGGACTGCGTTTGTCATTTCGCAGCTTGTCACATTTTCTCTGGGGTCACGTCCAGTTGAAATACGTCAGTGAAAGAGGTTTCGCATCATTCGGTTTGATTGAAATATGTTTTTTAAGTGATATTTTGTTGTCTACACTCCTTGCCAACCTAAGTTGGGTAAATAGAAACATGCTATGGTGAAGATCCTTCCGCGCATGTAAAGAGTTCCATAAATTATTTGGGAATCCATCCAGAAAACATGTTTAAAACATTAATTTCGTTTAAATTCATTCTTATAAAATTTTGGCATTTTTACATGAATGAAAAGTGTATTTTGGTTTAAATGTATTCAGATCATTTTGTATGTAAATATTACCTTACAAGAGCTTCCAACTAAAGGACCAACCATGCTTTCCGTCTGCCTTTTTACTCTTTGTTTTTACCCCAAGTAGGTTGGTGTGGAGTATAGGAGTAACAATGATTTGATTCCGATCCTAACAAAGATAATTTTTATTTTTTACTTTGTTTGGAACTTTTCTTTTCCTTGTCTGGTTTGATCTTCGATACAGTCTTTAAATAATGGAAATGACTTATTTCAGAATCATGTTCAATTGTGTGAATTTCTGTTTCTTCTTGTTTCAAATATCATTTCAATCGACGGGCAATAAACTTTAAAAAGCTCAACAAATGAAATTAATAAGACATCCAAATAACATATACTTTTTAACCATCCACCATAGGAAGTTTGATTTTAAGTGTTATCAAAATCATTGTTTAGTTATTTAAAAGTAGCATTGGTAACCAATCTAATTCAATAACATTCCTTCAGCTCATTAATAAGATTTCGTTTCAAATATAGCTGTATTATGTTCTTGGCATGGAAAATTACCTAAAAAGTAGCCTACCATATTTCTGGAAACAGGTCAAGCATGTGCAGCATGATAGAAGTTAAAATTTAACATAAACTAATACTATACAGGGTAAGTTAAAATTATTAGGACAATACACAGTGGTGGAAATTGATTTATGAACTGACAGTTTTTCAACAGTATTTCTTTATTAAATGCATTTTTATCGATTTAAATTTTATATACTATACAGGCTTTGCATTATAAATTATACACGTAAATAAAATTTTATATAAATTCGTAAACAATTTATTTTGTTGATATTTTAGTTTTAGCATAGGGAAATTTATTTATGAACTTTTACATTCAATCTCAATTAATAATTGCTAAAACTACTTTTTGTTGCTAATGCTTCCTTGATTTTGTTTTTCATAGACAACACAAAACTTTGGGTCAAGTTTTGGTCAAGCAATTTGCAGTTTTTAATGATTAAGTCCTTCTATTCCATAACTGATGTACACTTCATTAAAACCATACTCCATTTGAGTAAATTATTCAAACCAATCGAACTCAGACATTATTCTTGGGGTTTAAGTCATGGCTATTGGCAGGATGATCTAAATGAACAACCTTTAGTTCATTTAACCAGTCTTCCATTTCGTTTGAAATGTGGATACTTGCATTATCATGCATAAAAATTTAATCAAAAGCATAGTTTTGCCATGCAAAAAGGAATTAAAGAATTTTCTAGAACTAATCTGCTATAAAGTGATGTTTGTCAGCCCTTCAGAAACATAACCTTTTTTCTTCAATTATAAGATATCGGGGCCCAAACTATCAGACTTCCATCACTAACATTTCTGCTGAAGACAGATCTTGGTTATTTCCGAAGATCCTTTCAATAACATTTTAAACCATCACGTCCATCCAAATTGAACTTTTTTTCATCAGCAAATGTCACTTTTTTCCCATTTCTCTCCCTCCATCCCCACCCAATCCATTTTTATGTAGTTACGACTATATTTTAATAGCCCGTTTTTATGGTAAAGAGTAAGCTTTGGACCAGCCTTCATTTTGGAACATTTCAAGTTCGACGACGATATCAATATTTGCCCTACTCTTCTTAGAGTTACAGGAGGTGATTGTTCATAAGAAATTCGCCCTGTAATGCACAAATGCTGACACAAATGGTAACTTTCTGTGATACAAGTACAATAATCCTGCTTTTGTCCCTCGTCCCACGATGGTTACACCTTTTATAATGATAGTTTTTGCCGAAGTCAGAATGATTCTTCAAATATTTATGAATTATATTTATTGATCTTTTAATTAATATGCTAATTTCTCTTACAGATTTGTTACAATATTATGTAAGGGTAATTTTTTACCTTTTTGGCTCCAGGCAGTCCCGCAAGCTTTCCTATATTTAGTAAAATAGGAATAAAACAGATAAATTTCAACAAATTTGGCCTTAATCTTATTTATAAACACTGATAGTAAACTCCCCTGAAGTTCAAATGAAGAACTAGTTAAAATATTTAATACCTGGGTTCAAAATAAGTTTGAGTTCATAAATCAATTTCCATCATTTGACATGCTTAAAAACTAAAATTAGATACATTTTTATTTAATATCATTTTTTGAAAAAAATTGTGTGTGAAATTCCTTTATTGTGCTCTGAATATCCAACACACAAAATTTGAATTGTTAGCACTTAATACAAAGCGATATCTGGTGAAAAGAATGTTAGTTCATAAATCAATTTCCACCACTGTAGTTGATAGGGAATATATGGTGAAGGGTTCCTATGGTTAAGGGTTAAAAAGTATACGTTATATTTATGTCTTATTAATTTCATCTGTTAAGAGTTTTAAAGATTATTGAATATCTATTGAAATGATATTTGAAACAAGAAGTTCAACTAGTCCATACGTAGCTGTAGTTTGGTTACAATAAACATACATTCGTCTAAAAATAGTTTTCTTTTTGTTATATATTTTGGCTAACCCTGTTCTATATAGTTCACTACTTAAAACTCAAAATTTTTGTTGATTTTATTTCGAACTAATTACTCAAAATGCAAAAAATGTCAGTTAAGATTCCGTAAAACTATCACTGGCATTAGATAGCTTGGATTGTCTAGTATCATGATGATGAGTTTTCATCATGTTGTGCTTAATTAATATTCTGCTTCGTATATATAATGTCTGACTGTTGGGGAACACCTGTTCTTACGCGGAAAATTAATTACGTTAAGAGCTTCACGGGTTTACTGGCGCATTAACGTGGGTAAATAAGTTTTTGAAAAGAATGATGTTGGCTAGCAGGCAGCAATGGCTTGGCATTAAATGAACTAGTTATATGAAAAATGATTCGTCTAAAGAGTAATGAAGTTTAGGGAAGTTTAAGCATGTACTTATTGCAAATAAAACTATCGATAGTTGTGCTACAATTGTATATATAATGTAGCATGTTATGCAAAAGTAAGAAAATGAGTTATGTTTTCTCTTCTTTCTAATGGGGCTACAACTTTGGCGGTCAAGCCTTTGCAGACTCGGCGTATTCACCAGAACTGAGAACCATTTTTTGGCACCATCTAGGCGATTTTCGCTACCAATTTTGACGCTGAAATTACAATGAAACTGAGTTCTCTCTGGATGTTAAAGTATGCCGAGATTTTAATTTTGTCGAGAGAACCCAAGCCAAATGGGCCCTCCAGGGATCTTTTACATTCCACATGTGTTATGTATAACGTGTTTATAATAATTTTGGTGATGGAACAGGGGCAATGTTTTCTGGCTAATGACGTGTTTGGATATCCAAAGTCTTATTTTTCCATTTTAGTAATTACATCAGTTTTCTATTAGCTTTATACTTTTACAACAGTTTTTAGTATTCACTCGAAGTAAATTATCTTATAATCTCTAGATATTATGTATAAGAAACACTCTAGCTTTTCTCTATATTGTTATTCAAGTGCTCCGTTTAAGCAGCGTTTTTTTGTTTTGTTTTCTTGTTACCCGAATTCATGCTCCTTACCTGTGCTAAGATGCTTGGGCTTCGAAAAGTTTCTTTTTTTGCTTGCTGGATATATATTATCTGTAGGGGTAAGTGGTGTACCTTGGACGTATGTGTACCTCGAACCTATGCTGATTCTAGCTCGATTAGCTTAGATATTGAAACAACACCACATGCAGTTAAAGTATTTGCTACAAGGGATCTCAGTGAAGTTCTATCTGTTTGTTTAAAAGGTCAATTTATTAAAGAGGTTTCGAAAAACTATATTCACAGTTCAAAAGTAAATTTTTGTCAGATTCTTTAGTGTAATTTTTTACTCAAACATGTAGTGTTTATTCAGAAACGATGGTTATGCAATATATAACACAAAGTTTTAGCTATAAAACAGTGTGCTTGAAATTAAGTTAAGTCTTACCTTAACTTGGTGATTAACTATTTTGTTTTTAATATCCAAGTGGTGTACCTCGAACCTAATACAAGTGGTGTACCTTGGACCAGTCCAAGGTACACTACTCTAGGTCTTATGTGCTTCAGATTGTTGAAAACCCTTTTTAAAATTCAAGTAAATTCTTTCCTTTGAAAAATTAAGTATTTTAAGCTATTAATATGCAACCCTGATTTGTAAAATCTAGAAAAATGGAAATTTGTAAGAAATTTTGATATGATGTGATAAAGAATTTTTTTTGTAGTTAATTATTTAGATTTATGGAAGCCTATAAAATTTTAACCATATTGATATAACATAGAAAATAATTATTGCATGCTCATCTAAAAAGATATTTTTCTATAATAAATATCTAAGCAGAACATCCTTTTTACGTTTAGGCCTAGTTGAATAAACATAGGGGAAAATATTTGAGTTGTTTTTTTTTTCAAATTTAAGACAGAAAGATAGCCAAATGTTTTTCTATGGCATGAAATAACAGTTTAATTTTATGCTGCATTTTAACGAATACACCCGAGAAAGATTGCATTGCAGCTGAAAAAGCCAAAAGGGCACTACAAAAACTAAGGCAATAAAACCCCTTACTGAGCCAATTGACCTAACATAACCAATTGGCTACAATCTTGGCTAGAAATAAGAGTAGGTTATAAAACGTATTTTTAAATTTTATGTGGCTAATAAATATTGGTTTTCGGACAGTAAATCGAGTCTCTCTACCTGTTAATAATTGGTCCAAGGTACACTACCGGTTGGACCAAGGTACACTACCGGTTGGACCAAGGTACACCGCCGGTGGTGTACCTTGGTCCTAATTATAATTTTCTGTATTTATTTTTTTAATAGTTGAAATCATTTAAATAACATGTTAAAATAAATATATGTTGTATATAACAACATAAAGTATTCAGTAAAAATATTTTTATTCTCTTTTTGCAAGTAATTAAGAAAATAAAAATTGAAAAGTCAAAATAGGTCCAAGGTAACCCACCTTCCCCTATCATATTCACTTACAAAACCGAAGAAGGGCTACGCATCGAAACAAGAAGTCTTGAAATTACAGAAAAATTGAATTCGAAGTACTTCAATTATTAAAAAACTGCAAAATTAAATACCCATTAAAACGAATCTAAAGGCCGATTTGAACCACATTTTTCTCATTAAAAACTAACGCTTAGATTCTGTTATATTAAATGAATTTAATACTGAGATTGTTTTGGAGATATAAACCCTGTTGGAATGTCATCATAATATATATCACAATAAGATGATTTATGACTGTACAGAATCTGTAATCAGAAGATCAGATGCTCAGTATAAAGCACCAGACTTTCCCTACACTCTTAAAACAAAAGAGTGAAATCCACTCTAGTTGGAGAAGTGCATTTTCGACACTGGAAATGAATGAATATTAACTAAGACTGAGTTAAAATCACTCGTTTTGAGTGATCCTGTCGGAGGTTTAACACACAAAGGATCCACTCCAAAAGGAGAAGTGCATTTTCCAGACTGGAGGAGTGAAAATTAATCAGACTGAGTTAAAATCGCTCGTTCGTTTTAAGAGTGTATGCATCTAATCGCAAATGGTGTCAGGACAAGTTCATAAACAAGTCATTTAAGTTTTATTAACCCAAAGTGCTAGAAATGCCTGAAAGATTATTCTAATAACGGTTGCGAGAACACTTAAACATACTATACTGAGATTAATTTTTTTAGTTTTGATAATCAGAAAACCGCTATATATTACTTCCAGATAATGGGGACATTATAATTATTTCTACCTACATTAAAAAATGGAGAACTGAAATTTACTTAAATATAAATATTTATAAAATACCAAATGCAGCTTTAAGACTGCGGCAAAACAGCTTTTTAAACCATGAAATTTGTTTTCATTCGAAATATTTATAAGATTATGTTGTATAGATGTTAAACGTTTTACTAGTAATTTTTAAAAATATCATTTACTTTTAAGAATAATAAGAGAACGATAAAATAGCAGCATTTTATGCTTCTGTTGTATACGTAAAACATGTTTAAGTGGAGCACAAGAAGAAAAAAAATCAATTTTTTTTAAAACTGGAGTTAGTTTAACACAAAAAATCGTAATGATCTAGGGATGGAATACCCCGAAACCAATTATAAAACTAACCGGTTTTGTGTGATTTCTGTTTCATTGAAAAATAGTTATTTTTGTAAGATCGGTTTTAACCGGTTTCTTTAGCATCGGTGTTTTTAAAAAAAATGTCATGCCTAATTACAATTTTTTTGTTTTTCAACAAATTAGTTTTGCTGATTTTTTTTACGCAATTCTAGAACCATTACAAGCAATTTTACAATTTAAAATGACTTTGAAATATAAGTTTCACAAGTTTTTTTTTTAAACCTGAAATTAAAACTTATGGTAGAACTGCCCATAAATATGATATATCGAAAAATTTGTAAACAATCCACATTTGACACATTTTTCATGCACACATTTAAATCTGCCCTATACTATTTATAGTATTATTTTAAATAACTAATTAAGAAGACTAGTACTAAATAATGATTATGCATTAGTAAAATTGGTTTTGCTTAGCTTTTTTTTCCATAACTTCAGAAGTACAGACACTCCGAAGAAGAGTCAGTTTACTTATAACTAAATCTAACGATATTAAACAAAAGCGTTTTACTCACTAAAGTATTTTAATGTTTTTTAGCTTCCACACTACGTTTATAACGTAAAAAGTGGAAGGTTTTATAATCGTTCAGTCCGCCTGTCCGTCTGCCTGTCACCCACTTTCACAGAACGAACAACAGGTCTCACAAACAAGTGGGATACGTCATTTTGAAGCAAAAAATAAGTTTAGGCTACATTCCAAATTTCATTAAAAATTTTAATTAGAAGTTTATTTAAGATTTAAATAACTAAAAATTTAATCTACATTGAAAAAGCATGCAAATTCCATTTTTATTCAATATTTTCACTGTTGCCATGACATCAAACGTCCGAGAAACTTTATTAAAAATAAAAAATAAAATTCTTGAAAAAATATTTATTTTTGTGATATAATTCAATTTGGATTGTTGTACACAATAAAGTTATTTTGAAGGTTCATCATACATAAATGATGAAAGATGCATAAAAATTTCTAAATTTGCATTCAAAATATGAAAAGTTTCGCTTTATTTTTATTGCAACATTTACTAATTTATTTCTCGAAATGTAAATTTGAGGCTACAAAAAGATATTTATTAAAAAAAATAAATCATTATTCTTCAAACTTTAAAAAAAATTAGCAAACTATAAAGATTAGTTATCAAATCTGCAAAAGAAGATTAAAGAACATTATTAATTTTGGCTTATGAAAGTTTGAATTAGAACTAACTAAAGACCCTGTTTGGCGAATTTCTTTCTGAGATGTTGTTGGTGTTTCCTGTTGAGCGTAAATGTTGTGTGGAAGCGGTGTAGGTTACAGATTCTGTAACAAACCAACTTGCTTTATTCATATCTTAAATAAATTTCTTGACAAATTCTTTCATTAAATGGGATCAAAGCAAATAAACAGAATTTTTAAGACAATTTAATCTGAACGTATTGCATTTTTAGACATTGCATTTTCCCGTATTTGATATTCTAAAAAGTGATGATAATTTAAATCAAAACACCACCACCTTAGTACTGAAAGCTTGAAGTAGCATTAGAGGCAGTTGTAGTAATACTTTCATATAGATTTTTCTTTCAGGAACTTAGAAAACAGTGTCAGGAATTCGCCACTGCCCTACTAGACCACACTAGAAGTTCATACGAACTAGAAGTACTTTTGAACTTTGATCCTTTTGGCCCTGCCTTTCAGCAAGGGGATCGAATGCTTCTAAGTAGACTCAAATTAGCCATAAAGCACAAGCAGAAAAAGGTAGGTGAGCATTGTTTTACGTATTATATTCTATTCATAATTTTTTTGCAAGGAGCGTTATGTGCGTCATTTGCAGTACACTCTTAAAACAAAAGAGCGGTTTTAACCTAGTCTGAGTTAATTTTCACTATTTTCTGTGTCGAAAATGCAGTTCCTAAATTCAAGAAGACTTATACTAATTTCTTAGACTTATTTCTCAGTATATTCTTTCTTCTCAGTATAAGTCTTCTAAATTTAAAAGACTTATACTGGATTTCACTATTTTGTTTGGTTAAACCTCCAACAATCTTAACAGCAAACGAGCGATTTTAAGGCGATTGGGATCGATATACGGCGGTTTAGGAGTTAATTTTCACTCCTTTCAAGTGTCGAAAATGTGCTTCTCCAATTGGAGTGGATTTCACTCTTTTGTTTTAAGAGTGTAGAACTCCAATCATCCGAAGCGTTTCCGATTATCCGAAATTCAGAAAAATTTCAACCCGGCCTACCTGTCACGTTGCCGAGTAAATTTTTGGCATGTCATTGAACTTAGAGGAACAGAAACAGATAGGCCAAATGGGTATAAAAGATAATACCTAACCTAAACACGTTTGTACTAACTACTTGATGTTATGTTAAGTATACATCTGTCATATAAAAGGAATTGATTTTTTTCTTTCGATTAGATATGTCTTATACAAATACAAAAATTGTCGACCATCAGCAGGCAAGAGGCCCAGCAAGGTTGGTCCAAAATATATCCAACTCCTTACCAGTTTCCAGTAGCTATCGATATTCTTCCTAAAATCTTCCACTTTCTTCGATACACAACATATTCTGGTAAAGAGCATTCCACTCATTGACGACTCTATTGTAAAAACAACACTGTGAAAAAATTTCAGAAACGTTTCTGAGAAATAATGTGCAGCTGAGCTGCCCAATTTTTACCAGTAATGTTCCTGGAACATATCAGTAACCTTATTCAAAAACATAGAAACAATCCCACTTAGAGCATGTAACTTCTCTGCAAAATACCTGGAGCTTTTCTGAAATATATCAGGAACCCTTTCCAGAAAATACCTTTAACCTTTCTGGAAAATGAGCGGGTACCCAGCGGAACTTCAAGCGACAACGTACGCTGACGCCGTCGGTATTTTGGACTCCACAGATTTAACGAGCATGTCTGTCCTCATGTACTAGGGCTCATCGGTCACGAATTGGATTTTCTACTCATTCCCAGTGCAGATATCCGATTTATAGGATGACTGACAGTAGGTGGGATTCGAACCCCCCGCACTCTTGAGAAGGCTGAATCCTGAGGCGGATGCCTTAACCACTCGGCCACGGACGGGCCTTTCATTAACTTAGTTATACCCCAACAACGTTACAAAACAACTGATTTTGAGCGAAGCGGCGGTTCACCTGGGACCTTCTGCGTGTTAGGCAGATGTGATAACCACTACACCACGGGTACACGCGTCATAGCTGCTTTATACTATTCACATTTCTTTTGACTACAATACTGCAACTGCCATAAGTAAGAAGATTCAAAAATTTTAATTTCTATAGTTCACCAAAACTGTACCCGCCAGGTCTCGAACCTGGGACCTTCTGCGTGTTAGGCAGATGTGATAACCACTACACCACGGGTACACGCGTCATAGCTGCTTTATACCAAACACATAACCTTTAAGTGTAATTCAATTGCACAGTTACAAAGTTCAAAAATTTTTAATTTCTATATAGACCAAAACTGTACCCGCCAGGTCTCGAACCTGGGACCTTCTGCGTGTTAGGCAGATGTGATAACCACTACACCACGGGTACACGCGTCATAGCTGCTTTATACCAAACACATTACCTTTAAGTGTAATTCAATTGCAAAGTTACAAAGTTCAAAAATTTTTAATTTCTATATAGACCAAAACTGTACCCGCCAGGTCTCGAACCTGGGACCTTCTGCGTGTGAGGCAGATGTGATAACCACTACACCACGGGTACATTCGTCAAAGCTGCTTTATACCAAACACATTTCTTTTGTCCAACACATCAACTGCAAAGTTGCAAAGTTCAAAAAATTTTAATTTCTATATAGACCAAAACTGTACCCGCCAGGTCTCGAACCTGGGACCTTCTGCGTGTGAGGCAGATGTGATAGCCACTACACCACGGGTACATTCGTCAAAGCTGCTTTATACCAAACACATTTCTTTTGTCCAACACATCAACTGCAAAGTTGCAAAGTTCAAAAAATTTTAATTTCTATATAGACCAAAACTGTACCCGCCAGGTCTCGAACCTGGGACCTTCTGCGTGTAAAGCAGATGTGATAACCACTACACCACGGGTACACGCGCCAAGTTGCTTTATACTATTCACATTTCTTTTGACTACAATACTGCAACTGCCATAAGTAAGAAGATTCAAAAATTTTAATTTCATAGTTCACCAAAACTGTACCCGCCAGGTCTCGAACCTGGGACCTTCTGCGTGTTAGGCAGATGTGATAACCACTACACCACGGGTACACGCGTCATAGCTGCTTTATACCAAACACATAACCTTTAAGTGTAATTCAATTGCACAGTTACAAAGTTAAAAATTTTTAATTTTTATATAGACCAAAACAGTACCCGCCAGGTCTCGAACCTGGGACCTTCTGCGTGTTATGCAGATGTGATAACCACTACACCACGGGTACACGCGTCATAGCCGCTTTATACCAAACACATTACCTTTAAGTGTAACACATCAATTGCACAGTTACAAAGTTCAAAAATTTTTAATTTCTATATAGACCAAAACTGTACCCGCCAGGTCTCGAACCTGGGACCTTCTGCGTGTAAAGCAGATGTGATAACCACTACACCACGGGTACACGCGCCAAGTTGCTTTATACTATTCACATTTCTTTTGACTACAATACTGCAACTGCCATAAGTAAGAAGATTCAAAAATTTTAATTTCATAGTTCACCAAAACTGTACCCGCCAGGTCTCGACCTTGAACCTTCTGCGTGTTATGCAGATGTGATAACCACTACACCACGGGTACATGCGTCATAGCTGCTTTATACCAAACACATTTCTTTTGTCCAACACATCAACTGCAAAGTTGCAAAGTTCAAAAATTTTTAATTTCTATATAGACCAAAACTGTACCCGCCAGGTCTCGAACCTGGGACCTTCTGCGTGTGAGGCAGATGTGATAACCACTACACCACGGGTACATTCGTCAAAGCTGCTTTATACCAAACACATTTCTTTTGTCCAACACATCAACTGCAAAGTTGCAAAGTTCAAAAAATTTTAATTTCTATATAGACCAAAACTGTACCCGCCAGGTCTCGAACCTGGGACCTTCTGCGTGTAAAGCAGATGTGATAACCACTACACCACGGGTACACGCGCCAAGTTGCTTTATACTATTCACATTTCTTTTGACTACAATACTGCAACTGCCATAAGTAAGAAGATTCAAAAATTTTAATTTCATAGTTCACCAAAACTGTACCCGCCAGGTCTCGAACCTGGGACCTTCTGCGTGTTAGGCAGATGTGATAACCACAACACCACGGGTACACGCGTCATAGCTGCTTTATACCAAACACATAACCTTTAAGTGTAATTCAATTGCACAGTTACAAAGTTCAAAATTTTTTAATTTCTATATAGACCAAAACTGTACCCGCCAGGTCTCGAACCTGGGACCTTCTGCGTGTTAGGCAGATGTGATAACCACTACACCACGGGTACACGCGTCATAGCTGCTTTATACCAAACACATTACCTATAAGTGTAATTCAATTGCACAGTTACAAAGTTCAAAAATTTTTAATTTCTATATAGACCAAAACTGTACCCGCCAGGTCTCGAACCTGGGACCTTCTGCGTGTTAGGCAGATGTGATAACCACTACACCACGGGTACACGCGTCATAGCTGCTTTATACCAAACACATAACCTTTAAGTGTAATTCAATTGCACAGTTACAAAGTTCAAAAATTTTTTAATTTTTATATAGACCAAAACAGTACCCGCCAGGTCTCGAACCTGGGACCTTCTGCGTGTAAAGCAGATGTGATAATCACTACACCACGGGTACACGCGCCAAGTTGCTTTATACTATTCACATTTCTTTTGACTACAATACTGCAACTGCCATAACTAAGGAGATTCAAAAATTTTAATTTCATAGTTCACCAAAACAGTACCCGCCAGGTCTCGAACCTGGGACCTTCTGCGTGTTAGGCAGATGTGATAACCACTACACCACGGGTACACGCGTCATAGCTGCTTTATACCAAACACATAACCTTTAAGTGTAATTCAATTGCACAGTTACAAAGTTAAAAATTTTTAATTTTTATATAGACCAAAACAGTACCCGCCAGGTCTCGAACCTGGGACCTTCTGCGTGTTATGCAGATGTGATAACCACTACACCACGGGTACATTCGTCAAAGCTGCTTTATACCAAACTCATTTCTTTTGTCCAACACATCAACTGCAAAGTTGCAAAGTTCAAAAAATTTTAATTTCTATATAGACCAAAACTGTACCCGCCAGGTCTCGAACCTGGGACCTTCTGCGTGTAAAGCAGATGTGATAACAACTACACCACGGGTACACGCGCCAAGTTGCTTTATACTATTCACATTTCTTTTGACTACAATACTGCAACTGCCATAAGTAAGAAGATTCAAAAATTTTAATTTCATAGTTCACCAAAACTGTACCCGCCAGGTCTCGACCTTGAACCTTCTGCGTGTTATGCAGATGTGATAACCACTACACCACGGGTACATGCGTCATAGCTGCTTTATACCAAACACATTTCTTTTGTCCAACACATCAATTGCAAAGTTGCAAAGTTCAAAAATTTTTAATTTCTATATAGACCAAAACTGTACCCGCCAGGTCTCGAACCTGGGACCTTCTGCGTGTGAGGCAGATGTGATAGCCACTACACCACGGGTACATTCGTCAAAGCTGCTTTATACCAAACACATTTCTTTTGTCCAACACATCAACTGCAAAGTTGCAAAGTTCAAAAAATTTTAATTTCTATATAGACCAAAACTGTACCCGCCAGGTCTCGAACCTGGGACCTTCTGCGTGTAAAGCAGATGTGATAACCACTACACCACGGGTACACGCGCCAAGTTACTTTATACTATTCACATTTCTTTTGACTACAATACTGCAACTGCCATAAGTAAGAAGATTCAAAAATTTTAATTTCATAGTTCACCAAAACTGTACCCGCCAGGTCTCGAACCTGGGACCTTCTGCTTGTTAGGCAGATGTGATAACCACAACATCACGGGTACACGCGTCATAGCTGCTTTATACCAAACACATAACCTTTAAGTGTAATTCAATTGCACAGTTACAACGTTCAAAAATTTTTAATTTCTATATAGACCAAAACTGTACCCGCCAGGTCTCGAACCTGGGACCTTCTGCGTGTTAGGCAGATGTGATAACCACTACACCACGGGTACACGCGTCATAGCTGCTTTATACCAAACACATTACCTTTAAGTGTAATTCAACTGCACAGTTACAAAGTTCAAAAATTTTTAATTTCTATATAGACCAAAACTGTACCCGCCAGGTCTCGAACCTGGGACCTTCTGCGTGTTATGCAGATGTGATAACCACTACACCACGGGTACATGCGTCAAAGCTGCTTTATACCAAACACATTTCTTTTGTCCAACACATCAACTGCAAAGTTGCAAAGTTCAAAAAAATTTAATTTCTATATAGACCAACACTGTACCCGCCAGGTCTCGAACCTGGGACCTTCTGCGTGTGAGGCAGATGAGATAGCCACTACACCACGGGTACATTCGTCAAAGCTGCTTTATACCAAACACATTTCTTTTGTCCAACACATCAACTGCAAAGTTGCAAAGTTCAAAAAATTTTAATTTCTATATAGACCAAAACTGTACCCGCCAGGTCTCGAACCTGGGACCTTCTGCGTGTAAAGCAGATGTGATAACCACTACACCACGGGTACACGCGCCAAGTTACTTTATACTATTCACATTTCTTTTGACTACAATACTGCAACTGCCATAAGTAAGAAGATTCAAAAATTTTAATTTCATAGTTCACCAAAACTGTACCCGCCAGGTCTCGAACCTGGGACCTTCTGCGTGTTAGGCAGATGTGATAACCACTACACCACGGGTACACGCGTCATAGCTGCTTTATACCAAACACATAACCTTTAAGTGTAATTCAATTGCACAGTTACAAAGTTAAAAATTTTTAATTTTTATATAGACCAAAACTGTACCCGCCAGGTCTCGAACCTGGGACCTTCTGCGTGTGAGGCAGATGTGATAGCCACTACACCACGGGTACACGCGTCATAGCTGCTTTATACCAAACACATTTCTTTTGTGTAACACATCAACTGCAAAGTTGCAAAGTTCAAAAATTTTTAATTTCTATATAGACCAAAACTGTACCCGCCAGGTCTCGAACCTGGGACCTTCTGCGTGTAAAGCAGATGTGATAACCACTACACCACGGGTACACGCGCCAAGTTGCTTTATACTATTCACATTTCTTTTGACTACAATACTGCAACTGCCATAAGTAAGAAGATTCAAAAATTTTAATTTCATAGTTCACCAAAACTGTACCCGCCAGGTCTCGAACCTGGGACCTTCTGCGTGTTAGGCAGATGTGATAACCACTACACCACGGGTACACGCGTCATAGCTGCTTTATACCAAACACATAACCTTTAAGTGTAATTCAATTGCACAGTTACAAAGTTAAAAATTTTTAATTTTTATATAGACCAAAACAGTACACGCCAGGTCTCGAACCTGGGACCTTCTGCGTGTTATGCAGATGTGATAACCACTACACCACGGGTACATTCGTCAAAGCTGCTTTATACCAAACACATTTCTTTTGTGTAACACATCAACTGCAAAGTTGCAAAGTTCAAAAATTTTTAATTTCTATATAGACCAAAACTGTACCCGCCAGGTCTCGAACCTGGGACCTTCTGCGTGTAAAGCAGATGTGATAACCACTACACCACGGGTACACGCGCCAAGTTGCTTTATACTATTCACATTTCTTTTGACTACAATACTGCAACTGCCATAAGTAAGAAGATTCAAAAATTTTAATTTCATAGTTCACCAAAACTGTACCCGCCAGGTCTCGAACCTGGAACCTTCTGCGTGTTATGCAGATGTGATAACCACTACACCACGGGTACATGCGTCATAGCTGCTTTATACCAAACACATTTCTTTTGTCCAACACATCAATTGCAAAGTTGCAAAGTTCAAAAATTTTTAATTTCTATTAAGACCAAAACTGTACCCGCCTGGTCTCGAACCTGGCACCTTCTGCGTGTGAGGCAGATGTGATAACCACTACACCACGGGTACATTCGTCAAAGCTGCTTTATACCAAACACATTTCTTTTGTCCAACACATCAACTGCAAAGTTGCAAAGTTCAAAAAATTTTAATTTCTATATAGACCAAAACTGTACCCGCCAGGTCTCGAACCTGGGACCTTCTGCGTGTAAAGCAGATGTGATAACCACTACACCACGGGTACACGCGCCAAGTTACTTTATACTATTCACATTTCTTTTGACTACAATACTGCAACTGCCATAAGTAAGAAGATTCAAAAATTTTAATTTCATAGTTCACCAAAACTGTACCCGCCAGGTCTCGAACCTGGGACCTTCTGCGTGTTAGGCAGATGTGATAACCACAACACCACGGGTACACGCGTCATAGCTGCTTTATACCAAACACATAACCTTTAAGTGTAATTCAATTGCACAGTTACAAAGTTCAAAATTTTTTAATTTCTATATAGACCAAAACTGTACCCGCCAGGTCTCGAACCTGGGACCTTCTGCGTGTTAGGCAGATGTGATAACCACTACACCACGGGTACACGCGTCATAGCTGCTTTATACCAAACACATTACCTTTAAGTGTAATTCAATTGCACAGTTACAAAGTTCAAAAATTTTTAATTTCTATATAGACCAAAACTGTACCCGCCAGGTCTCGAACCTGGGACCTTCTGCGTGTGAGGCAGATGTGATAACCACTACACCACGGGTACATGCGTCAAAGTTGCTTTATACCAAACACATTTCTTTTGTCCAACACATCAACTGCAAAGTTGCAAAGTTCAAAAATTTTTAATTTCTATATAGACCAAAACTGTACCCGCCAGGTCTCGAACCTGGGACCTTCTGCGTGTGAGGCAGATGTGATAGCCACTACACCACGGGTACATTCGTCAAAGCTGCTTTATACCAAACACATTTCTTTTGTCCAACACATCAACTGCAAAGTTGCAAAGTTCAAAAAATTTTAATTTCTATATAGACCAAAACTGTACCCGCCAGGTCTCGAACCTGGGACCTTCTGCGTGTAAAGCAGATGTGATAACCACTACACCACGGGTACACGCGCCAAGTTGCTTTATACTATTCACATTTCTTTTGACTACAATACTGCAACTGCCATATGTAAGAAGATTCAAAAATTTTAATTTCTATAGTTCACCAAAACTGTACCCGCCAGGTCTCGAACCTGGGACCTTCTGCGTGTAAAGCAGATGTGATAACCACTACACCACGGGTACACGCGCCAAGTTACTTTATACTATTCACATTTCTTTTGACTACAATACTGCAACTGCCATAAGTAAGAAGATTCAAAAATTTTAATTTCATAGTTCACCAAAACTGTACCCGCCAGGTCTCGAACCTGGGACCTTCTGCGTGTTAGGCAGATGTGATAACCACTACACCACGGGTACACGCGTCATAGCTGCTTTATACCAAACACATAACCTTTAAGTGTAATTCAATTGCACAGTTACAAAGTTAAAAATTTTTTAATTTTTATATAGACCAAAACTGTACCCGCCAGGTCTCGAACCTGGGACCTTCTGCGTGTTATGCAGATGTGATAACCACTACACCACGGGTACATTCGTCAAAGCTGCTTTATACCAAACACATTTCTTTTGTCCAACACATCAACTGCAAAGTTGCAAAGTTCAAAAAATTTAATTTCTATATAGACCAAAACTGTACCCGCCAGGTCTCGAACCTGGGACCTTCTGCGTGTTAGGCAGATGTGATAACCACTACACCACGGGTACACGCGTCATAGCTGCTTTATACCAAACACATTTCCTTTAAGTGTAATTCAACTGCACAGTTACAAAGTTCAAAATTTTTTAATTTTTATATAGACCAAAACTGTACCCGCCAGGTCTCGAACCTGGGACCTTCTGCGTGTTATGCAGATGTGATAACCACTACACCACGGGTACATTCGTCAAAGCTGCTTTATACCAAACACATTTCTTTTGTCCAACACATCAACTGCAAAGTTGCAAAGTTCAAAAAATTTTAATTTCTATATAGACCAAAACTGTACCCGCCAGGTCTCGAACCTGGGACCTTCTGCGTGTTAGGCAGATGTGATAACCACTACACCACGGGTACACGCGTCATAGCTGCTTTATACCAAACACATAACCTTTAAGTGTAATTCAATTGCACAGTTACAAAGTTCAAAATTTTTTAATTTTTATATAGACCAAAACTGTACCCGCCAGGTCTCGAACCTGGGACCTTCTGCGTGTAAAGCAGATGTGATAACCACTACACCACGGGTACACGCGCCAAGTTTCTTTATACTATTCACATTTCTTTTGACTACAATACTGCAACTGCCATAAGTAAGGAGATTCAAAAATTTTAATTTCATAGTTCACCAAAACTGTACCCGCCAGGTCTCGAACCTGGGACCTTCTGCGTGTAAAGCAGATGTGATAACCACTACACCACGGGTACACGCGCCAAGTTACTTTATACTAATCACATTTCTTTTGACTACAATACTGCAACTGCCATAAGTAAGAAGATTCAAAAATTTTAATTTCATAGTTCACCAAAACTGTACCCGCCAGGTCTCGAACCTGGGACCTTCTGCGTGTTAGGCAGATGTGATAACCACTACACCACGGGTACACGCGTCATAGCTGCTTTATACCAAACACATAACCTTTAAGTGTAATTCAATTGCACAGTTACAAAGTTAAAAATTTTTAATTTTTATATAGACCAAAACAGTACCCGCCAGGTCTCGAACCTGGGACCTTCTGCGTGTTATGCAGATGTGATAACCACTACACCACGGGTACATTCGTCAAAGCTGCTTTATACCAAACACATTTCTTTTGTCCAACACATCAACTGCAAAGTTGCAAAGTTCAAAAAATTTTAATTTCTATATAGACCAAAACTGTACCCGCCAGGTCTCGAACCTGGGACCTTCTGCGTGTAAAGCAGATGTGATAACCACTACACCACGGGTACACGCGCCAAGTTGCTTTATACTATTCACATTTCTTTTGACTACAATACTGCAACTGCCATAAGTAAGAAGATTCAAAAATTTTAATTTCATAGTTCACCAAAACTGTACCCGCCAGGTCTCGAACCTGGGACCTTCTGCGTGTTAGGCAGATGTGATAACCACTACACCACGGGTACATGCGTCATAGCTGCTTTATACCAAACACATTTCTTTTGTCCAACACATCAATTGCAAAGTTGCAAAGTTCAAAAATTTTTAATTTCTATATAGACCAAAACTGTACCCGCCAGGTCTCGAACCTGGGACCTTCTGCGTGTGAGGCAGATGTGATAACCACTACACCACGGGTACACGCGTCAAGCTGCTTTATACCAAACACATTTCTTTTGTCTACAACACTGCAACTGCCAAAGTGCAAAGATTCAAAAATTTTAATTTCTATAGTAGACCAAAACTGTACCCGCCAGGTCTCGAACCTGGGACCTTCTGCGTGTAAAGCAGATGTGATAACCACTACACCACGGGTACACGCGCCAAGTTACTTTATACTATTCACATTTCTTTTGACTACAATACTGCAACTGCCATAAGTAAGAAGATTCAAAAATTTTAATTTCATAGTTCACCAAAACTGTACCCGCCAGGTCTCGAACCTGGGACCTTCTGCGTGTTAGGCAGATGTGATAACCACTACACCACGGGTACACGCGTCATAGCTGCTTTATACCAAACACATAACCTTTAAGTGTAATTCAATTGCACAGTTACAAAGTTAAAAAATTTTAATTTTTATATAGACCAAAACTGTACCCGCCAGGTCTCGAACCTGGGACCTTCTGCGTGTTATGCAGATGTGATAACCACTACACCACGGGTACATTCGTCAAAGCTGCTTTATACCAAACACATTTCTTTTGTCCAACACATCAACTGCAAAGTTGCAAAGTTCAAAAATTTTTAATTTCTATAAAGACCAAAACTGTACCCGCCAGGTCTCGAACCTGGGACCTTCTGCGTGTGAGGCAGATGTGATAGCCACTACACCACGGGTACATTCGTCAAAGCTGCTTTATACCAAACACATTTCTTTTGTCCAACACATCAACTGCAAAGTTGCAAAGTTCAAAAATTTTTAATTTCTATATAGACCAAAACTGTACCCGCCAGGTCTCGAACCTGGGACCTTCTGCGTGTAAAACAGATGTGATAACCACTACACCACGGGTACACGCGCCAAGTTTCTTTATACTATTCACATTTCTTTTGACTACAATACTGCAACTGCCATAAGAAGATTCAAAAATTTTAATTTCATAGTTCACCAAAACTGTACCCGCCAGGTCTCGAACCTGGGACCTTCTGCGTGTAAAGCAGATGTGATAACCACTACACCACGGGTACACGCGCCAAGTTACTTTATACTATTCACATTTCTTTTGACTACAATACTGCAACTGCCATAAGTAAGAAGATTCAAAAATTTTAATTTCATAGTTCACCAAAACTGTACCCGCCAGTCTCGAACCTGGGACCTTCTGCGTGTTAGGCAGATGTGATAACCACTACACCACGGGTACACGCGTCATAGCTGCTTTATACCAAACACATAACCTTTAAGTGTAATTCAATTGCACAGTTACAAAGTTAAAATTTTTTAATTTTTATATAGACCAAAACAGTACCCGCCAGGTCTCGAACCTGGGACCTTCTGCGTGTAAAGCAGATGTGATAACCACTACACCACGGGTACACGCGCCAAGTTTCTTTATACTATTCACATTTCTTTTGACTACAATACTGCAACTGCCATAAGTAAGAAGATTCAAAAATTTTAATTTCATAGTTCACCAAAACTGTACCCGCCAGGTCTCGAACCTGGGACCTTCTGCGTGTAAAGCAGATGTGATAACCACTACACCACGGGTACACGCGCCAAGTTACTTTATACTAATCACATTTCTTTTGACTACAATACTGCAACTGCCATAAGTAAGAAGATTCAAAAATTTTAATTTCATAGTTCACCAAAACTGTACCCGCCAGGTCTCGAACCTGGGACCTTCTGCGTGTTAGGCAGATGTGATAACCACTACACCACGGGTACACGCGTCATAGCTGCTTTATACCAAACACATAACCTTTAAGTGTAATTCAATTGCACAGTTACAAAGTTAAAATTTTTTAATTTTTATATAGACCAAAACAGTACCCGCCAGGTCTCGAACCTGGGACCTTCTGCGTGTTATGCAGATGTGATAACCACTACACCACGGGTACATTCGTCAAAGCTGCTTTATACCAAACTCATTTCTTTTGTCCAACACATCAACTGCAAAGTTGCAAAGTTCAAAAAATTTTAATTTCTATATAGACCAAAACTGTACCCGCCAGGTCTCGAACCTGGGACCTTCTGCGTGTAAAGCAGATGTGATAACCACTACACCACGGGTACACGCGCCAAGTTGCTTTATACTATTCACATTTCTTTTGACTACAATACTGCAACTGCCATAAGTAAGAAGATTCAAAAATTTTAATTTCATAGTTCACCAAAACTGTACCCGCCAGGTCTCGAACCTGGGACCTTCTGCGTGTTATGCAGATGTGATAACCACTACACCACGGGTACATGCGTCATAGCTGCTTTATACCAAACACATTTCTTTTGTCCAACACATCAATTGCAAAGTTGCAAAGTTCAAAATTTTTTAATTTCTATAAAGACCAAAACTGTACCCGCCAGGTCTCGAACCTGGGACCTTCTGCGTGTGAGGCAGATGTGATAACCACTACACCACGGGTACATGCGTCAAAGCTGCTTTATACCAAACACATTTCTTTTGTCCAACACATCAACTGCAAAGTTGCAAAGTTCAAAAATTTTTAATTTCTATATAGACCAAAACTGTACCCGCCAGGTCTCGAACCTGGGACCTTCTGCGTGTGAGGCAGATGTGATAACCACTACACCACGGGTACATTCGTCAAAGCTGCTTTATACCAAACACATTTCTTTTGTCCAACACATCAACTGCAAAGTTGCAAAGTTCAAAAAATTTTAATTTCTATATAGACCAAAACTGTACCCGCCAGGTCTCGAACCTGGGACCTTCTGCGTGTAAAGCAGATGTGATAACCACTACACCACGGGTACACGCGCCAAGTTTCTTTATACTATTCACATTTCTTTTGACTACAATACTGCAACTGCCATAAGTAAGAAGATTCAAAAATTTTAATTTCATAGTTCACCAAAACTGTACCCGCCAGGTCTCGAACCTGGGACCTTCTGCGTGTTAGGCAGATGTGATAACCACTACACCACGGGTACACGCGTCATAGCTGCTTTATACCAAACACATAACCTTTAAGTGTAATTCAATTGCACAGTTACAAAGTTAAAAATTTTTAATTTTTATATAGACCAAAACTGTACCCGCCAGGTCTCGAACCTGGGACCTTCTGCGTGTTAGGCAGATGTGATAACCACTACACCACGGGTACATTCGTCAAAGCTGCTTTATACCAAACACATTTCTTTTGTCCAACACATCAACTGCAAAGTTGCAAAGTTCAAAAAATTTTAATTTCTATATAGACCAAAACTGTACCCGCCAGGTCTCGAACCTGGGACCTTCTGCGTGTAAAGCAGATGTGATAACCACTACACCACGGGTACATTCGTCAAAGCTGCTTTATACCAAACACATTTCTTTTGTCCAACACATCAACTGCAAAGTTGCAAAGTTCAAAATTTTTTAATTTCTATATAGACCAAAACTGTACCCGCCAGGTCTCGAACCTGGGACCTTCTGCGTGTGAGGCAGATGTGATAACCACTACACCACGGGTACATGCGTCAAAGGTGCTTTATACCAAACACATTTCTTTTGTCCAACACTTCAACTGCAAAGTTGCAAAGTTCAAAAAATTTTAATTTTTATATAGACCAAAACTGTACCCGCCAGGTCTCGAACCTGGGACCTTCTGCGTGTGAGGCAGATGTGATAGCCACTACACCACGGGTACATTCGTCAAAGCTGCTTTATACCAAACACATTTCTTTTGTCCAACACATCAACTGCAAAGTTGCAAAGTTCAAAAAATTTTAATTTCTATATAGACCAAAACTGTACCCGCCAGGTCTCGAACCTGGGACCTTCTGCGTGTTAGGCAGATGTGATAACCACTACACCACGGGTACATTCGTCATAGCTGCTTTATACCAAACACATTTCTTTTGTCCAACACATCAACTGCAAAGTTGCAAAGTTCAAAAATTTTTAATTTCTATATAGACCAAAACTGTACCCGCCAGGTCTCGAACCTGGGACCTTCTGCGTGTAAAGCAGATGTGATAACCACTACACCACGGGTACACGCGCCAAGTTGCTTTATACTATTCACATTTCTTTTGACTACAATACTGCAACTGCCATAAGTAAGAAGATTCAAAAATTTTAATTTCATAGTTCACCAAAACTGTACCCGCCAGGTCTCGAACCTGGGACCTTCTGCGTGTTAGGCAGATGTGATAACCACTACACCACGGGTACACGCGTCATAGCTGCTTTATACCAAACACATAACCTTTAAGTGTAATTCAATTGCACAGTTACAAAGTTAAAAATTTTTAATTTTTATATAGACCAAAACTGTACCCGCCAGGTCTCGAACCTGGGACCTTCTGCGTGTTATGCAGATGTGATAACCACTACACCACGGGTACATTCGTCAAAGCTGCTTTATACCAAACACATTTCTTTTGTCCAACACATCAACTGCAAAGTTGCAAAGTTCAAAAAATTTTAATTTCTATATAGACCAAAACTGTACCCGCCAGGTCTCGAACCTGGGACCTTCTGCGTGTAAAGCAGATGTGATAACCACTACACCACGGGTACACGCGCCAAGTTGCTTTATACTATTCACATTTCTTTTGACTACAATACTGCAACTGCCATAAGTAAGAATATTCAAAAATTTTAATTTCATAGTTCACCAAAACTGTACCCGCCAGGTGTTGAACCTGGGACCTTCTGCGTGTTAGGCAGATGTGATAACCACTACACCACGGGTACATGCGTCATAGCTGCTTTATACCAAACACATTTCTTTTGTCCAACACATCAATTGCAAAGTTGCAAAGTTCAAAATTTTTTAATTTCTATAAAGACCAAAACTGTACCCGCCTGGCCTCGAACCTGGGACCTTCTGCGTGTTAGGCAGATGTGATAACCACTACACCACGGGTACACGCGCCAAGTTACTTTATACTATTCACATTTCTTTTGACTACAATACTGCAACTGCCATAAGTAAGAAGATTCAAAAATTTTAATTTCATAGTTCACCAAAACTGTACCCGCCAGGTCTCGAACCTGGGACCTTCTGCGTGTTAGGCAGATGTGATAACCACTACACCACGGGTACACGCGTCATAGCTGCTTTATACCAAACACATTTCTTTTGTCCAACACATCAATTGCAAAGTTGCAAAGTTCAAAATTTTTTAATTTCTATAAAGACCAAAACTGTACCCGCCAGGTCTCGAACCTGGGACCTTCTGCGTGTTAGGCAGATGTGATAACCACTACACCACGGGTACATGCGTCATAGCTGCTTTATACCAAACACATTTCTTTTGTCCAACACATCAATTGCAAAGTTGCAAAGTTCAAAAATTTTTAATTTCTATATAGACCAAAACTGTACCCGCCAGGTCTCGAACCTGGGACCTTCTGCGTGTGAGGCAGATGTGATAGCCACTACACCACGGGTACATTCGTCAAAGCTGCTTTATACCAAACACATTTCTTTTGTCCAACACATCAACTGCAAAGTTGCAAAGTTCAAAAAATTTTAATTTCTATATAGACCAAAACTGTACCCGCCAGGTCTCGAACCTGGGACCTTCTGCGTGTAAAGCAGATGTGATAACCACTACACCACGGGTACACGCGCCAAGTTGCTTTATACTATTCACATTTCTTTTGACTACAATACTGCAACTGCCATAAGTAAGAAGATTCAAAAATTTTAATTTCATAGTTCACCAAAACTGTACCCGCCAGGTCTCGAACCTGGGACCTTCTGCGTGTTAGGCAGATGTGATAACCACTACACCACGGGTACACGCGTCATAGCTGCTTTATACCAAACACATAACCTTTAAGTGTAATTCAATTGCACAGTTACAAAGTTAAAAATTTTTAATTTTTATATAGACCAAAACTGTACCCGCCAGGTCTCGAACCTGGGACCTTCTGCGTGTTATGCAGCTAGCTGCTTTATACCAAACACATTTCTTTTGTCCAACACATCAACTGCAAAGTTGCAAAGTTCAAAAATTTTTAATTTCTATATAGACCAAAACTGTACCCGCCAGGTCTCGAACCTGGGACCTTCTGCGTGTTAGGCAGATGTGATAACCACTACACCACGGGTACACGCGCCAAGTTACTTTATACTATTCACATTTCTTTTGACTACAATACTGCAACTGCCATAAGTAAGAAGATTCAAAAATTTTAATTTCATAGTTCACCAAAACTGTACCCGCCAGGTCTCGAACCTGGGACCTTCTGCGTGTTAGGCAGATGTGATAACCACTACACCACGGGTACACGCGTCATAGCTGCTTTATACCAAACACATTACCTTTAAGTGTAATTCAATTGCACAGTTACAAAGTTCAAAATTTTTTAATTTCTATATAGACCAAAACTGTACCCGCCAGGTCTCGAACCTGGGACCTTCTGCGTGTTAGGCAGATGTGATAACCACTACACCACGGGTACATGCGTCATAGCTGCTTTATACCAAACACATTTCTTTTGTCCAACACTTCAACTGCAAAGTTGCAAAGTTCAAAAAATTTTAATTTTTATACAGACCAAAACTGTACCCGCCAGGTCTCGAACCTGGGACCTTCTGCGTGTGAGGCAGATGTGATAACCACTACACCACGGGTACATGCGTCAAAGCTGCTTTATACCAAACACATTTCTTTTGTCCAACACATCAACTGCAAAGTTGCAAAGTTCAAAAAATTTTAATTTCTATATAGACCAAAACTGTACCCGCCAGGTCTCGAACCTGGGACCTTCTGCGTGTAAAGCAGATGTGATAACCACTACACCACGGGTACATTCGTCAAAGTTGCTTTATACCAAACACATTTCTTTTGTCCAACACATCAACTGCAAAGTTGCAAAGTTAAAAAATTTTAATTTCTATAGTTCACCAAAACTGTACCCGCCAGGTCTCGAACCTGGGACCTTCTGCGTGTTAGGCAGATGTGATAACCACTACACCACGGGTACACGCGTCATAGCTGCTTTATACCAAACACATAACCTTTAAGTGTAATTCAATTGCACAGTTACAAAGTTCAAAAAATTTTAATTTTTATATAGACCAAAACTGTACCCGCCAGGTCTCGAACCTGGGACCTTCTGCGTGTTAGGCAGATGTGATAACCACTACACCACGGGTACACGCGTCATAGCTGCTTTATACCAAACACATTACCTTTAAGTGTAATCATCAATTGCAAAGTTACAAAGTTCAAAATTTTTTAATTTCTATATAGACCAAAACTGTACCCGCCAGGTCTCGAACCTGGGACCTTCTGCGTGTTAGGCAGATGTGATAACCACTACACCACGGGTACACGCGTCATAGCTGCTTTATACCAAACACATTTCCTATAAGTGTAATTCAACTGCACAGTTACAAAGTTCAAAATTTTTTAATTTCTATATAGACCAAAACTGTACCCGCCAGGTCTCGAACCTGGGACCTTCTGCGTGTTAGGCAGATGTGATAACCACTACACCACGGGTACATGCGTCATAGCTGCTTTATACCAAACACATTTCTTTTGTCCAACACATCAATTGCAAAGTTGCAAAGTTCAAAAATTTTTAATTTCTATAAAGACCAAAACTGTACCCGCCAGGTCTCGAACCTGGGACCTTCTGCGTGTTAGGCAGATGTGATAACCACTACACCACGGGTACACGCGTCATAGCTGCTTTATACCAAACACATTTCTTTTGTCCAACACATCAACTGCAAAGTTGCAAAGTTCAAAAAATTTTAATTTCTATATAGACCAAAACTGTACCCGCCAGGTCTCGAACCTGGGACCTTCTGCGTGTAAAGCAGATGTGATAACCACTACACCACGGGTACACGCGCCAAGTTACTTTATACTATTCACATTTCTTTTGACTACAATACTGCAACTGCCATAAGTAAGAAGATTCAAAAATTTTAATTTCATAGTTCACCAAAACTGTACCCGCCAGGTCTCGAACCTGGGACCTCTGCTGCGTTAGGCAGATGTGATAACCACTACACCACGGGTACACGCGTCATAGCTGCTTTATACCAAACACATAACCTTTAAGTGTAATTCAATTGCACAGTTACAAAGTTCAAAAATTTTTAATTTTTATATAGACCAAAACTGTACCCGCCAGGTCTCGAACCTGGGACCTTCTGCGTGTTAGGCAGATGTGATAACCACTACACCACGGGTAAATGCGTCATAGCTGCTTTATACCAAACACATTACCTTTAAGTGTAATTCAATTGCACAGTTACAAAGTTCAAAAATTTTTAATTTCTATATAGACCAAAACTGTACCCGCCAGGTCTCGAACCTGGGACCTTCTGCGTGTTAGGCAGATGTGATAACCACTACACCACGGGTACATGCGTCAAAGCTGCTTTATACCAAACACATTTCTTTTGTCCAACACATCAACTGCAAAGTTGCAAAGTTCAAAAAATTTTAATTTCTATATAGACCAAAACTGTACCCGCCAGGTCTCGAACCTGGGACCTTCTGCGTGTAAAGCAGATGTGATAACCACTACACCACGGGTACACGCGCCAAGTTGCTTTATACTATTCACATTTCTTTTGACTACAATACTGCAACTGCCATAAGTAAGAAGATTCAAAAATTTTAATTTCATAGTTCACCAAAACTGTACCCGCCAGGTCTCGAACCTGGGACCTTCTGCGTGTTAGGCAGATGTGATAACCACTACACCACGGGTACATGCGTCATAGCTGCTTTATACCAAACACATTTCTTTTGTCCAACACATCAACTGCAAAGTTGCAAAGTTCAAAATTTTTAATTTCTATATAGACCAAAACTGTACCCGCCAGGTCTCGAACCTGGGACCTTCTGCGTGTTAGGCAGATGTGATAACCACTACACCACGGGTACACGCGCCAAGTTACTTTATACTATTCACATTTCTTTTGACTACAATACTGCAACTGCCATAAGTAAGAAGATTCAAAAATTTTAATTTCATAGTTCACCAAAACTGTACCCGCCAGGTCTCGAACCTGGGACCTTCTGCGTGTTAGGCAGATGTGATAACCACTACACCACGGGTACACGCGTCATAGCTGCTTTATACCAAACACATTTCTTTTGTCCAACACATCAATTGCAAAGTTGCAAAGTTCAAAATTTTTTAATTTCTATATAGACCAAAACTGTACCCGCCAGGTCTCGAACCTGGGACCTTCTGCGTGTAAAGCAGATGTGATAACCACTACACCACGGGTACATTCGTCAAAGCTGCTTTATACCAAACACATTTCTTTTGTCCAACACATCAACTGCAAAGTTGCAAAGTTCAAAAATTTTTAATTTCTATATAGACCAAAACTGTACCCGCCAGGTCTCGAACCTGGGACCTTCTGCGTGTGAGGCAGATGTGATAACCACTACACCACGGGTACATGCGTCAAAGATGCTTTATACCAAACACATTTCTTTTGTCCAACACTTCAACTGCAAAGTTGCAAAGTTCAAAAAATTTTAATTTTTATATAGACCAAAACTGTACCCGCCAGGTCTCGAACCTGGGACCTTCTGCGTGTGAGGCAGATGTGATAACCACTACACCACGGGTACATTCGTCAAAGCTGCTTTATACCAAACACATTTCTTTTGTCCAACACATCAACTGCAAAGTTGCAAAGTTCAAAAAATTTTAATTTCTATATAGACCAAAACTGTACCCGCCAGGTCTCGAACCTGGGACCTTCTGCGTGTGAGGCAGATGTGATAACCACTACACCACGGGTACATGCGTCAAAGCTGCTTTATACCAAACACATTTCTATTGTCCAACACTTCAACTGCAAAGTTGCAAAGTTCAAAATTTTTTAATTTTTATATAGACCAAAACTGTACCCGCCAGGTCTCGAACCTGGGACCTTCTGCGTGTGAGGCAGATGTGATAGCCACTACACCACGGGTACATTCGTCAAAGCTGCTTTATACCAAACACATTTCTTTTGTCCAACACATCAACTGCAAAGTTGCAAAGTTCAAAAAATTTTAATTTCTATATAGACCAAAACTGTACCCGCCAGGTCTCGAACCTGGGACCTTCTGCGTGTAAAGCAGATGTGATAACCACTACACCACGGGTACACGCGCCAAGTTGCTTTATACTATTCACATTTCTTTTGACTACAATACTGCAACTGCCATAAGTAAGAAGATTCAAAAATTTTAATTTCATAGTTCACCAAAACTGTACCCGCCAGGTCTCGAACCTGGGACCTTCTGCGTGTTAGGCAGATGTGATAACCACTACACCACGGGTACACGCGTCATAGCTGCTTTATACCAAACACATAACCTTTAAGTGTAATTCAATTGCACAGTTACAAAGTTCAAAAATTTTTAATTTCTATATAGACCAAAACTGTACCCGCCAGGTCTCGAACCTGGGACCTTCTGCGTGTGAGGCAGATGTGATAACCACTACACCACGGGTACATGCGTCAAAGGTGCTTTATACCAAACACATTTCTTTTGTCCAACACATCAACTGCAAAGTTGCAAAGTTCAAAAATTTTTAATTTCTATATAGACCAAAACTGTACCCGCCAGGTCTCGAACCTGGGACCTTCTGCGTGTAAAGCAGATGTGATAACCACTACACCACGGGTACATTCGTCAAAGCTGTTTTATACCAAACACATTTCTTTTGTCCAACACATCAACTGCAAAGTTGCAAAGTTCAAAAATTTTAATTTCATAGTTCACCAAAACTGTACCCGCCAGGTCTCGAACCTGGGACCTTCTGCGTGTTAGGCAGATGTGATAACCACTACACCACGGGTACACGCGTCATAGCTGCTTTATACCAAACACATAACCTTTAAGTGTAATTCAATTGCACAGTTACAAAGTTCAAAAAATTTTAATTTTATATAGACCAAAACTGTACCCGCCAGGTCTCGAACCTGGGACCTTCTGCGTGTTAGGCAGATGTGATAACCACTACACCACGGGTACATGCGTCATAGCTGCTTTATACCAAACACATTACCTTTAAGTGTAATCATCAATTGCACAGTTGCAAAGTTCAAAAATTTTTAATTTCTATATAGACCAAAACTGTACCCGCCAGGTCTCGAACCTGGGACCTTCTGCGTGTTAGGCAGATGTGATAACCACTACACCACGGGTACATGCGTCATAGCTGCTTTATACCAAACACATTTCTTTTGTCCAACACATCAATTGCAAAGTTGCAAAGTTCAAAAATTTTTAATTTCTATATAGACCAAAACTGTACCCGCCAGGTCTCGAACCTGGGACCTTCTGCGTGTTAGGCAGATGTGATAACCACTACACCACGGGTACACGCGCCAAGTTATTTTATACTATTCACATTTCTTTTGACTACAATACTGCAACTGCCATAAGTAAGAAGATTCAAAAATTTTAATTTCATAGTTCACCAAAACTGTACCCGCCAGGTCTCGAACCTGGGACCTTCTGCGTGTTAGGCAGATGTGATAACCACTACACCACGGGTACATGCGTCATAGCTGCTTTATACCAAACACATAACCTTTAAGTGTAATTCAATTGCACAGTTACAAAGTTCAAAAATTTTTAATTTCTATATAGACCAAAACTGTACCCGCCAGGTCTCGAACCTGGGACCTTCTGCGTGTTAGGCAGATGTGATAACCACTACACCACGGGTACATGCGTCAAAGCTGCTTTATACCAAACACATTTCTTTTGTCCAACACATCAATTGCAAAGTTGCAAAGTTCAAAAAATTTTAATTTCTATAAAGACCAAAACTGTACCCGCCAGGTCTCGAACCTGGGACCTTCTGCGTGTGAGGCAGATGTGATAACCACTACACCACGGGTACATGCGTCAAAGGTGCTTTATACCAAACACATTTCTTTTGTCCAACACTTCAACTGCAAAGTTGCAAAGTTCAAAAAATTTTAATTTTTATATAGACCAAAACTGTACCCGCCAGGTCTCGAACCTGGGACCTTCTGCGTGTGAGGCAGATGTGATAGCCACTACACCACGGGTACATTCGTCAAAGCTGCTTTATACCAAACACATTTCTTTTGTCCAACACATCAACTGCAAAGTTGCAAAGTTCAAAAAATTTTAATTTCTATATAGACCAAAACTGTACCCGCCAGGTCTCGAACCTGGGACCTTCTGCGTGTAAAGCAGATGTGATAACCACTACACCACGGGTACATTCGTCAAAGCTGCTTTATACCAAACACATTTCTTTTGTCCAACACATCAACTGCAAAGTTGCAAAGTTCAAAAAATTTTAATTTCTATATAGACCAAAACTGTACCCGCCAGGTCTCGAACCTGGGACCTTCTGCGTGTTAGGCAGATGTGATAACCACTACACCACGGGTACACGCGTCATAGCTGCTTTATACCAAACACATTACCTATAAGTGTAATTCAATTGCACAGTTACAAAGTTCAAAAATTTTTAATTTCTATATAGACCAAAACTGTACCCGCCAGGTCTCGAACCTGGGACCTTCTGCGTGTTAGGCAGATGTGATAACCACTACACCACGGGTACATGCGTCATAGCTGCTTTATACCAAACACATTTCTTTTGTCCAACACATCAATTGCAAAGTTGCAAAGTTCAAAAATTTTTAATTTCTATATAGACCAAAACTGTACCCGCCAGGTCTCGAACCTGGGACCTTCTGCGTGTAAGGCAGATGTGATAACCACTACACCACGGGTACACGCGCCAAGTCATTTTATACTATTCACATTTCTTTTGACTACAATACTGCAACTGCCATAAGTAAGAAGATTCAAAAATTTTAATTTCATAGTTCACCAAAACTGTACCCGCCAGGTCTCGAACCTGGGACCTTCTGCGTGTTAGGCAGATGTGATAACCACTACACCACGGGTACATGCGTCATAGCTGCTTTATACCAAACACATTACCTATAAGTGTAATTCAATTGCACAGTTACAAAGTTCAAAATTTTTTAATTTCTATATAGACCAAAACTGTACCCGCCAGGTCTCGAACCTGGGACCTTCTGCGTGTTAGGCAGATGTGATAACCACTACACCACGGGTACATGCGTCATAGCTGCTTTATACCAAACACATTTCTTTTGTCCAACACATCAACTGCAAAGTTGCAAAGTTCAAAAAATTTTAATTTCTATAAAGACCAAAACTGTACCCGCCAGGTCTCGAACCTGGGACCTTCTGCGTGTGAGGCAGATGTGATAACCACTACACCACGGGTACATGCGTCAAAGCTGCTTTATACCAAACACATTTCTTTTGTCCAACACATCAACTGCAAAGTTGCAAAGTTCAAAAAATTTTAATTTCTATATAGACCAAAACTGTACCCGCCAGGTCTCGAACCTGGGACCTTCTGCGTGTAAGGCAGATGTGATAACCACTACACCACGGGTACATTCGTCAAAGCTGCTTTATACCAAACACATTTCTTTTGTCCAACACATCAACTGCAAAGTTGCAAAGTTCAAAAAATTTTAATTTCTATATAGACCAAAACTGTACCCGCCAGGTCTCGAACCTGGGACCTTCTGCGTGTGAGGCAGATGTGATAACCACTACACCACGGGTACACGCGTCATAGCTGCTTTATACCAAACACATTTCTTTTGTCCAACACATCAACTGCAAAGTTGCAAAGTTCAAAAAATTTTTAATTTCTATATAGACCAAAACTGTACCCGCCAGGTCTCGAACCTGGGACCTTCTGCGTGTTAGGCAGATGTGATAACCACTACACCACGGGTACACGCGTCATAGCTGCTTTATACCAAACACATTACCTATAAGTGTAATTCAATTGCACAAGTTACAAAGTTCAAAATTTTTTAATTTCTATATAGACCAAAACTGTACCCGCCAGGTCTCGAACCTGGGACCTTCTGCGTGTTAGGCAGATGTGATAACCACTACACCACGGGTACATGCGTCATAGCTGCTTTATACCAAACACATTTCCTATAAGTGTAATCATCAATTGCACAGTTACAAAGTTCAAAAATTTTTTTAATTTCTATATAGACCAAAACTGTACCCGCCAGGTCTCGAACCTGGGACCTTCTGCGTGTTAGGCAGATGTGATAACCACTACACCACGGGTACACGCGTCATAGCTGCTTTATACCAAACACATTTCCTTTAAGTGTAATACATCAATTGCACAGTTACAAAGTTCAAAAAATTTTAATTTCTATAGTTCACCAAAACTGTACCCGCCAGGTCTCGAACCTGGGACCTTCTGCGTGTTAGGCAGATGTGATAACCACTACACCACGGGTACACGCGTCATAGCTGCTTTATACCAAACACATAACCTTTAAGTGTAATTCAATTGCACAGTTACAAAGTTCAAAAAATTTTAATTTTTATATAGACCAAAACTGTACCCGCCAGGTCTCGAACCTGGGACCTTCTGCGTGTTAGGCAGATGTGATAACCACTACACCACGGGTACATGCGTCATAGCTGCTTTATACCAAACACATTTCCTATAAGTGTAATTCAATTGCACAGTTGCAAAGTTCAAAAATTTTTAATTTCTATATAGACCAAAACTGTACCCGCCAGGTCTCGAACCTGGGACCTTCTGCGTGTTAGGCAGATGTGATAACCACTACACCACGGGTACATGCGTCATAGCTGCTTTATACCAAACACATTTCTTTTGTCCAACACATCAACTGCAAATTTGCAAAGTTCAAAAATTTTTAATTTCTATATAGACCAAAACTGTACCCGCCAGGTCTCGAACCTGGGACCTTCTGCGTGTTAGGCAGATGTGATAACCACTACACCACGGGTACATGCGTCATAGCTGCTTTATACCAAACACATTACCTATAAGTGTAATTCAATTGCACAGTTACAAAGTTCAAAATTTTTAATTTCTATATAGACCAAAACTGTACCCGCCAGGTCTCGAACCTGGGACCTTCTGCGTGTTAGGCAGATGTGATAACCACTACACCACGGGTACATGCGTCAAAGCTGCTTTATACCAAACACATTTCTTTTGTCCAACACATCAATTGCAAAGTTGCAAAGTTCAAAAAATTTTAATTTCTATATAGACCAAAACTGTACCCGCCAAGTCTCGAACCTGGGACCTTCTGCGTGTGAGGCAGATGTGATAACCACTACACCACGGGTACATGCGTCAAAGGTGCTTTATACCAAACACATTTCTTTTGTCCAACACTTCAACTGCAAAGTTGCAAAGTTCAAAAATTTTTAATTTTTATATAGACCAAAACTGTACCCGCCAGGTGTCGAACCTGGGACCTTCTGCGTGTGAGGCTGATGTGATAGCCACTACACCACGGGTACATGCGTCATAGCTGCTTTATACCAAACACATTTCTTTTGTCAAACACATCAATTGCAAAGTTGCAAAGTTCAAAAAATTTTAATTTCTATATAGACCAAAACTGTACCCGCCAGGTCTCGAACCTGGGACCTTCTGCGTGTAAAGCAGATGTGATAACCACTACACCACGGGTACATTCGTCAAAGCTGCTTTATACCAAACACATTTCTTTTGTCCAACACATCAACTGCAAAGTTGCAAAGTTCAAAAAATTTTAATTTCTATATAGACCAAAACTGTACCCGCCAGGTCTCGAACCTGGGACCTTCTGCGTGTTAGGCAGATGTGATAACCACTACACCACGGGTACATGCGTCATAGCTGCTTTATACCAAACACATTACCTATAAGTGTAATTCAATTGCACAGTTACAAAGTTCAAAAATTTTTAATTTCTATATAGACCAAAACTGTACCCGCCAGGTCTCGAACCTGGGACCTTCTGCGTGTTAGGCAGATGTGATAACCACTACACCACGGGTACATGCGTCATAGCTGCTTTATACCAAACACATTTCTTTTGTCCAACACATCAATTGCAAAGTTGCAAAGTTCAAAAATTTTTAATTTCTATAAAGACCAAAACTGTACCCGCCAGGTCTCGAACCTGGGACCTTCTGAGTGTTAGGCAGATGTAATAACCACTACACCATGGGTACACGCGCCAAGTCATTTTATACTATTCACATTTCTTTTGACTACAATACTGCAACTGACATAAGTAAGAAGATTCAAAAATTTTAATTTCATAGTTCACCAAAACTGTACCCGCCAGGTCTCGAACCTGGGACCTTCTGCGTGTTAGGCAGATGTGATAACCACTACACCACGGGTACATGCGTCATAGCTGCTTTATACCAAACACATTACCTATAAGTGTAATTCAATTGCACAGTTACAAAGTTCAAAATTTTTTAATTTCTATATAGACCAAAACTGTACCCGCCAGGTCTCGAACCTGGGACCTTCTGCGTGTTAGGCAGATGTGATAACCACTACACCACGGGTACATGCGTCATAGCTGCTTTATACCAAACACATTTCTTTTGTCCAACACATCAACTGCAAAGTTGCAAAGTTCAAAAAATTTTTAATTTCTATAAAGACCAAAACTGTACCCGCCAGGTCTCGAACCTGGGACCTTCTGCGTGTGAGGCAGATGTGATAACCACTACACCACGGGTACATGCGTCAAAGGTGCTTTATACCAAACACATTTCTTTTGTCCAACACTTCAACTGCAAAGTTGCAAAGTTCAAAAAATTTTAATTTTTATATAGACCAAAACTGTACCCGCCAGGTCTCGAACCTGGGACCTTCTGCGTGTAAAGCAGATGTGATAACCACTACACCACGGGTACATTCGTCAAAGCTGCTTTATACCAAACACATTTCTTTTGTCCAACACATCAACTGCAAAGTTGCAAAGCTTAAAAAATTTTAATTTCATAGTTCAACAAAACTGTACCCGCCAGGTCTCGAACCTGGGACCTTCTGCGTGTTAGGCAGATGTGATAACCACTACACCACGGGTACATGCGTCATAGCTGCTTTATACCAAACACATTACCTATAAGTGTAATTCAATTGCACAGTTACAAAGTTCAAAATTTTTTAATTTCTATATAGACCAAAACTGTACCCGCCAGGTCTCGAACCTGGGACCTTCTGCGTGTTAGGCAGATTTGATAACCACTACACCACGGGTACATGCGTCATAGCTGCTTTATACCAAACACATTTCTTTTGTCCAACACATCAATTGCAAAGTTGCAAAGTTCAAAAATTTTTAATTTCTATAAAGACCAAAACTGTACCCGCCAGGTCTCGAACCTGGGACCTTCTGCGTGTTAGGCAGATGTGATAACCACTACACCACGGGTACATGCGTCATAGCTGCTTTATACCAAACACTTTACCTATAAGTGTAATTCAATTGCACAGTTACAAAGTTCAAAAATTTTTAATTTCTATATAGACCAAAACTGTACCCGCCAGGTCTCGAACCTGGGGACCTTCTGCGTGTTAGGCAGATGTGATAACCACTACACCACGGGTACATGCGTCATAGCTGCTTTATACCAAACACATTTCTTTTGTCCAACACATCAATTGCAAAGTTGCAAAGTTCGATGTGATAGCCACTACACCACGGGTACATTCGTCAAAGCTGCTTTATACCAAACACATTTCTTTTGTCCAACACATCAACTGCAAAGTTCAAAAATTTTTAATTTCTATAAAGACCAAAACTGTACCCGCCAGGTCTCGAACCTGGGACCTTCTGCGTGTGAGGCAGAATCGATAACCACTACACCACGGGTACATGCGTCAAAGGTGCTTTATACCAAACATTTCTTTTGTCCAACACTTCAACTGCAAAGTTGCCAAGTTCAAAAAATTTTTAATTTTTATATAGACCAAAACTGTACCCGCCAGGTCGCGAACCTGGGACCTTCTGCGTGTAAAGCAGATGTGATAACCACTACACCACGGGTACATTCGTCAAAGCTGCTTTATACCAAACACATTTCTTTTGTCCAACACATCAACTGCAAAGTTGCAAAGTTCAAAAAATTTTAATTTCTATAGTTCACCAAAACTGTACCCGCCAGGTCTCGAACCTGGGACCTTCTGCGTGTTAGGCAGATGTGATAACCACTACACCACGGGTACACGCGTCATAGCTGCTTTATACCAAACACATAACCTTTAAGTGTAATTCAATTGCACAGTTACAAAGTTCAAAAAATTTTAATTTTTATATAGACCAAAACTGTACCCGCCAGGTCTCGAACCTGGGACCTTCTGCGTGTTAGGCAGATGTGATAACCACTACACCACGGGTACATGCGTCATAGCTGCTTTATACCAAACACATTACCTATAAGTGTAATTCAATTGCACAGTTACAAAGTTCAAAATTTTTTAATTTCTATATAGACCAAAACTGTACCCGCCAGGTCTCGAACCTGGGACCTTCTGCGTGTTAGGCAGATGTGATAACCACTACACCACGGGTACATGCGTCATAGCTGCTTTATACCAAACACATTTCTTTTGTCCAACACATCAATTGCAAAGTTGCAAAGTTCAAAAAATTTTAATTTCTATAAAGACCAAAACTGTACCCGCCAGGTCTCGAACCTGGGACCTTCTGCGTGTTAGGCAGATGTGATAACCACTACACCACGGGTACACGCGTCATAGCTGCTTTATACCAAACACATTTCTTTTGTCCAACACATCAACTGCAAAGTTGCAAAGTTCAAAAAATTTTAATTTCTATATAGACCAAAACTGTACCCGCCAGGTCTCGAACCTGGGACCTTCTGCGTGTAAAGCAGATGTGATAACCACTACACCACGGGTACACGCGCCAAGTTACTTTATACTATTCACATTTCTTTTGACTACAATACTGCAACTGCCATAAGTAAGAAGATTCAAAAATTTTAATTTCATAGTTCACCAAAACTGTACCCGCCAGGTCTCGAACCTGGGACCTTCTGCGTGTTAGGCAGATGTGATAACCACTACACCACGGGTACACGCGTCATAGCTGCTTTATACCAAACACATAACCTTTAAGTGTAATTCAATTGCACAGTTACAAAGTTAAAAAATTTTTAATTTTTATATAGACCAAAACTGTACCCGCCAGGTCTCGAACCTGGGACCTTCTGCGTGTGAGGCAGATGTGATAGCCACTACACCACGGGTACATGCGTCATAGCTGCTTTATACCAAACACATTACCTATCAGTGTAATTCAATTGCACAGTTACAAAGTTCAAAAATTTTTAATTTCTATATAGACCAAAACTGTACCCGCCAGGTCTCGAACCTGGGACCTTCTGCGTGTTAGGCAGATGTGATAACCACTACACCACGGGTACATGCGTCATAGCTGCTTTATACCAAACACATTTCTTTTGTCCAACACATCAACTGCAAAGTTGCAAAGTTCAAAAAATTTTAATTTCTATATAGACCAAAACTGTACCCGCCAGGTCTCGAACCTGGGACCTTCTGCGTGTGAGGCAGATGTGATAGCCACTACACCACGGGTACATTCGTCAAAGCTGCTTTATACCAAACACATTTCTTTTGTCCAACACATCAACTGCAAAGTTGCAAAGTTCAAAATTTTTTAATTTCTATATAGACCAAAACTGTACCCGCCAGGTCTCGAACCTGGGACCTTCTGCGTGTAAAGCAGATGTGATAACCACTACACCACGGGTACATGCGTCATAGCTGCTTTATACCAAACACATTTCTTTTGTCCAACACATCAATTGCAAAGTTGCAAAGTTCAAAAATTTTTAATTTCTATAAAGACCAAAACTGTACCCGCCAGGTCTCGAACCTGGGACCTTCTGCGTGTTAGGCAGATGTGATAACCACTACACCACGGGTACATGCGTCATAGCTGCTTTATACCAAACACATTACCTATAAGTGTAATTCAATTGCACAGTTACAAAGTTCAAAAATTTTTAATTTCTATATAGACCAAAACTGTACCCGCCAGGTCTCGAACCTGGGACCTTCTGCGTGTTAGGCAGATGTGATAACCACTACACCACGGGTACATGCGTCATAGCTGCTTTATACCAAACACATTTCTTTTGTCCAACACATCAATTGCAAAGTTGCAAAGTTCAAAAATTTTTAATTTCTATAAAGACCAAAACTGTACCCGCCAGGTCTCGAACCTGGGACCTTCTGCGTGTGAGGCAGATGTGATAACCACTACACCACGGGTACATGCGTCATAGCTGCTTTATACCAAACACATTTCTTTTGTCCAACACAACAATTGCAAAGTTGCAAAGTTCAAAAAATTTTTAATTTTTATATAGACCAAAACTGTACCCGCCAGGTCTCGAACCTGGGACCTTCTGCGTGTAAAGCAGATGTGATAACCACTACACCACGGGTACATTCGTCAAAGCTGCTTTATACCAAACACATTTCTTTTGTCCAACACATCAACTGCAAAGTTGCAAAGTTCAAAAAATTTTAATTACATAGTTCAACAAAACTGTACCCGCCAGGTCTCGAACCTGGGACCTTCTGCGTGTTAGGCAGATGTGATAACCACTACACCACGGGTACACGCGTCATAGCTGCTTTATACCAAACACATAACCTTTAAGTGTAATTCAATTGCACAGTTACAAAGTTCAAAAAATTTTAATTTCTATATAGACCAAAACTGTACCCGCCAGGTCTCGAACCTGGGACCTTCTGCGTGTTAGGCAGATGTGATAACCACTACACCACGGGTACACGCGTCATAGCTGCTTTATACCAAACACATTACCTATAAGTGTAATTCAATTGCACAGTTACAAAGTTCAAAATTTTTTAATTTCTATATAGACCAAAACTGTACCCGCCAGGTCTCGAACCTGGGACCTTCTGCGTGTTAGGCAGATGTGATAACCACTACACCACGGGTACATGCGTCATAGCTGCTTTATACCAAACACATTACCTATAAGTGTAATTCAATTGCACAGTTACAAAGTTCAAAATTTTTTAATTTCTATATAGACCAAAACTGTACCCGCCAGGTCTCGAACCTGGGACCTTCTGCGTGTTAGGCAGATGTGATAACCACTACACCACGGGTACATGCGTCATAGCTGCTTTATACCAAACACATTACCTTTAAGTGTAATTCAATTGCACAGTTACAAAGTTCAAAAATTTTTAATTTCTATATAGACCAAAACTGTACCCGCCAGGTCTCGAACCTGGGACCTTCTGCGTGTTAGGCAGATGTGATAACCACTACACCACGGGTACATGCGTCATAGCTGCTTTATACCAAACACATTTCTTTTGTCCAACACATCAATTGCAAAGTTGCAAAGTTCAAAAAATTTTAATTTCTATATAGACCAAAACTGTACCCGCCAGGTCTCGAACCTGGGACCTTCTGCGTGTGAGGCAGATGTGATAGCCACTACACCACGGGTACATTCGTCAAAGCTGCTTTATACCAAACACATTTCTTTTGTCCAACACATCAACTGCAAAGTTGCAAAGTTCAAAATTTTTTAATTTCTATATAGACCAAAACTGTACCCGCCAGGTCTCGAACCTGGGACCTTCTGCGTGTAAAGCAGATGTGATAACCACTACACCACGGGTACATGCGTCATAGCTGCTTTATACCAAACACATTTCTTTTGTCCAACACATCAACTGCAAAGTTGCAAAGTTCAAAAATTTTTAATTTCTATAAAGACCAAAACTGTACCCGCCAGGTCTCGAACCTGGGACCTTCTGCGTGTTAGGCAGATGTGATAACCACTACACCACGGGTACATGCGTCATAGCTGCTTTATACCAAACACATTACCTATAAGTGTAATTCAATTGCACAGTTACAAAGTTCAAAAATTTTTAATTTCTATATAGACCAAAACTGTACCCGCCAGGTCTCGAACCTGGGACCTTCTGCGTGTTAGGCAGATGTGATAACCACTACACCACGGGTACATGCGTCATAGCTGCTTTATACCAAACACATTTCTTTTGTCCAACACATCAATTGCAAAGTTGCAAAGTTCAAAAATTTTTAATTTCTATAAAGACCAAAACTGTACCCGCCAGGTCTCGAACCTGGGACCTTCTGCGTGTGAGGCAGATGTGATAACCACTACACCACGGGTACATGCGTCATAGCTGCTTTATACCAAACACATTTCTTTTGTCCAACACATCAATTGCAAAGTTGCAAAGTTCAAAAATTTTTAATTTTTATATAGACCAAAACTGTACCCGCCAGGTCTCGAACCTGGGACCTTCTGCGTGTGAGGCAGATGTGATAGCCACTACACCACGGGTACATTCGTCAAAGCTGCTTTATACCAAACACATTTCTTTTGTCCAACACATCAACTGCAAAGTTCAAAATTTTTTAATTTCTATAAAGACCAAAACTGTACCCGCCAGGTCTCGAACCTGGGACCTTCTGCGTGTGAGGCAGAATTGATAACCACTACACCACGGGTACATGCGTCAAAGGTGCTTTATACCAAACATTTCTTTTGTCCAACACTTCAACTGCAAAGTTGCCAAGTTCAAAAATTTTTTAATTTTTATATAGACCAAAACTGTACCCGCCAGGTCGCGAACCTGGGACCTTCTGCGTGTAAAGCAGATGTGTTAACCACTACACCACGGGTACATTCGTCAAAGCTGCTTTATACCAAACACATTTCTTTTGTCCAACACATCAACTGCAAAGTTGCAAAGTTCAAAAAATTTTAATTTCATAGTTCAACAAAACTGTACCCGCCAGGTCTCGAACCTGGGACCTTCTGCGTGTTAGGCAGATGTGATAACCACTACACCACGGGTACACGCGTCATAGCTGCTTTATACCAAACACATAACCTTTAAGTGTAATTCAATTGCACAGTTACAAAGTTCAAAAAATTTTAATTTTTATATAGACCAAAACTGTACCCGCCCGGTCTCGAACTTGGGACCTTCTGCGTGTTAGGCAGATGTGATAACCACTACACCACGGGTACACGCGTCATAGCTGCTTTATACCAAACACATTACCTATAAGTGTAATACATCAATTGCACAGTTACAAAGTTCAAAATTTTTTAATTTCTATATAGACCAAAACTGTACCCGCCAGGTCTCGAACCTGGGACCTTCTGCGTGTTAGGCAGATGTGATAACCACTACACCACGGGTACATGCGTCATAGCTGCTTTATACCAAACACATTACCTATAAGTGTAATTCAATTGCACAGTTACAAAGTTCAAAATTTTTTAATTTCTATATAGACCAAAACTGTACCCGCCAGGTCTCGAACCTGGGACCTTCTGCGTGTTAGGCAGATGTGATAACCACTACACCACGGGTACATGCGTCATAGCTGCTTTATACCAAACACATTTCTTTTGTCCAACACATCAATTGCAAAGTTGCAAAGTTCAAAAATTTTTAATTTCTATAAAGACCAAAACTGTACCCGCCAGGTCTCGAACCTGGGACCTTCTGCGTGTTAGGCAGATGTGATAACCACTACACCACGGGTACACGCGTCATAGCTGCTTTATACCAAACACATTTCTTTTGTCCAACACATCAATTGCAAAGTTGCAAAGTTCAAAAAATTTTAATTTCTATATAGACCAAAACTGTACCCGCCAGGTCTCGAACCTGGGACCTTCTGCGTGTAAAGCAGATGTGATAACCACTACACCACGGGTACACGCGCCAAGTTACTTTAAACTATTCACATTTCTTTTGACTACAATACTGCAACTGCCATAAGTAAGAAGATTCAAAAATTTTAATTTCATAGTTCACCAAAACTGTACCCGCCAGGTCTCGAACCTGGGACCTCTCGCGTTAGGCAGATGTGATAACCACTACACCACGGGTACACGCGTCATAGCTGCTTTATACCAAACACATAACCTTTAAGTGTAATTCAATTGCACAGTTACAAAGTTCAAAAATTTTTAATTTTTATATAGACCAAAACTGTACCCGCCAGGTCTCGAACCTGGGACCTTCTGCGTGTTAGGCAGATGTGATAACCACTACACCACGGGTACATGCGTCATAGCTGCTTTATACCAAACACATTACCTATAAGTGTAATTCAATTGCACAGTTACAAAGTTCAAAAATTTTTAATTTCTATATAGACCAAAACTGTACCCGCCAGGTCTCGAACCTGGGACCTTCTGCGTGTTAGGCAGATGTGATAACCACTACACCACGGGTACATGCGTCATAGCTGCTTTATACCAAACACATTTCTTTTGTCCAACACATCAATTGCAAAGTTGCAAAGTTCAAAAAATTTTAATTTCTATAAAGACCAAAACTGTACCCGCCAGGTCTCGAACCTGGGACCTTCTGCGTGTGAGGCAGATGTGATAACCACTACACCACGGGTACATGTGTCAAAGGTGCTTTATACCAAACACATTTCTTTTGTCCAACACTTCAACTGCAAAGTTGCAAAGTTCAAAAATTTTTAATTTTTATATAGACCAAAACTGTACCCGCCAGGTCTCGAACCTGGGACCTTCTGCGTGTGAGGCAGATGTGATAGCCACTACACCACGGGTACATTCGTCAAAGCTGCTTTATACCAAACACATTTCTTTTGTCCAACACATCAACTGCAAAGTTGCAAAGTTCAAAAAATTTTAATTTCTATATAGACCAAAACTGTACCCGCCAGGTCTCGAACCTGGGACCTTCTGCGTGTAAGGCAGATGTGATAACCACTACACCACGGGCACATTCGTCAAAGCTGCTTTATACCAAACACATTTCTTTTGTCCAACACATCAACTGCAAAGTTGCAAAGTTCAAAAATTTTAATTTCTATATAGACCAAAACTGTACCCGCCAGGTCTCGAACCTGGGACCTTCTGCGTGTTAGGCAGATGTGATAACCACTACACCACGGGTACATGCGTCATGGCTGCTTTATACCAAACACATTACCTATAAGTGTAATTCAATTGCACAGTTACAAAGTTCAAAAATTTTTAATTTCTATATAGACCAAAACTGTACCCGCCAGGTCTCGAACCTGGGACCTTCTGCGTGTGAGGCAGATGTGATAACCACTACACCACGGGTACATTCGTCAAAGCTGCTTTATACCAAACACATTTCTTTTGTCCAACACATCAACTGCAAAGTTGCAAAGTTCAAAAATTTAATTTTTATATAGACCAAAACTGTACCCGCCAGGTCTCGAACCTGGGACCTTCTGCGTGTAAAGCAGATGTGATAACCACTACACCACGGGTACATTCGTCAAAGCTGCTTTATACCAAACACATTTCTTTTGTCCAACACATCAACTGCAAAGTTGCAAAGTTCAAAAAATTTTAATTTCATAGCTCAACAAAACTGTACCCGCCAGGTCTCGAACCTGGGACCTTCTGCGTGTTAGGCAGATGTGATAACCACTACACCACGGGTACACGCGTCATAGCTGCTTTATACCAAACACATTACCTATAAGTGTAATTCAATTGCACAGTTACAAAGTTCAAAATTTTTTAATTTCTATATAGACCAAAACTGTACCCGCCAGGTCTCGAACCTGGGACCTTCTGCGTGTTAGGCAGATGTGATAACCACTACACCATGGGTACATGCGTCATAGCTGCTTTATACCAAACACATTTCTTTTGTCCAACACTTCAACTGCAAAGTTGCAAAGTTTAAAAAATTTTAATTTTTATAAAGACCAAAACTGTACCCGCCAGGTCTCGAACCTGGGACCTTCTGCGTGTGAGGCAGATGTGATAACCACTACACCACGGGTACATGCGTCAAAGGTGCTTTATACCAAACACATTTCTTTTGTCCAACACTTCAACTGCAAAGTTGCAAAGTTCAAGAAATTTTAATTTTTATATAGACCAAAACTGTACCCGCCAGGTCTCGATCCTGGGACCTTCTGCGTGTAAAGCAGATGTGATAACCACTACACCACGGGTACGTTCGTCAAAGCTGCTTCATACCAAACACATTTCTTTTGTCCAACACATCAACTGCAAAGTTGCAAAGCTTAAAAAATATTTAATTCATAGTTCAACAAAACTGTACCCGCCAGGTCTCGAACCTGGGACCTTCTGCGTGTTAGGCAGATGTGATAACCACTACACCACGGGTACACGCGTCATAGCTGCTTTATACCAAACACATAACCTTTAAGTGTAATTCAATTGCACAGTTACAAAGTTCAAAAAATTTTAATTTTTATATACACCAAAACTGTACCCGCCCGGTCTCGAACTTGGGACCTTCTGCGTGTTAGGCAGATGTGATAACCACTACACCACGGGTACACGCGTCATAGCTGCTTTATACCAAACACATTACCTATAAGTGTAATTCAATTGCATAGTTACAAAGTTCAAAATTTTTTAATTTCTATATAGACCAAAACTGTACCCGCCAGGTCTCGAACCTGGGACCTTCTGCGTGTTAGGCAGATGTGATAACCACTACACCACGGGTACATGCGTCATAGCTGCTTTATACCAAACACATTTCTTTTGTCCAACACATCAATTGCAAAGTTGCAAAGTTCAAAAAGTTTTAATTTCTATAAAGACCAAAACTGTACCCGCCAGGTCTCGAACCTGGGACCTTCTGCGTGTTAGGCAGATGTGATAACCACTACACCACGGGTACACGCGTCATAGCTGCTTTATACCAAACACATTTCTTTTGTCCAACACATCAATTGCAAAGTTGCAAAGTTCAAAAAATTTTAATTTCTATATAGACCAAAACCGTACCCGCCAGGTCTCGAACCTGGGACCTTCTGCGTGTTAGGCACATGTGATAACCACTACACCACGGGTACACGCGCCAAGTTACTTTAAACTATTCACATTTTTTTTTGACTACAATACTGCAACTGCCATAAGTAAGAAAATTCAAAAATTTTAATTTCATAGTTCACCAAAACTGTACCCGCCAGGTCTCGAACCTGGGACCTCTCGCGTTAGGCAGATGTGATAACCACTACACCACGGGTACACGCGTCATAGCTGCTTTATACCAAACAGATAACCTTTAAGTGTAATTCAATTGCACAGTTACAAAGTTCAAAAACTTTTAATTTTTATATAGACCAAAACTGTACCCGCCAGGTCTCGAACCTGGGACCTTCTGCGTGTTAGGCAGATGTGATAACCACTACACCACGGGTACATGCGTCATAGCTGCTTTATACCAAACACATTACCTATCAGTGTAATTCAATTGCACAGTTACAAAGTTCAAAAATTTTTAATTTCTATATAGACCAAAACTGTACCCGCCAGGTCCCGAACCTGGGACCTTCTGCGTTTTAGGCAGATGTGATAACCACTACACCACGGGTGCATGCGTCATAGCTGCTTTATACCAAACACATTTCTTTTGTCCAACACAACAATTGCAAAGTTGCAAAGTTCAAAAAATTTTAATTTCTATGAAGACCAAAACTGTACGCGCCAGGTTTCGAACCTGGGACCTTCTGCGTGTGAGGCAGATGTGATAGCCACTACACCACGGGTACATTCGTCAAAGCTGCTTTATACCAAACACATTTCTTTTGTCCAACACATCAACTGCAAAGTTGCAAAGTTCAAAATTTTTTAATTTCTATATAGACCAAAACTGTACCCGCCAGGTCTCGAACCTGGGACCTTCTGCGTGTAAAGCAGATGTGATAAACACTACACCACGGGTACATTCGTCAAAGCTGCTTTATACCAAACACATTTCTTTGTCCAACACATCAACTGCAAAGTTGCAAAGTTCAAAAATTTTTAATTTCTATATAGACCAAAACTGTACCCGCCAGGTCTCGAACCTGGGACCTTCTGCGTGTTAGGCAGATGTGATAACCACTACACCACGGGTACATGCGTCATAGCTGCTTTATACCAAACACATTACCTATAAGTGTAATTCATTGTACAGTTATAAAGTTCAAAATTTTTTAATTTCTATATAGACCAAAACTGTACCCGCCAGGTCTCGAACCTGGGACCTTCTGCGTGTTAGGCAGATGTGATAACCACTACACCACGGGTACATGCGTCATAGCTGCTTTATACCAAACACATTTCTTTTGTCCAACACATCAATTGCAAAGTTGCAAAGTTCAAAAATTTTTAATTTCTATAAAGACCAAAACTGTACCCGCCAGGTCTCGAACCTGGGACCTTCTGCGTGTTAGGCAGATGTGATAACCACTACACCACGGGTACATGCGTCATAGCTGCTTTATACCAAACACATTACCTATAAGTGTAATTCAATTGCACAGTTACAAAGTTCAAAAATTTTTAATTTCTATATAGACCAAAACTGTACCCGCCAGGTCTCGAACCTGGGGACCTTCTGCGTGTTAGGCAGATGTGATAACCACTACACCAAAGGTACATGCGTCATAGCTGCTTTATACCAAACACATTTCTTTTGTCCAACACAACAATTGCAAAGTTGCAAAGTTCAAAAATTTTTAATTTCTATAAAGACCAAAACTGTACCCGCCAGGTCTCGAACCTGGGACCTTCTGCGTGTGAGGCAGATGTGATAACCACTACACCACGGGTACATGCGTCATAGCTGCTTTATACCAAACACATTTCTTTTGTCCAACACAACAATTGCAAAGTTGCAAAGTTCAAAAATTTTTAATTTTTATATAGACCAAAACTGTACGCGCCAGGTTTCGAACCTGGGACCTTCTGCGTGTGAGGCAGATGTGATAGCCACTACACCACGGGTACATTCGTCAAAGCTGCTTTATACCAAACACATTTCTTTTGTCCAACACATCAACTGCAAAGTTCAAAAATTTTTAATTTCTATAAAGACCAAAACTGTACCCGCCAGGTCTCGAACCTGGGACCTTCTGCGTGTGAGGCAGAATCGATAACCACTACACCACGGGTACATGCGTCAAAGGTGCTTTATACCAAACATTTCTTTTGTCCAACACTTCAACTGCAAAGTTGCCAAGTTCAAAAAATTTTTAATTTTTATATAGACCAAAACTGTACCCGCCAGGTCGCGAACCTGGGACCTTCTGCGTGTAAAGCAGATGTGTTAACCACTACACCACGGGTACATTCGTCAAAGCTGCTTTATACCAAACACATTTCTTTTGTCCAACACATCAACTGCAAAGTTGCAAAGTTCAAAAAATTTTAATTACATAGTTCAACAAAACTGTACCCGCCAGGTCTCGAACCTGGGACCTCTCGCGTTAGGCAGATGTGATAACCACTACACCACGGGTACACGCGTCATAGCTGCTTTATACCATACACATAACCTTTAAGTGTAATTCAATTGCACAGTCACAAAGTTCAAAAACTTTTAATTTTTATATAGACCAAAACTGTACCCGCCAGGTCTCAAACCTGGGACCTTCTGCGTGTTAGGCAGATGTGATAACCACTACACCACGGGTACATGCGTCATAGCTGCTTTATACCAAACACATTACCTATAAGTGTAATTCAATTGCACAGTTACAAAGTTCAAAAATTTTTAATTTCTATATAGACCAAAACTGTACCCGCCAGGTTTCGAACCTGGGACCTTCTGCGTGTTAGGCAGATGTGATAACCACTACACCACGGGTACATGCGTCATAGCTGCTTTATACCAAACACATTTCTTTTGTCCAACACAACAATTGCAAAGTTGCAAAGTTCAAAAAATTTTAATTTCTATGAAGACCAAAACTGTACCCGCCAAGTCTCGAACCTGGGACCTTCTGCGTGTGAGGCAGATGTGATAACCACTACACCACGGGTACATGCGTCAAAGGTGCTTTATACCAAACACATTTCTTTTGTCCAACACTTCAACTGCAAAGTTGCAAAGTTCAAAAAATTTTAATTTTTATATAGACCAAAACTGTACCCGCCAGGTCTCGAACCTGGGACCTTCTGCGTGTGAGGCAGATGTGATAGCCACTACACCACGGGTACATTCGTCAAAGCTGCTTTATACCAAACACATTTCTTTTGTCCAACACATCAACTGCAAAGTTGCAAAGTTCAAAAAATTTTAATTTCTATATAGACCAAAACTGTACCCGCCAGGTCTCGAACCTGGGACCTTCTGCGTGTAAGGCAGATGTGATAACCACTACACCACGGGTACATTCGTCAAAGCTGCTTTATACCAAACACATTTCTTTTGTCCAACACATCAACTGCAAAGTTGCAAAGTTCAAAAATTTTTAATTTCTATATAGACCAAAACTGTACCCGCCAGGTCTCGAACCTGGGACCTTCTGCGTGTTAGGCAGATGTGATAACCACTACACCACGGGTACATGCGTCATAGCTGCTTTATACCAAACACATTACCTATAAGTGTAATTCAATTGCACAGTTACAAAGTTCAAAAATTTTTAATTTCTATATAGACCAAAACTGTACCCGCCAGGTCTCGAACCTGGGACCTTCTGCGTGTGAGGCAGATGTGATAGCCACTACACCACGGGTACATTCGTCAAAGCTGCTTTATACCAAACACATTTCTTTTGTCCAACACATCAACTGCAAAGTTGCAAAGTTCAAAAATTTAATTTCTATATAGACCAAAACTGTACCCGCCAGGTCTCGAACCTGGGACCTTCTGCGTGTAAAGCAGATGTGATAACCACTACACCACGGGTACATTCGTCAAAGCTGCTTTATACCAAACACATTTCTTTTGTCCAACACATCAACTGCAAAGTTGCAAAGTTCAAAAAATTTTAATTTCATAGCTCAACAAAACTGTACCCGCCAGGTCTCGAACCTGGGACCTTCTGCGTGTTAGGCAGATGTGATAACCACTACACCACGGGTACACGCGTCATAGCTGCTTTATACCAAACACATAACCTTTAAGTGTAATTCAATTGCACAGTTACAAAGTTCAAGAAATTTTAATTTTTATATAATAGACCAAAACTGTACCCGCCCGGTCTCGAACTTGGGACCTTCTGCGTGTTAGGCAGATGTGATAACCACTACACCACGGGTACATGCGTCATGGCTGCTTTATACCAAACACATTACCTATAAGTGTAATTCAATTGCACAGTTATAAAGTTCAAAAATTTTTAATTTCTATATAGACCAAAACTGTACCCGCCAGGTCTCGAACCTGGGACCTTCTGCGTGTTAGGCAGATGTGATAACCACTACACCACGGGTACATGCGTCATAGCTGCTTTATACCAAACACATTTCTTTTGTCCAACACATCAATTGCAAAGTTGCAAAGTTCAAAAATTTTTAATTTCTATAAAGACCAAAACTGTACCCGCCAGGTCTCGAACCTGGGACCTTCTGAGTAATAGGCAGATGTAATAACCACTACACCATGGGTACACGCGCCAAGTCATTTTATACTATTCACATTTCTTTTGACTACAATACTGCAACTGACATAAGTAAGAAGATTCAAAAATTTTAATTTCATAGTTCACCAAAACTGTACCCGCCAGGTCTCGAACCTGGGACCTTCTGCGTGTTAGGCAGATGTGATAACCACTACACCACGGGTACATGCGTCATAGCTGCTTTATACCAAACACATTACCTATAAGTGTAATTCAATTGCACAGTTACAAAGTTCAAAAATTTTTAATTTCTATATAGACCAAAACTGTACCCGCCAGGTCTCGAACCTGGGACCTTCTGCGTGTTAGGCAGATGTGATAACCACTACACCACGGGTACATGCGTCATAGCTGCTTTATACCAAACACATTTCTTTTGTCCAACACATCAATTGCAAAGTTGCAAAGTTCAAAAATTTTTAATTTCTATAAAGACCAAAACTGTACCCGCCAGGTCTCGAACCTGGGACCTTCTGCGTGTGAGGCAGATGTGATAACCACTACACCACGGGTACATGCGTCAAAGGTGCTTTATACCAAACACATTTCTTTTGTCCAACACTTCAACTGCAAAGTTGCAAAGTTCAAAAAATTTTAATTTTTATATAGACCAAAACTGTACCCGCCAGGTCTCGAACCTGGGACCTTCTGCGTGTGAGGCAGATGTGATAGCCACTACACCACGGGTACATTCGTCAAAGCTGCTTTATACCAAACACATTTCTTTTGTCCAACACATCAACTGCAAAGTTGCAAAGTTCAAAAATTTTTAATTTCTATATAGACCAAAACTGTACCCGCCAGGTCTCGAACCTGGGACCTTCTGCGTGTGAGGCAGATGTGATAACCACTACACCACGGGTACATTCGTCAAAGCTGCTTTATACCAAACACATTTCTTTTGTCCAACACATCAACTGCAAAGTTGCAAAGTTCAAAAAATTTTAATTTTATAGTTCACCAAAACTGTACCCGCCAGGTCTCGAACCTGGGACCTTCTGCGTGTTAGGCAGATGTGATAACCACTACACCACGGGTACACGCGTCATAGCTGCTTTATACCAAACACATAACCTTTAAGTGTAATTCAATTGCACAGTTACAAAGTTCAAAAAATTTTAATTTTTATATAGACCAAAACTGTACCCGCCAGGTCTCGAACCTGGGACCTTCTGCGTGTTAGGCAGATGTGATAACCACTACACCACGGGTACACGCGTCATAGCTGCTTTATACCAAACACATTACCTATAAGTGTAATTCAATTGCACAGTTACAAAGTTCAAAATTTTTTAATTTCTATATAGACCAAAACTGTACCCGCCAGGTCTCGAACCTGGGACCTTCTGCGTGTTAGGCAGATGTGATAACCACTACACCACGGGTACATGCGTCATAGCTGCTTTATACCAAACACATTTCTTTTGTCCAACACATCAATTGCAAAGTTGCAAAGTTCAAAAATTTTAATTTCTATAAAGACCAAAACTGTACCCGCCAGGTCTCGAACCTGGGACCTTCTGCGTTTTAGGCAGATGTGATAACCACTACACCACGGGTACATGCGTCAAAGCTGCTTTATATAAAACACATTTCTTTTGTCCAACACTTCAACTGCAAAGTTGCAAAGTTCAAAAAATTTTAATTTTTATATAGACCAAAACTGTACCCGCCAGGTCTCGAACCTGGGACCTTCTGCGTGTGAGGCAGATGTGATAACCACTACACCACGGGTACATTCGTCAAAGCTGCTTTATACCAAACACATTTCTTTTGTCCAACACATCAACTGCAAAGTTGCAAAGTTCAAAATTTTTTAATTTCTATAAAGACCAAAACTGTACCCGCCAGGTCTCGAACCTGGGACCTTCTGCGTGTGAGGCAGATGTGATAACCACTACACCACGGGTACATGCGTCAAAGGTGCTTTATACCAAACACATTTCTTTTGTCCAACACTTCAACTGCAAAGTTGCAAAGTTCAAAAAATTTTAATTTTTATATAGACCAAAACTGTACCCGCCAGGTCTCGAACCTGGGACCTTCTGCGTGTAAAGCAAATGTGATAACCACTACACCACGGGTACATGCGTCATAGCTGCTTTATACAAAACACATTTCTTTTGTCCAACACATCACTTGCAAAGTTGCAAAGTTCAAAAAGTTTTAATTTCTATAAAGACCAAAACTGTACCCGCCAGGTCTCGAACCTGGGACCTTCTGCGTGTTAGGCAGATGTGATAACCACTACTCCACGGGTACACGCGTCATAGCTGCTTTATACCAAACACATTTCTTTTGTCCAACACATCAATTGCAAAGTTGCAAAGTTCAAAAATTTTTAATTTCTATAAAGACCAAAACTGTACCCGCCAGGTCTCGAACCTGGGACCTTCTGCGTGTTAGGCAGATGTGATAACCACTACACCACGGGTACATGCGTCATAGCTGCTTTATACCAAACACATTACCTATAAGTGTAATTCAATTGCACAGTTACAAAGTTCAAAAATTTTTAATTTCTATATAGACCAAAACTGTACCCGCCAGGTCTCGAACCTGGGACCTTCTGCGTGTTAGGCAGATGTGATAACCACTACACCACGGGTACATGCGTCATAGCTGCTTTATACCAAACACATTTCTTTTGTCCAACACATCAATTGCAAAGTTGCAAAGTTCAAAAATTTTTAATTTCTATAAAGACCAAAACTGTACCCGCCAGGTCTCGAACCTGGGACCTTCTGCGTGTGAGGCAGATGTGATAACCACTACACCACGGGTACATGCGTCAAAGGTGCTTTATACCAAACACATTTCTTTTGTCCAACACTTCAACTGCAAAGTTGCAAAGTTCAAAAAATTTTAATTTTTATATAGACCAAAACTGTACCCGCCAGGTCTCGAACCTGGGACCTTCTGCGTGTAAAGCAGATGTGATAACCACTACACCACGGGTACATTCGTCAAAGCTGCTTTATACCAAACACATTTCTTTTGTCCAACACATCAACTGCAAAGTTGCAAAGTTCAAAAAATTTTAATTTCTATAGTTCACCAAAACTGTACCCGCCAGGTCTCGAACCTGAGACCTTCTGCGTGTTAGGCAGATGTGATAACCACTACACCACGGGTACACGCGTCATAGCTGCTTTATACCAAACACATAACCTTTAAGTGTAATTCAATTGCACAGTTACAAAGTTCAAAAAATTTTAATTTTTATATAGACCAAAACTGTACCCGCCAGGTCTCGAACCTGGGACCTTCTGCGTGTTAGGCAGATGTGATAACCACTACACCACGGGTACACGCGTCATAGCTGCTTTATACCAAACACATTACCTATAAGTGTAATTCAATTGCACAGTTACAAAGTTCAAAAAATTTTAATTTTTATATAGACCAAAACTGTACCCGCCAGGTCTCGAACCTGGGACCTTCTGCGTGTTAGGCAGATGTGATAACCACTACACCACGGGTACACGCGTCATAGCTGCTTTATACCAAACACATTACCTATAAGTGTAATTCAATTGCACAGTTACAAAGTTCAAAATTTTTTAATTTCTATATAGACCAAAACTGTACCCGCCAGGTCTCGAACCTGGGACCTTCTGCGTGTTAGGCAGATGTGATAACCACTACACCACGGGTACATGCGTCATAGCTGCTTTATACCAAACACATTTCTTTTGTCCAACACATCACTTGCAAAGTTGCACAGTTCAAAAAGTTTTAATTTCTATAAAGACCAAAACTGTACCCGCCAGGTCTCGAACCTGGTACCTTCTGCGTGTTAGGCAGATGTGATAACCACTACACCACGGGTACATGCGTCAAAGGTGCTTTATATAAAACACATTTCTTTTGTCCAACACTTCAACTGCAAAGTTGCAAAGTTCAAAAAATTTTAATTTTTATATAGACCAAAACTGTACCCGCCAGGTTTCGAACCTGGGACCTTCTGCGTGTGAGGCAGATGTGATGGCCACTACACCACGGGTACATTCGTCAAAGCTGCTTTATACCAAACACATTTCATTTGTCCAACACATCAACTGCAAAGTTGCAAAGTTCAAAATTTTTTAATTTCTATAAAGGCCAAAACTGTACCCGCCAGGTCTCGAACCTGGGACCTTCTGCGTGTGAGGCAGAATCGATAACCACTACACCACGGGTACATGCGTCAAAGGTGCTTTATACCAAACACATTTCTTTTGTCCAACACTTCAACTGCAAAGTTGCAAAGTTCAAAAAATTTTAATTTTTATATAGACCAAAACTGTACCCGCCAGGTCTCGAACCTGGGACCTTCTGCGTGTAAAGCAGATGTGATAACCACTACACCACGGGTACATGCGTCATAGCTGCTTTATACAAAACACATTTCTTTTGTCCAACACATCACTTGCAAAGTTGCAAAGTTCAAAAAGTTTTAATTTCTATAAAGACCAAAACTGTACCCGCCAGGTCTCGAACCTGGGACCTTCTGCGTGTTAGGCAGATGTGATAACCACTACACCACGGGTACACGCGTCATAGCTGCTTTATACCAAACACATTTCTTTTGTCCAACACATCAATTGCAAAGTTGCAAAGTTCAAAAATTTTTAATTTCTATAAAGACCAAAACTGTACCCGCCAGGTCTCGAACCTGGGACCTTCTGCGTGTTAGGCAGATGTGATAACCACTACACCACGGGTACATGCGTCATAGCTGCTTTATACCAAACACATTACCTATAAGTGTAATTCAATTGCACAGTTACAAAGTTCAAAAATTTTTAATTTCTATATAGACCAAAACTGTACCCGCCAGGTCTCGAACCTGGGACCTTCTGCGTGTTAGGCAGATGTGATAACCACTACACCACGGGTACATGCGTCATAGCTGCTTTATACCAAACACATTTCTTTTGTCCAACACATCAATTGCAAAGTTGCAAAGTTCAAAAATTTTTAATTTCTATAAAGACCAAAACTGTACCCGCCAGGTCTCGAACCTGGGACCTTCTGCGTGTGAGGCAGATGTGATAACCACTACACCACGGGTACATGCGTCAAAGGTGCTTTATACCAAACACATTTCTTTTGTCCAACACTTCAACTGCAAAGTTGCAAAGTTCAAAAAATTTTAATTTTTATATAGACCAAAACTGTACCCGCCAGGTCTCGAACCTGGGACCTTCTGCGTGTAAAGCAGATGTGATAACCACTACACCACGGGTACATTCGTCAAAGCTGCTTTATACCAAACACATTTCTTTTGTCCAACACATCAACTGCAAAGTTGCAATGTTCAAAAAATTTTAATTTCATAGTTCAACAAAACTGTACCCGCCAGGTCTCGAACCTGGGACCTTCTGCGTGTTAGGCAGATGTGATAACCACTACACCACGGGTACACGCGTCATAGCTGCTTTATACCAAACACATAACCTTTAAGTGTAATTCAATTGCACAGTTACAAAGTTCAAAAAATTTTAATTTTTATATAGACCAAAACTGTACCCGCCCTGTCTCGAACTTGGGACCTTCTGCGTGTTAGGCAGATGTGATAACCACTACACCACGGGTACACGCGTCATAGCTGCTTTATACCAAACACATTACCTATAAGTGTAATTCAATTGCACAGTTACAAAGTTCAAAATTTTTTAATTTCTATATAGACCAAAACTGTACCCGCCAGGTCTCGAACCTGGGACCTTCTGCGTGTTAGGCAGATGTGATAACCACTACACCACGGGTACATGCGTCATAGCTGCTTTATACCAAACACATTTCTTTTGTCCAACACATCACTTGCAAAGTTGCAAAGTTCAAAAAATTTTAATTTCTATATAGACCAAAACTGTACCCGCCAGGTCTCGAACCTGGGACCTTCTGCGTGTAAAGCAGATGTGATAACCACTACACCACGGGTACACGCGCCAAGTTACTTTAAACTATTCACATTTCTTTTGACTACAATACTGCAACTGCCATAAGTAAGAAGATTCAAAAATTTTAATTTCATAGTTCACCAAAACTGTACCCGCCAGGTCTCGAACCTGGGACCTTCTGCGTGTAAAGCAGATGTGATAACCATTACACCACGGGTACACGCGCCAAGTTACTTTAAACTATTCACATTACTTTTGACTGCAATACTGCAACTGCCATAAGTAAGAAGATTCAAAAATTTTAATTTCATAGTTCACCAAAACTGTACCCGCCAGGTCTCGAACCTGGGACCTCTCGCGTTAGGCAGATGTGATAACCACTACACCACGGGTACACGCGTCATAGCTGCTTTATACCAAACACATAACCTTTAAGTGTAATTCAATTGCACAGTTACAAAGTTCAAAAACTTTTAATTTTTATATAGACCAAAACTGTACCCGCCAGGTCTCGAACCTGGGACCTTCTGCGTGTTGGGCAGATGTGATAACCACTACACCACGGGTACATGCGTCATAGCTGCTTTATACCAAACACATTACCTATAAGTGTAATAAACCACATAACCTTTAAGTGTAATTCAATTGCACAGTTAAAAAGTTCAAAGATTTTTAATTTCTATATAGACCAAAACTGTACCCGCCAGGTCTCGAACCTGGGACCTTCTGCGTGTTAGGCAGATGTGATAACCACTACACCACGGGTACATGCGTCATAGCTGCTTTATACCAAACACATTTCTTTTGTCCAACACAACAATTGCAAAGTTGCAAAGTTAAAAAAATTTTAATTTCTATGAAGACCAAAACTGTACCCGCCAAGTCTCGAACCTGGGACCTTCTGCGTGTGAGGCAGATGTGATAACCACTACACCACGGGTACATGCGTCAAAGGTGCTTTATACCAAACACATTTCATTTGTCCAACACTTCAACTGCAAAGTTGCAAAGTTCAAAAAATTTTAATTTTTATATAGACCAAAACTGTACCCGCCAGGTCTCGAACCTGGGACCTTCTGCGTGTGAGGCAGATGTGATAGCCACTACACCACGGGTACATTCGTCAAAGCTGCTTTATACCAAACACATTTCTTTTGTCCAACACATCAACTGCAAAGTTGCAAAGTTCAAAAAATTTTAATTTGTATATAGACCAAAACTGTACCCGCCAGGTCTCGAACCTGGGACCTTCTGCGTGTAAAGCAGATGTGATAAAAACTACACTACGGGTACATTCGTCAAAGCTGCTTTATACCAAACACATTTCTTTTGTCCAACACATCAACTGCAAAGTTGCAAAGTTCAAAAATTTTTAATTTCTATATAGACTAAAACTGTACCCGCCAGGTCTCGAACCTGGGACCTTCTGCGTGTTAGGCAGATGTGAAAACCACTACACCACGGGTACATGCGTCATGGCTGCTTTATACCAAACACATTACCTATAAGTGTAATTCAATTGCACAGTTATAAAGTTCAAAATTTTTTAATTTCTATATAGACCAAAACTGTACCCGCCAGGTCTCGAACCTGGGACCTTCTGCGTGTTAGGCAGATGTGATAACCACTACACCACGGGTACATGCGTCATAGCTGCTTTATACCAAACACATTTCTTTTGTCCAACACATCAATTGCAAAGTTGCAAAGTTCAAAAATTTTTAATTTCTATAAAGACCAAAACTGTACCCGCCAGGTCTCGAACCTGGGACCTTCTGCGTGTTAGGCAGATGTGATAACCACTACACCACGGGTACATGCGTCATAGCTGCTTTATACCAAACACATTACCTATAAGTGTAATTCAATTGCACAGTTACAAAGTTCAAAAATTTTTAATTTCTATATAGACCAAAACTGTACCCGCCAGGTCTCGAACCTGGGACCTTCTGCGTGTTAGGCAGATGTGATAACCACTACACCACGGGTACATGCGTCATAGCTGCTTTATACCAAACACATTTCTTTTGTCCAACACAACAATTGCAAAGTTGCAAAGTTCAAAAATTTTTAATTTCTATAAAGACCAAAACTGTACCCGCCAGGTCTCGAACCTGGGACCTTCTGCGTGTAAAGCAGATGTGATAACCACTACACCACGGGTACATTCGTCAAAGCTGCTTTATACCAAACACATTTCTTTTGTCCAACACATCAACTGCAAAGTTGCAAATGTGATAACCACTACACCACGGGTGCATGCGTCAAAGGTGCTTTATACCAAACACATTTCTTTTGTCCAACACATCAATTGCAAAGTCGCAAAGTTCAAAAAATTTTAATTTCTATATAGACCAAAACTGTACCCGCCAGGTCTCGAACCTGGGACCTTCTGCGTGTTAGGCAGATGTGATAAACACTACACCGCGGGTACATGCGTCATAGCTGCTTTATACCAAACACATTTCTTTTGTCCAACACATCAATTGCAAAGTTGCAAAGTTCAAAAAGTTTTAATTTCTATAAAGACCAAAACTGTACCCGCCAGGTATCGAACCTGGGACCTTCTGCGTGTTAGGCAGATGTGATAACCACTACACCACGGGTTCACGCGTCATAGCTGCTTTGTACCAAACACATTTCTTTTGTCCAACACATCAATTGCAAAGTCGCAAAGTTCAAAAAATTTTAATTTCTATATAGACCAAAACTGTACCCGCCAGGTCTCGAACCTGGGACCTTCTGCGTGTAAAGCAGATGTGATAACCACTACACCACGGGTACACGCGCCAAGTTACTTTATACTATTCACATTTCTTCTGACTACAATACTGCAACTGCCATAAGTATTTGGTTTGGTTTTGAATTATCGTCGCACTAGAGCTACACGAGGGCTATTGGCGACGGGCGTCGTATTTTAGAACCACAGTCAGGTGACACTGCCATAAGTAAGAAGATTCAAAATTTTAATTTCATAGTTCACCAAAACTGTACCCGCCAGGTCTCGAACCTGGGACCTTCTGCGTGTTAGGCAGATGTGATGACCACTACACCACGGGTACATGCGTCAAAGGTGCTTTATACCAAACACATTTCTTTTGTCCAACACTTCAACTGCAAAGTTGCAAAGTTCAAAAATTTTTAATTTTTATATAGACCAAAACTGTACCCGCCAGGTCTCGAACCTGGGACCTTCTGCGTGTAAAGCAGATGTGATAACCACTACACCACGGGTACATTCGTCAAAGCTGCTTTATACCAAACACATTTCTTTTGTCCAACACATCAACTGCAAAGTTGCAAAGTTCAAAATTTTTTAATTTCTATATAGAACAAAACTGTACCCGCCAGGTCTCGAACCTGGGACCTTCTGCGTGTTAGGCAGATGTGATAACCAGTACACCACTGGTACATGCGTCATAGCTGCTTTATACCAAACACATTACCTATAAGTGTAATTCAATTGCACAGTTACAAAGTTCAAAAAATTTTAATTTCTATATGGACCAAAACTGTACCCGCCAGGTCTCGAACCTGGGACCTCCTGCGTGTGAGGCAGATGTGATAACCACTACACTACGGGTACATGCGTCAAAGCTGCTTTATACCAAACACATTTCGTTTGTCCAACACATCAACTGCAAAAATGCAAAGTTCAAAAATTTTTAATTTCTATATAGACCAAAACTGTACCCGCCAGGTCTCGAACCTGGGACCTTCTGCGTGTTAGGCAGATGTGATAACCACTACACCACGGGTACATGCGTCATAGCTGCTTTATACCAAACACATTACCTTTAAGTATAATTCAACTGCACAGATACCAATTCAATATTTTTTAATTTTTATATAGACCAAAACTGTAACCGCCAGGTCTCGAACCTGGGACCTTCTGCGTGTAAAGCAGATGTGATAACCACTACACCACGGGTACATGCGTCAAAGGTGCTTTATACCAAACACATTTCTTTTGTCCAACACTTCAACTGCAAAGTTGCAAAGCTCAAAAAATTTTAATTTCTATATAGACTAAAACTGTACCCGTCAGGTCTCGAAACTGGGACCTTCTGCGTGCGAGGCAGATGTGATAACCACTACACCACAAGTACATGCGTCAAAGCTGCTTTATACCAAACACATTTCTTTTGACCATTACTTCAACCGCATAGCTACAAAGTTAAAATTTTTAAATTACAGAGCCGCTGTGATTGGTAGAAACCCACGTGACTTGTAAATAGATGCAAAACACCATTTCGGCTTGCCAGCTGATATTCTGGTCTGGCGACAATTTGGAATGCTTCGTAACGAAACGGTAGCGATATAAGTTGCCATATGTAACAACCTTTCTCCTCTTGCCGATTTGTGATGTTGAGGACATAATTGTAACCTGTTTTTACTATTGAATGCGCAGTCTATTCTATTCAATGTATCTGGCATATACACAGTAAACAGAACCATCAATGAAAAAATGAACACCTAAGCCTGAAATAAAATCCTTAAATGGAGACTGGATGAAAATACATAACAGGAAACATGCCAATTATTTTTCAAATAATGAATTTAGTAGGAGGCCATTTGAACCACTTGGCCACCTGGGCCTCATTTAAATGGGCTTGTTTCAACACTTTTTTTAAAGAAAACAAAACAGCCAATGAAATCGCAGTTCGGAGGAACTGCTCGACGAAAGTCCAACGGATCACGGCGTCCATCTTGTACACCACACTGTAAAAAAATTGTTTTCACAGTTAAACACTGTCATTTTTGACGCCAGTTAATAACTGTTTATTTCACAGTTTAAAACCGTAATTTTTTACAGTTTAAAACTGTAATTTTTTTACAGGAATACTGTAATTTTAACAGGGAGAAACTTTTTTTTAGCAGGGAAAAACTGTTCAATTAGACATGCAAAGAGTCATGTGATTGAGATCATCGTTAAGCACAAATACCCAATACTAGCCCTCACGACCAGTAATTGCTTCGTCGCAGGCGGATCAGTATTGCACTCGCAGACGAGAGGTTCCTGGATCAAAACCGGGGCAGATCTATACCTCTTGCATGCCAGCACAAAATACTGTGTGTGAAGTAATCACTTGGTCACTAAGGCATTTTATTTTAGCAGGCAAAAACTGTTACATTAACAGTTTTCCGCCTGCTAAATTAGCAGTTTCTCCCTGTTAAAATTACAGTTTTAAACTGTAAAAAAATTACAGTTTTAAACTGTAAAATAAACAGTTACTACACTCTTAAAACAAACACTCCTAATTTAACTCAGTCTGAGTGGATTTCACTTCTCCAGACTGGAAAATGCACTTCTCCTTTTGGAGTGGATCCTTTGTGTGTCAAACCTCCGACAGGATCACTCCAAACGAGTGATTTTAACTCAGTCTGAGTAAATATGCATGCCTTTATGGTGTCGAAAATGCACATCTCCAACTGGAGTGGATTTCACTCTTTTGTTTTAAGAGTGTAACTTGCGTCAAAGTTGACAGTTTTTAACTGTAAAAACAAAAGTTTTTTTACAGTGCACTGTTACAAGTTTTTTATACTTCCAGTTCTGCGCCCACCCGAACGTCCAACAGCTCCTCGCGTCCATCTGGTACGAGGGAGTCCCCGGGTTCCGGCGCAAGAACATCGTACTCCAGTGCCTCGAGATCTGCCGCATCGGCGCCCTCTTCCCCGTCTACTCGGTGTCCTACATCGTGGCGCCCCACTCCGCCGCGGGGCGCACCCTCAGGAAGCCCTTCATCAAGTTCATCTGCCACTCGGCCTCATACGTCACCTTCCTTTGTGAGTGCCCAGTATTGTGAGTACTATATGACGTGCAATGGTTTGTTTTGTTTGTGTGTGGGGGGAGGGGTAAATTTTTTAACAGTGTACACTCTTAAAACAAACGAGCGATTTTAACCCATTAATGCCTTACGTCCCTTTTTAGGGACACTTTAAAAAAAAATTCGCAATTTATAATGGATCAACTTTTCAATTAAAAAATTGCTCCGTTGTATTCAGCAGTGTTCATTTCAACTGACCCAAGGGCATTGATGCTGTTTTAGGCAACTTTTCCGGGAAAACTCTTAACATTTTAGTCTCATAACCTTAAATTAGCGCCACCTGAAAGGGTCTTAATGGGTTAACTCAGTCTCAGTTAATTTTCACCCCTTTCCAGTGTCGAAAATGAACTTCTCCTACAGGAGTGGATTTCACTCTTTTGTTTTAAGAGTGTAGTACTTGCCTGTTTTTAGAAACCTATGTGAATCCCGTTTACGGTTTTCGGCAAATGTTTAACGTAGTTTAAGAGTCCGGTTTTATAAAAATAAGCATAGAACTATTATATACAGCGAATAAATATCATATAACAAAATAATCTGCACTGTTAGTCGATGATGTTAATGCTAGAGGCGGTAGCAAGTTCTTTTAAACCTCACTGGATCAGTGATTCTCGTGTCTAACATAACCATCTTTTAGACATTAGATGTTCAGTCCATTCTTTTGGGTCTTTGAATAAAAATTGAAAACTAGTATATAAAATACATTGTTACAAATCAGCTTGAAAGTATTGTTTCTTAAAGAACTGATTTGTAATTATGAAAACAAAACATAATGACATCATGAGCAGTGAAGGTAGAGCTGAGAGTTCGTCGATCCTGTTTTTGAAAAAAAAAAAAAACATAAAACAGAACGTAGAGCTTGTAATGCTTTTCTAATGTTAATTTCTTCAGATATTTGTTAAGAGGACCTAGATGTGTATTCAAGAAGTAAACCGAATTCCATACTAGTATTTATAAATAATTTTACACTGTATTCTATTCTTCTAACCTATACCCTATTCGTAATTCCTACATGTTGAAGAATTTTCTTCATAAAGACATATGATTCTTTAAACTTTTTAGACAGGGATTTGGCATTATTTTGTACAATGTCACGGTATCAAGAGATAAAAAGAGTAAAAAAAAAAAATCCCGGAAATCCATCCGTCAAGGTTTCAAGGCTTACTACGCTGATTTTAGGTTTGATAAAGTTGAAAGCGATACTTAATAGAATTTGTGTTACACCCATTAAAGTGAGAATAGTCTCATTTCATATTGAGAATCCAAATTAGGCGCGTTTACATAAAACATGGAATCCATGGATTAAAGAGCAAACTCAGCAATTTTTCCCTCTTGGAGATTTTCTCCCAGACAGAACCGGAATAGCAGGGTTCATTGGGGGGTTACACAAACCCGCCAATGAAGGAGGGTTTGATGTTTCATAACCATGGATTCCGCCACAGACTATCATTCGGGTTAGAAATCCTGGATCGACCCCTTTTTTCCCTAATGGGGATTTTGGCATTCCATGGATTCGATGGATCGTGTAAACGCACCTAGACACTTCTGTGGACACATGCATACAATTCTACATTGAAAACGTTCAACTCTTGTCAAAATAGCAAAAATACATAAAATTTAAAACAAACAAAAAACACAATTTTTTTTTTTGTTTTTTCATTCTTTGATAAAATATTAAAATCTCTTTTTCTCCACTGAATACCTTCCAGTGCTTTAAATTTTTCACCCCTAAAAAGATAAGGAGGGATTTCCTTAACCGTTTTTCCCCCACGTGTTACAACGTCCCTTAACATTGGACGTATCAGACATGTATTGTGCATTTTGGCACGAAGATGATCGATTCATTCTCTTGATGTTTCTGAGTGATTTAGCTTGCGAATGTGCGTTTTTATACGAAAAGAGATTTCGTGGAACCTTGTATATACGCGTATTTTTACGGTTCAGGAAATTTGTATAAAAAAGTTTACAGATCCTTTAAAAGAAAATGTTAGTGCTGTGAATAATAAATAAATGTTTTCTGTGATATATGTAGATTTTGGTTGAACGGGTGTACAAAAAGGCTCATGCATAAAATTTGCGTAATGATTGGAAATTTAAAACTACGAGCAACTAGAAAAGATGGTACAATAGTTAATTTTGTCATTCGTATTAGAAAACCACAATAAAATTAAGATTAGTTAAGATAATGTTTTTGTTATATTTATACATACCTGCGTATGTATAATTATAACAAAACAACAATATAATTAAGATTAATTAAGATATTTTTTTGTTATTATTATACATACCTGCGTATACTACTTAAGAGTTTTATTCAGCTTTTGGTTTGTGTTTGATACTTTAGATATATTCAATAATTTTCTATATAACTTTCGCACTTTTGTGTTCAATTAGATGACCACAACAACATACATATTTGAAGAGTACAGGGGAAGGACCGCTTGATTTCTTTAGAGTCTTTCCGTAATTGTTGCTTGGTCTGTTGGTGCCGTTGTCTGCTTGGCGGATATTGGTGACCGGAAATTGGTTATTCTTTCAGCTCTTCATCCATGGTACAAACGTGTGACTCGTTCCACTGATCTCTGGCGTGAATCAGGGTTGCCGCGAAACAAACAAAACGAGTAACCGTTTGTTTTACACCAGTTTAGGCGATTTCTTGCTATCATCCCCAAATATATGCGATTAAGGAAAGCCTTCTACGAAATAAAGCGGTTCTTCTCCTGTACTCTTCATTTGTATTACGAAATATTGTTCATTCCGCATAAGTCTACATTTTCTAATAAATTAAAGATTTACCTTTCTTAACCAAACCTACATATAGTTTAGAACATGTATATTTTAAACCAAAGCTTTTGTCATTGAATTAGCCTTAGCCTATTAAGGAGGAATGGGCTCGCTGGACTGGGGTAAGATAAATGGAGATAACTAACAGGCCTCTAAAATCCCAATTTTTAAAATTGCTTCGAATACTTCTGATAAAATTATTTATTCAAAATTTAAAAAAAAAATCGGAACTTATTTCAAAAAGTGAGATTGTTCGGGACCTGTAAGTCAGTTGCATTAATCACATAAAAATCCGTTTGAGAAATGTTGCAGATACAATATTTTTCGTCCATTGGATTAACACTGATGCACTTTGCTTTGGAGACCCGCGATCCAGTGCGTCCATTCTTCCTTAACGATTGTCAAGAAAAGTTGAAAAGTCTTTAATAAGTTAATAAAACAATAAAGGGGCCCGGATGGCCTGGTTTGGACCATTCGCAGTCTGCGCGCTGTAAAGGGTGCGGGCCCGATTTCCGCCTGGGTGTACTCCCTTTCTCTGCAACAGTAGAAGTCCTTTCCGTATCTCTTTTACTTGACGAAGGCTTATAAGCGTGTCTCTGGTCAAGCACACAAACCGAATTATATATGTACCTACCCGTACCCCCAACAATAAAATTTACACTAAGTACTACATAAATAATGCAATTTCCATGTGGAATATAATTTTTAATCTGTCTTTTTTTGCAGTTTTACTAATCCTGGCTTCTCAACGAATCGAAACTGTGATCGTGGACTGGTTCGGAACAGACGAAATGAAAAAGAAGATGAAATCCAACGTCACCACGAAGCGCGGAGCGTCCCCTAGCGTCGTGGAGTGGATGATCCTTGCCTGGGTAATAGGTGAGACAGATGTGTGATGCTGAAGATTAAGCTATTCGATTTACCGTCACTTAAGTTCCCACATGTGCTATTTCACTTTGCACAACGGATTGTTTTTAGATCAACGGATTGGATCATATTTACTGTACGGTAACCCTGTTCGCGTTAATTTTTGGATTTTGCGATAAATAGTTTTTTGCGGCAACCTGTCTGACATCGACTGATGATTCGAGTTCTTTGACTTTGCAACGATAACGTTTTTACGGCAACCCTATCTGACCATTATTTATTAACGCAGTTAAAGAGCGTGACGTCAAAAGTCGAAAGAATACGAACTTTTGGCACGATATTGGAAAGTTCGCCAAGGGTTACCGTACAGTAAATATATGATCCGTTGTGCAAAGTGAGATAGCACATGTGGGAACTTAAGTGACGATACACTGTTCAAAACAATTAGGGAGCAGTTTTCGTATTCTTGTTATCCTTTCCGTATCAACTTTTTAGTAGTTAAAAACCTTTTATTGACATCTGGAGAGTCGGATTGAAATTAACCTGTGATGTGTCGTAAAAGGGCAGATTGTAATGACTTCTTCAGTGCGAGTCACCATTTAGCTATGAGAATGAGTGACGAAAGAGGGGAAATGCCATGAAAAGATATTTGTTGAGGTATTATGAGAAAGACTGACTGGCTGCTTTGTTCGGAGGTTAAACATTTTAACACGCAATAGTAAAGAGATAATTTACATGGTGTCTCAAAATGGACTACCTGTTTTTAAAAGTTAATAAAAGATAAATGGATAGATATATTTACACAATTCTTGCAGAAAACGAATGAGTAATTCTGGAATTTGATATGGAACACTTTATTATGTTAGTTAGGTTATATACTTACGTTATTATGTTTTTACACTTCAATACGTTCAATTTAACCGACTGAGGGCGCTTCAATACCGCGTATTGGCTGTGTGAAAGAACTAGGTATGCGTATACAAGAAAATAGGTATGCAAGAAAATGAATTTATATTGTACAAATATGTACAAACAAGACTTATACCTAAATTCTCAGCTCAATTTTTATTATAAATAATTTTAAGTACTCTTTTCTAAAATATTTAATAAAAATTTTTAAATTTTGATTTTAAACTTTTTTAAAAATAATTTCTTATTAAAATTGAGCTGAGAATTTAGGTATAAGTCTTTGTTTGTACATATTTGTACAATATAAAGTCATTTTCTTGGTCATGTCTTCAATTTTGACCTCAAAATTTGCCGCGCAAGCCTAATCACAATGTGTTCAAATAGTTTTATGCTTGTTATTATTTATTTTAGTTTTGGTTAAATTTCATAAATTTTAAAATTTGTTTTATAATAAATAAGTCTTGTAGAATTACAGATAAAAAATTATACTTATATATTGAGTAGTTAAAAAATTACATGATCAAACTATGCTTTGTAGTACCTTCTTTCCACATTTTTAAGACTCCTATGAACCCTTAAGGCGCGTTTACATGAGCCATCGAATCCATGTAATGCCAAAATCCCTTTAGGGGAAAAAGAGGCCGAGCAGGATTTTTAACCTAAATGCTAGTCTGTGGCCGAACCATGATATGAAACATCAAACCCTCCTTCATTGGGGGGTTTGCGAAATCCTTCAATGAACCCTGCAATTCTGGTTCTGTCTGGGAGAAAATCCCCAAGAGGGAAAAATTGCTGAGTTTGCCCTTCAATCCATGGATTCGAAGGCTCTTGTAAACGCGCCTTTAGGCGAGCCAACTAAAACGCCAACGCTGCATCAAGCCGGGCAAGATAATCCTTTGCTAAAACACGTACTACTTAAAATGAAAAGTGCATTCTATGTAGCTGAGTGTTGCTGATTACAATTTTCACATAGATAAGTTTTCTTCACAGTATTTTTAAATCTTGTGATAGATGGAGAATAAACCTTCTGGGAAATACAAGATGGGAAAAAGCTTTTTAAGATATTTTCTTCTAAGAGTTTGGGAAAATAAATGACCTATCAGAAAATGAAAAACTTAGTTTATCAAAACATTGTGTAAATATATTCATGTTGTTTACACTATAGACTTGTATTAAATTGTGTTAGAAATTTATCCATGCAGCTTAGACAACATAAAACTTAAAGTATTGTAATTTTTTAGCTCCTATTGAAAAAGTATTGAATTTTCAATTAACGTTACGCATTTAAAAGACAATCAATTTTTTGAACGTATGATAAACAACTGATTTCTGAAAAAAAATATTGCGGCCCAAAAATTATCAAAATGTTTGTTATAAACTCATCTATTATTTTTTAATTACGTTTTAGAATTTCGAACTTGTAATTCAATAATAAAATCATGCGTGGATATCTTAATTCCTGAATAAAATTTTTTACTTAAAGAAACTAATTATTTGAATGAATTCTTAAGAATCAATCGAATTACATATTAGACATAAAACGTTATTACTTTTTTTCTTGAAGAATAAGCATAGAAAATCTATCAACTGCATATGAAAACCAATAAAGTTAAAATAAGTTAGTTAAGTTATGCCATCTCTGAACCTTATTATTTCATGTACATTACAGAAAGAAAAATATAATTTTAACGGATAGAAAAACCTTTTAAAACTTGCATCACCTATACAGGAATTCCGTTCTCTTATTTTAGTTTTGGGATCGAAGAAATTCAAATAGAGGAAATAAAAAAAATCCATCTAAATGTTAATCCAAGCAACACCTAAGAGTAATACGAGTGTAACGCTATGTAAACTTTTAGGTTCCTGCAAAAGGGAATAATATCAGTCTGTGATTTAGTGAAAATTAAAAGTGTAATTTATATAGTAATTTTGCCAAAAACAGTATAGGTAGTATTTTCAGAATAATCTATGCAGCATTTCGTCATACACTTTGAGCAGAATTATTTTACCAAAAATATATCGTTTAATCAACGTTACGGAGCCGAAAAATTCGTGGCACTAGCAATTTTTTTTTAAAAACTTATTTGTGCATTTTTATTTTTTACTTTACAGAAGTGTTATTTTAAGTTAAATTAGTTATGAAGTTGAAAATTTAAACTGTAATGACGTCATAAAAAACGATTATTTTCAGTCTGGTTTAGTGAGAATAAATGTTAAACTATCTTCAACAAATGTTTGCCATTAATAGATAAGGTAGCATGCTTAGAATAATATGCACCGTTTCGTCAAAATTCTTTTTAAGGATTTTTAGACAGTAGTGACCAAAATTATTTGTTATGCTTAAGGAAACTAGAACAGAATATTTTTTAACTAAGCATAATAATATGACTTGTGATAAGAACGAAAAGAACGAATATTAATTTAAGTTGGACAGTAGTGACTGATTAAAAAATGTTATTAAATTGCTAGCCAAGGGACCAAATTTAAGGAAAGTGTCATATACGTTGGAGAAATTTCAATTACGCCTTTTTCTTGCGAAATTTCAATGATGAACCTCTTGCGACCTACACTCTTAAAACAAAGGAGTGAAATCCACTCCAGTTGGAGAAGTGCATTTTCGACACCCTAAAGGCATGCATATTTTCTCAGACTGAGTTAAAATCACTCGTTTGGAGTGATCCTGTCGGAGGTTTAACACACAAAATATCCACTCCAAAAGGAGAAGTGCATTTTCCAGACTGGACGAGTGAAAATTAATCAGACTGAGTTAAAATCCACTCTTCTGTTTTAAGAGTGTATCGTCCCCATTTTAGGACATTTTATAACCTCCCCACAAACAATTAACACGTTAATTAGTTCCGAAATTGACCCGGTTCGATAGAAGAAGATATAAATATCAGTTTTCAGCCTTTGTTTACAGGTATCAGTCATTTATTTCGATAAAAAGTTAAACGAGGGTCAATGCGATATTGGAGTTCTTAAAAAATTATTTTAAAAATTGTTTTCAAACTTTTAAAAAAGTTCTTTTAGTAGTTAATTTTAAAGAAAATTTGCATTACAGACAATGTTAAAATAATGCGTCAACTACACGTAAGTGATACGTCTTTTTTTGTTGCATTTATAGAACAAAAAATGTGTATTTTTAGAGTTTAAGGCGTGTTCCTAAGTAACTATTAAGCACATTTTTTTTAAACATACTTTTAAGCATATATTCATATGAAAAGTATGTTTCGATTAAGAATTACGTGTAGGATTTTGCTAGGATCTTAAAAGCTTAAAGAAGCCTCTGCGGAAATCCTTCTGCTGACACATATAGTGAGGAAAGAGAATAGAGCTGTCCATTATGAACGCACAAAAGAAGCAGACTAGAGCCTTACATTTGGGATACCACAGTGACAGTTTCCATTGCTTCGGCTATTATGTTATGCGCAGTAGCTTAAAAAACTACTAAAGCGGTGCATCTTAGGATACCTCAGTGCGTAGCTCGAAAAACCTGACAGCCCTGATTCAATCCATTCGAACAGATGGACCCCTCTGCTCCTCCTTCCTAACTCTATGTGTTGACCTAATCCATTGTTACATTTAGTGATTAATAATCAGTATTAATTCGCTAGTATATCAGTTATTCTTTTGTCCCATCAGGTCTGATCTGGAGCGAAATAAAGCAACTGTGGGAACTGGGGCTGATGGAATACGTCTCCGACATGTGGAACATTATTGACTTCATCACCAATTCCCTGTACGTTGCAACAATAGCTCTGCGCATAGTTGTCTACTTCCAGGTGAGATGACGAGCCAATGAATGGGTTCTTGGTTGGGGTCGCATCCATGTTTATTTAGTAGATGTCATATGAAGAGCTTAGTGGAAGAACGTGATAAGTGACATTTAAAAAAAATGGGATTTTTGTATCAAATAACATATTATTAACTTCTTTAACAATAACAAGTTTCCCCCTTTTCATAATCTCTAAGTTTAGTATATTTTTTACGGGTTGCAAGTATTATTTTTAACACATCTGAGTGCAAACGAAAAACTTTAAAACTCATTTTCTCGTTTTAACCTTTATGTCACTAAGCACATTTTTAAACTAAGCTCTTCATATTAGAAGTGAAGGATTGTAAATTGTGGAATTAATTATTGATTATGTATGCAATGCAATTGCTTTTATATTACCTATGGTGTTTCTTTTAAAAAATAATTACTTTTGTAATTATTAAAAAATAGTAAGTGTGAAATTTCTCAATAATGATTTTTCACACGAAATGCATAACATTGATAAAATTTCCATGTCCACATCCAAACAGAATAAAAATCAATTAAAATTTGGAAAAATCACGTGATTAAAAAAAATGTTAGACACATGTGCCTAAAAATTTTTTAAATAACAAATAATAATGAATTTTCAATTTTTAAATTCCAAATGTTAGGCTGAATCTAACATGAAGTATTCCATGCTCACACAAATTTTCTTTTTATTGGTACATCTAACAAATAAAGCTGTTGGCTAATTGTAGTTCATTGCCGCGTTTATGAATTAAATAATGATGTATATAGTTTTGAATTTTGAATGGCAAGTATAACATAATAATGTTATTTAAAACAAGTATGGTAATATTCCATTAGCAGTACTTCAATAAAGAAAAAAAACGTTTCAAATTTTGCAAAGCATCACTTCCCATTAAATTTACAACACAAAATAGAATAATTTGTACTTTATAACATGTTGCCCTTTTAGTCATCATTACACAAATTGTGAAGGAAAAAAAATTACAATGTAAGCATAAATGCTAAGCATTAATGTAATTATTTTAATTTGATGATTATCTCAGTGAATTTATTATTATTTTTTTATCCATTCAGTTACTGTTATTAAAAAAAAGTTTTGAATCTTTCTATAAACCAAAACGTCAACTCTCTAAATTAAATTATCTCTTAAAAGGAAAAAAAATGCAAATGTCATACGTGCATCGAATTAATATAAAACGCAAATAACTCCACAATCCTTTTCCAATAACTGTGATATGTTGATTTTCCTTTTTTTTTTTTGCCCAGGTTAAAAAAGAGATTTCTCTGAACACCGGGACGGCTCATTTACCAAGAGAAAAATGGGACGCCTGGGATCCGATCCTCATAGCTGAAGGTTTATTCGCAACGGCCAATATTTTCAGGTGATTATCAAATAAAACCCGTTAAAACCCAATCCTTTAGTTCAGGAGTTGTCGGGCTTCTGAAATAACACACTTCATCCGGACCAAGAATTTGGAAAAATTTAAAGGGCAGTTTTGCCATAAAAATGGTGCCTTGTAGTTAAGCCATAAATTGAAGGGGAAATAAATTTTAGCGCCTAAGTCAAGAGTTAAAAAAAAAGTTGGACGCTTTATTTGTCGAGGCTTGATTAAATATATAATGGTTTTATGGAGCATCGTGTGTTTTATTGGAAATGGCAGAAAATTGGGTTATGTTTGAGAAAAAATTGAAGGCACTGGGTAAGGGGCTTTATTACATTTTTGTTGTTGTTTTATTATACTTTTTGGTTTAACTGTTTGTAAGGAAAAATTTTGATGCCAAAAATTGTGAAGGGAATTAATTTGTAAATTAAAATAGTTTTTTCTGACAACGATCATAAACATAAATTAAATAAGATTCGTTATTGGTATTCATGTATAGTGCTTGCTGTTTTGGGTTTAATTATTTTATGTTTTTAATAAATTTGTAAAATCAAACGTTTATATATTTGCTCCAACTATTTAATTTGATTAAAATAAACAATGTATTAATAATACTATTTTTTAAAAAAAATTGAATTATGATTTTACATATAAATGAAATTCCGGCATAGAAAAACGTAAGTTTTTTAGATCCGATTCGAAAAAAAAAATATCTTTCCGGACCGTTGCCAAGATTTTGTTTTTAAGAACAATATTGTGCGTTACTAATTCAGTCGCAAAACTGACATTGTCTAAATTTATTTTCCATAGTTAAAGTCATTTCCCAACTTCCTAAATATCTAAAGACGTGTTTGTTTATAATTAAATCTTAAGAAAAATATCAAGCTAATTGGTGTTGGTGCTACTTGTTCGTTCATGGAAAGATGCCAACCCTTCAAACCGATAAGAAAAATGCAAAGATAAATAATTTGGACAGAAGATAGGGCTATTTTTGTTCCAGGGGATACTTGACAAGTATTTAAATTGCAATGGTGTTTCTACATGTAAATGAAAAAATAACAATAATGAACATCCTTTTAAACAAACATCCGTCGATATTTCATGGTAAAGTGACATTTTCATACCTTGTGTTTGTTATGAAGAAGAGCTGTGAGAATTCTTTTTCTTCATGATTAAAGTTTAATTATTGTGTTAGGCATATTTTTAGACTACTTTCCTTTTTTAAGAGAGATTGTTAGTTCCATAGAGCATTAATTCGAATGAATAAAAAAAATATGGAAATTAGAAAATGACTTGGGGCTCGTCTGTGTATCCTTATACCCATTCCAAATTCAGTTCTGTCCATTTTTTTTAATTGTTTAATAGGTATGACATCAAAGACCTACCTTTCATACTTTTTGTCCGTCTCTTTGCAAGAAGTCCGGACAGACGTATGTCTACTTGTCTGGTGAACGTTTACTCTTTTAAATAGCATTAACATGTAATAATTAACAATTTTAAAACACTGTGTTCCCTCAACCATAAATAAATCGCATGAAATAGCTTTATTTAAAAGTATGAACCGGTGTTTTATTCAGTATAAATGTTTGTTTTTCTGTTCATTAAAATAGTTTACGTAGTTTTTGTAATAAATTTGTAAATAAAGAAGAAGAGAGAAAACTTTTTTTCCCCAGAAAACTTTTTATATCTTCATGTTTAGCTTTTTCCAACAGTAATCCACAATTTTCGTTTGGTGTCACGTTTCCACCTGAATGTCAAATCTATTTGACAAATATCTTATCCTTATGTAGCTTTGCGATTTGATAACAAAAACAAAGTTTATAAAAAATGCATGTATGACTTAAACTTTAAAAAAAATACTTACTGTTACATTTACAGTAAATGTAACAGTAACTCAATGTTACATTTCAGTAAACTTAAAAATACATTTTCTGTTAATATGACACATACCTAATTGTATTCAGCCATATTTAAAAACTTACGACACTTTCCCTTTTAAATTTTGGAATTTGATATATCTCTTTCTCAGTTTTAGTTTTCCTTCGTTTTTTTAAACACTTGATATTGAGTTCATTGATATTTTGCCTATGATATTCTTAATACAGCGATAATGTTTGTAAGCGGCTTAGTGGACGCGTGAATTCATTGATATAATGTCCAATTAAGTGTCATCTTTTCCAATTAACCCCTCGCCCTCTTCAAATCTGCTGCTGACGCATAGTAATCGACGTTTTAAAGTTCCTTGTGTACATGCTCGTGCTATTCGCGTGACACATAAACAGCTTATACACTGTTACTCTGACATGAGCACCCTAATAATTGCGGAAATAAATATCATCTTTATAATGCGTCTTCTAAAAATCAATTTGTTTATAATATTTGCAAAAAATCCTTTGTTATTCCATTTATTTAATTTTTTGACTTAATATATATAATTTGGACACAAAGAATAATGGGCATGCTTCACTGTGATCAGCATTTTGCGATATTTCAATGAACCTTTAAAGACATTTGGCGCAATGTCGCAACATATTACTTGCTACGATAACTAATTTGGGATATTTCTTAACTTACAAATAATCTTACACTTTACTATATCCCATTCCTCAGTTCCTTGAAGCTGGTGTACATCTTTTCGGTGAACCCCCACCTGGGTCCCCTGCAGATCTGCCTGGGACGCATGGTGATCGACATCGTCAAGTTCTTCTTCGTGTACACGCTCGTGCTGTTCGCGTTAGCGTGCGGCATGAACCAGCTTCTGTAATCTATAATGCTTCATCAATGATACTTGAACAAATTATTTATGAGCAAAATGACACCTAGACAGTAAAGAAGAACATGCACCTAGACAGTGCATGTTCTTCTTTATTTCAAATGCATGAAATCGGTGTACATTTCCTCTAGGTGAATTGTTATTCTTTCATAACCTTGTGACCAACAATTTCGAATGGCAACGCTATTTCAGTGTACTTTCAGGGTACATATGACATAAAGTCGAGCGATCTTTGACCTTACAATATCTACGATATTCTTCCCTTACAATTCCCTTACTTTCTATCCCTTACAATAGTTGCAGCTATATGTATTACATGCAACCACATTATCTTCCTCAGTTCCTTGAAGCTGGTTTACATCTTTTCGGTGAACCCCCACCTGGGTCCTCTGCAGATCTGCCTGGGCCGCATGGTGATAGACATCGTCAAGTTCTTCTTCGTGTACACGCTCGTGCTGTTCGCGTTCGCGTGCGGCATGAACCAGCTTCTGTGGTACTACTCGGACATGGAGCGGCAACTCTGCTTCTCGCAGCCGGACTCGCTGCAAGTGCAGCAGGGGGCTTGCCACAATTGGAGGAGGTTCTCCAAGTGAGTAACAATTGAAGAACGTGCTAAGTCACAAAAAGAAAGAGAAATGAGCTTTAAAGCTTTTCGTTTGCATTTAGATACAATAAAAAAGGCACGTACGATGGATAAAAATTTACTTAACTTTACACGCTTATAACAAAAGAGTGAAATCCACTCCAATAGGAGAAGTGCATTTTCGACAACGAAAGGAGTGAAAATTAACTCTTAAATAGCTCGTAATGACCCTAAATCGCACCTCATTGACTTAAAATCGCTCGTTTGTTGTTAAGATTGTTGAAGGTTTAACAAAACAAAAGAGTGAAATCCACTCCCATATGGGAGCGCATTTTCGACTCCGAAAGGAGTGAACATTAGCTCAGACTGAGTTAAAATCGCTCGCTTGTTTTAAGAGTGTAAGTTTATAAAAATGGAGAATTCTTGTTTTCCTTAACCCTTTCTCTACGAAGGATTTTTGTTTTCTCGTAATGTGTGATAGAAATATCATTATCGAATAATTAGTCAGACGGCCGTCGTGGGCAGTCTGTTGCAGTCTATATGAAGTTCATTTCTGTTAACCTTCTGCTTGTGTGACTATGTGCGTGCAGCCTGTTCGAGTCCTCGCAGACCCTGTTCTGGGCGAGCTTCGGCCTGATCGACCTGGACAGCTTCGAGCTGACCGGCATCCAGACATACACCCGCTTCTGGGGCCTGCTCATGTTTGGCTGCTACTGCGTCATCAACGTGGTGGTGCTGCTCAACCTGCTCATCGCCATGATGAACCACTCCTACCAGATGATCTCGGTGAGCATCAGCTCTTGTCTACTCAATTATCCATTGTCTACGTCTATTGTGTCTACGTCATTTATCTATTGAAGGTACTTATAATGTACTACTTAGAATGCCGATGTTTCACTTTTCATTGTTCAATTAGGAGAAAACGGAGAAAGATGAAACTGTTTGATTGGCATGATCGGTTTCAGTATATTAAACTCTTTTTTTTACTTTAGTTATCCTTACACTAAAATATCCAAAGACAAATAATTAAATGTAAAAAATTAATTTGGTTCATAAGCGTGGCAATGCGAAGCACTAACACTATGACCAGGGCCTGCTTTATAGGAAATCTCGTATTTTGGGGGCCTCTTTAAGGAAAATTTTATGTATGATTTCCAATAATGATGGTGCTATATGACTCATGAATAAAAATTTTGCTACAATTTTATAGGCTTCCTTACAAACATCCGATCAAAACAATAACGTTAAATCAATTACTCACTTAAAATTGAGCAAAAGTGGAGTATCCGAATGTTTTTAGTTTACTGATATTTTGGGGATTTACAGCATTTAGCATAACAGAAACTGAAATTTAGGGGCCCCTAAAATATGGAGGCCCTAGACCCGGGCCTAACAGGCCTTATGGAAGAGCAGGCCCTGACTATGACACTAGCCTATATTTATTTCTGACTGAAAATCTGAAAAATATCATGACATTCCAAACGTCGATATCCAAATATCGATGCTATATAAAATTGCACATAAACTTATTTCTACTTTCCTCATCAAATAAAAAGACAAATAAGAGAAATCCTATAGCCATTCTATAGGAACGTCTTTTTTTAAATTACCTTAGTTCCTTTTTGTTGTAGAAACTTTCTACCTTTTATTCCAATACAGTAAAATCCAAAGTTTGAATCGATTCCTACAAACATTAAAGAAAAATATTTTTATGTACCTTTCTTTAATAGAGTTCAATCCTTTCACTTTTATCTTCATCACTAGAGGGCGCTTTTATGTAGAGAATTGCTCTTATTCGAAAGACTCTACGAGAAAACTTTTATTCTACACTTTTTAGAATTTCTGGATTGTTATTTTCATTTACTTTCTGTGCTTATACTGCAGAGAATGGAGGGAAGGCTCTAAAAATGAATAGTTTGGACATTCAGATTTTTCTCGTAAGAATTCCGTTTGCAGCTGAAGGTTTTTGAATAATTACAATAAAATTGGTTAAGGAACACATCGTTATACATAATTTTATTATACATTTTTAAACAATATTATTATTTTTTATTATTTTCTCCCATTTCTATGTTTTTTTACCAAATTTAAAACTATATTAATTCTGGAAATCATACGTAAGTCAACTATTCTAATACGACATAACTTTGCTAAGACTAAAATTATATTTTATCAACTTCAATTTTAATTTCTTACGATTATAATTATTTAAGAGGTTAAATTATCCAAATTAATGTGTCGGTATTTTAACATCTTTGATTGATGAGAAAAAGAGGGATTTTATTATGACTAAGATTAATTTATGACTATTTTTTTAGTAAGTAAGAGACGAGGAAAATCAAATAGTGAATATAAGCCATAGGATTGACCTTAAATCTTGCAGGTTAAATAAAACTAATTATTTGTATTTTAATATATTTTTAATTTAATCGAAAGGAGAGTAAAAACAGTTTCTGAGCCTATTCGAAGCAAAAAATTCCTCGATTTTCATAAAGAAAAGACGAAGGATGACGGTGCAAAACGTATATATGTTAGTTATCCCAAAGTAAAAATAACATACAGTGTGCTTCCCGTTTATTGACGACTTTGTGCAATTGAATGTACACTGCTCAAAAGAATTAGGAGAATTCATGGTTTAAGCCCTTTCACCCCCCCCCCCCCCCTTTCAATGGTTCCATTTGGAATCATCAGCTTGCGATTTTTTTCTCATCAAGTTGAGTTTGCATTTATTTATAGTTAGATGGAAGAATCATGTATTTTGGCGAATTAATTAATGTTTGTTTTAATTCAATGAAAATATGAAAAACATATTAAAATAAAATTCACCCTTAATTCGTCACGCTTGCATTCTTAGATGTTTGAAAATGGATTTTAACTTTTTTAACAAATAAAGTTTTGAAAAAATTATTGTTATAATATATTTAAATAATTATTGTTATAATTTGGGGAGGGGAGGAATCTTAATTTTTAAAACTACTTATCACCACATCAATATAAATACATGATGAATCTTTTTCACAAATTTTAGATCTTTAGAATAAAAACGAAAACTTTGGAACTGAGAGGGTTAGCAAAAATACGCACAGTGCTCCCCTAATTGTTTTGAACAGTGTACAATCATCAAAAGGATACGAGCAGACTATATCATATTCCTCAATTATACTTTGAAGAATGTTAGTCTTCAGCTACAACTTTCACATGAAATGTAAATATAGTTGGACAATTGGACATGGTGGCATTACCTCTTTCATGCAAGTTACGTGGTGCAACGCTATCTCGCCGCGGCGCTGCCCATAATGTCATGGACTAGATTTGATTGCGTTCGGGACAGCGAGCGTCGTGGTGGCATAGCTCTCATTGACGTAGGCACCCAGTCACATGTATACAAGTTAGACTTTAGTTAGCTTTTTATGTTATGAAATATTATTACTTTCCGTTTTAAGATCAATATTACGTTACTTTCTTTCTGCAGTTCTGTTACTACATGTTTAAATGTTTTATGATGATATATTTTATAAACCTTGAAAACGAAGTGATTTTCTCTGAATCAATAAATATAATGTATTTCAACTCTAGCTTGTTTTTTCCTCTGCGCGAATATAACCGAATAGGACAAACATACCATACAGTCATCAATTTACACAACACAACATCAGGGCAATGTAGGCACAAATACCATTTCTGTGTTCCTTTATACAGCTAGTGCTCCCATATAGTAATGTCACTGCCCATTTCATAAGACAGGGAATGCCCATATTCATTTATCATTCATCGAGAGACGAGCGTAATAAACTATCCCATTTGTGCAGAAAAGTATGGCCTGGTATAGATCATTTTGTCTAGGACGTGTTCAATGTCCCATGAGGTAAAACACTATTCGACAAGGGACAGATCTGTACTGTTTTTGTGTTTGTATGAGTAGAATAAGTAAATATAAGGAGTGTTATGACCTGTTAATGTTTCATTAAAGTACATTTATCTTAATGGCATTCTATGTGACTAATAGAATATTTGAATAGTTTTTCCATGCGCGTATATATCATTGTTTTTTCAAAGCATTATGCCTTCTTAAGATATTACGTAAAACGTGGAAATCCGCAATTATTTTTGAAAAAAAATTAAAAGTAAAAGTGGACTTTTTGGTATTAATATGGATTTATAAATATATTTATAATTGCATAATTAAACAAAAGCTGTCCCAATATATTTTTACAATCGGATCTAGAACTTAAAAAAATAGGTTAATCTAACGCAATCCAAACACATGTGACTTCGTAATGTCGATTTTTCACGCGGATCTTTAATAAAAGAGTATAAATGTTAAGAGTAATAGCATTAAACAGGAAATCATAATGGAAAGGAGTTTGTTTAACCCTCTAATGCATGAATTTTTATTTTCATCCCAAAAAAATATATGTATCTTCAATGCTCATACATTATGGGAAAAATACTGAAAAAAATTTAACTGCATTAGGTTTTAAATAATTTCAATTTAAAAAAAAAATTCCATGTGACAAAAACCAACTAAAAATTCCAATTTTGATAATAATGACTAGAAAACTACTAAAAATATTTTAAAATAACCCTTTTTAACTATATATATTTTTTCAAAACAATTTATTTGTATTTAGTACTAAAATTATTATACTTTGACTTACGCCAGAAAACGTAATTTCACAACAGTTAATAACCTCCCTCTTTAATTTTGAATACACTTTTACTACTGTCATTTATGAGTTTTATTATTAACTAAAACTTCAGAATGGAATGTAATAGATGAAAAAAACACAAATTTGTCAAGATTGAGGTCTACTTTAATAGAATAAAGTGGATTATGTAACTTGTTACCAAACGGTAACAGTATGCATTAGAGGGTTAAAGAAGATAAACGAAGCAATTGATTAAATGATCAATGTAATTTTGCTAAAATCCACTATCACTTCACAAGTCTTTACAATCCCGCATCTCCTATACGGTTTGGAATTCTCAGTTAAATTTGATATGGCAAGTTTACTCTCCGATATATGAATCAATTTTTACAGTAATCCCATAAGTCCACGAACTATAGTTTTCGAGAAATTGAAAAAAAAAACTGTCGGTTGGTCACAACTTTAACAAAATAATTACTTTGCCATGTTATCCCTTTTTCACCAGGTATGGAAATCATCATATCAATTTAAAACAAAATTTTAACGCAAATATCATCCGGTAATTTTAATTATTAATTGATAAAGTTTCAAAATAGTGTTGCCATCTGTACAATATTTTGAGGCATTTTAAAGCTTCAAAAGTATGTAATTAAATAACTAGATATTATTTTCGTTTCAAATTTGTTTCAACTACGATGTTATGTTGATTCCCATACATCGGGAAAAAAAGGGTGAACATGGCATGGCAATACTTCTGCTGAAGTTGTGATTTCAAAACTAATGCATTAGCTCTATGGAACTGACAATTCTTCGTTAGTAGGCGCGTTTACATGAGCCATCAAATCCATGGATTGAAGAGAAAACTAAGCAATTTTTCACTTTTGGAGATTTTCTCCCAGACAGAACCAGAATTGTTGAATTGATTGGTTGGTTTCGCAAACCCTCTAATGAAAGAGGGTTTGATGTTTCATACCATGGATTCGGCCACAGACTATAATTTTGGGTTGGAAATCCTGCTCGACCTCTTTTTCCCCTAATGGGGATTTTGGCACTCCATGGATTCGATGGCCCATGTAAACGCGCCTACTGTGTTCCATTACAGGAGCAAGCCGACGTGGAGTGGAAGTTCGCCCGCTGCAAGCTGTGGATGAGTTTCTTCGAGGACGGGGCCACCGTCCCCCCGCCCCTCAACGTCATGCCCACCCCAAAGTCGTGCTTCTACCTGGCGAGGTGGCTGGTCAGGAAGGTCGTCTTCTCCAATTCGAGGACGGCCAGGAAGGAGCACCTCAAGACCATCAGAGTAAGGGAAAGTTTAGTTTGGATTATCATCGCAGTACACTCTCAGAAACGAATGCACAAAAACGAGGATTTTTTTTCTTTTTTGACGATGCCTTTTGCTGGCAAATGCTCCGAGTTTTCCTTTCCTCAAAGTGAGGAAATTTGATTCGTCATTATTATGAGGATTCGAATTTCGTCTAATCTAAATAATATATTTCGTAATTTTTGAGCATGTGAGTACAACAATGAGACTCAGTTCCCTCAAAATCAAGATACAGAATCGTCAAATCACGATCATTAAAGTGAGGATTCGCGTTTACTCAAAAGTCACGTGATAATATGACGAAATAATAATCAAAATTAACGAAATGAGGCTTGAGAATTAATGAGTCGTCAAAAGTGAGCGTATTATTTCTGAGAGTGTAGAGCTACACGAAGACCATTTGCGCTGGACGTCGTATTTTAGAACAACAGTCAAGTAACGATCCGACAGCTGAGTAAGCACCCATCGCAACCGTTAAGGGCGACATCGTACGCAGGATTAGGACTTTGAAGGATATTTACCCTGCACTATCCCTCCACACGGGGTATTATTCGTTGGATATTTTTGGCTGCACCGGCCGTTATAGGTCGGCAGTTATTTTGGCGATACCCGAACCTCGGACCCTCCGCATGCTAGGGGAATGCCTAACCAACTGGGCTCCCCAGTCCCTGTAAGGAAAAGACAAATACAGACTGTCGTTCCTTGGGTAAACCACTGTAACCACAGCAATGGATTGGAACGTTTTTTTTTTTTTTTTTGCTTTTAAATAGTTTGTATTTCCCAGATATTAGCTAGAGTAATTGAGTTTTTGCAACGAAGGTCTACGTAATTAGGCTGGTTACTGCAGTTAACCTGCCCAACGGCAGCATACAGTCGTGAGCTTTGAAACTATAGTAACCACAAAAAGGAATTGGACGAATATCGCCCTGAAATAATAAAACTACAAATACTTAAGTAAACACTATAATCATGTTTATAGAATAAAATTTGTATCATATATGTTACCTCATATTTTTCTTACAGAGACGTGCAAAACAGGCTAATGAAAGAGATTTTCAATAGTCGTAAGCTTTTAAACTACGGTAACCACAAAAATGAATTGGACGAATATCGCCCTGAAATAATTAAACTCCAAATACTTAAGTAAACAATATAATCATGTTTATAGAAAATTTTTTTTATCATATATGTTATCTTATATTTTTTTTTTACAGAGACGTGCAAAACAAGCTAACGAAAGAGACTTTCAATATCAAGTAAGAAACTAATTTTATTCTTTTATAATCGTATTTAAAAACTCAAAAAATATAGAATGCATTTTAGAAATGTTTTCATTACCATTTCATACAGCTTAGAAAATTTTTCAGAATAAATTTTAAAAAGTTTTTAATTAAAGTTTTTAAAAAATTTCAATTACGTTTTTAAATTCTCCGTGAGATTATTTTATTAATTCAGATAAGGAGAATAACTATTTCTAAAAACTCATTTTTTTTACAATATTTTTATGATAACTGAATTAATGTTGAGGAATTAACTAATGAATGTTTCAATGAAATGTCTATGTGTTTCGTTACAAAATAAAATTGTCTTTCTTAACAACCAATTATATTATTCAACGAAACAGTCTTTGAACTCAAATACTAAAGCATTAATACATATTTATTAAAATATGCATTAAAAAAATTCCATATAAAAATATCAATACACTTTATTACCGTTTTTATAAAATAAAAGCATATTTTTATTTTCTTCTTACATACCTCTCATTAAAAACACCGAAAGTTTTATAAGCCGACCATAACATGCATGGCTGGAAGAGGAAATGTCTTTTCTTTCGTAGTTTGGAGGGGATTGTAATTCAAACGAACAAAATTTTCGTTTCTTTACAAACATCTCGTTAGATTCTATATGCTTTTTCACCAAGACTGAAAGTTTGTAAAAACTATGTTTTATTCAGAAATTTATGTTCTTCGCCATACATGCAAATACCGCTGTGCTGGAGAAGAATTTAAATTTTTGGTACCTCTTGGAATTTGTTTTCTTCAATGCCAACTTGTTTTTTTTTTAACTTCAGTCATAAATTAGTTTTAAAATGCAAGATGAGATAGTGTGAGTCGTATCCGAACCTAATTACAATTGCTTATGCTGCATTTTTTTCTCGCTTATCTAATTTGGAAAACTTCTTCAAAGATTCATTAAATAAAATTAATGCGAAGGTAATTAGGGTTTCCATATTTGTTACATTTTTAAAACCAAAGAAAACCCCAATCTCACTTTTTGAAATTGGTTCAGATATATTTTATAATTTCCTATAAATTATTTTGCAAAAAAATATTCGAAAGAATTGCAAAAAGTGGGATTGATTATAGAAACCTATAAGTCAGTTGCTTTTATCAAATAAAAAGAAAAAAACGGCTTTAAAACTCATTGTAGAAGGAGAAAATATTTTCTTCCCTATGGATTAACACAGAGGCACTATGGTTTGGAGACCTGCATTCAATCAGGCTCATTCGACTTTAATAATGAGTATCTGCAATGGGAGGTCAATGCAATCAAACTACGACCTTTTATCCCTTTAACACTGAGCTATCACGATCGTGAGGGTATAAAAGAGATTGTTCAAGCTTTTTAAAAATAGCAATACCGAAGTAGCTTACTTGTAACATTCGTTATTTGTATAAAAATGACTTTGTTTTTAAGAAATTGATGCTGTCTAAGGCATTTTTTTCTGTAAAACTCTAAAATTTAGTCTCATAAACTTAAATCAGCGCCATCTGATGGCTGGTCTTAAAAGGGTATGTTATTTCTTGTTACAGAACATCATGCGAAACCTTGTGCGTCGCTACGTGACCGAGGAACAGCGCAAAGCGGATAACCAAGGTGTGACGGAGGACGACGTCAACGAGATCAAACAGGACATCTCGTCCTTCCGGTACGAGCTCACCGAGATACTCAGGACGAGTGGGTTCAACACGTCTGCCTCGAAAGGACAGACATCAAGTAAGGGGTTTAACAGGGTTTTTTATCCTCTAAATCTGGATCTGGATCAGATGATCAAGTCCATGAGTCTCTCTGTCTTCAATTGATCAACAAATATACCAAGTCTCATCGGCAGGTATACTGCTGAGATAAGGCGATGCATCGTAGCAAGTGCTTAGCAGTGGCCTCGTTTGTGTTGCACTTTGTGCCAAAGGAAAGATTTTGTTCAACTAAGAGAATATTAAAGACTTGAGATGGCCGAACTTGAGCCTAGACAAGGCTGTCTGGTCTTACACCACCAAAGCTCAAAGAAAACAAATATTTATTAACAGCTTTCAAAAATATCAATACTTTAAAACTTTGTTTCAGAATGTTAGATTTATGCTGAGGTATCTGAGGCCTATACTTGTTCCGACTGTAGCTTTGAACTAATTAATCAGTTTTTAAAGATAATTGTTTATATAACAATTATGCATGACGTGTTATGTTTTTAAAGTATAACAATACTAATAAGAATAAAATCATTTCCAATGTAATGTTTGCATTGACTAGCATATTTATAAAGCACTACAATTCTACGTGATTTTATTACTAACACAGTAGTTCTTTTCAGCTACAGGTGGTAAGAAAGGTCGTCAGAAAGAACGCCGCCTCATGAAAGGTTTCGACATCGGCCTAGTCGAAAGCTCCATACAGACAACTCCAGAAGTCAGCGTAGACGAAACCAACAACAGATCTCCTCCAGGAGCCAAAATGGCCCGCATTGCCAGGCTGGCTACTAGAAAAAAGAAACATGGACGCTGGAGCCATTTTGTTGAAGCCACGAGACACGCCAGAGCTGCCCTCTCCAGAAGTAGGAGTGAGGTAATAGAGAGAAAAATATTTTATGTAAATTCTCGGTGTGACTAGACTTCATATATGGACTGGACTTCTGAAGTGAGGGCATTGCATTATAGTATATGCTTCTAGTGGTATATGCTTAACTCAATTTGGTGTTAAGTAGCATCATATATAGAGAGAAAGATTGTATGCCCTGGTTTTCTTGTATATAACTCCGTGATCAACTAAGTAGGCTTGGACAATAAATAATGTCTTACTTGCGACCATTCTTTAAACATTTATATCTTTAACCCTTGAAATAAAAAAAAATTGTTGAACTTTAAAATACAAATTGAGGTAAATATCAAGCCCTCAAATAACATATTAAATTACACTTGTAAAACCGGCTACTCGAAACAAATGAGTAAACTTTTGGTAGGTTTTCTAGCTAATAATAGTATTTTTTTCATGTCAGTAGTTTATGCTTTATAACTATTAGCATTTATATGATTATTGAATACCTTAATCTAATTGTGTACAAATTTTACAGGATTCACTTAGCAGCCAAGGTAGTTCGGAACATCCCAGCAGGATAGGTTGTTCAAGCAGAAATGGCTCCAGCAGTAGCAGCAACGGAGATCTTCCCAGCGAATCCAAACACCACCGCCAACGTCAAACTAAACACATCGCAGATCTCCCAGTCATCAAGCGGTCCCTCTTCGCCAGAAAACTCGGCAATCTCGCCCTCAGCACGTCCAAAATAAGGCTGCCTTTCATGGACAAAGAGATGTCATCCTCAGTCGAGGGCAATCACGGCAAGAACAAGATTGGCGACAGCAGCTTGGACAGGAGCCAAGCACAGAGGACAGTCAGCGCGCCATTCAGTCAGTGGCTCGGCACCAAGAGCACTTCGCTTGACCATCTCGGCAAGAATATATTGGTGACGCCGAGTAGGAGTCATTGCTTGACTCCAACCAGGAGCTTGTCGCCAATCCCGAGTTGTGCTAGTTCTAATGTTCCCACGCCGAGAAGTTCCATCACTGGACAGCCAGACACTAGTTCTGCTCGCGATAATAAAGACTCTGCTCCTGTGAGTCCTTCAAGGAGTAGCGGTGCCCATGATGAGTCAGAAAAAGGCTGTCTGTCTGGTTCTTACGGTATCGAGACAGTGAATTATCCAACCACGCATGGGTGGATTTGAACATTAAATAGCTAGTCACACGTAACCGGTGCTTTGACTTTTATGTTTTAGTTGTATAGTTTAATCGAATGAGTCTATAAACTAAATTATACAATTCGAAATTTAATATCAAAATAATGCATTTTGATATGATGATGCATATTTACCGTTTTACATTAACCATTAATATTTTAAAACTACTGCATACAAGCATTTAAACCGTGTACAGAATCGATATGTGGCACAGTATGGGGACATATTTCATAAGGTATAATTTTTTATATGGGCCCTTCCTTGACCAATGTTTTCAGTACGCCAGAAATTTAGAGCCAAAATACTCTACAATTAGCATAGTTAAACAGATGGAGTCAATATGAAATCGATTTTATACGGGCGTATTCGATTCTATGCATGTTCCAATGCTTTGTAATCATGGGCTGGGCATATACCCAAATTATCTTTGTCTTCGTTCGGTAACTGTCCCCTGACGTAAATTTATTGTCAGCTAAAAACTTTTTTAACACGCATCAAAGCTTTTTTTATTAGTTCTTCAAAGATTCAATTCAAATTTATAATTATTGATTTTTTTTTCAAGAAATGTAAGCAATTGTGTGTGTGTGTGCTCTGTTAAAATCTCTGTAAGCAAAAGTGCTCTGTTCAATTTTAAAATTTTAGATATGCTCCATTGAAAGAGTTATTTTATCGAAACGATACTTCATCGCTCTCTTTGAAACTTGAAGACGCGTGACTTTAAACAAAGGTTTTTACTTACAAGGGAAACATACTTATTTAAAATTTTCTTTCAAATATTTGCAGGTATGTTTACCAAACGCGGCTATGTGTACATATAATTATCAAAATTAAGTACTCTGGGGTTTTTGTCAATTATATGAATAGGTGTTTAAAAATATGTGTTTTGTGTGAATTATGCTGTGTAAATTTTTAGAATGTGTTATATGTATAAAAATGAGCTGTATAACAAAGTATATTTAATTTTTGGTTATGTTAAGTTTGTGACTATTATCAAGAATTATGTTTTTGACACCGCCAATGCTTGAAGATCAGTTAATATCAAAAACTATGTTGTGAAATAATTAGCGTTGGTCTCAATTCAATAATGATGCTGTAAAAGTTAACAGCATTGGTTTAAATTTACATCCGCTTCCAATTCTAAAGATTTTAGGATGGAAACTAAGCATTTGACATAATTTTGCTAGATAGGACGGCCTGCTATCCTATCCGCAGAGAATGTTCTATGGTTTAATAAACCAGGCACCAAGCAGTTAACGAAAACACAACTTTAATTTATTTCCAAACATAACATAACGTAAAAATAAAAGGTAGCTACACGTGAACAAATTAAAACATATTGAGGTAAAGTTTCAAGAGCGTGTTTACAGAAGTAGTCACGGTATATATACATTGTAGTCAGTTACAGTTACAGGTGCAGTGTCAGTTACAGGTACAGGTAATACACAATAATTTGCATAAAACTAGATCCGCCACATAATTATTGTGGCCAGTTTATCCAAATTAAAAGTGCCAATTAATAGTTAACTTTAAGAAATTTAGTTGGGAAGTTTGATCATTTAGTTATCAATTTAAAAAAAAAATACCGCATTAAGAAAATTTAGTGCTTAAAAATTTTAAAATGTCAAAATAAATATAAAAAAAGGAAGATTTTTAGAATAAAATATGTAGTAAAAACTATTTTTTATTATTAAAAACTTGTCAAGTTAATTTAGATAAGAATGTGCGATGTTAGCCAAAATTTTAATCAAAACCTTGGCTTTCTAAATTCTCCAGCACCCTATTATTTTAGCTTTAAAATATTTAATAATGTTAAACAGCTAATAGAATAACGACACATTAATGAAAGGGTAGAGGTTTTTTTTCGTCAGTAGTACGATCAATAGTTGTGCTTAAGATGTTTTTTGTACATTATTAGTTAAACAAATCTAAAGTTTGAAAAAAAAACTGCAGAAAATGGAAACCATTACTTTTACGACTAAAACCATTGTCTGATTCTTAAATCCTCATGCAAAATTAATTATTAATGGTATAACTCCATAAAGATACTCCTCTGTCAAATCTTAACCTGACTAGAGAGTGTCTAGATTAGAATAGACTAGTAAAATTAAGATTTTCAACAAGGGCAGCTAAATGTAAATAGCTTGTTAAACAAAGTTTTTAATGCTATCACACAAATATGCCAACAAGGAACATATTTCTTAATATTCTTACACTACAGCAAGTGTTTTTAAAAAATTAAAAAAAATATTTCAACACTATAATAATCTTTTTTCTTTTCTATTGAGTGCTAACGGTATATGAAGACGTGCAAAACAAGTTAAATCACTTTTTGGAAAAAAATGAGTTGGTTAGCTTTTCATACAGATTATATACTTATTGATTATTATGAGTGATTATAATCGTATGTATATATACATGTACAAACGATTTACTATTTTTGTGCAAATCAAAATGTTGGTGGATCCCTTCCTACAATCCCTGCATGAAAAGCTAACCAACTCAATTTTTCCAAAAAGTGATTTAACTTGTTTTGCACTTGAGCTCTTCATATACTATAGTATATTGTACTTAACTGCAAATTGTATCGAAACTTTCATTTTGTATTGCTCTGAAATATAATAAAAGTACAATTTACTGCAAAATGCTATGAGAGCATTCTTGCTCTCTTTTTTTGTACTTTGTATTGTATTAGAAAGCTTCGAGATAAATTCAATCCATGCAACTAATTTGTAAACTGATTTCGTTTCTCTTATGAAATTTCAAGGCATTGTACAATAAATATTTATATTTCAAGACAAATCTGTGTTGTCCTTTAACGCGACAATTTATTAAACACAAAAAATATTTTTTTAAAGATTTTGTTATTCTTAAAGGTGTCGTTTGTACTTTAAATACATTTATCACATTCAAATTACATCAAACTCTTATTTATCTGCAGATAATTCATTAATATGAGACTTGCCTTATGGAAATTTGGCAGTCTCATAATTGCTGACTTTTAAATTTGTAAGTTTTTCATATAAGTGTAAAAGTTCTCAAAATATTTTTATTCTTATGGTTTAAAAATGAAATGGTCAATTCTTGAACTTAATGACACTTCTATAATTTTGTTTAAAATGTCAATTTTAAGTGCCAGTGATTACATTATATACTAGCTTAAATATTAATGCTTTCAATAACGCTTGTTGACTTTTATGCAACATCAAACTTTAAATTTTAGGAAATTGTGGGTTAAATAAGCTTCCTTTGTTAAATTAATATTGTTTAACAACGTTGAATTTTCAACTGAAAATCAATAAAAGATATTTATAAGATAACAGAAATTGATATCACAAATATATATGTTAGGTTTCGCTTAAAATATTAATCACTTTGACAAAAAAAAAAAAACAAATATAAAAATTTTAAGCAATCAAAAAAAAATGTACAATATTATTTTATTATGTTTTTATTTAGTTCTATAAGATTTCCTAATAGTTAACTCATAAAAAGACACACTCACAGTTTACTAATTATACAAACGGGATTGAATTTAGGTTAATATAACTAAGCCACTTATTGATGGTTATTTTTCGTGTATCACATAAATCATCTGCAAATACGCGTTCTTATTATAGATCTGTGGTTGACAGTTACTGTAATTTAGTAAAGAAGAAGATGCCATGTACAGTTTTATTCATAAATTAATAATTTACTAAAATCCTATTTCTTAAGTCAGTAGCAATTTTTTAATTACTGCTCCGTGTGTGTAGGGTGACATTTTTAAAGAAATATTTTATTGCAAAATTAGAAGGAAAATTGGAAGCATTTTAAAATAGCTAAAAAAAAATTGAAATAAATAATTATTTGATTTTGGAAGAGTAAAATACATCAACTCTCTTAAGTGCAAAAACTATAAGCCAATAAATAATTTTTCAGTCAAGTTTTCCAGCAATAAACAAAATGATAAAAATTTTAAAAAAATAATAAAGTTCATAATTTTATTAAAGTTATATATTTGAAATATGTAATATGTTGTAGTGTAATTATGCATAAATCAATCAATCAATTAAAGCTTATGTAAGCGGTACTATTCAAAAAGAGAAAAACATATTAGAATCAAAATTTAAAAGCATTCATTGACGTCTAAAGAATCTCCGAGATATTGAAATCGAAGCTTAATAGCTTATTTTACTTATTAAAATAACAACACAAAACTAAGCATAATTGAAAAAGCTATTTTAATTTATTTAAATAACTTTAATTTATACCTTTAAATTTATTGCATCAGGATTGAATTTGGTTTGCTTATTCGGAGAAACATAATTAAGTATTTAAGATCAGAACAATATGCATGTTTCATATCTTAGTGACAACACTTCCACATGAAAGAAAATAAGGACTTGATTAGTTAAGCAAGGTAGCTTACGGAGCTTATCGTGTCATAGCAAATATCACCGACCAAGAATGAAAGCACAAAATTTAAGAAAAAAATAAGAAAACGACAGTATAATATTCCATAAAAATGTTAATGATTACATTGATACTTCATGAACATCTAAAACCACGACGGGGAAAACGCATCGAAAAGGAAAGTCAATTCCAAACTTGAGCCATTAATTTATTCTTAATTCCGGATACAACCAAACGATACGCAGTGATGCCAAAACCAATAATCTTAATAACAATAAATACATTTTTATAATATTTTCTGTAATAAAACCGGTCACAAAGAATGGGCACGCTGACCCACATTCTAGGCAGTGGGCGAAACCGACTTTCATGTAGCCAGTTTCGGCAAAGCCGTCTAAGCCGAAAAGTGAGTTCTTGTTTTCCCCTTTTTTGTTCTTTTTTCGAACGTTTAACGGTATCTTGCCGCAAAGACAGGAATACTAAAGATGTTCTGCCGATTCGCAAAAGGATTATTCTGAGGAATCACTGCCATTGTTATTCAGACGTAATGTCAGTGGATAGCGTAGCGGTGGTTATTGCCTGTGGTGTGTGCCGGTGCATATTAAACAGCGTGCGGGTGGAGGAAACGTGTGGATTTTTTTCAGTTTTAAAAGTCTGTTAAGTTGGTGATATGGCTAATATATTTTTTGTTTAAATTGATTTATTAATAATTGAGACATCTTAAAGATGTATTTTTTGAAAATTTTAACTTTTTTAGTAATTTAAACTTAATACTAATATTATTTTGCTTTTAACAAGTAAAACTCTCGAATTCTTATTCTTTAATGATTAAGGAAATTAATAATTAAGATTGAGATAGATTTCCAATGTTTTAAGTGTGATATTTATTTTAATTTGTGATAAAAGTCTTAAAATCTTTAGTTTAATGTACATTAAAAAGGTTTCAAATAGCTAATATTGAATATTTTTAACTTTGTGAGTGACTTAGTTGTCATTCTATAATTGAATTGATAAATTTTAATAGAAATAACTTCGATATTTTGTTAAAAAAAAATAAACCAAACAAGCTAAATGTAAATGCATTCCAATTACTTAAAACTAAGCTTTTCAAAAACTTATCCGTTACCATGCAAGTTTAAAACCATAAAAATAAATTAGTTTTTTTTATAAATTCCTTGATAAAAAATTTCAAACGTTCCTAAAAATCGCAAAATATGCGTAAAAATGTCATATTATATCTATTTAAATTGTTGTACAGAAATGGCGATAAGTAACAGTTACGATAATTAAACCAAATTCAACAACTAAAATGGCAGATAAACCAAAATTTGCCATCAGAAACTTCCTCATACCCTGTCTCCTCGTATCCACACTAATGTTCAACTTAGCAGTGTTATACCGAAACCACTATGTTCATGCTGAACCCGAGTTATGCAATGTGTTAGTGTGCAACAGCGTTAACAATGCAACGAAAGTGACTTGGGACGACTACATACATGTGGCATTCTTCGCGAAGCATGCGTACAAGAATATGAAGATAATTCGCGGGATGGCAGGAATGTTTGACAGCATATTGGATAATACAGACAGCCCGATACATCTTCATGTGTTATTGGATTTGTTTAGCAGGCAGAGGACTGCCAGGACTTTGAGGCAAGTGGCGAGGAGTTTTCGAAGGAGACTGAATGTAAGTTTTTATTTTTTATAGATTGTAATGGAATAGACATATCTGCCAAGGGAAGGAAAACTGCAGTAATCGCAACAATGAGTTGTACCACTTTTGATATGAATTTTAAAAAAAATCCAGTATGTTTTCTTAATTGTTGGACTACTTGAGTGCCTGCAGAATGGTACAAGTCATTATGAAAGTCACTGCAGTTTACCTACCCACGGTAGACATAGTCTGTAGACATTATTTGTCTAATGGAAGAAGATTCCTGGGTCACAATATGCATTTAAACAGTTATTATTTGTTAATGTCAACATTGGTTTCTTAATTGTTGGACTAGTTGAGTGCCTGCAGAATGGTACAAGTCATTATGGAAATTACTTAAGTTTACTTGCCTACGGCAGACCTAGTCTTTAGACATTGTTTGTCTGATGAAAGAGGATTCCCGTGTCACTATAAGCATTTAAGCAATTATGATTTGTTAATGTCAAAAATTTTAGTTTAATATATATTAAAAAGGTTTCAAATAAAAAAAAATTGAATATTGTTAACTTTGCGGGAACGACTTAGATATTATTCTATTTATATGAAGAAATAAATTTTATCAAATTTACTTCGGATATTATGTTAATAAAATTCAATTGAAATAAATGCATTCGAATTAATAGAATCGTAATGTAATAGAATCGTAATCGAATGTAATAGAATCGTTTCTTTTTATGGACACTGTCTATCTGGTGAAAGAATATTCCTAGGTCAATACACATTTAAACAATTATGATTTAATAGTGTTTGTGCCTTGTAAACCATAACTAAATTATTTTAAATTGTGTTATTTTAATAAATGTGTTACTTAACTTAGTTACTTTTGTAAATGTGTTACTTAACTTAGTTACTTTTGTAAATGTGTTACTTAACTTAGTTACTTAGTTACTTTTTGTGTTACTAAATTTGTGTTACTTTGGAGACTGGTAATTTTATTAAAAGTATATCCAGTTTATTTGGGAGTTTTAAATGTGATTGCTTTGCATGACAATCCAAGAATCTTCTTTTATCAGACAGACTGGTAAATCGCCTCTCACAAGGTCATGGACTATCGCTGATAAAACATTAAACGTAGTAGAATCGCAACATAAAATATTTTATGCATTGAACGCTAATGATTACTAAGGAAAATGTATTTCATGCATTGATAATTAATAAAATAATTTGATAATTTATATACATCAATTAGTAAATTTAATACTATCCTCCTATCGTAATAAGTATTTTTTGTCCAGAGTAAGAATTAGGTAAAAACCTTATACTTTTTTTCAATTTTATAAGATAGCATGAAATATTTTTGTTTTTAGTTACATTTTTTTAAAAAAAATTACAGAATGTTGCGATTTCATGCCGCTAAGTTTTGAATTAGCATCATATTACTATTATCATCACGCAATCTTCAAATAAAAAATACAAATCAAAAACTTTTGCATTAAAACTTGTTTAACTATTCAGATCATGTTTTGCATTTAAACTGTTATATAAATTCCTGTAATTGCGTAAGAACAAACTGGCATAGCATTTATGAACTGTCTGTATGAAAGGTTATACTTAACTAATTTGCAGTTTTATATTTCATAGACAATAAAAAATCTAGCAAAACATGGTTGGACCTACTCAAAAGAATTAAGAAATGGTGAACATTTTAAATTATAATAGCAGGGCAGCATTATCTTTTAACAATATTCGCATAAATTTTTGAAATTTTATGCTTCAGCACAATGCGTGTCTTTTTAACTTTAGTTATTCTGCATGACTTATGTTTTTATAAATTGTTAGCACATGTTACCAAAATTTTCTCTCAATAATGTTGACAATATAATTATCACCAATCAATCACCAACTCCTCATCATGTTAATTTCAAATTTAATTTCCATTGAAAACGTGATTTCTCTCACCACTGCAACCGTACATAATAGCAACTGCTTCTTTGTTATGCAACCACAAATTATTTTGCTGTAAGTGAGTGTGTATTTTTTTTTAATTTTCAAATTTAAATTTCATAATTTGTAAAACAACGTTTAAAAAATTAACAATATGCATAATAATATAAAGTTAATATAACTGCCTACATTAGTGTATTTTTACTCTAAGATTTTGTTAAGAGCGTAATGTTCATGATATTTCAGTTTTTTGTGAAAGAGGTACGGAAAAATAGATAGGGAGAAAGAGAGAGAAATTACGGCAGAATACAAATAATTCAAATTTGTCCAATTTTCTTAGTTTGTAATTAACTTTTAACTAAAAGTAAATTTTTTACATCTACCCTTTTTAAATAACAGTCAAGAATCGTGATTATTTTTGGGAGGTTTTTAAAAAACTGACTTTCATTCACTGTTTACTTAATTCATCTTAGTTTCTGTTTTTATTTAGCAAGACAAGATGGCAGCACCAACGGATTAATTTTTCTCAATCCCTTCTTCTTCCGTTCTTCCCTTCATTGTCTTTTAATAAATTTTACAAAATAAGATAAAATATAAAATAAACAATGTCCTGTGTATTCTTAAATTATGGAAATTTTGATAAAGTGGCCAAATTACAACTTACTGCTGATATAAAAAAGGGAGAGCGAATCGAAATTCTTATCTTCAGTTGTAACTGTAACTGTTATAGTTTACCTTTATTCAGACAGTCGATCCTTCTCAATCACCACTGGTGTGCGGGCAAAGAGCCAGGCTCTTTATTGGTTCTCAACTGTGACATTCCCTACTGCACCAGTCGTTGCAGTAACCAGTCGTTACTGTGGCAAGTGGTAATCTAAAATGTCATATGTTCTAGAAATAAATGAATATCTACACAACCATATCTAAATGTCATACTAAGCAGAACTCTCCCGAGCATATTTTGAACTTCGTCGGACTTTCCAGAGAGGATGTTTTCTATCCTCACTTTTGGTCATCAGCTTCTTAGGGTCAACAATCATTTGATTTTGATCTGACTTCGTCAGGCAAGTCCGGTCCGACTTTTTAGAACCACTACAACAACAATACATTTCACCTATATACGAAATTTATTTGTGTTATATTAAACAGTTAATTCGTTTATAACTTCCAATGATAATTTGGAAGAAATAGGCAGTTTAGTAGAATATTTAGAATCTACCTATACAAACAAAACCTTTAATTAATAAACTAATTTATGATCCGTTCCTTAGATAACATTCTACGATGTGAAAGAAATGGCAGCCCAGAACCAAGAACCGATCTCCTTCATCAAAAAGCACTTCTTCAGCAAAGACGTCGGCCGCTACAACGACGACATTTTCTTCCTCACGGAAGTCTTCCACGACGCGTTCCCGAAGAGAATCAAGCGACTCATCTTCCTCGACGTCGACCTCAAGTTCCTGACGGACATCAAGTTCCTCCACGACCAGTTCGACAAGTTCCAGCCTCAGAATGTTCTGGCAATAGGCCCAGACCTCCAACCTCAGTACAGAGAAGATTTCGCCAAGTTCAGGAAGCTCAATCCTGGAACTGTAGTCGGTTCTTCACGACCAGGGAGACAAGGATTCAATACTGGGGTTGTTCTGTTCGATCTGGACCGTATGAGGAACTCGAAGTTGTACAACTCGTTGTTGAATGATACGTTGTTGCAGAAGTTGTGCAAAAAATATGAGTTTGAAGGCTATTTGGGACATCAGGATTTCTATACCCTGACAGGAATGGAGTATCCTGAGTTGTATCATAGGTTGGACTGTTCCTGGAACCGCCAGTTGGATGTTGGATGGAAGAACGTTGTTGGTGGTGAGATTTTCGAATTGTACCACGAGTGCTCTGGCAAAATTAATATATTACACGCTAATGGAGATTCGATGTTGCCAAAAGAACTTAAATATAAGCTTTCAATGTAAATTTGCTTTATTTATCTGTTATGTGATATTCAGAATAATGCGTAACTACGAACTTCTCTATGACCAGTTCGACAAGTTCCAGCCTCCAAACGTTCTGGCTATCGTATAATACCTTCTAGCCACAATACAGAGAATATTTCTTGAACTTTATGAAGCTCAATTCAGGAACTTTCCTTTTTTCTTCTTGGCTATAGGTCGATAGGGCTTTAAAGTGTTTTGGGTTGCATAAGGAACTCGAAGCAGCACAAGTCATGGTTAAATTATCTGTTTTTAGTGGACTACAAAAATTCTTGTTTTTCTGATAGGAATGGGACATCATGAGATGTATTACAAAATGGACTGCTCGTCGAGTCACCAGTAGAATGTCCGCAATTAGACATTTTATATGTAACACCAGTGCTCTGAGAATATTGATATACTGCCAAAAAATATGGACATTCAATTTTGCCTAAAAGATCTCAAAAATACGCTTTTAATGTAAATATATATTTAAAAATCTGTTATACATAATCGGTGCTAGACATACTCATAATTTCTATTTTTCTAAGACCAGTTGGTTAAGTTTCAACCTCAGAATGTTCCTGACACTACCCCATGTCTTCCAGCCTCAATGCAGATAGATTTTTCCAAAGTCTATGAACTGTAGTTAAGTCTTCTAGATCGGAAAACAATAGTTCAATTATTTGATTGTCCTATTTGAATAACAACGCATGAAGGAGTGTCCGAACTTTATGAAGCAAAATTATACCTTGTTTGAAAATTGTGTAAGAAGTGTAAGTTCGAAGGCAAATTATGGCACCAGGATTTTTTGCACTGATACCGTAAGAGAGTATTCTCAGTTGTTTTGCAGTTTATACAAATGATTCCTGGGACCGGTGAATGTTGGGTGAAGAAATGTCGAACAGTTCATCACGTAATTAAGATTCAATCTTGCCAAACGACCTTGAATATTGTCTTTCAATGTAAATATATTTGTATTTATTGATAATGGATGTTTTTATATCTGTGGTTGGACAATTTAAAATTCATTTATGGCACATCTCATGCAATCTAAACGAACTTCTGTGTGAGGTGTCACGGAAACACATCGGGCAGAAGCTGCATTGTCTGTTTTTAAAACAGTGGACATGATAAAAAATAACATTTGCTGAGAATATCAGATGATACGTATGACAGATAAAGTATACTTTGAACATCAGACGATTATAAAATAAATATAATACTTAAAGTTGAATAGTCCAACATCCTTCTGTGTTTACAGTTATTAACTGTGATTTAAGGATGTATCTTTAATAATTTCACCTTTTCTAAAATCATCAGATATAGTAGACTTGACAATCTCTTTTTTTATTTATTAATTACGTTTACTTTGAACTTGTGTCATATAGTTCTCTATTTCTAACATTATGAGGACTGTTCCAAAAATAGTTTCTATTCAAAATAACTAATTATTGTTTTCTTACAACCCAAACACGAACTGAATTTCCATATTTGCACCCTCACCTCTAAAAAGATCAAGTTTTTAATAATTTAATTTAATTTAGTTTTTGTCAATCTACTTACAATTTAACTCATATTTGTCCATATTTCAAAAACAATAAGGTAGAAATATTTTAAATTAAAGTACAATATTTTTTTTGTCACGAAGACGATTATTGTGCTTTGACTTTTTACTGGATTGTCTGAGAAAAGAAATAAATATTTATTTTTCGAAAGAAGTAAATGTCTGAATAAATTTAGTGTTTGTCACTTCCTTTTTTTCAAAGAAGCTGGACTACACATTTTGTATATTTATTACACATATATCACATTGAAATTTTTCCATAAACATTTCCATTCATGTAGACATGGTATCAGTTGTACTTTCTGTGATATCAACACACATTTCTAATTCCGGTGACCAAATCTTTTCACTTTCGCATTCAGCTAAAATAAAGAAATTCTGTTTTGTTTAAATTTTCGAAAATTGCCATATCTTCTCTCTAACAAAAATTATGTCAGAAAATATATTATTTCTGTTATTTTTATACAAAAAAGACTTCTGCTTCAAAATTTATAATAAAATTACATTTTTCGTTGTCTTTCTATAATATATATTCTCTGTAATTCGATCAAAACCATAACCAATGATACATATGCACTTGTTAACCCTTTCAGTCCCAGTGATGCCATTTGGCATCATCACTTTCATTATTTTTTTCAAAATGTCTATGTCCCTCTATGACATCCAAACACACATCATTCGATTCTTCACACTTTGTTCTATCAGACAAAATTTTACTTTAATCTCAATAGAAGTCAGAACTACTATTTTTTTTATTTAGAAAATAGTCAACAAGCGTTTCTCCTGATTTTTGATAAGTTCACTTCAGTTCCACATGTTTAAAACGCAATTTAAACTATTTCGGTTAAAATAATAATTAATTTTTTTTGATAATCTGGTCAGATACCTCAAAATATATTACTTGAAGGGTTTTTAGGTAATATATATATTTTTATTTTGTTGTTTTCCACAGTTAAAAAATTTTGGTACTATTTCAAAAACAATATGAAAAATTTAAATGATTTTTTTTTTCTTATGGAATTCGTATATTTGACCTAAAATAAGCTTATTTTGTGAATATCAGATGTTTCTGTAGTGTAGTAAATTTTTGGGACTGAAAGGGTTAAAGACAGATTTTTTCTGTTTCTTTTACAAAAAACTTAGGATTACCAGTCATACATATAAATAGAAACATTTAGTAACGCTCAAAAGCATTACTTACATCAACAATAAAGATTTAATTAAAAAAAATAGATTCGAAATATAAGATAGATAAGACTTAATAAAGATAGAAGTATCAAATAGATAAGACTAGAATTTTATGCTGTTAAAGTGCGAACTTTTGAAAAACTTTCATTCCTTCACTTAACTAAGGTTCATAATTTCGATTCCTTATTTCCTCATGTTACTGGGTTACTTTGAAAAAGCTATGCGTCCATACTTACGAAAACATGGCGATATGACATCGCTCGGCGACCACACACCATTGTCGTCACAGAAATAGTAAGTTTCGTCTTCGTTGGATCCACGAGTGTAGTTGTCATGACAAGTTGGCTCACACACTTTTCCATACAACCAGTCCTGGCAGTTGGCATAGCCGTTCTCCGGGTCTTTTAGGTCCTCACAAAAGCTGCCTGAAAATACATTGGTAATTGAGCATTTTTTGCTTCCACCTAACGTTTATAGCATACAAAGTGGAAGGAATTTACGGAATGGGAAGACAGGCAAGACTACATTCTTAAAACAAAAGAGTGAAATCCACTCCAGTTGGAGAAATGCATTTACGAGACCCTAAAGGCATGCATATTTTCTCAGACTGAGTTAAAATCACTCGTTTGGAGTGATCCTGTCGAAGGTTTAACACACAAAGGATCCACTCCAAAAGGAGAAGTGCATTTTCCAGTCTGGAGGAGTGAAATCCACTCAGACTGAGTTAAATTGGGAGTGTTTGTTTTAAGAGTGTAAAGACTTATAACAGTTAAGTCCTTCTGCATGTTTCTAACTTTCATAGCCCAAAATATAAATGCTACAGACAAGTGTGAGGTGTCGAAAAATTCAGCGTATCAAAATCAGAAGACTTCGAAAAAAAAAAGCGAATTCGAAGTACTTAAATTATTTTTTAAACAGAAAAATATAATGCTCACTTAAAAAGCATATAATAACTCCTTTTAATTAGAATATTATAATTGCCATTCACATCAATCGCTAGAAAAACTTTATTTGCTTTGAAAAAATAGATTAAGAGTATTGGACTTGTTTCAAGTAGTACGGAAAAAACAAACTACCAATGAACTCTCAGTACGGAGAGCCTGCCGTCATTAGAAACCAATGGACTTGTTTTTCGTAGTACGGAAAAGACAATGAATAATGTAAAATAAGGAATATTCCTAAGACATGTCTTCTTATAAAAGTAGAAAAGGTTGTTTTTTTTAAACTTACCTCCAACATCGATTTCAAAGGAACATGTAGCAATATTACCAGCGTAATCCTCCGCTATATATTCCACTATATGAAGTCCTGGAAACCATGTAGAATTCGGTTCCTAACATAAAATACATATAAAATTTAGAATTTTGTAATAATTTCCCATTCAATGATAAGCAGGTATTTTGTTAACCATTAAAGCCATTATCTACGCCTTTTGAAAAAGGTTGTGTGGTATGACAATTCACATAAGCGTTTGAAATCGCATTGAAATTACCATAGAGTTAGGAAAGAGCATAGAGCGGGCCATGTATGTGCACAGTAGCGTACAAAAGAAGCAGGCACGAGCGGTGCATCTTGGGATGCCTTAGTGCCAGTTTTCATAGTTTCGGTGACAATTTTAAGCGCAGTAGCTCAAAAACTGCTAAAGCGGTGTATCTTTTGATACCTCCGTGCCGATTTGTTATGCTCAGTAGTTCGAAAAACCTGACAGCCCTGCTTCAAGCCATTTGAACTGATAGATACCTCTACTCCTTCTTCCTAACTCTATGGAAATTGTATTGCAATTGAAGTGAAGCTTATTCAACTAAATACTTACTGCACTTTGTGTCATAGACTTAATTCCAACGTTGTCAAATGCTGTTGGTATTTCCCAATCCACAACAGCCCCTCTGGCATTGTTACCAATGGCTCTAATACTTTCAGGGCAGTCCAGAAATTCAGGCGATTGACTATCTAAAGAGAATATAATTTCAAATAACGAAACTATACTGCTATTAAGTAATGTATTTATTTAGGAAATTGCTAAAACAAATACTGTTATGCGTTGAAATATTCAAAGCTTTTGAAACATCACTCAAGTCTTTAAGCGTTATTTTTATGTCTCATACGACGTTTTTATTTCATGAATTTTACTATATGGTAAATTCGATCTGATAGAAACATATTTATATTTGCGTAAATGAAACTACAAGTATTATTCTCTTATATATTCCAATATAATTACTAAACAAAAATATGCATAACTTTAGTACAGTCTTATGTAAAATGCCCATTTGGCATGGGTTCTCTTAAAAAGAAAATCTCGGCATCCATTAACATCCACAGAGAGTTCAGATTCATTGCAATCTGCGCATCAAAATTGGCACGAGAGTGGCCTAGATGGTGCCACAAAAAATGGCTCTCAATTATGGAGAATATGCCGAGTCTGCAAAGGCTTCAACGCAGTATTGCAGCCAATATTGCAGCCCATTGGATATTATTATTATTTTTCACTCAAGTTGGATGAGGTTAAAAAGAATACCAACCTAAGACAATGACACTGAACGTGCAATTTGCAGTGACGTTTTTAAAATGTGGACTGCTTGCAACCAAAGAGATATCCGTCTTCCCAGCCGGAAATGATACGTTTCTTTCGAATTCCACAAAATCTGGTGTAACTTGAACTTCTTCGACGTTTGTTTTGGGATATTGTAAGAATACCACTGACGAATTTTGGTCTGGCAACAGATCCAGTACGACGTCACTTGGACAAGTAATGTAGGCTGGGATGTATACTACAAAAATATGTAAAGTATTATTAGAAGAAAAGAACAACGAAAAAAGGTACTAATACTTTTGATTCATAACAAATAATGGTAATTTAAAGTGTTATCGAACAAACAGCCCTATTTAATTGAAATTTAAGTAGACAACGGACATAATGACAAAAACAAAATTGCACTTGTTTTTAGCATTTGCAATGTACAATATGTATGTATTCAAAATTGGAGTATTACATTCTCACTAGCAAACGGTGTTTGTGTAGGAATTTTAAGGTTTGCTTTTGTGAAAAAAAAAACAATTAAAAAAAAGATTAACCATAAACGATATTAGACGTTTACTTTTTCAGGCTTTTGGACTCCACGAAACATAAACGAGCATATCGCAGTAATTTCATGGGCAATCATGAGATTAATTATGAAATGATTTTTTATTTCCAGCCAAAACCAGTATATAGGAAGATGGTTGGTAGGACTAGAGAACTCAAGTTTCTACATGAAATTACTTGTACGATGCTCATTTAAAAGTTTTGGCGCAAGATTGCACCAGAATCGAACTTTCAAGCTGCCACCACTATTTGGAGCGTACTTTCACCACTTTTGCGGTGTGTCAAAGTTATGTTTTTACCGCAAAACTGGTAAATTCACGCTCCAAATAGTGGCGGCAGCTAAAACGTTCCAGGATTCCGGTGAAATCATGCACCCAATTTTTTAACAGTTTGAAAATACACTGTTAAAAATTTGGCACTAAATGGCACTGGAATTCTGGAACTTTCTAGCTGCCACCACTATTTGGAGTGTAGATTCACCACTTTTACGGCGTATCAAATTTATGATTTGACCACAAAAGAGAGAGAGAGAGTATGTGAATCCAAATAGTGGTGGCAGCTAGAAAATTTCAGAATTAATGTGCAATCTAGAGCCAAAATTTTTAACAATATACTTGTCGATTGAAAGTACTTGTAAACATTCTACTTGTCCACGGGGTCTCATTAACAAACATTTCAGAACTATTTGTAAAACGCCAAACTATTTAACGTTACTAATTAAACGCACTTACTTGGTTCGCATGTCGGAATTGTGTCATATTTCCACTTCAAATTATTTTTACATGTAAACGTTGTGTTTCCTTTTATTCTAAAGCCTTCGTTGCAGGTAAAATAACATTTTTCCTTTACAGTCATCAAACCTTCTTTGCATTCAGGAGGATGTACGTCTCCATTTTCTGGTGTTTCCAGACTTGGACACTGAGAAACTGGAATTATTCGAATGTGTATTAATTTAAAACGAGCAAAATATATTTTCCATGTATATCTCTTTACTGCTTACAAATGGTATGCTAGGTTTACTAAAAAAGAAATGGTTTACACTTGCTGAAAAGGATGTGAGGTGTAATGTTTCATCATGGTGAAATGTTGAAATGTTGAAACGGTGAAATGTTTCATCATTTTTGGAATTCGGTGGAACCATTTTCGGATTTCGAAGAACAAAACCTGAAAATATGGTTCAACCGAATTTCAAAAATATGGTTACACATTTAACCACATAGCCGTTGCAGCTATTGGACATCATTTATTTTTTTGTTGAAGGTAAGTTTGAATTTTTTTTAAATTGTTGTATGTTATTTTTATGAATGTAAGCATATTGAAGACATACAAGGATGTAATTTTAAAAATATTAACCTGACAAGTTAATCTCATTAAATATATAATTGTTCATTTAGTTTCACCATTAGAAAAATTTTCTGGTTTTGGTATAATACTCGCAGCCAACCAAATAAGAAACTGAAGGGATGGCGGATTTTGAGATAAAACAACCGGTGTTTCAAAAACCGTTTTTTCGTTTCTACTGAACCTTAAGACCGACCTTATAAAAAAACCTTTTTTTTTTTAAAACAGAGGGGGAAAAACGTATCAGTTTTCCATCCCTAAAGTGTTTGATCAAATAAGGGTGGCGAGAACTATAGTATTAATTTGTTTACCCTGGCATTCTTCTAACGTGTCGTTCCACATTCCATTCTTCTGACATATTATTGCAGATGACGATTCTTTAATTGCATATCCTTTGTTGCACTTTGCCTTGCACACTGTCCCTACAGGCAATTTCTCCGAATACGTTGCATTGTTACTGAAATACTCCGATTCTGCTTTTTTGTCAGCTTCTGGAAAGCATGACAATCTGGAATGGTGTGGAATCGGGACTTCGGGGCAGTACAATGCTGAAAGAAATGAAATTATTTTCACTTTTTTCAAAACTAAAACCCATGTATAAATATGATCCATTCTGATACGAAGAGAATAAGGCCACTTTTTTCAAAGAAAATATTTGGTTGATTGAATTTTAGATAGCGAGTTCAAGAGCGATCTTTTGTTTAGTAAAAATTTTAACGTGTTTCAAGCAACTTCTACTATAAATAATAGCCTAAAAATCATCTTTCAATAATTAACTAATATTAAGACTCACATGACACGAAAGCAACTTAATGTTAATTACCAATATTTTGAAAATTAGACATTAAATATATAGTCATTGTGCTTTTCATGTACTATGGAATTTTTTAAGAGTTTTGGAATTAATTCCGCAACAAAAACGGTTAAAAATTGCTGTTTAGCAAAGACAAAGGTCAATTATACGTTTTAAGAAATAACTGACAAACGTTAATTATATAGTAGATTTTATTTAAAATTTAAAATTAAAGTTAACAGTTTAAGTTCCTAAAATACAAATTAATCTTTTGCTTAAAGTTCATACTGATCCGTAGGCAATAATCATCATGTAAAATCTTTTTCAAGTGTTGTTAAAAAAGACGAAAAGTCAATTATATATATTTAAGAATTTACTCGAGTCAATTATTACGAATCAGCAAAAGTCATTTATCATGTTAAATATTTCAATATTTAACTTCTTAAAAAATTCTGAAATTACTCAAGCAAGTTTTCTCATCTTCGGCTAAGAAAGATTCTTCTGGGCAAGAACACTGGTAGCCCCCTAAGAAGTTAACACATTCTTTACTGCACCCTCCGTTGTTTTCTAGGCATTCATTTACATCTGGAATAAAAAAAATATTGAAAAATTACCTGAACTTTTTACAATTTGTCGGTGGTTAGTGCTTTTGGCCACGTTCGTGCACAATAAAATATTTTAGTTAATAGTCAATCTATCTTTTAATTAAACAATATCCAGCGAATTTAATGAATCAACAAAAAATCAAATCTAAACATTCAAATTGCAACAAAATTATTTTTAAACGTGAAGATTTTAAATTGGAAAATATAGGGGAGGGTGGGGGCTATTGTGACAATTTTTTTTCAACCACTGTATTTCAGCAAAAATAAAAGAATAATAATTTCTTTTTTTTACAAACTCATAAACTGAACATTCATTTACTTAAAAAGTCAGTCGACAAATGTTAAAACATCACCATATTTTGGTTTCTGAGCATTTTAAACAAACATGTAAATGTCCCATTAGGCCCCATATGTGGGGGCTAATGGGACAGGGTGCAGGGCTAATGGGACATGCTAAATGTTGCCTTAATAAAATATTAAAAAAGGGGGAAATGAATGAGAAAATGACCAGAAAATAAAATTTTAAAGCAAATACCATTTATATGATGTTTACATAACGAAATTTTATTTTTTAAAACCATTATTTCCCATTGAAAGATGAAATAACCAAGTTAAAACTCAAAATCGAAGATGCTCAAATAATTTTTGTTGAATCACTGGAAGGGATAGTTTTATAACTAAATCTTTAGTTTGTATAACTAAATCTTCTAAAATTTATCCCAAACTTGTCCTCTTTTTTTACGGTACAAGGACTTAAAAATCGTCTTTATCTTCAAATAGCTTACCATCGTTCGCCTTTTTCATATAATTTTAACGAACATTTTCAGTTCATCGCCTTTTTCAGAAATAAATTAAACGAATAAAAAATAGCTTGCTTCCTAGCAATATTTACCAACAACAATTTATTTATCTTCACCAAGCTCTGTTCAGATGTAATTATTAAATTGCAGGTGGAAATATGTCACCGATAAAGCTACTTGAACTTTCACTCATTATACAATGAAAAAAGTTCAAAAAGTTTAAAACTAAGGTTTAAAAAAGTTTTTGGCAACTTGACTGAATAAGATATTAGAGATGTATATAGATTCTTCGAGAGAGAAGCATACAAAGCTAGGTATATTCGTGTCCCATTAGACCCCACAGTGTCGTTTTTTATAAATGACCCAACACAGAAGCACTTTTATTTCACCACGATATTTGACATATACTATCTTAATCTAGGATATTTCATCTATCTAAAACTGTAGTTTAATTCATAGAAAGTTATTATTCAATACTTCAAAAGTGAAAAACAAGGTACACTTTTAATTAACTTTCAATTCTCCAAAACAACAATTCTTCTCTCCACTTCACCACATGCGTTTAATGGCTGATATTTGGTTCTTAAAATGTGAAGTCTTACACTATGCTTTAGTGTAGAAAAATTTGTAAAAAAATATATTTTCCCCAGCTTTAGGGCCCTTGTCCCATTAGCCCTGCGTCCCAATAGCCCCCACTCTCCCCTACATAAATCCTAAGCTTTCAACAATAAACAGTGCATTTTCAATGGAAAAATTAGCTCACGTTCCACCCTTCTCAACTCCTTTGGATGCAAATATTTAAAAACGGATTTTAAATACTTCAATACGAAAGAAATTGGCGACTAAAATTAGGTATCTGTACCTCTAACAGTTTTGTTTGAGCGTTGATACACAATTCAACCAGGCCTTCCTCCTTTTCAAATATTGATTAATCTTCCAATTGAATCAAAGCATATCTTTCCAAAAGTATGTGCCCGGATGTCCGAGTTGTTTGGACCATTACGCTAGCAGCCTGCGTGCTGCAACGGGTGCGTTTTCGATTCCCGCCTTCGCCTTGGGTGTAAATTCCTTTCTCTGTGACAGTAAAAATTCTTTCTGTGTCTGTCTTACTTGACGAACGCTTCATAACCTGGTCTCTGATCAAGCACAAAAGCCGTAATATATATGTACCTACCCTAACCTACGCCAAAGTACTGAAATTCTGCATTAGTAAATAACATAAAATACGTGAATGGGTATGAAATAATAGATTAAACCTCTATATTTCATCTATTTGAAATTTTGCTTCTCTATTTCCTGGATAGTAGTTTATTTCCATCTGATATTCAGAATGAAAAGTATTGGTTTTGTACTTATTAAAGTTAGTATAAGCTTTAAGTTATTACTCTAACATACCGTCACAGGCGTAACTATCATTGGCAGAAACCGTATACCCTTCTTCGCAAGTACACCTAAAACTTCCATTGGAGTTATGGCAAATCCCTTGGCAGCCTCCATTTTTAACATGACATTCATCAATATCTAAAGAATAAATAAAGTACATTGCAAAAGAGTGGTCAAATCTATTAAGTGGATATACTAATTCATCCCTACAGTGGTTGTTTTTTTATCTGAGTAAATGTAGCTGGTGCATTAATTATTAGTAATTGATTTACAATTGTTGTATAAGAAAAATTTAAAAGTTAAATTTATTTTTTTTAATTAATTAAGCTATGACCCTATTTAAACTAATAATTAAGTAAATCAATTACTAATAATTTGCATTAATTATTAGTAATTGATTTACAATTGTTGTATAAGAAAAATTTAAAAGTTAAATTTATTTTATTAATTAATTAAGCTATGACCCTATTTAAACCTTTGTATCAAATCAGAAAATTAACTTGACTCAATACTCCTGTTGACTTTAATAAGATATAATAAATATATTGTAAGTAACAGAAACTGTGTATGACTATCCACTTTTCTGACAATAGGCCTATTTACAGATATTTTATGCAACTAATGTAACAATTGTTTAAATATTAAAACGAAGGAAAAAATAATAATTTAAAAAAATTGAAAATGTGAATAATATTTAAAGATATTAGTAAGCAAAATTTTGAGAAAAAAAAACTAATATTGTAAGTTTCTATACCGCTACACGTTTTTTGGTCGTTTTGCAGTTGAAATCCAGGAGGGCATGAACAAAACGCACTCCCAATTGTGTTTACGCAGCTATCTGAACATCTCCAAAATTTGACGATGCACATTCATCGATATCTGAAAAATAGGGTGTTGAAAATTTAGATTAAAAGTTCAATTTCATAAAGGATGATCGGATAGTTTTATAAGTGTGGGAATTATGGTTTATTATTGTTGATGTATACTGTTGAAAATTGTGTGCTTGTTGTATTTATAACGATGTTTCCTATGACGGCTGTGTGGTGAATGTTTCACCATATTTTCTGTAATTGGTCGAGGCCTTTCGATTGGTTTTCGTTTCCATAATGCAGGCATGAAAGTGCAAACTAATCAAAAAGGCTGAACTCTGAATTTCCATTTTTTTTTTTGCACTATCGGCATAACGACGTACAGACCAATTAAAAATTTAGTTATATTAGTTTCTATTAAATGCACATATAGAAAATTATGCTTAACTAATGCAATTTAGCCTTACTTTAAATCTGTATATCGATGCCATATCAAATCATATTTAAGTTTTAAAAAACCTGATAATTAACGAATTACTCTTGTACTTGAAATATATAAAATCATAACACAAGTACCATTTAAGGAGCTAAGATCATCCCATTACATTGCAAGCCGGGTTAGATTTAAGCTGGGAGGAATATAGCAATAACTGCAGCACAAATCAATCTTTGTGTAGCACTTCATTAATTTTATTAGCAAGATAGCCCAACAACACATTGATAAATTTTTTGTTAATCAGAACAGAACATTACACATTTAAATATTATATAATACTATACTACTAAATGTACTCGTTTTTTTTTAAATCTTGTCTGCCTCTTAGGGATTGAAATCCCTAATTTTTGGTCTTTCAATACATATCCTTAATAACATGGTTTATACAAATTGAGAAGAAAAAAATTCAAACACTTCACTATTCCAAAAAAAATCCAAGGACTCAAAATTCACTAACTATCTAAATATATAAAGCGTGTATAAGCGGGCACTCCAATTTTTTAAAAACTAAAAATTGTCTAAAATGAGAAACCCCAGTATAGACCGAAGTAGAAAAAAAGGTTTAAACGTAAACAAAAAGTATTTTTTTCATTCCAGCTGTTCTTGTGATCATGACTCACGGACACCTGTGAGTCAGACACTCAATCAGAAGAAAATGTTCTGGTTGCTCGACTTATCCTAAACTGGAGCTACAAAAGTAACAAGACACTTCCGATCACAGAGATAAAGAACTGTCAATCATTCTGATGCAATGTGACGTCATCGGTAGATTTCGTGGGGAGATTCCAATGAAAGATGGCAGTGGCCGATATTTGAAGACCCAATCTTAATTCATCTTCAAATTTTAAAAATATTGTTTATCTTAAAAATTAAAATTTATTATTTAAAATCGTTCTTCATTGAAATTTAAGTTTAGTTTTTATTCATATAGACCGAAAATGGAGGAGACTATTTTTTGCTGACGGATAATTAAAGAAAACTTATTATAATCTAATCTTAATTCATCTTCACATTTTAATGAAATTTTTTATCTACATTATAAGAATCTGTTATTTAAACTTATTGTTTATTGAAATATTAGTTTAGTTTCACCTAATTACGGTGCGAAGAAAAATTAAACAATTGTTTACAAAAAAAATCAAAGACGTGTTACGATGACCACATTCGAAATATTTTCCAATTCTTAGCCTAATTGCATGTATGTCTAGTTATTTTTATAATATAGTTGTGGTTCAAGACGGATTTTTAAACCAAACTTCAACGAATCGTAATATGTACTAGCTCGCTGCGAAACCGCACTAGTGACTAGCTATTTTTATAGTTTTAGTTCAAACGGACCTGTCAATCAAAGTTCAACGCCTCGTCCTCGTAATTTGTGCCTAATTTGAAGTAAAATCAGTGTCTTATTTTTATAGTTCAAGGATCAGTGAACCAAACCTCTATGCCTAGTAGTTTTTGCTAGCATATATGCGGCGAATTGCAGTAGATTTCGGTATTTTTATAGTTCAAGATGGATCAGTCAACCACACATCGACCCCTCATATCTTGTTTTGTCTCGCCTAGTTTGATCTTAGGACCCCCCCCCCCATATATATGGGTCGCAACTTCTCAACGGTTCTGCATCGATCTCAGGATCACCCAAAATGAGATTAAAAAAGGCGGAATTCCGCCGAAAGGAGGAAAACTTTCATGCCTGATAATGTGAAAAATGGCTAAACAGAATAACTAAAATATGCGAAACATTTCACAACACAGTAGTTTCAGAAAATATGAACCCTTATTGTAGTGAAACCAAGTAAAAACATTATTAACATATCGGCATAAACATTATATTCATAAACTTCCCGTGCAGCCAAAAATGTCCGAATAATAATACCAGTGTGACGATATTCAAACCTACCTACCATTATTAACAGTTTATGAGTTGAAATATACAGGCATAAATTATTGCACGTATTTTATAAATAACAAATTTAATTTTTTTAAATAAAATTTGTCAAACAATGTTTATTTTAAATGAAATTTATAATCACAACTTATAAAGTATTTTTATTAAATAATAATGGACTGACCTCTGCATTGTTCTCCTTTAGAAATATTACCAAAGAACCCTCTATTGCAAATACAGTCTGCTATTGAACTTTTGCTATTTGATTCTGTATAGGAATTCAAAGGGCAATCTACGCAAAAAGTATCTTTACTCGATCTATAAGAATTCTTCCGGCAACCTTTAAAACATGATAGAAATTCACGATTAATAAAAATATTTCCAGTACTTCAAAACATAAATTTGTTATTAGGCTCAAACATTTTATCACTGTACAAACGTTCGTATTTTAACATAACTTATCTTAGCTAATATTTAAACCTATTACATATTGAATCCTTTAAGAAAAAGAATTAAAAATTTTATTTTCTAAGGTTTTTATGAATATCTATTGTTGCAGAATATCTAAAACCAATTGATTTTTTAAAAATTGGTTGAAATTTAAATGCAAATGCATAAATTGATGGCCAAACAACAAGCCAGAGGCCTTGCAAAGTTGGTCCAAAAGCTTGCAAGTTTTTTACTCGACTGCAATAACTATCCAGAATATATAGTTCATCCTTTAGGGTTTTTTAGACAGAAAATTAAGTTATAAAAAAGGGCATTTCTAAACTACTTTTTCAATTCAAAAGAAGTAAAAAGAAAGTTGAAAGTAAGCATTGACATGGGGAAGATGTTAGTCTGTTCACACGTATATTTCTCCCCATTAAATTGGTTCTAGCCGTCTTACGTTACATTTTTGTTAGAAAGGTATGGCATCAGATATCTATATTTCAAACTTTTGATCCATTGTCTGCTCATCCAAATGGTCATCTAAACGACTTTAAAATCTTAATACACTTATTTTTTTTAAAACATTAGTACTGTATTTTAAAATTAAAAAAAATATATAAAAAACTTTACAGGTAAACATTATTTATCCTACCTTCACACTTAAAATCGTTTATCAGGACGTAACCGGGATGGCAGAAACACTTAAAACTTCCTTCGGTGTTTACACACTGATGATGGCATTTATTTGTCACATTTTTTGCACATTCATCAATATCTAGAAATAGATAAATAATGAAATCGGGAAAAAAATGAAATAGCTGTATAGAAGTCATTCTTTGTTCGGCGATTTAAGTAATGCTCTCAAGCAACGAATATACACGAATTCAGTCAGTACAACATTTAAACTTTATTTAACACAAAGTGTTGGGCAAAAGAAACCCTAGATTATTTTTTGATAATTTTGATGGCTTTTCCAAAAATATACCATAAAATAAGCAAGAAAAAAAAGACGTTAAGAAGGTTTTATAACAGAAGGAGGAAGATCAGTCTTTCATAGATGTATTTTTCATAATATATTAGAATAAACAATTGTTTAAACTTAATTTTTCCCCAGTCATAAAGTAAGCATAAATATCGAAAAATAAAACAATTACTAACGGTTCCCTAATCCCCAGTCCCCACATCACTGATTTTGCTAAACGTGCATACTATGAAGAATAATGGATTTCTACATATGATAGGATTCGACATTTTAACAGTAAATATGGAATTTAAAGCATTTTAAACCATTGTAAACTTCTAGCGGGAAAGTCCACAAGCCCAGGGCCAAGGAACAACTAGGGCAAGTACTGTGTCTTCATTCTGTTCATCATTTTTCGCGGGCATTGTTGATTCGAGACTAGGTCTCTGAAACTGAGTCACTTTATTTAGGTAAATATTGAGCAGAATAAAGAAATATTTTGGATTTAAGAGTTTAGCAACATTTTACAATTCACTTAAAAAAAGATGCTGAACTTTCTTGTTGCTTTCAACTTTAAATTGTTAACTTTCTTTTCCAGTATATAATTAGAAATAATTTTGAAAGGCTTACCCCTGCATTGTTTTCTGTCGCTTTTCAGTGTGAATCCTTCTGGGCAAGAACAGAAGGCACTCCCTGGAGTATTTAGGCACTTGTCAGAGCATCCGAAGTTCTGTGATAGACATTCATTTATGTCTGAAATGTGTTTCGAATACAACATTTTAGGATTGAACAAATAATTGTTACTTCTCTATAATTAAATTATGTATATTTTACTCTGTACATTCTTCTTTAGACAAAATAATTAACTTTTATATTTTTATAAAAAGACGCCGGACAACGTCAAACAAATGTCCGCGGATATGAGATAAAAACGTCGCCTTAATCATAGGCTTCCAAACTTTTTGACCAAATAGTGAGTAAGAAAAGAAACCAATAATTAACATTATTTTTTTTAGCATTTATTAAACAATTTTTACATTATACGTAGATCAACAGCTCGAGGTGATAACAGCACTTTTATCCGTTGCACTGTGATGATATATTAGATTTTTGTTCACAACATACGCCATTCTATTTTCCATGTCCACAGGTTACTTTATATCTCATGCAAAATATGTTGTAGGCATTTAATTATATCCTATAATTAAGCTTCGAATTCCTACTTTATAAACACACAAGTTTAGATATAGCTTCCATGTCAAGTAATTTACAATGTTTTAGTTGGTTATTTCTAATTTAAATAGTTTTAAAAAATAATTATTTTTCTTTTACCTACCAAGACATGTTTTATTGTCCCAATGAAGCTCATATCCTTTATTACAGGAACACTGTACCTTTCCACTTATGTAATTGCATATGTGATTGCAACCTCCGTTTGCAAGACGGCAGTTGTTTATGACAGGGCTCGTTGCTCTAGAGGGCAAATTAACAACTGAAAAATAACTTATTGTAAAATATCTTGAAGATTTTTTTTAAAAATATTTTATGGGATCATGGTAAACAAGTCAAACTAAAAACTGCATTTAAAACTGCAGTGAACAGAAAAGAAATATTTTTTTATGCCTTCATTTTTAAATCTGTTTGGTTCATAATGAGGTCTAACTGCTTCTACTATTATATCTACTTATTGTAAAATATCATGAAGGGTTTATGTAAATGTTTTATTTAGTACGTATTAAACCAAATAAAGCTGCTTAATAAAACTGAAAGTTAAGAAAAGAAAGGTTTTCTTTTTGCTTTTATTTTTAAATTGCTTGCAGCTGATTTGTTCACAATGGAGTCTAACTTCCTATGATTGAAAGTCCAACATGATAATTTACATTTGTCGACCCATATAATGAGATGATACCCTTATTTATGGACTAAAAATTAATATGCAAGTTGTTTCCCTACGGTTTGTGACGATCCACTAATACAGTTTAAAATTAGATTATTTATTGATTGAAAGTCCAGCATGATAATTTACTTTTGTCGACCCATATAATGAGATGATCTTATTTATGGACTAAAAATTAATATGCAAGTTGTTTCCCTACGGTTTGTGACGATCCACTAATACAGTTTAAAATAAGATTATTTATTGATTGAAAGTCCAGCATGATAATTTACTTTTGTCGACCCATATAATGCGATGATACCCTTACTTATAGACTAAAAATTAGCATGCAAGTTGTTTCCCTATGGTTTGTAACGATCCACTAATAGAGTTTAAAATTAGAAAAATAATAACTTATTATTTTAACCTTATTGACAATATTGTATTGGGCGTGTCAGTACCTTTGCATTGAGGCAATTCTGAAGGTATCCTTCCTTGCTCACAAAGTTTCCAGCTGTTACCGGTAATACGAAATAAGGATGGATTCCTACATTTGCTTGTTACCATAAAATCATTTCCAAATTCGACTATTTCATATTTTGTATTATTTGCAGTCCACTTTTTTCCAGAAAAACATGCATCCTCATGGATTGCTTCTATATAAAATAAATAATTGAACAATATTATCATGTTCATGGATACATCTCAAAACATTACCACTCAAAGACATTTGTAGAAACTGTACACATATATCATAGATTGAATTTGATATTAAAATAACGATACAATTCGAAATGATTGATTTATAAAACATAAAAACCTTAAACTACATTTTTCTATGTGTTATACAATCTCAAAGTTTTGTTTTCAAGGAAAGAAGCATTTTATTATTGTCGAATTTCTTCATTATTTAATTAGTTCGAACCAAATATATATCCTTTTATATACTGCTTCTAAATTGTGCAGGGGTTCTGAGACCCACAAAAATAAAGTGACCTAAAATATCTGGTTAAGTTTTTGCATAGATCACCATCAAAAGATAGATAAAAAAAACTTACTCACCAGCACATGTTTTATTATCATTCTGTAGTTGATATCCTTTATAGCAAGAACATTGCACTCTTCTATTTTCATAGTTGCATATTTGATTGCAGCCCCCATTCTCAACCCAGCACTCGTTTCTGCCAGATGAGCCAATTGATTCATCTGTTGTGTGGATGCTGTTTCCATTTGTTGTATGAACTGCTTGAAGTTCTGGGCGTATTGTACTAGAGGGCAAATGAACGACTGCAAAAAAAAAACCTTCATTAACGCCTGACTTCTCGCTCTCGTGATATTTCCGAACTACAGGGTTCAGTAGTAACGCAAATAAGATTACTACTAAAATAAACAATTTAAAACGCTAATGGGTGAAGTGTGCAGTTGTAACGTAACGAGCGAATAAGGTTGATTCTATTAACTTAATTCTGTTAAACACCAATTAAAGCGCCAAATACAACTAGTATTTCTTCTTTAACTTCAAGATAAAATACAAATAAAAATATAAAATGAATACATGTATTGTTCATACACATATTTTTATATAATTTTCTATGTGTTATACTTATACAATCATAAACGTGGTGTACTTTCAAAAGAAGTAGTCCTCATTCCTGTGTTCAATTAATATATTAGGTTGAATCGAAATTAGACCTTTGATATACCGTTTCTGCTATCTGAGAGAGTGCTGATACCAGTTGAATAAAGTAACCTAAAAGATCTGGTCAGTTTTTGATTCGATCACCATCAAGGGAAGGGAACAAAAAATAGAGAAGAAGAGAAAAAAAGAGACTTTTTGTTCACTCACCAGCACATGTTTTATTGTCATTTTGTAGTTCATATCCTTCGTGGCAAGAACATTGCACTCTTCTATTATCATAGTTGCATATTTGACTGCAACCTCCATTCTCAACCCTGCACTCGTTTCTGTCAAAGCCAATTGATTCATCTGTTGTGTGGCTGATATTTCCATTTGTTGTATGAGCTGCTTGGCTTACAGGGCTTATTGTACTTGAAGGCAAATCATTAACTACAAAATAATACAATAATGAATATTTTACAATAATCTTTCTCGCATCTGACCTCTTAGTATAACAGTAGATCTTTACATAAATCTACATTAAAAAATCAAGACTTATACGTCAAAAGTTTAGTACAAAGGTTATTTCAATAAAACTTCAGGTACGAGCCATGAGATTTCATATCTCCCAGTTTATTTGCCGTAGGTAACTTCATTTAGACAAAGGAAATGAAAGACAAATGGGTTAAAAAAACACTTGCATAGTATGTATTATAGTTTACAAACTACTTTTATGTGGTATAAATCTTAAAAATATTCCTTCGAAGTCATTTAAAAACTTTTTATTCTTATATTTCATCTACTAAATCTAACAAATTTAAAATTTGTGCACATAAAAGAGTTGAATGGTTTTAAATGAAATAACTTCTTTATACCTTTGCATTGAGGCAGTACTTCAGGAATTCTTCCGCCTTCACAAAGTTTTCTCGAAGAATGGGCGATATGAAATCCTGGTACGATGCATTTTCCGTTTACAGTTAAGCTGCTCCCAATTGAACTTATTTCATATTCGGTGTCATTTGCAGTCCACTTTTTTCCAAGAACGCAAGCTTTGTCATCGTTTTCTTCTACAAAAAAAAGATAAATCGTTTATGAGGAATATAAAGAGAAACGTATCTGAAGTATCTACAATTCGAACGAATTCAACAATATGTTAATGATATGGCTATATTTCCCCTTCAATTTAACAATCAAACTCGAATTTCTAATGTTACGAAGCTAACAACATTCCATCCCAATGCAGTACAAAAAAAAATATTTAAAAAAAAAGAATCATATAGAAGGCCTTCATACTTCGATTTTTGTCTAAAGAATCCTAGAATTAAAAAAAAAGAATGCATACGACCAAGCAAAAAAGGTGCATAGGTGCAAAACACTATCTTATTTTATCAATTAATACAAAAATATAAGGTTAAAAAAAGTAATGCGAACTTACGTATTTCGTTTCGTATTTTACAAAAGTCGATCGTTGGTTTTCGCTTCATTTTCCCATTTTCACAAAGTATTGTATCGCTTCTGATCTCAATCCCTTCATGGATACAGAACACTTTGACATATAGAGATCCATGGTGCCACACATTTTCGAAATCGTATTCATTACTACTACTTCTTCTCCCAGTTGCGCAAGCTTCGAACATGTTTTTAACTGTAAAGAAATACTATCTAATAAGACATCTTGCTGTTCGATAGAAGTTTATAGAGTCAAAATTAATGATCCTACAATAAAATAATAAATACAATAATATTTGTAAACTTCAAAGATACAACAATCTTCACTAACTGCGCTGCAATTTAGAAATAAAGTAATAGTTTTGGATATGAAATATAAAACTTTGAGCATAACATTTCCTTAAGGTCGAATGGACAGGACGGCAAGTCTCCAAACCGTATTCTCTCTTTGTTAATCCAATAGAAAAAAAATAATTTCCTAAATCCTGATTACCCCTTTTCGAATATTTTATTGTAAAACTACACAATCAAAATCGAAAAAAGCATTTGAACTAATTTCAAAAAGTGGTATTATGAGGATGTTTAAGTCATCTACATTGATCTTTCGAAGAAAAACAGCTTGTAAACAAATTCCGTACAGTAAGCTATTGTTCTTAAAAGCCAACTGAAATCAAAATACACCAGCACTAAAACAAAAGTAAACCTATATGAAACCCTGATAAGACCTGTTGCTCTGTATGGCAGTGAATGCTGGGCTTTAAACAGGGCAGAAGAAGACCTTTTATCTATTTTTGAAAGAAAAATCCTAAGACAGATTTTTGGACCAGCTAAACAAGACGGTGTTTGGAGAATCGCCTACAACCACGAAATATACAAAAAGTATGGTGAACCCGACATTCTAAAGGTGGTAAAGGCGTCCCGCATTAGGTGGTTGAAACATGTTGGTTGGTTGGTAGACGTAGACATATATTTTCAGGCTTGTGTGCTTGGTCGCAAGGACCCGCTTATAAACCGTATGAAACATGTATTTCGATACGAAGACAGTTTCCCCACTAAAATAGTAACTTTCTCGAAGATAGAAGGAGAGCGGCGCAGAGGAAGACCCCCAACTAGATGGCTGGATTTGGTTGAAAGAGACCCCAAGGTGTTTGGAGTTAACCGATGGAGGGCCATTGTGGGGGACAGAGTCAGATGGAGGAGACTTGGAGAGACGGCCTTGGCTTGTAACAGGCTGTAGTGTCAGTGAAGAAGAGGAAGCTATTGTTAGGTTAATTTATCGTCGCACCACAGCTACATGAGGGCTATTGGCCTCGGGCGTCGTAATTTAGAACCACAGTCAGGTGACAAACCGACACACTGAATAGGCAACCCAAACGCAACTTTTAAGGGCGATGTCATACGCAGCGACGGAACCTCAAAGCACAATTAACGTGCAATCCCTCTACACGGGGTATTATTCATCAGAATGTTTCAGCTGCTTACATCGTTTATAGGTCGACTGTTATTTCGGCAACAGGCGGGGCTGAACCAGAAACCTACATTAAAAGCAAGCGCCTTACCCACGGGGCTCTCCAGCACTGCAATGCAGCAAGACTGATTTGGCTTAGAAAATTAGCTTTTCCATTGGATTATCATACAGGGATGATTTCAGTATGGAGCTCCTATTCCCATTAAAAGGGGGTTTTATTCTTAGAAATTTTTTGGCAGCACAAACCATTTATAGGTCGACAGTTATTTTGGCAATGAATTTGTCCGAACTTGAACGTTTTTGCATGAATGGCAAGAACTTAACCTCCAGGGGCCTCCAGCACTGCAATGCAACAAGAAAAATTTTCCTTAGAAAATTTATTTTTCCCATTTATTTAACACAAAGAAGAAGAATTTGGTATAGAAACCAGGAAACTACTTCCATTCTCCCTTAAATTTAACGTACCTTCTCCTTTTCTGCATTGAGGCAAAACACGATTCGATATAGAATTGTCACAACGAATCATGGAAGCATCCCTGTCAATGACGAATTCGTCTTTTGTGCATGAGACCAAGACATATGGCGTTGCACCTTCCCTGATAACTTCATATTTCGTAAAGCCATCATGCCATCTGTTACCAACTTGACAACTAAAATTGTCTTCCCCTTAAAAAATATATATTTATATTAATTCAAAACATACACACACAAGAAAACTTTCCATGAGGTTATTAAAAGTATCAAAACAAGTTTGGTTTCAAATGCCTTTTTTTTATTTCTTAGAACATGAATGCATAGGTGTCATTAAAATTTAAAAAATTAAAATGGCAACACAATATTTTAACCAAAGGCAACGTCAATAGCGTAATTTAACAAGGTCACGTAATGAATAATATGCCATATGAATTCTTAGGGTTTATCATGGAGTGCACTGCAAAACTTTGGTGTAACTTGATGCAAAGTTAATCCATAAAGCTTTAAAAAAAAAACTTCTGTGGAAATAATAATCTACAATTCTTTTTTGTGTGAGGAAATATTAAATTAGAATACCTATTAACTACGGGGTTAATCAATGCCAAGGTAACAACATTAACTATTAAATATTCCTTTATTGTAATTTTATTTGTTTTGTGCACACTATAAAAATTCGGTAGAAAGTTTCAAAAAGAAACTCTTCCAAAAAGTAAAAGAAAATTTTCTTTAATTAAACTTTCAGTTTGACAGTATGTACAAATAGTGATTCAAATTTATACTTACTAATATATGTATTAAAAAACAATATTGGTACTATTAGAAACCATAAAATAGCAGTATGGTTCAATTGTTTATTAAAACCTTTATTAATACAAATTATTACTTTCTTTTTCACATCGAGGTAAACCATTTCTGAGATTGCCTCTTTCGCACAGGTTCCAATTTGTGGCATTAGATGGTAAAACATGACTAGAAGCATTGCATCTGGCATACACATACAATTTTCCTAAGTCCCAATGATTTTCATACATAGTGTTTCCGATTTGCCATTTTCTTTTGTCAACACATTCGTGGTTTTGAGTGTCAGCTAAGAAATAACAGAAATATTTAGTGAATGCCTTTTGATATTTATTTATTAATTTGCTGATATTTCTATTTGTTTAATTATCAATTCAGAAAATACACGTACAACAGATAAAATAATCAAATTGCAGTGATGCAAACAAACACCGCAGACAAATAAAATACAAAAAAAAAAAAAAAACGCAAACACACTAAAAATTACTATAAAAAGACAATAAAGGTTTCAAATTTGAACACATGTAGCTTTGAAAACTTTAAAAAAAAACATATTCAAACTATCCAGATCACTTGAGAACCTATTATATAATTTATAAAGTTTGTATAAATTAAAAATTTCAATGACATTTGATATTGTAAGAGCATTAGCAAATAAACGATGATTTACTAAAAGCATACATGGAACAACAAAATGAGCAGAATTAAGAATATCAACACAATCTATTCAGATGTATATTTAACAAAATACAATTTTAAAAGCTTCGTCTCTAAATAATTGTAGTGGTTTTATGCAAACAGAAAAATTGTCGTCTTTTACACAAGTAGCTGTAGTTTTTAAAAAGGTACCATAACAAAAGTGAAATTGGTACAGATTTGTTTTGTTTTTAATGAATGGATATTTTTTTAAATATACTTACCTAGTTTCATAGTAATAGTCAAACATAAAAAAAGCACCCACGAATGCTTCATTTTTAAATGCTCTTAAACCAAATTTTTCTTTCGAAGCTTAGATTGAAAGTTCGATATTAAATCGTGCTTATGCGTTCATTTTTTTATTTTTTAATTTGTAGACTTTATTATCAGTAAAACCTTCAACTTCAGCACTTACGCGTCATAATAAATAATATTATCACTCCTAAATAAAGATGCCGGCGGGGAAATCCCAGTTGGGAAAACCGTATTTTGTTTAATTTAATATTATTCTAAGCAGTACGAATTTTCCCTTAATATAACCAAGAAAATTAAAAAAAAAACAGCAATTTTCTTATATTAATTATGTAATTAAGAAAATGTGGCACTTGTATTTCAGTTTAAATAATATATTTGTCATAATTTATATAGATTAAATTTCGAAATTCTTTTCTAATGCAAAATATAACAGCATCTTATGACTACTTTTTTTTGTACATTTGTTCCATTTATAATGTTCTTTTCATGTTCTTTAAATATATAATCTGAGTTTTTATTTATATACGGAAAATTCAATTATACATATACTGCTATTAGTATGATATTTATTTTAAATATCCATTCATAGATTAAGGTTTATTTGTGTATTGGCACAAAGGATGGCGCCACCATTAAAAATGATCCGAATACAGCATTCAATGGAACGTTTTTCCTACTAAACAGTTGTTAGCATAACATAACACAATTAATTAATTGTTTAATAAGATGATTTTTATATTTATTATTTTTTTACTATCATAATAGCAAACTAATGCTTACCAGATCGGTAACAAAAGTCGCTTAGATGGTGTCACAGAAAAATGGCTCTCACTTCTGGAGAATATGCCGAGTCTGCAAAGGCTTGGCCGCCAAAAAAGCAGCTGCGTTGGAGAAAAAAATCTTAATACCACCAAATGGTGCGTTTTTTAAAGAGTAAATAATGGTTATTCATTGCTGATGAATTTTTTCAAAATTCATGAGCAATGAATATTCATGACAATTTTATATTCTTTTTCAACCACCTTCTTTTATAATGCACTAGAGAAGAAAATTAAGTCTATAGATAAAGTATCCCTTTGTTAACATTGCGCACTTTAGTTAAAAGAGCCTGGGGTGAAACTGCAGTAGTTTTTACTGCAATATAAACGCTTCGGTCAAAAATATTTTTTTACTTTATTTTTTTTGGTTAGTGTGCTAGCCTTTGGAGCTACTGAGGTCGGGTTCGAATCCCGGTCAGGCATGGATGTTTGTGACAGTCAATAAATGTTGTTATTTGTCTATGTGTTATTCATTTCTTTGTGACTATAAAATTTCTTTCTGTGTCTGTCCCACTTGACGAATGCTTATAAGCGGTTCTATGAACAAGCACACAAGCTGGAATATATATGGGGATTTCCACGCGTGACTGACACTACATCAGAACGATTTAACCAATTTCGTTTGCACTGTTCATAATTATTTTATATTTATTTAAAAAAAAATATTGTATGTCAGTATACCCCTTAGCATATAGTATTTTTAGCAATCAGTAAAATTTTTTAAAAGTCATTATTTAATTAAAAAATAATAAAAATGTCCTGATGTGACTGACACTACACGAAAGTTCGTAGATTTTTGGCTATCATGAAAATTCGAATTTCTTCTGATTGCGCAGTAATTCAGCATTCTACCACTGCTTATTTTAAGTATAAGGTTTCAGGCTAAATATATTAACTGCAAAAAAGTATTGAAATACCATAGGAAATAATTTATTAGCATTTTTGTGCGTGACTGACACTACATTCAATTCGTGACTGACACTACATTGTGAATTGTATCACAGATATGGAATTTTAAGCAATAATAACACAACATATGTTAATAATTTTGATCATGGTAAGTTAAAAATTGCATAAATGGTAAAATTATGGTTAGAAAAAGATACACAAAGTCCCCTAAAGTAGGTTTCTGGTAATTTTGTTAAACTCTAATTTCTTCTTCAAAATGCAGCAAATCAACCAAATAAACATTCTACCAGTGTTTATTTTAAGTATAAGGTTTAAAACTGAATCATTTAATAGCAAAAAAGTATTGAAATATCATAGGAAATAATTTATTAACACCTTTGTGCGTGACTTAAATTACATTCAACTAGTGACACACTACATCATGTGAATTGTATCACATAAATGGAAATTTTGGCAATAATAACAAAACGTATGTAAATAGTGTTGAACATGGTATGTTAAAAATTGCGCACACGGTAAAAATACAGTTACAAAAAGTTACACAAGGTCCCCTAAAGTTGGTTTCTGGTAGTTTCGTACTTCTTTATTCAATAACATTTTCTGAAAAATCTTGACCCTGAAGCCACGCAAAAAGACTTCCCGACCATTGCAGATGTTTCAGTTTTACTGAATAAGCATCTTTATTAAACATTTGCCAACAAAATTTTAACGATAATTTAACTATAAAAGGAAACCAAGCTCTTTTTATAGCATCAAGTTCATTTTCAGAATTTTGTTGAGAGGTATATTTCTTTTTACAACATTTAAATTTGTTTTATCCGCCTTGAAGTATTTTGGGGGATTTAATGAAACATTGGAAGTTGTTTAAAGTAGGTATTTGGTGAATTAAAAAAAAAAAACGGATTAATTTTTGAGTGTTTGGGAATCGGAAGTATTTATCTTCTTTGATGAGCATATATCATTTAAACTACTTATTTTGCCCTTTACACAGTTGTCAGAAATTATAATAGTGATATGTTTAGGCAGATTTCTTATTCAAAGTGAAAAAATCTTTAGCAAAATGTGAGTCAAATTTGATAGAAAGTGTGGCTTCTTTTATCCCCTCCTCACTGTATCACGAAGTCCATCAATTGCTCCTTTACCATGACTGAAGGCAAAGATGACCATGACTTTTGGAAAAAAATTACCACACAAGGTTGTCAAATGGTTGGGGGATTGCAATGGGGGTGAAATACTTTTAATTGAAGTGTTGTCCGTAAAGTGGTTTTTGCTTTCATTTTCTTTAAATTTTTGTAATTTATCCCCTCCTAAAAACTTCCCCTTTGCTCTTTTTTTTCTTTTAGCTGTTGATATAGCCATCTTAAATCAAAATTATCAAAATATAAGAAATCTACAAAGATTAAAGCTATTCTAAAACTTCTAGATCAAAAGAAGTTGTGACTCACACTGCATTGTGACTGACACTACAAAGCTAAAATGTGTTATAAATAGAGAAAAATCTTTTCATTTTAAAATTAAGAGGTGGGAAATTACACAGAGGTTACTAAAGTAAGAAAATATCGCAAAAAATTTGAAGTAAAGCCTTTTTTTTAAAAGTTATAGAAACTTTTCTATCTTTTCGTGACTGACACTACAGTTAAAAAGGATATTTTTATCTTCCTAATTAAATATCGTTTAGTTATAAATACCAATTAATAGTGTGTTTTTAAGGTAGTTCTGATAGTGTATTTTAATAATTTTATCAAAAAATCTGATAAAATGTGCTTAGTACCTTAAAATTCATTTGTTCAAAATGATGAAAAAACACGAGACCATGCTTTCAAAACAAAGCGGATATTTTGAAGCTGCTGTGTTGGCAAAGATGAAACAATAATAGTTGTTGATACAAAAATAATAAAATTCAAACCTTTCTAAAGCAAATATAAAAGTTGCAAGTATGGAAAAAAAATATTTTTTTTTTTGCAGTCGTGGGCTCTTCTGACGTGGAATTACCCATATGTATCATACCATACTTTATTTTAAGTCTAAAAAACATTAATATTGGTATTTCGAGAGAAAGAAACTTAATGGATTACATGTATTTTGCTTGAAAATTGTATACTTAATTAGAAAACCTATCATTTTTGTAGGAAGAATAAAATATTAGAATTTGTAGTTCCACAGATTCTTCAATGATAAATTTTTATTTTAAAATAGTGATGATTTATATAATATTTAGTTTTTGTGTTAAGTATTATAAAAAGTCTTGAAAATTAAAAATGTTTGTTAAATAATATTACCTTAATATATAATTTTTCATAATTGCGTGAAAAAAAAATCCGACTTTTTTTATAATTTCAAGATAAGACGCGTTCGAAAAGTTAGACTTTTTGAAACAGTGACAAAAAGTACTTTTTTTAACCCAAAAACAGTGAAAAAAAAAAGAATTTTTTTCACTCTTTTCATAAGATGCCAACGTTTCAAGTTAAAATTTCTATTTCATAATATTAATAAAATCCAGATATTTATATATCTGTTTTTATTTAAAGATATAAATGCGCGTGAAATATTTTTGGACCAATGATATTTTTTTCACACAATTATAAAAAATCGTGTATGAAACACGTGCGAAAAGTAACACTTTTTACACTTGTTGCATAAATAACTATTATTATCCAATACAACAGGTATTTATAGCAATTGCTTTGAATTAAGAATTTACAAAGTCATTTATTTTATTAATTAAAAAATTTATGGAAAATAAATATTTTAAGTTAGCAACAAAAAATATAATAATAAAAATTTGTATTACGCCGTTTCCAGTTCACTCCAGCCGGTCCACTGGCGCAATGGTTAGTGTACTTTTGGAGCTGCCGGGCTCGGGTTTGAATCCCGGTAAAAGCATGGATGTTTGTGTTTGTTAATAAATATTGTTATTTGTCTATGTGTTTGTGGCGTCCTTCTTTGTGTGTCTCTTGTGACCGTCTCTTCTGGCGAGTGGGGTAACGGGCTATATAGCCTAGGCCCTTTCCTTCTAGAGGGCGCAATCACTGTCATTGTCATTCCAGTTCACTCCATTCAGGAAAATCCTAGATCCGCCACTGGCCGATGTATACGGAAAGCGATATAATATCCTTTATTACTTATTTTTTTATTTAAAGTTAACCATAAAATTAAAGTTACTAATTAATTCTTTGTTGAGTATATGTAATTTTTAACCTTAAATTTTCAGTTTCGTATTTTTTAGCAGATGTGCCTGATGATAACAAAGTAAATGTTCACCATAAGGTAATTATCAGGCATTGTATTAGAACTGTTATTCGACAAACGAAGAATTGAACGTCAAGTCATTGAAAAAGCTGGAAAAAAAATCATTTATCTAAAAGAAGACGACGCCTATATTGTTAAACGTAATGATGTAGTCAATGTCCTGATGATTTGAACCATTGGTGGGCACCATTAGTATGCATTAAGCGATAATTTAAATATATTTTAAAATATTTGCAATTTTATTACTTTGAAGAATGGTATGGTATGGTGCATATATATTCCAGCTTGTGTGCTAGTTCAAAGAACCGCTTATAAGCTTTCGTCAAGTTTGACCGACACAGAAAGAATTTTTGCGTCACAAAGATAGGAATAACACATAGACAAATAACAACATTTATTGACGGTCACAAACATCCATGCCTGACCAGGATTCGAACCCAACCCCAGCAGCTCCAAAAACCAATACTTTGAAGTAAATAAGCTTCATTAATTGTCAAGTGTTAAATCGTAAATCATTGTTTTCGTTTCTTGCACAAAAAGTCACATCCATACAAATAAAATTTTCGAGCATGTTTTACTTTAGGTTTTATACAAATATGCTTTATGTATTAAACTTTTTTTTAATATGTTCTGTATAAATACAAAAACTTCATTGACTCTCTGGTGTTACATAGTAAGTGATTGTTTTAGTCTGGTGCAAAAAGTCACATTAATACAGATAAAAATTTAGAGTGTTTTTTAAATGTTATACTTTGTATATCTGCGTGTATCTTACCGTTTACTTTGTGTTATATAATATCTTTTTTTCGCAAACCTGCATTAATAAAAAAATATGGCAATGTTGGGGTTATAACTCATAAATCACAATTTCCCGTGGAAGGATACTCATGTCCGTGGAAAGCCGAATTTTTAAAGTTATATTTTAATGAGAAAATGAATTGTACGATCAGACCGATGTTTTAGTTTTCAATGTAGCATGTTAAGTGTTACTCAAATAAAAGTTTCAAAGCATCTCATCAATATTTTTTTTGTAGAGATATTTTTTCTCAGTGTACGTTTTTTTTTTTTTTTTTTTTTTTTTTTTTTTTTTTTTTTTAAGGAATGACCCGCTTACGCACTCTTGTCTAAATTTTTGAAAATTCTTGTAATTTGGAAATGTTTGAAAAATTCTTAACCTACCGCAAGCTTAATATGATTACTAAAAGCAAATTGAAATATTTAATACATCAGCAAAGCTCGTCTAATTGTCAGATATTTAGTTTTAGCATCCAAAGTGATAGAGTGAAAATTTCAATACAAATGCAACACATTTTTAATAAAAAAAATATATAATTCAATCGAAAAATATAATAATCAACTTCGACCAAAAATAAGATTTATTTCATTCATTTGAACATAATGTTTAGCAATTAAAGAATTTCACAATACGCATGGTATGCAAAAGAGAAACTTAACAGTTCATAAAAATGATATGTACATGGTATAAGACCAATGAAAATAAAGACCATTGTTTTCCACCGTTTTTTTCTTTATGTGTTGCAATTTTTTCGCTGTATATTTGAATTTCTGCAGAACCTTGATAAAAAAAATTGAAGCACATCTCAAAGCTTTGGCTGGGAAAGGTTTTCAGTTCATCTTAACCGAAATTTCGTGTTTATCGAATTCGTGTTAATAAGGTTCGACTGTATGAACTGTTACCAAAAATAGGGCTCGTAACAAAAGTCGATCGGAGTTGTTCTTTTCATTTTCCCATTTTCACACGGTATTGTTTCACTTTTGGTCTCCATCCCTCCATGGATACAGAACACTCGAACATAGAGTGCCCCATGGTGCCACACATATTCGAATTCGTAGTCATCCTTATGACTTCTCCCTGTTGCACAAGCATCAAGAAGGTTTTTATCTAAAAAGAGAATTTATAATAACAAATATTACTTTTTAATAAATATTTATAAACCCAAAAATGACTGTCCTACAATAAAAAAAAAATAGATACATTAATATTTGTTGATATTTCAATGATACAGTAATCTTCTGTATAAACTAGCTTTAGAATTAGCGAAATAGTTTATACAGGAAATATAAAATTATGAGCGTTATTTTTCCTTAATGACGAATGGGACTGGATTTCGGGACTCCAAACAGTCTTCTATCTCTATAAACAATTTCACTTCTGAAACAGCCCAGACGGTCGTACAACTAATGATTCGATAAGGATAATCCTATCACATTTTACTCGGATAAAATATTTGGATATGTTCATCTGTATCCTCCGCCAATTTTGATTTCAGCTGTTTTTTGTCAGAAAGTTATGGCATTTGATACCTATCTTTTAAACATGTGGGTCTCTTTTTCTGCCCATACAAACGGTCATCTAAACAGTTTCAAATTATTTATAAATTTAAACAAATGTTTATACATTTGTGCAGTTTTTAAAAATTTAGTAAAACTAAAAATATTATACAAAGTAAAAAAAATATACAAGTGAAAATATTCGATACAAATTATATGTACCCTACCTTCACATTTAAAATCATTGATCAGGACGTATCCAGGATGGCAGGAACACTTATAACTTCCCTCGGTGTTAATACACTGATGATGACATTTATTTGTAGCATTGTTCGAACATTCATCAATATCTAGAAGAAAAATAAATAATGAAATCCTAAAATATGAAACAGCTGTTTCTTGATTCTAGTTTTGATTTGCCAATTTCTGTACTTCTGCCAATCAATGAATGTGCACGAATGAAGTAGACATAACATTTCAACTTTTTTTCAACTTTATTTAACCCCAAATTTTAGATATAAACCCTGCTCTTACACTAATTTTGAAATCTTATCTGAGATACATAAAAATAAACAAGTAAATAATGTCGTGTACATCATCAGTTGTTCATTGTTTTTTGTTATTTTTTGAGATCGTTGATCGTTGACTTTGAGCCGCTGTAATTAAGTAAATATTGCGGAGAATGAAGAAATATTTTGAATTTAGCGGCTTTTCAACACTCCTATTCGGTGAAATGCTGAATGTCTCTATATTGTTTTTACATGATGTGTAACATGTTTTTTTTTCCAATATGAACACAAATAATTTGAAAAGTTTACCCATGCATTGTTTTCTGTCGCTTTGCAGTGCGAAACCAACTGGGCAAGAGCAGAAGGCACTTCCTAGAGTATTTATGCACTTGTCAGAGCATCCAAAGTTCTGTGACAGACATTCATTTATGTCTGAAAAGAGTTTCAAATGCAAGTTTTACACTGTTAAAAATTTCAGTTCAACGTTGAACCAAATATTGGTGAAAAATCAAGAACTTCTTGTAGATACACCATAAAATGGTTCAACCAAATATCGCATTCTGGGAATAGACCTACTTTCACGAAAAATTGGTTCAACTTCTACTAACTACAACCGAATTTAATTGTTTACTCAAACGCAGGCAACATTACTAGTATTGCTTCAGCTTAAAATAATTGTTGTCCGTCCGTGGCCGAGTGGTTATGGCATCAGCCTAGAGATTTAACCTTCTCAGGAGTGCGGGGGTTCGAATACCATTTACTGCCAATTATCCTATAAATCTGATCTCTGTACAGGAAATAGTAGAAAAAATCCTCAATTGGGAGACTTTTATAGTTCAACCTTTTACTATAGTTACGCGTTGGGAAAATCCCGTATATGGTTCAACCTCTCACCATAGTTACGCAATTTGAAAATACAGTTTTATGGTTCAACATTCTACCAAATCATGGTTGCAGCAACTTTAAACAGTAATTTGGTTCAACCTTGAACTATTATTTTTAACAGTGTAGTATTGAATAAAAACAAACTATAAACACTACATTTTGTCATACGATGCCGTCAAAATGGAAACTTTGTGATCCTCCATTACACAAGCAACTTTAAATGAATTTGAACGGTAGGTGGCGCTGATTTACTACTATATTACTACCATTCATCTGGATCATAACAAAAACTGTGGTGAATAATTCGGTCTTGGTCCCTTCATGTTTGTAATCAGTTTGCAGTTTTTAGGCAACATGCAAAGTCCTGTTAAAGTAAATATCTGCAAGAGTAATAGGCACAATCATCGGAGCATCCAAAGTTTTTTGACATTAATTTATGTCTGAAATGCGTATAAAATTTTTAAAAAAATAGTATAGTATGGTATGGTACAGCTGCGGAAATAAAAAAGTACCCACTTGAGGTTATTTCCTCCGTTAGTCACCCTATAGAATCGGACGTTTTTGAGATTGTGTACAATTAACATTCTGATTTAATTGCACGATATAAAATTTGCATAAGGGGCCGTCTTCATATTAAAAATATTACGATCTTTGAAATTTCCAATAGCAACACCCAATTTTAATAACTTAAAAATGTTAAGTACTCTAGAAAACCCTTAAATCTAAGTTTTTGTTACATTTGGATGAATATTTGACGAGTTATTCAATCGAATCACTTGTGGACCTTTTGGGGACCATCTCTAAAATGACAAGCAAGCATGCATGCAAAGCCGTCTTTATTTATCAATTACACACGTAATCTTATACACATTTCCCTAAAGGGTAATTAAAAAGTATTTTGTGATTTACTCAGAAAATTATGAATAAAAATTTTAAAAAATTGGGATTTCGCTTAAACTTCTTGTCTTAAATTTATTTCTTTAAAAATATTAAGAGGTTTCCATTCATATTTTTTAAAAAAAAATTAATATAATAATTATTTAAAAATACAAAAATTGTTTTAAATACCCCAATATTGAATGCATTTTGTTTGGGTTATTATAATTTCTTTTCAGTAAAAACTTCGTTTCATTATCTTAATTATTTATAGATCGGGATAGTTTTTTATGTGCAACTCATTTAACATTATTGGACCTAAACTTTGCACGTCTCTAACTCCTCTAATAATGCTTAAAAACTAACAAAATTTGGCATTTCGTATAACATAGGTCAGAGATTTGAAATATGGATTCAAAAAGTTGTGTTGCTATTGGAAATTTTAAAGTTAGTAACAGTTTTAATATGAAGATGGCCCCTTATGCAAATTTTGTGTCATGCAATTAACTCAGAATGTTAATTGTTCACAATGTCAAAAATGTACGATTCTATAGGATGACTAACGGCCAAAATAACCACTAGTGGGTACTTTTTTATTTCCACAGCTGTACATATGTATTCCAGCTTGAGTGCTTGTTCAGAGAACCGCTTATAAGCTTTCGTCAAATGGGACAGACACAGAAAGAATTTTTACAGTCACAAACGAATGAATAACACATAGACAAATAAAAACACTTATTGACCGTCACAAACATCCATGCCTGACCGGGATTCGAGCACGACCCCATCAGCTCCATAGGCTTGAGTCCTAACGATTGAGCCACCGGGGCAGCAAAAAAAATCGTTTGACTACAATGGAGTATTAATACAAACATACATTTATGCCAGGATGGTCTTATCTTCAACATGCCTAGTTATTCCCCGGCCCAGGTTTCCTAAAAATTTCAGTTCATTTTGTTAAGAGCGTTGTGGTTGTGGAGCTCTAAAGCTTCACTAAATAAAAAAAAAAAATAGTGATGCATTCTTCTGATATTTTTAACTTAGACATTGACCTAACATGGTTGTCCTGATAGGGGCCGTACATAAATTGCGTCACGCAAAATTTTGACTTTTTGGAAACCCTCCTCCCCCTATGTCACGCTGCGTCACGTTTGATCGAACCCCTCTCCCTTAGGGTTACTGGAATATCTGCGGATGAGGGTTGCGACATGATGCTCTCACCTGATTGGCTGGAGCATAGCCATGCTCCCGAGATACGAAGCTGTTATTTTTTCCCCGTAGACATTACACGGTGACTCAGCGAAGCTCTAATAAATCGCATCTAAACGATATAATCAAAGGAACGTAACCACTATTTGTTATTGATTTTGTTTTTAATGATCTATATTCTTCAACATTTATTCTTTTTTGGATAAAAATTCTTAACGGTAAAGCTGTAACCCATGTTTTAATACTGGCGTGTGTCATTGCTATGGAATACAAAAGTTGTTTAAACTCGGAAAAAATGTATAAAGCGTTACTTTTTAATCTTTGTATTGTAAATTAAACATCATGTGGACTATTACATTTCTAAAAATAGTATTTTTTATCATTATACTACCAGAAAATGCCATTTTTAATGGCGAAGCTAAAATACGGTATTTGGCATGTCTTTGGCATGCGTTGGCGGAACAATAGTTGGCGGGGTAACGTAAACAAACCTCAAATCAAAGTCATTGCTTACTTGAAAGTTGAAAACATTCTTATTTCCTCCAAGCTATAAGCAACAACATAATGTTTATATGTGTAAAACTGGAAAAATAACTAGTTTTGTTTTATTGGCGAGTTTGGCTGAGCGATAACGATTTTAGCATGGCACACCTGCTAAGCTCCTTGTCGTTACCCTGTACAGCACACAGTGTATTGAAGGTACCCTACTCTCCCTAAAATTACTTCACGTTGTTACCCCCCCCCCCCCCCCCAAAGAAAATTTTAATTTTCATACGTCCATTTGTTTCAGATTTTTTTCTAAAAAAATAAACTTGGAATGAAAAAAAGTGTCTTGAAGTAATTTATTCATGAATAGACCGACATTGTATTTGAATTTCCGTTATCCAAGGATTAACTAGTCATTCGCTAAAATCTTCTAAAAAGGGGGCCTGGGTGCAGTCAGATCTGTCTAGTTCTGGGTATTTTGGTGTACGTCCAGGTAGCTAGTAGTCCTTTGATTGGTCAAGATAGCGTCGCAATTCGTGTTACGAAGTACTGTTACGAAAATGTCTATAGAATAGAGGGAGGAGACAACGTTGTGGTATATAATAATCTCCCCAGCCTCTTTTTAAAATAAATTGTTTCTTATTATAAAAAATATTTCAGATTTTTTTTTTTCTCAAAACTGTTATATGTAAAACCAGTTTTCCTTGTGAAAGTGAAATTTTCCTAACCGTTACGTCATGCAAGTGATTACCCCCTCCATGTCACGATTATTTTGGCGATGCCCGGATCCGAACCTGGGACCTTTCGCATGGCAGGCATACGCCTAACCGACTGGACTCCCTAGCCCTTTATTTTCGATTGAAAATTACTTGTGTCGTATTTATTTATAATGGGCATGGCTAAGAAAATAAACTCTGTGAATTCTAACAATGACTTGTCTCAACAATACTGTTTCTTATTTTAAGAAAGTGAATGCCACAATATTAATTTTTTATGATATTATTGTTTTAATAATAAAGGTATAACCTAACAATGGTCACTTTACTGAGTTTCAACACTGTATTTTTGTAGTTGGGCAAAAAATTTCGTACAGTTAGCTGCTAAAAAAATATCTGCGATTTTTTTGAGATTTTGTTATTAAAAACAAGTTAAAACTTTAAAAACTTGATCAACACCTTTTAAGACCTTCTAACTGTTGATCAAACTTTTTCAACTTTGAAAGATCATCTAAGTATTTATATATACTTCTTCTAAACCTGCTGTATCAAGATGGGATGGTTCATCAAATATTGTTGAAGATTATCGTGAGTACAAATTCTTTATTAGATATCTTATTTCATGTTAGAAAAGTAATTTCTACAACTCAAAAAGGTCTACTACTTGTGCAATATTTAATGTTAATATCTCAGTTATTTATCATATAACCTAACCTTTGTCAAAATTTAGAGCGAGTGAGTTTTGAATAAAATATTTTTATGCAAATGCGTTGAACATTTAAATGTTAAAGTTGAAATTATCCTTGATTTCAATATTATATAATATTAACGACTATATATTAACTAAAAACAAATGTAATTCCATCAAGCCCAACATCGAAAACAATACCACCTGAACAGAATCCGAATCAGTTTGGTCGATTCATATTACTATTATAATCTTTTTTTTTTTTTTTTAGTATTCCTCTCAAGATTTAATTTTTTATAAAATTAAAATTACTTTTACATATTTATTTAGGCTCTCGTTTTTAAAAAATTCAAATTAAGTAAAAAAAAAACATGAATAACTATAAAATTATAATGTCAATTTTTTCTGTTACAGGGGATTCTTTCGTCGCAGAAATAAAAAGACCACCGTGGAAATAGAAAGTTCACAGGTAAGATATAGCAAATTTCACTTTCATTTTGAACATACTTAGGAATTTACTTTTACTTCACCTGAAAAGGTGAACAAATACAATAAATTAAAATTGAGAACTAGAAGTTAATTAAAAGTGAAATTAATATATAATACGATATAAAGTTGAGGAGTTAAATAATTTATGTGCAACATAGAGCACTAATGATTTTAGTTGTATGACAAATTGAAATATTTAATTTAAAAGTTATTGTTTGGAAATTTTTTTTTCAATGATTGCGTACATTAGATAACTTTTTGTAATACGTATAATTTGGTAAATAAGCTATTTAAGATTAAATGTAAGCAATAAACTAGAAAATAAAATTACAAATGCATGACTTTAAATGCTTTAACAAGATAGTTAAATAAAAGTTTTTTAAGGTACAAAATTACGATTGCAATTGATGGTCTCAAAATATTGTCTTAACCATTTTGTTAAAGTTTAATATCAATTTTTCTGTTCGTTACTAAATTTCTTTCCCATTCTTAAAAGACCTACTTATATTTTAGGATACACCCTCTATCGAGCCTTCAAATCAATTCCAAGTGGGCTCAAATGGTGTAAAAGATCCTCAAAAACCTCATTCAACCCATAAATGAGGAAGTTAAAGAAATTGTGGAATTTCTCATAAGAAACGTTGAGGATGCTGCTAAAGGCCCTCATCTTAAAGTATCCTGTCAAACCGTTGAGCAGAATGCAGGAGATTACATCCACAGTGGCTCAACTGAATCCAATTCAGGTGCCAAGGGAGACATTCAATATCAAGACGCCAAAATTGAGCCAGAAATCGCAGAAACTGTGGAGTACCTAATAGAACAAGTTGAAATAATTGGGGTTATTGACGATTTGATCAAAGAAGTGGAACTTAAGGTGCCATCTACTGTTCAAAGTGAGCCGACTCATATTGAAAAAGCCTAATCTCTTATCAATCATGATAACAATCATGATATTTTTATGACATTTGCATAATAAATGTTTTTTTGTAATACATTATAGTCTATTTTAATGTTTTTTATGTGCAACTTTCAAAAATTCAATACATGTATTTAAGACAACATTGACACGATTTTAAAACAAAACACGAGTTTTCCCAAAACTTGTTATTTACTTCCCTTTTTTTCAAGACACAGAAAAGATTTTTGCGATTTCGGTATTCAACATTATTATTAAGAATCAATTGCTAATAATATATATACTACTATATAATACGATATAATGCATGGTATTGTTTGATACAAAGTTATCAGTAAGCCATTTAATGTGGTCAGATTAGTCTCCCAAAGTTTTTCAATTCACTTTAAACCTAAATGTTGATAAAAAATATAACATGTTTGTTAAAATTTAAATTTGGTTTTTTGTCATTTAAATTGCTGTTGCTAATGTTCTTTGGTTTGAGTTGAAACTATTAAAGAGAACAAACAGAAACAAATGCCGATTGAATCTATAAAATAAACGAATCGTTCTTCTCTCCTTACAATTTTAAGTGTGGTTCAAAAAGAATGATAAGCGAAGAGGCCAGGGGAAAAACCTCTTCATCGACTGGGAAAATATTAATTAAGAATGCGATGAGTTTCTTTCTTGACTGAAATTGTTCTTTTCAAATTAATAATACTTAAAATTTAAACCAAACAGTGACATTATATGGATGTTATAAGGAAGCTTGTAAAAAAGTAGGAAAAACATGATACACCGGCCAACTTTCCTATCTTTGCAGGCAGACCTCTTCAAACTTTCGCCTGTTATCAAAATAATCACTTTGCGGTTCTCCAATCAACGAAAATCCAATCAACAATCAATTTGAAACCTCTCATAACATCCACAATAGATGGCGCTGATTTACTATTGCATTATAAACAGTCAGCTTTGTTATAACAAATATTGTAACTTGTATTGTTTATACTTAAACAAACTTGCTTATCCCTCAAAGGATCAAATACTCATGGAAATTAATTTTTTTTCTTTTACTTACCGATGCATGATTTATTGTCCCAATGAAGCTCATATCCTTCATTGCAGGAGCAATGTGCGGTTCCATTTATGTAATTGCATATGGGATCGCAACCTCCATTTGTAAGATGGCACTTGTCTGTGACAGTGGTCGTTGTTCTAGGGGGCAAAGTAACGGCTGAAAAATAACTTAATGTAAAAAAATCAAGATTTGTTTTTGTTTATATTTTATTGGTGTCGTGTTAAACCAAATAAATTGCTTAATTAAAATGACAGAAATGTTTTTGTTCATCATTTTATTTTTAAAATGCGTGCCTCTGATAAGTTCACAATGGATTGTGTATGGGCAAAAAGCTTGGCACTTCTGATAATAAAATGTTTTCCGACAATTTAGAATATTTTTAAAATTTTCATGGTAGAGGTCAACCTTAACTTCCTGTTATCGGAAGTCCAGCATGATAATTTACTTTTGTTGGTGGTATACCTTTATTCTATGAACTAACAAAAAAATAGTAAGGGTGTTGTTTCTTTAGAATTTGTGACGATTTACTAATAGAGTTTTAAAATTATAAAAATAAGAACTTATAATTTAGCAGTATTGATAATGTTGAAATGGGCATGGGCAATCGGGCGTATCATTACCTTTGCATTGAGGCAGTTCTGAAGGTATCCTTCCTTGCTCACAGAGTTCCCACATTCCACCGTTAATACGAAATACTGATGGATCCTTGCACTTGATCAATACTATAAAACTACTTCCATAACTAATTATTTCATAATCTGTTTCATTTCCAGTCCACTTTTTTCCAGAAAAACATGCATCTTCATGGATTTTTTCTGGGTAAAAATAAATAATTAGACAATCTTATCAGGATCATGGATTCATCTCAAAACATCACATTCAACGAACTATATATCCTTTAGTGTACTACTATATATCCTTCCTCTTTTTTAGATTTTTCATCGAACCGTTACTATATAAGCTTATTCTATGATTATTTGGCAAGGCTATTGTAAAACCGACACTGTAATAAAGGTTCAACTGTAATAAAGGTACAACACTTTATTACAGTTGAACCTCGGTTTACAGAGATTGAAAATAGGGCCATTATGAAGTTTAATTGTGGTCTCAAGTTCTACTTACCAAAGAGCTGACTAATAAAAAGAAAGAGCTGACAAAAAAAATCCAATCCCAATATGTAAGGTAGCATTTCTGATAATAAAATGTTTTTCGGCAATTTAAAATTATTTTTAGATTTTCATAGTAGAGTTCTACCTTTTCCTGTAATCGGAAGACCAGCATGGTAATTTACTTTTTTTATGGTACCTTTATTTTATGAACTAACTAAAAAAATTAGTAATTATGCTGTTTCACTAGGGTTTGTGACGATTTACTAATATAGTTTTAAAATTATAAAAATAATAATTATAGGCTATCTATAAATAGGCTATTAGGTAAGATTATAAGCTTAAGACTAAACTAAACCAGCATATTCATCCCTTTGAGTTTCTAATAAAAGTGATATGACTCTTAAATACCCCCCTGAAGTATATCACACCAGGAAAGGATCTTTATCTTTTATAATTATTTTAAAGGAGTTCGGGACTTTTATAGAAATTGTTCACACATCAAATGTCGATTTTTGATTATTTGTTTTTTATTTTTAAATTAAGATACAATTCTAAATGACTGATTTATAAAGCGTAAAAATATTGACTATACTTTTCGATGCGTTATGCAATTCCAAAGTTGTGTTTTCAAGGAAAGACTCATTCTTGTACAGTTCTTAATTGATATATCAGGATAAATCGAAATTCAACCTTTGATACAGTGGTGGAAATTGATTTATGAACTAACATTCTTTTCCCCAGATATCGCTTTGTATTAAGTGCTAACAATTCAAATTTTGTATGTTGGGTATTCAGAGCACAATAAAGGAATTTCACACATAATTTTTTTCAAAAAATGATATTAAATAAAAATATATCTAATTTTAGTCTTTAAGCATGCCAAATGATGGAAATTGATTTATGAACTCAAATTTATTTTGAACCCAGGTACCAAATATTTTAACTAGTTCTTCATTTGAACTTCAGAGGAGCTTACTATCAGTGTTTATAAATAAGATTAAGGCCAAATTTGTTGAAAATCATCTGTTTTATTCCCATTTTACTAAATAAGAAAGCTTGCGGAAACCATGAAGCCAAAAAGGTAAGAAATGACCCTTATATATTATAGTAACAAATCTGTAAGAGAAATTAGCATATTAATTAAAAGATCAATAAATATAGTTCGTTAATATTTGAAGAATCCTTCTGACTTCGGCAAAAACCATCAATAAAAAAGGTGTAACCCTCGTGGGACGAAGGACAAAAGCAGGATTATTGGACTAGTATCCCAAAAAATTACCATATGTGTCAGCATTTGTGCATTACAGGGCGAATTTGTTATGAACAATCACTTCCTGTAACTCCCAGAAGAGTAGGACAAATATTGATATCGTCGTCGAGCTTGAAATGTTCCAAAGTGAAGGCTGGTCCAAAGCGTACTCTACACCATAAAACAGGCTATTAAAATATGGTCGTAACTACATGAAAATGGATTGGGTGGGGGGAGAGAAATGGGAAAAAAGTGACATTTGCTGATGAAAAAAAGTTCAATTTGGATGGACGTGATGGTTTAAAATGTTATTGAAAGGATCTTCGGAAATAACCAAGATCTGTCTTCAGCAGAAATGTTAGTGGTGGAAGTTTGATGGTTTGGGCCCCGATATCTTACGATTGAAGAAACAAGGTTATGTTTCTGAAGGGCTGACTAACATCATTTTATTGCAGATTAGTTCTAGAAAAGTCCTTAATTCCTTTTTGCATGGCAAAGCTATGCTTTTGATTAGATTTTTATGCATGATAATGCAAGTATCCACATTTCAAACGAAATGGAAGACTGGTTAAATGAACTAAGTGTTGTTCATTTAGATCATCCTGCCAATAGCCATGACTTAAACCCCAAGAATAGTGTCTGAGATCATTTGGTTTGAATAATTTACACAAATGGAGTATGGTTTTAATGAAGTGTGCATCAGTTATGGAATAGAAGGACTTAATCATTAAAAACTGCAAATTGCTTGACCAAAACTTGACACAAAGTTTTGTGTTGTCTATGAAAAACAAAATCAAGGAAGCATTAGCGACAAAAAAAAGTTTTAGCAATTATTAATTGAGATTGAATGTAAAAGTTCATAAATCAATTTCCCTATGCTAAAACTGAAATCTCAAAAAAATAAATTGTTTACGAATTTATATTAAAAAAAAATTTACTTGTATAATTTATAATGCAAAGCCTGTATAGTATATAAAATTTAAATCGATAAAAATGCATTTAATAAAGAAATACTGTTAAAAAACTGTCAGTTCATAAATCAATTTCCACCACTGTATACCGTTTCTGCAATATACAAGAGTCCCCAGTATCATCGAATATTGGCCCAATATTGGTATGACGTTGGCCAATATTGGTTATATTGGGCAAATATAGCAAGTTTTACAACATTCAGCCAATATTGGCCCAATATACGAAACCAATCTTTCGAAAGTTAAAATTTGCCAAGATAGGACCAATATTGGGGATATATTGGTTGGCATATACGGGCGCTCGCGTTTGCCATATTTTTCCTTGATGAGATTAAGAAGGAGAAGAAGTGCCAAACGGCGGCCCCTCGGTGGCCGAGAGGTGTAAGCGACGAGCCTCACACCGAGAAGGTTCTTGGTTCTGTCCTTGTCCTAGCCATACTATAGACGTATTCGTGCTGGTAGAAAAATTCCTCTAAAATTCACCGGGTACACTGCGATATACGTGCTCGTTAAATCTGTGGAGTCGAAAGTAAATACAAATAGCACCAAATATAATGGGATACGTGTTCGCCGATTTTTCCACCTACCCAACCGTTTCGAAAAAAGTCGTCGGATAATATTGGTCCTATAATGGCAGTCAATATTGGTTACATGTTTTTGGATAATATGGGTCCTATAAAGGCAGCCAATAATGACCAATATTGGTAAAATGCTTCCTCCCAATGCTGGGCCAATAAGGGTTAGCATATTGGCTCTACATTGTAACCAATATTGGGCCCATATTCGATGCTACTGGGGGTGCTGATACCCCTTGAATAAAATGACATAAATGATCTAGTCAATTTTTGCATAGATCACCATCAAGGGATGGGAACAAAAAAAATCTAATCACAATCACAACTCTAATATTGAATTTTTAAAATATATATATTTTTTTGCTTACTCACCAGCACATGTTTTATTGTCACTCTGTAGTTCATATCCTTTGTGGCAAAGAACATTCAATTCTTCTATTTTCATAGTTGCATATTTGACTACAACCCCCATTCTCAATCTTGCACTTGTTTCTTCCAGGTGAGCCAATCGATTCATCTGTTGTGTGACTGACGTTTCCATTTGTTGTATGATCCGCTTGGATTTCAGGGCTTACTGTACTTGAGGGCAAATCAACAACTACAAAATAATATATTGTAATCTTATTTTTTCAGTCCTCCTCCTGCTGCGTAATGTCTTAGTTTAATGACATATCTATTTACATTATTCCACATAAAATAAATCAATAATTATAACTCAAAAGTTTAATATAAGGGTTATTTTTAATGAAACGTTAGGAAAGAGCTTTGAGCTCTAATTTTCACTCAGTAGATGGGATGTAGGTACCTTCACAGCAAAAGAAACAATGAAAGACAATTGCGATAAAATGTGTGTTTCTATGATATATGAAGAGTACACGGGAAGAACCAATTGATTTCGTAGAAAGCTTTCCTTAATGGCCTCTTTGGGGATAATAGCGAAAAATCGCCTAAACTGGTGTAAAGAAACAGGTTACTCGCTTTGTTTATCTTTAGCGGCAACCCTGATTCACGCCAGAGATCAGTAGACACAAGTAACACGTTTGTACCGCAAGTGAAGAACCAAAGGAAAAACCGGTTTCTTGTTGCCAATGTCCGCCAAGCAGACACATAAGGTAAGAATCCAAAAAAATCAAATAGTTCTTCCCGTGTACTCTTCATATGTTATAACTCACAAACTACTTTAGGTCCTCAAAATATTCATTCAAAGAGATTTAAAACTATGTTCTTTCACATTTTATCTAGTGATATTATTTTTAAGTTATCGCGTGTTAAAAAACTGTCCAATAGCAGCAAATGTAGTTACTTTTTTGTACCTTTGCATTCAGGCAGTACTTCAGGAATTCTTCCGTATTCACAAAATATTAGCGATAAACGTCCGATGTCAAATCCTGGAAGTATGCATTTGCCTTTTACCATTAATTTGCTCCCAATTACCCTTATTTCATATTCTGTATCATTTGCAGTCCACTTTTTTCCAAGAACGCAAGCTTTATCATCGTTTTCTTCTACAAAAAAAAAAAATATTTTACATCGAATATAATGAGAAACGTATCTGAAGTATCTACAATTTGAACTACATAATTTTCAATTCCATTAAACAACAAAACTAGATTTTCTCATATTATGAAGTTAATAACATTTTACTAATATGGAGTACAAAAAAAAAACAATTTAAAAGCAAGAATATTGTAGAAATATTTTTTTCATACTTTAATCTTCGACGAATGTACACTCTTAAAACAAACGAGCGATTTTAACTCAGTCTGAGTTAATTTTCACTCCTCCAGTCTTGAAAATGCACTTCCCCGAAAGGAGTGGCTCTTTTGTGTGTTGAACCTCCGACAGGATCACTCCAAACGAGTGGTATCAACTCAGAGTTAATATTCACTCTTTTCCAGTGTCGAAAATGCCACTTCTCCGACTGGAGTGGATTTCACTCTTTTGTTTTAAGATTGTAGCGTGAAATATTTCAACAACGAAAAAAAAGACGGAATGTATAAGACTACTTAAGGGGTCACAGGAGTCTTAAAAATGTGCAAAGAAGGTACTGCAAAACATAGTTTGATCTTTCATATCATTTTTGAACTACTCAATGTATAAGTATAATTTTTTTATAGGTAATTCTACAAGATTTATTTATTATAAAACAAGTTTTCAAATTTATTAAACTTTAGCCAAAACTAAAATAAATTATATTAAACATGAAGCTATTTGAACACATTGTGATTAGGCTTGCGCGGCAAATTGTGAGGTCAAAATTGAAACAATGACAGTGAAAATGACTTTATATTGTACAAATATGTACAAACAAAGACTTATACCTAAATTCTCAGCTCAATTTTAATTAGAAATTATTTTTAAAAACATTTTAAATCAAAATTTCAAAATTTTTAATATTTTTTTTAGAAAAAAGTTTTTAAAATAATATCTAATTATAATTGAGCTGAGAATTTAGGTATAAGTCTTTGTTTGTACATATTTGTACAATATAAAGTCATTTTCACTGTCATTGTTTCAATTTTGACCTCACAATTTGCCGCGCAAGCCTAATCACAATGTGTTCAAATAGCTTTATGTTTAATATCATTTATTTTAGTTTTGGCTAAAGTTTCATAAATTTTAAAACTTGTTTTATATTAAATAAATCTTATAGAATTACATGTAAAAAAATTGTACTTGTATAATGGGTAGTTAAAAAATTACATGAAAGATCAAGCTATACTTTGCAGTACCTTCTTTGCACATTTTTAAGACTCCTATGACCCCTTAAAGGAGGTGAAAAACACATTCTTATAACCAGTAAAATAAGAAAATGGCAAATTAAAAGAAAATAATGCAAACTTACGTATTTTGCAAAAGTCGATCGTTAGTGTTCGCTTCATTTTCCCATTTTCACAAAGTATTTTATCGCTTCTAGTCTTAGTCCCTTCATGGATACAGAACACTCGAACGTAGAGTGAACCATGGTGCCACACATTCTCGAATTCGTAATCATCACTATGACTTCTCCTCCCAGTTGCACAGGCATCAAAACGATTTGTAACTAAAAAGAGGTACTATATAATTAAGTCATCTTACTTTTAATAAAGATTTATAAAGCAAAAAATTAAACATCCTAAATTGAATGAGTTACTAAATATAATAATTAAGAAATCTTCTGTATAAACTGTACTAGAATTTTAAAAGTATCGAAATAGATTGGATAGCAAATCGTCACTTAAGTTCCCACATGTGCTATCTCCATTTGCACAACGGTAAAAATTTACTGAAAGGTGACACTTGGCGAACTTTCCGAAATCGCTCCAAAAGTCGGCCAAAAACCCAACCGAAACGAGCAAATAACAGTCCGATAGGTTTTCCGCAAAACGTCATCGATGCTAAGTCAAAGAATTCGAATCATCAGTCGAATTACCACTGTCGATTGCCACAAAAAATTATTTATCGCCAAATCCGAAAAAATCGCTCCAAGGGTTACCGTACAGTAAATCTGAACCTTGTACAACAATGAGATGGCACATGTGGGAGCTTAAGTTATGAAATACAGGTGAGCATAATTATATGTTGGGCATTATTTGGCCGGTTGTCGTGTTTTTAAGTATTCTCCCTCCGTTAATCCAATTTTAAAAATTAATTATCTTAGTCAAATTTCTCCAGCTGTATTGAATATTTTTGCAAACGCTATTCATATGATACGTGTAACTTCCTTTAATATGTACCATTTTTAAAATCCGTCCTTCAAAGTATGCAATATAGAAGGCTACGGTTTGGTTAAATTATCGTCGCACTAGAGCAAAACGATGGAAATTAACGTCGTAATACAAAATCGCAGTCATTGACGAGCCGATACCTGAGTAGGCATACGTACTACGCAACTTTCAAACTCATCGTCATAACTTTGAAGCAAATTTAACGAGCACTCCTTCTACACAGGGTATTATTCATCGTATTTTTTTGGCTGCACAGATCCTCTATAGGTCGGCAGTTATTTGGGCAAATGGACGGGTCCGAACCTGAGACTTTTACATGAAGAGCATGAACTAAACCATTTCAGTCCCAAAAATTTACTACACTACAGAAACATCTGATTTTCACAAAATAAGCTTATTTTAGGTCAAAAAAAAAAGAATTCCATAAGAAAAAAATTCATTTAAATTTTTTATATGGTTTTCGAAATGATGCCAAATTGTTTTAACATATGTGGAACTGAAGTGAACTTTTCAAAAATCAGGTGAAACGCTTGTTAGCTATTTTCTAAATGAAAAAAAAAATGGTAGTTCTGACTTTTATTGAGATTAATGTAAAATATTGTCTAATAGAACAAAGTATGAAGAATCGAATGATGTGTGTTTGGATGTCGTACCGGGACAAAAAAAAATTTGGAAAAAAATATTGAAAGTGATGATGCCAAAGGGCATCACTGGGACTGAAAGGGTAAACCGACGGGGGTCTCCAGCACAGCAATGCAGCAATAAAAATTCTGCTTAGAAAATTTATTTTTCCCATTTGTTTAGCATGGAGAAGAAGACTTTGGTTTAAAAACCAGGCAACCACTTCCATTCTCAATCAAATTTGCGTACCTACACTGCTCAAAACAATTAGGGGAGCCCTTTTTAATTCCAACTTTAACTTCACTCCAAACTTTTTAATTTTTATCCTATCATTCTAAAATTTGTTAAATAGGCTCATTATACATTCGAAATGAAATAGTAAAAAACAAGAGAAAAAATCTTAAGTTTTTAATACTTAAGGGGGTATGGGACACAAAATCTTCAAAAAAATCAAAAAAATTATTATTATCATAAAAAATAACACAAATATTTTAGAATAATTTAAAACAAAAATTTTATTTGTATCTGCAGTAGAACGTGAGATGTGTAGTTTTTTGTGTCATGACATCTGTGTTGGCCAACCACGTTTATAATCTTTGCTTCCTCGTAATATTAGATTGGAATAACGTTATCGAATCCTTAGTTGTTCGGTCGGTTTGGAGCGCTTCAGTAAGGAAAGTGATAAACTTCAAAGCTGTTTTTCTCCTTGATCGCGTTTTCGATGATTTTTTGACTTTAAATTGATATAACTCAAAATCTACTGCCTATAGAGTGTCAAAATTTTCCACTCATATTTTTCAAACTTATATCTTTAATTTGTCTTTAGGGATTAGTTGTAAATAGTTTATTTTTTTATTTATTAGTTTTTATAAAAAAAGTGAACCTGTGAAATTATTAAAAAAAACTTCAATAATTTTTTAAAAAAAAACTATGGCAAATATGAAAAATCGGTAAAGACAGTTTGTTAAATACATTTTTCTGTTTATAAAAATGCTAAATATTAGTTTGCCAATAAATAAGTTTTTGACTTATAACAAAAATAAGAGACATCACTTTTTGACACATTTTATTTTTTAAAAAAATAAATAATGTTAATTTAAAACCTATAACTATCTAAAAGTGTAAGTATATTTAGTATACATTTATGGAAAAAAAATTATATTGATATCTGCAATATTAAAGAAAAAAGTTAAAAGTGTCCCATACCCCCTTAAATTTAAAAGGGGGAAATGGAATAATAACTTTTTAATAAATTATAACAATAATTTTTTCAAAACTTTTTTGTTAAAAATAGCGTAATTATATTTTTTACATCTAAAAAATGCAAGCATGAAAAATCTAGGGTCAATTTATTTTCTAAAACTGTTTTAAAGTGAAATTTATTTTACCATATTTTTCATATTTTCATTAATATTAAAAAAAATATGAAATTCTTCAAAATACGTCATTCTTCCATATAATGATGTATCTAATGACACATAAGTTGCAAATTTAACTTAGTCGGAAAAAAATCACAAGCTGATGATTCCCAATGGAATCATTGGGAGCGAAAGGGTTTAAAACATGTGCTCCCCTAATAGTTTTGAGCAGTGTAAATTGCGTAAATAAACGTACCTTCACCTTTCAAGCATTGCGGTAGATCACGATTCGATATAGAATTGTCACAACGAATCAATGCTGCAGCTCTGTCAATGACGAATCCTTCTGCAGTGCATGCGGCCACGACATATGACGTTGCACCTTGGCTGATAACTTCATATTTTGTAAGGCCATCATGCCATCTTTTTCCAACATCGCATTTAATATTTTCTTCCTCTATAATTACATTTATTTTTCATAGTGATTAAAAACAAACAAAACTTTGGAAGCATAGCTCTTGAATTGGATTCTGAAAAATCTATTCCAACCATGAAGTTGAGGGATTTTATTATTTGTTATGAATATAAAAATTATCTTAAGAAAAAATCATAAAAAAATATATAAAATTTCAGTATTTGTTAAAAATGACAGTAAAGTATGCTTCAAAAATCACGCTTACGCAAAACATGATATCTTTACAAATTTTTAACTTTTTCCATCGTTTAAATTTAAATGTGCACTGAGAAAAAAATACTGTAAACATACAGAATTTTTTTTAGTAATGTTACAGAAATAACCAATTTTACAAAAAAAAATTTTGTGATTCAGAACAGAAATCTTCATTTCTGAAGTTACAAAATAATTTCTTGTATTTTAGCCTCGATCTTGATTTGGATAGCCCTCGTGTAGCTCTAGTGCGAGGGTAATTCAAACCTAACCTAATCTAATCGATCGTGATTCAATTAGCCAATCGCCATTTTAAATTTATACTTTAGTTGGTTTTTTCAAACGAACTTAAGTTCTAATTTCCTTCCGCTCTATGTGCCGAAAGCGTCAGACTGATCATCTAAAGGTTCCTGGTTCGATCCCGGGTTTCGGCAGTCTGCTATTCCTCGGTATTATAGTGGTACGTACCCTCGCCTGTCATGCGGAAGACCGGGGTTCGATCCCACGTAGTAGGAAAGTAGACATTTTGTTTTTCTTTGCAATTGCACGGAAAATGTGGTATCCATAAAATTTTCTTGTATAGTTACTGAAACATTACTTGTGTGGGATACATAAAATAGTCCTGTAAATCTACATGATATAGTATACATGTAATGCTAACGAATATACATTATGTGTTTTTACAGCACTATTTTTAGTAATTATTTACTAGAAATTTTCTAGTAAAAGTTTTTTACAAAAAAATGTTTTGTAATGGTTACAGATTTTTTTCACAGTGTGCTTACCCGGCATTAATATAGGTCATGAACTAACATCATTAAGATATTAGTTCCAAAATTTTTTTATAGGCAAAAGCTTGTAGCATTATATCGAAAACACATGGAAACAAGAGAGTAAAAACCATAAAAATAGTTTTAAAATATCCAAATCTAAATAGTTTTGCACGATTCTAGTACAAAATCTTCTTCATACTGTTACACAACTACTGTACAAATTTGGAAGCAATTATTAATAAAGAACTGATTTTATGTTTTGCGTAATGCGTAATGAGTTTTGAAAAAAAATGCAAAAACAAGCAAATAAAGCTTTAAAATGCTATAACTTCGGTTCTACTAAAAACTAGAAACTAAGATGAAACAGCTTTAAAAAGCTGAACGTTTATTTTATATTAAAAGGCAAGAAACAAATGTTTTCGATTTTTGCTGAAAAAAGGTGATCGGATACCTTAAAAAATATAAATAGGAGTACAATGTAATTATTTAGTAAAAACTAGTTAATACAAACACTCATTACGTTTTGGTTCACATCGAAGTAAATTGTTTTTGAGTTTGCCGCTCTCGCAGAAGTTCCAATTTCTGGCATTAGGTATTAAAACATGACTAGAATCATTGCATCTGACATACACGTACAAGTTTCCAAAGTGAAAATAATACCTATTCACTAAAGGGGTTAATAAATGCCAGGGTAACAACATTAGCTATTAAATATTCCTTTATTGTAATTTTAATTGTTTTGGGCACACTATAAAAATTAGGTAGAACTTTATAGAAAGAAACTCTTTCAAAAAAATGAAATGAAAAAACAAATTGTTTAGTTATACTTTCAGTTTGACAGTCTGTACTAATAATGAGTCAAATTTATACTTGACAAATGACAGTGAATGCGCCCTCTAGAAGGGAGAGTGTAGGCTTTATAGACCATTACCCAGCTCGCCAGAAGAGACAGTCACAAGAGACACACAAAGAATGACGACACAAACACATAGACAAATAACAACATTTATTGACAAGCACAAACATCCATGCCTTTACCGGGATTCGAACCCGAGCCCAGCAGCTCCAAAGGATAGTACACTAACCATAGTGCCAGTGGGCCGGCCAAATTTATACTTAATAATATATGTATTAATAAAGCCAATACTGTACTACAGGGTGAGGCAAACAAAAGTGGCCCCGGTCTATAGATAAGGATACTTACGGTTGCGTTGGGTGCCTATTCAGGTGTTGGCTCGTCCTCTGACTGTGGTTCTAAAATACGAAGCCCGTCGCCAATAGCCCTAGTGTATCGCTAGTGCGACGATAATTCAAACCTAACCTAATAGATAAGGATACGACAGAAATGTTGCCAAGTCTAAAACCAATACAAAAGCAGGTTTGCTAACTCAAGCTATTGATCGCTTCAATATTAAGCCCAAACAAACGCTTGGGAACTTATTTGCCGGCAACTACGCTACGGTTTTAGAAGCTAATTGAAATGAAATGTAAGCAAGGTTTGTAGAGCTGATCAAAAAAGTTCCCACTTGTGATTATTTGATTGCTTCGGTCATTAATTATCCTACAGAATCGGACCTTTTTTGTTTTCGGTAATACAAAACATTCTAAATTGATTGCAAGACACAAAATTTGCATTATGGGACGTCTTCATACAATACGAACTAAGATCTGAACTCGCCACTAGTCTATGAGTAGCTCTAATGTGAAGCTAATCCGATCCAACCAATGTAGAAACTGGTTTCAGGCGGCTTAACGATTTTTTCTCGCCCAGCATTTCAACGTACTCCAATCTCTAGACCGGGACCACTTTTGTTTGCCCCACAATGTATTAAAAAAATATAAAATAGCAGTACGATGCAACTGTTTAGTAAAAATTATAAATACTAAATAATTACGTTTTGGTTCGCATCGTGGTAAACCCCTTCTGAGTTTGCCGCTCTCGCACAGGTTCCAATTTGTAGAGTTAGATGGTAAAACATGGCTAGAATCATTGCACCTGGCATACACGTACAAGTTTCCTAAGTTCCAATGATTTTCATACATAGTGTATCCGATTTGCCATTTTCTTCCTTTAACACATTCATGGTTTTGACTGTAAGCTACTAAATAAAAGAAATATTTAGTAAAGGTATTTCAATATTGATTATGATGTGACATTTCAATTAAGGGGTCTTTAAAATGTGCAAAGAAGGTACTAAAATGCATAGTTTGCGATTTCATGTAATTTTTTTAACTGCTCAATATATAAGTATAACTTTTTATATATAATTCTATAAGAATTATTTATTATAAACAAATTTTAAAAATTATGAAACTTTAGCCAAAACTAAAATAAATGATAACAAACATAAACCTATTTGAAAACATTTGATTAGGCTTGCACGGGCACGCCACATTTTGAGAACACAATTGAAGAAATGACCAAGAAAATGACTTTATATGGTACAAATATGTTCAAATAAAGACTTATACCTATTTAAAACAAAAAAAAAAACAATATTTATAAATACAAAAATTGTAAAATAATTTTTTTTTAATTTTATTAATTTTTTTCAAAAAATGTTCTTATAAAATAATTTCTAATTAAAATTGATCTTAGAAATTAGGTATAAGTCTTGATCTGAACATATTTGTACAATATAAAATCATTTTCTTTGTCATTTCTTCAATTTAGCCCTCAAAATGTCGCGGACAAGCCTAATCCAAATGTTTTCAAATAGTTTTATGTTAGTTATCATTTATTTCACCTTTGGCTAAAGTTTCATAAATTTTAAAATTTGTTTTATATTAAATAAATCTTATAGAATTACATATAAAAATATATTTATATATTGAGTAGTTAAAAATTACATGAAATCGCAAACTATGCTTTTTAGTACATTCTTTGCACATTTTCAAGATTCCTAAGACCCCTTAAGATGTTCATCAATCGACTATTGTCGATCACACAAATAACTCCATTTTAAAAATAGTTATTGTGTCAAAAAGTGTAATAAGTACATAAATTTTAGTTTTTGAATAAATGAATTGATGTTTTAAATTTACTTACCAAGATTTAAAGGAATAGCCAAGCATAGAAAAAGCACCCACATATGTTTCATTTTTAAATGCTTTTTACACCGTCGTTTTCTAAAGAAGTTTAGATTGAAAGTTCGATATTGAATTGTGTTTATGTATTCATTTTTTATTTTTTTCGTTGACGGATTCCATTATCAGTAAACCCTCCAAAGACAGCACTTACGCATCATAATAAATATTGTTATCATTCAAAATTAAAGATGCCGGCGGGGAAATCCCACTTGGGAAAAACCGTATTTCATCTAATTTACTTACATTTAAAGCAGTGCGAATTTCCACATTATATAATTAATAAAATTTTTAAATTGGCATTTCTTATAACATTTGTAATGTATTTAGAAAAGCTAGCATTTGCATTTTAGTTTAAATCAGGCATATTTGTCATAATTTATGTCGACTCCATTTCGAAATTCTTTTGTAATGCAAAATTCGACATAACCTTCCCATATAACTATTTTGTACTCTTGCTCAATTTATAATGCTCTTCTCGTGTTATTTAACTATATAATATGATATTTTTTATTTATAGGCGAAATTCAATGATACATTAACTGTTATTAGTAATACTATTTTAGAATACCCATCATAGATAAAGTTTTATTTTTGTATTGGCACAAAGGATGGCGCCACCATTAAAAAAAGCCTTGAATACACGCAAAAAAATGGTGCTGGTCCTGCAACTCAACCAAGTTCGGTTGAAGGGTGTTTAATTGGCACAGCCAAACTGGTGGTTTCTTTCAAACCTACCAGTTTAGTTACCATAACTATACTCGTTCGATTGAACGAGTTTAGTCAACGAGACCAGACTGCCTCAATGAGTTCGGTTGAGACAACTAAACTCTGTGTGAGAACTAAACTGCGCGGTATCAGCGTGGTTCTCTCAACCGAACTAGTCGTTTGCGCCAGCCGAACGCTTCTAACCAAACGTGTTTGGTTCCTGCAACCAGACAGTCCTGTCAGTCCTATAGCAACCGAACAGCTTGGTTGGGAGAACTCAATTTCCGTTTGTACGTACCAGACAGTTTTTTGCGTGTCGAGCATTCAATAAAACTTTTTTCTACTAAACTGTTGTTAGCATAACACTGCAAGTTATTTGTTTAGTAAGATGATTTAAAGGCATAGTACTATAGATATTTTTTGAGTATCATAATAGAAAATTATGCTTACCAGATTGGTAGCGAGAGTCGCCTAGATGGTCCTACAGGAAAACGGCTCTCAGTTCTGGGGAAAATGCCGACTAAGCTGCCAATAAAGCAACCCCCCGTATACCTAAATTCTCAGCTCAATTTTAATTAGAAATTATTTTTAAAAAAAATTTGAATCAATTTTTTTTTTTTTTTTTTTTTTTTTTTTTTTTTTTTTTTTTTTTTTTTTTTAGAAAAAGGTTCTTAAAATAATTTCTAACTAAAATTGAGCTGAGAATTTAGGTATAAGTCTTTGTTTGTACATATTTCTATTGAAAATTTGCTGATGTATATTCTTTCTTATCTCTCTTGTCTGGATCAGATCACATTCATGAGGATATTCTCCCTTAAGGGGATCGGACACCCCCATTCCCTGTTCTACCTCGATCGGGCTGGCTAATGCTAAGTCTATGAGGGAAAATGGATGAAAATGAAAGCAAAGAAATTATAGGAATATTTTGATGCGTTTTTTTTTTAATTCATAAAACTCCAATAAAGGTGTGCTTTTAGGGGTTATTTTTTTTAAAATCGTTACTTACCTTTTATTAATCTAAAAAAATTAGATTTAAAAAAAGTAAATAGCGTTTTTAAAAAAATAACCCCTAAAAGCACACCTTTATTGGAGTTTTTTTTAATTTAAAAAAAAAACGCATCAAAATATTCCTATAATTTCTTTGCTTTTTTTTGGAACAAAAACCATTTTTCCCCCATAGACTTAGCATTAGCCAGCCTGATCGAGGTAGGACAGTGGGGGTGTCCGATCCCCTTAACTTCTCCATAGCCAAATCAGGTGTTCTTCAATAGATCCTTCGTTGAAAGGCAAGTTACGCCAAGAGCTGAAGTATAAATTCGTAATTAAGAATATACTATAAGATATCTTTTTTTTTTACATTATCTGAACTAGTCGTACCTATTGTCTGTAAATCTATTAGAACGAATGCATTAAAAACTGTTTTTTTGAATGGGTTTGTGCTACGATTAAATTTATTTAATTTATTTCGAAAAAGATTTTGTCTACTACAATTATACTAAAAATGCAGCGAATGCTTGAAATTTTAAAAAATATCACAGAAATTTTACAAAGCAGTCCTGATATTTGAAAACAAAGCAAAAAAAACATAACTTAAATTACCAATGCGTTAAATATCGCACTGTACGCGGAAAAGGGACCTGTCGAACAAATGTGACTTTTCGAGTTGTAAAACTTATAATATTCGAAATTTAAATATCTAGCGATTGCAGCAAAAATTAAATCAACTGGTAAAATAGTTGAAATGCGGTAAGCGAATCGTTATTTTTTCTATAATGCAATGTAATGAAAAAAAAAAATAAACTTCAGGCGATTTTTCTGTAAAAACTAGTATTTTTGCGATAGGTCTCTTTGCCGCCTACAGTGTGATGTTCGTCAAGACACTTTTAGTGACTTTTATAATGATTTTAAAATATTATAATGTATTTTAAATGTGCCTGCTTCTATTTTTTGTGATTTAAGGGCGTTCATCATCCCCATACCTCGTCCTACTTCGATCGGGCTTGCTAATAATGGTAAGTCTATGGGGAAAAAATGGCTTTTGTTCCAAAAAAAAAAAGCAATGAAATTATAGGAGTATTTTGATGCGTTTTTTTTTTTTTTAATTCATAAGACTCCAATAAAGTTGTGCTTATAGAGGTTATTTTTTAAAAACGTTATTTACTTTTTTTTAATCTAAATTTTTTTCTTATAAAAAAAGGTAAATAATGTTTTTAAAAAAAATAACCTCTAAAAGCACAACTTTATTGGAGTTTTATGAATTAAAAAAAAACCGCATCAAAATATTCCTATAATTTCATTGCTTTTTTTTTGGAACAAAAACCATTTTCCCCCCATAGACTTACCATTAGCCAGCCCGGTCGAAGGAGGACCGGGTATGGGGGTGATAAGCAGCCTTAATAAGTTTGAGGAAAAACAGAAAATAGTTTATTTCTTAAAAAAGTATATTTATGTTTAACATATCGCAAATGCTTTAGTCCAGGTTCGTTAGGAATTTGGAAACTAAATATCACTTTTGGCTTGAACATTGTTATGCTGCTTGAGCAATCGCTGATTTTGCTGTCGTTATTAGTTTTTAAACTTTGATATGACATCACATTAATTATATAGAAAACAATAACCCTTCCTCACGGACAAAGTAATTCCCATTATTTATGTCGTTTCGAAATATAATTATTCCTCGTCAACTTAAACAAAGGGAATTTCATTACACAACAACTTTGAAAGAATGACAAAATACAAAAGAAAAGAGACAAGGCAACAGAAAACAGGCATTTATTAAAGGCCCTAGCAGTTTCTAACACAGAGTGCTAGACACACACACACACACAAAATGAATTACATATTTTGCTGTTCTTTTCAATGGCCCAAATCTCTGCAATTTGCTTTCAAAAAGGTATGACAAAAGGCGTATATCACTTAACGAAATAATGAGCTAGTAAAATTGCTTCTTTCTTGTTTTCTGAAGTAAAAATCCGTTTCTTTTTGTCAGGAAAATAGGATTAAATTTTATTTAAATATATTTATTTTTCTTTTTGTGTTATGAAGGGACTTATATCTGATCAAGCTCGTTAAAATCGCTGTTTTTGTGAGAGGCGCCCATCTTATTAAAGTTGCCGAATGCTCTTGTGATTTATTTACTTTCCATCCATTTGCTATTAGTTTTAAGTAATAAGCCTTAACCACAAAATTAAATTTAAAATTTGTAATATTTATGGTGATCATGGAATGTTATTCTAAAAATTACGATGCAATGAATGATTTCAATTGAAAACAACATGTAAAAGTGGAGAGCATAATTTCACAATAAATATCCAATATGTTGAGATCATGAAATGGTATTCTAAAAATTACGATGTTATGAATCATTTCAATTGAAAACAACATGTAAAAGTGGAGAGCCTGATTTCAAACTAAATATCCAATCTGTTGAGAACAAAGCACCATATATTAAAAAAAGTAATGGTTTTGACGTAATTTCTTATTTAAGTTTGATGATAGAAAACGCCCCGGTGGCACACTCGTTAGGATTCTGGCCTTTGGAGCTGCTGGGGTCGGGTTCGAATCCAGGTCAGGCATGGATGTTTGTGACCGTCAATAAATGTTGTTATTTGTCTATGTGTTTGTGTCGTCTCTTTCTTTGTGTGTCTCTTGTGCTTGTGTCATTTCTGGGGCTTAGTACAATAGACTTAAAGTCGCAGTGCTTGGCGATCATGCCCTCCACCAAGAAAGTCATAAGTCATAGATGATAAAATGCATAGTTTTCAATCTGGAAAGTTTAACTCTTCATAGGTATAAATTTTCAGTAGTTTTTCAAAAATAGTACTTTCATTTGTTTTTTAGATGTTTAGTTGTTCAGGTGTGTTATTTCAAATGCCTGCTTTTTTTTTAAAACGTTAGAAAATCGAAGGTTTTTATGTACAAAATTAAAAAGGAAATTTGAAATGAATGGGATTTGCATCAGTATTTGTCGGATGACTTTGAGAAAGGAAGTGCTTTTACCGCCGTAGGTAAAGATAAAATGCATTTTTAATATTTTAATTAAGTTATTTATACATCGTCATTAATGTATGAATATTGTTTCCTTATTTGGAGGTGATAAATTTGTCATTGTAGAAATACGGAATTCATTCATCAAAATTTATATTTTTGCAGCATTTTATTAAACAGTTATATAAAAGATTAGGAAGCGCGGAAAACGCGATATTCAAAGTATTTGCATCATATATTATGCATATTAGAAAAAAATGCACTAAAAATTTATTACGAAACTTTTTTTTGAAGAATTTAAGTTTTGAAATTTAAGAAAGTTCGATTGTAAAAATGTGTTCCCAAATTAAAATATGGGGATCCATTAATAAAATATAAACAACTAATTTATAGAAAATAATTTGACCAAAATGATTTTTAAAAAAAAAATCGTATGTATAGCAAAAATGAATAAGCTCGGATAATAGCGGACGCAAGAAAAATTATATCATTAAAATTCATTTTTCCAAAATATTCATTGATTTTTTTTGTAAGCTCGCGCAAGTTGTTTTTCTTGTAAATTAAAAAACATTTTATCACTAAAATGACAGTTTAAAAATAAGTTATTTTATAATTAAATAACATATTAATAAAAATATGGTTTATTTTAGTGCTTCATATTCTTTTTAGTAAATCATAGAAATGAGTTTGATATAAATTACAATTGATAATGAACTACTTCCTGAACTGCAATAAAATAATCAAAACCGTCATTTTCCTAAAGTGCAATGATTAATGTCTCTAAACTTATGAGTTTTAAACATATGTAGAAACTTTTACTATTTAATTTGAGTTTCGAAGCAAGCAAAAACCAAAGTATTTTACTATCCATCGCTTATTAAATAAATCCACGGAAAATAATGTTTTTCATTGTTTAATCCTTTCAGTCTCAGTGATGCCATTTGGCATCATCATGTTTCTGATCATAATAAAAAAAAATAGGACCAACATCTCTTGGGATTAATAAAAACTATTTTCAAATAGAAAAATAAAATTGTAAGAATCGAATGATGTGCTTTTTGATATCCTATTTAGCTATAGACGATTATAATTTTTTTTCTCAAAAGATGATGGCAAATATTGCCATTTGGACTGAAAGCGTTAATTAATACGGATTAACTGAAAAAAAAAACATGCTTTTACGTTAGGATCAAGTTCGCCATAGTTAACGGTGCTCAATTACATGTTCACTAAGCATTCGGCAACTTTAATTTTCGGATGGGACTAACCTTTATAGAGGCAGGTAAAGGTTCGGTTAAAAATGGAGTCAAAATTGTGGGAAAAAATACTCTGGAACAATTTTTTTTCTTCGGAAATGTATGTTTGATGCGTAGCGAAAATGATGACGATGCGGATTCTGCGTAGTAATGCAAAGATGAGTGAACGTGAATACAAACTGCTCATTGTCTCAGCTGTATGTACAGATCATTGAAAATAAATTAAGACATGGATTACATCATCACTAAGACATTGCACCTTTTTTGCTTTAAGGGGTGACTTTTTTTTAAAGTCTGGATATCAGTATGTTGTCGCAAGCTGAATTGTATCGAACCTAATGTTTCCTGTTTATTTGCTTACAAGGTTTAATTCTTGTAGCTAGTTGAAATGATTAAAAAAAATTGCAGATTCAAATTATACGAAAAAAACCTGACTGGTAGTTAGTGAAATAAAAAAAAATCTCGTAAAATAAAATATTTTAACTATAAATTTGAGAAATTTTCAAGCAGGTGTAGAAAATTTAAAAGCATATTTAGACGTATAATGGTATTATTCGATTACAAAAAAAAGAAGAAAAAATCACCCCTTTGAGACTCTACTTTTAATCCTTGAAATTAAAAAAAAAATTACAAATATAGTTATACAAAATTAAATTGAAGAAAATTAACTAGTACTATATGCAACTTAAATAAAATTCATAAAAGAGGAGGAGCACATTTAAAAAAAAAGAAATTAGCCCTTGACTCAACAAGAAAATTTAGATATCCAATTTCAGCTTACGGCAGCAGTAAAAAGGCAAGGCTAAAAATGCGTGCATCTGCAAAAGTCCTAAATTTTATGGCACGGTGCATTTCGGCAATTGCTTTCTGCTGTGCTGTTGCGCTGACTGCAACAGTTGTAAAAATAGTCAGGTATTCAAACACTTTCTTATTTAAATTTTCGGTCCATTTTTTCAACTTGATTTTGAAAATAAATATGTACCTCATAAACAGAAGAACTCGAGGCAAAATACCAACTAAAGGCTAACGGAAGTATATTTGATAGATTTAAAATAGATCTGACCAGAAAATTTTAATTTTAAACATTAAAAAATAAATTTTAGACGTCATTTAAAAATACCTTTTTCCACTTTTATGGTCATCACAAAAAAGTTTTAGATTTATACATCTTTATTTATTATTTTAAAAAATAAATAAACTGACCAAAGTTTGTCTGCTTATGAGGTATATAATTTTGATATCATATAATTTTAAAATTTAGGTGCATAAGATTAAATTACAATATGAATTTGAAGCAACAATTTCATAATCTATATGTATAAAATTTCAAAACCTCACCGTTTTTACAAAGGTCAATAATTACAAATATAATCTGCATATCTACACACATATATTCTCTCATTAAGCAACGTTTTTTTTACCACAAAATTTACATTATTTTTTCAGGTTCAATTGTTCAAAATGTGTGTTACTCTGCCAAGCAAAGCATGACCAACACTATTATGGCATATTAAAATGTTGTAAAACACTTACCAAAGTAAATTTGATATAAACATATATTCATTGATGGCAATTTGCGATTGAAAAAAATATGCATACGCACTCTTGTCTAAATTTTTAAAAAGAAAATTACTGTAATTAGTATAAGGTTTTTTTTTAATCTTAATATACGGTAAGCTTTGGATGGTTAAAAATAGCAAATTGAAATTTTTTATCAACTACAAAGCTCGTTTAAAAGTCAACTATTGGGTATCAGCAATAATTTCAGCATCAAAACTTGTATATTGGGAATTTCAATACAAATTCTAGTAATTTTTAATAAAATATTATTTAGCTGACTATTACCAAGCATTAAAGTTATTCTATTTAAAATATTATTTGTTAATATAAGATATTTTTAATCAATGTAAACCATAAAAATTCGATGAAAATGGTTTATGGCTAAACGAAAAAAAACTGTTTCCTTGTAAATATTGTTTTTCACCGTTACTTTTAACGTGTTTCAACTTTTCAGCTGTCCCTTTGAATTAACACAGAACATTAATAAAAAAGAGTTGAAACACTTACCGTATACTAAAATTTCACCTGTCTTTTCAATTAAAAATAAATTAAATGATATCTTCTTAGTGTTTTCCTATGCACTTACATTCTTTCAGCATACTTGGAAAAGAAATAAAAACAGTTTATGAAACGAGCATCAAAGTAGTGAATTATCCTATACAACAACACTTTTTTTTTTACAAACACTTCATATTAAAGTTTACGACAACGTTTAAACAAATTGTCCGACGTACAAATAGAAATAACACTCAAAAACGACAACAAATATAACACAATCTCTCTGAAACTAGTCTCTGTCGTACCCGTAGGCCAAATAAGTTAGTCTCCACATCTATATTGGGTACAGAGACTAGATTTGCTAATCTTTGCTGGAGTGTCTTTTTTTCCAATGACTTTGACTAGATTGCACCATCACTAAAGTTATCAGTGGTTTGCAGCTTTTGTGCACCTGGTAGTACACACTGCAACTAGGTTCGTTTTTTAACACAGTCCAAAATAGTTGCTTCAGACAAAGATTCGTAATGGAAGAAATTGGAACTTAACCTGAAAAGTTATTTAATATTTTCAAGCAAAAACATTTATTTTTCATCATATGCCTTTTTGTGGTTTCTTTGTAACTAAGTTGGCTGAAACTTGTGCTGAGGGCAAATTATGAAAATGTTTTCTTAGAAGGCAAAAGTTAAATTTAAACGCTCTCAAACGCTGAATTTCACAAATAATATTTTTTGGGACCTTTGAAGCATACTAATATTAACGATTTTAAAAACGAGGTCTTCGCAAATTTTGTTCTTAGAAAAAAATTATATGAAGGAAGATAAACCTATATTTCAATAGAAATGCGTTTTCTTCGGAAATTGTGTCAAAAATATTAATTTGCATTTTAAAATTTTTATTTCGATGAATAATATAGAATACTAAATAAAAAATATAACTCTGCAATATTTCACTGTTTTTGGTTAAGCTTGAATTATAAATTATAAAAGCTTATCCTTTCAACGTTTATGAAACTGTATTAAATTTTTTTAAATTGTAAATCCGTTTGTGAGATAAGCGAATTTCCAAAAGTGTAAGCTTGCTTTGGTAGCACAAAATTTAAAATTTTAAAAGCATCATTTTTCGAAAAAATATTTGTTTTGTAACTATTTTGATAGTAAATCATTTCAAAACAGTCTCCAACTGTTAACAGTTACGATACTTTGACATTTAAAAAGCTTGAATTAATCAAAATATTTTGGCAATTCCAATGAGCTGTCGTCACGTAAAAGTTCTGTTAGTTAACTACAAAAAACTGAAACACGAAAAAGATAGTTCCATCAAAAATACTAATTTCTTTATCCTTACAAATTGTTTTATCATTATGTAGTGCTTTGAATAGTTTGAAAACATAAAGTTAAACTAATTTTATCTAATTAATAAACTTAAGGTTTCATTGACTCAATTAAAATTAATTTTCTGCCATTTTTAATCTTGGCTGTACGTTTTTTATTAATATAACAACTAACACATGAATGTTTTAAACTTTTTACAGCATCAATTTTTCAATTACTTACATAAATGTGCTAATTTTCTTAGTCATAGTTTGATAATCGAAAAAATTGTAAATCCTGCAGAAAATTATATAAGAGTTTAGTAATATCTAAATGACGTTTGTTTTTTAACTTTAGTAAATAATGGTTGATGCACAAATCAAAACAGAAGAGTTAATAAACTGAAGCTCATTGCAGATAATTATGTGTTATCAAATATATTGGGGAACCTTTTGATCATGTTCCTTGTGTAGAGATCCAAAGTATTGGAAATTATTAATTTTAGGAATTAGTTAGCTAACAAAAACATTCACGTAACCGTAGCTCATTGCTCTCTGCCGTCGCGTTTCATGAAAACATCGCATTTTAAGATTCGAGTAGTTGTTTTAGTAGAGTAAGCACAGAGAAAGGCGCAATACACCGTTGCTGAATCATGTTTCGACTTTTCGAACTGCCCACTTCCACAAAAGGATCCGGAATAAATCGAAGTTACCAAGCACCATCGAACCCTTCGAATTTTTTGAAGGGAACATTCGCTGGCATGGAATCTCCACTTCCTCAGCAGAAGGAATTTCTTACTAGCTATGAAAGTCCGCACCATTAGAGGTGTTGACTTTTTAGCTTGTAGCTCTCACTATTTCAGACAGTGGACTCAATTGCCAGCTTGGAATGCCCCGTTATTCAGGCAAATGGAACTTTGTCATCTTTGAACTCTTCTGAAGGATGACTTTCTTAATCAGCCCGAATACCCTCGAATCTGCACCTGAGCAATCATGGAATGGCCATTTCAAATGTGAAGCTTTTATGTCCTTGAAATACTGGCTTCTCCTCTTGAACTTGAAAGATTGACTTCTTCAGACGATGGTATTTCTTGCCTGTCTGGAAACAAACTTCTTCAACTGACTAGATTCAATTGCCAGCTTGCGTTTCGCCAGATTACATGGAAGGACTATTCCTCAAATGCCGCTTCTTCAAAGGACATCAAGAATGCTTCAGACTACATTGAAATGACCTCTTAATTTCGAAGTGTCCTCCAGATGTTCTCAAAAAAGAGGATTTCTTCAAAACAAGCCTAAAGCCTCGGTTTCCAGGGAGTCCGTCAACAGATTTAAGCGGTCGGACTAGTGCGGTGAGTGACGTCATACAAACTACTGAGATTGATTACGCTAGGGTGGTTTCCTCGGGAGCGTTGCCGGACATCTCAACACGACCGCCAGATTGAGTTGCTGTTGAGTGCGTTGGGGAAATCCTGAATACAGCGGTTTTTTGATGTTGTCTTGTTGCGTGGAGTGCTTGCCAAAAATTAAAAATGTGAGGAAATGACGGAAGACGATAGTTGTTTTACGCTTGCCGAGGAAGAAATGCTAATTGATTTTGTGAGAAATCACGAAGAACCTAAATTTTCCATTTTTGACATGCGAACATTTATCCATTATGATAAGACGAAAACCAAAACAACAACAGAGTTAGTTGAGTGAGTTCACTAGGTTTCCAGTTTCGTGTCAACGTAACGTTCCGATGAAGTGGTGGCCGGTAGGTTAACGTCAACCACGTATAATAGCGATCGCATTTTTCTGACGACAGACTCCGAGGAAACCAAGGCTTTAGACGAGCTCACCATTTCGAAGTGAACAATAGCTCAGGTCAGGGGTTATTCAGACTATCTTTCGGACAATCCAGAAGACTTCCACTAGTTCAAGAATGGCATGTCCTCAGGACCCAGCTTGGTAGGATGGCCGGCCAGCTTGGAATGTCTTCTTCCTTCAGAGGGTGGATATCCTGACAAGTTCCGACGAAGGGTTCGGGGACGGGGTGCTGTGCGCCGCGTCGTCCTGGGGCACCGGGGTCGAGAGCATGACCATGGGTGGAAACCGAGCGTACTTGTGGTCAGGGTGTGTCCGACGTCTGGAGGATGTCCGCCTCCGTTCTGTTGTTCTGAGGCGGATGTCATTCATCTCCTCCTCCTCCGGGTCGGATATAATCACTGTCGTACGCTGCTGCAATGGGAAAACAATGGGCAATGTTAGAGGAGTTGTAAAAATAATGTTAGCTAAATGAAAATCTCTGATAATAATATATTTAAGTGGCTTCAATTGTCGTACGCTGCTGCAATAGTAAAATAATGGACAAGGTAGGAAAAATTGCAAAATAAAATTTGCTAATCGAAAATCTCCAATAATATGTATTTAAGTTTTTTTCTTTTTTTTTTCGATAGTTACATGTTGCATTAGTGAGAATGAACTAAATAACCACTATTATCGTATAATCGTAATTTGTTTCACAAAACTAAATTGCTTATACTAAATTAACTTTTGAACGAAAACAAGCTTAAGCGAAATTTAACCCTTAGTACATACAAAAAGAAACTCAGTAGCTCTTAAAAGATTCACTATTATCATAACCTAACAAATATTTTCATTCCAAACACATTAAAAAAAATGTACAATTACTTGCATTAAACATATATTTATATACACTATATTGTGCAGAAAGAAAATAATTCCAACAGGTAAATTTTGTGCACAGATAACTTACATTTAGTGAACATAATAAACTAAACACATCAACTTTGAACATTCATTCCAACAGTTAAATTAACGAACAGACAATTACCGTTAAGCAGAAGCAACTGTATTTAATGTTAGATTCCAAAGTTTAGCTAGCTTAGATCAGAAATGGGGGCCCAGTAATTTGCCGTAGTAATTTTGGTAGTAATTTGCATTGCCGTGTCACAGGTCCGGGGTTCAAGTCTCGGATTGGGAGAGGTTCATTCAGCCTTTCATCTCTTATTTGGGTCGATAAAATGAGGACCAAGCATGCTTAGGAACACTGGAGGTCCCACGTGAGGTTGATCTATCTGGGACATGCACCTTGCAACCAAGAGAACTTGGTCACCAAAACTTTTTTGGGCACGGCAGACTTTGATTTACTGATGGGCTGCTGCGTTGTTAAGTTCAGTTTTTCAGTTTAGGAATGATATATTTATGAATATGCATTCAAAATAAAATATCCAAACAAAAACCTCTCGGTAAAAGAAGGCCAAGTTCTTAAAAAAAATATGGCCTGGCCTTAAAAAGAAGTGAAATCCTGAAAAAGGTACCAAGTTCATTAAAAGTTACTGATGTGGTATTGACCACCAAAACATTTTAGTCTTTGATCATTCTTATGTTTACCACATTCAAGCAAACTCGCACTTGTGTTTGTGTAACTTGGCCATTACGCATTGTATTCCTGTAGGTAAAGTGTTTTAAGTGTTTCAAGCCACACAAAGAAGAGGCCAAACAGAATTTTTATTATTTTTTGTTTTTATAAGCTTTGTTTTCTGCCTAGCGGTCAAACAGAGTAATCTTGGCCTTCTCTTTTTTTCTTCGAAAAAATTGTCAATGAATATTTTAACATTGATATAACTTCTTTTCAGTATCAGTATTTTATACGTTTTTTTTTTATAAATGTCGTAAACGAATTTCTAAACTACCATTACATTGAAATTGTGATAAAATAGTTATTACTTTTAGTGTTTGTCGCAATATCGTGGGACCGTTGGAATCGAGTTGTACAGTAATGAATAATCGTGTATCATAATACCTTTAAGGGCTTGTTTATTTTATTCAAAAATGCGTAATGGCCAAGTTACACAAACACAAGTGCGAGTTTGCTTGAATGTGGTAAACATAAGAATGATCAAAGACTAAAATTTTTTGGTGGTCAATACCACATCAGTAACTTTTAATGAACTTGGTACCTTTTTCAGGATTTCACTTCTTTTTAAGGCCAGGCCATATTTTTTTTTAAGAACTTGGCCTTCTTTTACCGAGAGGTTTTTGTTTGGATTTCACTTATTTTTGTAGGTATACTAAATAAAATAAATTAAATAATTTCTTAAATAAAAAAAATTATTTTAAATATGGACACTTTCAATTGTTTTATAAATACTAACTTTTTTAGAGGACAATCCACGTGTTTAAGTAAACTTGATATATAAAATAAAAACTATATTTGACGAATGTCCATACATTTAAAAAAATTGTACTGGTTCATTTTACTGCTCGTTCTGTACTGCTTGTTGACATTAAGTACATTTTGTATCTATTTTAAACTAGCAGTAAGGTTCCGCCTTACTGGGAACCCGCTAGCTTCGCATTGCTTCCTTTTAGAGGCATACTTACTTGTGAAAATGGGGGACATTCACGGCCATATCCACCTGAGATTCAACCGCGTGACATCACATTAATGTTCCCCAAACACTCAATATCTAAACTAAATTCAATTCGTGTTGGCGCATGCGCAAGAAAAAAGCAAATTCTAACAGAGAATGGCGTCAAGCCCCTGGTATGGCCCGGTCGTTGTGTTTTGAAGCCCCTGTTACGGTCTACCTACTTATTAAAATACACTCAAAATCAAAACAAAATTAAATTCGTGTTGGTGCATGTGCACTTAAACACTAATAGAGGATGGCGTCAAGCCCCCGCTTCGGCCCGGTCCATGTAAAGCCTCAGATGAGCACGTATATATATTAAAATGAATCTATATTAAAAATTTCGAAGTTTTTGGAGCAGTCTAAGTAGGTCTTTTGCGATCCACAGACATACACACAGACTCTTTTATTATTACTAGCAGTATGGTCCTGCCTTACTGGGAACCCGTTAACTTCGCATTGCTTCCTTTTAGAGGCATGCTTACTTGTGAAAATACACTCAAAATCAAAAGAAAATTAAATTTGTGTTGGCGCAGCGTACGATGTCGCCCTTAACGGTTGCGTTGGGTGCCTATTCAGGTGTTGGCTCGTCACCTGACTGTGGTTCTAAAATACGACGCCCGTCGCCAATAGCCCTCGTGTAGCTCTAGTGCGACGATAATTCAAACCTAACCTAACGTGTTGGCGCATCCATATTTAAAAAAGCAAACACTAATAGAGGATGAAGCAGCCTTAGGGCGAGCGCATATCTCAACCAAACTCAATCAATCAAAGTTATAGAGGATGGCGTCAAGCCCCCGTTTCGGTCCGGTTCATGTATTTTCAAGCCCTGTTATGGTCCCGCAATCCCACGTGGATGACGTTTTTAGCCTACTTTTCTTTTTTTTTAATTCGAAGAATTTAAAAAAAATGAAAAAGTAGGTATTGACATGCGGTCGATGTCCGTCCGTCCATCCGTCCGTCCGTCCGTCCGTCCGTCTGTCTGTCTGTCCGTACCCCCCTTCCAAAATCAGTTCAAGCAATCCGATCTTAAAAATTCTTTTTTTATTAGAAAGGTATAACCTCAGACACCCAACTTTCATACTTTTTGTCCGTCTGTCTGTACGATAGGACGGACATAAATCTACTGTTTGACGACGAATTTCCCATTGAATTAGCATTGAAATTCAATTTCGAGTCATTTAAATCGCTGAATTTAACTACAAATGCTACGGACAAGTGAGATACGTCAAGAAATTCAGCGCATCGAAATTAGAATACATTGAAAATTTCAGAAAAGAATTCGAACTCGAAGTACTTCAATTATTTAAAAAACATCAAAATTTAATGCTCATTTAAAAAGCATAGAAAGCCATTTTTAGCCTACTTTTCTTTTTTTTTTAATTCGAAGAATTAAAAAAAAATGAAAAAGTAGGTATTGACATGCGGTCGATGTCCGTCCGTCCGTCTGTCCGTCTGTCTGTCCGTCCGTCTGTCCGTCCGTACCCCCCCTTCCAAAATCAGTTCTAGCAATCCGATCTTAAAAATTCTTTTTTTATTAGAAAGGTATAACCTCAGACACCCAACTTTCATACCTTTTGTCCGTCTGTCTGTACGATAGGACGGACATAAATCTACTATTTGACGACGAATTTCCCATTGAATTAGCATTGAAATTCAATTTCGAGTCATTTGAATCGCTGAATTTAACTACAAATGCTACGGACAAGTGAGATACGTCAAAAAATTCAGCGCATCGAAATTAGTATACATTGAAAATTTCAGAAAAGAATTCGAATTCGAAGTACTTCAATTATTTAAAAAACATCAAAATTAAATGCTCATTTAAAAAACATTAGGAAGCCATTTTCATTAGAATTAAATCACCATTGCCATCGCAACAATTGCTTGAGAAACTTTAATTCTTTTCGACAATAAATTAAAATAAATTTATTTTTGAGACATCGGTCAATTTAAGATGACGTCAAATATATATTTCACTACGAATTGTTTTCATTATATTTAAAAGCGAGGAATATTACATATTTATTCTTTGAAATATAAATTTTTGAAAACGATTTACGTTATAATTATTTAATTTTCGAAATAAAATAGATGAAACTAGCCGAATTTAGCAAGTAAATGTTTATTGAGGAGTAGTTTTTTGGTTTTTGTTCTACGAAAAATTAAATATTATTTATAACTGCAAATAAAGCTGTGTTTAGTGCTGTGTTTAGTTAGATGCTGCGTTTAGTGAAATTTATTTTAAATTTAATGTGGAAAAACGGTTGTTGATGTCACTTACTGAAACGAGCCTAGTTTTTTCAAGATAAGAATTTTGGTAAGTATTTAAGTAACAGGAAAGTAGGCTATTTTAGTTCTTTAAGAACTTCTTGTTATTAGAAATAAATCACCATTGCCATCGCAACAATTGCTTGAGAAACTTTAATTCTTTTCGACAATAAATTAAAATAAATTTATTTTTGAGACATCGGTCAGTTTAAGATGACGTCAAATATATATTTCACTACGAATTGTTTTCATTATATTTAAAAGCGAGGAATATTACATATTTATTCTTTGAAATATAAATTTTTGAAAACGATTTACGTTATAATTATTTAATTTTCGAAATAAAATAGATGAAACTAGCCGAATTTAGCAAGTAAATGTTTATTGAGGAGTAGTTTTTTGGTTTTTGTTCTACGAAAAATTAAATATTATTTATAACTGCAAATAAAGCTGTGTTTAGTGCTGTGTTTAGTTAGATGCTGCGTTTAGTGAAATTTATTTTAAATTTAATGTGGAAAAACGGTTGTTGATGTCACTTACTGAAACGAGCCTAGTTTTTTCAAGATAAGAATTTTGGTAAGTATTTAAGTAACAGGAAAGTAGGCTATTTTAGTTCTTTAAGAACTTCTTGTTATTAGAAATAAATCACCATTGCCATCGCAACAATTGCTTGAGAAACTTTAATTCTTTTCGACAATAAATTAAAATAAATTTATTTTTGAGACATCGATCAATTTAAGATGACGTAAAATATATATTTCACTACGAGATCTTTGTATGTTGATATAAATTGTTTTCATTCTATTTAAAAGCGAGGAATTTTACATATTTATTCTTTGAAATATAAATTTTTGCAAACGATTTAAGTAATAATTATTTAATTTTCAAAATAAAATTAATGAAACTAGCCGAATTTAGAAAGTAAATGTTTATTGAGGAGCAGTTTTTTAGTTTTTGTTCTACGAAAAATTAAATATTTATTTATAACTGAAAATAAAGCTGTGTTTTGTGAAAGATGCTGTGTTTAGTTAGATGCTGCGTTTAAACAAATTTATTTTAAATTTAATGTGGATAAACGGTTGTTGATGTCACTTACTGTTACGAACCTAGTTTTTTTCAAGATAAGAATTTTAGTAAGTATTTAAGTAACAGGAAAGTAGGCTATTTTAGTTCTTTAAGCACTTCTTGTTTTTTAAAACTAATTATATTAATTAAAAATCACATTCAAATATGAAAAAACTAAGCCTCAGGTGCACACGTAGGTATTAAAAGGAATCTATATTAAAAATTTCCAATTTTTTAGAGCAGTCTATGTAGGTCTTTTGCGATCCACAGACATACACACAGACATACTGACAGACATACTCTTTCTTCTATTATTATAGATAGATAAATTATCGCTACTTAAAATCATGGGTACTTCGTCAATAATGAACAGCTTTTAAAACCTTTTTTTTTCCCAATACTTTCGGGACAGCTATTTTTCTTTTTCATTTTATTGTAATAAATCTATAGCAGCTCTAACTTGTTTGAGTGTTTTATTATTTGCATTACTACACTAGATACATGCATAATTTATATCGTATTTTTACTCGTTTAGTTGGCTCCTAAAGTAAAAAAAAGAAAAACAGTTGTCCATAAACTTTTGAGACGCGCCGTATACGGCCTAACGGTAAATTTTGCGATCAAAATGACTAATATGACCCTTGGCGAAAACAACAATTGTTGTTGACCCCAATTACAGTTTGAAACCCGAATAGTTGCTTTTATACAAATTGTCAAAGCGTAATATAAGTACCCCAATTATTATCAATATAACTTCATGATTTGTGTGTTTGGACTCTGGTATCTATTTTTTTTTTTAATTTTAAACAATCGGGAAGAATTGATTAACCCTTGTGTCGCTCTAATGGGATGTTATTCCAACTAAAAAAAACAAAAAAAAAAAACATTTGCCTATTGTAAATCATTGGTTCCAGCCATTGCTCATGCGTATATATAGACCTTTAGCAATGTAACTCCTCCTACAAATAAACAACCATAACTCATTATAAAACATGGAGTTGGTTGCCAGCTCAGGTGTTGCACTTGAAAACCATTAAACTTAATCAAAATGATGATTGAAACTTTCCACTAGTAATATAGTGTGCTAAATTCCACACTTGAAAAACCTTTTTCGTATCATCTGAAGGTAAATAGCTATCTGAATTATTGGCGATTCAATTAATCGCCGCTGGCATATCGGCGTATGTGAGAGGATTGCTTGCTGCGTTTGAAAAAAGGCGCCAAGCAATTTAAGACCAAACCCGTACTAAATATTCGATTTTCGGATTTTTTATGTTGAATGTATGACAAAATCTACCAGTGTTCCAATTTTCGGGATTCTAGAACAAGTGGGTGTCATAGAACATTTTGATGATCGGTGAGTGAGTGAGCCCCAAAAGTGGCCATTTTCCAATTCAATTTTCTCGGAAATAAAAAGAGATAGAACGCTGATTTTTTTTATACTCTTCATCAAGCCCCTATTGACCAATAAAAGTTTCTAAACTCATTTCTGTGATGCATAGAACCAAAGAACAGAGGGTCCGAAAACACGCCGAAACCCTTCCAGAAAAGGTTGGGTAGTGCCCTGAACTTGGCGGTTGCACTACCGTGCAACCAGATATTAATGTTTTTATTTTAAGACCACATCAAATTTTTTTACGTTTTATTACCAATATCATTAAAAAGCAACAGAAGTAATCGTAGTTAGTGCATGTAAATATTGCTATGTCGTAAATGAATATGAGAATTACAAATATATTTTTTATGAAACAAAGGGATTGATAATGTGGGGGGGGGGGGGGGACTCTGTTCCTACCTAAGGCATTTAAACTAGAGCCACCCAAAATCGACTTGCATTACGAAGTAATTAAGAGTCGCGACAACCAGTACTTTTGACGATTTGGCGAATGCTTCCTTTCACCGCCCGAGGTTTTTATGTGTTCATTTAGAACCATCTAAGTCATTGACTATGTACAATCGCCAGAACAACAACATTCACTATTAAGATGTTTACGTATGATCTTATCTTAATAATGAAGCTCCAACTGCTGTTTGATGAAATGTTTCACTAAATTTTCGGAGTTTTGTTGAACGATTTTTCAGATTTTAGTTACAAAAACCTGAAAGTGGTTCAACTGAATATCGAAAAATGGCGAAAATTTTCACCACACAGCCGTTTCAGCTACTAAAAACCATATTTCTGGTGAAATCAATAGCCAAATTTATAAGTGTAGGTGAACGCGGCTATACCATTTCTAGCCAGAATGTAAGCTTCAAAAAGACTCTCTTCCCCCATCCCTTCACTGGGTTTTCTAGGAAAAGGAGGGAACATCGCCTATCTAATCCTAGCGCGCTTGAGGTTTACAATCAAAACAGTTAGTATTTCCCCATGTAGGGTGGGGTAAAAACCGGAACAGCTATAAATCATCCTGTTTCCAAGAAAACCGCAATTGTGGATGGGGAAGGAAATGCTTTCCAAGCTTACATTCTAAATATTATTACTATAGCCATATCGCCAAGGTTGTCACTGTATTTTTTACGTCCGTCAAGCCGATGTCGAGTGACTCTACTAGGACTATACTAGACTTACTTTCCACGTGATCTGAGCCCTTATGATAGGTGGCGTGATACCTGTTGGCCTCCACGTCCACACTCTGCGGAACAAACAAATAGCCACAAAGGGACAAGAGTGATTCACAGAGAAAGACAGAGAAAAGTGCACTTGAACGAAAAATAATAACCACTATGGTAAAACCTCGATTGACCGTCATTGCATCAATACCTTTGCATAAAAAAAACGAAATTCTTTCATATTTTTTTTTAACTTTTATCTTGTCACTGATTCTTTAGGGTAGACAAGTTGTTTGAAAACGTACCGAATTTAAGCGATAAAGCGAGTTTAAATGATTGCAATTTAAAGCGATGGTTATTCATACCTTAAAAGAAATTTTACTAAAGCAATGCACTTTTTCCTGTTTTTTTTTTTTTTTTTACTTTTAGTAACTGACTTTTAAATGTATAAGAATTGTTTGAAAACGTACATATTTTTATTTTATCGATTTCCTTCGTTGTTTAAGTGAAAATATTAGCTTTATATTAAAATTTTTCAAAAAAAACAGTATAATGTTCATAAGTCATTAAGATATTTAATAAACTTAAGATGCATTTAGCTGTTAAGCTCGTACATTATAACATTACCGTGATACCTTAAGAATTTTACTAACATAAATATCTGTTAAAAAATATGCACCTGCTTAAAGGTACCCATTTTTCCAGCGAATGGAAGATCATATATATTTAGAAATTGTTTTAGTTACTTGATGCATGCTCTCTAGTATGCTACACTGACCGATATATTTAAAAACTTTTTTACAAATAAACTATCATTTAATTATCAGCTATGTCTTAGGGAGTGTTTGGTTTTTTAACAATCACTGCAAGTTTTTATTTGATTGAAAGTACTACAATTTTGTATTACGCAGCAAATAGTTAGAAAGCACATTTTTTTTAATTATTAAATTATTGTAACAGTTTTGTTTTAAGAGGCGTGTAAAAGAAAAAGTTTAATTTTAGTAAACAAAAATTCTCTAAACTTGTACTACACTGCAGTGATTCAAAACATTTTTGATTATTTAATTAATACCGGATTATTTTTATTGGTCGGTAACTCTTTAAACAAAATATTTATACTTTTTTAGACTTTGTCCTGTTTAGACGGTTAATCGAAGTTTTACTATAAAAAATAATAATAAATAAAGCACAGTAAAGATAGAGACACATGCAGTACAAACATGCTACAGACACAAGCACTAAATAACATGGACATCTATCTACAATTCTACATTTACTTAATTAAATTTTCTAAGAATCGTATTGAAACATAGTTTAGTCTAACTATTTTTTATTTTCAAAATAAATACTATACATAAAGTATGAAAATGAAGTATTAATAATGAAAATGTATAGAATTTTATGAAAACTAATAAAATATTTCTAAATATAAGATATTTTTTAAAATATGTTTATTGTTTCGGAAGCCACAAACAATGTTAAAGTGTTTATAAATTAATTAAGGTATTTTAATTTTTGATCGGTGAAAAATGCTGGTTTTCAATATTTTTTGTATCTATCATATCTTGTATTCCTGAAGAATTCAGTTATCAATTATATTAATTACTCGCTCAAAAATAATCATCAGCAGTTAACACCTAGAAACGCCTTGTCACATTATCACATTAAAAAGTTAATAATTAACCGTATATTTTCATCATTGTACCGTATATTTTCATCATTGAACCGTATATTTTCATCATTGAACCGTATATTTTCATCGTGAAAAAATTTCTTAGAATTTAAATTGCGATTAGTTTGCAACCAAGCATTTCCATCAAATGACATAAATACGATATTCTATATCGAAAAGAAAATTTGTTTGAGTATAAATTATCATTATCAGTCCTTCCTGTAGACAAAATCCCTTTTTTAAAATCGATGAAGTATGCATTATTTTAAAAAGAATGCATTTTCATGTGGTAAAGTTCATTTTAATTTTCGCTAATAAAAAAATTTTAATATTGAAATGCCATTCACAACTATTTTTCAAGCTAAGCAACTCTAAGCAAAACAATAAAATATTCATTAAATTTTTACAAGAATCATTCGCTCCATTCATCATAATTTTCCTCCAGTATATTCAAAGTCGTATTATCAAATCAACAAAGTATAAAACTTAAGATTATGCCTAGGAAATGTAATTTAAATTTTTGTTAGTTAAAGAACATTTAAATTATTGAAATTTTAAGCATTATTATTATTCAATATAGCAACTCTAAACAAAAACGAAATTCAATTTCTAGCAATTACAATTTCCCAAGTAGAAATACTCAGCATCAGTTTCTTCCTGGCGAAGAACATTTTGTACATATTATGTATAAAACCTTTATTTTTTTATCTAGTAAAGTCCATTTTAAGTTCTGTATATAAAACGAAATTTAAATTATTAAAATTTCAATCAAAATTGATATTCCATTAAGCAAAGAACATTTTGCATTTCAACAAGTAACAATTACTCGAATGAAAATAATCATCAGAAGTTTTTTCTTAGCAACCCAACGTTCCATTATCAAATCCAGGATTGCGTGAAATTAGCAAGTCCAGCCTGCAAAACAATTAAACTGCGGTGAATTAAACTGCTCATTTCCACGCTAAACTTGCACACTTGGCAATTTTTTTAATGTAACTATCAAAGTATAATCAATATTTACCCTCTCGTTTTTAAGCAAAGTACAAAAAAATCTCTATCTAGATATGAAAATTGGTTGGATAAAAATAATCATAACCAGTTTCACCATGCACACTTCTAGTCTTGTTATTAAATCAACAAAGTACACACCTTATATGACGTTTTTTATTTTATCTAGGAAGGTTAATTTTAAGTTCCGGGTATATAAAAGAAAAAATTCAGTTATTAAAATGCATTCGAATTTGTTATTTAACGAATCAAAGAACAAATTCCAGTTCAAGAAGTGAGAATTTCTCGAGTAAAAATAATCATCATCACTTTCCTCTTGGAGACTCCGTTTCCCATTATCACATGCAGGATTGCGTGAAATTAGCATATCCAGCTTACGAAACAATTCAGGGAACTTAGAAAAACAAACTCCTTTTGAATACTTAAATTTCCTCTATAAGAAAATTTAATTATCAGTATAATCAACATCTACTATGTTGATTGCACTGCTAATTTGTTAAATTTTTTAAGCCCTTTTAAGCAATGTACAAAAATGCAAAATTCCCTTTCTACATACCTGGCAATTGTTCGAGTAAAAATAACCATAATTAGTTTTGACTATAGACGCCAAGACATATCATCACATTTTCACATGATATGAACAAAATCTCTATATCAACAAGGTACACTTATTACGTATAAAACCTACATTTTCCTATTGTTTAGTTCCTTTCTATTTTTGTATACAATATATGATAAAAAGAATTTTAAAATTTCAATCACAATTAATTATATCTAAGCAAAGAACGAATTCCATTTCAACAAGTAACAATTTCCCGAGTAAAAAATAACCATCATCACTTTCCTCTAGGAGACTCCATGTCCCATTATCACATGCAGGATTGCGTGAAATTAGCATATATCCAGCTTTACGAAACAATTCAGCCAAATTAGCCGTATGGTGCGGGGGCGACATTTTCGGCCAAAGAATGGAAAGGAAATAACGATGAAGGAAAAGGTTGTATCGATCCTCAATAAATCGATACTTGAGCCACTCATTCTGAGAGAACGAGTTTGTCTTGTTTGTAATTATTGTGCCTTCTCCGGAGACGTTTATTTTAGAGAGTTTTTTTTTTTGTATTGAAAATAGAAAGAAAACAGCAAAAATTTATAGAAATTGTACCTGAGGGGAAATTACGCTTTCGTTTTCTTTGATTCTTCGATAATTTGATTTTAGAGTTGAAAGTAAAAATGCTTTGGGATGTTGTAGAAAGTGTTTTTTGAAATGACGTTTTTTAACTTTGAGTCTTATTAAATTAAGAGTGAGAAAAAAATTAATGTTTTTCAAAAAACAGATTTAAGCTTTAGTTTTGGAACTTTAATAAAGCAATCTTAAAATTTAAGAAATATTTTTTTTATTTTATTTATCGCGAGTTTGACAACATACTTTGGAAATAAACTGATAAACAGCAAAAAATCACACACAAGCAATAATGTTTTTTTTTGGCATAATCCTGATTGAAGTTTTGTAATTAATTTTAATTTTTTCAAACTAAAAACTCATTTCTTTCATGCAGTACAACACAAACTCATAAAAAAATCAAAATATTCTTATTTTATGTCGAATAATGAAACTCAAATGAAGAGGTGAAATCTTTTATTTTTCATAATACACATTTTTATGACTCACTTTATTAAGACTCAATACAAAATTAAGGCACTTCAGTAAAAGCCGTAAAACTAGATCATAAAAAGGCCAGGTTTGATGATAAAATCTCGTTATATATCATAATAAACACCAAAATATTAAAGTAAAAAAGCAAGATCGTAAAGTGAAAACAATTCAATATATCCAAGCTCACAGAACTAAGTGGCAATAACTTCGAAAAAGCAAGTGTTATATATATATTGGTTTAAATTGAATGTAACTGACATAATAAAAAAAATTATGGATATAATTAACTTGAGAATAATACCATTCTTATTTTAATTCTACGAAAGACAATTTTACCTTCACCTACAGCTTGAAATTGTTTTCTCCAAGCCTAAAGCAGGAATTCAACTTACTAACTTGGAACAAGAGCTGTTTTTAGTTACTTTGCCTTAATGTTTAGTAAGGTAAAATACCAAATAGTAAAATTAAATCTCCAGATATAAAATAATATAATGAAAAACAACAACTATTTATATACGTTTAAGGGCGAATGTTAGTGATAAATGTAGTTGACTTACAGGACTCTATACACTCTCAGAAATAACACTTTCATTTTTGACGACTCATTTCGTTAATTTTGAGGATTGTTTCGTCAAACTATCACGTGACTTGAGTAAATGCGAATCCTCACTTTCACAATCGTGATTTGACGATTCTGTATCTTGATTTTGAGGAAACTGAATCTCATTGTTGTACTCACATGCTCAAAAATGACGAAATATTTCTTTCGATTAGACAACATTAAAATCCTCATAAAAATGACGATTCAAATTTCCTCACTTTGAGGAAACGAAAACTTGGAGCATTTGCCAGTAATGGAATCGTCAAAATTAAGGAAAATTTTGCCTTTTTTGAGCATTCATTTTTGAGAGTGTAATACCAGTTTTGAAATTGTTTCGAATATTTTTTAATATTCAATAAATAATTTAACAGTACAGTATTTTACCAATTTCAAAATGTAGAATTATGCACCCTGTAAGCCAACTGCATTTATCATATAGAAAACATATGTAAAAATATCCAATGTACCGGAGTAATTTGGCTTAGAAAATTATTTATTCCATTGAAGAGATGACTTTGACTTCGGTTTGGAGACCCTGGCTACATCAGCACTTATTCAACCTCAAAATCAAGGCCCATTTAACCCTTTCAGTCCCAGTGATGCCATTTGGCATCATCACTTTTAATATTTTTTTCAAAATGTTTATGTCCCGCTATGACATCCAAACACACATCATTCGATTCTTCACACTTCGTTCTATCAGACAAAATTTTACTTTTATCTCAATTGAAGTCAGAACTACTATTTTTTTTATTTAGAAAATAGTCAACAAGCGTTTCTCCTGATTTTTGATAAGTTCACTTCAGTTCCACATATTTCAAACACAATTTAAACTATTTCGGTTAAAATAATTACTAATTTTTTTTAATAATATGGTCAGATACCTTAAAATATATAACTCAAAGTGTTTTTAGGTAATATATATATTTTTTATTTTGTTGTTTTCCACAGTTAAAGAATTTTGGCATTGTTTCAAAAACCATTTAAAAAATTTAAATGGATTTTTTTTTTCTTATGGAATTCGTGTATTTGACCTAAAATAAGCTTATTTTGTGAATATCGTATGTTTCTGTAGTGTAGTAAATTTTTGGGACTGAAAGGGTTAAGGGCACGACGTACTAGAAATTGAAGGGTTTGAAATAAAGTTTGTCTGATTTTATTATGACAATTGACGTAAACGGTATACTATATCCATCAAACCTGAATTTGACGTTTTACACTCCTTCTCTCAAACTAACACATTGAAGAATCGGATACGAATCTCTTTTGGCAAATTGTCAGTTCGAGAACTCTTGGAAAAGAAGCTGTGAAAGACCAGATTCCAAGAAAAAAGATTATTGTGTGAGAAAATTTCGGCTGAAAAAGAAATTCAAGAAAGACAGCGTTAGTTTGAGTGATGAGCCCTAGCTTCGGTCTGCGATTCGTCTCGTTTTAAAGTAGTTTAGAACTTAATGATGAATGTCTGTTTAGAGTTCCGGGTGTTTGTGTTTACTTTGCTATTCAATGCTAATGGCCATTAGAGTTGCGAGAAAGTTTGACAGTTGAAAACTACTAAAATATTATATATTATCTACGTGATCTTTGCCTTATTTAATTAAGATATTTTAAAGTGGTATAGATAAATTAAATTTAAAAAAAAAAATATATTAAAATTAACAACAGATGTCGCAGCTTACGAAGTTCCAGGATTCCGTCGAAATCTTACACTAATTTTTTTAACAGTGTATTTCAATAGCAAATGAATTTGAAAGGTTCCTCATCCCTAAAATTATAAAATGCAATGCAGTTAAGAACGTTTAATAGTTTTGTGTATTCTTAGAAAAACTTCCAGTTCTTTGGCAAATTTATGCGCGTGTATTTCTCAGGAGTATAAAATTGAATGTAAGTTCTCTTATATATTTTAGAACTTAAGACGATGGTTTTAATTCCATCGACTTAAAGGAACGTTGTACCCCAAATTTAGGGCAGCACAGTAAATAATTAAACATGCTCGAATGCTGCGAGCAATGGAAATTGTAAAAAAGAAACCTTAATAATGAGAGAGGTTGATGAATAAATGTTATGGTGATTGGTCAAGTGGATTTGGAAATAGTAAGTGGATTTTCTCCCAGTTTCATGTTTTTAGCTTGTGTAATGATTAAATACCTTTAAGTCTTTTAGATAAATAAATGTAGAGATCCAAATTTTTTATCCATTGTTAAAATGTATAAACAAATATAACAATTGTCGACCAACAGAAGGCCAGAGGCCGAGCAAGATTCCATTGACCTAAGGGATCAGCCCAAGATATAGGGTTTCATCTAAAATAATTGAACATGCTCGAATGCATGCGAGCTAAGGAAATTGTGAAAAAAGACGAAATCCTATGAAATGTGGATGTTTATGAATAAATGATATTTTGACTATTAACAAAAATTAATATTTAAAGAATGACTTGTCACTTAAAGGTATTGCAGTACCAGTCAGCAGCTAAAGCTATTTTTAGATTACTCCTTTCTTTATCGGTCACCGAAAATACTTTCCCTATCAAACAGGTTGCATGAGAACTACCATTTCATAAACTATTCACAAAACCACGTTTACGCCGTGAATCTTTTCGGAGGAATTTTTCTTTCTATATTCTTGTTCGCGAGTAAAAATGGTGGTTCCTAAATTAGATTTCGCGAAGTAACAATCATAGTCTGCAAACACTTTCTTTCTTTTTTAGTTCCTCCTCTTTTCCCGCTTCCAGCACGGATGTTGCCATTCAGCGAGAACAAATAACGGGTGGGCTATTTCTGGAGCATGTGAACGATAATGTTTGGTCTGCTTGAAACGGACGTTCAGTCAGAAAGTGGACGCTCGGCATTTGTCTTTAAAGTTATGGAATTTTCTTGAAAAATTGCTTGAAATTATTTGTTAACGCAATCGTATTTGTATGCCCCAAAAACTACAGAACATCAATTTATTTTATAAATTTGATTAATGGTATTCATATATAATGTATAGAATTTATTTTATACTTGACATATCTTAGTAACTCTGGGCATGTTTTGTGTTAATCTAAAGGAATAACCTGTCCCATTGCTTCACTTTAGAAGTTTACATGAGGGGAAAACTTTAATAAATAAATCCAATATATATTGCTTCTACCACTAAGAACTTTACCGTATATATCAAACAGTAATTTACGAGACATTTTACGCACAGTTTCTTACGTTTAACATGAATATGTATTTCAAATATAACCAAATATGTAAAATAATAAATCAAGTCACAATATGATGTAATAAATGGGAAATCACATGACTAAATTAGTTACTGAATGCAAGAAAATTGAAGTAATGATTCAGAGTTATCTTCTGTTGCTTTGTTTTTACTTCATACAAGGATAAATATATTTCAGGAAATAAAGTTGATGTAAGAGGGAGAGATATTCGCTCCTACCTTTAGAGTCAGAGATTTATTTCAACTTTAAATTTTTTCATAAATAGAATGCCAAAACGTTTTTTTTTTTGTTACAGTTTTGGTACACAGCAAATAATAATTTACCAGAAAAAATTTTAAACTACCAGTTCAAAGCGATAAACTAACTATAAAATTCTAATATTGAATATAATTAAGAATTATAATACCATTTCTTATAAATCTAATGTTACAAATTATTCAAATTATGTTAAAGCACTATCAAAATATAATATCGTGTACAATGTCTACTTGCCATGAAAAAAGTACTTTGTAAGAAATGAATCTAAATTTTCAAACTATTTAATCAAATACAAAACGACTCAAAATACTGGAAATTGATGAATTAGTTTAAGATAATTTAAGGCATATTTTCCCTGATGTTGTTTCATTACAATATTTCGAATTTGAGTAGCATACACAGTTTACTGTTTTAAATTGTAAATTTCAAATATAACTTTATCTATAAAATATGTTACTGTATATATTTATATAATGCATATAACTACAAATATAACTAACTCTAAATTATTTAAATACATTCGTGTATCGTCTACCATTACATTAAAACAATTTAAGAGTTATAAAAACTGGTTATAAAATTAAATTATTTTGATTTTGTAGAAATACTCTTAATTATGTGATAATTTATATAATATACGCGTAATTTAAAATCTACTATTGAACAAGATTATTAAAATTATGCGTAGATTCTTGTTAACAATTAGAAATTCATTTAAATGAAAATCTAGAATAAATTTTGCAACAAAAACTATGTTATAAAAGTATTTTGCTGATACGAAACTTTTATTCTGGGTTGATTGATTCAAGATTAAATTTCCTTTAACCAACTAACTCCTATTCCACACTTACCTCCAAATCCTTTAACCGAATTATATTCTTTTCATTAAAAAAAACTCGATTTAGATTAATCAAAGAGGTTAGAATAAAACTTGAGGTGTTGCCTGATTAAAAAAAAACAAAGCAAAGAAAGTTTCTGAGTGAAGCAATTGATGGCCTTCACAATAAGCCCAGGCAATCTCATGGTGAATTATTTGGCTCTATCTACTATGAACACCAAGCTAGTTGGCATTATATAAAATTTAAACAATATATATGAAATATAAGTATTAGAACTTATATTGATTTGAATATCAGATACTTTTTCGCGTTTCGCTTGAGCAAATCTCGCCAAACAGTATTTTCTGATAACAAAACTCAGTATAAACAAATAAAAGTACAGAGGAAGAACCACTTGATTTTTTAGGAGTCTTACCTTTTGGTGTCTGCTTGGCAAACATTGGCGACAGGAACCGGTTTTTCTTTTGGTTCTTCTTTCGCGGTACAAACGTGTTACTCGTGCCTACTGAGCTCTGGCGTGAATCAGGGTTGCCGCGAAAGAAAAACAAAGGGAGTAACCGATTTCTTTATACCAGTTTAGGTGATTTCCCACTATCATTACCAAAGATGCCTATTGAGAAAAGCCTTCTAAGAAATCAAGTGGTTTTTCCCTAGTACTTTTCAGTAGAAGTTACCACTGAAAATTACGTGTTTCACGGTGGTTGTATAGTTTTGACGACTTTATCGCTTGCAAAAAGGGAAAAGTATCAAATACCGTCATGCTGTGCAATAACAAGCGAAATTTCACTTTTTGAATTGTGGCTTGTTTAATTAATTTACTAAGCTTTTAATATCGATTTTCATTGAAATTGTGGTTTATCAAGTACATCACATCGATATGGGAATTACAAGAATTCTTCAGTTATTTTATCACTTAGCATCTCCCTCTTATACTAACCTCGGTAATACAGATCGAGATTTTGTTAAAGAACTCGAGCGAAAATTCGAGCTTCACTACACTCGATGCATCAACTTTTTTGTGGACCGAATAAAAGCCAAGCAATTTCATTTTCATGGAACCCATAAAAACTTTTACACCTTCGCAAATAGTTAAGGCTAACTAGTGCGAAATACGAAATTCAAGTTACTGTACTGTGCCTCGAATAAAAACTGTTTTAGTAAGTCAGTTCTCCAATTTCCTTGGGAAGGAAGTTGAATAGTTTTGGTAGATTACTGACAGGAAAAAGTATTTATAATGATGTATTTTACAGAAGTTATCTATTATAGTGGTATTTGATATTGGGTTGAAACCAAAATGACAGTAATATTTTTTTTCAATTGAGTCTCTTGGAGAGATCCTTTATTTCCCACATACAGTCCAATATAAATTAGACTTTGATGAAAGTTTCGTAAGAGGTAAAAAGTTTAAAACTGCTATTGGATAAGAGATGTCAGACGAGTAAAAGTCACATCTCATACACTTTACACAAATTTTGATTGAAACTAATATATTATCGTCATTCTAAATAAATTACATCTTTAAATATTAATTTATGATAGATAAATAACAAAATTATTTAATATTTATTCATTATAATTAACATCTTTTTAAGTAAATGTTGATTGGTGTATGTGGTTTTTGTTTCGAGCATTTATATCTGCTAACTATACGGAAAGGTATTTTTAAATAAATTATTTTTCACTATTTACTCATCACAAAAAAAAAGTCACAATTTGTCGTTTTTTTTTTTTTCATTTCAATCAATAAGAATTTATTTTTGACCACTATCCTATCAAAACTGACTTATCCCCAAATCTCTCAAGTAACGCAAACTACACTCTTGAAACGAACGAGCGATTTTAACTCAGTCTGATTCATTTTCACTCCTCCAGTCTGGAAAATGCACTTCTCCTTTTGGAGTGGATCCTTTGTGTGTTAAACCTCCTACAGGATCACTCCAAACGAGTGATTTTAACTCAGTCTGAGTTAATATTCATTCCTTTCCAGTGTCGAAAATGCACTTCTCCAACTGGAGTGGATTTCACTCTTTTGTTTTAAGAGTGCACATGTTTTCAAATTAACTCGCTAACTAAACTCAAAATCCCTCGCGCGTATTCGCAGTAATTAATGGCAGTATAGGAACACATTTAGTAGCAATACACAAAACATCAACCACACTAAAGCGACAACACCATGCTAAAGCTAAAGCACAAAGAGCAAGCAAGGATAAAGAGAAGCACAAAATCCATCACTTAATGCTGTGAGAGAAATGAGAGCTTGAGAGTTTATAATGACAGAGAGACGACATAGCTAGAGGTTTAAAAATTGCCCAGTTTTCAACCCATTATACTTTATTTAAATTATTACAGTATTGTGAATGCCCTACAGAAGCTCTAAAAAGCAATGTTTGTATATGAGTTACTTCATTGCCATTGTTTTCTGCAACAACTCAAAACTCGGAGTGTTAGCTTTCTTAAAAATTTTTGATATAAGAATATAATTCAGCATCAAGGCAATAATTTAGCATCAAGGCATTGAAAAGGACTTAAGTAAGCTTTAAAAACAAAATTAACAATAAAAAATAAGAGGGACCGTGGGTGTTAACTATATTAAGTGATACGACAATAAAAACCTACTTTTGTCTTTCAGATATCATTACGATTTGACAGAACTAGAGTAAAGTTTTTGTAAAAAAATAAAATGTCGAAAATCTTAGCTTAAGTTCACAATCCTAGCAACGATGATTACAACATACTAGATAGCTGTTGGATAATACTTCTCTTCTCTTCTGTTGCAATCGGTAAAGTTCGTTAGCCTTAACTTTAAATTCACCCTGACATACAAAAAACACACTGCTTGATACAAAAAAAAACATAGCTCGTTATATATATATATAAAACGTTTCTGTGACGTGTTAGTCCGATTGCCTTAACTTCAACTGAACCCTGGACAATTTCTTCACCCAACCGTGTCGTCACCCTCCTCAAACAGGAACTCTAGCCTCTTCATCATATCTCACCTGGTACTTCTTCCTGCCCCGACCGACGCAGCAGCAGCATGCCCTGAGCATGCTGCCCGTCCTCCGGTCATGGTGGAAGGAGAGGGTGGGGGTGGGCGAGTGGGGGGGCGTCGACGAGGGACGGTTGGGCTGGCCGTTGTACGGCGCCTCGAGCTCCACGAACTGGCGGTCCTGTGGGTGGAAGATAGTAGGGGGTCATGCGCATACACGTATGGTAGTTCAACACATGCTTAATAGGGTAGTTAACAATTGAATACATTCAAATCCATTTATTCCATACAATTCCTGGCTGGTGATTATATTGGGTTCATGGTTTGATGAATTTTTTTCTAGTGTTACCAGTTTAAACACTTAATTGTTTGATTTTTATTGTTTCATTTTTGGATTATTGATATATTTCATATGATTTGCAGCTGTCGCGCAATCATTGAATTATATTATGTTTCTTAAATTTACTTTGCTATTTTTGTCTTTTCATTGATTTTTTTTTTCATCTGTTATGTTATCTAGTAACCTAGACCCGTACAATCATGTAATCTTCTATTTGTTTGTTTGTTTTTTAAATACTAAATTGAAACATTTCGAAATATTTAAAATTTTGTTTCACAAAATGCAAAAATTAAGTAAATTGTTATTTTCTGTTATTGGTTTTTTTAATGATTTATGTAAACTTTATTTAAATGGTAAAATGATAACATATGCAGAGGATTCAGTTCTGCAGTATTCTAGTCTTGACTTAGATTCTCTAAAAAGATAGATTAGATTCACTAAATGTATCAGCTAGACGTTTAAATGAAATTTATCATTTCCCATTTACACATAAAGAAATGTTTCATATTTAGCCCCAAAAGCACTCAACAAACTACACACTGAACTTCAAAGTATACTCTTTTTAAAGGTTTAAAATTCTTAATTCAGTATTCTGTAATGTTTGTTTTGGGTTAATGATGAATTTGTATGTTTGAAAAATTTAAAATTTATTAAAATAAGTTCAATTGTTTATCACTCAATCGCATGTTTTTAAGATTTTGTTTTACATTCATATTACACTTGATGTAAAGTTCAAAATAAAAATCTTATATGGAACTTTTGCATTTCTGTTTCAAAAATATAGAAAATCTACAAGTACAACATGGAAAAGGTTTTAAATCGTTTTCGCAATTGAAATTGGAAGAGTTATAAGTTAAAATAGTTTTCGGATTTTCGAAACTTAAACTGATGTCTTGAAACTAAACTTTTTGCATAGTTATTTAAATATGAAGTCATGGTTTGTTCAGAAAAGAAACTTTTTTATAGTAGAAGTTCTTTTTCAATTCAAGGTACGATATACTGTATTTAAACGTAAAGGGTACGTTTTTTTACAACCAGAATTTTTGAATTGAGAACTTTAAACTAAAAAGTAAAGGAACTGAATAAAAAATTAAATGAAAATTAGTATTGACCAGTGAAAAATAAATTTGCGCATAAAATCACTTTTGTATAGTAAGGTATATGCAGATAAGGCACTACACTTTACTGATGTAAAAAGTAGAAACGTATGCATAATTACAGTGAAAGTCTTGGTATTGTCATTTTAAAACCATTGCAATCTGTATTTTAAAAAATATATATATATAGACCTGTTTGGTGCAAATCTTAGAAAACATAATACAAAATTATAAACCAAAACTTTATCATTTAAACTTAAAAATATTTTTGTTATTCTAAATAAATTATTTTACTTTTGAATATTACGAATTATAATAGTATTATTTAATATTCTTGAAGTATGAAGTACTTATCATCCAAACACACTTGTTATAATAACTATTGAACTAGTATAATTTAAATAATTAAAAAAAACTTTTTAATTTTTCTATTAAATATGTAAAGTTCTCACCTTTTTGATGATTAAAACTCTTATTACGTAGAAGGTAATAAAAATAAGATAAATTTAATATTTATACTCCGTTTCTATTTACATCAGAAAATATATATGAAATCAAAATTTTTACTTAGAAACGTACAATGCATAAAACAGCGAGTTATTCAATGATTCAATGTCTGTGGCTGAAAAGGTAAATTAATATTTTTAAAGTAAAGAAATGTAAATAATAAATATTAAAACAATTCAAACAATTCTTGTTATTCAAATTATTTACGCTGCATTTCAAAGTTTTAGATTTGTACCATTATTTATTTCACGTAAGACTCAAGGAATTTGAAATTTAATTAAGAGCATTGAATTTCCGAAAGATAAACGCATTTGGAAATATATAGATTTATTTTGAGGCCATACAAAAATAAGTAATTTATTATTTATTAGAATTTGAGATTAATATTCAATTCAGAAATGTCACAATTGATTTTTTCCTAAAATGTAATTCCAAAGTCATGAAGATAAACTTTTTAGATAGATTTCCACAACGAGTAAATATTGAATTACTATTAACCATAAGATCGAATTTAAGCCATACAAGTTATTCAATACATGATGAAGTTATAAATTTCATAGTAAAATTTTAACTATTTGAAGTATTTCAGTAAAAAGAAATATTTTACACGTTTAATATTAATCTTATTTTGTTTAAGAATATAGAGTAAAAATATATTTTTTTTTGTAAAAATAAACAGATTTTTTATGATTTCAAAAATTTGGTATTTTTTAACACAATTTATCTTTTGGAAAAGGCAAATAGGCTATATTAATTGATATTTTAGTAAATTTGCCTATTTTTATAATGAGTGTTTCAGCATCTAAATTTTTTAATAGTCTTTGAACAATTAACAGATCATGTACTGTGATATACTATCAAATAAAATACCTATATACAACGTTTTTGTTAATAGAATACCTTACTTAAAATTAAAAATATTAATACTAATCTTTAATTCAAATATTTAATATTTTCTCAAATACATCGACATAATTCATTCATTATTCCGATTTAGAACACTCACTACACCATACAGAACCACTCGAAACCCTAAAATATTCTCCGATTGACAGCTATACTGCATCCGTCTTTCAAACACACGGAAAGCGATGGAAACCACTATTTATTTTCTCAAGAAGCGGAAGAAATTATCGAAAACTGTTTTACTCGGTGGGTTGCTGTCAAAACACTTCAACGCTTTGAAGCTGACTAGTGACTACCCCCGTTGATTTCGACACGCTAGTATTATTATGTTTTTTACACACTAATGTTTCAAACCGTCTAGTGGCTCCGACGGCTATTTATACTTTTTTGGAGACTAAAATAGTTTTTGAGAATGTAGGGTAGACGGAAAAGATCTTTGTAGTGCAAAGAATATTTTTAATTAATATTTTAAAAGTAGAAGGTAAATTAATCAGTTAAAAGCAAGTACGTTTCTCTTTTAAAAGTACATCTTAGTATATAATTAAAATTCTTTTTTTCACTATATCTTAAATATATTTAATAATTTTTTAAATTAGTATATGAAATCTTCAAGATATATCATTAATCACTAATTTTATGAATTTTCATTGAATTAAACATCCTCAGTTATAGTTAAGCAAAATACATAACTGCTGGTATTTTATTTTCCAAAATGGCTAAGTACAAAAAAACTGCAAAATGCAATTTTGACCTGCATGGTTACTTAACTCAAGGCCAAGAAAAATATTTGAAATTCATATCTATAAGTTTCTTCTTAATGCATATACAATTACTCATTAGAGGTTTTCCTTTGCAAAATACTCTTTTGACCGTCTTCAAGATAGGCGGTCACATCTGGCGTCCATCAAACACGCTATTTTTATATTATAAAACACACCCCACATTATTCAAAAAACATAAACACAAAACAAACACATTTTATATTAACAACCCCACGGCAAAAATCAGAAACACGGGGAAACGTATCCTGAATAAGATGGATTCATGGAAAAAAACTTTTAGCATTCTACAGGAAGAACACAAACGTCAAACAAAAGAACGTAGGATACGATTTCATGCAGCTCAAATAACACTCAAGGGGCAAGTTTTGGGGATTGAATCTATGCATCAGAATTAAAGTCTCTTAAACCACGGATTCCGGATTAAGCTTAATACATTCTACAGGAAGAACCCACACAACAAACAAAAGAAAGAAGGTTTCATGCAGCTCTACTAACATTAAAGGGTCAAGGTTTGGGAATTGAATGTACACTCTTAAAACGAACGAGCGATTTTAACTCAGTCTGAATGATTTTCACTCCTCCAGTCTGGAAAATGCACTTCGCCGAAAGGAGTGGATCCTTTGTGTATTAAACCTCTGACAGGATCACTCCAAACGAGTGATTTTAACTCAGTCTGGGTTAATATTCATTCCTTTCCAGTGTCGAAAATGCACTTCCCAACTGGAGTGTAATTCACTCTTTTGTTTTAAGAGTGTATGCATCAGAATTGAGGTCCCTCAAATAACATTCAAGGGACGAGGTTTGGGTACTCAGTTTATGCATCAGAATTAAGGTCTCTCGTACCGTGGTCTTCTCGAGGCACCTGAGGAGGTGGTGGTGTTGCAGCTCGAAAATGTCCTCCGGGAAGTCGTCCACGTCTTGGCCGCTTTCCTGGGCGGCAATTCGAGCCTCGGCCGCCTTCTTCTTCGAGACGAACGCCGCGCCGCTCGTCGCCTTGGCTATGCGGATGCGGGCCATGCGCGCCTTCTGCAACACAAAAAGAAATAAATGAATTGTGGAATTATATACCTATAGAGTCAATAATAGAAATTTAGTTCAAACCGAGCTGGCCCGCTGGCGCCATGGTTAGAGTGCTAGCTTTGGAGCTGTCGGGCTCGGGTTCGAATCAAGGTAAAGGCATGTATGTTTGTGTTTGTCAATAAATGTTGTTATTTGTCTATGTGTTTGTGGCGTCCTTCTTTGTGTGCTGACGACATCGACATTATAGGGAGAACTAAAAACGCTGTTGTTGATGCTTTCACCTCACTTGCGACTGCAGCTAGTAAGATGGGGTTAACCATCAATGAAGATAAAACTAAGTACTTGATTGCGACAAGTAAAACTGTAGATAGGGCCCCATTAAAGATAAATAACTACACATTTGAAAATGTTAAACAGTTTAAATACCTTGGCACAATAATATCAAGCTGCAATGACTTAAGGCTTGAAATTAAAAGCAGACTAGCAATGGGTAATATAGATGTTTCTATGGACTTAAAAGCCAACTGAAATCAAAATACATCGGCACTAAAACAAAAGTAAACCTATATAAAACCCTGATAAGACCTGTTGCCCTGTATGGCAGTGAATGTTGGGCTTTGAACAGGGCAGAAGAAGACCTTTTATCTATTTTTGAAAGAAAGATCTTAAGAAAGATTTTTGGACCAGTTAAACAAGACGGTGTTTGGAGAATCACCTACAACCACGAAATATACAAAAAGTATAGTGAACACGACATTCTGAAGGTGGCAAAGGCGTCCCGCATTAGGTGGTTGGGGCATGTATATCGATACGAAGACAGCTTCCCCACCAGAAAAGTAACTTTCTCGAAGATGGAAGGAAAGCGGCGCAGGGGAAGACCCCCAACTAGATGGCTGGATGTGGTTGAACGAGACCTCAAGGTGTTAGGAGTTAACCGATGGAGGGCCATTGTTGGGGACAGAGTCAGATGGAGACTTGGAGAGACGGCCTTGGCCTGTAACAGGCTGTAGTGTCAGCGAAGGAGAAGAAGAAGAAGAATTATGTACCTATGGAGTCAATAATAGAAAGTTACACTGTTCAAAATTGTGTGCTTGCTTTCACCATAATAATGGTTCCCAGTAGCTGCAACGGCTGTGTGATGAAGTGTTTCACCATATTTTCGGTATTGGGTTGACCGTTTCTCAGGTTTCTGTTTCCAAAACTTGAAAAATGGTTCGACTGAATACCGGAAATATGGGTAAACATTTCACCCCACAGCCGTTGAAGCTACTAGGAACGATGGTGAAAAATATGGTGATAAACAAGCACACAATTTTTAACACTAGTCCAACCCGATGTAAGGTAAAGGCATCTATTTTGAATTATCGTAGCACTGCGACACGAGAGCTTTTGGAGAAGGCGTCATTATATAAAACCACAGTCAAATGACAAGCCCACACCTGAGTAACAACCCAATTCAACCGTTAAGGGTGACATCGTACACAGCGTAGGAACTTTGGAGCATATTTAACGTACACTTTCTCTTCACGGGGTATTATTCTTCGAGTGACATTTTTGTCTGCGCGGGCCGTTTATAGGTCATCAGTTATTTCGACGATGCTTGAACCCGAACCTGGGACCTTTCGGATGCAAGGCAACTGCCTTTAACCGACTGGGCTCCTTGGTCTCATGGTCCCAACCAATGTTTTAATAATAACATTTTTAGAAATTAAGAAAAAAATAGTTTTCGCAACCGTTTTTCTTTTTATCAACGACTTTTATGTTTTCAATCCTAATAAAATCTTCTCATTTTGCGTTAAATTCTTACTGGAACGAATTTTGAAGTGCACAAAAGTTAGATAAGTATTACCATCTCCCGGAGTAGCGGAATTAAATGGACAGGCGAAGAGGAAAGCATAGCGACACTTTCGCGCAGTTTTTAGAATAAGTGAACAAAAAACTTTTTGCAAAAAACTATTCTGAGTTAAAAAAAACTCTGACATCACAGAGTTAAACCATAGTATTAGGTAGAAGACATATCATTGATTAAGATATGATAATTAAGCTTATTTTTTATAAAATACTTTCGAAAATTTCAGGTGAAAAAACAAGTTAAAATATTTAATTTAATGTGATAGATAGACGTGTCAATAATTGGTACCATTTACTTTGAGAAATCCAACTTAATGTGATAATTAAATGTATAAAGTAGTAAAGACCTGGCAAAGAAACAAAATTCTTTAGAGACCAATAAAAACAATGATTTGAATGCCGGAGTAATGATATAAAACAAATTATTCTGAGCAGTTAATAAAAGTAAGTTTTATTTTTCACGATCATTAAAATTTCTTTCCCAGTACCAAACTAAACTTTAACCAACTTATTATTTAAAGATCGTCTCCAAATTATTTGAAAAAACCTTTCTCAGTAAGCAAAAAAACTCTTTGAAAAGATATTTATTTCTTCAGAGAAACTTAAAAAGAAACTATCTGTATGCTTTCTGACATCGATAAAAAATACTACAACTTTGAAGCATGTAATCAAATAAAAAAAAATCATCGATACGTTTATCGATATCTGGTGCTAGATCGATTTGACGTTAAGTGTTTTCCTCTCTACTATTTTTGAGATTTTTCTATTATTATTTGAAAACTGCTTCGAAGAGATCTAAGAGTTCAAACAACTAAAAGAAACTCACGCAAGAATAGATACGGAAATAAAATACTTTAGATATCTGACCTTCTAAGGTATCCATAGCGATGCTTTGAAGTTTCATTCAGTTTTCGATGCATACAGTTTTATAAAATGCACAGATGAAGGGTTATTCTACCGTAAATTTAAGGTAGGCGAATATCCAAAATTCTAAAATTTTTACTATTAGTTTAATCTTTTCCAAATTTGGCATAGTGTTTTCAAATATAATGAAAAATGCTTTTTAGGCAATTTTGTTTATTTAAACATAATTGATTTACTTTAAACGGTGCTTTTTAACTTAAAAAAGGGGTTTACGCTAATTTATTTAACACATAATTAATATTTATATGAGGAAAATGCAATGTGGTAGACTTTTTAGCGTAAACCACTTCTAGTATAAAAAGTTTGACATTAATTTACCTGAAATTTTTTACAGATGCTATTTCAATATATATCTGTGTAATTTGTGTGTAACTCTAGATAGTCATTGCAATTATCAGTTCAAAATGAAGAATTTAACACATAATTAATATTTATATGAGGAAAATGCAATGTGGTAGACTTTTTAGCGTAAACCTCTTTTTTAGTTAAAAAAACATCGTTTAAAATAAATAAATTATATTTAAATAAAAAAAATGCCTAAATAGTATTGTTCATTATATTTGAAATCACTATGCCAAATTTGTAAAATATTTAAGAAATAGTAAAAAATTTGAGATTTTTAGGGAATTTTGGGTATTCGCCTACTTTAAGATTAAATAGTTTTCTGTGTAGGTAACTTGCGTAAAAGTTCATTTATTTGCATATGTATTCAAATGTTTTTCTGGTTTCTTTTTAAATATTAGTTCCACACGAATCCGATAAATAATGTGTTTCAAATTTCTCTGAAGATACTAATAAACTGTAAAACTTTTGTCAAATGTTATTCCGTAAACACAATATGGCACGTAGAACACCTTTTCTCATATGAAAAATAATTATAGGTTACTATCTAAATAAACGTTGTTTAATGAATTTCTTAACTTTACACTGTAAAACTTTGGTGTTACATTACTCCAATTCTATGGAATAAAGTTTCACCGAATTTGTGGTTATTAAGTTTAAAAAACAGGGAATTTACTCCTCAAAATCTCCCGTTTTGCGAAGCAACGCTACGCTAACTTTGTGGAATATATCGTTACACCCCCTCCACGCAGAAGTTTTTTCTATTTTGTAACGTTACTCTATAAATAAGGTAAAATATTCAATTATTCTTATTTAATTATTTACAAATCAAAGTTTTAAGCAATAGTTAATTTGAAATTATAGCCTTGCACTTTGAGGGGTAGTTTATTGCTAATCTAACAGACCATAAATAGATTATGATCTGTTGGAGTTTTAGATCTTCTGAAAAAGCTGGAAGCTTACTAGGGTCAGAACTACTCAGAACTTAAATCGTATAAACCTTTATAAAAACATATTCACGACAAGTAAAAAGGTTACTACATAACTTGGGCACTTGTCCACAAGCACATAAAGGATCCAGGATCAAAAACAGCATTCTCTGACATTGAAGTCGTTTGACTAACATTTCATACAGCAAAAACCCTTCAGTATAACCTGTGCACGTGACACCATATCGTGCTATCGAACGATCAGGCCTCAAAAGAAAACGTTCTAAGACCAGATCTGCTCAGCAGTGCACTTCCGGAAAAGAAATCATTTTCATTCATCTGTCCCAAGATCGATACAAAGTGACCGAAGTTTTTATTCAAGGCCTACATGTTAACTCGTTCAAGGTCTAAGGTATTGAAGACTTTCTAGCATGCAATCTCAATATGGAAGGAGCCATAATTTTCAATGATTCTTATTTTCTAGATATTTTCTTTTGGGACTGCAAGCATGATTTAGTTTGGTTTAATGTGGCCTTTAATAGTTAAATCAGACTAAAAAGAGAGTCTATCAAAAGAAATGTAGAATCACTTTACAAACATTGGAATTAAAAATAAATTGAAAAATTGTCAAGTGTTTTTTCCTCCATTGCTTATTACTCCACGAAATATATAATCCATAACTTCTCTCATAAAATAAAACTCCGATTGTGTTCTATTTCAATAAACGTCTTCAATTCACATTGAGGATTGTGTTTTGAAAACTTTCTTAACATTAAATCGTATTTACATTTTTGTTACCAATGATTTGGTAAACTTATAAGTAATTATCGTTGTCCAAAATAAAATATTGCAACAAAAAAAAAAAGATTCTTCACTTACATTTGCGTCATAATTAGTGTAACTAACACTCAGTTTAAGTTTTCTATAATAATAAAAGAAAGAGTCTGTCTGTCTGTCGGTCTGTCTGTCCGTCTGTGTGTATGTCTGTGGATCACAAAAGACCTACTTAGACTGCTCTAAAAAATTCGAAATTTTTAATATAGATTCCTTTTAATACCTACGTGTGCACCTGAGGCTTAGTTTTTTCATATTTGGTTGTGATTTTTAATTAATATAATTAGTTTAAAAAAAAAGTCATCCACGTGGGATTGCGGGACCATAACAGGGCTTGAAAATACATGGACCGGGCCGAAACGGGGGCTTGCCGCCATCCTCTATTAGTTTGATTGAGTTTGGTTGAGATATGAGCTCGCCCTAAGGCTGCTTCATCCTCTATTAGTGTTTGCTTTTTTTAAGTTCGCATGCGCCAACACGAATTTAATTTTGTTTTGATTTTGAGTTTATTTTCACAAGTAAGCATGCCTCTAAAAGGAAGCAATGCGAAGTTAACGGGTTCCCAGTAAGGCGGGACCATACTGCTAGTTATTTCATAAAATTTTACTATTCACTCAAATATATTTGAAATTAAGATTTTTTTTATCTAATTATCAGAATGAGATTGTAGAATTGGGTGACGTTTAAAATATCATCAATCACTTTTTTTAACTCTTTTTTTAACTCTCTCTCTCTTTTCTTTTTTAGTAAAATTAAATATTAAATAGAAATATTTGAGGTATGCCCGTTATTTCCATAATCTTTTAAAAAATGTTTTAACAGTTAACGACGAAAGTTTGAGCAATCGAATTGAATGTATGATAATTCGCTCTTTTTTATAAACTACGCAGGATATTTAAGTTATTAATAGTTCCTCGAGAAATTTTCAATAATTAAACTGCCCTCGTTCAACGTCATTTTGACTCCAGATCGTTTTTTTTTCTCCTATATATTTCAAATCAAAGAGAAATATGTCAAAATGAAGTGTTATTTAATAAATGCAGTTGTATCTTTCAGAAGAATTGACATACTTCAAACTAAAACATTTTAAAAAAATCATTTTTCAAATATCATGTTCGCATATAACCAAAAGGGAAACATAATATACAAATAAAGCTAATTGATAAAATAGTAGGATTGTTGTTAAAAATTTAATTCGTAATTTAATTATTTGTTGCCTTTTCTTCGGGCTAAATTAAACTCTAAACACAAGGACAATAATTAAATTTTCCCCCTTAATTAAAGCAGTCTCTAATAAAAGTATTGGTTTCCCGAAATAATTCTAATTAAAAGACGGAATTCCAGAAATTTCGCATATTTGTGAAACGTAATTATTTTATTTCCACTGAGTACATTTATTTTACATCCTTACTATTACTTTACTTAAATTGATGAGTTTAAAAGATTACAAGGAAAAAGTTTTTACCTTTTACATAATCGGAAAACTTGTACTTACTAAAGGTTAAACTATTTAATTGCACGTTGTGAAAAATATACAAAAGGAATAGATAATAAAATTCTATTATGATTATTAAAAAGTATAACATGTAACATTACAAGTAAATTTATACTTTTTGATGCTTTGCCTGTAAGACCATAGATGTATTAAATTATTTTTCTTTGAAAAGTGATAACATAAGATAACTATATTTTATACTTTTTGTCCATCGATCTGTACTTCAGTTTATCTGTTCCTCTGCCCGTTTGTCCATACTGCTTTTTAACTTCCTTTCTACAGGTACTATATTTTATAAGTTAGTAAAAGAAAGTAGGTTTGTTTTTATTCTTTCATAACATCTTGCTTTAGTTCTTAAATAATTGCATGTTTTTCTTCAGTTGACAAATATCAAAATGTTTGGTAAGTTTGTTGCTGAAGATTGACGTCCAGTTTATAAATGAATTCTGAAAAACATGCGAACGTGTTCACAATGACAATGGCTATTTGTAAAACTGTCGAATGCCATAAACTTGCATAGCATGTTTATTTTATATTTCTCAGTAAAAAACTATTATTTGCAAACTAACTCATTTTTTTAGTTTGACATATGAATTGGAAGATTTTCTATATGAGCCACAATAAATGTAAATGAATTTTACTTATGAAAATATATTTCTGAAATTTGTATCTCTCCACTTGTCAATGCTTCTAAGTAAATAAATTGTCACGTTAAAAGCTTTTTTTTTTATTGTCAGGGATTTTAACTCAGATTCCCTTATTTTAAGATAATTCCCGGCTTACTTTTTCTTCAATATAAAGGAAAGCCGGATTTAATGCTGCTGGTGATAAAACACTGTTGGTGATAAAATTGAGCTTAGGCTTTTATGGGCTCAGCTATTCGTTGTTAGGTTTTCTAAAGGCATTTTTACAAATACTGAGAAACTATTCAATGGCTGCTGGACATATGAATTTTTTTTCGCTTGAAGGTATTCTTTATATTTTTTCTTCTTTATTTGAGGGTTGTTTCTGAAAAATGCAACAAAAAATATGTTGCGAAAGTGAAACTGTATTAGGTGTTAGTTTAAAGAAAAAGTTCAGCCAAATTGTATTCGAAATTCATTGCGTCTTGAAACTGTCATGAGCTTTCAATGGGACTGTAAAAATTAAATTACAAATTTCAAACTTTATTGCAGCATTTTTAGTTGCCAAAATTTTACTATGCATGAAAAAAAAAGCTTAAAATTTTGACTTTTTTTAAATAAATGAAATGACGAATGACAGTGATTGTGCCCTCTAGAAAGGAGAGTGTAGGCTTTATAGCCCATTCTGCTGAGAGTTTAATCGCAACTGCTCTCCAAATTCAAGTAGAGTGGGGGAGGGGAGATCCCTTCTCGTGCCGTTTCCTGGAAAACGAAACGAGGGGGTAGGGGAAGGAGGTTTGCATTCTAATCGCAAGGGCCCGGGGAAAAAAGTGCTTTCGAAGCTTGCGTTGCAATCGGAAGGACTATAGCAGAGCGTACACTGTAAAAAAATCCAGGAACGTTACTGGGAAATAATGGGCAGCTGATCTGCCCAGTTTTTACCAGTAGTGTTCCTGGAATATATCAGTAACTATCCCCAAAAACATAGAAGCAATCCCACTTAGAGCCAGTAACTTCTCTAGAAAATACCTGGAACCTTTCTGGAAAATAGCTGGAACATACCTGGAACCGTTATGGAAACTGAGGGGGCACCCAGCGAAACGAGCAAGTCTGTCTCGTGTACTCGGCTCCATCCGTCACGAATTGGATTTTCTACTCTTTCCCAGTACAGATATCCGATTTATAGGATAACTGGCAGTAGGTGGGATTCGAACCCCCGCACTCTTGAAAAGGCTGAATCCTGAGGCGCATGCCTTAACCAATCATCCACGGACGGGCCTTTCATGAACTTAGTTATACCAACAAGGTTACAAAACAAGTGATTTTGAGCGAGGCGGCGGTTCATAGCAAACGTTACCAGATTTTAAAGGGAAAATCTGAAAATCCCAGGAACTTATCACGAAGCGATGAATACTTGAAAAAGCCAGGGAAGTTACTGGTATATATACGGAAAATTAAGGAATTTTTTTATAGTGTAGTCCGTCCGATTGCAACGCAAGCTTCGAAAGTACTTTCTTCCAGATTATAGTCCTTGCGATTAGAATGCAAACCTCCTTCCCCTACCCCTCGTTTGCTTTTCCAGGAAACGGCGTGAGAAGGGATCTCCCCTCTCCCACTCTACTTGAATTTGGAGAGCAGTTGCGATTTAACTGTCAGCAGCACTGCAAAAAATTTCCTTAACTTTCCGTATATATACCAGGAACTTTCCTGGCTTTTTCAAGTATTCATCGCTTCGTGATAAGTTCCTGGGATTTTCAGGTTCTCCCTTTCAAATCTGGCGATGTTCGCTATGAACCGCCGACATTGCTTTCGGCGCCTCACTCAAAATCAGTTGTTTTGTAACGTTGTTGGTATAAAGAAGTTCATGAAAGTCATGAAAAGAATGGCCGAGTGGTTAAGGCATCCACCTCAGGATTTAGTCTTCTCAGGAGTGCGGGTGTTCGAATCCCACCTACTGCCAGTCATCCTATAAATCAGATATCTGTACTGGGAAAGAGTCGAAAATCCAATCTCGAAGTTCCTCTCAGTTTCCAGAACGGTTCCAGGTATTTTCTAGAAAGGTTCCTGGTATTTTCGAGAAAGGTTCTAGTTATTTTCCAGAAAGGTCCCAGATATTTTCCAGAGAAGTTACTGGCTCTAAGTGGGATTGTTTCTATATTTTTGGAGAAGGTTACTGAGATATTCCACGAACATTACTGGTAAAAATTGGGCTGCTCAGCTGCCCATTATTTCCCAGTAACGTTCCTGAATTTTTTTTTACAGTGTATAGCCGAGCGTACCTTCTGTGCTTTCCTCTTGTCCGCCACATTGTATATGCATTTCCATATGCGCGCAGTTTCTTGTCATTTTTATTGTCGTACACTCTTAAAACGAACGAGCGATTTTAACTCAGCCTGAGTTAATTTTCACTCATCCAGTCTAGAAAATGCACTTCTCCTTTTTGGAGTGGATCCATTGTGTGTTAAACTTCTGCCAGGATCACTCCAATCGAGTGATTTTAACTCAGTCTGAGTTAACATTCATTCCTTTCCAGTGTCGAAAATGCACTTCTCTAACTGGAGTGGATTTCACTCTTTTGTTTTAAGAGTGTAGGGGAAGGAGGTTTGCATTCTAATCGCAAGGACTACAACCAGTTAAGAAAGTGCTTTCGAAATCGGAAGGACTACAGCCGAGCGTATACCTTCTGTGCTTTCCTCTTGTCCGCCCTCTGGTTCTGGTGGTAGATGCGCGAGAAGTTGGACACGATGACGGGGACGGGCAGCGCGATCACCAGCACGCCGCTCAGCGAGCACACGCCGCCAACGATCTTGCCCGTCGGCGTCGCGGGGACCATGTCGCCGTACCTACAAAACAACAACAACGCACACTGTAATAAAAAAGTCTGCTAAAACGTAAATTTTAAAAAATTGGTCAACTGGTGAGCCATAAAAATACGGTTTAATTGATTGAGATAATCAGGTTGTTTTGTGCAAATAATTAGTCATTTTTGCGAAAAGCTAATTTTACAGCACATAACAACGCACATTGTAAAAAAGTCTGTTATTTTTACAGAAAAAAAACCTGTCAACTGGTGTGCCATAAAAGTACAGTTTAATTGACTGAGATAATCAGGTTGTTTTATGAAAATAATTAGTCATATTTACGAAAAGCTAAAGCAGTACCTACAAACAACAACGTACTCTGTAAAAAAAGTATGTTAAAAAGTACATTTTAAAAAATCGGTCAATTGGTTTGCCATAAAATACAGTTTAATTGACTGATATAATCAGATTATTTTATGCAAATAATATTCATTTTTTACGAAAAGCTAATTTTACAGCACGTAACTAAGTACACTTTTAAAACAAAAGAGTGAAATCCACTAAAGTAGGAGGAGAAGTGCATTTTCGACACTGGAAAGGAGTGAATATTAAATCAGACTCAGTTAAAATCACTCGTTTGGAGTGACCCTGTCGGGAGTTTAACACACAAAGGATCCACTCCAAGAGGAGAAGTGCATTTTCTAGACTGGAAGAGTGAAAATTACTCAGACTGAGTTAAATTCGCTCGTTCGTTTTAAAAGTGTACACTGCAAAAAAGTATGTTATTTTTACACAAAACGATTGTCAACTGTGTGCCATAAAAATCATCAATTGATGGAGTTAATCAGCTCATTTACACAAACAATTAGTCATTTTTACGAAAAGCTAATTTTACAGCCCACTACAGCTTACACTGTAAAAAGTCTATTAATTTTACACACAAAAAACTGTCAACTGGTGTGCCAAAATAATACAGTTTAATTTACAGAGATAATCAGCTCATTTTATGCAAACATTAGTCATTTTTACGGAAAGCTAATTTACAGCACACAACAATGCACACTGTAAAAATGTCTATTATTTTTACAGAAAAAATATCAGCTGGTGTGCCATAAAAATACAATACAATTTATAGAAATGATCATTATTTCTCCATATGTTGACAGCGTATTTACGTAGGTAGAATGCAAAGCAAAATAGTTTTTAACACCACCTGTTGTGCCTAAAGGTTCAAAAACAATTAAAAACTTAAAACTAATTTTAATACATTTTCATCATCAAGTTACATTAGGCCAACACGAAAAGGAGACAATCAATTGTTAGTAAAATATTAAATGAAAATATTTCAATCCATTGTTCCAAAAAATTATGATGAGTTTTAAAAAGTATAATCTTTAGTTTTATTACACCACAGACAAAGTTTCGAATTGTTTGTTTCAATCTTTCAAACGAAAAAAATATAAATAAAAAAATCATAAATAAGGATACTATTTTTCATTCGAAATTTACTCAAGCTCAACGAAGTGTAATGATTATCTCCCGCCGCCATTTTGTAAGGACGAAGACAAATTGAAAATAAATCTGTGACCACAATATCTCCGCAATAAGCACTGGATGAAAACTTCGATTTAGAATGACATTTAGAAAGCAATTTGCGGTGTGCAAAACAAGGAAAAAACAATCCTTATTTTGACTTCCGATTTGAAAGAAGAAAAATGTCATTTGTATTGCCTCAATAAACTGAAGAAATAAATGTATAGAAGTAATGAGATAGCTATGTATTTGTTTTGACAACAATGTAACTTTTATACTTGTAAAAAAATAAGGTTTTTGTAGAAACATATAATTCGAAGAAGATTTGAGCCAAAGGCGTCGTCGTACAAGACCTCCCCTGTTACTTAGAATGAAAAAAAAATCATAATCTAATAGTATGTTTTTTCTAAACAATTTTTTGTATTTTTAATAGACAGTATCTAAAATTTCAATTTCTTATGATGATCCATCTCATAGTCAAATTGATATGTCCAAAATACTTAAGCATAAAACACGTTCTATATTTAAAGTAACGCTAATTTTAATACGCTTAAAAATACTCATATATACGAAAAGATCATCTGAAAGGTTTATTTATAATGCAATTCTCATTATTTGTGATGATTTTTCGCGTTTTATTTCACACAGAGCCCACATCAACCAAAAACATTCTACATACAATATATAAGACTCTTTTTTTTTTTTTTTTTTGAAAAACTGTGCAGATCTTTCTTGACAGAAACACACAAACAGACTAGGTTAAATTTTCTTTCTCTTTATGACTCCATAAGAATTTTTTTAATGGACTACTCATTATTCTCAAAACTATTTTTTTATCAGTTACGATATTTTCAATCTAAATTACGAAAATTAGTACGTTAAATTGTGGAATGTCGCCAGAGGAAATTGTTTCTTGATTTATTTTATTTATTGTCTAAATTAGCATTTAATGAAGTTGATTTTTCTTATATACATTTTTTTACAGAATAAGTATTTTATTTCTTCATTAATTCGTTCATAATTAGGGCTCGTTTAGGACAAAGAAAGCATTTAAAACTCAATTCCCATTTGGCATTCGGTCTTTTCACATTAACATTCTTAATTCAGTAACATTTAGTAGGAATGGGATAGTAAAGATATGATACATTTTAAAGGTTTTTTTTTTGCTTTTCAAAACTGTTTTAAACGAAACAAATTGTTTTAGAATTTTATTAAAATTTAAAATAACACTAAAATAAAGAGAAACGATTAAGGCATATTTAAGATTTTCTTTTTATTTACGAATTTTAAAAAAATCTGTTTTTTTTCCTTTTTGGAACTGTAATACCTTCCTTAGTGGGGTACTTAATCAGTTAGGAATCTCTGTAGGTAACTGAATATTTGATTAAATGTTATTATTAGTGGTTGTAAAATTAAAAGTATTCAACGAAAGTAGGTATCAAAGTAGGTTTCAACTAAAAGTACCTAAAATTAGTATACTTTTTAACACAATTTTTACTACTCAGTGCGTGTATTAACATAACAGTTAGCATCAATCCCTGCGAGTCATTTTCTTAATTCATTACCTCTCAACAACTATATTCCTAAAGTCACTTTGACAAAATTGTAATTAGTGTTTTGTAAAAAAATGAGTTTATTACACATTTCAAACAGAATACTTTAAATTAAAAGGCGAAAGTACAAAAAGCAAAGGGAAGGTATATAAAGCAAAAAATAAACAATAAACAAAATTGTTTATATATATCTTAAATAGAATTACGCTTAAATTGCAATTTTAGAGGTAAACATTTTTATTCAAACTTTCAACTTTCAGCGGAAAATAATTAAATTAATGAATTATAACATTACTAGCTATATATACTCGACGTGGCACGGCTGTACCCTTAATAACTGTGATTGTTTTTATGTAAACTTTTATTCTATGCCAATTGATCCCCTCTCTACCGGTCTCAGCACTCCATCAGTATATTATAATTTCCTTCCATTCTAATATCACTGTTATTTTTTAAAAATAAGTACAATCGTATTCATCACATTTTTCCACAAACCTTCATTATAACTCTTAAATTAAAATAAATTTAAATCCAAGTCAAACATAAAGTTGGTTACAACTATTCAAAACGGCAATGTTATTCTGAACTCTTAAATTCCGTAGTGAATTAGGAGTTTCTGCGAAAGTTTTACGATCGCACTTGATGAAATAATGGGACATATCACTTTAATAGGTCTCTTAACAGGACCCACCATCGGGACTTATCGTGTCATTTTATAGCGCTATTAATTCAAATGGGATGAAGTTTTATGAGTTGCTCGAAATTTCATTAATAGCCCATTCTTTTTAGTAAGTGGGTGGTAGGTTGCTTTTAAGGTTATGTGCTGGCCTTTTTTTTTTTGCCGTGTCTATGCACGGCCTACTCAACTACTAAGGCCAAAGAAGCTCTCCCAAACACTATCGGGGACGGAAAGTTTGACGTTATAGTTCCGAGTGACGTTGTTCCGAAGATGAAGACAACCGATCTCGAAACCTGTTCGAAACCACTTGTTTACACGGATGACAGCATTTTTAGGGTTCTGAGTGCGTCCGAACAAGTTTCTTCATCTTCGGCACTTGGAACAAAGACGTCAAAATTTCCGTCTATGACATAGCTTAATCAAATGGATCCATGAGTTGCTGGATTGATCCATGACGGATTGTAAAAAAAAAAAATATCTCACATTCACCTTATTGACACGTATGTATAAACCCAATCATTGTATTGTCAGTTTTTTTGGTCGCACACATACTGGAAAGAAATATAATTCTTAAAATTTTATTATGTTTAAAAATAAATTGAATTTAAAAAGTTTTTTAAAACTATTTATAACAAAAAAATAAATAAAAAATAGTGAAAAAAAAGTTTGTTTTTTGCCCCATTGCTTATCATTCCACGCAAGATATAATCCATAACTTCTCTCATAAAATAGAACTCCGATTGTGTTCTATTTCAATAAACGTCTTCAATTCACATTGAGAAATGTGTTTTTTAAACTTCCGTACAATTAAATCGCGCTTACATTTTGTTATCCATGATTTGGCAAACTTGCAAATGTCGATGTCTAAAATAAGATATTAAAACAAAAAAAAACTATTCTTCCCTTACATTTGCATCATAATAAGTGTAACTAACATTCAGTTCGAGTTTTTGTTCATAAAATTTTACTGTTCACTCCATTTTACCAAACATATTTGAATTAAAGAATTGTTTTTTTATGATCTTCAAAATGAGAAACTAGAATTGGGTGGCGCTTAAAATATCAACTACTTTTTTTAAACCACATAGTAAAACGAATTAAATTTTTACTAACTTTTTAATAACGACTTCTACCTAGAAAAGTTTTACCGAAAAAGTAAAAATATTCGAGGATGTATTAAAATATTTGACTTTAGAATGAAACATGTTGTCAGGAAACACATCGCTTAAGCGAAGGTAAAAAGAGTTACTTTTTCAATAACATGTAAATGAGGTATGCTTATAGCTTTCACATGTTAATAAGATTTTTTTCCCGAATATATTTATTATATGCTACTACTTTTTTCAGCTTTAGACAAGTTTTTTGTTTAAAGTTTTCAGGAATTTTGAATCATCAACCTGGTAGTAAAATATAATTTATTATTTGTATAAAACTATTTAGCGAATGAGGAATATTTGCAAAACTTTTCAAAAGTTTAATTTAATTGAATTTAAACAATGAACACAATTTTTTGCATATATTTTAATATATATAGTCTTCAAAACTATAAAATGTAGTATGAAAAATGCATAAAAAATTAGAATTATTCCTGAATTTCAATTTTAGGGTAAAACATTTTTATTCAAACTTTCAGCGAAAAAAAACTTAAATGTGTGAATTGTAACATTGTAATTTAGGTGCTTCATTTAAAAAAATTATAAGAAAAAAAATTTGTATTAACATTTTTGCACATCGTCAAAGCTTCTAGAATTAAAAATTTATGTTGGATACTATTTTTAGCGATCTGATAGTTTTTCCTTATTTGCAGTTAAGTGTGGTTAATGTTTTCATTAGTTAAAATTGATGAACAATACTAATTCTTTAATAATATTTATAATAGAAAACCACTTCCTTTCTTCAGGAAGTTAAATAATATGCGTATCATATATTGAATTTTAAAATAATAATAATTTTTATTGCACAAAAAGATAACAAACATTAATTTGAGAGGAAAAAAAAAGTAATAATTCAGTAGACAGAACAACAAGGGTCACAAGGACCATGTTGGCAAACATAAAAAGTATATGTAAAAAAGATGTAAATTTACAAACACAAAACATAACAAATATTAAATCACGGTAAAAAATATTATTATATTTTTTACTTGTACAATATCACGAATAATACGCCACTTCTGTATAATATCACGAATAATACTTAATAAAAGGATTATAGTAATATCTTAAAAAAAAATAGCATTAGCATTTCAAAAAGTTACCTATTTTTAATGAAGCAGCTTTTAATTTTGTAATATAAAAAAATCAGATATCTTTTAAATTAGAAGAAGATATTTCAATTACTACAAAAACATTTAGCGTTTATATACATGTTAAATAGCTTTACATATTTAAATAAAATTTACATCATATTTAATTAAGGCGATTTAAAATATATAATTTTATCTGCATGTTAAATAGCTTTACATATATTTAAATAATTTTATGTCATATTTAATTAATGTAAATTAATATGTTTAATTCTTATGTTCAATGAGATCAAAGTCTTTTTCGTAAGTCCTTACGTAATTATAAAATTCTTATTACGTTTTATAAAAAAAAAATACTTCTATATTACGAAATACTATTTAAGGCATTCTTAAGAATTAATTAGCAGCATTTCAAGTCTTCATTATCTAAAATATTCATTCAACCGGGAATCGAACTATTTTTGAAATTCTTAACTGAATTTAATTAAAATTCTCGTATTCAAAATATTTCAGAATACTTGAAGGAAAGGAGAAATATTTCGCATTCTACTTCAAGAAAATGCGTTTTTTTTTTCAAAGTACAACATAAGATTCTTAGAGCGTGTAGAAATTAAACAAGTATAATAAAAGCAGCACAGTACTTCCTATGAATGCTATTGAGGATACTGATTAATTTACAGAACAACTAACTGTGTTTTCTTGTAAACTTATAAAATATTAAAATTAAAACAATGTTCAATTAGATTTCAAGAAAAATTGTTCGCTTCTTTTTTTGCTGCTGTTGTTTCTTACGAACATATTTAGCATATTAGTAATTTCCCCAAAAGGATTAACCATCGGAAACTCGCTCCATTAAAAACGAAATAAAATCTTGCGATTTTTTAGCAAAAAAATGTTTGTAAATATCAAATGTTTTTATTAAATTGTTTTATGATATGTTTTTAAAAAATATTTTTTTAATTTGTTTTTATAATATGTTTTTATAAAATGTTTTCCTACCTATGACACCTACTTTTAATGCCTCTTATTGGACTCATACATACTATCACCCTCGTCACTTGACTGTGGATTAAAAATGTGCATTTCAAGAGCGACGCTACCTCGATTAAAACAAACTAAATCTTAGTGAAAAATAAAAATTTAAACAAAAAATAATAAACACGTTAAAAACTCAGTAACACGACAGCCGTATAGGGTATTGGTTGAATAATTAAGAAATAGCAATTAATTGTTAATTATTTAATATATAATCACATTATAGTAATTAATTGATATATAAAGAGAATATCAATAAATTCCTATTGAACTATAAAAAAAATATTTTAACCCCTTAGTTCTATCTAGAAATCAAATTGAGAAAAAGTTTGAAATGTAATACGACAGTCAATTTTTAGTGTAGAGGAGACATCCTTGGTCATAAAAATGTTAAAATGGGTCTTATACATAATCCTATACCAAAATCATAAAAAAAAATCCCCTGTATGTGGAATAGCGACTTATATTTTACTCATTGAAATAAGAATAAAGAATCGTCACTCTTTAAGGTGCATATCAATCTTAATTACCAGAATATTTCAAATATTGTACAACCAATACTTTTTTTAAGTACTTATTTGGTGGGGTGGTTTTAATAGCACTTCAAAATATATTGAGGTGTACACAATTTCATATTTATTCATCCATTTATTTCATTTTGGCACAAATCAAAACTCTTTTTTATTTAAGCGTCATTCTACAAAGAAAATACTTCTAAAAAGAAACGTTGTAACGTTAATATCAATGATATGATGCTCAGAAGTTATATGTCTTGAATTATAAAGGGTCAGGTTCTATGGGGAATAACTGAGCAAAGGGCTTTTAGAGGAGGCTTTAACAAATGATTGAGAATTCCTAAATCTCTGAGTGAAAGGGGTGTAGAGTTGGAAGATCATAACACTGTACAAAAGCGGTTCTCTGAACAAGCACACAAGCTGGAATATATATGTACTATACCATACCACTGTACACTATGTACCATACCACTGTATCATACCATACCATAACACTGTACACTACACTGTAAACAAATATATTAACTTTTAGAGAAAAAACTGATCTTTACAGAAAAATATTGTTATTTTCTTTTTAAAAAATTGTGTTAAAATATGCTGTCTAAAGTATGAACAGACATTTTCCAGAGCACTTGACTGCGAACGAAAAACCAATTTAACTGATTTTTGAAATTCTGCAAGTCGATGTAGATCAGTTGGGAAAGCTTTGGACTGAAGTTGGTTCGAATCCAGCATAGTAACTTATTGTTCCTAGTATAGTATTGTGGTCAATATCCCCGCCTGTCACTGGGGTGACAAGGTGTTCAATTTCTTGCCGAGAGTTAGAGTTTTGTTTTCTTTAAAGATTTTCTGTTAAAAAATCAGCTTTTAAGTTAAAATAAAAAATTATTTGCATAAAACGAGCAGATTTTTTTTGAAAAAGATATGATTATTTAACATCTAAACTTATAGATACTTTCCGACCCACCAACTAAAGGGGTTTTTTTACAGTGTAATTTTGTACAGTGTAGGGTCGATTGGAAAAGAACCAATTTCCTAATTTATAGCAAAATTTGACCTTGATCAAAAAAATTAGCGTCACTCAGAATTATAGGGACTTTTGACAGGTATTTATAATGATGTTACTTAAGGGGTCTCCAATCCGTCTTAACGTCACCAACTTTCAGCTTTCTGAGAATTTTTTCGAGGTTTTTGCCCTTTTTTTTCATCTATTTTGACTGGACTATAAAGCATAGCTCTAATGCATTGAATAAGCGATGAATCAAAGCTCCAGATAATGGTGGCAGCTAGAAAGTTCCGGTGAAATCATGCACCAAACTTTTTAACAGTGTGACAGAAGAGTCGTGAGGGAATATTATACCCGAATCCTGAAACTTTCTAGTTTCCACCACTACCACTATTATCGGATAAATTAAAATTTAACAATTTTGTAGTAAAGCCATAACTTTGATATGCACCGTAAATGTTGTGAATTAATGCTTCAAATAGTAACAGCTAGAAAGTTCGAGTGTCAATATAGCACCAACTTTTAAGCAGTATGACAGAACAATATTCACGAAGGCAACAACGTATTATTGGCACAAATAGTTTATTTTATAAAAATTGCACATGTTTCATCAAGACTAACGCTCATCTTCTTCAGCAATATACACTCTTAAAACAAACGAGCGATTTTAACTCTGAGTTAACTTGACTGAGTTATTTTCACTCCTCCAGTCTTGAAAATGCACTTCCTCGAAAGGAGTGGATAATTTGTGCGTTAAACCTCAGACAGGATCACTCCAAACGAGTGATTTTTATCTCAGTCTGAGTTAATATTCATTCCTTTCCAGTGTCGAAAATGCACTTCTCCTGCTGGATTGGATTTCACTCTTTTGTTTTAAGAGTGTACCCAACACAAAAAACAGTTGGTGTTTCCTTCGTGAATACCCCTATGCTTCTTGAGCAAAGTTGAAGATGTTTTCTAAGTGTTGCAGAAGTTGAAAGCGGAGCGTTGGACCACTCTTCCAGCAAGCCCTTCAAACGTCCCCCACGAAACAAAACGGAACCAACTGTCTCCAATACAGATATTTCAGACCCTGACCCAGTCCTGGAGCCAGTGACGCTCATGCGGAAGGGCGGTTGTTGTTGTTGTTGGCGCCGAATGGACTAAAGTATCATCGATCCCTGCAACAGTTGGTTTAGAGAAAGAAACGTGTTGCATTTGTCATGAATTCCATTGTTGCAATTCCGAAGAAGGACTGTATGAGTAAAACTTTATTTTATTTATTAAACCGGGGATATAACTTTTTAAAACTATTTTTTTAAACTGGGGATATAACTTCTTTAAAACTTTTTTTAAAACTGGGGATATAACTTTTTAAAAACTTTTTTTAAACTGGGGATATAACTTTTTTTTCTTTCTTAAACTGGGGTTAAGAAAGAAACATGTTGCATTTATTATGAACTACATTGTTGCAATTCCGAAGAAGGATGTTGACTGTATAAGGAAAACCTTTTTTATTTATTAAACTTAGGATATAACATTTTTAAAACTTTTTATAACTGGGGATATAACTTTTATTTAGTTTTAAACTGGGGATATAGAAAGAAACGCGTTGCATTTGTTATGAATTCCATTGTTGCAATTAAGAAGAATGATGTCGACTGTATGAGGAAAACCTTTATTATTTATTAAACTGGGGATAATACTTTTTTTTTATAACTCGGGATATAACTTTTCCTATTTTTTAAACTGGGCAATATAGAAAGAAACATGCTACATTTATCATGAATTGCATTGTTGCAATTCCGAAGAATGATGTTGACTGTATGAGGAAAATCTTTTTTATTTATTAAACTGGGGCTATAACTTTTTTAAAACTTTTTTTTATGGCTGGGGATATTTTTTTTTTGAAACTTAGGATATAGAAAAAAACGTGCTGCATTTGTCATGAATATCATTGTTGCAATTCCGAAGAATCTTACAATATGAGGAAAGCATTTATATTTAATGGAGATTGTTAGTTTTTACAGCAACGGGTATTGATACAAATTTTCCATAAAAACTATAAGTTTAATAACTAAATGCTTTCAACTGTCCAAACATTGTGTGTTATATGAATGTGTAAGCAACTGTATTTATAAACAATTATTAGCTTCCATAACTACTTTAATAACGTAAAAAGTGGAAGCTATTATAAAGGCTATGTATGTATCTCCACCCATCTCCCACTTTCACAGAACGAACCAAAAGGTCACAAAAAAGCATATTTACAATCATTTCACAAACGAATCATATTAGTTTATTATTAATTATTTTTTCTTCCAATTTTTTTTGTTTTATTTAATAAAGTGCTTGCATACAATAGATGAACAACATGAATATAAAGCTTCCTTTGTATTACAAAATACTACTTTCAGAATTTATTTTCCTCTAACATTCTAACTAGTTTCATATCTCGCTTCTTAAACATGGTGAGACTTTTTTTATTAGCCTACAAAACCATTCGACACCCTTTCTTGGTCGCTGTCAGAGCCTTCTATCTTCCTCTTACTTGAGCTTATTAGCCAGCGAAGATGCATAATTCATGCCACAATTATCTTTTATCAATGCCTCCTTAGAATAAAAGAGCTTCAGATTTCGCGCCACCAGCCAAGTGCCACACCGTAGGCGATAATAAGCGTTGGCGAGCAATTGGGTTGAAATGACGGTTACTAATATATTATTTAAATGAGTTTAATTAAGGTTTGGTTTACGTTTCACTGGAGCTATTTAAGAACAATTGGTAATGAACCTCGTACTTTTGAAGTGTTAAAAACTGCTTGGCTTAAATTACATGTAGCTTTCATTTAGAGGCACCAACAAGTATTTTTTGTTCTTTAAAAAATCTTCAGCTAACAATTAAAAATTTTCTTCTGAGAAAACTCTCTGACAGAAAAATAGAAATGAAAATTATTTTGTAGAAATGTTAGAGGTGTACACATTGGTACATAAATCCATATTACTTGAAAACACTGAAAAGATTAATTAAAAAAAAACTTTAAAAAATCGTATAAATTGCTTCCGAAACATCGACACAATATCTTTCCCTGAAAGCAACGTGTATCTTACGATTACTTATATTCGATAATTCAAAAAACAATAACATTGTGAAACTATCGAAAATTAAAATTAGAGAATACTGGAACAAATTCTAGGTTCCCACTTCAATTGTCATTTTATGACAAAAATAGGCAGAATCTTTAATGTTCATGACCAAGCTACATTCATGCATGACACTGGGAGCTTTTACGATAAATGATTGGTTAGTTTGTAGTAGGCTAACTCGCCTACTAACTAATCAGTCTATGCAAAACATGTGTAAGTGAGGATACGAACAGTCGGATCATATCTTAGGTAATTGTAAAACCGAAATTGTAAAACTTATTTTAACTAACATAACTCAAGCAGCATGAGTTATGCTGCTTGCAATTTTCAAAAAATGGCAGTTACATGCATATCAAAACAACGCATCGAGCTGTCAAATTCCGTGCTTCTCAAAAGACTGCTAAAAGACGGCAGTCATTTGAGATTTATTGTCCTCCAATTTAATTGCCTTGTCGAGGAAGGATATTTGAATCCAGATATTGGTGGATGATTTACATAAATAATTAAGTTCTTGGTTTCATATTTTTCAGGAATGAATAAATAAAAAGGCACTGTAACATTTTTTCATACACAGATAAATCATATTTCACATGATTTATCAACTATGATGGAAATAACTAAGTTATAAGACTAGACGACTTCAATGTCAAGAAAAGTTTAAAAAGTCTGCCACAATATACGTTTCTGAATTTTAAATACAATTGCAACAAGATGTTTTCTACAATTTAAATACTAATTTAGAATTAGAATAAAGCACGTATTTACGAAACGGCCCAACTATATATTTTTTATTAAGTTTATAAATGAAATCTTAATATTTTTAAAACAGGTATTATTGTAATAGAAACTCTCATTTGAAACTCTTTAACACAATATCCATGTGCCAAAAGAAAGCGTCAAAAACAGCATTTACTTCTATATAAAAACTTTTAAATTAAATTTTGCAATTCTTTTTAATATTTGAAGTACTTCGAATTTTGTCTCACTGACTTCTGACTGTCTTCTGTTTTCACTGACTTCGACTTTCGATCCGCTGAAATGTTTTTGATGGATCTCACTTTCCTGCATTGTCGCCCTGGTGGCACAATCATTAAGATGCTAGCCTTTGGAGCTGCTCGGGTCGGGTTCGAATCCCGGTCAGGCATGGATGTTTGTGACCGTCCATAAATGTTATTTGTCATGTGTTTGTGTTGTCCTTTCTTTGTGTGTCTCTTGTGCTTGTAAAAACCCTTTCTGTGTGTCTGTCCCATTGGCGAAAGCCTATAAGAGGTTCTCTGAACAAGCACACAAGCTGGAATATATGTGTAACATACCATACTTTTCTGCAGCATTTGTAGTTTGGGCTGGAAAAGTGTGTGGCAAACAGAGAAACATTTCCTGTACAAATTTTAAACATTTTATGCTGTAAACTTAATTTGGAGGCTAATACAGGCGTTTAGTCAATGCAATACACTACAATACTCAGTTTAACAGTGTTCTAGTGCTTACAACATACCTCTTGACTAAGGTAATCCAAAAAATGTGCAACTAATGGTATAATAGAATATATGAAAGATGAAGTTACTAATCTTACATTCTCCAAGCACAACTTATTACAACTAAGACATAGGGTACAGCACGCTCATTGTCGACTTGAATTTACTATCATCATAAGTCGCCAGTGAAGGCGACGGACCCAATATATTTGTTTACTTTTTATAATGCGAGTAAAGCCAGATATTTTATATGCTTGAAAATTATAGTAATTTTCTTTAAACTTAAATCTTATTAAATCCAGAAGTAAGCAGAAAATATATTCAATTCCGTCAACCTTTGTCTTCTTCAGTTTTCACAAAATTGTAAACAATAAACTCCAATTTCACTTTATAAGATGCAAATGCATCGCAATACGGGGTTTAACATGGACTTTAGTCCGCGCAACCGATCTCAATGACAACGCTAGGCTAAAGCTGACTAAGTTAAGGTTGCCGCGTAATCTTCAACTAATGGCACAAGAGTTGGATATGGTATCATCAACCTTCATCAGCGTCGCCAACACCCTGTAATGACCGGCATAATTTATTAATGCAAATTGTGACACAATCAGCGGAATCCTTACTTTACGCGCAAATATCCGCCAAGCTCCTGAGACATGGTCCGTGAAAATGGCGTGAAAGCCAATTTATGGGACCGAGTAAGAGACGTTGAAGAAGTAATGAGTGATTCACTATACCTGTTTTTAAGAGGGATTGTCAGTCCCATAGAGCTAATGCATTTGTTTTGGAATCATAACTTCAAGACTTCAACAGAGTATTTGCTTTGCCATGTTACCCCCTTTTCCCCAAGTATCGGAATCAACATAACATCGAAATGAATAAGAATTGAAACGAAACTGTTATCTTGTTATTTAATTATTATATTTTTGAAATTTTACAATGCAAAAAATACACAGCAGAATATGAAACCATGCAAATAAATGTAATTTGTATTTAGCTTCATTTTAAATTGTGTGCGTTGTTTAATATACAAACTGGTAATTAAGAATTAGAACCTTTTTGATGATTTCAATTTCAAACCATTTGCTACAACTTTCATTTTTAGCTCTCACACTGTAGAAGTTATCCCACTGTGTTTGTAACAAAGTTTTGTTTAGGTTGAATTATCATCGCACTAAAGCTGCACGAGGGCTATTGGCGGAAGGCGTCATATTTTAGAACGGCAGTCAAGTGACGTGGGTGTTTGTAACGTAAAATGTGGAAGCATTTATAATGCCTTAACAAAAGCATTGCCAACCATCTTTTGTTGTCGCCCACTTTCACAGCCTAAACAACAAACGTCACGCACAAGTTTTAATAGGTCAAAAAATTCACAGCATAAAAACGAAAATCTGAGAAAAATTGCAATTCAAAGCACTTCAATATTTAAAAATTATGCAAAGTTTAGTATTCATTTAAAATGCATAAATAGCAAATATTTAATGGAATTAAATTACCACCATTAATGAATATAACAATTCAGCACATCGAAATTAGAAGACATTGAAAATCTGAGAAAAACATTCGAATTCGAAGTACTTCAATTATTGAAAAAAAAACTGCAAAAATTTACTCTCATTTTAAAAGCGTAAGGAGCCATTTTTATTAGAATTAAATCACCATTGCCTTTAACAAATCCCTTGAGAAACCCTACTTCTTTTAAATAATAAATTAAACTAAATTTATTTTGCGACAGAAATAAGTTTTCAATGAAGTCATATATATTTCACAAAGAGATTATTTGATTGTATCTTGATATGAAAGGTTCAGTTTATATTTAAAAGCGATGAATATTATATATTTATTGTCACTTTCCGTCTTTTCTAAAACAGCGAAATCTTTTAACAACAGTTACCTCAAATAAACACAATTCTGCTGTCCCTCACCTAGTACTTAATCGTCCGTGCTTTCGGAATAAACAATATGTCGCGGGCTCTTTTAAATTTCCCAAGAGGCCCGGTCTCACCTAAAGTTTCATAACTAATTTCTAAGTGACGCCTTCACAACCTTTTCGCGACATTTTCCGAAAAGGCTCCGGAAATTACCGTCGAAAGTTATTTTAGGTAATGACTTCAGTCAGGGAATACTTTTTGCGAATGTTCAATTAAAATATTTTTTTCTGCATTTTTGCGGAGAATAATAAGTAGGTGAAGTTCTTTTTGAGGAAATAAATGTGGATTAAAGTAGAAAAAGATGTAAATTAACGTGTTGCGAAGGATTCAGGTTTAGGATTGTTTTATGGGCTAATAAAGTTAAAAATGGGGACATGTTTTTGGAAAAGGCTGTTTCTTATGTTTTTATGCCTTTGAAACATGTAACTTTAAAAAAAAACTCTAGTTAATTAATTATCCATAAAAAACTAATAACAATAAACGTTTAAAGTACAACAACAATTAAAGTTTATGAATTAACAATAATAAACTTCAACGCAATATATGTTGTTGTTTTTAAATGATGCAGTGAATGAAAGCCTTCTTTGAAATATTACCTTACATCATAAGTTTAAAAAAACACATTATTCAACTAGTGCCAGAAGAAAAAAATTTTAAATAATACATTTAGTTAAATAAGAATTTTTTTAATTACACAACTTTTTTGTTTTGTTTTGAAAATTTATGAAAAGAACACGTCCAATAAATGCATTAAAAGGAAATTTTGACGTGTATTACAAATTAATTGTAGAATTACTTCTAGCACTAGAATAAAAGTAAGTATAACAAACATTTTGGGTTAATCATCACTTTAAATTCAGTTATTTAATTTGAAAAAAAAAATGAAATAAAATATTTTTCAAAAAATGATTGCAACTCACAAATTCACTTTTATGGTTTCCCAAAACAATGTATCTGTTATTTTCAAACTCATATTCATTAAAAATACTGTACAAAATTAATACTTATTTTTAATTGTTTACAAAATACATCCTCCGAGCTAGTCTGGGAATGAACAAACAAGTTGTTTTCTCTGTATAAACTTCATAAATAAAATTTTAAATTACATATTTTCTATTTTTATGTATGGAGCTCTACTGAATGTATGTGAATTTATGTATCTTTGCTCTACTTATGAGAATGTTTCAGATGATCTCTTAAAGGATAAAGCATAAATTATGGAAAAAAAAGTCCTTATAAGGCTTATGCCAAAAACAAATTTTTATTCATTTTATTTTCTACTAAGCATATAAACCTAATTGATAACTACATAAGAGCTTTCTTTTTAAATTAACGAATATACACACGTTAAAACAATAATCAATGTACTCTTGCTTACATTTCAGAGACTAATTAGAAGTCAAAGCTGTGGTGTTGGTCTTGAGCATTGATCCTCAATGTAAACTGCAACACAAATGTTAAACTAACAAAAGGTGATTAAAATATCTACGTTCACCATTCTAATTAGAATTGGGATAATCAGATTAAAATAGAAAATCGCTTTAGTAGTTTGATAAAATTGGCTTGCTTTAAACTAAAGACTCTTTAAAACACGGAATAAATAAACATCCTTTAAATAGAACACAAAATTAAACTGACTAATGAGTGTTAGTTTTGCATACTGCATTGATGTCAAACACGAACGAAAATATATGATATATTTCAATAAAATCATTGCAAATTTAATTCTTTACAGGAAAAAATAAGATCTTGTGACTTGAAGAATTAAAGAAATAATTCAATTTCTTATATTATAATATTTTTAATCCTACTTAATTAGAAAATGGCCAAAACATTTTCAACAAAAATCTCGTACGAAATAAGTATAGAATTGTGCCATTTTATTTGATTTCCGAATACCAAATAAACAGTTGTGATGCTTTTAATTTTACTTCAAAATATTTTGAAGACAGATAGTAAAAAAAAAAAAAAGATAATCTCATTTTAGTTCTTTGAAGATAATTCTCAAGTACTAATATGAGAAAATGGTATAACAAAATTTTCAATAGAAATTTATTTTAATATCCATCATAATTGTCGGAATATTTCCCAAATTCAGAAAAAAAATATCCCTACATACTGCAGCGCCCCAGTAGTAAACCAAAGGAATTAATTGGTCTGTTTTCTCCTGCGATTTCTTTGCAAGTCTATAATAGCTAAAAGGAGAGGGTGTTTCTTTCTCGAAGTTAAAAGAATAATAAAAGGAAAAGTAGGACAAAAAGACGGGTGCTTTGCGAGGAAATACTTTTAGGTGATACTAAAAAGAAATATTTGTTTGTTTTGGCACTTGTTTCTTTTTTTGGATTGTTTGAACATGGTTCTTTCTTGAACAGTAGACTGGTTTGTGAAATAGGTTTCAGAATTGAAAACTATGACAAGTAATAAAATAGGATAGCATATACTATTATAATTTTAAGTTTATTAACGAAAGTTCCACCTAATTGTGTAGTTTACAAAAAATCACAAATTCTGCTTATTCCCTTAAATGACAGATAGAAATAAAATATATATAACTGTAAAAATAATTTTAATATTGTTAAATTGTTAGATTGGTAATGCGAGGTCGTTCCCATTCTTTAAAACCAAAATCAAGTTGTTTTAATTGTAACTTGTGGATTAACTATCAATTTTTATTTAATACAATGATAAACACATTGTATTTAAAATATCAGAATCTTTATTTCAATAAAGATTATTATTTTTGTGTGTTGTAATCATTTAACGATCAGAATAAAACACAACTGTTCACTTTAAGTAATGTCCTCAATCCCAAACTGCTTTTACGTCAGGATTATACCTTCGGAAGCAAATGCTTTTATGAGAGACTGAACGCAATCGACGATTGAGACTTAAAAAAAGGGAATAAAAAAGAGAGAGAAACTACAGCGATGCTGGAAAAGAAAGAAAATAAATCAAGAAAATAATAGGGGTTCGTGGGATTGCCCGTTTTAAAGAGGATAACGTGTAGAGTTAAAACTTAGTAAAGTGTGAATTTGAAGTTTAACTGAAACTGGAAAGGTTTGGATTTAAAGCGGGACAGGTGGAAAGCTGTTATGGTGGAGGCTGAGATCAACATATGGCTGCATATTGCCAACTAAGAAGAATTTTGAAGTTTTACTCGTATGCAAAAAAAAGTGGTATGAATTTAAGGTAACAGGGATAAAACGATAACTCAAAATATCGAATTTTTATATAATCTTTAGTTACTGAATTGTGCCTTTACGAAAAAACTTCTATGATGCACATTTGAATATGGGGCTAGAGTTTGCAAATTTGGTAATTACTTTCAGTATAAATTTTTTGCCACTTTTAAATGTCATTATACCAAAACACCAATTTTCAGCTTAAAGGTACACTTTTGCCTTTTTTATTTTACTAGAAAGGTTGAAATTTTCTGTGATGTCGTACACATGTCTATCTAACATAGTGAACAAAAATATTTATTTAAAAAAAAAGTAAAAAACGTGAATAGAAATATGACGATTTCTTTTAATTTAATAAATAGGCAAACTTTTTATTCAGGGTAATAACTTAAAATTATGAAATTTTTATCGTCAAACTTAAGGTTCATTGCGTTGAATAGACTTTTTTTTTTTAATTTTTATAAAAATTATTTTCAGAAACAGGCAATAGTTGTGCTGGAAAGTTTACCTAAAAACTAAAAATCGACGTTTTAAAATAATGGCATATGATGCTGGCAAGAAAGTAGTATAGAAATTAACTATCAAATTTGCAAATTCCAACACCATATTCAGAGGAGCATTACGCAAAAAAATCTTCGTAAATATTCATTTTAGATAAAATGAAAATTTGATATTTTGAAGCGCCGTTGTGTTCCCTGTCCCCTTAAAGGAAAACGTTAATTTATGAAATGAACCATGGCTTTTCAATAGATAGTAAATATATTTAAATTGGTAACGAAACTTTTTTTTTCGAAAATTCTAGACGTTCCACATTTTTCTTTTAACTATTAGTATAACTAACAGGTAAGTAACGTGTATTTAAGTAGAAGAAAAATATGTTTTTGATTATGCATCTAATGCAGTTATTTTAAAATAGTTTTATCAGAGATGTAAAACCAATAGCGTTTTGAAGATATCGTTTTAACTATTTCTGAAAAAAGTAAATCGTTGATTTCGGTAATGGTACTCCAGAAGAATTATATTGGCCTTAACAAATTATAATGCATAGTACTTTCCAAAAAAGGGTGGGAAAATATTTATTTAAAAAAGTGAAGAGTTTGTGATAAACGTGCATGTTTATAATTGAATAGTTATATTATAATTGTTACTCAAAAATTACTTCCTAAAACTTTGTGCTTCCACACGTGGAAAATGTAATTTTAATTAAGATTCGTCTTACACAAATACTTCTAAGTTGTATATACCTTGCACATGTAAAATTATAGTTACAATTTAAAACGTCGATATAAGTTTAATTTTAATTATGATTTTAACTTCTATTTCTGTAATGATTAGTGGATTAATTCTTAATTTATTAATGTTTATATTCACACGGATAAGCCCAATAATAATTAAGTGTACCTTTAATTTAGCTACGAAATTAACACAATCTTTATATTTGCAATATAATATTGAAATGCATTTTATAAGATATTTTAATAGGTAGTGAATATTTAAAAATCTTTTTCTTTACTTAAAAAGATATTTAAATAATCCCATAATGTAAATGTGCTAGTTTTCTTATAACTTAATGAAACGATGAATAGCATTTTAATTGAAATTAAGATTTTTACTTACTAAAGTTTTGTTCAAAAATTATTAATAGTATGAAAATAAATATCACTTAGTTACTTTATATATAGTATCAATTTAGGACTTTCGAGAGAAGATTGTTATAAATAGTGTGAAAACAGAGCTGTCAATGCAACATATTTAATACAAAAATTGTTAGGTTGGTTTACTAAATGTAATATCAAATATGAATTAATTCCAATTCCATAATAAAATTAAATGTTCTTTTAATTATTTACCCTTATAACTTGAATAAATTATCTTATTAATTAATTTTTCTTTTCAAAATATAAGTTCTCAATGGGTCATTTATTCTTTAAAAAATGCATGTACTTAGGAGTGCTTATATGGATATTTATTTTACAAACTGTCAATGTTTCGTGAGTAAATTTGATATCCAGTTACATTTTTGGAACCCGTAGCCATCCTCATCGTTATAAATACTGTCAAAACAAATACCTACAACTTCAAACAATGAATAAAATATCCTGACAAGCCTGTGCCGATCAAAGAAAATCATGAAAGAAAACCTATCTATCTGTTTTGAGTTTAATGCTCGTCATGTCCCGCTATTTTTCATTTTGAAAACGCCATGCTGTCTTTCAAAAACGCGCCTAGTCATTTTCTTACGACAAGAGGTAAATAAAAAAAAATCTATGTTGACAAATACTTCTGATTTAGAGATACTGAGCAATGGAAGCTGACATGCATACTGCTTACTACCCAAGTCACATGCTCGACTTGGCTTCTTTTGCTCAAGTCATGTGATCGACTTGGCGTGCTTTCAAGACGAAATCAAGTAAAAAAAAGCCTAGCAAGACTTCTGAAATCTTCTTCACCCTCATGCGGTACGTCATTTTTTTGTACAATAAATAAATCATCTGTTTCGGTATCGGTATTTTTCGACTGCTTGAACGCTCTAGTATCCAGCTCATAATAAAAAAAAGACTTAGTATCAGTAAAATTTTTGAAATGAAACTGTAACGGTCCACATATGTGTACTTCTGGAGCGGAGAGGATATACAAGCAATCTCGAAAAACCAATAGAAAAATGTATATATTGCAGGAGTATTTCTGATATTTCGTATAGTTTGCAAACCGTAGTATTTAAAGAAAATTCTCCCATTAACTAACCATTTGATAATTATTGTATTAACTTATATAAGTATGCACTTTTGAATTATTGTAAAATTAGTACTTTCACCACAAATTACCTTCTTACAATCATATATTTACTATTTATATACATCTTTCATTTCAATTCAGCCTCATTCATTTCATTTATTATACGCAAAAAATAAAATAATCACATCTAATTTATGACCTTTATAAGCAATAACTAAACCAAATATTTCCTTAAATTTAATATTTCAACTACAACCTTAAATACAGTGCTCAAAAGAATTAGGTGATGCAAGCATAAAGAATTTAGGGTCAATTTATTTCCTAAAATTGTTTTAGAGTGAATTTTATTTTATCATGTTTTTTATACTTTCATTTAATTAAAACAAACATTATTTAATTCTTCAAAAGACTTGATACTTCAATCTAAAGATATATAAGTGCGAGCTTAACTTTGTCAGAAAAATTCGCAAGCTGATGATTAAAAATGGAATCATTGTGGATGAAAGAGTTTAAACCATGCGCTCCCCTAATTGTTTTGAGCAGTGTATTATCTTACAACTTTAAAAATTTTATGTAAGATTTAAAAAAAAATAGATTACAAATATCGAAGAGGAGAGGCTACTGGAATCTCGGTTTGTCTCATTGGTGTCGTTGAATGTCACCGAATAAAGAAGCAAAAACCTTAGAAGACAAGATAAAAAGTCACACAGTTTCTCCTTTTTCCGCAGAGTCAGCTAACTACCTATCACTTCCTGTCGTCTGTCTAGCACGGCCTGACTTGCCAGGAGAATATAATATCAAAATCTGAGGAAAAAAGAGAATATGCAAAAGAAGCCAAATAATATCTCAAGTTAAAAGTGGAGGAGTTATTTCGTAGCAGTAGATATTTTATGTTTCAATTTTTTCAACTTTAGTTATTGCGATTTTAGGATTAGCTTCACATTTCTCTATTTAATTCAGGTTTGTAAGCATTTTCAATAGAAAAACCACGGTATGAAAATTAAAAATAACTGTAAAGTTTTTGTTTTATTTTAAAAAGATAAAAAAAAATTCGCAATTCTAAAGTTATGTCATGTGATTTTCACCAACATTTTCTGTTTTCCCATGCAAGTGAAGGAACTAAAATTTTCCCTCTCACCAAAAGGTAGTTAACTTGTACTTCTTTTGTAGCCACTGACTGACTGACTCTAATTTTCGTAGTATTATTTGTCTTTGCTTTTACTGTAGTTATGTTTTTTTGCGCTGATTACATAAAACACATTAAATTTATATAATGCAAGCAATAATGCAACATATTTTACCATTTATAAATAACATCATAAATGCAAGCCATCATCAAAGATTAATTCAATTCAAGAACATGTGAAATTTAATTTATGTGTATGCTGACACTTTCAATAAAACCTCCTAAAGCGTTAAAACAAATCACTGTTATTTCTCTTCTTATAACGACCCCTTTTCAAACCATCCTTTATTCACGGCGCTTCCTTCTAAGAAAGAAAATTGAAGACAAGCACCACAAAAAACAAAGTCTCGTCTTACAGAGAAATGAGTTATGACGTGCGGGGCCGTTAAGTCTCTCATCTTGTCCTTTGAAGTGTGAGGTTGGCTAATTTAAGGTTCAACAAACGAGTTTGCAGATATGAAATTGGCACCATTTACTTCTGCGAATGTTTTCCAAAATGGAACCCTTATTTTTGTTGCTGTCAGATTGTTCTATGCGTTCGAGATTTTATGCGTTGTTTTGTGATTATGAGGTTGTTTTGAGGCATGGTAAAAAAAAATATATTTTTTTATTTAAATATATTTCATGTGTGTTTCTTGAAAGTATGGCAAAAAGTTGGAAAAGTCTTTCTAGTTACCAGAACATTGATAAATTGTAAGATATTTATTTTTTTACATGGTTACTAAAAATATATGTAAATGGGTTGGTACATATATTTTCCAGTTTGTGTGCTCGATCAGAGACCCACTTATAAACTTTCGCCAAGTAATACAGACACATATAACATTTTTACTGACACACAAAGAGAAATTACACCCAGGCTGAAGGCGAGATTCAAACTTGCACCCAGTACAGTGCGCAGACTATTAGAGTAATTGGCTGCTCGAAATAATAAGTTAATTATTTTACATGTCTTTACACTGTATTCAACAGAGGGAATAAAAAAAACTGGCATTAATTTATTCTATTTATTTCTCAGCATAAAACCTGACCGTTAAATTTCTAAAAAAAATATCCAATAAGTTTTTTTTTAAATACTACCGCGAATTGAGGGGCTAAAAAATTTTGCATAAATAAAGAGCAAAATAAAATAAGAATTTTTTGAACGCAAACTGTATAAAATCTTTTTATAATTACTTTTATGTATTAAAATATTTTTAGTTATTCCAAGTCTAATTTACCAATTTGCTTACTATATTAAATTACTAAAAAAAACTTATTGTGTTTTCAGCAATTTTTATTTTAACTTAAAACTAAATACAATAAGAAATACATCCATCGTTATAAATACATTTTTAAAATTTGAACTTTTGTGTACGGCCTTTCGTTTTATTTCATGCTAAAACATCTGTCCTCAATCGATACTCTACTATCAATATAAAAGACAAAACCAAAGTATTGGTTTTGACATTTTAATGATGTTTTATTATTTGTAAAAGAATGAAAAAAAATCTTAAATACCATCGACTGTCGTAACTGAAAAGAAGAGACATTAGGTACAGCTGCAGTCGTATAAAATACATTTGAAATCTTATTGAAGTAACTGTTCATAAATAAAAAAGTAAGAATTCGGTTTAATGGTTGTTTTTCTGGTAGTTAGTTATTTAAATATATTTTAGTTCTTTAAAGTACATCTTTAAGTCATCCTAATTTATTGCAAGCAAGTGAATACCCGTTCTACGCATGGACATAAAAATCGAATCAAAATGCATCCAATCATTATATTCATACCATTTAGTCTACTGTAAGTTAATTATTGTTCCTGCTGTAGTTATTGTTCATGCTGCAGGTTATTCGTTGTCTGCTGTAGGGAATTAGTATTGTTCCCACTTTAGTTATTGTTCATGCTGTAGGCTATTCGTTGTCTGCTGTAGGCAATTAGTATTGTTCCTGCTGTAGTTATTGTACATGCTGAAGGTTAGTTGTTGTCTGCTGTAGGGCCTTAGTTATTGTTCCCATCCTGCCATTAACACTAATGTTAAATTCCAAACTGCCATCACAATAATTTCGTAAAAAATCTAGTGGATATACAATTTTTATGTACATGTGATAATTTAGTATAAATCTAATATGCATTTTTACTATGACAAGCACCACTCAAGTAATATCTGCTAAGTTTAAAAACTATTGCAATTTCATCACTCTTTTCTGTTAATCTGACTAAATTATAACTGATCTTTGAACAAAAAATCCAGCCGAACCTCAAAAACACGGATACAATTCCACAACACATTGTTTGGGGGCCATTCAAATAATATTCAGAGATACAACGTAGTTCATTTCAGTGAATTTCATGTCGACTGGCATACTTTTAACTCTAGCACAACAAAGACAGGGAACTATTTTTAAAAACTCAGCTATATTTAGACCCGCCCTGTAACAGAAGTTCCGCAATGTGTGTATCTCTTTATAACAAAAATGCGATAAATATTCTTAAGTGTTTAAACGTTTCTTTTTGTCGGTTTCCGAAATTGTTAGTTTTGAAGTTGTTGTTTTTTCGGTAGGATGAATAAATTGCATTCTATCTATTAGAAAATTGTGTTGGAGAGAAGTATTGTTACTAGAAACTGTTTTTATACCTTGCAAGTTTCAGCTAAAAAATAATCCTTACTATTACATTTTTTTTAAATGCTTAAGTTTTCAATATTGCTTTAAAAACTTTGGCAAAATTTTCGAAACACAGAAAAAATTTAATTAATGCCAAGTATGAATGATTAAAATAATTAAACTTAAATAGTGTAACTTTGACCCTGGAGAGAGACTAACTTTAGCTCAAATTTTGAAAGCTAATAATTTGTTATTTAATACATTTAAAAAAAAATTCTTGCCTATTTAAAATTAGTGGCCACTCTGCCTAGACCTATGAGTACAAAAATAAGGGGTGTTCTTAAAAGAATGTCCGCGTTTTAGTGATATATCACAGGAGTTTATTTTATACTAAATACAACAAATCATACATGAAATTGAGGGAAAACTAACCTAGATTTCCTATAAGTGCTCAATGCGTGCGCCTTTAGTAATAGGACAGACAATACGACACACATCTAAGCTAACACTACACACATCTAAACGAAAATGCAATTCTTCCCATACTGTCTGCAGCATGTCCGGAGAAATTCAAGCACCAGTCTGTGCAACTGTGAAACGATGAAGCGGTAAAAGCGCATGCGCTTATCAGAAACTGTTTAGTTAATCTTTATTCGTCACCTTCAACCACAACTGTCGAACTATTACAGCTGATACTATTACTATTTGAAACTCGGACATTCTTTTACGACACACTGTATTAAAGAAAACAATCCATACTAAGGTTTTATGTTTGTGCCAAAGTTACCCCATTTTACACTAATTATAACTTTAAAAATTTTCTTAATATTCTTTCTCTTTGGAGGTGATATTATATTATACTATACTTAGAAAGTACTTAACTGACTTTTTTAAAATCCTTCACGAGTATTTGAAAAACTGCTAAAAGGTGTTAAAAGAGGGGTAATAAAGAAAAATGTTGTACGAAATTTACTACAAGAACAACGTCGCTTAGTCTGACGTTTAATCAAAACAATGCTTCATAAACGTATGTATAAACAACTTCTATAATGCTTTATGTTTGTACCAAAGTTACCCTCCAGGACCAAAGTTTGAACATTTTACACTAAAATTTTAAAAAATTTCTTAATATTCTTTGGCTTTGGAGGTGATATTATGTATTATACTTAGGAAGAATTTAACTGAATTTTTTTAAATTTCTTCATGAGTGTTTGAAAAACAGCTAAAATTTGCTACAAGAGGGGTAATGATGAAGAAATGTAGTTCCAAATTTACTACAAGGACAACGTCGTCCAGTCTGACGTTTAATCAAAACAATGATCCATAAACGTATGTATGAACAACTTCTCTAATGCCCCAATGACACACATATTTACATCAACACCAATCCATTACATCCAACATGCAGAATTCACTCAATCAATAAAACAAGATAAATATTTTTAATACCAGGTCCTTTGTAGGACAAAAGGAAACACACGGATCCATTGTCCAGGGCGTGGCATTCCAAGAACCCTTTATACCCTGGCATACACAAAAAAAATGGCGCAGACCTTGGTATAACGGGAGTGACCCAGAAATTAATACATAATGCACCCCAGGAAAGCGAGCTACATCACAATAAGGCCTATCCTTTTCCCCAAGTATATTGCATCAGTTACTGTTAGCGATATAATCCCATGAGAAAGATTGTCAAACAACAGAAATGAAGTAAAGATAATAGAGTGGAAGAGACAGGATCTTCTAAGCTTCAATCCAACTTAAGGTTGCGGTGAAGTCATATATTTAGAACTAGCAAATAAATACAAGTAATTTCCACAGACCAAAAGAAAAATAAATCGATCCAAGTATTGCCATACTATTTAATCTAGGCCTGGATGGCCAAGTGGTTTGGACCATTGCGCCAGCAGTCTGCGCGCTGTAACGGGTGCGGGCGTGCGGGTTCGATTCCCTCCTCCATGGGTGTGCTTCCTTTCTCTGTGACAGTGAAAAAAATGTATGTGTCTGTCTAACTTAATGAAGGCTCATATTAAGCGGGTCAAGCACACAAGCTGGAATATCTATGTACCTACCCCTACCCCCCCCCCTACCATTTTATCTGCTTCAGAGTAAAAAGCTATTGAATAATAATGTTATTTAAGTCAAGATCTCAACTCTGTGGTAAAGCAATATTTCACACATTTTAAGGTAATAAAATGTTGATCGAAAATCGACACTAAACAACCCACAATCTACACAAATTTAAATTAACCTTCATTTTTAAAATATTTTTCGCACTTTCAATTTATAATACGTTCCCAACACTTCGAACAATGGCTTCTATATGGAATTTGCTCAGTCACAAATTTATTTTTATTAAAACGAAATGCACAATTAAAAATTCATTATTTATGTATTCCTTCATTCAAGCATAATTAGAAAAAAAATTAAAAAATTGAACTTTCACAAAAAATTATGGAATTAAAAAGTTGTTTGTAGAATAAATGTAAACTATTCTCAAATTAATTACAAATTACTAAAAGAAATTCAATAAAGTCTATATTTAATTTGCAATCAATGAATGCAAGAGATAAAACAGAAATTATTTTATAACGCAAATAACTTTCAAAACTTACAATTGTTAGACATAAGCTGTCGGAGAGGCTTTACCAAATACCAAATAGCGGGATTTTAAGTTGAGTAGGATAGTTCTCTCTCGCCCACGTTAATTTTTCTAAAAGTAGGGATATTTTTCTCAGAAACTCAATTCGATATCATTATGAAAATTTTGTATTTGCTCCTTGACATTTGTAGGAGGACTCAGTTAGCCTAGCACAGCTGCTACCAGAGGTCTATTGCACTGAAAATATATTTTTATTTTGTTCCTTACATATAGCTCTTTGATTTGAACTGGGAATATTTCAAAGTAACACAAAATACTTTTACAGTGATATTTATAAAAATAATCTGCATTAATATCACAAAAATATCAGATATATAGTTATATATTTAAGCAGAGAAATTTGGAATTAGCCAGATAAAATCGTAGAGCTATATGCAAGGAAAAAATATTTAAAAAGTTTATAATGATATCTCATATAATTACTGAGAAAAAATGCTTCTAAAGATGTTAAAATTAACATGGGAGAGATAGAACCATCCGAATCCCCTTAATGAAATCCAAAGTTGGATTAGCATTTAAGTATTCGAAACATGACTGAGTTGGGCCTTGTAGGCATTAGACGCATGCATGATTAAGAGTAATTACATTCGGGAATGAAGCTGAAGTTAAGTTCGCATAATGAGTTAATAATGCTACTCTGCCTTACTTATTTAATGTACTGCAGTATTATTAACAGTCGCAATGTTTATGTTAGGTCCGTTTATAGAAAAGAGCAAGGTCTCTAGTGTATGAATTCGCTTCATTTGACAAAGAGATGTGATACTTTTTGTAACCAAAAAGAATATTAAATGTATGTGTGTGACATTACTATTTTATTTTATCATATATATAGTAATGAGCAGGCATAGTATAATACATGTAAGTTAGAAAAACCCATGCATTTAGTAAAATTATTTTTAATTGAAATGATCCCACGATTAAATGAATACATTAAGAGACACAAGTATTTGAATTAAATTAAAAGGCTAAATCTGTGTTAAAAATGCTCTGCAAATGTCACTAGATATTTCAATTTTTTTAAATCTAATCCATGAAATATGCATAGTAGAATGGTATTTTTTGTTGGATTGATGTTAAAAGAATTATTATAAATCTTACCCGCGAAGAAAAACAAATTGCAAATTTAAATTACAGTTCTGTATTTATTTAAAAAAAAAACATTTTGCTGTAATATAGAACCTTGGTATATCTTTTACTTCAATCTACGTAATCTCATGTTGTTAAAAATAAATTTATTCTTATACCTTTTTATAAGAACAAATACACAAATTGTCGACCAACAACAGTTTAGAGGCCCAGTAAAGTTGGCCCGAAATATTTCTAATTCTTTCCAAGTTTCCAATTACTATAGAGATTCTTCCTGAATTCTGAAACTCTCTTCTAATAAACAACACAATCTGATAAAACATTCAACTCATTGACAACACGTTTGCAAATATAATGTTTTCTTATCTCCTTTTTGAGGAAGAATTTTTTTTATTCATGACCGTGTTCTCTGATTCGTGGATTTAAGTTCGAACCTAAAATCCTCTAAATTTCCTTGGTTGATGAATTTTAATACCTGAATTAAATCCCCTTTTGTTATCCTACAATCCTTTCCAGGGAATACATGTTTAAAAATCTCAATATGTTATTATAATCGAAACTTGATAAACTCTTTATTATTTATGTAGCCCTATGCTGAACTTTTTGGAGAAAATCGATATCTTTTATTTAGAAGGGAGACCAAAACTAAACAGTTGGCTTTAAGTAAAATGTATATCTTTAAACCCATGCAATGTTTCATAAATATGAACTTGACGGTAAATCCTGGCGGCTTAAAAATCACTTCGAAATAAAGACGACTTTTCTCACGTCTTACTTGTTTCTGCCCTATTTACCAGAAAGCTTTGACATAAAAGCCATTGACTTAAAGAACGGCTAAAGTGTTCTAGAACAATCGATGCATCACACAGAAATGAAGCTATCACGTCGAGCGAACGTTTATTTCTGGACAAAAAACAGATATCCAAAGGTTTTGGTAAACATAATAAATTCTGGCCGCGCTACAACGTAGTATGAGGTTATGAGAACAACGAGCATTTTTATTATGGCCGCTATAAGTTCCAGAGACATTGATGGTTCTGTTGTTTTTCATCCAACAATTGAAACAAATCTTTATTTTGGATCGGGATCATAAGCGATCATTTATGTGTTAAAAATGTATGGATTTGTATAGCCTCTTTACTACCAAAATAAATCATATGCATTAATTCGTAATCCAAAAATATTATTTTTAAGTATATTTAGAAGTATGTTTTGCAAGTAATTTTAATAAATTAATGGTTTACATTTGCCGAGGGTAGCTTTAATTTATTTGAATTTGAAGTTTTGAGATACCTTTTTTGATCCAAAAGTCACAATAAATTAGCCACTGAAAAAACTTTTTTTGACCACTGAAAAAACTTTTTTTGACCACTGAAAAAAACCACTGAAAAACCGTATTTGCACTACCTTCCAAATCTGAGTGGCCCTCTTCCCAATTCAATGGGGTTGTTTCACGGACAATCTGGCAACAGCTTCTCGTTCATGTTTTCCTGCTTTAAAATTTTTGGAAACTTTATAATTTCTTTTGTTTTGGTTAATTTGGCTGGTTGGTTGGTAGCTAGAGATAATCAGGTTTGTGTGCTGACCAAGCACACTAACCTGAACATAGGTCTACCAACCAACCAATTTTACCAAAACAAAGTAATTCTAAAGCAGTGCCCTGTCTACGACATTAACGACAACACCTGCTCGCGCATGCATAAACAGTGTGTAAAGGCAAGCGCACCTACTTTGAAGCGTGCGCAGGTGTGGTCGTTGATGTCATAGCCAGGACACCGCATTAGAACTTCTAAAGTTTCTTAAGTAGGAAAACAAGAACTCCAAACTGTTGCCAGATACTCCGTGAAACCATCCCATTTATAAAACATATTCTCTGGTATTGATATTTTTTATTAGCTTTAACATTCTTGTTAATGATTAAAATAGTTAGAATAAAATTAAATTCTAAAATAAAGTTGTAAACTGAATTTTACAGTTTCACGCATGTGTACCACTGGAGAGACGAGAATATAGAAAGAAGCCGTTTCAGAAAACGATATTATAGGCAAATTGATGTTATAGAAGAATTGTTTTAGGGACTTTACTTCGTATCACTTCTCATTGTATGTTTTGCAAACATTTATAATAGCTATCCCATTGACTCCATAGATCCCTATTGTACAGGGTGTCCTAAAAGTTCCCGTACTCCAACTTTAAGAAATCATTATCCGTGTTTAATTTTTCAAATATTGAATTTTATCGTCTGCTTATTATTTTATCAAATCTTTTGTTTTTATTGCTTGGTTTTTTTCGTACTCAAGTTGTTCGGTAATAAAATTCCATGTCATTTTGTTCTTCATTGCAACATAATTTTTCACGCATTCAGAGAGTTGCGCTGCTTGAGGCTCATTTTGGATGTAAATCATAATGAAAGATGTAAAGAATTTTGGCGACATAAATATCCAGTTGATGCTATACCGAGTAAAGATACTCTATATAAACTCGTCCAGGGATTTCGTGTGACATCAGGTTCGGTGGAAGAGTATAAAGTGTAAAGTGGCAAACCGAAAATTGTTACACCAGATTTTGTGCAAGAAACTCAACGAAGGATATTGCAATCTGTTTTTTGAGTCAAATGTTGATGGAACTGTATACAGATAACTTTTACAACAATTTGTTGCATTATTAGAAGTGAATGAATGATATTCTTGGTTCCAAAAAGGCGGTGCAACATGCCATACAAGTAATGAAACCACGGACATGCTTCAACATTTTTTTGGCGATCGACTCTTCTCAAGAAATCTTGGGCCACCCCGTTCCCCTAATTTGAGTATACCTGACTTTTTTTTCCAGTGGAGATATTTAAAGAACAAAGTTTCTGAAGATAATCCACAATTAATAAAGGATCTGAAAAATGCCATCATGCTAAGGATACAAGAAGTCATTCCCAGCATCTTAAAACGCGTTTATAAAAATATGCGCAAAACGCCTTCAGGTGTGCTTCAATGAAAGGGGTGGACAATTTGATCATTTAATGTAAATGTAAGTTCCAAATTTTTTCCTACGTTTTATTAAAAGTGGTTCACACCATTAGCATAAAAACAATGGATTAAAGTTTGTTGTTTTGCGTGTAAAAAATTCACGAATCGTCAGTACGGGAACTTTTAGGACACCCTGTATAATATACAAAATATGACTGAAACTTTTAACTAATTATGTTTGACTTAAGCAGAGATTTACATTAATTTTATTAAAAATAATTCACTCAGTAAACTTTATTAATCTTTTTGTTTTACTTTTTAACTTTTCATACAACCTAGAATAGCCTAGCATTTTCTGCTTAAAACGACTCAAATTTAATGGAATGATATCATTATGCTCAGCATATAATTTAATTACATTTAATTAGTTTAAACTGGATCAAATATCCTATTTAAGTATATATTGGAATGTATTAACTTGCCCAGCCCTTCTAGGAACATTCCTCACCGTAAGTTATTAGTGATATTTTTTAACACTGTGATTAAAATATTAACAAAAAACATAAGTATTTTCCACAGAATTTTTTTACGGTGCACTAAGCTGTAGACTTTAAATAAGTTAGCCTACAATTAAAAATATTTAAATCGATAATTTGTTTCTTTTCTTCAAAAACCTTTTACAAATCGACAATTTTTCATAACCCTTTAATCGCAACAAATATAATATACATACTACTTGCTTCCAAGGGACCATTTAACTCAAGCACACGTCGTGTTCCATATCAATCAAATCTAGGGCGTATCCCCATCATTTCAACTGCTCATCGAAATAATAGAGACGAAAACCAAATTGAGCAAACATTGGAAAAATGGCATATATGGAAAATATCACATTTCAAGTTCAAACTTCCTAAAATCTAAAAAATAATACTATCATTTCTACTATTCACTAAAATAATGGAGACGAAAACCAAATTAAAACAACCGTAAAAAAGTGGTTTATATTTAAAAAATTAACACTTCAAGTTTAAACTTCTTAAATATAAAAGATCTGGTAATAAAACAAATCATAAAAGCAATCAGTATAACAATTGGTATACAGTTAGTGGATCGTAGTTTTTATGTTGTGATGTGCTATAGAAACGCTAAACTTCGTAAGATTATATTCGCAATCATATGTGCCCCATACTAATCAGTTTTCAGCAATCTGAAAAAGCATCTTGTTTTTTCGGTATTTTTCCGCTCACTCAGGCTCACATTGAGATTTATAACACCTTTTGAGAATAAGTAAATTGTAAAAAAATCTTGCATAACAGAATATTTATGATATTTCTCTTAAGAAAATTTCAATTTTCTCAAAGTACTGCAGTTTCTGTAAAACATATGTCTTCAGTTTGTCAAAAGAATAATTTTCTCTGTAAACAGATAAACTCTGAAACCACTTATACGGATTGCCCCTACTGAGAACATATTTTTTTCTGTTTTATTATTATAAGGAAAATTTATAAATTCAAATTCTACAACCTTTTCAACCATGGTGTAAAGAGGTCTGACTTATATGCCATAGTATCTGACTAATATGCCGTCGACGATGGTTTGCAGGCGGATTATAGCTTGACGTTTCCTAGCGTACAGATAATATCTCGGGTGTCAGCTCGGAACTTGACTGTGGTTCTAAATTGCGACGCCCGTTGCCAATAGCACTCGTGTAACTCTAGTGCAACGATAATTCCATCTAATCTAACAGAAAATATCTTTTCGGTACAAATATTTTCTGTATTGATTCATCACACGGGGCTGACCCGGCGACGCAATGGTTAGGGAGCTAGCCTTTGGACCCTGGGTTCGGGTTCGAATACCGATAAGGCATGGATGTTTGTGTTTATCGAGTATATGCGGGGTTCAAAAGTATTGTGGGCGGTCATTGCGCAGTTTCCCACGGTTACAGGTACCTGGAGAATATTTCCTTCCCCTTCAGAGACATGTCTAAATTGTGGAGGTAGCGCCCGATAGATGACAGCATCTGTCATGTGTGTGTGAGTGTGTATGTGTGCTGACCGCCATAACGACCGGACTCTTAATGTGGTCGGACAGCTTGACGTTTATCAGGCTAAGATTAACGAGTACCTCGTGACTGGGGCTTTTTTTTCCCTGTTACGCTATAAGAGAAGTTGGTCTTCATAGCGGATATATAAGATATAGTCTAACTGTTTTATCCCAAATGCCGCTAATTACAATAGCCTTTTTAATATTGTTATTTTTATTATTATTGCACTGGCCACACTACAGCAACAACATATGGTGTAGTTTTTGTCGGCTTTTATATGTAACATATAGGCTGTTTGGTTCTGGTGATATTTATAGACGTTTACGTATTCAAATTTTATTTTACATTTGATTTTGAATTTGTATAATCCTTTTAGAGCTGCCTGATACATCTGCTTGTAAGAAAGCTTTGAGTAATAACTGTTCCATTTGTTTGATGGCGCTCGATGAGTAACAGTTTTAGTTGGGATAAAAACCATCGCGGAAAAGCTACAAGAGATGTTTTGAAAGTTACGTTGTATTCGTACATGGAAATTGTGCGGTGAATATAATAAAACGTATGGAATATAGCAAAAGTTTTATATCTTAGAGTTTATTAAAATTAAAGTAATTTCTTTATAGCATTCATTCAGAAAGATACACAGTTAAACCTGAAGGTAACAAATCAGAGGGGGTCCACCAAGGTATGAAAAGGCGGCCCATTTGGCACCTCGGGGCCTTGGTTTTGTTTTGTTTGAATTATCGTCTCACTAGAGCTACACGAAGGCTATTGGCGTTTGGCGTCGTATTTTAGAACCACATTCAAGTGACGAGCCGACACCTGCTTGGGGATTTCAATTAATTGTCTTGTTTCAATGAATCTTGGGCTTGTGAATGCCATGGTTAGGGGTGCCGTTGTGGCAAGCTGACGGGAGTTGTAAGACACCATCATTCACCCCTGGGGTGCCAAGTGTAACTTTTAGTTCTACCAATACACCAGATTTTATTCTTTTTATGCCGTTCGGCTTTTTGATACGTTTTTTTAAAGGAATGTATTGAATTTTTGAAAACTAAAGTGAATTTCTTTAGAATTGCCAAACACAAACTTACTAGAGAATACAAACTTAAAACTCACAAAAGGAAAACACAGAAACTCACTTTTTATCACATTTTAGAAATCAAATGATCTCTACGTGATTCGAAACACAAAATTTTTACTTCTAACTTACTCTCTTTCTAAGTAACAAAGAATCATATTATTTTCCAAGAATACACTCTAACTTTTACTTTTCGAAAACAGAAATCAATTCTATGTGATATTTTTCCTAGACATGTACAAAGTTAGAATATCTTATAGAATACATTTATTTGATCAAACATATTATTTCTTAGAATCTAAATTGACTTAAAGTATCTTATAAATTTAAAATGAATAAAAGCAATTCCAATTACATTTGCACAAAGAAATCTAACTTAGATGAAGGATCACCAAACTATAACTTTGTTTTTCTGAACTATAACTTCTACTAACTATATTTCTATATTTTTACATGAATACTTCAAAGGAACTTTATCGAATTAGAGACAATGCCTAGATTAATGTCCTAGGTTCCTTATGCCTAGATTGAAACAGTGCGATTTCCTACATTTTATTACGTTTAAAAACTGTTTTATTTTAACCTAATTAATGCCCAAAATTTTTACTTAAAATTGTATGTCCACAATCTATTTGACTCATATTTCAAACTTGAGTTTGGAAAACAATACAAAACTTTACAATTAATTCTGAATTAGTCAGTATATGTATAAATACTATGTACAGTTGTACAGTTTTTACATATACCCTAACATAATTTGTTTTAGTTCATAATACCTTTTACATGTATTTTTTTATTTTAGAAATGAAACTCTTGAAATAAATTATAAGAGACCAAAGGCATTCAGGTTACTCTTATGATAGGTGTCAAGTGCATTGATAAACTTATGTTCAAGGTTTTATTTTTAATTTAACCAATCTCAACCCTAGAAAAATATCCTTTTATTAATCGAAATTACACCTATTTTGTTGTTATAACAAATCTAACAAATATTTTATCTTTGCCCTTACCTTAAACTTAAAACTTTAATTCTCTTCGTTTACAACTTCTCATATAAAGCTAAAAAACGCTTTTCAAGTAGGACGTAGAATTTTTTATACTATAATATCAAAAAATATAGAATACAATCAAATTACTAAAAAAATGTGATGCAGTGAATTAAAATAATTGCATAATATTTATACAACAAAGAAACCTTGATAAAAAGGATATCAACAAATCTACTAGAAAACGAAAAGAGAAAAAACATAATAAAACATTTAATTATTTCCAGAGGTTACTCATCTCCTTGTTTTCGAAACAATCTTACAAAACAGAAAGGAAATTATATTTAAAAAAAAAGTTTATGCACTTCCGAAAAACTACTTTGTGTGGATGACAAAAAAATCTAATTAAATATCCTTTTTCCTGAAACTTATCAATTTCTAGAAAAGTAATGAGAAAAAACTATGGAAACATTTATTGATGACTATCATTCACTATAATGAGATATTGCTAGTGCCAAAAGCCATCAACAACAAAGATATACAATTTGGATGATAGCTGAGGAAATGTGGATACAATCTTTCTTGGTTTCTTTTGAAATATTAATTTATTTGTCTGATAGTTATTAAAAGTCCCTCTATAAGGTGGTGTTTCTTTTTACTTTTTCCTACTACTACTGTCTATTAATATTATCTAAGTCTGTTGATTATTCTTATTCGATTTTTAATTTTGTGGTTAGAAGAGCATTATTATTGCTTAAAAAATAATTATTCAATTAATCATAATCCACGAATGCATGTAGGTTACACTTTGCAAATGTTCAACTCCAAATTTATTTTTATCTAATTAAAAAAATATATCGTGAAAAATAAATGATCAAAAGTTGAAAGAATATTTCTTAATAAAAACTTATAAGGCAAAACATGATGTGTTATGAAAATGACTAGACTACCTTCTAAGTAAACATTAAAAATTTCTATAATATGCACTTAAATTTGTTTTTCCCGAATCTCCCATATTTTCGGGAATGAAATATAGCTCTCTACGATAAAGCAGTAAAAAAGTATTGCCTTGTATAAAATTTAAGTATTCTTCAAACAATCACCTGTGAGAACACAGATAAAGTTTTACTGCACCTTATATACGTATGACTTTTTTTTATAGTCAAGAACTTTTCATTGCTGAATTTTTTTTAACTGAATGTTATAATGTGTACTCGACTCTACCGTTTTAGTACATATATTTTAAGTTTGAGCATAAAATGAAATATTTACAACAACTAAAGCTTTCTGAAATGTCAATGTTCGCATGATTTATTCTTAAATGTATCGTTTCTGAGATATTTTCGATGATCACAATTTTATAGTTATATTTGCATAGATATTGTTATATTTACATAGAAGTAAAAAAGTTATATATAAATTATCTCAAGAACGCTAATAAAAAAAATTCTAATAATAATAGATACAACAAATAATATTTAAATAATGAAATTTTTGCAAATTTGGAAAATAATAAGTTTAACCATTGAATTTCCATGTAAATAAACGTATACTTTTTTGTAAATAACATTTCACTATAAAATAGTTTTATGTCGAAAACATTTCTGCATCTCCTAAAAAAATTTTCATTTCAAATACATAATGCTTTGAAAATAAATTGAACATATTTATGCAACAAATCAAATATGTCACAAAAATCCATTCTATAGCTTATTTTCAAAACATCTTTTGACTAGAAAATGATCAGAGCGCTTACATTTATTATCATTTTTGGAAACATTTGTGAAGCAATAAACTTAATATTAAAAATACTAAACTAAATAACAAAATGAAAATATTCGAAATTTATTTTAGGAAAGCAAAATACATTTATAGCGGACTAAACATATCCTGATTACATGCCCTGTTTATGACATCCAAAGAAGCCAGCAAATCTTTCCACGGCCTCCGCAAGCAAAACAAAATAATTTGCGTCGATTCAATACCACCCAGACCATATCTCATGTCCCACAAAAGACATAAAACCCCTATTTTGTTCCTGTGACCGAAACTATCGGCTAATTTACTGGCGTGGATCTCTAGCTCTCCCTACGGGGCAACGTAATAAAACCCCTGGAATAGAAAATCATCATTCCTAGTCAATGGAAAAAGGGTATCATCATTAGACCTCCAGGATTTCCTCTCGTTCTGGTTTGGAGGAACCGTAAATTGGACCGGTAGGGTTGGGTTGACAGGAATGGGAAGGAAATGGGAAACAGTATACCTCCTTATTTTCCGGGAAATTTGGCTTGCTACCTTATTTGACTACATTGGAATATAAGTGGAACAAGTGTAGTATTTTTAGTGTTAAAGCACTAAGTAGTTGGAGGAACCGTAAATTGGCCCGGTGTTGGTGCATTACAGGGTTGGGTTGACAGGAATGGGAAGGAAATGGGAAACAGTATACCTCCCTATTTTCCGGGAAATTTGGCTTGCTACCTTATTTGAGGATATTGGATTATAAGAGATACAAGTGCAGTATTTTTAGTGTTAAGGCACTAAGTAGTTGGAGAAACCGTAAATTGGAACGGTGTTGGTGCATTGTAGGGTTAAGTTGACAGGAATGGAAAGGAAATGGGAATCAGTGTACCTCCTTATTTTCCGGAAAATTTGGCTTGCTACCTTATTTGAGGATATTGGATTATAAGAGATACAAGTGTATTATTTTTAGTGTTGGAGTTAAGTGTTAAGGCAATAAATAGCTGAAGTAGAGTCAAATATCGTTTTGGTCAGTGAGATGCAGTCAATGGAAAAGAGTTATCATTATTAGACCTCCTGGATTTCTTTTCGTTTTGGTTTTGGAGGTAGTTGGAGGAACCGTAAATTGGAACGCTGTTGGTACATTGTAGGGTTGGGTTTGACAGGAATGGGAAGGAAATGGGAAATAGTGTACCTCCTTATTTTCCGGGAAATTTGGCTTGCTACCTTAATTGAGGATATTGGAATACAAGAGCAACAAGTGTAGTATTTTTAGTGTTGGAGTTAAGTATTAAGGCACTAATTAGTTGCTTTAGAGTCAAATATCGTTGCAGTCAATGGTAATGGGTCAAAGTGTGTCATCATTAGACCACCTGGATTTTCTTCGTTTCGGTCTGGAAGAACCGTAAATTGGCCATTGCCGATATATTGTAGGGTTCATTTGACAGGAATGGGAATTGAATGGGAAACAGTATACCTCCATATTTTTCTGGAAATTCGGCGATACCTTATTTGAGGAGCCTGGAAGCCAAATGGTACAAGTATATTTTGGTAATGGAATTTAGTGCAATAAGTAGTTGCTGTCAAGTCAAATACCATTCTCAGTCAATGGAAAAAATGTATCATCATAAGATCTCGTGGATTTCCTTTCGTTTTGGTCGGGAGGCACCGTAAATTGGACCGGTGTCGGAACTTCGCAGGGTTGGGTGTGACAGGAATGGGAAGGAAAAGGAGAACAGTATGAATTCTTGTTTCGTGGAAAATTTGGCTGCTACCTCGTTTGAGGAGAATCGAATACAAAAGGTGCAGGTAGGTATTTTTATTGGTGGAGTTAAGTGTTCAGCGCACTAAGCAGTTGCTGTCAAATATAGTTGTAGTCGATGCTAAACTTGTCAAAGAGTACCATCATTAGACTTCCTGGATTTCCTTGGTTTTGGTCTAAACCGTAAATGTGGACAGATGTTGGTACTTCGTACAGTTGGGTTTCAGTGCATCAGGTGCTGTCGAGTCGAATATCGTTGTAGTCAATGGGAAAGGAGTCAAGAGGAGAACAGTAAATTGAACCAGTGTCGATATGTTATGATTGTGTTTGACAGCAATGGGAAACAATATACCTCATCTTTTTTTTTGTGAAATTTTACTTCTACCTTATTTGGGGAAGTCAAGGGGAACAAGTGTAGTTTTTTTAGTATCGGATTTAAGTGCATTCCGTAGTTGCTGTGTAGTCAAATATTGTTGCCGTAATGGAATGCAATTGAATCACTGTATGGTTTTACGAATGGCATTAAGTAAAAGCCTGCCGTATCAGCCACTTCCCTGTGACCCTAAGTACCTTTATTTCCTTATTATCAATGTCTAGCAACTTTTACCCCATGGCCCTTTTTCCATCTTTTCATAGAAAGATTTAACACTAGTAATAAAACTTTTTTGTTGTAAATTCAAACTGACGTTTATCACAAAAAAGTAAATGTTGAAAAATATGACAGTTTACTATGTCAAAACTTTATATTTATTAATTTCAATAAAAGTCTATCAGAAGGAAGCCATAAATTGGGGCTTGTTGTTCAAGGATGAACAAGGTTATAAGAGAATATTCCATTCAGTTGAGCGATGATAATTTTTCAACTACCTCATATGTCTATTGTTGGAATCATTTTGATAAAAAAGCAATATCTAAGAAGATAATGATGCCATGCGTTGATAAGATTTATATTGGGATAAAAGCTGCACATTAAAACTTTATCTAAAAATATTTTTACATTAATTAATGTACTATTACCATAGACATTAAAAAAATCACAGACAGTCGTCGGAATTTTGAGGTATCTCTGCACAAATATGTGCGAAAAAGTTTCTGATATAATAAAGGTTTCTATTAAATTGATTGATCCAACAAGGAAATGCAAAACTAATCATTAAAACAACATTTTAAAAAATTCAATCATTTGGTAACTTAAAGAATCATCGTTAATATTTCAACACAAGACCAACAATTTTCAACAATATTTCAACAGAAGACCAACACTTTTCAACAATATTTCAACAGAAGACCTACACTTTTCAACACAAGACCGAGACTTTTTAACACTATTTCAACAGAAGATCAACACATTTCAACAAAATTTCAGCAGAAGATAAACACTTTTCAACACAAGTCCAATACTTTTTTACACTATTTCAACAGAAGACCAACACTTTTCAACAATAGACTAGTACTTTTCAACACTATTTCAATATAAGACTAACACTTTTATTATAGCTTTTTCCCACTATATCGAGTAGTTGACTTTTCTAACACCTCTGAGGAATGACAAACAAACTTTGCTACTCCTGTTTACCTAACCACGCCCTAAATAGATCAACCCAGTTTTTCTTTTGATAAAAGTTGTGTGTTTACGTTTTGCAGTTGTTTGAAGGAGCAATAGGTTCTCAGGGCTTCGTACTTTGTCATTTTTCATTAAATAGAAAATAATTTATTATAGAAGCCACGAGACTCCTATTTATTGACAGAAACATATAAGTAATTTTAATAACTTCTAAGTTTCGTGATCTATGACGGAAAAAATACATTGTCCTCTACATATAAATGCAAATTTAAAAACTACTGCCTTACTTCGATTTAGATTTTGATAATATTTTTTAATAAAATACGAAATATCTATCGAGACGACGATAAAATACGAAATATGTATCAAGAAAAAACTGATGGAATGTTTTATTAGATTTGACGATAAAGGTTTTACATAGTATTTATAAATAATATAAAAGAAAAGACTATGTTCTAGATGGAAAGAATTGTATGAAAAATAAATTCGAAAAAAATATATATATTTGAGTAAACTTTATATAAGTATTTTTAAAAAGGCCGCCTCGGTGGCTGAATGGTTAGTGTACTGGCCTTTGGAGCTGCTGAGGTCGGGTTCGAATCCCGGTCAGGCATGGATATTTGTACTTGTCAATAAATGTTGTTATTTGTCTATGTGTTTGTGTCATCCTTTCATTGTGTGTCTCCTGTGACTGTCCCTTCTGGCGAGCGGGGTAATGGGCTACATAGCCTACGCCCTTCCCTTCTAGAGGGCGCATTTGCATTCCATTCCATTCCATTTTTAAAAAAATGGTATATACGGTTAGATTACGATTATTATCAGTTTTGTATTAATTGAGCAATTTTCAAGCATATTTCAGTCTGTACACTCTTAAAACGAACGAGCGATTTTAACTCAGTCTGATTAATTTTCACTCAGTCTGGAAAATGCACTTCTCCTTTTGGAGTGGATCATTTGTGTGTTAAACCTCCGACAGGATCACTCCAAACGAGTGATTTTAACTCAGTCTGAGTTAACATTCAGTCCTTTCCAGTGTCGAAAATGCACTTCTCCAACTGGAGTGGATTTCACTCTTTTGTTTTAAGAGTGTATTTATTAAAGTTTTTAGGGTTACATGATTGTTAGTTTCTTTATTAAAAGAACTACATTAAAAATAAAAATATATGTTCCTAAAACGCTATGATCTTAATTAAATCACAAACAATAAAACCTCTTTTTCTGAAATTTACGTATTTAACATCATATGGCAACAACTCCAACACAACTTAACAAATAAAAAAAAATCACTGCACCATATCATCCAAACAAAATCCTTCACGCCCTTTTACAAATCTCAAGAGACAACAGAAGACGTCATTGTGTTCGTTGAAAACAATTGTACTAGTCCATGATAGTGACATATTGACACTAGTTAATTCATTAACAGATAAACTCAAGTGATCTTTGTAGACAATAGCTGGCAAGAGCAAGAAGATACTATGCTACGATGTTGGTTATCAAGGTGAGGTATTTCTAGTAGGTAGATTTTGGTTATTCGCACGCGTCTTTGTTCTTAGAATGAATTTGTTTATCTGACCTTTGAAAAAGGTAGATTTAACAATTGCGGTAACAGTTTCTATAGCTTGTAGCTTTATACACGAATTCTGGGCTCGTCTGTGAATGTTTCTCTAACGTGTTCATAGCTCTAAGAACATTCCAACAATTGATGAATGACTGTTATTAAACTCTGAATATGAAACTGTGAAATATTTAACAGCACCAGATATTTGAAAACAAAACCGTGTTATAATTTTTCGGCAGTAAATGTTAATAGAATTGTTAATTCTACGTAATTATAAGAAAATTGGTAAATAACAAGATTCATTATGGCTTGTCATTTTTTTAACATTACGTTAGCAATGATTAAAGGTTAACAGTATTAAGACATTTTTTTAAATATGTAATTTTGATACGTTCATTATTTGTTATTTTAACTCCTTGAAAAAAATATTACATCAGTCATTAATACTAAAATACTTCATCCTACAGATATTATTTTGAAAAACAATATTTACTCAAAAGTAATCGATATAAACTAGGGCGCATAGAACTGTGCCCTTTACTTTAACCCACAACCATTTTGCTACAGAGCTATTAAATCCTGGTTGCAATTCTAACATGCCCTTGCCAATAGAAATCGCTCACAATCACTCAAGTCTATTTATAGTCATCTAATTAAGTGCACGAAATCCCTTTACGATAAAGGGATTAGTTAACACAGGAAGTGCGGGACTAGTAATGGAAAGGCAATGACTATTAGTCAAATTATGAGCAAGGATCTACAGATAATTGTGCCCCGATTATTTAATGCATTTTAAGAGATACCAATTGAAATTGGTAACTATGATATGCAATATAAGTACATGGATAATTAATCAGTGAACATTAAAAAAAAGCAAATAAAAAGAAAATTATGTATGTTATACAGTATACATGCATTACAGTTACTTCTTTTTAAGGGGCTGTGAGGCGATCTAAGGTCAGTGTCGCGATCTACGGATAGGAAGGTCCCGCGATCGAGTCCTGGTCGCTGAAAACTCACCGAGTATATGCGGAGTACGTGCTATTTAAATCTGTTGGGTCCGAATGTCCTATGGGCGGTCATTGCGCAGTTTCCTACGGGTACAGGTTCCTGGAGACTATTTCCCTCCCCTTCAGTAGCATGTCTAAATTGTGGAAGTGGCGCGTGATAGATGGTAGCATCTGTCACGTATATGTGTGCATGTGAGTGTGAGTGTGTGCGCGTTGTGACTGTCTTACTTGAAGGTTTATAAGCGGCTCTCTGATCAAGCACACAAGCCTGAAAATATATGTAGACCAACCAATCAACTTTTTATTTTTACCTAAATTCAAAATCTCGTAATATTATTTTAAATATTTTTTAATGCATATTAAGAGATGATAATTAAATTGTTGTGCTATGTTATGCAATAGAAATATACTATTCATATTTAATATGTAATTTTTGAAAAAAAAATTATATATAAGGATGTCATGGATATTGTAGACACAACAAAACAGTTAATAGTTATTTTGATTAAATTCATAAATTTTCACAATATTATTAATATTATTTTAGGTTATTGTAGGATCATTTCATTTACAGCATGTTTTCAAATATAATATTCACTTTGTCGATGCAGTAAAAATTAACTGTATTAAATATGTAGTTTTTAAAATTCTTAAAACAATATATATATATTAGATTCCTTTTTTTTATTCCTTGAAGGAAAACAGCCTTATTTTTGTGTGTGTATTGACAAAACAGTGCTTTAACATTAATTATCATAGATTAATTCAATTGTTTTCTAATATTTGTTTCGACATTGGTTTTATTATTTAACCATGTTTTTCAGATTGGTCGGAATTTGTTCAGAAATATAATGAAGCCTGCCATCATTGCATTAAGTTTCATTGGTTTTAAAATCTAATCCACAAGTAGGATTTAATTTATGAAAAAAAAAACTTTGACATACCTCGAATTTCTCAGTATCAATGATAACTTAATGTGTCTCGAATCCTAAATAACTATCCAACCGACCTGAGTCATTTCAGAATTCGGGTTTACTGCTCCTACTTTTTGTTCGTAGATTTCTCTTTAAAAAAACAGTTATGAATTAACTAAATGATAATGATTTCTAAAGATTATCTGCAAAGATAACAGAGCCTAGTTATTATTCTATGAAAAATTCTACTTCGAATTATTTCTTTTTTTTTATTTTACTTTTTCGAAAGAATATAAATAAAAGATAAAACTTAAGGCCATTCCCAAACTCATTCTACAAAATAGTATGTCCAACAACCCAAACCTTTCCGAAACTAAAGTTTAATTAAAATTTAAATTAAACTTCTTTTTCTAACCACCTGCATATTATTAGCTACGAAAGAAGCCATGGAGTCGCCAATGAAACGCTAAAGGGTTTTCCCCAAGGCAAACCATTTCTTGGTCTTTTCCCAAAAACTTCACTCGCATTTAAATACGGAACTTTTAAAGTGATACCAACTACGCCACGATTTAAGTAGGAAGTTAATAGATCCCTTGTAGTATGTGCATCTGCGTAGAGATTGCATCTTTATGGTAATAATTGATATAACTTCATTTACATGCAAAAACACACACACTTTTCTCAAAAAGTAAATTTCGGAAGTTTTACTGCTTTGTTATATGAGAGAGAGGTCTAGATTTTTATCATTCAAGTTAATTTTTATTTTAACAGCACCTTTAAATAGTAAAGTGATATTTTCACAAAAATTTCCCAGTCTTATATTATAACGAAGCATATTCAATAAAGAAAATATAGAAAGTTTTTACAGACTATGAGAAGCAATGCTAATTGACGTTTTGAGGGACCAATGCTTAAATGAATCAAGACCATAAAAGGCTTACTTGTGATACAGAGAGAGAGAAAGAGATTTTAAAGTTAAGACTTTATAACAAAAATACTTATAATTTTTTTTAAATTACTTCTGAATAGCGTTTATGATTTGAACTGGGACATTTTTTTTTACTTTACACTAAAATTCTACATAGTTATAGTCTGCATATTTACTATGAGAGCCCCGAAAAAACTTTCTTTCCCCATCCCTTCGCCTGGTTTCTTAGGAAAGAGGGGAGCATCGTTTTTCTAAACCTGACGCGTTTGATATTCTGTTGTGAGGTTAACAATCTGAACAGTTAAAAAAACAAGCAGGGAGGGGGGAAAACACGCTCACGCCGTTTTGAAGAATCACAAGCGGGGATGGGGGAGGAAACTGCTTTCGAGGCTCGTATTTTAGATAGACAAGGTATAGTACATGCAATTGCGCTATTAACTCGAAAATGAATAAAAGTTGACTTGGTTCACTAGTATTCTGAACCCAAAAATTGTAATTTAGCAATATATTTTTTACAGTTTTTCATATTTTTACCAGTGCGCACTTGTTCATTTACACTAACAGAAATAACAGTTTCATTTTTGACGATTCATGAAACCTCAAGCCTCATTTCGCTAATTTTGGGGATTGTTTCGTCAAACTATCACGTGACCCCTGAGTAAACGCGAATCCTCATTTTTACGATCGTGATTTCTGCGTGGAACTGAATCGCATTGCTGAACTCACATGCACAAAAATTACGAAATATTTCTTTAGATTAGACGACATTCAAATCCTCATAAAAATTACGATTCAAATTTCCTCACTTTGAGGAAACGAAAACTCGGAGCATTTGCCAGTAAACGAATCGTCAAAATTAAGGAAAATTTCGTCGTTTTTGAGCATTCCTTTTTAAGAGTGTACCGTTCTAAATTTTCCATCATGACAGACCAGGCATATTTTACTAGTTTTTATTAATTTGATGGTTTTTGTTAGTTAAGTGCAATCTAACTAATTCTAGCTATTTGAAACAGAAACTAATAAGTTTGCGTCATTTTTAACAACTGTAGAATTATATGTGGCCTAACGAAAGTTCTTGTAGGTAACTGCTCCATAAAGCCAAGAAGCAACAAGAGATAATAAAAACTGATGGACCTGGACGCTAGCCAAGCACTGAAAAAACTCAACAAATGTCCAAACTATCTGTAGGGTTTTATTTATTGGTGTCGAGAAAAAAGTACTTTTTTTATCTAGAATTCTAGAGTACTTGGAGAAAGAATAAAACATTAAATACAGCATTTGATCTCTTCATAAAAGTATTTCTTGCCATCACATAAAAATATTTATAATTATTTTTAAATATCGTAATGGATTTAGAGGTGATTTTATTTCACTAAGAAATATTGCAGAAAAAATTGCCAGAATATTTACGAGCAATTTTTATAAAAACATTAAATGAAACATTTGATCTCTTAATAAAAGTATTTTTTGCTATCATATAAAAATATTTATAACTATTTTTGAATATCTTAATAGATTTAGAAGTGATTTTATTTCACTAAGAAATATCGCAGTAGGAAAAATGCCGGACATTTACGAGCGACTTTAATAGAAACATTTATTACAACATTTAATCTCTTAATAAAATTATTTTTTGATAAACATACAAAAGTATTTATAATTATTTGGAAAACATTGCAATTGATTTAGAATGATTTTATTTCACTAAGAAATGCTATAGTATAATATGCCACAGAATCAAGTAATGAATTTAATTTTTTCAGATCTTTCTTAAATCTTTTTCAGATTTAAAATTTTTAACTCCCTTTCAGGTACATGTCTAAATTGTGGTGGTGGCGCAAGTTAGATCGCAACATCTGTCGCGTATGTGTATGTGTGTGTTTTGTCTGTCTCACTTGACGAAGGTTTATAATCGGGTCTCTGACCAAGCACACAAGCCTGAAAATATACGTCTACCAACCAACCAAAATTTTTAAACCTTACCTAGATTTTAACCTCAAACTGTTTCTTCTCCAGGAAATAATTATTATATATATCAATAAAAACAAAGTGCTACTCCTGCAGAGTCCCTTAAGACCCTTTATGGGAAAATAAGACCCAGAAATAAATTTCGGGACTCCCCGGAATGGTTTGAAGGGCAATAAAGCAGTCGTCTTCAACAACAAAAAAATTCTTTGTCACGCGAACCTCCATGTGTACGATGGATGACAATCCAAGAAAAAGAAATTAAAAAAAAAAACTTCCTTGTGACGATTCCCTATTTTTAACGTTTTCTGTCAATGTTAAGAAGGGTATTTTTGCGTAGTCTTCAGAGAGCATTTTTTGTTGTTGTTATTTTCTGCTATTTTTTACGTAAAATGTATCTTTAAAAATTCTCATTTAAAAGAAAATAGCCTGAATTATAAGTAGGACTGACGTCGGTTTTTTTTAACTTAATCGAAAAAATCCTTAAGTTATTTTATTAATTAGTTAGCCATGCATGAAGTTCAAAGGTTCACATATTTTATAATATCAAATAAAATACTATTTGAATTGGGATGTTTCAAGTGACGTATTTCGTTTCAGAGTTCATTCATATTTTATATCAAGGCCTAAAACATACTCATTTGTTAACTGACTTTAAAAACGGGGTATATTTTGGGTGATTAGAATGTGGTAGACTCGACAAAACTTTTATTTCTTAACTTAACAGAAGAGTACTGCAATGATCTTGTTATAATTATCATACTAGTTTTTTAATTAATATTTAACAAACTGACTACTATCAAAAACCTTCTCATAATATTTACCATATACACTTATACTTTTCTAAAAGGTACACAATTGGAGCTAAAGATCGAGGCATAAAGATTATAATTTAAAAGAGTACAATATCGATCCGGTACAGTCAAAGTTGCATCTATACCCTAAACTTTTTCAACTAAAGTGCTGATTTACAACTTCAGAAGTTTATTTCTTGCCATGCTGGTAAAGCAGCCACAGTCTGCTCTAGTGTGACGATGTCGGGGGAATGCCCCACATTTTCGAACGTAACTCACCAGTCCTTATTTTTCTTTGTAGTTTTGTGTTTACCTCCCGTTTCTTTTTCTGTATCTTCCACCGTCTCGATTGAATTCAAGGCAAGTGCACGGAAATACACCACGTCTACTACTTCAAGTTCTGTTTTGAGACTGCTGTGGTGAATGGGGAGGTGTAGCTATTAAAAAGCTAAATGGAAGAAAGAGCTAAGGGACATTTCTGAAAAATTATGATAATGTTATGGGGTTCTTTCAGATGACTAAAGATGACATGTATCTCTCCTACTTCCATTTTTGCTGTTAATGCAATTTAAGTAGTTTTTTTGGGCATATATATTCAGGTTTGTGTGCTTGGTCAGAAACCCGCTTATAAACCTTTGTCAAGTAAGACCACAAACAGGCCAACTAGAAGTTCCCCAGAATTTACTTGTCACCCCCAGAGGTATTGATTTAATATGGGAACTTTTAGGACTTTGGAATTTAACGTGCACCAGTCACCATTAGCATACACGGGGGTTTTCGGATAGCAGCGGGGCTCGAACTCACAACCTTACGGATGTCAGTCCAAGACCTTACCGACCAGGATATCCCGGCCCTGGTAACTCGGGAGGAATAGCTTTAAAAAGACAATGTTAAAAACGAGCTATGAAAAATTATGATGTTGACAATGTTATGGGGTTCTTTCAGATGACTTTAGATGGCAGGTAACTCTCATCATTTTTGCATTTCCTGCAATTGTATTGATTGTTTCGATTTCACTCTCAAAATGAGTGGTTTGCAGTCTGATATTTTTGAGTAAGTCTGTTTTATTTATTCCTGCTATTTATGAAGCTTTATCGGTTTGAAATCGAATAAATTTCAAGTATGCAAAGCACTACCAAAATGGCAGTTTTGTTAGGAAACATTTGGTTTCGATTATATGTTGTCCTATGTGCAGAGAAATAAAACTTAATTGTGGGACAGCAATTTAACGTGATTCACGAGCAAATCTGTAGATCTACGGAAAGAAAAAATTGAATACAGCTTTCGTTTTAGAAAGGTAAGAAAATATAGTACTGTTTAAAACAAACGTATAAAAGAAGGGCCAAAAATGAAAACAATACCGCTGGAACCGTTGCCAATTGCGACGAGAAATATGTCCATTGTAATAATGACAGTATTTTTCCCTTCTATATTTATAGGTAAACAGTTTCTCGTTTTCATAAACTTTAAATTAAGCATGTTTTTAATGATTGAAAGTTCCGTTTTTGACGGATCTATGACAAACTAAAAACTTAATAACTCATTTTTTCGTTTTCAGCTCTTAGACACTTAGCACGTTCTTCCACTAAGCTCATAAATTTAGGACACACAGTATCTCACGTACGTATTGTAAATTAATCATATTAAAATAATGTACATAAAATGAAATAGGGTATATTTTATAAGGTGTATGTAATTATGAGATGTATTACATATTTTGTAATTAACCACTACTTCTAAATTAACCACTATTTTTAATTAACCACAATTTAAAGTTATTTTAGTGTCCGAGACATTGCATAGGATATGGCAGTGGTTCTTAATGCTAGGGTAGACTGACCAGTGAGTGAACAGGCCCCAGTGAATGAACATTTGGTAAATATAATTAAAAAAATAAGTATTGAAAATCATTCCACTATGTGGATTAAAAACACTGACTTCCTCCCATGTAGTAGGAAGCTATCTGACAATGGTTGGTTGTCCTGGTCATTATATCTTGGTGTTCATTCACTGGCGAACGAGACGTCTAAAGCGTTTATTCACTGGTTAGTCTACCCTACTCCCGGCATTAACATCATAGCAGCCTACATTATTCCAAATTTATATCATAGATATTATGTTATCCGATATAATGCACTTTGATACACAGAGGTATAATAAACATATTTTATAATCTATTTGGGTTATCGTAAATATCGTATTACTGTAAATATTTAAATATCAATCGATAAATAGTTATGTTTGTTTCTATTAAAATTACTAATTAACGTAATGCAATTAATGAATGGTGGGATAAGGAGATGGCAAGTAACAATTATAAATAAAATACGTTTTTAGTTTTCTGTATATTGACAGATAGCATTAACTAGCTTCTGCTATTATCAATAGACAGTTTTTGAAATAACAATTAGTTACAATATTTAAAAATCTAATTTTAATAAAAAAAAATATTAAATTCCAATATTTTAAGAAAATTTTCTTCGTTGTTGAAAATTAATTAAATAATAAAGTAAAACATTTTACTCGTTGAGCTACTTATATTTAAAAAATACGTTAAATATGACTAACAATGCCAAAGAAAAACATAAATTAAACGATAATTAATTTTTTAAAAAATGCTTAATTGCTTTATTTTATTAAAAAGACTTGTTTCTGTCAATATACCAGCATTTTTAGTAATTAACAAAAAGCCGTAATTGCGTCGAGTGGCTTTATTCAGAAACTTTATTTAAAAAATGCAAATATATTTTAATGTAGTGTTTTTTCGACTAACAAAGATAATCACAATTCAGAAAATAAAATTTTCTTCTGTTAAAAGAATTTGTGGGTCCCTAGAGTTTAAATTATTTGAATAAAATTACCATTATCAAACAAGAAGAAAGAATTTAATATTTTTGCTGGATATTTATTATACTAGACAAAAATAAGTATTATTTAGAAAAATATTTTTCGTTACAAATGTATGCCCCAAGGGGTTTAGTTTGTTTGCATAAAATTACGATTATCAAACAAAAAAACGTATAAATTCAAGTGGTACCTTTCGTCCCTACTAGATATACGTGACTGTACAAAACTGTTTCTATTTTTAGAAACCTATATCGACCTATCACGTATATTTCCTTCCATTCATCTTTCGAGAATGCATTTCTGCAATTTTAAAAAATATATATATCTACCCCCAAACGCAACAAATTCCTTCAATCGAAAATATTTCTTACTTTTATACTTTATTTTTTGGAAAGACGTAGGTTGGTTCGTTTTCTTTTTAATAGTGAAAAGCTGCAACCTTAGATCAAGATGTCGAAATGGTTTTACGAAGAGATGCATGAAATGGGTATTTTATAGGTGTAGTTGCTCTATATAATCGTTCTTTTTTTTTCTTTAATGCATATTTTTTTAGTTTCGTATATGGGCCTAAGGTTCACTCTTTTACTAAGGGGACGCAGTACCCAAAAATTAGTCAAAATATCGATGGTTCAGTTTTTACTTCTTATTTTTCACAATATCTTTCTTGCCATTTACTGAAAGTGTCATAAAGATATCTTTTGTAAAAAAAAGTTATTGAATAGTTTCTGCAGTGATTCCTATAAGTTTGAATACGTATTTCGATAGCTTTCCACCTTTTTCTCTTTTTCGCATTTTTTCAATTCTTGCGTTTAATAAATCTCTAAAGCCTTTTTGCTAATTAAGTTAGAATTTTTAAATTTTTAACCTGTGTTTTTATATATATGGTGCACAAAATTGTGCATTTTTGATTTGATTTTAACTGTTTGATGGCGTTATACTCAAAATTGAAAGAGGAGTTATTTCATAAAAAAGTTAACTTTTTTTTTATAAATGAAAAACTACTAGTAAATATTTGCTTTACTGCTAGAAAAATTTATTTAGAGTGAACATTATATAAAAACCACTACAATTTACAAGCTTATGTTATTCTTTCTAGAATAATGTTTTGGACAATGTGTCCCCTTAAAGTACTAAGTAATTAAGAAAATATCTGATATGCAAAAGTATTTTTCTTCACTATTTATTACAAGAAAATTTGATCAACGCTTATTTCCCGTTGCATTAGAGATATTTTTAGTAAATTTTTTTCCAGAAATTTCCTGTAATATAAATTTTTTTTACCGTCCCCATAAACATGTAGCTATCTAATTTTCAGAATCGGTGGTCGAATTTGGTTGTTTTTTCTTTGATACATTTTCCTTTTGAAATATTTGAGGTATGGGTTTTGGCGGAGTTTAGAGATTAGGGCAGTAATTTTTATTCCGGAAGATATCGCTTGGAAATATTTTATTTGTGGAGAAATGCTTCTTCTCGGAAAGGAAAAGCTTTGTCGAATTTAAGTTTATTAGTTTTATTTACTCAAGTGATGCGTAGCTTACGCTTTCAAGCAAAATATTGCTTATCCTTAAAGATATTTCTATCAAACATTTTTGCTTATTACATTCAGTTCAAATATTTGAGTAAGAAATACGATTTTTTTATATTTTGCACTTATCTTTCAACTTTTAGTTTGTAAAGGATACTTAATAAATGAAGGGATTCTATATTTTATTCATTTCAACATTTTAGTTACACCGTAATGTGTTTTTTCCCACAAATGTCGATCCATATTTTACTCCTCTAAATGACTTTTTCAATTTTGACTTTTGACAACAATGACTTTTTGGTAAAGCGTGCTAGACAGAGGTACGTTTCATCAGCTTTCATAACTAATTAATATCGGCAATAATTGATAAGGGGAAGAGCGAAAATTTTGTTCTAATTTTCAAACAGGTATAAGTGGGAAAATATTTCCAACCCAGTAGATAAAGTGTGAACTTCTTTCCCATCGTAATTGTAGTTGCACAGTTTAAAATAGCAAAATTAAATTTAAAATCCACAAAATATTAAAAAATATAATTACTTGTTAAAAATATAATTACTTGGTCAAAACCCGTATTAACTAGTGAGATCTAGTTTTAGATAGAGGAAGCTATTTTTCAACAATGGAATCAATAAAAACAAGTTCAGGGTTATAACGGTAACAAATACACCAAACTATATTATTCTTTTTAAAACCTTATCTTTTTCACCAAAGAATTACTCAAACTTATACGATTTTCGAAAGGCAGCCCTAAAATAGCAACGGGATGGAAGAATCAAATTTATTCATTCCCTCACGTTCTTTCTTTGAAAGGCCATACAAAGAATCGAATAACAATTGATAAACATCGAAATCGATAATTATCGATAAATGTCCAGATAGTTAAAGTAGCAGTTGTTGCCATTAACTTTATTACTTATAAATTTATTTAGAACTATTTCAAAAGGAAAAGTAGAATATATAATTTAAAATTTATATCTTTAAAGCTCACCCTACCGAGCGTTTTACCTCCGCTTTCCGTATTTTGAGCATCATACTTTCTTCAATAACATTAAATATCACAATTTTATTTTAAAAATAGCATTTATAATGTACATTTTTCATTCGGAACAATTTTGAGATTATCTCTTCAAAAATAAACCTAATTCCGAATTTTTCTGATTTTTTTATTAAAAAAAACGTGTACTTGAAATAAATTTAATTTAAAAAATATGCAGTGGAAGCAACCATACATTTTTGCCAATCGTAGGTTTGTTGAAATGTCTTTTAAAGTTCTATTATTGAGTTACCTTAACCTCTTAAGACCCGAGAAAAATCCTACACGGTTATTCTTAATCTAAACATACTTTTATTCATACAAATATATGCTGAAAAGTATGTTTTGCAAAGAAATATTTTAAAAAAATTATGTTTATAATTACTTAGGGACACGCCTTAAACTCTAAAAATACAATTTTTTTGTGCTATAAATGTAACAAAAAAGGCCTTATCAGTTATTTGTATTTAACGGTTTATATGCCTTTAAAGTTAACAACTAAAATAACTTATTGAAAAGTTAATATAATATCGTAATAATATATATATCGTATTAACCATCAAGTTCATTTTTTATATAAATAAATGACTAATACCTGCAATCAAAGTCTGAAAACTGATATTTGGATCTTCTTCTATCGGTCCAGGTCAATTTCGGAACTAATTAACGTATTGTTTGGGGGGAGGTTTTTAAAAAATGACCCCAAATGGGGACGCCAGGTCACAAGAGGTTAAAGCTAGCTGTAAGTATTTACTATTGAGTAAATATTTAATTAGAAAATGTCACAAATACATGTTTGGCTAAGATAGTTAAAAAAATTAATGTATTTTGAATAAAAAAATTTTTAGATTCTAAAAATTCCCAACTGAAAAAACTCTGAATAGTTCATTTAGGTCTTTTTTTATTAAGTGTTGATGAATTTTGTACAAATGAAGCATTAAGAAAGTTAACATTTGGTTATAAATCAACGTTAATGCAAAAATGTCAGAAATATACTAACTTGAGTAAAGAAATTATCTAGGTCCAATGAAATTTAAAGGAACTCGATTAAAATATATTATCAGCATTAAGCAAGTTGTACTTGTATAACTTAAAAATAGATAATGCGAAACTGTTTTAAATTTGAATAAAAATACTTTTAAGATTTCAGTTTAAATAATTGAGTTCTTTCAAATACAACCCGATAAATTTTACAAAACCAAACGATATCGTTAATAACGTTTCACATCGTTAATAAGTATCTCACATTAAATTCAACTTTATTTTACTAAGATTTGTCTTAGTCCCTATGGTGTAAGGGAGTTTAGAAAATTTAAGAGATTATTTAAGAAAACTTTTTAAAAGCTAATAAGAAAGCCGCAAATGTTCACCACTTAGTAAAGGACGGAATAGAAAAACTAGTTTAACCAATTAGCGATGATTGGTAAAAAAAAATGTCCATGCTAAAATAAGGTATCTGCTTAAATTAATCTAAATATGTAAACTATAAAACGGAATGAATATATAAGTATTCATCACAAAATATCAGTAACCAAATTATTTTTGAAACTATCAGATTATTTTTTATAACATCACAACGAAGCGGTGAATTAATGTAAAAAAGTGGTTAAGAATAATTGTAAATTAAAGAAATATATATGTATGTTGAATACTACTTAAAAGACCAAAATTGTTGCAAATGACTAGATTAACAAGGTTAAAAATTTAACAAATGTACTAAAATCATAATAACTAAAACGCAATAACTGTATTCTATTTATTCACAATTATTTTCAACGCCGTTTTACCCTAATCTACAACTTTGATGTTGTATTGCGTAAACAAATTTAATTGTATGATGAATACAATGTTAAAAGAAAAATTGAATTGCTGTAAACGATTTGATTGAAATTTGTTGAACCCTACTCAAGGATTAAAAATACAACAAATATATAAAAATGAGTGGAATAAAAACTAACTTTGTTGCTCGTGAAGCTGCATATTTATGGATGACATCACAGCTGGCACTACTTAAAAGCCATCTACTATTATCGACGAAATTTATAATGAAAAAAACAATAACACGATATGGCAACGAGACAGAAATTTAATACTTTGTATATTGCATGTTATTTCTTTTCTTTTTATATTCGAAAGTTGAGTTTGTATAAAAAATAAAGCATAATATATCTCTATATTTAATCATCTACTTTACATTTAGAGTACTGAAACACATGAGCAATATGAATTATTTAAAATAAAGAAACACGTAATAAGATACTAAAACAACTTTAAAGCCAAACAAAATATTAATCAACAAACTAAGGTCGCATCTACATAACAAGTCTCCCAAAAATACAAACTCAGCTCCAAACCACCCACCACACTTTAGTGAAAACTTTCACTATATAGTTAATAACATCACTTTCTATCTACAAGGAGGAGGGGGGGGGGCGATCGATACCCGTCACATCGTATTCTAAAAATAGCAACAACGTCCCAATCCCCCCTCCCCCCCCCTCCTTGACCCTTGCTCGTGGAAACCCCAGGAAAGGGGTGAGTGAACGCATTCTCGGCATACCAGGAGAATCGGTTGAGTCATCATTTGAAAAATACCTCGTGACTTGATGGGTGACCGGTTAATGGTTAGGGTTGGGGGGGAGGGGAGTGATTGATAGTTTAATTAGTTATTGGTTGTTGTGGGGATGTGGTGGGTGGTTTTCTGACGTTATTTGGAGTTGTTGGCGGAAGGAAAAGAGTAAGTGTTTATTTTGCTTTGCGATATTCAATCGGCTTGATTCAGATGACCGTAACTCTTTCTAGTTTTCATTCTTTTCTTTTTTCGTCTGTTGTATTCTATTTTATAGTTATTTATATTGATCTTATTACTTCTGTTTATTAAACTTTGCTGGTTTTAATTCTATTAAATTTCAATTATAAAAAGCATTATCTAAAAATTACTTGATTTAGTGAGCAAGGTTTTTTTTTAATTTTTTTTATGGGAAAGCGGAGTGATTGGTGGTTTAATAAGTTAGTGTAGGGAAGCAATGGGGCGTTCATTCTTTGGTTGTGGTTTTCTGACGTTGTTTGGATAGATTGGTGAAAAGAAAATACTGTGATCTGAACTTATTCTTCAAGATTGAATTGGCTTGTTTCAGGTGACGTATTACCGTAGTTTTTATTTTATTATAAAAATCGATGCACAAAAGTAGTTTCTATCACTGGCAGTTATTTACAATCCCTTTGACACAACATTTAATTGCTATTTCTTAACAAACTACAAAAAAGAAATGTGGGCAGCAATTAAAAAATAATAATAATAGCTTTCAATGGCAATTAAATGTGTTTGATAAATTTATAATTTCAAACATGTGATTCTTAATTCTTAAATGGATAAAAGCTATTTGTCTTCAGCATTCTTGTATGGTTATCAGGCAAACGTTGTGCTAAATCATTTGCAACATAAAATTGAAATTACATGTAAGTGTTCCATGTAATAATAAACTTCAAGGTGCAGTTTAAATAAAACCTTTTTTTAAAACGTCATGAATGCTTCAAATTTGTTTATTGAACCTAATAGAATTGTCTAATGTCTAGCATTCACATGTCAATGAATGAGCGACAGGACTTGCATGAAGCAGCAGAGCATTGACAGATGAATCATTTTTCGAATTTCTTTATGACAATAAAACTATTTTTTAAGGTGCATCTGTATTTTTTTTCCAGTTTTCACAAGTTTATACTAAACATATCTAGCGTCATACCAAACCTTTTGAAACGTAAGCACATTTCTTTTATTGCCCGTTTCTATTATCTTTATTCTTACAACGGTCAGCAAGACCCATTGCCTAAAACATAATATTTTGAATGTTACGTTTAAGATTCATAATTTGTATCGTTGGCATTGTTGCATATAGTATCAGATATAGCTGCAATACTTGTCTTTCAATCTTATTAAAATTATTTTATTATTAAATATTAATTTTTTATCTCTAAATTTCAAGCTGTAATACATCTTAAGAAAAACATTATTAAACTCTTTCATTAAAATGTTTTAATTCATGATATCGTTCTTTAAATTTTCATATAAGCACTGAGCCTGATCGTAGAAAACTCAGATTGTAGGAAAACTAAATTTACGGAGCTCCTTTACAGAAAATATTGGGTATGGTTGCTATTAATAATAGTTTTATTTAGCGGAAGTATCATATTTTTTGCTACAATGGTATAACATTCGTTATTACATTCATGAAACCTCTCGCGTTAGGTGAATGTCTGAGTCTATAACCAAAGCTAAAAACGAAGAAAAAATTCAAATTTATTGAAATTTTGGGGTTCTAGAGCATTAAGCATAATATAAACTATAATTTAGGGGTCCTGAAATTTAGGTTTGTTAGGCCCGGGCCTAACCAGCCTTATGATACAACAGACTCAGGGTAAGTAATTGTCTGAAATCTCTGGGCTTTGAATAATCAGGTAAGGATTCATATTACACGCTAATATTCCACGATTAATTTCACACTTTTATGAACGTAAGTATTTTTTATCACCAGCTCGTACAGCATATCTATCATTCAACTAACCTTCCTACGTGCTTAGTCAAAACTTCTTTCATCCATTTGACATTAACATTTTCGAAGGCTTCAAAAAGACACAAAAAAGCCATCACTCTTCAACTAAACGCTACAACATCGCGCCACGAGAAGCAGCTGCCATCCATAAAAAATGATTTAATAGGAACATCCGACACATTTCCTCCCGACCCCAGCGATTTAAACTCAGGTGACGAAAACGATAAAAAAAAAACAGCAGCAGTCTATATACAAAGCAGTGCACACCACCCAAAAAACAATGGAGATCTGTGAATGTTCTCTTGCCAATTGTGCTAAGTTGAAATGCGATGTTCTTAGCAGGTAACAGAAGTTAGGTGTAGCTGTTGCATTTCCGTTTTGCTATGTCCACACTACGACAATAAAAATGACAAGAAACTGCGCGCGCATGGAAATGCCGATACAATTTGTAGCATTCGAGGTAGGTGCACGCGCATGCCTGACCAAATTGCATACGCATTTCCATGCGCGCGCAGTTTCTTGTCATTTTTATTGTCGTAGTGTGGACATAACATTAGAAAAATTTATGAATGACTATCGTCATGCACATGAGTTTTGATGCATGATTCCCAAAATAATCAGCATATGATTTTTTTTCTTTTGACTAGACGAGTTAATTTTGTAGACATTTTGCTGTAATGGGGGGTTCGTGTTACTTTAGGCTGAGACTAGGGAAAATAAGGATTTTTTACGTAACACAAACTATTTTTAAACACGTTGAAACTCTACAAAGAATCAAGATCTATATTTCCCTAAAACACAATATCCTACTCAAAACCTGAAAAATCCCCATTCATGGTCGTAGTAAAATTAAAAATGTTTTTAATAAACATGGAATGTCTGATTTTAGCCGGTACCTGGTCTCCAGTAGAGAATGGGACAGAAGAGCCCCTCAAAAGCATATATAGAAAATACGTTTGACCACGTATATGTTATTCAAGTTATATATAAAGCGTTGATAGCTTTTAATATGCGTATTTGCTTAAAAAACTCACTGTGTCCGTAGCTTAAAACTACAATATTTACCTTTTTTCATTTATATAAAATATAGCCTTTATCTGAAACTTAGGTTGAATGTTCATGCCAAACATTCATCGTCAAATTAATTTTTTTTTTAAACTATTGAATAATTTGCTAGAAATATTTTATATTAAAGGTTTACCCTTTCAGTCTCAATGGCAGTTTGGCATCATCATTTTAGAATTTTTTTTTTCTGATGGTCTATAGAAATATATGATATCAAAAAGCACATCATTCGATTCTTCAAACTTTTTACAAATAGAAAATATTTTTTATTAATCCCAATAGATGTCTGCCCTATTATTTTTTTTTAATTATTATCAGAAACATGATGATGCCAAATGGCATCACTGGGACTGAAAGGGTTAATAGACTTGAATAAGATTTTTTTTTGTACATTTCACAAAAATTAAAAGATAGAAAATACCAAGTATCAATTTCTTAAGCATCCCAACCACCGCGCGTTCTGCTTGGTCCCTTGCCACGGAAAGTATGAGAGAGAGGGAAGGACCTTGGAACATGAAGAAGATGTCAACGGGAAAAGGTATCAAAGGATGCGGAAAAAGCCTGCCTACGACGCACATAGTTCGTTGGCTCAGAAATATCTCCACATGATTTGGCAACTAGGGGAAGAGGACAACTTGTTTTGGTGTGACCCGAGTTCGTAGGTACTTACATGCCGGATTTATAGATTTGCCGCCTGTAGTCTACGATTGATTTGCCGCCCCCCTCTTACAATATTCTCCCCTTACAGATAAATGCACACATTAGAATCACCTATGACCTATGTACCTTTACACACTAAAGCGAAAGCGAAATAGGCGAACTTCGAAATCCGGGAGGAGGGGTGCATTTGCCTTCGCTCTCGCAGCGACCATGTTTAATACGAAATATTAGTACAGTATATACGTTTATGGTTTACGCATTAATGTAAATTATTTATTTCCTTTCTTAAAAATATTCGAATCTTTATAATAATTTTTTATGCTGAATGCCATTCAAATTAGTCGTAAAATTTGCCGCTCCCAAAAATTCGCCGTTCTAGGCTACATCCTATTTAGAAATTCGGCCCTGGATACTTACTAAAGTGGTTTGGCTTTTGAAAATTCACATGCGGTACTTGTTAAGTAGTAGCAGTGTTATCAAAGTAAATAACAGTACTATTTTGAGTAATATTAGTTTAGTAATCACAGCTCAGTATTATTTTAAGTAATAACAGTGTTGATGTAAGTAAGGCAGAAATGTATACTTTAAATAAGGTTTACGACCACGTAGTTCGTTGGCTCAGAAATATCTCCACATGATTTGCCATCTAAGGGAAGAGGACAACTTGTTTTAGAGTGACCTGAGTTTCTAGGTACTTACTGAATTGGTTTGGTTTTCGACAGTTTGCATCCAGTATTTATTAATTACCATTTTAAGTAATAACAGTACAATTTAAATAATAACAGAACTGTTTTAAGTATATAAATTTTAAAGCAGTCTTAAGCAAGAGTAATATATGCCAGTTAAGTTAAACAGTTTTATCGTAGGTAATAGCAGTGCCACATTAGGCAATAACAATTCTATTTTATGTAATAAGATAAATGTATTCTGTCATTACAGTAATTTCTTTAGGAACTGCTTCAATATAGCCTTTAAATCATGACTACGGCCACGTAGTTCGTCGCTTAGAATGGAATAATAGGAAAAGTAATGCAACTTTAAAGTGGTTTTCAACAGGGTTTGCTGGTTTTCAGTTCAAATTAATAAGGAATCTCCTATTGAAAATTTAAATATCTTAACGAAATTATTGATCGACTAATAAGTTGAGAAATTTTGGCTTCATGTAATTCAGAGTCCTTAAAATGTAAACAACACTCGTTGTTTTTTCAGTAAGTAAGTTGAAAATGATCAAGTTTTTTGCAACAAAAATATGTCAAAAATATTCAACGAAGGGGGAATTTTTTCTGATAAGTTTTGGCATATTATACATCACTTTTACAAATGGTGCTTGTAGTTTTATGCATTGAGGAAAGTAAATATTTCGGCAAGTAATAAATTTACAATTAGAGTTTCCTTTTATGATTAAAAAACTTTATATTAAGTGTAGTTCATGTGTCACGCTACAAACACATGCTCAATTTGCCATTCGGGTTGTAAACGATAAAAAAAATAATCTTTTTTTTTTAAATAACATTTTAACACTCGCTCTTTTGAAATGCACTCACTACTTCAACCTAACGTTTTTAAGTCAAATGTCAAATGAATTTCCATTAATATCGCTAAATAATAATAAACTAAGTGCAGTATCTAAAAGTGTTCAACACATGACTTCAATGATATATAAATATTATAACAGCACGAGCAATTAGCAAAGTGCAGCACGATCATCAAACATATGTTAATTGCGCCCGGCGAAACGTCATAAACTGTTAACCTTTCTGTGAAGTTATCTTTAATGATTATACTTCTACCTAAAATGAACAGTTTAAATAAAATAATAAGCATCAGTATTTTCTTTACTATTATCTCATTATCTATTTTTAAAATGTCACTTGCAATCACTTCTTTCAAAGCAATTAACTCTTTGTTAAAATACATTTTTCTCTCTCAATTAAGTATTTTTTACTTACAATAGAATCGTCAATAGTAAAAAAGAGACAATTGCATGCACCACCCCAAAATCATCCCACCACGCTTTTTGGCCCAATAAGTTATTAAAAGCTAAAAAGTGTGGGGAAATATACCTATGGACTGATCTCTTTTTAAATCAGACTATTCAATTAATTCGCTCAAAAATCGATCGATTTTAATTTCGTAAGTCAGAAGTTCTTTTAGAAATATTTTTTGTGTTTGCGTCTAATGGTGTTTTAATTAGCTATGGTAATATAAGGTGATTATTTAAGAGTTCGTTATATCAGTCTAGAAATAAGTGTTTGGACTGTTGAAGGTTTTCATTATTTGAAAGATAATTGAGCAACAGTGATAAAGGATGCGAAGAATTTTGAAATTTATTGTTGTCTTATAACGTGTCGATTTTGAAAGAAGTTTATCGAGTGTTACGAATCTTTGGAAAGTAAATGCTAAGGAAAATGAAAAAAGAAAGATTTTTCTAAGCATATTACAAAAAATATATATTGGAATTCCTAAAAAAACACAGTCTATGCATTATTATTATACCACTTCTAGCAATAAATGAAAATGGAATAAATACTTTACAAAATTTACCAAAAAGAAATAAAAGTTATTTTTTTCTAACCACTATTCATTAATTACAATAAGTGTAGAACAAATGAAGCGCATTAAAGTAGTGTGGAATTAATTATAATATACTATTATTAGAATTAAATAAGCTTTGAAAATTTTTAAGAATTACAGAAGAAAAATAAATTGTTCAGTAGATAAACATTGAAAAATCATAATAAATATATTTCGCAAAAAAAAATTCTGGTTATGGTATATTTTATACGCATTAAAAATAATATTTTCTATACAAACTTCATACATATTATTCATATTTAGATAATAAAAAGTCTCAAACACTTTATGTGTCCGGCAAATTACATCAATCTACTTTATTTCAACCTATCTTTCCTCGTTAACAGTTTTTTTCTACCATCATTTTTTATTTCATGTCACAACAATAGGATACGTGACTAAGTGGATGAAATGTAGTATCGAAATAATATCTATACGAGTCGTACTTAAAAGCATTAAATGTGTAATATAATCAAGCAATTTGAGAGAAAAAAATTATATTTCAGAATTGAGTTGAAAAGGATTTATGCCATTTAGAAAGTTTATTATATGAGATGTGATCCTTTTTAGTAAAGAAATCGTATTTGATATTTTTATGGAAACAATGTTCTAACATTTTCGATTTATATTATTAAATGTATTTATTCATGATATCGGTGGGTAGTGAATCCGTATTGCATTGTTAGAAAACAAGTTTGTTTGAAAAGGATTATGAAGTTTAGAGGATAAAAAGAAAGTGTTAAAATATTTATTTTGTAGTACATTCTATAATTGAATAAAATGTTAGCCTATAGTAATAATGTGAAGTATCGGAACTATTATAGAAATACAATTTATTTTGTGATGTTCTTATAATAATTTAGATAACTTTAAATATTCAATTACATATGTAAACATCATTGCATTACGTCTAGTTTTAAATATAATCGTATAGACAAATAGTTCTTGCAACAAAAACATTTTGGGAATTGAAAACGAAAATTCTAAAACATTATTTGTTAAGTAAATAAATATTTGAGCAAAAGAAGTTTATTTTGCTAGTTTTACAATAAATATTTTACTGTTAATAAATAAACTTTAGACAATTTTTGCTAGAGCTAATGCTAAATTGGAGAATTTAATGGATAAGCATTGAAAGGCAGAAATAAAAAGTATTTTTTAATTACCGGACTACTAAAAACATATTAAATTTAAAATTTTATGCAAGCAAATAATAATTTATTTTGAAACAGTCTCAAGCACCTATCATATCCGACAAATTACATCAATCTATTTTATTTAAACCCATCTTTTCTCGTTAACAGTTTTTTTTTCCTACCATCAGTTTTTATTTCAGCTTCCAACAATAGGATACGTGCCTAAGTGGATAAAATTTTCTATCTAATAATCTCTATGCGATCCGTACTTGAAAGCATGAAATGTGTAATGCTGTAATAGTATCAAAACATTAGCAAAAATAAAAACTATTTTTCTTTTCGTAATAGAGATTAAAGGGAAAAAATGATTTTGTTTTATGCCATTAAGAAAGTATATTTCTAGATGTGTCGCTTATTAGTAAAGGAATTGTGTTTGATAGCTTTATTCGAAAGAATAACATTATTTTTAGTAGATTTTATCAAATGTATTTACTGGTGATATGATTGGTTTATGAGAGATTATTATTTTATTAGAAAACTATTTTTATTCAAAGGATTATAAAGATTACATAAAAAGTAATTTTGAAGGAATTGCTTTTTCAATGCGTTCTACAAATTTTAAAATAGATTTTTGGGATGATGGATAACTAGTACAGAGAGAGAATCGAAAAATAAACTTATTTTTTTTACTGTTTTAATAACGACTTACATATACTTACTTAAGATAAATTGCCAGTCTAAAAATAAACTAAAATAGCTGAATCTCTTCACTTCAATTGTTGAAATAAAGAATTTATAAAAATAATTTACATATTTCATGATATAAATTTCAGTCGTTTTAATATCTCCATTAATTAAATTATTTGTACAGTTGTGTGAAATTAGTAAATTAAGTAGTAACAAGAATTTAGTTAGATAATTTTATTCAAAAGTATTTTAAATATAAAATTTCAAATTTACAAAAGTCAATTTCCATACAAGCATTTCACCTTAACTAAAAAATAAATTCTAAATTAAAAGGCCAAGAATTATCCTTCCCCGGTCTAGTAGGTTCAAGTAGGTTTTGTAAAAGCAACTGTTACTTAAAACAGTTCCCACTCACTAATTATACATCTTAGTTAGAAAATCGTCAAACACTGCCGCTAATTAGTCTCAATTTAAACCTTTAAAATTCAAAATTATTAATTTTTTTTCAGATTTTATTACAAGTTTTTATCGTTTACTGAATTTAATTGCAGTTTAAAAAAAATATGGATGTAATTGTTTTTCTGTGCAAATGGAAATGAAACTTATTCTAAAATTATTTAACTTCTAAATATTTTGAAGAACGAAATGATTTTTATGAAAAAAAGAAATGTGCTCCGTTGTTTTCTTAATTAAGCTTTTTTAGTCACCATAACTGTTTTTTTTCCCTTCTATATGGCGTATCCCAATTTCTTGTAATACTTGAGGTTCATTCCTTGAAAGTAGGTGACAGACGGACAAATAAATATAGAATTTATAACAGCTTAAACTATTTACGCCATAACCGTAGTGTGCAATCTATAACTAAAATGTGTATTTAAAAATTCACTTTTTTTTGTAGAAAGTTATAAAAACACAAATGCTAAAATAAATTTAAATTTATTTTTAATTTCCTTTAATGTACTTTTACCTACTTTTACAGTCACTCGTCATTTCGTTTCGTGGTCCTTTTGTTCATATAAGATGGTAAACAATAGAAGGGCATAGTAGAAGAACGTGCTAAGTGACATATTTGAAAAATTTCGATTTTTTTTTGTCAGTGAACACATTATTAACTCCTTTAGAGATAACAAGCGTACCCCTTTTCATAAACTAAAATGTACACATTTTTTACCTTTTGCAAGTGCTATTTTTTGCATAGATCCGTGCAAATGAAAAAAGCTAATTTTCTTATTTTTACACTTTTGTCATTTAGCACGTTCTTCACTAAGCTCTTCAAATGTATGGTAGGTACATATACTTTCCAGCTTGTGTGCTTGTTCTGAGAACCTCTTATAAGCCTTCGTCAAGTGGGACAGACACAGAAAGAGTTTTTTTACAAGCAAAGGAGAAACAAAAAAAAAGGACAACACAAACACATAAACAAATAACAACACTTATTGACGGTCACAAACATCCACGCCTGACGGCGATTCGAACCCAAAGCAGCTCCAAAGGCTAGCTCCTAACGATTGCGCCACCGGGGAGGCTCTTCAAATGTATCGTAAGTCTTTCATTCAATCTACCAACACCGTCCTATTGCAGGATTTGTAAGCAACTGACAAATCTTGCTTGATATACCATGCAGTGACAATAGTTTGATAATAGTAAACAAACAAACATTTCAGCTGAAAGAACCTTACACGAGTCCAACTTAAAATATTCCAAGTAAATTTATAATGCAAAAGCTTATGTAAATTGCTAATTAAAATATTTTTGACAAACCTATTTAATAGCTTTAGAAGAACACACCAACTGAAGGGTCTGCACTCCTTCCAGATATAACTTGGGTAAAAACAAAGAAACAAAGAGTAAAAAGACAGAGGGAAAAGCGTGATTGGTACGTTAGTTGGAAACTCTTGTAAGGTAATATTTACATACAAAATGATCTGAATGCAATTTAACCAAAATACACTTTTCATTCTGATAAAATTTCCAAATAAACGAAATAAATATTTTAAATGTGTTTTCTGGATGGATTCACAAATAATTTATTTAACTCCTTACATCCGCGGAAGTATCTTCTTCATAGCATATTTCTATTTGCCCAACTTGGGTTGGCAAGGAGTGTAGGGTCCGGCAGGTTCCTTGAAAACTTTTAATTAACATAAACTTAATCAGAAGATGTCGCCAATGAATGGACCGGACCCTTCATTTGAGTGGTGCTTTGAAGAATGTGAGTTTCGCAACTAGACCCTTCAGTAAATGTTTCCTTATAAATCATATATGTGTCTAGTGAAAATGTCCAAAGCTCATAAATTTTAGATGTGAAAATAATCTCTGTAATTGAAAATGAATGTGAAGCTCGTTTCGCCTACTTATCAAAGTATAAGGCTCGGCGAATTCTCTCCAAAATAGTCAGAAGTTTCTTTGAAATTCAAATTTTAATAACATAACAAGTATGCAGTAACAGTATTAGTTTGGCGAAATTGAAGCTGGTAGTTTTTCCATTCCTAAAGCTATTCGATTCTAAAATTTTGTGAACAAGTAGTGATGTACCAAAATTGCTCATTAGAAACCGAAAAAACAGTTACCACACTTTCATTCCCTGGTAAGAAATAGCTATCAAAGCGACATATTTCTATTGGATTGAATATATAAATGCTCATATTTAGAATTGAGAAAACTTAGCTTAGCTTCCAAGGGAATAGTTTCGATTCGAAAAGTTTAAAACAGCGTTTGCAATTTAGTATCTGCAGAAAATATGCATTTGAGAGTATTTAAACTTATATATCCAAAAGGATTTGATTCCTTAATCTTTGTATAGAAATGTTATTTTAAGAAATGTTCTGAATGCATTTGTCTAGTGGTTTAGCATTAGTAGTATATAGATGAAATATTATATTTATGTGAAATATTTAGAAACACGAGTAACATTTCTTTGCTTACTTGAAAGTTCAAAAATCAATAATTTCACATTATTCTCTAATAGAACATTTTGCAGTATTAATAGTATATATTCGGTATAGTTAACGTGCACCGTTTTTTACACATTTCAATAAAATATTTTTTTGATTTTTTTAAAGCGCGTACTAAATGAAAAGTTATGGACAAAATATAGATATTTAGAGAGTAAATTTAGAAATAATGCATTACTTAACATAAAATGGCAATAAAAAGTTACAAGAAAAATAAAAAATAAATAGTATCCAATATAGGAAAAAATTTTCACAATTTAAATCAAAACACTGAACCCTGAAGCCAAAATAATCGAAACTATAAAATCAACCGTGCGCAAAATAATAAATCAAGAAACTATTCCTCCAATATTTTTCCTGTTTTACACTCTGCAATAAAAATATGCTTCCCCGCCATATTTTATTGCACGATTTACCCTAACTCCAAACTCACATTTGTAGTATTAGTTTGACAGAAATGTATTTGACGAACTTTTAAAAGAAGTTTTATTATTGAACTTGGCCCTGTTTGGTCATATCTAATTTTTTTAAAAAAATTGGTAAAAAAATATATACTTTCAAGTGTTTGGAAATCTTTTATTAAAGAGGATTTGTGATTAAACATATCCATGCTCATTAAAAATCTTCTTATTTCGAGAAAATTCGACTTTTTCTAACAAAAAAATTCAAATACTCCCAGAATTGAACAGTTAACTGTGTTTTAATTACAATATTTTACTTTTATATTGATTATCCATATGTTTTCATTAATTGGTTTAGTGTTATCCTTGATTTGCTAATTGTTGTCCTGACTTATTTAATTGTTGTCATTGATTAGTGAAGTGTTGCATTGATTAGTTAATTGCTGTAATTGATTAATGGTTATTATTTAGTAGTTTGTAAACAGTAATAGTTAATTGTGCTTTCTTTGTGGTCAATTGCCGTCTTCGATTAATTAGTTGTTATCCTTTAGTAGTTTGTAATCACTTTGAACTTCTTATCTCTTTATGTGCCATTGTTGCCTTCTTAGTAAATTGTTGTCATTGATAATCTGAATGTTATTATGGATTGGTAACCATTAGTGCAGTTATAATTGTTATCTTTTCTTCTACTTAAATAGTATATTTCATTAAATGTCAATTTTTTCAAAAAAAAAAACAATAAGGCATAGCGATATTTTTTCGATTAATCACTTTCATAGTTTTATTAGAAAATTTAATTCAAAATTATACTACGACGAGATTTAGTTTAAAAACATTGTAGAACTTCTACTAGATTTTGAAGTAAGATAATTTGTTTTAAGCTCGGAAAGAGCTGTAGATTTGTATCAATTAATGCATATTCAAAAAGATATTCATTTTAATACTTGTAGATTGAATTACCGTAACAGTTATTTATAAAAAAAAATATGAACCAAACCATATATAGTTTTCGTTCTAATTCCGTGGAATAAACATAACATAACTTAACTTGGAATGCGCCATCTAGAAGGGAGGAGCATATGCTTTTTAGCCCGTTACACCACTAACCAGGAGTGACGCAGACACAAGAGACACACATAGAAAGAACGACACAAACACATAGGCAAATAACAACATTTAGTGACAAACACAAACATCCATGCCTTACCGGGATCGAACCCGAACCCAGAAGCTCCAAAAGGTGCGTTTATATGAGCCATCAAATCCATGGAATGGCAAACCCTCCACTAGGGATAAAAGTGGTCAGACAGGACTTCTAACAAAATGAAAGTATGTGGCCAAATCCACGGAATGATACATCAAACCCTCCTTCATTGGAGAGTTTGCGAAACTCCCAATGAACTCTGCAATTCCGGTTCAGCCTGGGCGAAAATCCCCAAGAGGGAAAAATTGCGGAGTTTGCTCTTCATTCCATGGATGCGATGGCTCATGTAAACGCGCCTAAAGACTAGCTCCCTAACCATTGTGCTACCTGGTCGGCTACCATGGAATTACTCTCGTTTACAAACCAAACTTAAATTCAAATCAAGAAAGGATCAGTTACTCTATTTTCAACCTAAACTGACTCAAATTCGCTACCAGAAAATTTGCATATTTCTTCGTTTACTCTGCGAACTTTTCCAGATGCTTTCGCTCGCATTTTGGTTTGTTTGACGAGCTTAGAACTCTGTGGGTTTCCCCCACACGGCTCCCAAGATATTTGATTGAATTTCAGATAGAAGCCACAGATGGCTACAAAGGCTGACTCTGTGAAATATTCCCTCATTTTACGCTCGCACTTCGCAAAGCTGTGTAAATGTTTTCAAATGAGGCTAAATTGTTTGTTTATGCAAGCGATGCATCAAGTTTTGAGGCTAATTTTATGATTGTCCTAATTTTATGATTGTCCTAATTAGTCCTAATTTTCTTTAGGGAATTTTATGATTGTTAAAACATTTTTCATTAAAAATACTTACATATACGTCAAGTTTTCTGTGTTTGATAGTAGTTTACAAACAAACAGTATTGAATTCTTAGATACATATATAATTATAAATTCAGTTTAGGAGCAATTCAAGCTGACTTCATAAAAAAATTAGTAAACGTAAAAAAAAAAACTCAAATTTTAATTCCCATCGCTACAGCAGCGCATCTTAAAATACGTTTGTGGTTAGTTTAAACATGTTGACTGAATTAATTGGTAATTATTTCAATATTACGCTTCGTTAACATTTTTTTTTATGTTATTCAGAAATTTTATTTTAAAATATCATAAAAGAAAGAAAATGTGTATAATGAACGAAATGCAAAGAACGATGCTTATAAGAAGTCTTTCTGTCTTCTGTCAAAATTTTTGTAAAAGTGTTATAATTTTTCTTTAGAGGCACAATGAAATAGTTAATGTAGGGATTCATTTAGTTTAATAGAAGAAAAATCAGAAAGAACTCTTTAAGTAATACTTATTCTTAGACCTCACAGTGCTAATAAACCTTTTTTGTAAACCAATACTTCAAAAGAAAAAAACTGAAAAATCACATTAAAACCACTACCATTCTAAAACCTTTACTTAAGTTTACCAAATAAAATAAACACATTTTTTGACAGCTTCCAGAAATAAATATATTTCTCAAATCCATAGCAAATCCCATTTAAATGAATAAAAAAAAGACAGGCTCATCTCCGACAACAGTATTGCCACCTATATTTTCAATTTACACAAAATACATTATATTCTACTCGAAAGAGCCAATATGTCAGGAACATAAGCGCTGTCGCCATCTTGGAATATAATCTCATTTTCACCCAAATCCTATTAGATGGGGACCGTTGTTTGTTTTTTAGTGTGACGTAATTTCCGGTTTACTGCGTTTTGTTGTGTTTTTAAAATAAGTGCGGTGCTGTGTTTCTGGGTGGTGGGTTAAATTAAGGGCGGCTTAGAGAGATTATTATAATCGAATAGTCTTGAATAACACTGGTTTATTTATTTTCAATTACTTATTATGAAAAGTAAGGTTTTGAAAGTATTGCAATGGAGGTGGAAAATCCGAAATGCAGATTTTGCGTTTTCTTCTCTTTTTGGCGGGAGCTGGTTCTAAAAAATTAGTTTGGAAGACTGATTCTCGCAACTGTCTCTTAAACCACTTTACAAAGAACATTTGAATTTTATACACGAGTTGCTTATTCCCGCTGGACGTCATAATAAGGATTTCTAGAATATAGCGAATACACAACTGGTAGCTGCCATTGAGCCTTTTTTTTTGTTTAAAGGAAGTTTTGGTAAACGAAAAGCGATACAGACTTCAAATATTAGAGTTTTGGGGAAAACGTGCATGGGCAAATATTAGCTGAAATACAAATATTTAAGTTCTTAAGTTATTGTGGAATTAAATTTTAAGGTATGTATTACCTTATACTTTAAACCTTACCTTTAAATACATTGATTTATTGGGTGATAATTGAAAGTCGTGTAGCGTTACACAACCCTAGTTTTTAAACGCTTTATAACCACTAATATCTGAGTCCAACCCTGCTCATTCCATACCCGAAGACTAAGACCTCTACTAAAAGCCCAACCCATCTTGAATATTTATGATTTTTTTAAGGAGACGCGGTACCCAAAAAAATTAAATCCGGTATTTTTATCGCTAGTATGGAAATTAAACTGTTTTTGCAAAGAACTAACATTCAATGAACATATACGAAAAAATATAAAATGTTAAAACATAAGTTTTTTTTGTTTTTAATTAAAAAAACTAAAAAAAAATTTTTCCCAAAATGCTACTCATCCTACAATTTCAAGAACTTAGTAATGTTTTTTTTTAAATGTTCCCCTACAACATATATTAATAAAAGATGTTATGGATATTGAGCTACCAGTAAAACACAAACAGTTACGGCATTAATTTGTAAAAATTCCAAAAAAATATATATATTTTTTAATTTTCCACTTCATTTTTATTTTTTTAATTTTTCACATCATTTGTTTAAAAAAAATAATTGCACTAGACCTTATTCTATACCAAATTTTGTTAATCATGTATGTCTCAACACAGGAAAAACATTTTGGAGCTCTACATTAATTTAACTAAAAGCCTTAGGGTTTTAACCATTCACAACCTAAAAGAATTGAAATTCTGAAAATCAATAATAAATTTACCAACTGTTTTTCCAAACCACTATATCATTTTTCATAAACCTCCATCATTATAAAGGATTCCTTCTTTGTTTGCAATTTCCATAGCTCACAGCATGCGAGCATGCTTAAATATTTTCTGGGCAGACCTAAAATTTGGGTACAGCGTCCAATTAAATAAATAAATCACATAAATTTGACATAATTTGTACCGTAAGTATATCTTGGCAAATAAATAACTAAATTTAATATTTTTAACAAATTTTGCCCTTTACATAAAATAGAGCTAGACTTTAAACCTATTTTACATTTTATATATGAGTAATATGAGTTTTTCTTTTAAATTATTAATCCCGTTTTCAAAAGCGTTTCTCTTGAGGAACAAAGACTAGACCCTCCAAGCAAATATTGTAAATAATTAATTCACGTGAACGGTTTCAAAAGCGAATTGCTTTCAACAGAGTAAGTAGAAAGAACCTAGTAATCGGGGATTTCTCGCAAAGTAAAAATTCGTTTTTAGCGCATTCACAATTTAGCCAAGACTGAATTTAATTAATTTATCACTATATCTTAATAATAAGGTTCAATTGTTCTGTACTTTGGCTTAAAAAAATCTTGTTGGCACACACCTCATAATTATACACCCAAATTAAAATGCGTCGCTGTTATGCTGTAGATTCACCAAAGTGGTTGACTCAGGTTATTATGATATCTAATGTTTTTTACAAGAATTCCAGGGTACTTTATTAAACAGACTAACGTTACTTTTTTTAAAGTATACGATAAAAGCAGTTTTTGCCTACAATTTAATGAAACCATATGGTTATTAAGATGAAATTGTTAAAACATATACTTGGCGAGAAATATACATAAAAAAGGCGGAAATTAGGAGTTTCACCAATTTAAATTTTAACTCAGTGTAGGAATTAAGAAAATAGATATTAATTATTCAGTATTTTGTTTTAAAGAAGGCGAAACTTTTAAAATAATGTCTTAATTAAGTTCACAAAAGAATTTTAAATTAGTATTTTTGTATAGATTGGTTGTTTCAGAGCCACAAAAATACATATAATTGATGAATGTATATCGCAAATAACTTGAGTTGCATTAACTTAAAATAGTAATGTGAAATTTAATACTTACAAGTGAACACATTTTCATTTGAAATGAAATATTAAGCAAATAGAGAAAAATAAAAGTAAAAAATGAAAGTTCTAAAGAAAAGTTTAAAAACAGAATTTGATGAGAAAATTAAGGTACTGTATCCCTTTTCTCTGTGGCATATCAAAATGTCTGAAATCTGGTCACAAAATTCTCACAATAATTGAAATTAATTTTCTATATTATTGCAACTTATGAAGTATTCCAAGAATCAAATTTTACATATAAATTCATGTGGCTATTTATAGAAAACAAAAAAAAAATGAAAAAGCTACAACTACATTTCGGAAGAATAACTGCGTACTGCAACACAATTTTTGTAATAACCAAGCATGATTATTGGTCGAAATACAATTTTTTTTTATTTTTTAAACACAACTTACTAAAATAGGAGAAAACGAATTTCTTTATTGAAAGTCAACATAACTTAATTCAGAATGTAAATTATTTTAATACATACACAACGCTATACTAACTGAAAGTGCATTAAAAAGTTTAATGTTATTTTATATAAAAAACTCACAAATCAAAAAACTTTTTTACATCCAAATTTTTACTATAATTTTATATATTCAAAGTAGAACAATTTGTGATTGCAATGTAAATCCATATTCAATACACAACATACATTGAAAATATAGAGCGATCGTCCGTCAGAAAAAACGGATATAATATTTTCATACAAAAATATTTGTATATTAAAAGTTTAAATTAAATAAATATGAACCTGATTATTTTTTGGTAATTTATTTAACACTATCCAAAATTTAAATTCTTTTAACTACATTTATATAAATAATTGCTTTAATTATAAAATCTACTATTTAAGTCGACATATTTCGAAGTATATTTATTGTTGAATTATTTACATTTTCATATTTTAGTGCCTTGTTTACTTTATTCCCTTTCCTAAAACAAGAAATATTAGATAAAGGTGCCCGTTAATTGAAATGTTTGCGATTATATTAAAAAAAACTTTATTTAATTTACATAACAAATTAAGTTTAAGCAATTACTTATGTTATTAAAAAATACTAGCGTAATTCAATTATATAAGAATAGTTTAATTATATAAATGAAATTAAACATCATGCATATAAACTGCTTAAAGCAATAAAATTATAATAAACGTATGTAAATAAATTTTAATTGTTTTAATTTATTTAATTACTTTTTTTAATTAAATTTTAAACTAGATGCATTAACCGGTTTAGGTATACAAAAACATAAATTTGTCTAAAGAATTGCTAGATTTTCCTAAAACACCATATAACTTCAAAAATTTATTATTTTTCAATTTTATTAAAATAAAACTCAAAGTATTGAGGAGGTTTTTACAATCGTTTACAAAATAAATAAAAAAAATGCATCCAAAGTTCATTATGCTGTTAAAAATTGAGATTTAAATTTAACGCAGTAAAACAAAATGTGCACTTTCGCAAAAAAAAAAAAGCTTATACCTCAGAAGGTTAAATGTGTTGCAAATGAATCAAAGTATTATGCAATTAATTTTTGAAAAAAAATTATTTAAATAATGCATATTAAAGAAATCCATCAATATTATTTGAATTTTCAATTTTAAAACTAAAATATTTTTACAAAAGGATCAATCTTGGAAATTAAAGCAAATTTTCCTTAGCCGACACAATTGTTTAACAATATTTGATTAAATTATGTAAAAGATGAAAATGTATGTACATTTAAGTAAATAAACTAACGTCATTAAATATCTTTACTTTATTACAATATAGTATTTGTACGAAATTAATCAAAATGTTATTGTGCAAGACGTAATTAAATGTCATGAATAATTTAATTTTAAGAAATCATTGAAAAAACTTTAAATAATAAATTTGGCCGAATAAATCTTTCTAGTGGAATTGCGAGCTTCATCATTGACAGCTTTAACTCCAACTATACTTATTCAGTAAAATTTTATTATTTGCATTAACGAACCAACATCATGTCATTTAATTAAACATTGTTATAGTTAAAGTTGCAAACGAGCAATCGCGTTGCCTCGGGTTACAAAGGCGGATCTATTGTCAAAAGGTTGAATTGTTAAACTTAGAATTTCAAAGCACAATGGTTGATGTTATAATATTTCATTATTTACGATAATTAATTTAATATATTCAGCAATTACTTACGTTTGTATATAATTTTAATTCATTTATTAAAATTTATTGCAAAACAGGAGTGTTTATCAAAATCATTTGCATTAGACATTTGTTACAAAAAAGCCAGTAAAAGTTGCCAACCAATTCAATAATTTGTGTCTGGCAGGATTATTTGATCTAGGGCAACACATATTAAGGGAAAAACAACATAGGTAGGTATGCCTTTTTATTTTAGGTTTGATCTCTTTTATTTCACATCTCAATGGAGAAATGGAACGGACACGCCTACAGTGACGTCACAGTTACGTCAAGCATTATCTTCTTTCCCATAAACAAAATACTCGCTGTCTGTTCGAATTGCCCATTAACCAAATTTACATTAAAAACTAAATGGGACTTATCGGCCCTCTTCTTAATTTCAAAACACCGTTTCCTTTAGTGTGGTTTTGCGGTATTTTTTCAATACTAAATAACATTTTTGCGTGTTTCAAGAATAAAAAAAACTAGAAAACATGGCTTGAAAATAACAAGACTAGTGACCTAAATCCCTTAGGAAATTTTTGTAAGATGTTTGTTCAACCAAAGTGAACTAAAACTAACGCATATCTCTGTTTAGATGACAATGCATTGCCCTAGTACGGATAATAAATACACTCACAATTAAAAATACGTTAAATTAGTATCTCTGTTTATATGCCAATTCGTTGCCCTAGTATCTCTGTTTATATGCTCTGTTTATAGCTCTGTTATCTAGTAATAGATCTGTTATCTGTATTAAATACACCCACAATTAAAAATACGTTGAATTGGTTGGCTACTTTTGTTTGATGGTTTCGTAAACAAATATCGCTAGCTCACTAATTCAAAAAACGCCCCTGATACACAATTGAGGAGATTAGTAGAAGAGCGTGTAAGTGGCATTTTTGAAAAAAAAAATAAGATTTTTGCATCAATTAAAGGTAACAAGTTTACCCTCCCTTTCATAAGCTTTAAGTAAAGTACATAATTTACCTTATTTAAAAGCTATTTGTAACGCATGTTAATGCAAACAAAAAACTAAAAAGATCATTTTCTCGTTTTCACCTTTTTGTAACTTAACACGTTTTTCCACGAAACTCTTATTCAGTTGAAGTAATATATTCATCAATCTTTGACCATTTAAAGCTTCATCAATTTATCATTCCTCTATCTGTTTAATACAACCCTTACGAACACAACGATAGTGTCAACTATAAAAACTACATTAATATCAACTAGCACAAAACGTCGCGTTAACATGACACACAAATTCCCCAGAGAAACACTTAAATAAGACTTCCATTTAGAATCCCAGCCCCTTCGCTCTGTGGTGCCAGATAATTCTCATCTGTTTGCAGACGATTCTCAATTTATCATCCGAACGACTTCTTTTCTTTCTCTTCAATTCGTTCGACACCAAACAATTTTTTTTATACTTTTAGTTTAGAACAAATAGCGTTGGCCATAAGCGATGATTCTGAGGCTTCGTCTTCCCTGAACGCTCCACCTGCAATGTTTTTCGTTCCATTTCGATTATTCGAAGATGCAAAGTTGCAATGTTCTAAAAGAAACGTGACCCTTCCTTAAGTGATTAGTATAAATTGCAGTTTTGCGTGAGGACAGAAAAGTTTGATTTTTTTTTCTTGAATCGATTTAATATATTTATTCGTAGGTTGCAGTGAGTGTGCTGAATAGTTTAAGTAAATATATCTGTTGTGTTCTATTGATATAAACTATCCACCCAGTATTCTTCATCTATCCCCATTTATTATGTAACAGAACAGATGTTTTAAAAAAAATTGCTGAACAATACTTTTCCATTCTTTGAGCCAAAGAACTTTTTTTTCTTTGAAGTTAATAAAGTTATTGTCAAAACTAATATTGGTCACTCTACTAAACTATAAACAATACGTTATAATATTTTATTACACAGCTAATATGGATCCATAAAAGGGCGATTATTTACAATTTAAAATATGTATGGAGTATTGACTGTGATTGGCTATTTATATAATGTGACAAACAACCAAGCAATCAAACCTGGAGAGCTGGGATAGTTCAGCAGATTGACAGAAAATTTTAAAATAAATGACATCGGATTTATTGAGATACAGATTTAATGTGCACATAAGCACCAAAAAAAGACGATAATAACTTACTAATCACTATGAGGAAAGTTACAGTTACGAACACTTATAAAGACATTAGAAGAAATGGAAAGAGTACGTAAGACAAGCGGCATAGAGTTATGTCCTACATACTCGTAATTGTAGACAAATTAACCATCGGATACCCTAATATAAACAGACAAAAAATATTCAGTTTTTAATCAATCACAAAATCTCATGAAGCGCATATCTTACAAAACTGGATAAAAGTTTTAAATCATAGAAAGGTGATAAGTTCATACAATAAAGCATAACCAAAACTTTTAATTTCCATTAATTAACTATTTATTAAATTACATTAAACAACATAAAACGTACGAAAAGGACGAAGCAATAAACCCATAACTCACTAACGTTCCATAAATTGATGATTCCTGACACATTTAAATATGATAAACGACATTTTCAGTATTGATTAAAAAGCGAAGATAAACCCATCTTTTGGAAGCCTATATATCATTCTATTAAACGTCATTACTTGAATTGTTAGCGTGTGAATGTGCTAAGATCGTTAAAATGTTTTATATGATTTATAACTCTTTAATTTTCATTTAATATAAAATTTACTTTGGATGTCTTTAATAAGTTATGTCGCAAGATTATGCGAAATATTTTCGAAGTAATCCATGATAATAGTTCGATTTTCCTTTTTTTTTATTGTCATTTGCATAAATTTTCATAATTTTTTTTTATTGGGACAATACTAAAATATGATTATATAGTGATCAAATTTAATTTTTTTTGGTCCATTACTAATGTGAAGAGTCTAATTTGTTTGATTTTGTTTGAAAATAGGAAGTGTGCAATATTACACGGCATTCAATGACCACCCAACAAACATCTCAATTAAGGCTTAATGTAATTCCATTAATAATAAAATCTAAAAAATTCTATGAGAGATAATATTTGCGCATTCTCAAACTTTATTTTGAGAAGAATTGTGAACTTGTGTAACAAATTTGAAGTCTGTAGTAGGATCTCCGAAACGCAGACTATTATTCAAAAACCACTTTTTAGAATTAACACCCTCCAAAACGTGTGAAAAATACAAAATCCTCATTTCGGATTTTCGACCCCCATCGAAGTATTTTCATTACCTATACTCAACATATAACCCATCTACTAATTATTAAATGAATATTTATATTTCATATTAAGATAAAAATTAAAAGTATAAATTCGTAAACTCGAATTTATCAGAGCATTGCGGTCGTAGCTCCTAAGGATATTACCTATTAAGACCTGAGCAAAATCCCACAAGTATATTCTTAATATAAACATACTTTTCATACAAATACATGCAAAAAGCATGTTTTGCTAAGAAATTTTTGAGAAATTATGTTTAATAGTTACTTAGGGACAGGCCTCAAACTCTAAAAATACACATTTTGTGTGCTATAAATGCAACAAAAAAGGATGTATCACTTATTTGTAGTAAACAGATTACTTAAAAAAAATTGTTTTAAATGTAAAAATGCTTTAAAATTAACTACTTAAAGAACTTTTTGAAAGTTTGAAAAAATGTAAATAATTTTGTAAAGAACTTTAATATCGTACTGACCCTCGTTCAACTTCATTTTTTATAAAAATAAATGACTGATACCTGTATTCAAAGGCTGAAAACTGATATTTGGATCTTATTCTATCGGACCAGGTCAAATTCGGAACTAATTAGCGTGTTAATTGTTTGTAGGGAGGTTTTAAAAAATGTCCTCAAATGGGGACGCCAGGTCGCAAGAGGATAAAACTAGTAGGCTCTAAATGTGATAATTTATATTCTTTAGCCACAAAAATAAACCTTCAAAGTCAAGTTTTTATTTTTCAATCGAAAACCTGCCGTGAATATGTAGTTTAAAAGAACCTTTATTCCTTTATCACGAAATCTCATAACTAGAAAATGTGTATCCTTCAAAATACATTTTTTTTAAAAATTATTAATCGATCAAAATTACAATGTTAATATACTTACATCTGAAAACATTATTTAAGTACATAGGAAATTAGAAATTCAAAAAGACTAAGATCTTCTACAAAGTTAATTTTTTTTTCATTATTTTTGAGTATTTGAATATGCGTGACCCAAGGTTTTAAAAGTACTCAATTATTTCTGGAAGATATATTTTTAATTCTATGAAATGTGGATGTAGTAGTTAAATTATAGTTGATGTAGAAATAGTTAAATAATGAGATGCATAAAGTACATACAGGTTACATTTTTAAATTTTATGTTATAAAAATATATATACTTGTAAGAAATTAGTCATATAGTTAAGGTTTAGTTTTTTTCATTATGTTATAATGTATTAGTCTCATTTTGGGTGTGTTGAACATACTACTTTTACATTGTGGAAATATATTTTTTTTATTATTAGGATTCGTATGAAAGGATTGATTTATTAAAACTGAAATTAAAATGATAGTTAAGTTTTGTTTTATAATTTCACTAACCAAATCGTAGTTTATTCTTAACACAAAAGATTTTATTAAAAAAATGATTATATCCCCAGTAAAAAGTATTAAAAAAGGTGTAATTATGAAATTTTCGAAATTGATGTTGTTCATTTTTATCATTGTAATGTATATACTTAAATTTAAATAGTAGCTAAATTGAATTAAATACTGCACAATTAAATATTGGCAGATATATAGCAAAGATTTAATTATAATTAAACTAATGACATAATTTTTTATACGTGCTAATTAAATAATCCGCAGTTTATAATGAAAAACAAACGAATGAAAAACCAAGGAACACTTTTTTTATATTCAATCGTTCGAAATTCTGCAGAAAATTAGTTTTGTGTTGATATGCATAAAAATTAAATTTCACATTGTGCTTTATTTACAAACTTATTTGGACTCGAATGTAAATGAAATAACAAAACATGCGCCTCATGAAGATGACTTATCATCCGCTTCATAAAGAAAGGTTAAGTACTTAATAGTACGTTTAGTTATGCTTAAATTAAATACACTAATTAATGGTTCAGTGATATTTACATTACTGTCAATGATAATGCGAATATACAAAAGTGTTTATTTATAGATACCGAAGCATTGAAAATACACCACCCAATCGGTTTTTCGATTAAACTTCAGACCACGAAATTATGAAACGTTATTGGCTGTGTTAAAGCTCCTTACGGAGGCTAGAAATAGGCAGCCGGAAACGAATGCACACTACACACTCAGACCATACCGATACACTTAAGGCTGTCGATTTTTATTCCTGATATTATAGTTTTAACAAAACCAATAACGCTTTCTGTTTCTGAACTGCTATAAAGCGTCTATCTCGACACATCCAATTAAATCACAACAACGCTCCTGAATAGACATAAGATCAATAAACTATTTAAAGTTTAGCCGATATAAATTTAACAAGTATACTATTCATATATTTCCATTAATATTAATATAATAACCATATTTTCCTTCCCGAGTCAGTAAAGATTAAATTCAAATTTGGAAAATAAGCATATTCAAAGTCAAATGAGACTCAGTTACTTATTTTGTTAAGAACGAAATACCAAAAACAGTATCTGGTTGAAATATACATGTGATAAATTACGAGACCGAGTTTAAAGAATCATGGTCGAAAAAAGAGTATAAAAAGGAACACGCGTGTTCAACGATCGAAAATTTAATCGTTCAATACAAAATGCCCCTTCTTTAATAGATCAGGTGCTTCTCTGTACACTGAAGATGACCAAGGAAAAAGCGGTTTTACAGAATTGGTCAGTTTCGACGAAATATTTACGGCAGTAATGCTGAAAACACCATTAGTATGTTTTTAGATTTTATTTATTTTCTACATATTTTGTTACACATGTATTATTTTATTTGAACTTTATATTGTTCTTTTAAAACAAAATATAAAAATGGAATTAAAATACAATCTGAAAACTTTATTAAAAGTTATTGTTCAACTAAAAAACTGTTCGTTCAAAAGTACTGTTCAAAATAACAAACAAATCTGTGACCTTTCAAAAGACATAAAATTAGGGGGGCTTTGTTTTTGGTTTATGTAAACCCATTGACGTCATCTTTAAATCTGTAGCTTTTGAACTTTATCCTCCCTAAAGGGTAAAAATATGTAACCTTACTTAACTTTAAGAATCAACTTTTATTCGAAAAAGAATTGTCTTTTATTTTCATAATTGGGATATTTAAAAGGAAAAGTTTGTAATTTAAATTGAAGTAATTAGTTTTTATTAATAAATTTATTTTAATTTTTTGACGAAAATAGTTTATTTTTTTAATAAATTTATTATTTTTGATCAATTTAAAGTACAAATACGCTTTTAAATGGAAAATTAATTGACTTACAATGATTAATTATGTATACAAGACGTGTTTCTAGGGACTCGTAATTCGACAAAAAAAATGTAAATAGGTAAAAATAATATTTAAATAACTTTTTAAGCCTTTGCTAGGTTATTTATGCATTGTTCTTCACATAAAAAATTACATATTATTTTTTGCATAAACATTTTTGTATGATTCTTATTTTGTGAAAATATGCATGATAGATAAGTTTTTGAGTAATATTACTAATTATTGTAGCAAAATTTTATAAAATATTTAATAATGATATGTACATGGGAGTTATTTGGCAAAAAAAATACATCACATCTTTTATGATTACTTTATCAGAAAGGTGCATCTTCATTTAGTAAACACAGAAATATTTCTTCTTCCCCTTAAATAATTGTAAATAAAAGCACTAAGTTCAAAAAACCATTTGACATGTGCTTGGAAAGTTATAAAACATAAAAACAAAGCTTTTTTTATTTTTCCGTTAAAAGTGAAGACTTAGTATTCATGTAATAAACTCTTAACAATTAAATACAGCAACGATGGATTAAGAACGAATTCTTTTCACTATTAAGATATATATAAATTTGGGGTTTAATATAATAACAAGGTTCAATTTTTATTTGAAAAGTGCAATGATTTCCGTAAAAAATAGTTGGTTATGGAAATATTGTTAAGAATAAAATAGTCAGGTTTTCTATTTTGTTCTTGAGCTCTGGAATCAGAAACATATAAATTAAGAGTTTAATGTAATGATAAAATCAGTTCATAAACTACTTAAATCGTCAAATGATTTCCTTAAAGAAAAATGATTTTTTATAGTGAAATATTCGTAAGAACGAAATAGTCAGCTTTTTTATTCTGTACTAAAACTTAAGGTTAACTTTTCCCAATAATATAGCTATAATACAAAAATTCCTTTTATAAGTCAGTCAAGTATTTCAAGTCGACTTTACTTGTTTATTTTTTGCCTTTAAAAAATAAAGATTGTGTATAAAATGCGTATCTAAATAGATATGGTCCAAAGGGAAAAACTCAAACTGGACTATTTATATGTTTATCTCTCAACGGTAAGGTAATACGACAGTTTCCCTTCAACACAAATTTGGAAAAGAGAATGCTTGTTTCATCCTCCATCCAAGCCTGAAAGCCTGTGTTTATCACTTTTCCCACTATTTTCTCTCGAAAGGAAAAAATTAAAAATCTTAGTCGTGTGAAAAGAGCTTTTATTTGTAAAGTTGTATTCACCGGCTGGTGGGAATAAGTATGTATTAAGTTTTTGGCTAAACAACAATAAATGAAGCAATTTAAATACTAAACTCAAATTATACTAAGAAAGTTTTAGGAGGATAGCTGTGGCACTGCAAAACTTGTTTTTTTTCATTCATTTAGGGTCCACTGTCCATCCCCCTTGTGAGGTAATATTTGAAATCCAGAAAGTGAGTTTGACTTCGAAAGCAATAAACCAATATTATTTCAAGAAAGTTCATGGTGGATGGTTAAGGATATTTATGAAATAAAAAGCAATGACACAACAAGAAGAAGAAGAAAGACAACAAGGCGTACTCACCCCAGTGTCGTCATGGTGACGATGGTGTACCAAAATGCGGCCGGAATGGAGGTGAATGTGGTCCCCTCGACGTTCTTTTCAGCGTAGAACATGACGGTGGCGAATATGATGATGGCCATCGCCAGCGAGAACACCAAGAATCCCAGTTCGCTGGCGCAGCTCTTGAGTGTGTACCCAAGGATGCGCAGGCCCTGCGAGTGCCTCGAGAACTTGAAGATGCGGAACACGCGGAACACCCGGAGCGTGACGAAGGCCCCGGAGACATCGTCGTTGTCCTTGATGCCGAGTCCGATGTAGTAGGGCAAGATGGCCACCACGTCGATGATGCACATGACGCTGCGCATGAACTTCCACCGGTCCGGGGCCGCGTACAGCCTGAGCAGGTACTCGGCCGTGAAGATCATGACGCAGGCCGTGTCGAGGCAGAAGAAGGCCACCTTGTAGTTGGAGCCACAGGACCGGCGCTCGCCCGTCGAGTAGTCCACCGCACAGGGTAGCGTCTCCACCACGTTGGCCATGACGGACACGGCGATGAAGAAGCCGGTCACGTAGTAGAAGACGAGCGCGGCCGTGCCGGTGTGCGGGTTCTCGAAGGCCCGCCACATCTTCATGCGCGTCGAGAGGGTGCTCAGGTCGAGCTGGTTGTCCACCTCGGACATGCGGTCGTCCATGAGCCGCTCGGCGTTCTCGCGCTTGCGGTCGCGGTAGTCCTCGTAGCAGCAGTCGCCGATCACGTCGGGGATGATGCCGAAGAAGGCGAGCTCGTCGTCGTACGACATCAGGCACTCGTGCTTCGGGTAGTGCAGCTTCCCCGTCCGGTAGTAGTTGAGGATGTGCCGGAAGATGTCGGGGTCGCGGTCGAAGAAGTACTCGCGCGTCTCCTCGTCGAAGAAGAACTCCCGCTCGTTGGAGCCGAGCAGGGTGTCCGGGTACTTCTCGACCGTGTTGCGCCAAGTCTCGAACCGGCGCCCGCTCACGTTGATCACGAACTTCTCGTCCTCCTTCTTCCGTTGTTCTTTGGTGATCGGCGGGGCCGGCAGCGGGCTGTTGGCGATCGGCACCCAGCCGATGGCCGCGGCCCGGGCGAAGGGGAGCCAGGCCGCCACGGACGCCATTCACGATTGTCGTCTCTACCGCGATATCAACACGAGGGGACCACGTTGTTGGAACGGCGCCAGCGAGCCCGCGTTTTTTGCCATATGACGCCGGATGTCACCAGCGAGCACTCACGCATCTCACCAGCTGCATACGTCTCCCCCCTCACATGGTGCAGGGCTGTTTTTATCTAATTTCTTCACTTATTTCACGCCTCCAAAATCACACCACATAACACACATAACATCAAGCAAAGATACCTATCTTCCCTTATTCAGCTGTTTTATACAAATTCTCACAAAATATAAATTAATCAAACATATTTAACATAATCCTCTTGTTTCAACTCATCACAGGTAAAATTTCAGACCCATTCAAAAACTTGTTGCACTCTATCCAAACGTAAACATTGAACAGGAGTCCACATCCCGATGCACTGGAGAACTTCACACTCACCAGAAATTCACCTCAATCTGCACAAGCACACTTCCTTCTGCACAAAAAAAGCGATTTCTCCTGCAAATACTTGTTGCTCGTCCCAACCAACTTGCAGACGTGTCGTAAACAACGATCAGCAGCGGGACACCTTTAGAACGGTACCCCACTTTCCAGATGTGGGAAAAATCGAGACTTCCAGAGGAGGGAGCACGTGAGGCTAGAGAAGCAGACGATTTTTTCGTTGTGGAGGTGTGTGTGTGTTCTTGTTCTTGGGGTCGGCCTGTCAGGAGGCCATCTTTGTCATCGTCTGGTGGGTTCCGTGCCAGAGCAGAGAATCGTGGAAATGAGCGAGGGGAGCGGCGCATGCGCTCTCGGGCATCCGCAACAACCCCCGGCATCCCGGTGGCGTTTCCATCCCGGCGTTGCTATGGAGATGGTGACGTTGGCCTCCCCGCTTTCTCCAGCCTCAAATGCCAAACCATCGCTCTCGGTCGGCCATTAATGGTAATGAATTAAAACCCTCGAATGCTAGCAAAAGTTGAGGGGCTGGGGAGCCCAGTCGGTTAAGCACTCGCTTAGCATGCGGGAGGTCCCAGGTTCGGGTCTGGGCATCGCCAAAATAGCTGCCGACCTATAAACGGCCCGTGCAGCCAAAAATGTCCGACGAATAATACCCCGTGTAAAGGAATGCACGTTAAATATCTTTCAAAGTCCTAACGCTGCGTACGATGTCGCCCTTAACGGTTGCGTTGGGTGCCTATTCAGGTGTTGGCTCGTCACCTGACTGTGGTTCTAAAATACGACGCCCGTCGCCAACAGCCCTCGTGCAGCTCTAGTGCGACGCTAATTCAAAACCTAACCTAACCTAAGCAAGCAAAAGTTTTCCAGTTGATAGAACATAGGTCAAAATGCTATCGGTTGCGGTAGGTAGGTAAGAAAGTTAATAATTTAAGGCTACTGTATATTTCTAGTTGTCCTTATGGAGTTTTATAGAATGCAAATTACGTCACGTAATTCAGATACTAGGTCAAGTGACGAGGCCCAAAGCAAACCAGTGGCACCATCGTGCACTTGATCGTGACTTCAGACTCCACAGATTTAACAATTATGTTGTAGTGTTGTGTTACTCAAGACGAATACGGACAATACACAGTACAAAATATCCATGCTCATATGCTGCGATACCAGATGTTCGAATTTGGATAAAAAAAAAATTCGGAGCAATCTATGCAACTAGCTTAACAAGCTAGGTGCAAATGCATATTACCTAGGAGCACTTTTTTTTAATTATAAAAAAAATTGAAAATTTCTTTACCACTTTTGGAGTCTAAATGCCCAAAGGGATGATTTAAGATCGCCGGATTTGCGTGGGTTTATAGAGCCACCGGAGGCTTTCAACATTTGATTTCACGTAAACAATATTCTACAAATTATTTTATGTTGTTTGAAAATTGTTTTTATTATCCAATTTTAAGGGTACCTAAAAAACTAGTTAAAATAATAAAAAATACACGAATTATTAATAGTAGTAAACTATTAAATAAATTTAAAGTATACGTTTAAAAATATTATCATTTTGCAGTGTTTGAATAAATTAATACGTTTTGCATGATGAATTAATAAAAATATTTTTAAAACTAACTTATTCCTTGAAAGATATGGTGTTTGAATGAAACTGTTACATCAAACGAAATGTTCGTTTCATAGTTGTCAACAGCTATATAGCTCTGCTGTTAAAAATATCAGAAAAAAGTGCACGATTTAAAAAAAAAAAAATCCGTCAATTCACAGAAATAAGAACTAGCAACTTTGCTGTCTGAGTATTTCTGAGATTTTATTCAATTTTTTTTGTTATTTTTCCAAATTTGTAAATATCCGTTAATTGACACGATTACTATCGCTTAATTTTTAATTGGTTAGAAGAAATAATAAACTTTCCTGTCCTGTTTTTGAGAAGATTTAGTATTATTACCATCATTGGTTGGTATTAACTCTTGAATTCTTGTTCACAGGCGGTCATAGTACGGGCTTGACCCGAGTGGTTATGAATACAAGAAAGCTCCAAATAGATTAAGTAAGGAATCGTCTTGAAACAGGCGAATTAACATGCGCGGTGAATGGTTTCGCTAAAACGACGAAGATTTCGTAAATTTAAGTAAGCATGATGTCTACGATCGAAGTAAAAAAAATTCGAAAAATTATTAATAATTTAGTGGGGAAAAAGTTGAGTTTTGTGACGGTGTGAGAGGATAATTATTCATAGGAGCTGACGGACATTTGAATAAAAGTGGGACTGTGACAGGTGATAACTACACTGTAAAAAACTGTTGTTTTTACAGTTAAATCTGTCACTTTTGACGCCAGTTACTAACCGTTTTTTACAGTTTAAAACTGTAATTTTTCAGGAGAACTGTCATTTTTTACAGGAAAACTGCAATTTTAACAGGGAGACTCTGTTTAATTAGATGTGCAAAGAGTCACGTGATTGAAATCATCGTTCAGCACAAATACCCAATACTAGCCCTCGCAAATGAGTAAGTATTTTATAGCAGACTGTTCAGTATTGGGCTCGCACGCAAGAGATTCCTAAAAAAAAACCGGGCCCATTCCATACCTCTTCCAGGAACCTCTTTCGTGCAAACCCATTACTGAACCATCTGTGACAAGGTAATTACTCGGTCGCGAAGGCTCGTAATGTTTTTTTTTTTTTAATTTTAACAAGGAGAAACTGTTAAATGAACAGTTTTCCCCAGCTAAATTAACAGTTTCTCCCTATGAAAAGTAAATTTTTCGGTAAAAAATAATGCTTTAAACTGTAAAATTACAGTTATTAACTGGTTTCAAAGTTGACAGTTTTTACCTGTAAAAACAACAGGGTTTTCCTTACAGTTTACTACTTTTCGTAATAGTAATCATATGTCTTCTGTCCCACTAATATCGTAAAAAATATCAAAGAGAAATATCATTGACACACGTGATCAATAGTTTCCATGCTAAATATCATTCACGGACAGATAATGTCTCAAGTGTTTATAGATATAATGCATAGATTATCCTTATCATCAGGATATTCGATAAAGAAACGAAAAAAGCAAAGATTATATATAATAATACTTAAAACTAACATCAGTTAAAATAAAATCTTATTTCATTTTATTATAACAGGAATTAATAATTTATGAAACATACAATTTTACAGCCATGTTTTAAAAAGAGATTAAATTGAAAACTAACTGTTAAAAATTTTATAGGAATCATACGAAACAAAAAAATTTCAAGCTTAGTCTGACAGAACAATGGCTTTTTGAAGGTGAGTATTATTACTTCTAGCACAAGGTACGTATCAAGTCAATTCAAATTCGAAGGAAACTATATAAAACTGCCTAACCAAAATAATAAATATTTTATTAATAAGATAGTTAAGATAAAATTTTAATTTCTTAAATGCAGAGAGCAAAAAATTAAGCACCACTAACTTCTAAACAAGTTTATAATAGTAACTGTCAAATATAACCGCGTCATCACACGATATAAAACCTTTAAAACAAAATCTCCAAATAGGGAATTCGGTTCTAATTTAAACTTTCAGTCACCACAAAATTGCCTATTTTCAAATGTCTTTAGCAAATTCAGTCTTTAGCAAATTCAATTAATATTCCTTACTATTTGCTAAATTGATTTGCAAAAATAAAAAAGAAAGAAGATTAAAAGAATTAAGAATTTTGCAAGAGAATAAAAATTTAGTAAAATTGTTAGCTCGAATAATAGAACCGAAACTTATCAGAATATATAGTTCTTTATATTTTTTTCAATAAGGATTAACAACTTTTCGAACAAGCAATCTAAAATTTGTATTATAGAGTCTTTATACAAATATCTATATTATTAATGAATGACTGATATCTATTTGCCTGACTGTATGAACTATATCTCCGCCTGAACCGGATCTTAAATATATGAGAAAGGTGTAAAAATGCGCAGAAAAGAACGGGAAAGTAGTTATTCTGCTTCTTTAGAAGCTTTTTTTGTTGTTGAAAAGTTACGATGTTTTTAAGGCGAGTTGGTAGACTAAAGATATAGCCGTCGAGAACTTTCTTGTGAAATTATAAATTTAGATCATCAATTTAGCTTGATGAATTTAGTATTCGTTTGATAATCCAATCAGAAACGTAAGAATACTACCTATTAAAAAACAATTTGACACATCAAATACATTTTTATTTAAAGTGCAAATCATTTTTAAGTAATCAAGCATTTTATCCGCAATAATTTAAATAACAGCTCGAAAATTCATGTCCACACCGATAGTCCATACGATTGTGTACATATGCATAAAATATTTTTCAAATTGATTTGAACTTTTTTTTTAGTGAATTCACAAAATTTTTCTGAATAACTTCTTTTCTTGTAATTTGTATGTAACTCTAGAGGTTCATTGCATGTATCAGTTCAAAACGAAGAATTTAACACATAATTAATGTTTATAGTGGGACAATTCAATGTGGTAGACTTGTTGGCGTAAACCTTTTTTTTTAGAGTTGAAAAACACCGTCTAAAATAAATAAATTATATTTAAATTAAAAAAATTCCTAAATAGCATTGTTCATTATATTTGAAATCAATATGCCAAATTTGGAAAAGATTAAAGTAATATGAAATATTTTTAAACTTTTGGTATTCGCCTACCTTAACCAGAGAGATATAAATAAATGAGATCTACTTTTCATAAACTTATTTACATTTTTCAGCCATTGCACTATACATAAATCAAAAAGAGTTTTCTTATAGATTATTCTTTGATGTTTCAATTATTGTCTGATGTTTTCTGTTCAATCTAAATATATTAAACATCGAGATCTCCAGAAAATATATTTACACACCAAAATACTTTCAACACTTTATTTAACGACCTACTTTGGCCTAAAGTCACGTAGGTGGGTCTTTACTAAATTTTCTTATCACAATATAAAATTTTTTATTCATTCTAGATGACAATTTCCTTACAGTCACATAATATACTAGATCATTTAGTAGACGCTATAGGACAAAGAAAATAAGTTTACTTTTTGTAGAAACTTAATTGATTTTAATGTGACAAAAGCACTCTAGAAAAGGATTAATATATATGGGTTGGAGTATAAAGTGTAACATTGTGATTCATATCTCTTAGTAATTTCTAAGTATTTTAAGCAAATATTAAACCGTCATTAGTGGTAGAGTAGGGATAGGTACTTATATATTCCAACTTGTGTGTTTTATCAGAGACCCGCTTATATAAGCCTTCGTCAAGTAAAACACAGAAAGACTTTTTACTGTCTCAGAGAAAAGAAATAAACTCAGGGCGAAGGCGGAAATCGAGCCCGCACCCGTTACAGCGCGCAGACTGCTGACATAATGGTCCAAACCACTCTGTCATTCAGACCCATTCCGTCATTAGTGAGCTAAAAGCCTTGTTGATTGCCTGGGCTTTCATGACTCTGTTAATATTAGCGAAACCAATATCCGGTATTTTTAGGTATATCTTATGACAACATACATGATCTATAAATAGATAAACATATATCTAAATCAAAAACTGATAACTATCTAGTATCTATTGTTAACCAGAATCGACCCTAACACCTTATTTATCTTTTAAGTAATATATATTTTTTTTAAAAAAATCTCTCAAACAGTATTGAGAAATGCATGCGCAAGAGTAGCAGTAACTAGAACCCAATTTCTTTTAACGACCCAAAAGTTCTTCTGTTTTAAAAAAAATTAAGCAACTTTTTTTGGTAAATCTGAGGAAATAAGAGTATTAAGAGATAGAAATAAAAAAAAATATTGAACGCAATTTATTTGTCAAACTTCCCCCTTGACAACCTTTAAATCCTGTCTGGAATTTTATCGAAAATAAAATGTGATCAAAAGTTCTCGTTAAGAAGAATTTTGGAAGAACTATTTTTTTAAAGAACAGATGTATAAGACGACAAACTTTAAAAACCATATTAAAATCAAGAATTTTCTGTTCTAACTAACAAGTCAAGTTCTAACAGAACTAGAATATATTTATTTCCGTCGCTATATATTTATTATGTCGAATATATTTATTTCCCTCTTCAAAGTTTGTTGTTTTCCAATTAAGCTAACTGCACACGTTCGGACCACTTTTTAAAGTAATATAAAGTAGAAAACAACTTGGTAGTATATTTGTGTGTATCTATAAAACATAACTATATATAGTAAGTAAAATTCACCATACATATATAAATTTTAAAAATATGGTCATTTTATCCATGACTTTGCAGTATTTGTTGTTAAAAACTTCAATTAGGCAAGAAAAAAACTGTTCTGACTATTAAGAAGCTAAAACCATCAATATATTCTGTAAACTTATGTCTAGAGAATATACTTAAAACCAAAACATTTTATTAAAAAATGAAATTTTTATTTAGCAGTCGAAAAAAACTGACTAGAGTCGAACTTGACTTGAGTCGAAACGTCTGACTTTCAACATTTTTTACGATGTGTCAAAATGATTAATAGGCCAAAACAAAATACAAAAACATATTTCTTAAAAGTTTTTAGGTATATTCTCTAGACAGTAACTTCTTAAATTAGTAGAATAAAAGAACTTTTAATATTACTCCATAACTTTTTGAGTTAACTATTTCCAACTGAAGCTATTTAATGAAAAACTGAATGCGAGAAAAAACGCATTTAAAGTTCCAAAGTTTGGTTGATTCTAGTACCACTGACATTTACAAAATTAATCACTCCTTGCCGCCCCAGTGGCGCAATCGTTAGGACGCTGGCCTTTGGAGCTGCTGGGGTCGGGGTCAAATCCAAGTCGGGCATAGATGGCCGTCAATAAATGTTGTTATTTGTCTATGTGTTATTCATTTCTTTGTGACTGTTAATATTTTTTCTGTGTCTTGTGTCTGTCTCACTTGACGAAAGCTTATAAGCGGTTCTCTGAACAAGCACACAAGCTGGAATATATATCTATCATACCATACCGTATCACTACGTTCGTTCTAATTGCTTCACAGTTAAAATGCTGACAGTTTTAGAAACAAGAAAACCTGGCGGTAATAATATAAACAAGTAAACAAATAATCGGGGGTTTTTTTTTCAAAAATATCATTTTTAACGAGTGCGGAAACATGCTCTTTCTCATTATGTGCAACAAATAAGTTCAAGGCAATCTTTCTACAAGAATTTTTGACATTTCAAAATAAATAACTTTATTAATGGAAGGAGTCAAGTCTATTGAAGAATTTCCTGCTCAGCTTCTCACTCTCAAGATTTTAGTGAAAGACCTAAGGTACAGGGAGCCGCTGCTAAAAAAAATGCTTTTTTAACAAAAAATCACATTCGATAACCTGCGTGCTTTTAAACCAGTTTCGATTTAAAAATATTAATAGGCCAGTTTAACGTTTTTAGTGACAACAGAAAAATGGAATCAAAATAAACTATTTCTCTTTTTTTTTCTCTCCTTGCTGTGCCCACTCCAAATGAAACGGTAAGTTCGTCCCACTACATTAATTTGCGCCGCCCCAGCGCGATCGTTAGGATGCTAGCCTTCAGAGCTGCTTAGGTCGGGTTCGAATCCCAGTCAGGCATGGATATTTGTGACCGTCAATAAATGTTGTTATTTGTCTATGTGTTTTTGTTGTCCTTTCTGTGTGTGTCGTGCTTGTAAGAACTCTTTCTGCGTCTATCCCACTTGACGAAAGCTTATAAGCGGTTCTCTGAACAAGCACACGAGCTGGAATATATATGCACCATACCATACATTAATTTGCCAATGGAGGAAGATAATAGTTTAAAAAAACATGACCATAACTATATTGTTCTGTATATCTGCTTAAAGCGAAAAAGGGCAGAAGAAACGATCTAAACAAGCAATAAATTATAAAATACGTGCCAAGGAAAAGGCAGTGCTGTGCAGATTAACATATTTCAAATAAATTGTCTTCTTTACTGCTTTTCCGTTAAGCCCAAATGCATCAGCAATAGTACGACTGATTTCTAGTGAATCACGAAATGAAAATAATTTAATCGTAATGCTAATCTGAGAATTCCTGGCCCAAAAATGGCGGCTTCAAAACACGGCTCTTTTAATTTTAATTTTTTTACAAACTTTATTTTGCCAGGCGTAAACAAAACAGACAGAACATTGTTTTTCACCAAGTGAGAAAATAATAATCACTACAAAAGAAATTAAAAAAATACAACTTTTAAATGAAAAAGGAATGGATCAATTGGTAATTAAACAATTAATTTTGCAGTGACAAATGTGTATTTTACATAAAACTGTGGACAGAATAGTTAACGTTTTAATTTTTTTTTATTTAAAATTTTCGAAATTCCAAAAAGTTCAACTTTTGATCAATCCAGTTTTTCTATCCTTTTACACGTAAACCTTTACAAACTTTTTATTTTTTATGCTATATGAAGATACGTTTAGAGTTTTATTATTCCACTAAGTGCACTGTGCCCCTTTAGACTCCACTAACTTCTTAACATATCTTAACATATGCACGCGCTTCGGATTGTTGAAGCGCAACAAATCAACCTACAGTCAACCCCAGATTAAGTATGCAGTTGCGCTCGCATCAGCGGAGGAAACGTCGTGAGTATTAACCTCACTATCCAATCAGAGCATGGGACGAAATTTCACCTGCTCTGATTGTCTGCCCCTTTGAGATACTCTGATATTCGTGAGCCTTGTTGCGTCAAAATTGAAAGAAAAAATAATTAATCACTCTAACTGAAAAAAACTAATAAAACTAGTACAAATACGTCTTGAAATAACGAATAAAGTTGTTTATTGAGTGTGAAATACCTTTTTTTATTCGATTTTTGCACTCGGAAATTAGAACTATTTACTCCATTTTCCATAGAATTACATTTACATTCTGCAAACTTAATGTGAGTTTTACTGTAGCTGTTCTAAAACGATTAAACTTTTTTCCTTTACCCTGCATCTCCACTTATTCAATCCCAAACGCCTATTGGCCAACTCAAAACTATGTCCAGCCAAAAATGGCGCCATACTTCCAACCTGGCATTTACCACCCCGTTTAAGAACTTTATTTTCCACTGGCAGATTCGCTTGTAAACGAAACTGCGCTCATAATTTTCACCGCTGGGGCTTATAGGGGCGGTTTGCGTTTTGTTTCGGGATGCCAAACTTTTCACGCCCCTGCGACCACTACTTTGAGATAAAATATCAGCGTGTTGATTTAACAAAGTATTAAGCAAGTTTTTACTTTGTCAATTTACTTTTTGACCGCTTTAAGTGTTAGAGAAACAATTCAGTTTTAATAATAATAATAATTTTAATAATAAGAATAATGATAAAAACAATAATAATGATAATGATAATGAGGATGATAATAATAATAATTTTAATAATAAGAATAATAATAAAAACAATAATAATGATGATGATAATAATAATAATAATAATAATAATAATAATAATAATAATAATAATAATAATAATAATAATAATAATAATAATAATAAAAACAAATAATAATAATAATAATAATAATAATAATAATAATAATAATAATAATAATAATAATAATAATAATAATAATAATAATAAAAAAACAATAATAATGATAATGATGATGATAATGATAATGATGATAATGATAATAATGATACTGATAATGATGATGATGATGATGATGATAATGACGATAATGATGAAAATGATAATGGCGATAATGATGACGATAATGATAATGATAGTGACGATAATAATAATGACGATATTAATAATGACGATATTAATAATGACGATAATAATAATGACGATATTAATAATGACGATAATAATAATGACAATAATAATGACAATAATAATAGTGTCAATGATAATGATAATGATGATGATATTGAAAAGGATAATAATGATAGTAATAATAATAATAATAATAATAATAATTAGACAATGATAACGACAATGATGATGATGATGATGATAATGATAATTATAATGGTAATGAAAATTATAATAATAATAATGATGATAATGATACATTAATTTTACGATAATAATAACTCTATTAATATAAAAGTGAAGAAAGTTGCCGAACATGTACAATTATTAACTAATAAACTATTTGTAATTACGTCGTTGTTTCCTTCACTCTCATGTTTCTTGCACAAAGTTGAAAGTATTTTCGGAATAATATAACTCTATAAATATCAAACCAGAAATACATATGACTAAATACAAAAAAAAAACCACATCAGATGCTTAGGGGAACATTCCCGTTCAAACAACCTAAAAAAATTATATTTAATAAAAGTTTATAACGACGTACAAATAATAATAAAAAGTAATAAATTACAACTCCATAGTACTTATTTTGCATTTTTTTCTTAGAAGCTCTTCCAGTGGAGATTTCAATATTCTAGAAAAAAATTATCCAAGATATTATGCTAAGTTAGATGTTTTTATTAAATAATTCATATATTTAGAATTTGAAATGGGAGAAGATGGAAAAATAGGAATCGTAAGCTTCAGATTCTTCTCTAATCAGTTTAATGAAAATTCTGCAAAGTTCAATGAAATATTTGTTTAATGAAATTTGCAAAGAAATTATTTCACTCTTTGCATAAACTAATTAAAGTTTAACATTGAAAGTCTATATTTAATTATTAATTATTTTTAATTCAAGTTTAAAAACTATTTTTTTCACAAAACCTATTGGGTGGGTAAGATGACAAAACTGATTATTTAAGTTTTAAAACATTTAATTATATATAAACCCATTAACGGCGATTGGAAAGAAAATTTGCCTTGAGAAAATTAGCTTTGGGCTTAAGTTTATCTAAATAAACCAAATGTAAAACAAATAAAGACTATATTCCTTAGAAAGTTTATGCAAGACAAATTAAAATTCATGAAAAACAAATTTTAAAAAGTTAAGCTTTCATTTGAAAATAAAAACGTTAGTTGCATTCACAAAATCGTTGTTAATGGACTAATAAGATTACGTTAATTTCAAAAATTCAAAGTTATGTAGGAATTAAACAAAAAATTTCTATTGACTTTTCCGGCTAATTATTAGTGTAGTTGTAATAGCAATTGATTTACTTATGCTCCAAAAACCTGACATTTCAATTCTTGTATTACTTTCCTATTACTTGTTTATTTTTAACTTTAAGAACTGAAAATGATTAAGAACTTAAGAACTAAAATTTATGGTTTTAACTTAAGGTAGGGGAGTACCCAAATTTCTAAAATTTTTACTATTACTTTAATCTTTTCCAAATTTAGCACAGTGATTTCAAATGTAATGAACAATGCTTTTTGGGCCATTTTAGAAATTTAAATATAATTTATTTATTTTAAACGGTGTTTTTCAACTGCAAAAAGGGGTTTACGTTAACACTTCTAGCATAAAAAGTTTCACATTAATTTTCCTGAATTTCTTTACAGAAGCTAATACAATATATATCTGTGCTACAAGCCTCTAACATCTAGTGTATATATAGTAGTTTTGTTTTAAAAAATGTCCAAGTGTAAGTTAATCGAAAAAATCTCTTTTTTGGGGGTAATTCATAAAAATTTTCTTAATAACTCCTTTTCTTGTAATTTGTATGTAACTCTAGAGGGTCATTGCATGTATCAGTTCTAAAACGAAAAATTTAACACATAATTAATGTTTATAGGAGGAAAATTCAATGTGGTAGACTTGTTAGCGTAAACCTCTTTTTTTAGTCGAAAAACACCGTTTAAAATAAATAAATTACTTTTAAATAAAAAAACAAATGCCTAAATAGTATTAATCATCATATTTGAAATCACTATGCCAAATTTGGAAAAGATTAAAGTAATGGTAAAAGTTTTAGATTTTTGGGGAATTTTGGGTATTCGCCTACCTCTTAAGAACAGAAATGGACAAGAAGATCTGAAAACCTACTTTTCAAAATTCGATAACAGTTATCAAACAAATGTGTGTAAAAACTATATAATGAGAGTCAATCACGACTTCGGAGACTTTCTTGCAATAAAACTAAAATGTCTCAGCAGTAATTTTAAAGACATTTTGCATTAGAACTTGCCGTGAGTAACACAACCCGTCTTTTAAATATTACTCTATAAATCAGGGAATTTAAATGTTTTTTATACAAGGTTAATTTTAATTGCTTTAACCCTTTCGCTACGAACGGTTTTAGCTTCCTCGTAATATTTGATAATAATAACATTATCGAATCCTTAGTTGTTCGCGCGTTTTGGGGCGTTTCAGTAAGGAAAGAATTAAAAACCAAAAAAAAAAAATCTGTGGAAGCTACCCTTTGCTCATGCACAATTTTTTCGAAAACCTTTTAATGACTTCTAGTATTAGGAACTTTTGTATCAAATTTTAGGTTGGCAGCTCTTGTAGTTCAAGCTGTAGAGAGGTTTCAGACAGACAGTCTGACAAACTGAACGATGTTCAAGAACAACTTCACGAATCACCTCAGATTCAGCCCCATCTAAAACGTAGAAATACCAAATCTCCCATTCGAAATTTCAACCCCATTGCAATACTTTTATTACCATATACTTTATATTAGATAATTAGAAATAAAATGTTACAAATGAATAATAATTATCAAAAAAGCACATCTTTTTTGTTCATTCAATGCCAAAAGAATATCTTTTTAAGGTTTAATACCTCAACATTCATTACAAATTGATAAACCCTTCGGCAAACATTATCCGCAAATTATTTTTCATTTCCTTGTAAAACATACTTTAAAATATACATTTATTTGATAAATATTTTAAAATATATAAGATTTCAATTGATGTTGGTCTGGTCTAACTTTCGGTTAAATTACAGTTACAGCTTTAGCCAGTTAAAGCATCATCAAATCAAATTCTCGGTTTCTAAATTAATTGCCTCATATCGGGAGAGGGTTATTTAAGAAAGAAAATGTGGGCTGCAGTAATGAAGGTGTTTTGTATTGTTAATCATGGAGGTCTTTTTTCATTTTTAAGATTTTTAGTTCATAATAAAGTGGCAAAATTATGTTCGTTTTATTTTGGAAGCTTGGAGTTTAAGTGATACTCTTAATTGACCGTCTATATACGTTCATCTGTGAAAATAAAGTGATAATCGAAAAGTGGTTTTCCATTAGGCAAAAAATTATTTTAGATTTCACAAACAAATTCTTTAGATTTTTTTTTATTTGATACAGTAGCTGTATAAATTACAGGATAATCGAAAAGTGGTTTGCTACTAAGCAAAAAAAATATTTTAGTACTTTTAAAATAAACCCTATATTTTTTCATTGTATAGCTTCATAAAATATGTGATAATTAAAAAGTAGTTTAAACAAAACATTATTTAAGTTTTGACAAAATAAGCCTTAGATTTTTTTTATTTCATAAAATAGCTGCATAAATCCTGTGATAATCGAAAATGTTTTACTATTTTAACCCTCTAATGCATACTGTTACTGTTTGGTAGCAAGTTACATAATCCACTTTATTCTATAAAATTAAAGCTCCTCCTAAACAAATCTGTGTTTTTTTTCATCTATTTCATTTCATTTTAAAATTTTAGTTACTAATAGTCCTCATAGATGACAGTAGTAAAAGTGTATTCAAAATTAAAGAGTGAGGTTATTAACTTTTGTGAAATTACGTTTTTGGCAGTATTCAAAGAATAGTAATATTAGTACTAAATACTAATAAATTGTTCTGAAAAATTTATCACAGTTAAAAAGGGTTATTTTAAAATATTTTTAGTAGTTTTCTAGTCATTATTATCAAAATTGTAATTTTGCATTTGGTTTTTGTCGTAGGGAAAAAATTTAAAAAATTGAAATTATTTAAATTCTAATGCAGTTAATTTTTTTTAGTATTTTTCCCAGAATGTGCGAGTTATTAAAAATACATATATATTTTTTGGGGATGAAAATAAAAATTCATGCATTAGAGGGTTAAATAAAAGATTATTTTAGTTTGGACGTGCATTAATTTTTTATATTTATATAAATTTGAAGGCGAAATAAGTAAAAGCAGTGTATTGTAAAATTGTCAACACTGTCATTCCTTCTATCGAAAATATTATTTTTGAGTTCTAATGTTTACTTATTATTTTGTTGTTGTTTTTGTCGTGTTCTTCCAGGCCGTAGCCTGAAAGGCAAGGGGGTTGGAGTAGCATCCGTTGGCACAAGGCTTTGAGTGCCCATGAGAGAGTGGATGTCTTAAACTTATTATTTTAACCACAGTTATTTAAAATTTTCTTCTGTAACATTTATTTCAAACTCTTGAGTTATATTAGGAGAGTAAATATTACATTCTAGTGCTATTTATTAAATTAAAGTTATACTTATCAATCGTTGTACTGCCATATGGTATGGTATGGTACATATATATTCCAGCTTTATGTGCTTGTTCAGAAAACCGCTTTTGTTGTACTACCATTAAGATCGGTGCTCAAAATCAGAAATTTTTACTTGGAAGATCGAACCGTTTATGTTCCGAATAAAATCGATGTTAATAAAATAATTAATATATATTTCCTAATAATAAATCAAATTAATAATATTGCTCACAAAATCTTTTCCGTGAATATTTTGTAATCTATTTCGGTTTCATTATTATTTAAACAAAATTTAGCATACTTAGACCACTAAATCATTATTGAAAACATGCATTAGCACTAATTATTGTTGAATTATTTTTCAAACTTAATAAAGCTGAAAATCTCATTTGATTATTTAAAAAATGTAGTTAATTTTTATAATTTACATTTGGTCGTCAGAATTTTCCCAATGCATATGTACTAGTAAAATAGTTAAAAATGGCACAAAAAAATTTATTTTAATTTTTTTGAGAAAATAATAGTTTATTATATATTTTATATTATGTTGTATTAAATAGGTATAATTAATTATTTAATTAATTAATAGATATAATTAAATAAGTATTTGTTGTTTAATTAGGAATAAAGAATGGGCAGTTTATTGACGGCGTATTTAATAGCAAAAGAATTTCAATGCAATTGTTGCATTGGAAAATATTCTAGAGATTTCTTTTTAAATTTGGCCATTCTTCCAAAATTGCTGCCGCCAAAACAAGTCTATTTTCCCTAAAAGTTTCGAAACTTCTCTTTCGTTATTCGAGAATATAAATATATTCTTTATTTTTCCACTTTCAATTTCTTTCTTCCCGATTGCCGAAGAATCTAGTGTCCACATTTTCTACCCAGACACCAACAAATTGCACATAAACCAAATTTTCTATTCTAAGTAAATGTGGGTCCAAGGTTGTTTAGAGGACGTGAAGTCTTGATGCAAAAAAGAGCAACAGATTTTACGGATATGGTCTGATTTGCTCGTTTATATGAGGTTTTAGATGGCAAAGGTGCAAGCTTTAAAAAAAAAAACAGTGCAAGATTTAAATATAAATTAAATTTTCAATTCTTTTATTATATTGATGTAAACCGTTTTAGAAGGCTCGTTAACATTCAATATTTAATACAAGTATATGACAAATGACAATGATTGCGCCCTCTAGAAGGGAGAGTGTAGGCTTTATAGCCTATTACCCAGCTCGCCAGAAGACAAACAACAACATTTATTGACAATCACAAACATCCATGCCTTTACCGGGATTCGAACCAGAACCCAGCAGCTCCAAAAGCTAGCACACTAACCAATGCGCGGGCGGGGCGGCTAATACAAATATAAGATTTTTTTTTTTTTTTAAAAACTGATAGCCTAGACGTAGACGGTTGTATGTATCTCTCAATTCCGAAACATGTGCGAGGTAGGAGACTATCGGAATTGACTTTTAATATACCCTTTATAATTTGTTTTAAACTTAACATTATCTAATAGCTAAATTATATTACTGAATGCTGACACGAGTTTTTAAGAGACATTTTTTAAAAACTGGGTAAAATTGAATCGGGGCGTGATAGTTGATGTCTTCAATTTCCTTGAAACTTTCAGGATATGTTAGTAGTTACTATGATGAGAAAAAGTGAATTTTTCAGTTTTTTTTTCAGTTTTCTTTTCATTTTCAAGTTGTCTCCCTTTAAAAAAAAAAGTACTCAAAAACCACTATCAAGGAAGAATTATCAACGATACGAAAGAAAAAAAAGAAAATATTTTTTTTTTCTGGCATAGCGAGTTTCGCGTAACTTCTAAATGTTAGGTAACATTTATAAAAATATCCAATTTCGAATTATTAAAGTTTCCAATGATTTTTATTTATTTATGCATATATTTTTATTAAGATAACTGTACCTTAAGATAAGAAAAATCTTGCAAGAAAAATCGAATTACGATCAACACAGATACCAAATAGAAATCGTAACGAAGCACCCTGATTTTATATCAACCGTATAGACAGCTACAGCCGAGGAAGGCAATAACAAAGACACATGAGCACAATCCTAATATAAGGGGGTACTAATAAAAAGTCCCGGATAAAAAAAGGCTGACGTCGCGTTTTTTCTTGATCGTGATTGGAACAAAGGGGAATAATGGAACGCCTTTCGGTGGGGGGATGGGACAAAAGAGAAAATTAGCTGGCGGTAAATCGTTTAGTGAAAAAATAATAAAGCAAAAGATTAACTAAGATAGATATTGAGAGGCAGGGGTGGTTCGCTTTTTGCTGGTTTGACAGTATTTTATCTTCCTTAAGAGGTCATAGGAGTCTTAAAAATGTGCACAGAAGGTACTACAAAGCATAGTTTTCAATTTCATATAATTTTTTAACTACTCAATGTATAAGTATAATTTTTTATTTGTAATTCTATAAGATTTATTTATTATAAAAACAAATTTTAAAATTTATGAAACTTTAGCCAAAACTAAAATAAATTATAACAAACATAAAACTATAAAAAGTTTGAAAACATTGGGATTAGTCTTGGCCACTAGTCTTTAGCCACATTTTGAGGTCAAAATTGAAGAAATGGCCAAGAAAATGACTTTAAATTGTACAAATATGTACAAACAAAGACTATACCTAATTCCTAAGCTCAGTTTTAATTAGAATTTTTTTTAATAATTTCACATCAAAATTTTAAAATTTTTATTAATTTTTTTTAAAAAAATATTAAAATAATTTCTAATTAAAATTGAGCTTAGAAATTAGGTATAAGTCTTTGATTGTACATATTTGTACAATATAAAGTCATTTTCTTGATTATTTCTTCAATTTTGACCTCAAAATGTGGCGCTCAAGCCTAATCCCAATGTTTTCAAATTTTGTAAATAGTTTTATGTTTGTTATCATTTAATTTAGTTTTGGATAAAGTTTCATAAATTTTAAAATTTGTTTTATAATAAATAAATCTTATTACATATAAAAAATTATACTTATATATTGAGTATAGTTAAAAAATTATATGAAATTGAAAACTATGCTTTGTAGTTCCTTATGTGCACATTTTTAAGACTCCTATGACCCCCTTAACCCCCTGAGGAATGCAGTCATATTAACCCTTCACCTGATGTCAAGTTTTCCAGCAACACACCTAACTTTAATAATTTTCTTAAGCTTTAAAATTTAAAGCATGGGGGAGGGCGACCAGGTAGCACAACGGTTAGGGAGCTAGCCTTTGGATTTTCAAGGTTCGGGTTCGAATCCCGATATGGCATGGATGTTTGTGTGCGTCAATAAATGTTGTTATTTGTATATGTGTTTGTGTCGTCTCTTTCTGTGTGTGTCTCTTGTGTCTGTCATTTCTGGGGTTTAGAACAAGAGACTTGAGGTCGCAGTGCTTGGCGAACTTGCCCCTCACCCAACCAAGAAAGTCTTAAGTCATAAAGCATGGAGGAGCATTTATAATAATCCAAATACATAATTAAAACTTTTTAAAAATTTACGAAATTAAATATTCAATTTAAAGTTTTATTTAAATTCTCATATACAGTGAAAACAAGTTTACACTTAGCCAATTTGCTTATAGAAGGTTTGTAACAAAGCTTGACCTTTAATTACAAATAAAGATAGCAGTATCCACACGATGATTGTACCATTGCTGCTCTATATTTAGAGCGCTTTGTGTGAAGAAGCAAAAAATATTTTCACGACACAGAAAACAACGGTGATGTGTGAAAAGCGAGTAAAAATATCCATACCAATAGAATAAATTCAACATAGGTCTTAAAGCCTTAAATGTTTAAACTAGAATTTTAGGTGATTCGAAAATGATTACAAAGGAAAAAATTTATAATAAATTTTATTTTAAACTTAAAACTTTCGCTTAAGCAGCATTTTTGTTTCCGCTTAATACGTAATTGGAATATCTTGATCGAATCCTTAGTCGTACGGTTGTCTGAGCCGTTTCAGTAGTAAAAGGGTTGGAATATCTTGATCGAATCCTTAGTCGTATACGGTTGTCTGAGCCGTTTCAGTAGTAAAAGGGCTAAAGAATCTAAAAAATACCTTAGAAACAATGGGAACGTTAAAAATGACGTAACGCTATGTTTTCATTTTTCCGCAGCCAGCGATTTCATTGGCTGTTTCGGTTCCACTCTCAAAATGACCGTCATAGATAAAATAAAATTTTGTTCTATAAAAGATTTCTTTAACAAATCAAATGATTTGAACAACTAACTGCACAGCTAGAAGTAGGCATTTTAAAGAATTAATAAGTAAACTATTCTTAGTACACTCATTTTCGAATACCAAAATAAAAATAATTCCAGAAAATAAGTAATAAATAAGAAAAAAATAAAACAAGAGGGCTGGAGCTGCTGTCATTCACTACCCGACACAACCCCATTATAAATATATTTCGAAAAAGTTCTTTTGGCATAATTTTCCCCCGAAAATTCAGGTCAGAATGAACTTGAATGCGACTTTTTAAGATTGATAAAGATGAAGTCCATATGCTTAATGCATATTTTTGTCTGGAACTTTGTTGCCACAACAGCAAATCAAAAAGTTTCGTTTCTCAAAGCATTTGCCTTTTGAATAATCCATCACATTCGACTTTCATTATAAAACAGAATAAAAATCTTCCTATTGAGGATATTCATCAGAACTTTGGGAAATGCATTCTAAAAATACAAAGCTAGATACATATTTCAATTACTTAGAGTGCTTTCCAAGACTGAAAGTTTTCTCAGAATACTAAACAAATATTTCTCATCACTTAAATAGATTGGGGCTATAATAATCACTACTTTGTAGTTAGGAATTGATAGATTGTAGAGTTTTCATTACAGCATTAATAAATTATCGTAATCTTACTTTAACTTCCACACTACGTTTATGACGGAAAAAGTGGAAGCTATATTATTATTGTTTTGTCCGTCCGTCACCCACTTTCACAAAACTAACCACAAGTCTCACAAACAAGTGAAATACGTCATATTGAAGCAAAAAATTAGACGAAACTACACTTCTCAAAACACTTAGGGGAATCATCGTTTAAACCTTTCCGCTCCCAATGATTCCATTTGGTATCATCAGTTTTCGATTTTTTTTCCTCACTAAATTGAAATCGTACTTATTTAAAACTAGATGGAAGAATCATGTCCTTTGAATAATTAAATAATGTTTGTTTTAATTAAATGAAAATATAAAAAACATAGTAAAATAAAATTCAACCCCAAAATTTTTTATGAAATAAACTGACTCTAAATTTTTTACGCTTGCATTCTTAGATGTCTAAAATTTGATTTTACCTTAATTTACAATTAAAATTTTGAAAAAATTATTGTTATAATTTATTCATTGTTATAATTTATTGTTATAATTTATCCATTGTTATATAATTTATTGTTATAATTTATTCATTGTTATAATTTATGTTTATAATTTATTCTTTAAAAAAAATGATTTAAATGATTCTTCGTCCAAACTATGTTGATGTTAAATTCTTAATTAAACAATGTGGGTTTCGCGTCCGTCTGTCCAACTAACCCAAAACATTCGTTGGCTCAAAAGTCACAAACTGAGTTAACTTTTTCCTTGGTGAGTTTTTAATCGATCCTTCTACCTCAGCATAAGATGTATAAATGAATACTTTAACAACGATGCAAATTCTCCCCTCTGCTTTATAGTTAGCACTTTCAACATGCCAGAACACGCCCAAACCTAAACATAGCTCCCAAATTGCTATCACCAAGAAAAATAACACTTATTCGACATTCGTATATCAAAGAGTATACATAGAAGTAAGATACGATAGCGAGATTTGGAATGGAATTTGCCTTTATAATGACCTGTGTTTAAGCGATCAACACGATGGGTGTGTATATGGGTGGGTAATTCAGATGGGGGTGTGGTTCGTGAAAGGGAGATTAGAGGGTAAACAAACATTAATCAACATAGGTTTTTGGTTGAAATATCTTTGCAGTAGAGCTAACCAGGTATCATAGAAATCTCGGCCATTGTTGAAAAAATATTGGCCATTGTTGAAAAAATATTGGCCATTACTGCAATCTACACTCTTAAAACAAAAGAGTGAAATCCACTCCAGTAGGAGAAGTGCATTTTCGACACTGGAAAGGATCGAATATTAACTCGGACTGAGTTAAAATCACTTGTTTGGAGTGATCCTGTCGAAGGTTTAACATACAAATTATCCACTCCTCTAGGAGAAGTGCATTTCCTAGACTGGAGGAGTAAAAATTAACTCAAGACTGAGTTAAAATCGCTCGTTCGTTTTAAGAGTGCATATTGTACAATATAAAATAAGCAATTCACCTCATTAATATATATTGCCCGGCGTGGCTTTACGACTTTGACCAATGTCGTAAAAAAACGTTAATAATATTTAAAATACAATATTGAGGAATACCTGCTGTATAAAATCGAAACAGAATTTTTCTTATGTATAAGGCATATGTATTATCATCCCATCAAATATAAATCACACATCATATACATTATACATTCCCCCACACGTTTTTAATTATTTTCACTTTGATTTTCAACTTTGGAGGTAAAGAGATGGAATTATGCTTTTGACTGCTGATGAATATTTCCTATAGAGCTGTACTACATGACGTAGATCCCTTTAAGGGAGCGGTGCATGTTGGATGGGTCATTTCAGAATTAAAACAAACATTTGTGTTTTTAGTCTACTTTTCTTTTTTTTAATTCAAAAGAAATTTTTAAAAATTAAAAAGTATGTACTGACATGCTGGCCAGGTCCGCCCGCCCGTCTTTTTGTTCCCCTTTCCGAAATAGGTTCTTCCCTTCCGACATTACAATTTTTTTTGTTAGAAAGGTATTATTTCAGAAACCCGTCTATCATAATTTTTTCCGTGATTATTTAATTGTTCAGCATATGTTTGCAAAGCGTCAAGGCATTATATATATTTTTTTTGCATGGAAAGTGGTTAGTTTTTATTTAAATTTCTTAATTTTTAGTGCAGTTTATAGAGTAGTTTCGTGTTTTTTATTGATAAACAATTTAATTATTCAATATCCAAATTCATTAAACAGACACAAAAAAATATTTATTTAATTTGTGAAATAAAATTGATAACAAGAAGTTCTTAAAGAACTAAAATAGCCTACTTTCCTGTTACTTAAATACCTACTAAAATTCTCATCTTGAAAAAACTAGATTCGTTACAGTAAGTGACATCAACAACCGTTTTTCCACATTAAATTCAAAATAAATTTCACTAAACGCAGCATCTAACTAAACACAGCATCTTTCACTAAACACAGCTTTATTTGCAGTTATAAATAAATATTTAATTTTTCGTAGAACAAAAACCAAAAAACTACTCCCCAATAAACATTTACTTGCTAAATTCGGCTAGTTTCGTTTATATTATTTCGAAAATTAAATAATTATAACTTAAATCGTTTGCAAAAACTTATATTTCAAAGAATAAATATGTAATATTCCTCGCTTTTAGATAGAATGAAAACAATTTTTATCAACATGCAAAGATCTCGTAGTGAAATATATATTTGACGTCATCTTAAATTGATCGATGTCTCAAAAATAAATTTATTTTAATTTATTGTCTAAAAGAATTTAAGTTTCTCAAGCAATTGTTGCGATGGCAATGGTGATTTAATTCTAATACAAGAAGTTCTAAAACAACTAAAATGGCCTACTTTCCTGTTACTTAAATACTTACTAAAATTCTTATCTTGAAAAAGCAAGGTTCGTTACAGTAAGTGACATCCACAACCGTTTCTACATTAAATTTATATACATTAGAATAAATTTCACTAAACACAGCATCCAGCTATAATTTCAACTTCTCAATCAATTATTTTCATTAATTTTTTATCGCCAATAAAATAAATATTACTTATCGTCCGCATGATTATTTGCAGTTACAAATAAATATTGAATTTTTCGCAAAACAAAAACCAAAAAACTACTTCAAAATTCACTTAAAATAGGAAATGTAAATTAACAAGTAGGTTTGTAACAGAATATGTCACTTAACCCGCTTCCACAGGTAAAAAGGCGCCAAACACAGCATTAATTCTATATTAAACATTTAAATGCTATAAATTTGGCTAGTTTCATTTATTTTATTTCGAAAATTAAATAAGTATTACTTAAATCGTTTGCAAAAATTTTTATTTCAAAGAATAAATATGTAATAGTTCTCGCTTTTAAATAGAATGAAAACGTTGCATACCACTATACAAAGACACTCGAAGTTAAATATATTTGACGTCATTTCAAATTGATAGATGTCGCAAAAATAAATTTATTTTAATTTATTGTCTAAAATAATTAAAGTTTCTCCCTCGATTGTTGCGATGGCAATGATGATTTAATTCTAATAAAAATGGCTTCCTAAGCTTTTCAATTGAGCATTAAACTTTGCAGTTTTTTAAATAACTGAAGTACTTAGAATTCGAATTCTTTTCTGAAATTTTCATTGTATTCTCATTTCCTTGCGCTGAATTTTTTGACGTATCTCACTTGTCCGCAGCATTTGTAGTTAAATTCAGCGATTTAAATGACTCGAAATTGAATTACAATGCTAGTTCAATGGGAAATTCGTCAACAAATAGTAGATTTATGTCCGTCCGATCGTACAGACAGACGGACAAATAGTATGAAAGTTGGATCTCTGATGTCATAGCTTTCTAACAAAAAAAGAATTTTTAAGATCGGATTTATCAAACCGATTTTGGAAGAGGGGTACGGACAGACGGACGGACATCGACCGCATGTCAATACCTACTTTTCTATTTTTTTTTAATTCTTCGAATTAAAAAATAAGAAAAGTAGGCTAAAAAATGGCTTCCTATGCTTTTTAAATGAGCATTAAATATTGCAGTTTTTTTTAAATAATTGAAGTACTTCGAATTCGAGTTCTTTTCTGAAATTTTCAATGCATTCTAATTTCGATGCGCTGAATTTTTTGACGTATCTCACTTGTCCGTAGCATTAGTTAAATCCAGCGATTTAAATGACTCGAAATTGAATTTCAATGCTAATTCAATGGGAAATTCGTCGTCAAATAGTAGATTTATGTCCGTCCTATCGTGCAGACAGACGGACAAAAATTATGAAAGTTGGGTGCCTGAGGTTATGCCTTTCTAATAAAAAAGAATTTTTAAGATCGGATTGATAGAACTGATTTTGGAAGGGGGGTACGGACAGACGGACGGACAGACAGACGGACGGACGGACATCGACCGCATGTCAATACCTACTTTTTCATTTTTTTTTAATTCTTCGAATTAAAAAAAAAGAAAAGTAGGCTAAAAATAGTTGATTTTGGCTTTTAAAAATGTAAATTACATTTCAATACTGTGTTTGGCTTTTTTTTTGTAATTTGCATAAAATTTGTGTAGAAGCTGTTTCATAACAAGAATGTAGTCTATTTCAGTCTTTTCAAAATAAAATAACCTACTTACTTTTTTACTTATATATAAGATGGTTCGGTTTTATGGCATTATAAATTGCAGTAAAAAAAGGGTGGAGCGAAAAACTCGTTTTTTTTTTCATTTGTCTTTGGAATTCATAAATCAATAGACCTTCGGAAAAACTACATATAAACCACTACATCTTCCCAAATCATTTGAAAGACAAAATCCACAAGTAATTGTAACGTTTTCTGATTAATAGTAGTATCTGAGTTCTGAATCGGACACCGTTTGACCTGCAAAATGTTATCCATTATCTTTTAAACAATACAAAATCAAGATAAGACATCTTATAAAACCTAAATATAATTCGGAAAGCGTAAAATTGGCGAAAACCCAAGCGTAACCTACACAAATTCAAGCTTTTTAGTGTCTTTCAAAGAATTTTTAAGGGCCGTTGCTAGGGATATGCAATATGCATGCTTTGAGATCGTACCACAAATCACAATGGGCAAGAACAATCACCACATTTAGCTCCCGATGACTCGCGCTCAACAAAATAGCTATATAATATCACTAGTTAACTAAAATGTGGAAGGTAAAGGCATATTATGACTGGAATTCCTTGTCATCCGCCGATAAACTAGTAGTCGATACAACTTATCAGATTTGTTTTCGATAACGACTCGTGATTTAGTGTCAGAGTACATCTGAGCAGATTTGTACGGGCAACCATTTTTTTGTTTTGCTCTCTTTTGGATTTTGCACTGGAAATAGAAAGTCTCGTAATAAAAGACCTTTATTTTACCAGTTGCATAGATAATTGTGTTTAATAGTTTTAATAATTATTCACGTGATCAACATCTGAGCTCAGCACCAGAATCCAACTCAGTTTAATTTTTTTTATTATTGTTTACTTCAATCAGATGGTTGGTTGGTGTCACTCCTTTGACGATCTTCACAATAAACTATTGCTTTACGAGGCAGTGCGCACTTCAAATTTGTGGAAAGTTACCTCATATAGGAATGTAATTGATCTCAATGGAAGATGGTTACCCCAAGCAACGTCAATCCTAAAGGGTATTACGACAAGGCGGACCGAAATGACCTGGAATACAACTCGCCCTACGTCGAAATATCTGGGGACAGCTTCCAGTACCAGTCTGCCACCACGACTGCGACGAACAATAGAGGATCCATCAACAGTTTCCTTGAAGATGCCGAAATAATATCTCCCTCTGGAGACCAAAGCATCTGCAATGCGAACCAACGCATGCGAAAAAAGCTCAAATCCTTCTTCATGAACCCATTGGAAAAATGGCAGAAGAGAAATAAATTTCCTTGGAAGTTGTGTGTTCAGCTGATCAAAATAATAATCGCCACCTTGCAGATGTCCCTGTTTGGCCACCACAGTTTTGCCTACATGAAGCAGCATCTGGATATGACGACAACGCTGAGTCGCATTTTGCTGAAGGACTGGGCAGCAGACCCTTCTGTTTATCCGCCAAGCTTTGGTCCCTACTCTGTTTACACTATTCCTGAGTTCTATGACCATGTGGATATGGTGGTCAGACAGTATACAACTATCGGTACCTTTGCAATCGGTACTTTCGGCTATGATAGTCCTACCAATGTGCTGCCTCCTATTGATTTCTGTGTTAAAGAATATGTTGGACACGTATTTCCAAGCAATTCGTCAATACAAATTGATGATTTACCAAAAGAAACTTGTTTAACCATCCCACCATTATATCCTGGTGGGGATCCAGCATGGGGTAATTTTTCGATGCAAAGCTATTTTGAAGAAAACAACTTTACCCTCAATTTCCAAACATTGATACACGCAAAACTGCATTTGAGGCTGAAAACTGTTTTCATCAAGGCCCTGAATAAACTGGACTTTCCAGAATGCTATAAACTGCTGTTGAAAATCAAGTATGATAACTCTGAACATGATGGTCAGTTGCTTATAAACTTAGTGATACACTCCACCAAAATAAATTGCCACATGAATACTAATCTTAAAGATCAGGGCGAGAACCTGTACTACCTTCTCCGGCAAGTCTTAAACGGCTTCGTGATCATCTTCTGCTTCCTGTCCGCGATACTGTGCGTAAGATCTCTGTACAACGGATACAAACTCTCCCGGGAAACCATTTCCTTCTTCCGGCGGTATTACCAGAAAGAGATCTGTGCCTGGGAGCAACTCGACTTCATCGACTTCTGGTACGTGAACATCGTCGTCAGCGACATCCTGCTTGTCTTGGGATCCCTGATCAAACTCCAGATTGAGGAACAGACTTCAGAAGGCACCGAATATGCCAAGTGTTCCATACTCCTAGGGGTCGGCAACCTGCTGATCTGGATCGGCATCCTGCGCTACCTAGGGTTCTTCCCCAAGTACAACATGCTCATCCTGACCCTCAAACGAGCCCTGCCCAACGTCCTCAGGTTCTTGATCTGCGCCATTCTCCTATTCGTTGGGTCGTGCTTCTGCGGCTGGATCGTCCTGGCCCCTTACCACATCAAATTCCGCACTCTGAGCCGGACTGCCGAGTGCCTCTTTGCCATCATGAACGGCGACGACATGTTTGCCACTTTCGCTCTGCTTGACACCGAACTGGATCTGATCTGGTACTTCTCCAGGGTCTTCCTCTATGTTTTCCTGCTGGTGTTCGTGTACATTGTGGTGTCGCTGTTTATTTCTGTGATAATGGATACTTTCGAGACGATCAAGCATATCTACATCTACGGGGCGCCCCCTAATTCGACTGTCGAGGTCTTCCTAGCGGCTGATACCGGGGAGGACGACTTGCTAGAAGAAGAAGAAGAACCCTCTTTGCTGTCAACCCCTGAAAATGAGAAAGTTGAGGTTTTTGGCTGCTGTAAGAGGTTTTGGGACAGGTTAAGGTTCTCTCTGCGGAGGTTTTAAAAATGTTGCGAGTTGTATTTTAATGTTTTACTGATTTTAAAGAAAGTTCCTCTCAAATCTAATAGAATATCTCAAATCAGTTAACTTTGTGTTTGATGTTTTATATTTGCAATCTGATTTATATTCTTAACGGACTATATTATGTATTTTTGTATTGGAAAATCATCAGACTTTTAGTTACATATTCCTCTGATATATATATTTGTAGGGTATTTCCTATGATTTTTAAGTTTCAGGAAGAATTTTTACATTTGTATACTATTTGTTGTATATCAGATATTTGTTAAACGATTCCAGAAACTTTTAAATATATTTTATTGAATAATATTTATTCTATTATGTATATTAATTATCCATTTTTCATTTGTTATACCAGCATTATTACTTAACTGACTTTGAAACCATCTAGGTGGAAAACTAAGTTACCAAACTATTTTTAAAGTTATCGTATTCAGATTTTTCTAAAACAAAAATAATGTTCTATAGATACTATTGATAATATATATTAAAGATACAAGGATTATGTTTTATCATTGTAGTGTATTCATTGTATTTTCTGGAAATTTATGTAAAAGCAGCTTTATATTTCAAGTGTTTCTTACTAATCCTAATTCCTTCCTCCCTTTGAAACTATAAGTGTTATAAATAATCCATGTAAGAATGAGCTAATTATTATTGACCATTTTAATTAAATGTAGCAAAATAATTACGCTGAAATACTAATATCCTTTTCATCTTAAAATAATCTTTAAATGTCACTCTTTTTCAATATTTAATATTGTGAAAAACTTTTCATCACGAGTATTAAAAGGTATGTGTGACACTAACAAGTGCTATTTTATTATTAAAATACCTATCTACAAATTTTAACTAAAATATACTTATAAAAAATTTATTACCTATATTTTTACCCTGGAGTATTTTGTAAATGTTGGACACTGATCATAATTAACAGAACTGATCTTGATGTTGAATTTATTATTATGAGGATAATTTAATTGTTTTGTAATATCGTCTTTGGGGTATTCTAAATTATTTTTTCTGAAAATATCTTCACTATATATAATTAAATATTTAATAATTTTCAATCTTACACATTTTATACCTTTCCCAGTTTTATTAACTTGGAAGATATTTAAAAAAAAATCAGCTTTATCAACTGTTAAATCTAAGTTTTGTTATTTGAGGCAATGCTTATTTTACATGTTGAAAATATGAATAGCCTTGTTGCAAAACTTGCATTATCCAAAGCGTATAGCTATGGTATAAAGTCTAATTGAATTTATCATTATCAAGAGTCGCAATGAATGGAACGAACCCGGCCCTATGTCTTAGTAAGTAATAACTTTGGAGAATGCAAGTTTTGATAATATATATGAATTATATAAATGCATATTTTCCCCCTTGGATCATCCTACTTAGTAAAAACTAAACATAAATATATAATTACCTAGTATATATGACACACCTTGTGATATTTTTACTTGTGTATAAATATTAATTTGTGTAAAAAAAGTCAACCATAGAAATTAATTTATTTTGTTAAATTGTAAAAAAAATTATAATTTAGAATATTAGAAGTAAATGCCATGGATCTGATTTTAATTATAATGCATTATTTGAAGAGATATGCTATTAAATGTGTAATTGTCATTTTTAAAAAATAATAAGGATCTGTGTGCAAAAATATGAGGGGAAGGTACAGAGAGATGTGTACACATATTTAAAAATAAATATTGGTGTTCTTTATTTTAAAATTTTAACGACATTATCAATTGTATTTTACTTGTGATAATATTCCATTACTGAAGTTATGATTGATATTTGAAAAAAATATCATGTAAAAGCAAGTCACTGTGTGGATTTTATATTACTTATCACTATCCACTTAAACAGATGTGCTTTTTTTTGCTAAATTTCCTATTTGTACCTGACACTTAAACATTTACAAGCATTAAAAAAATAGTTTTTTTAAATGCATATTATATACCTTTATTGTCATTTGTTATTTGCAACGCATATTTTTCTTATCAACAATTGCACCTGTATTGCTTGTTTAAAATTTTATATTGTAAAAATTGATATATTTATGAAAATTTTGTGACATGAAATTTTATTGAGCTGCATATCATATAGAATTCAAAAACCAAAGCTGACAGTCATTTAGTTCATGATGTATAAATAATGTTCAAATGATGTATATATATATGCAATAAGAAAAAGTAACTACACTCCTTGCCAACCTAAGTTGGGTTTATAGAAATATGCTATGGAGAAGATTCTTCCGTGCATTTAAAGAGTTCCATAAATTATTTGTGAATCCATCCAGAAAACATGCTTAAAACATTACTTTCATTTAAGGTCTAATAGATTTGAATATTTGATAAAATTTGGCAATTTTATCGGAATAAAAAGTGGATTTTGGTTAAATTGTATTCCAGATCATTTTGTATGTAAATATTACCTAATCAGAGTTCCCAATTAACGGACCAATCGCGCTTTTCCCTCTGCCTCTTCACTCTGTTTTTACCCAAGTTAGGTTGGCATGGAGTGTAGGTACTTTATTATAAGTTCCTTAATTGAATGCACTAGTTTCTTTTTACTTTAAATATTACATACTATCTACTCATCAGTAATTATTTCAGTGTACTTGGTTAGTGTGGATTTTGTGATTTGATGAATATCTGTTTAATTCCCTAATATTAAGAATATAATAAGAAGTTTAATATTAGACAATACTCAATGCATGAATTGTTATATATAGACTTATATTGAAGAAAAATACTTTACATTTACCAAAATCATTAGATTTTATAAGTATAAGTTAAATTATATGTATACTAAGTTACCCAAATAAAAATAGATATATAGCTGTATGTTAAAATTAAATATGCTGAAGACATTTCAAATTGATTATCCGACACATATATTTTTCCTACTAGTTGAGTATATCAAACATATTTAATTGATATTTCAACTTAAATGCAAAATATATATTTACCTACTTATTATAAACTGTGATAAAAATTCCTTGTATTGATGTGTAGTTGAAAGTGTTGCTTAAAAAATTAATAAAGTTTATTCAATAAATGCAAATGTTAATAAAATAAATATTGTCTAAAAATATGTGAACGATATGCTATGGAAAACATTTATGCTATGAATTTAAAAACAATTTTTACACAGACTGTTTGTGTACATGTTGTAAACTGTGATACTTAAAAGAATTATATTGCTGTTAGATGTATGATATAATAATTCTAAAAAATGCGCTTAAAAAAAAATAAAAAAAAAATAGTTCAGTGATAAGAGAACAAAGAATTTCTATGTCTGGATTCATATTGAGTTTTTTTTTTATTGTATAAAGCTTAAAGTAATTATTGGAACCTTTTTTAACAGAGATAGAATAACTCATTGACAATTTTATTACTAATTTTTCCTAATAAAAGTGTAATTATTTAGTTAAAATAAAACCTTTCCATTTTTTTTACTAAATAATAGCAATGTTATTGAGTAAATATTAAAATTTTCTTTAAGTTATTGTATCTGAGTAAAAAAAAAGGGCGTTTTCGACACCTGTTTTGTTATAATATCACTAATTTATATTTTGAAAAGTCAAAACATTTTTTGGTTATCCTAAATAATAAAAATTCAGGTTTTAGTTATTAATAAAGTTAAAAACAAGTTTTTTCTGCCTATGATTTGACGGATTTATCGTAAACTTTATTGTAGTAAAATAATACTAAGTCTTATCTCCAATTCATGTACGATGTGTTAATATATTTTGGTTTTCGTTGCAAAATTATTTATTTACATTAGATTAACAGGTCAAGTACAAGCAGAAATTAATGTCTTAAACATGTATACATATATCAATAATAATAAAAGAAAGAGTCTGCCTGTCTGTGTGTATTTCTGTGGATCGCAAAAGACCTACTTAGACTGCTCTAAAAAATTCGAAATTTTTAATATATAGATTCCTTTTAATACCTACGTGTGCACCCGAGGCTTGGTTTTTCATATTTGATTGTGATTTTTAATTATTATAATTAGTTTTTAAAAAATGTCATCCACGTGGGATTGCGGGACCATATCAGGGCTTGAAAATACATGGACTGGGGCTTGACGCCATCCTCTATTAGTTTGGTTGAGATATGCGCTCGCCCTAAGGCTTCTTCATCCTCTATTAGTGTTTGCTTTTCAAAGTGCGCATGCGCCAACACAAATTTAATTTTGTTTTGATTTTGAGTGTATTTTTACAAGGTAAGGATGCCTCTAAAAGGACGCAATGCGAAGTTAACTGGTTCCCAGTAAGGCGGGACCATACTGCTAGTTTTTTTTTTATAAGAGTCAGTATTTTTAAATAATTTAATGTTAAAACCTCTTGGATATTTTAATGTTTTTAATAAATAGTGTTTTAAAAAGGTATGATGTTCATTATTTAAACTCTCTGTTTTGTCATTGTCACACTATCAAATATATTTTTAAGTTACTATAGTCTCAATATTAAATTTATTTCACAGAAAAAACTTGAGAAAATGCATTTTTTTTAAACCATTTTCCAGACTTTTTTTTATTTTGTATTTCTTTTTTATTACCAAATCAGTTTTTTGCTGAAAAATATATTTTGAAAACTATTCAGCAAGTTCAAAATAAATTTCCTCAAATTATTCCTTGACTTAAAATTTACATGCACAGATAAGAATTAATTTGGCAAATAGAAGCGTACCTATATTGATGGCTGAAGTGTATGAAAAAAAAAGTTTTTTTAATTTGTAACAAAAATACAGATTTATAAAAATATATAATTTATTCAAAATACTATTTACACTAAAATTCATTGTTCATTTATTAAAAAACACAAAGCACTTGAGGTAATTTTTGATTCAAAATATAAATTAAAACATGCAGCACTTCAACTTAAGAGAAGGCTCTTCCTTTTATTTTTACAGAAACGGGAATTATCAACAGTTAAATTCTGATATCAAGATGTCTTCGTTAGCCAGACTGCAGGAGATTAATGATTTAAATACATAAAAAAAATTGTACTTTTTTTCCCATTTAATCCCTCTTATGACGTAAAAAAAAACATTACCGCCCAAGCATCAGGCAGGCTATTCTTGAATATTTTTACTTTAATGTTTCTTAGCCATTGAACACAGATAAATCCAAAGTATGAGGCATAAAATTTCGCTTAATTTGGGTTTATTTATTTAAAAGCTTTACCCTGCATATTAATAAAAAATGATAAAAGTTAAACAGTAATAGGTTCAATTATTATCCTCTTGATACAACCACAAAAGTATTTCTCTCCTTAAATATTTTTTTTTATCTTTTTATCAGAGGGTGTCTGCAAATAAAAACTATCTTTTCGGAACAGGATACTATCCTAATTAATATTGATTTAAAAGTAGAAAATCTGTGCAGTTGGTCTCTTTCCAAAAATTCTTTTAAAGATATTAATCTTGCCATTCCAAGTCTTTTATAAAAAGCATTATAAAAAAAATTCTATATTTTAACTTACATACACAAATAAAAAGAGCTTAAGAAAACTTTTCACAATCAAATCGGCCAAGAGTATTTAATTCTCTATTGTTTAACATTGAATCTGCCAGAATGGCTATATACAAAGAGCCTACTCTTAAGAGTTTATAATCATTCATTAAAAATATACTTAAAACAATTACTTAAAAAAAATCTAAAAATTGGCACAAATATATAAAATTAAAAAATCTAAAATTAATACTCACATATTAAAGTAACTTAAGAAATTTAAAATCAATTGAGCTACACAAAATCAGACACTCCACATAAAACAGGCCAATGTCTAATAGAACCAACAAGAACTTTCTGCATCATAAGATATAAATAAGCATCATAATCTGCATCATAAGATATAATAATATAATCGAGAAAGATATAAATAATGTCAATTAAAAATTTACTTCAAGGTTCTTTAAACATGGGCTCTTACCTCAAGTAAGGTATATACACAAAGTCAGTTAAATAAAACAGTGGTCTAGCTGTTAGCCAGCACATCGTAAATCTCGTCATAGCTCTTTGTTAATGCCTCTGCAAATCCAGCCCCGTCCCTCAATGGCGAATAGGAACTAATCAAACAACCGGTTACGTCTTCAAGAAAACCGTAACCTAGTCCAAAACCGTCTGGTGTAACAGGTGCGAATCCACCAAGGCTAAAAGCTGGTCCAAAGAGAGTGGATGTGGATAGTACATAGTGATTGGCTTCCGCATACACTGGGTCTTGGTATAAGTCAGGGATTTTGGAACCTTTTTGTTCGGCAATGTTGCGTAGTGCGAATAGGTGGCGATCAAAACCTTGACCTGAAAAATAGCAGACACAATATATATAACAAATGTGTATATCCTTTCATGACAATGTTCTACCAAAAGCCATACTATTTTTGAGTTAAGTTAAGTATTAATTGTTAAGAAATAATTATTGCTTTCCTATACTTCAAATCATATATTATAAATACATACTTTGGAAATAAACTAAAATGTAACTTTCCAAAATTTCAGATAAAAAAAATTTGAAGGAATATATTTCTGTAAGGAACAAAAAAAAAAAAAATTTAACAACAATAAGTTAAAAATAAAATTACTTGACTCCTAACTTTAAAAGTAAAGTAAGCAGTTCTCTAATTTCAGCCTAAAAATCAATTTTCAAAAACAAATAGCTTTGAAATATCCTTACCTGAAAGGTTCCACTGAATACAATTTTAAAACTAAGGGTGTGAATGCTACATAACTTCCAATTACCAACTCAATACACATGAAACAATTATTTTATACCTTATAAGGTAATTTCAAGCTTAAGAACCTAAAAGGTTCTATGACAACTACCATTTGTGCATGCACGATTTTCTTAAAAACTTTTTAAGACTTCCGACTCATAACACATACCAAATAATAAGTTTATCTCCTTTCAGTTTTTGGCAATTCCTTTAAAACTTAACAAATTCTATAGCTGCTACCTCTTGTGTAGGCACGATTTTCCAAAAAACAAATTATGATGCCCGACAGGTACTAAAAGCTTGTGCCTGCAGCTCTTTTAGTTAGAGCTTTAGAGTGGTTTCAGACAGATATGTTCAAGTGAAAGTAGTTCAAAAACCATATTTAGTACAAAAAATATAAGCATTCAGCATCCACCAAAAAGTGTAGAAAACACAAAACCACTGTCCTGATTTTCAACCCCCCCCCCCCCCCACACACACACACTACTTTCATTACCTCATTTAAAAAATTATCTTCTTGAGTCTAACTTTTTGTCTAGGAAGACAAGGCTACTGCTTTACAAAACACTCATCCTCCCTGTTCTAACATATACTTTGGAAACATGGTTTCTAACCGTTAGACTCAACTAAAATGAAATCAGAATTCTACATTCATTCTAAGATTGAGAAGTTACTGTGATTGATGGTCTCCATCTCGGAACTGTTTCAACTAGCCCGATCTTTGGGACTCGAATCCACTGTAGTTCTCGTTCTGACTGGATCCACCAATCGTACCGTTAACCGCCAATTTTTCTTCCTATGCAAATTTTTGAGTCTATCTTTTTGTATATTACCGGTGTCTTGTGGCATAAGACACGCTGCTCATTTCCTAGCTACACATTAGAATTTACTCTTTGGCCCTTACGGCAAATTTTCTTGCAGGCTCTTTTTTTTTGTAGTTTAATTTTTTGATCTAGTTGTTTTTATCGTAATAAATTTCTTTTGGTTTCAAATCTTTTTTACTTTCGTCTAAATTCATTTTTCGTTTTACGAGAGTTCAAACTCACAAGTTGAACACACGCTGCTCACTTTCTGGCTACACATAGCCATTACTCTTTGGCCCTTACAGCACATTTTCTTGCAGCTTGTTTGAGAAATTTCTGAATTGGAGGTTCATGTACTTAATACGCTCCTCTTACTATAAGTTGTGCTATTAAATGAAAATTATCTTATTATCCGGAATTTCCAATCATCCCATCTCCCACCGGTCCCAACAAGGTAAAATAATTGAGGTTCCACTGTAATTGAAGCATTTTACAAAGACATACCCATTGCTGCTTCTTTTGTCAGTTGGTTATGGACTTTAGTACACTCCTTCAGAATCTCCCTCAGTTCCGAGTTAGAAGCTCGATTTCTTTTGTGGCTCTCCTCCACATACTTCTTGGTGGCCGTGGTCAAAGGCCTCACCGTCTCAGTTCTTCCGTGTTTGAATGCTGAGGTGCTACAGGATTCATAAGTAGCTACGAATTTGTTGTACTGCTTGTAAAATGCCATCTGGAAATGAATAAATTACTGTAAATGGTTAGGTTTTAAATTATCGTCGTACTAGAGGTACACAAGGGCTATTGGCAACGGGCGTCGTATTTCAGAACCACAGTCAGGTGACGAGCCAACACTTGAATAGGCACCCATAACACAACCGTTAAGGGCGACATCGTACGCAGCGTTAGGACTTTGAAGGATATTTAACGTGCAATCCCTTACACGGGGTATTATTCGCAGGGCATTTTTGGCTGCACAGGCCGTTCATCAGGGTTCATACACTTTTTGAGAGAAAAAAATCAAGGACTTTCAAGGCTCTCAAATATGAAATTCAAGGCTGAACCAATGCAATCGAGACTGGGACAAAAGCACTTATTATTACTAACCATTTAATACAATATTCATAAACTTGCATATTGCATCAGGGTGCATAGCAAAAGTTCATTATAAAATTTAAGCACCTTTTAAGTACCCATTTCACCAAAAAATTAACACTAGCTTGAATAAATCCATTTGAGAAATTGAGAAATCCATTGAGATCCATTTTTTCTTGGAAATTACTCGGCAGCAAAATAAGCAAACCAGGAAGCATTATTGGACTACATATTTTTGGTCAAGTGAAGATGATCCTCTTCTAAAGGGTGACTGCACTAGCCATTGGCCGATATTTGAAGACATTTTAGCGTAATTTAATCTTAATTCATCCTAAAAAATTTAATTAAAAATTTTATCTTTATTATTAAAATCCATTATTTAAACTAGTTATTTAACAAAATTTAAGTTTAGTTTTTCATCCATATAGATCGAATCCACAGAGTTTCTCGATTTTCGGATTACCGTAGTTCTGCGACTTTCAGATCGCCGTAGCTCCGCGACTTTCGGATACCTGTAGTTCCGGGGCTTTTAGATCGCCGTGGTTTCGCAAATTTCAGATTGCGGTAGTTTTACGACTTTCGAATCGCCGTAATTCCGCCACTTTCGGATCCACAGAGTTCCGCGAATTTCGGATCAACGAAGTTCCGGGACTTTTTGGATCCCCGGAGTTGAGCGACTTTTAGATGGCCGCGGTTTCGCGACTTTCGAATCGCTGTAGCTTCGCAAATTTCAGATCGACATAGTTCCGCGACTTTAGGATCCACGGAGTTCCACGACTGTCAGATCCGCGGAGTTTTGCGATTTTCGGATCCCAACAGTTCCACGACTTTCGGATCCCCGGAGTTCCACAACTTTCAGATCGCCCGAAATCGCCAAAAAAATTCAGCCTCTGTTAAAATTCAAGGATTCTCAAGGCTAATAGGCCAAAATTCGATATTTCAAGGCTTTTCAAGGCCTTGAAAACGAAATTTTAAAATTCAAGGACTTTCAAGGTTTTCAAGGCCGCGTACGAACCCTGCCGTTCATAGGTCGGCAGCTATTTTGGCGATGCCCGGACCCAAACCTGGGACCTTCTGCATGCTAAGCGAGTGCTTAACCAACTGGGCTCCCCAGCCCACTACTGTAAATGGAATCTGGTTCATTAAAGACTAGACAAATACTAGAATTGTTTTTGTTTTGCTTTAAACTCAAGATATGATGTTGTAATTACTTTAACCAGGGTTGCCGCACTATTTGGTAAAAAAAAATCAAGGACTATTTTAGGACTTTTCAAGGATATATTTATCCATTTTCAAAGACTGTATATTAAAAAAAAATGTACCTAAATTCCATGATGGTTTTTAAAATTTAATTTAGAAAACAAATAAGAGCTCTCTAACTTTCAAATGAACTTAAATACATGTTATAAAATAACCATTTAGCTACCGAAAATATCCGTGAAGAATGGCGTTAGGAGTAACGGAAAAGAAACGAAAATTTTCGTTAACAGTAAAAGCAACCGAGTTACAATTACAGTTACTTTCTGAAACATGCACCAGCATTACTCCAATCTATGGAAAAAGCGGTCACTAAAAGATAAATTCATCAGCCCTAAAAATTAAGGACCTTTCAAGGTAAATAATGTTTTTCAAGCACTTTTATGACCTTGAAAAGCAATGTTCTTTTTTTTTTCAAGCACATTTCAAGGATCATGGCAACCTTGCTTAGCATAAAGGCTATTTTTTGAACATTTTATAAAAATTTAAGAGTATTTCAAAAGACCACTTGACTTAAGATAATTAATTGACAGTCAACAACAACGGATAAAGAAGAGTATTTTTAAATCGGAAGTTTCTAGTATATAGTTGAAGATTATATAGAGCTATCTACCACATTTTAAAAAGTAATTAGAAAAAAATGCAATAGCATATACAGAAAGTGTTGTTCCATTGAGAAAGGGTCAATAAATATATATTTTTTAAATACCTGGAAGGCCAATTGAAGAACTGAGTCTGGACTCAATTTAAAACCCTTAATTACATCTCGACTTAACTTCTGGGTGAAGGCAATGTTCAGTTGTAGTTTATCAGTCGATTGTTTCAAACTTTCTTGTGCCTTCTGGATAGATGATTTAATAGCATCATCCAATATGAAATCTATTAGAGAAAAAATATTATAGATTAACACATTTTAGAGAAAATTATTAGTTTTTAATTGGAATACATTTAAAAATTTTAATTTTGTATAAAAATATAGTGGTGTTTATTAACAGTAAAATTTTGTTTTTATTCTTTAAATCAAAAGTAGATCATCATATATTTATCATGTATGAAATCTAAAATCTTTGTGTAAAATTCAAATTGTATTAAACCAAAATTCCATAATTTTATTCGAACTATTTAAGTATTAAACTAGATAAAGGTTACTGTTTTCAACTTTAACTCATTAAACTACCACAAGCAATATAATATATTGTCAGTGGATGTCAATAAGCCAAAAAAAAAAAAAACATACATATTGGAAACAATTTTCAACTAAAAACAGCACATGTATGACATATCCTGATTTATACCCCTCAAAAACCTATTTTTGTTACCCTCAATTAACTTTCATAACTTAATTATCTTTCAATACTCTTAAATAACACTTAACACTATAACATCCCAAACACACCCTGTCCTGAGAAACAGTCATTTTCCCACGAACTTTATGATTCATCTGCCCACGCGTTGACATTCCTACCAACTTTCTCATAACTAACTCTTGTCTCTCATTGGTCAATCTGGCTGAGACGCATAGATGTTTCACAATCTTTGTTACATTCCATCCTCAACTCTCGTCGAGTTCAGACGTCAAATTGAATTCTTACTTATGTCGTAGTCCAGTAAATAAAGAACTCGAATTTAACTATGTTTCCCTGTCGGCTTATTTTACATGTATATTTATATTATCAATTCAACAGTTTGTACCTTCAGAAAAAATAATTGACAAACAATATATATCTGTCGAGGGATAGGGATAGTATAAAACTGTTTCACTAGAGCTACACAGAAGCTAATAGAGGTAGGGTCCAAAAATTGGAAACCCCAGTAAAGTGACGAGCCAACACCCAATGCAACTAAAAGTTACATTAAGGGTGACATTGATGTCAGCATTGGGACTTATTAGCATATTTAGCCTGCACGCTTCTTCAACATTTAGGCTCGGCATTTATTCGTTAACAGTTATTTTGGCAATACCAAGACCTGATCTTAGGACCTTTTGCATGCAAGGCCAGTGCCTTACCGACTGGGCTCTCTAACCCCACATATCTGTTAAGTAAATATACTGCTCAAAACAATTAGGGGATTAAATTATAACAATATTTTCTTCAAAACTTTATATGTTAAAAAAAGTTTAAATCATTTTTAAAACACCCGAGAATGCAAGCATGAAGAATTTAGGTGTGAACTTATTTCATAAAAAAAATTGAGAGCAAACTTTATTTACCATGTGTTTCATATTTTCATTTAATTCAAACAAACATTATTTAATCCTTCAAATTACATGATTCTGCCATCTAACGATAAATAATTGCAAGCTCAACTTAGCAAGAGAAAAATTACAAATGGATTCATTGGTTTGAAGGAGTTTAAACCATTTGTTCAACTCATTGTTTTGAGTAGCGTATAAAGTACAGTGAAACCCTGAAAGCGACCATCTACCCATTCTCTAATAAATAGGTAGTAAATGGAGGTTGGTCACTCCAAAAGTACAAAGATGAATTAGCTAGAAAGTTTAAACGTCATTTTACAACGTATTATTAACCATTACAAAAATCGATTTATCTACGTTTATGTATTAATTCTCAAATAATGTTACACAAAATTATATTAACTTACTTTTGAACAAACTGTAGTATGTAAAAATAATACTATACCAACTCATTTTAACAAACTAATGTGAACTAATTAAACCTTTTAAAGAAAGAATACATTTCTGACCGTTTCATTTTTTTTTTTTTTTGATTTCTATATTATCCCACTTTCTCATTTATTTTTTAAATCGAAAAAAGTCCCGTTAGAAAAAGATATTTTTTCATGAAATGAGATTTGAAGCAGGTCGTTTGGGGAGTGAAATCTGGTCTCTCCCAGAAAGGTTTTTAACATCGAACACATAGGGAAAAATCGGTGCCTTGAAAAATTGGTTGTAAGAAGAGGTGGTCGGTCATGGAGTTTTCACTGTACCAAACAAAATTTTAAAAATATGTAAAAGAAATCACTGACCTAACCTTTTCACCCGGTGAGAAGCATCCACAATTCCAGGAATAGTCTTTGGTCCAACAAAATGGTGCTTATTAGAGTCACTAAAAATTTCATTAAAGTAGCGGAGGACAGCTACTCCGTCGCCCCAGGCATGCTCGAAATTTATAGCAGTTTTTCCATCCGCAGTCACGATCAGCGTGAAACTTTTGTCAAACCACCTATACGAAAAAGCATCTTTAAAGTGTAAGCTTTTTTTATGAAAAAGAACACTTATTTCTAAGTTAAAACAAAATATGTTTCATTAAACGTTTTACAGTTAAATAGGCATGTTGGAAATTTAGGGCACTTTTTCCATCCGCAGTCACTATCAGCCAGGGTTGGGTTTTTACCGGTAAAAACTAGTTTTTACCAGGGCATGGTAAAAACTTGGTATTTACCGGTAAAAACCAGGTTTTTACCGGTAAAAACCAATTTACTTCAAATGCGCAAGAACAAATATTTCACAATATGTATGTAATTTACGCTTCTTTTATGTCGACACATGTCTGTATAATTGGACTTGTTTCCTAGTAAAAAAAATTATATTCTCGTTGTTATCAAAAGATTACATTTTTGGCCAAGGCTTGGGGGACATTACACATTTTAAAATTCAGCGTTCTGTAACTATCAATCAGTTGGATGTATCTGTGTTATGAAATCAAAACTAAGTCATTCAAATAATTAGAGGAGAACACATGCAGAATGTAAAAAATAGTAAGGTGTTCGTCTTGATGTTTATATTTATTATTTGTTCCTCTTGTGGTATAAATATTTTTGAAAAAAAAAAAAAGTATAATTAGTAATTTGTATAGAATATTTGTTCTTCAAACATATCCATGCCATACTAAAAAGAAAATTAGAATTCATCATCATCAACAAGAACATAAATTATTGATTTGGTTTTTTTTTGGTAATAAATATAATGTTATTTCAGAAGGTGGGAAAAAACATGCTTTTTACCAAGAGTGGTAAAAACCATGGGAAAAACATGTTTTTACCAAGGCGGTAAAAACCATGGTAAATACCGGTAAAAACCGTATATGGTAAATACCGTGCCAACCCTGCTATCAGCGTGAAACTTTTGTCAAACCACCTATACGAAAAAGCATGTTTAGTGTGTAGGCCTTTATGAAAAAGAACACTTATTTCTAAGTTAAAACATAATATTTTTCATTAAACATTTTACAGGACTTTAAACTATTAAACAACATTAAATAACATTTGAAATTTAGGCAGTTAACCAGATCCTCTCCTAAAAACTCATCTTCCAAAGCAAGGGCAAACATAGCCCAGGTGACTTGATTCTCAGTTTTGCAATTTTTAGCTAGAAATAGTGAGATTTTAGGACTGCCGAATTTTTGAAATTAAATTATTCCAACCATTGACTTCAAAAATTTTGGGATTGGAGAAGATTACTGATTTTAAGAGAATTATATTTGGTAAGACTGTTGGAAACCATACTATAAAAAAAGTAAGTATTGAAGATATTTTAAAAACTATAGTCACGATAACTGCGACTAAATTTATTTTGATGTGGCAAGATCGAAAAATCTTATCGTATTTTGCGACTAGCGACTGGGAATTTCGAACCCTGATTGTAATGATACTTTGAACTTAAGGTTTATGTCGATACTTTGGACTTGAGGTATAAAGGAAATGACCCATAAAACTAACCTGTTATGTACAGGACCATGCAGCATATGATGCGATGACTTAACCCAATCCTCTCCTAAGATCTCATCATCCAAAGCAAGGGCAAACAGGGCGCTGTCGACAAGCTTCAACTGTTCCGCGTTCCCAATCTTTTCCAGATGTTTACGGGCATCCGCCCAGGTGTCTCGCAATTTTTGTCCTCAGTTTCACAATTTTTGGATCGAAATAGTGTGATTTTAAGACGGCTAAATTTTTTAAATTATATTATTCCACTATCGAATTCAAAAATTGGGTATTGGTGAAGATTACTGATTTTAAGAGAATTATATTTGGTAAGATTGCTGGAAACCACACAATAAAAAAAGTATTTAAGATTCTTTAAATCTATAGTCACGATAACTGCGACTAAATTTATTTTGTTGTGGCAAGATCGAAAAATCTTATCGTATTTTGCGACTAGCGACTGGGAATTTCGAGCCCTGATTGTAATGATACTTTGAACTTAAGGTTTAATTTTGTACTTTGGACTTGAGATATGAAGGAAATGACCCATAAAACTAACCTGTTATGTACAGGACCATGGAGCATATGATGCGACGACTTAACCCAATCCTCTCCTAAGGCCTCATCATCCAACGCAAGTGCAAACAGGGCGCTGTCGACAAGCCTTAACTGTTCGGAGTTCCCGATCTTTTCCAGATGTTTCCGGGCATCAGCCCAGGTGTCCCGGTTCTCAGTAGTCAAAAGTGAAATGGAGTGGGGGGTAGGGGGTCTTGGGTCAGAAAGTATGTAGTTGATGTGGTTGTAGATGTGGGCTGGAGGTAGTATGTTACCTAAAAGACAAATACTATTTTTATATAATAATAATCTTTATTTGTTTAGCATATTGTCGTACTAGAGCTACTAGAGGGATATTGGCGTAATTTAGAACCACAGTCAAGTAACGAGCCGACACTTGAGTAGGCCCCCAACGTAACCGTTAAGGGCGACATCGTAAGCAATGTTGGGACCTTGGAGCATATTTAACGTGCACTACTTCTAAATGGGGTATTATTCGTTGGACATTTTTGGCTGTATGGACAGTTAATAGTTTGGCAGTTATTTTGCCAATTCTGTACCTGAACCTGGGACCTTCAGCATTTGAGTAATCTTTATTATTACAAGAGCAAAAAATAACAAAAAAAAATATACAATTACTATGCTCGAAAAGGGGGGGAAATCTTGTACAGGCAAACAAAAGCTCTATAGTTAAAATAGAACAACAAAAAACCAAACACAGAAACAAATAAGATAGAACACAATGTGGCTATCAGATGGCATACAGATACATTAATATGCTTCAAATCAAAGTGAAAAATAGAGATCCAAGCTGGCGATATTTATAAAATATGCAAAAAGTTGTTTTTTAAACGGATAAGAATTATTTATATTTGTTAGGTGAATAGGCACTTTATTATGTAATTTAGGGGCAAGATAGAACAATGTTTAGTAAATATAGTTTTGGAGAATGTTGGAATTATTTTTGTTCAATGATTCTTAATTAAAAAAAAACAAGTACAATATAAAACACTCTGAGGATTGTTGGAATCCCATATTAGTGAAAAGAAAATATGCAACACACATTTTTTTTAAAGTGTTTATATAAGATGGATGGGGCAGTAAGTAACAACTTAGTAAGTAACAACTTATATAACATTTTGAGAGCAATAAAAAATTTACCATCTCCGTCAATGGCATCAAATATGTAAAAATATCCGTTCCGAAGGACGACAATATGACGGGCATCTGGGAATGATTTAATTTCATCTTTTCCATTTTGTGGAATTCTTGTAGAATTGAATAAATTTTTGAATTGGCTCATGTCTAGAGGAAAGGCTTTAAATAAGTAAGCTCCGTACCACGAGAAAGATCTAGGAATCAATCTGAAATTAAGAAAATTTTAGAACTTTAAGAAAGAGAATTTAAAAAAAAAGAATTAAAGAATAGCGCTAGAGAATTTAAAAGCTAATATTACAGCAGAAAAAGGCATTCTGCATATTCAAACAATGAATAAGACAAAAATAATATATAACATTAATAAGGGATGAAATTAAATTCATTAGAGTTCTGCTTAAATATATAGTGGGGAGGGTTAAAGCAGTTCAAAAAGAAATTGCAAATCAATTTTTTAGAAAACTCAAAAAATATATAATTAATACTATTATTTAGTTTAAAGTTTGTTTTTGTGGGAAATTGATAACAAATTAAAATTTTATGAAGGTACCTTTTACAGAAAGAAACTTAGGAATGTAAATTAAATGAAACACTAACAATATATAATATCGCACACCTAGATCTAAACAGGTATTAACTCAAAAAAGCACGTTTTTCAGAAAAGGCGAAAAACTGATACTGTGTCCCTGTGAACTGCAGGAGTTTTCTTTAAAAAGGACATGCTTAGAATATGCAACTACAAGACATATATTGTAGGAATCTTGTGTTTTCATCGTGTTTTGGGGCTGAAAATTAGATTTTCGTAGTTATTTCCCTACTGCTTAACAATGTTTGTATATTAGTTTCATTATTTTGAGTTGAGCCCTTGTTGGTGAATTTAGTTTTGAGTTGGCTCTCTTTTGAAGAGGCAACATAATTTAAAATGTAATAGTATTTTGTATTATTTATAATTAGTGCAATTCATGGAGTGGTCTGTGAACCAGCAGTATTAATATATTGGAAAATAAATTAGCAAAAAATACTAGAAAGACTAAAATCAATCAATATAATTATTAATAATGTTAATTCTTAGTATTAGATTTCCTTAGGTTTCGTGCCAAAAGTAGCACACGACATCTTTTGCCCTTAAATTACTGATAGTCAAATTGAGGCAGTTTATCCTGGAATTATAAAAAAAATAGGGATATTTGTCTCTTCGGAATCTGAAATACGGCTTGTAAGGCATAAACTGCTGTGACGGGACCATCTGTCCTATCTTTGTCATTTTCCTTTTCAATTCTTGCCAAAGTTTTTTTTTGCAGATGCTGTTCATATTGTTGGCTTAACGTTCGCTTTCCTTCTTCGGCTGAGTTCTTGTACCTTTCGCACAGATCACATTGATCTTTTTTCAGTACGAAAAAAGAAATGTGTTGAATTCGGTGTTGAATATGTTGTTGAATGTAGTAGACGTGGCTACAAGTAACCCATCCCCTTCACGAAGTCGTTTATGATCTCTGTAGATATCGGTCAATGATTTGTCACTGGAAATAAATTCTCTGGTTGTTAGAGCTCTCAAGTAGTGAGATTCAATCATTTGAATAGAATTTATAAAAGTATAACACTCTGTTTAATTTGTGGGTCAATAGTTGGACGAGTTTTCCTCTAAAATCGGCTTCATTAACTCCTGATTCCGTTTTCTTGGAAAGTACTGTTTTTATCGCTTTATAGCTAAAGTTAAGAGTGACTTTGAAAAATGGCTGGCAAACTTCAATTTTGGACCCGTTAACCTTAAAATAAATGGCGGCGTTAAGCGTTCTAAAATCTTGTGTGCTTGAGTATCGATATTAAAGGCTTTATTTGTTGCGAGTGTCGTACTACAAATTCTCTGTCTTTCAAGCTTGCTGAGTCCCCAAAATACATCAAAGAGCTGTTGCCTAGACATTTCATCGATCTTATCTTTGCATTTTAGCCGTCGTTTTTCTCCACAGGGCGGTCCAACTTTTCTCAGTGGCACTTAGTTCTTTGATTTCGACAACGATTGGTAGGCTTTATACGAATTTCTTAACACTTTTGCGACTTTCAAGATACGTTTAGCTTTTTTACTATTCTATTTATACGCTTTTCTTCTCTCTCCTCGGTCTTGTGGGAATATATTTCCAGCAACCGTAGCATTTTGAGGGTCTACTTGCTCACTATATCTTCTGTGTCCGACGAACTATTAGATTTTGATGAATTCAAGCTGCTACTGCTTGACGAAGTCAACGATGCGATAGGAGGTAAAATCCTTGGATGGGGTTTTACTTTTGTGAAACAATCGGAAATTAGGATCCTCATCGGAGTCGTCAATGTCACTTTCATCGCTCCGGATTGGTGAAATAGAATACTTTGGTTCACCAGTCTTTTGTTGTTTAAACGTGCTCGGAATAGAGTTATCAACCATGGATAAAGCGGCATGAGTTTCTCTAGATGAGACTTCATCACTAATTGATGTCACCTTTAAGTCATCTTCCAGAGTTGCATGTTGAGTAAATATTATAGGAGTGATATTGCCTTTCTCCCTTCCTTTCTAATTCCATATTTATTGAAACCGTCCACGTTTCAGTGTTTGCGTGAAATAGAAAACGTGTATTTCACTAAATTATAGGATCCTGTGCGTCAAATAGATTTAAAAAGCCATAAATATAACGTTTTCGATCTCATAAGCGATGTTGTAAAATTAGACTTGGTGGAACCCATCTAAAGAGATCTAACTCAAAAATTGATCAGTAAAACAGAACAAACTATGTAATTGCTAGGATGAAAATAAAATTATATTCAGATGAAAAGACTCTAATCGCCAATAGCCAAAAAAGTAAATTTAATTTGTTTTTTAAAGAAATATAAGAGTTTAAAAAATGACTCAACTAAACAGACTCAACTACAAATTCAAAAATGTTTCAACAATACGGTAACAATTCTAAATACAAATAAAAAATTTACTCACCCTGCCAGCAAAACTGGTTCAACTCAGAATGTTGTATTAATTTACTCAGCGTTAACCATCAAAATGGCGAGAAGTCAAAATAATAATGCTTCAAATTTTGACAACACGGGTGCAACTTAAAATAACTCCAGTTTGTTTACGACGGCCAACGTGCTATCCGCTTGGGATACTGATTGCAACTAAAGATGATCCTGTTTCGGTGGAGAGGGAGCGAGGCCTGCTAGTTCAACAAAAGGGACATTTGTAGCCATCCAGCATCGATTAATTATTATTATTGAAAATATGTTTTATTAGTCAGTAGGTATTGAAATAAGAAATTTGATGGTGTGCATAACTCAAAAATTGACATTTTTGAGTTAGCTCCCTTTAGATCTAGGTGTGCGATATTAGTTTTAAATTCATGTTTAGTTTTAACAATTCAAAGATCATCATGTGTATTTCTGAGAAGACAAAAAGAAATGTAAATTCAATTTTTCCTTAACAGTTGGGGTTCAAAAACAATTACATTGATTACGCTATTTCACATGCTATACAACAACACATACTGATAAAATCCCAACAAATTAAAAAAATTAATATTTAGACAAAAAAAAGATTGATTTAAGCCATTACCTCATAGTTTTCCTAAAAAATGGAGTGTCACTTTTTTCTGGATTCAAATGGTAAACTTCTGGTTCTAAAATATTTGCTTTTAGAGATTTAAAAAATCTCAAGGAAGATAAAATCAAATTTGTAGACCTTATGAGCTGAAATTAGAAAATAAATAAGAGATAAAAAAACAGTTACTATTTCTATTATTGAACTAAAACAACTAAACAAGCAATGCTAGATACATACCTGTGTATTGTATTTAGGATTGGGATCATCCTTGAATGATAAAAATGGATTAAAATTTAAAACTAGTGGACTTCTGGATTTCAAGTACATGTCAAACCACGGTCCTATTGAAAGAAGGTAAAAAAAAAAGCTGAATAAGTAAATAGGGATTAATAAGTAGATATATAAGTAAAAAGTAAAAAGGAGAATAAGTAAAAAGGAGCATTAATTCACTTGATAATCGAAACAAGTTCTAAAGGGTAAGTTAAAAAAAAATATCCTCTTGATTTCCATGTTATCTGAAAAGCTTAGTCAAATAACTTGCTATGCGACAAAAAAGGTGAAAATAAGTTTTGAAATTTTTAGTTTGCATTTGATTTAGTTCTATTAAAATTTTTTCTTGTAAATGCTAAAAAATATATATACTTAGCTTCAAGTTCATGAAACAAAAGAAAACTAGTTAAGGATAGAAGAATATTTTCATGTTTATTCATACAAAATACCATTTTTCTGTCAAAAATGTCAAATAAATAGCATGGTCTGCCACAGAGCTCTTCCATTCTTATAAGACAAATTTGAAAGCATATCTTATTGGCTTTATGTTAATGAACTTATTATTTTGCTATTTAATTTAAATAAGGAAGTTTTTGGTGATATTAGCATTTTTCATTGTACTAAAATTATTTTAATTTTAAATAGAATGGTTTTTTTTTCAGTAACTTTAATTTGACAATAGTTTTTAAAGATTTCCAAAATTGAATACAAGTAAGCAGAAATAAAAAATTTGTTCTGCATTCAAATTACGGGAATTTAAAAGCACAAAACATTTTTTTAATAAATTAAACATTTAACTTTAGTAAAATAATCTTGCAAAATGGGCCAAAATATATCAACCTTTTTTATTTATTATTATTTATAAATTATTTTTATTAAATAAGAATATATTTTTCAAAAAACAAAAATACACTAAAAATACAAGTATAAATAGATCATAATAATTTTCAAAGACAAAACTACATTTTATTAACCTAAAATAATCAAATAGAAATCTAGCATACACAATACAGTAAACTCCCAATTATCCGCGGAATTGGGTGGCGCGGCATCCGCGGATAAGCGAATTCGCGGATAATCCGCAAAACTGTAGAAAATATAAGTCCACAAAATTCCTTCTGGGTTTTACAAAAGTAAATTACAGTAATCGTATAGTATGTACAAATTTACTTACTTCAAAATGTTTCATACTGTCGTTTCTCGTATGCTATACTGCAAACACATTTGATTTTTAGAGGAACCGTTTTCCATCTTTTTAATGAGTTGAAGTTTGTCTTGAATTGTCAAGACAATTTTTTTTATTTCGTTTTTCACGCATTTTGCTACCATCAAAATCAGGTAAAGCAGTTCTATTAAAATAGCGGGCAATTTATTTTCCAAATGACGCTTTTTGACAAAAATCTGTTCGTGATGTGCATCTGGCCGAACACATTTTGGCACACACCAGTCACTTGAGCTTGATTATTTTATTGCATTTGTTGTTCTTTTTGTCAAAAGTATTCGTTGTTCTTTGAATGTGTTCGTCGTTCCAGAAAGGAATTCGTTGTTCTTGGAATGCATTCCTCTAAAAAATTTTGAAACAAATAAAAATATTTTATCGCGTTTTATTAATTTTTCTATTTGCACTGAAAAAAGGGAGGTGAGGTGAATAGTGGCCCGCGGATAATCCGCAAAGCGGATAATCCACCCGCGGATAATCGGGAGTTTACTGTATTATGAAAAATAAAAATTAATACCAACCAGATATGTAGCTAGTATGTTTATTTTTTGAATTAAAAGCTTTTAATTCTTCTTGAAGTCCTGAAATAAAAATAAACAAAAAAATCTTAATTGAAAAACTTTAACATTTAGTATCTAATACAAAAAAAATATAGCTTTAGCTTTTTATGAGTATCTTTATGCTAAATTCAGACTCTCTGAGCCTAAATTAAGGCACTATCTTAATTAGATAAAGGGCGCAGCTGCAAAACTCAAATTCCCTAAAGTAGTGGGTGAGGCAAACAAAAGTGGCCCCTCTCGAGATAGGAATACGTTGAAATGCTTAGCGAGAAAAACTCTTGAAGTCGCCTGAAACCTGTTTTTGCATTGGTTGATAGGATAAGAAATCTTCACATTAGAGCTACTCATAGACTAGTGGCGAGTTCAGATCTTAGTTTGTATTGTATGAAGATGTCCCACAATGCGAATTTTGTGTCTTGCAATCAATTTAAAATGTTTTCTATTTCCAAAAACAAAAAGGTCTGATTCTCTAGGATAAATAACGACCAAAACAATCAAATATTTACTAGTGGGAACTTTTCTTGATCATCGCTACAAACCTTGTTTATATTTCATTTTAACTAGCTTCTAAAATCATAGCGTAGTTGCCAGCAAATAAGTCGCCAAGCGTTTGTTTGGGCTTAATATTGAAGCGATCAATAGCTTCAGTTAGCAAACTTGTTTTTGTATTGGTTTCAGACATGGCAACATTTCTGTCGTATTCTTATCTCTAGACTCCATTTTTGTTTGCCTCACCCTGTATAACTAAGATATAAGTACGGTCCGCTCATTGGCGACTTTTGATAATGGTAAATTCAATAGGACAAAGTCGCCAATGAATGAAACAGACCCTATATCTTAGTTACACTTTGGAGATTGTAAGTTTGGCAAATACAATACACCCTTCAAATAGACTTCGATAAGTTGCTCATGTATGCAGCAATATTTTTTAAAAAGAAATTTGATTTTTTTTTATATTATATAGATATTTTTTTAACATAGATATGTTAGAAATTACTTTCATTCGAACACAGGACATTCATAACAGCGAAATATATATTATAGAAAAGTTTGTAAAGGCAAATTTTGGCCATACTTGCAAAATATGTTTATTTAATTTGCCCCTAGGAGGCATGAGGGAAATATAAAACTTGTTGCAAAAATTCAACTGGAAAATGCAAAGGGTTTTATTAAAAATTTAAGTCTTTTAAACATTAAAAATTTACATATATTTACCCTTTCCTTCTTCACATTTAAATTTGTTAACAATGGCCACAGTTTTTTGAAACCGTTCTTCATCTATAAAAGGCTTGATGGCGTTTATGTATCTATCACAAGTCTTTTCCAATTCAGGTATGGGAAGTCGAGGCAGACTATCTTGGAAATGGTCCGTAGGCACAATACTTCGTTGCAAAAACTGAAAATCTTTTTCTGGCAACCTAAAACATTTTAAAGAACATTAATATAAAACTAAATTGTTACTATCATGAGGTACTTTCAGGAGTGCAAAAAATGTTTTTCCCCCAATCGACAATGCAGCTAGTATTTTTACGGTATTTTTTAAATTATAGAATTAAATTACATTTTTTCTTAGCACTTTTCTCCTTAAAGAGATGGCCACACTGGCCCCATTGGGGCTCCTCTGGACACTATGGCGGTCTCCATGCTCGTCCCGTCGTTAGCATTGGAGGTCACGTGATCCTCCACTCTAATACTTTAACTATGATCTATATGAAGCTGAAGGAGTGGATTTCATTGATCCTGCACACAAGTTTTTTAGATTGGGTGGTAAAACCAGTAAGATTAAATCTGTGATCCAGGTCCCCTCAATTATGCAAATATATGCATAGTAGGACATAGGTCAAGAGTGAAAATGCATTTAAAGCGGTCACAGCCATTGAACCCCTATTTCTTGGCTAAAGCTTGGCTTAAAGTCACTAAGTAACAATATTCCAAAATGCAGCTAGTATTTTTACTGCATTATTTTTTTTAATTTTAGAATTAATTTTTTTTTTCTTAGCACTTTTCTCCTTAAAGAGATGGCAACACTGGCCCCAAGCTTAGTGACTCTTAGACAATATTGAAGTTTCTTTATGTTTATTTTAATTGTTTCTACAGATAAGGATGATTTTTCATTCTGAGGTTATTTACTATGATCACTGCTTAATTTATTAAATACATTTGCTATTATTCTTATTACATACATATTAAAGTGTATTAATTGTATAAAGCTGATACTAACCCATGATAAAGTCGGTGTTCAAGTCCAATACCCTGGAAAATATTGAAATATTAAGTAATAACTCACACAATAGTACAAACTATGATTGACAGTTCAAAGAGCGGTACAAAATAACTGTAAAATCGCGACACCATCGTGTGATTGTGTAGTTTGATTGGTGATTGTTATGTTAGGTTTTTTTAATTATCATCACACTAGAGCTATGTACACAGTTTGTTCATCAGTTTCTAATCTTCTAAACATTTGAATGGGACCTGATTCTCAAGTTTTAATGATATCACACTTGCTTTTATAATCGTAAAAATAAATTTATGAACAAAAAGAAATTTGTGATAACTGTAATAAGATGGCATAGCAAATGATATATATGGGCATTTTGGTGTTCTTTATTTATAATTTTACATTAAATGCTTTTAAAATATAGACATTTACTGTTTGTGGTACTTTTATAAAAAAAAAATATCAAGGAAACAGTTTAAATGTCGAAAAATTTAAAAGGAAGCACGTCAATATTAACAAGGAAAATCAAGATAGCTAAGAGAGGGAAATGGGGAGTATCAAACAATGAACTTACGTTAAAATTAGGAATATTTCTCAATTTTGATTTTAAAATAGCACTATGTTTTGTGAATTTGATTGATTTTAGTCCTTTGAACATGTTTTTCTTTTTACTTTATTGGTAAAAACTATGAAATTTGTTATCTAAGATCAAGGGTTCAAACTTCCCCGTGTCAAGAATATGTAAACAAACTGAAATAAAACATGTCATAGATTTAGAAAGTAGCAGTTATGCCCATTGATTGCGCAATCCCGTACAAACAAATCCACAATTCGCCGTTTTTGCAATGCATCACAGGATACTAGTTCGCAAAAAATGCTTTTGCCGAAGAGTTACATGCAATAAAAACTGCATTTTTAATCTGCTTCTTTTATGAATATATACCTCATATCTGCCAGAAATTATCAATACATATCCAGCTATAAACTTATGCTAGCAAAACCGGTAAAAAGTTTTAATTAGTTAATTATTAAATGAATATTTTTTATTGGTCGAATTCTTTTATGGTGCCATCTGGTGGCATATGGCATGGATGTGCTAGGGCTTGCGAACTGCCTTGTGGGATACTGGTTCACAAGTGGCTTCACCTCTTCCCTAGGTTCAGATCTGCTTCTTTCTAAATCTATGAATTATTATGGGAAATTAAATTTATATTTTTCAATGTCTTTTAACTTGTGGGTGGAATACAAAGTCCCAACTTCATTTGCTTCCGATGTTGCTTGAAGTTCCGTTGGAAAGGCTCAGGAGTCGACCCCGTCTTTTGTTTTGGGTTTTAGTTTACGAAACATTATTAGCTGTGCTAAAACACCTAAACGAAGTTACGAAATCAACATCTAAACAAAAAAACTCAATTAAGCAAAGGAATTGCAGATTTCATGATTATTGACTAGAGGCTTGATATGTTATTTTAATTTTTTATATAATTTAACAATCAAGTTGGCGAGAATATATCACATATTATACGTTATCGATATAATTTATAAGGATATTCAGCTATTTTATCATACAAACAAAGGGTGCTTGCAGAATGTCAAGGTAGGAGGTTATATATAATTCTTTTAACATTGTTTCAAAAAAATTAAGGAACAAAATTTAATGATTATGTTTTTTTTTCTTTTTATATTGTTTTCTTCGTTTTTAGGTGCATTTTTCAACTATTCTTATTATGGCCATACTGCTGCGTGGTTTTGTCGGCGCCGAACATAATTATTCTTGTAGCCGATGATTTGGTAAGTTTCATATGTCAAGAAATATAGATTTTATTCTACTGAGTGTCTAATCCATTAGTATCTATTAAAATTATTATCTTCATACGTTTACATATCAAGTAAAGTGTTCATCATACCCAGGTAGCACAACAATTTTGGCCAATGTCGCATGAATATCGGTCAAACTTGTAGAATAATGGAGAAAATCGATTAATTTCTACTGTTTTAATACAGAATTCCCTGTTTTTTTGAGGTTTCATATGGGAAATTACGAAAAGTGCAATACTTAATTTTACAACAATCTTATAGTATTTCGCAAGTGTGAAAGGCAAATATTATGTTTTGCAATATTTGTCAATCAAGAATTTTGAGTTGTACATTTTTCCCCAAATAATATTCAAACCAATATTGCATCCCGACATTGGCCAGCGTCAGTAAAACATAGTGATCCATTATGCATTGGACCATGGGTATGAGCCGAGATTGGCCAATACTGCTGTGCTACCTGGGTAACAATGTTTTATATAAATTTTTTTCTTAACGTGTCTCTTATGGGTAATAATTAAATTGTTAATAAGTATTTTACAAGAAATTGTTGATTTCAAAATTACCAATAAAAAAATTCAATGTTTTAATTGATAATTTTGTTTTTGTGAAACAGAACCACATTTGAATGTGCATGCATTCCTTTTAACTAACATTGAAAATTTCTTATAAATGATTTAGCTTTTTTTTCGTAATGAGTAGTTAAATAGAATATTCTTCATGTGCATTTCTTACCAAGGGATGGAATGACTTGAGTTTCCATGGGTCCCCTCAAATCCCAACTCCGAATCTGGACTCCTTGGCCAAGAGTGGCATTATTTTAAATAATTACTATGTCTGCCCAGTGTGCTCTCCCTCCAGAGGTGCTTTAATGACTGGATTGTATCCAATACATACAGGTATGTTGAACCAGGGTGTCTTTAAATGATCTTACACTACGTGCCAACATAAGTTGGGTAAATAGAAATACTTTTGGAGCCCCTTTTCGGAGTTATATATTGCTATAAAACACACCTTATGCAAGATTATGACCTGTGAAAATAAAATCAATCCTATTCAACTATGGTTCTTTTTATAGGAAAATAGAAAATAATAGTATGTTGCATTATGTCTGTCATAAAATCATTCAAAATTGTTGGGTGTGAAGCAAAATGTTTGGTTTGTGGCCTTCTAAAATAAGGGGCTGATAAAAAAATAATTTGTTTTTTCAAATGTTGCACAGTTTAAATATAATTTTTTAACGCTTTTTATACTTATTCTATTATGATTTGCTTTGTACTTTTTTTTATCAATTACTATCATCTAGATTCGGAAAAGTTTCAAAAGTTTTTAAAATACTCATCTTACTCTAAGTATAAATTTTAAATTTATAAAATTTATAGTTTTCAATTTAAAAAAAAAAGATTTTTTTCGCATTGAAGTATACAAATGTGTTATCAATTTACTGCCAACTTCTTCGAACACATGCAATAATTTTCAACAAAAAAATTTTTATTTTAGAAATTAAAATGCTTGTGAATTTTATTTAAACCTAAAACTATACTTATAGGACTTCAAAGGGGTCCAATACCTTCATCTCATCCATATGGCTTACCATTACACCATACTTTATTGCCTAAATGGCTTAGAGATTTAAATTTTAAAACTCATGCAGTGGGAAAGGTTAGTGTAGATTTTTTTTTAAATTGCACTTTTTTTTAAAAAAAATTAACTATTAAGACTGTTTATTACTGCAGTCAAACTTGGTCACAGTGATGTAGTTTACAACAACTCGTTATACCTTGTCTAGCCAGAATGCGAGCTCCGAAAAGACTTTCTTCACCCATCCCTTCGCTTGGTTTTCTAGAAAACGGGAGGAGTATTGCTTCTTTAAACCTAAGACGTTTCTGTTGTGGGGTTAACAATCCATACAGTTCAAACCCAAGTAGAGTGGGGAAAAACGCGCTCATGCCGTTTTCGAAGAAAACCGAGCTAAGGGATGGGGGAAGAAAGTCTTTTCGAAACTCGCATTCTGGCTAGACAAGGTACAGAAGGTTGACAGGCCGTGCCAAACCTGCATTTCTATGATGCTTTGCATGTTTTTGCAAATCTTATTTACAAGTAAAGCTGATCTGGATCATTTATAAACGCATCATCTAACATTACTTATACTTTGCAATTAAAAATGTGTTTAAACTTTTCTGTCACTGATTGCTGTTGTGTAATAACATTTTTCTTTCTTTAATCATATGCCTTAATGCCTGTTTTCTTAGTATATTCCTTCTTTGTAAACAGGTTTGCAGCATGATGTTATTTTTGTTGACCAACCTTGGGGTTTACCTTTGCACAAAACACTTCTACCCCAGCACTTACGAAAGTTGGGTTATTCCAATCATGCAGTAGGAAAGGTATATTTATGTCTAGGCTTAAATTTTGTTAAATTGCTTTTTGAATAACCTTTCCTTTTAATTGACATCCATGTAATTAATTTTTTCAAAAAAATATTGTCTGCATTAATGTTTTTTTGTTTGGGATTTTTTGAAATTTTAGTAATGTGGTAAATTATGCCTCGTTATATTGCACATTCAGACATATCACCGTCAAAATTGTTTCATAAATATTTTTCTCATTATTCATATTTTTCAAAAATCCATTTTTAAACTTCGTTGCAAAAAGAATTACATGAAAACATAAATTATTACAGAAATTATTTTGCAATGTCCTAAAAACAAACATTTAGAATAAAATAATTTTATCAGTATAAACATAGAAATTTTACTTGAAGATTGTTGCAGAATATTCTGTGATTTAGCCAATAAATCAAATTACTGATAACCTTTTTCAAAGGTTTTTTTAAAAAATTATATTTATGAGATTGCACTTGTTTTGTGAAAAAAAATGCTGGAAATTTGATAAAACACGGACATAGTGTTCTATAAAATACCTAAAATTTTATTTTTCCTTTAGTTTGTTACGAGATAAAATTTTAAAATAATACATTGTAATAAAAAAAGGAAACTGTTAAAAAGGAAACTGTTCAAATTTTAATAAGAATTCAAAATCTTTATGTTAACATGGGTTTTTTTGCAAACTATTGTAAAACATTTCTTCAGCAATGCTGTGATCTGTTGCATTCTCTATAGACTCTAAGCACCTAATCTATGTTAGAAAAATCTGAATTTGCGCTTGCCTGGTTAACCCTTTTACTACGAAGGATTTCACTACTAAACCACTACTACCACTTTCACTACGAAAAATACCCGTAGGGCCAAAGATCTTAGTAACCCAAAATTATTCTATAAATATTAATATTCTATTAAATGATTTAACACCAACTGTAATTATCAATTTTGAAATGTCATAGTCGTTGTAAAAAATTAAAGAATTTTTATTCAAATTCTTGTTTTTCATTGTCTTTGATAGTTGGGTAATTCGTAACTGTAATTGTAAGTTTTAATTTAAGATTAGTTAAAAAGCGTTTTAAATTTTAAAAATAAATAAATTTAAATAATGCTCATTACATTATTTAGTTTTAATAAATGTAGAGCTATTTCACTATTTTTTATTTAATGTTTAATATTGTAGTGGTAAACACTTTTTACATGTGTGACTTGCACTACAGATGGGATAATTTTGCATGGAATTAACCAGTTGTTTTTCTTCCTTGAATGTTTGTAAGAAACATAATTAGTTAACTTTTAATTAATGAATTGTTGTTTTTAAATATTATAATTTCATAAAATATATTTAGTATTTCGTAATTATAAGGATATATCTTTAATGTATTCTCTCACTTCAGTGGCATCTTGGATTTTTTCATAAGGAATACACACCAACATTCCGAGGCTTTGACTCCCATTATGGGTATTGGAGCGGTAAAGAAGACTATTTTGACCATACCCAACAAATGGTGAGACTTAATTCTGTGTAAAGTTAACTTTATAACTAGGTTTTTCTAGAGTTGTTACGCTGTAAAAAATATGTTAATTTTACAGAGAAAGCTGTATATTTACAGAAAAATACTGTAAAAATATGCTTTTAGTTTCTGGATTTGACACAATTTAGGTGATTAAAAAAAGTTTTCTATATAATTTGCAAAAATAAATAATATTAAATAGCTTTATTAATAATTAACCCACTTAATAAAAAAAATAAAGCCATGCAATTGAAGAAGGACTAACGTTAAATGATTATTGGTTTGTTTAGGGTTACTTGGCGACTTTCTGACAGCTTTACTTTTTTCAAGCACCGCCATCTACTTCTAAACTCTTTGATTTAAACTTAAAAGGGGTTCACAACTGTTGTGAAGTTTTCAGAAATTAACCATCTGGTTTATTTCTAAAGAATTTTTCTTAATTTAGGGTGAGTTATGGGGTTTGGACTTCTACCATAACATGGAACCTGTGACTGACGGACTAGGAAAATATTCTACAAACCTATTCACTGACCAAGCAGTTAAAATCATCAAAAATCACAACACAACAAGTGTAAGTTTTTATATATTTGCACTACGAACAGATATTTCGTAACTTGAATATTTGCTGAAATCTATTTAAAATATATTCCACTTCCATAATGTGAATATTACTTAATAGTTTGAATTGCATGGACTTTTTGTATGTTTGTATGTTAAATTATGTATACAATGCAATTATGAACTTTAAATACACCAAAATAATCTTTTACAGAGAAATTTGTAATAGGAGAATTACATGGTAGTAAAATCATTTTGAAGCAAAATTGCCCAAAGTTTTTATTAAAGTGGTAATAGGTTACTATAAAAATATCACTATTTTTTTCTGAAGGCTGAAGTTCTTATAAATGGAACTTTTGTGTATTTTTAGTCCCTTATTGTTAATTTCTTCATTTTTTCTGCATATTGATTATGCCATATTACCCTAAGCTATGCTTAAACGCCAACAACCAAGCATTTTAATGAAATAAATAGCACTCTGCAGCTATAGTAAAAACATATATTGCATTTAAACAACCAATTTTGTTTTTTACAAAAACTTTTTTTAATGAAAAAATTGTAAAATTATGAATGTTTTCCTGTTTTTATTTCAGCCCTTATTCTTGTATGTTGCCTATCAAGCAGTTCACAGTGCCAATTCATATGCCCCACTGCAGGCACCTTTAAATTATATTAAGCGATTTGCTCACATTAAAGATAAAAAGAGAAGAACATTTGCTGGTAAGTTGTTTAGTCTTAGAGGAATACATATATTTTAGATTAATCAGAATTAAACCAACAAGGTTTTAAAAGAAATCAAATATCTATCCTCCTGAATATCTCTTTCATATTATTTCATTATAAGTATTTATTATGATCATGGATCTCAATTAGTTTGTACTTATTTGCTTATGACTCACAATGTTGAATGTATACTTTAATAATGTACCAAAACGCCCTAAAATATATTATTTTTATCCAATGGTTTCCATCCCTATTCTCCAGTGATGGAGAGGGCTAAGTAAGTAAGTAATGGTTTCCATATGTCAAACGTATCATCAGCAGTCTTCAATCTCACCAATATTTACTATTTGCTTATGATACACAATGTTAAATGTATACTTTAATAATTTACTAAAACGACCTAAATGAGTTAATTTTTATCCATCAATGGTTTCCGTAATGGACAACTCTGGCAAATGCATTGTCAGTAGACTTCAATCTCAATCAATTTTTACCTTAACACAGCCTTGTTGGAAAAAAAATTACCTATTTGCTTATACCTCCACATTTATTAAATGTCTATTTTAATAATTTGCTAAAATGTCCTAAAATAATCTATATTTATTCAGCAATGGTTTCCGTAATGGACGACTCCGTCAAACGCATCGTCAGCGGTCTTCAATCTCGGAACATGCTGAACAACTCTATAATTGTCTTCACAACTGACAATGGTGGTCCAGCTGCAGGTTTCAACAGCAACGCTGCTTCCAATTGGCCACTGAGGGGGGTCAAAGCTACCTTGTGGGAGGGGGGAGTCAGAGGTATTTCTTTCATCTGGAGCCCACTGCTGAAAAACGGAGGAAGGACGTCGAAGGATTTGATGCATGTTACGGATTGGTTGCCTACTTTGTACAGAGCTGCAGGTATGTTTTGGTTAGAGATTAACTTATTTTTCTTTATTAGTGTCTGTTGATTGGTTGGTAGACATCTATATTCAGGTTTGTGTGCTTGGTCAGAGACTCGCTTATAAACCTTCGTCAAGTAAGACAGACGCAACACACACATAAGTGACAGATGATGCCATCTATCGCCGCCTCTGCAATTTAGACATGTTCCTGACGGGGAGGGAAATAGTCCCCAGGGACCTGTACCCGTGGGAAACTGCGCCATGACCGCCGACAGGACTTTCGGACCCACAGTTAACTGCACAAACTCCCCATATACTCAGTGGGTCTTCAGTATTATCGTTACTCGAACGTGGGACCTTCCAATTCCGAAAACGAGGCCTTAGCCACTAGGCTACCCATGCCTCCAAGTGTCTGTTTCTTGCATACATTTTTACAGAACTTTGTTAGCCAAGCAAAATCCACTTGCAAGTTTGTTTTCCATGCCACCAACATAAATGGCAGCTAGTAGGAGTACCATGTCACATCTTTGAGTGTAAAGCTGAGTGTTAATCATAGAGAAATGTGAGTCTTGCCTCATCGATAGACCTGTATGATGATAATATCAGGTAAATTGTTGAAGCAATAATCAGGACTCGTGGCATCATTCAATTTGGCTATGTCATCGATGCAATGAAAAAAATTATACAACTTTTAGTCATTTAACAGGTTTATAGATGGCATTCCTTGTATATGTACTCCTGAATAGTTCACTACAGTCCTAGAAATAAGGATATCTTACTACATTTATACACCAACTTGATACCCTTAGGTACGAATGATATCAGAAAGAATTGGAAATTCAAAAGAATCTAATAGGATATTGTGTGTTACTAAGGTAGATTCTTTAATATAAAACCAACAATGGGCCATGCCTGGTACCATACTTTAAATAATTGTTATCAGTATTCATAAGACCATTTAAGTTATAAATACTTCTAAACTACAGTCTTAAATAAACTTATATTTTCAGGGGGCAATGTGAAATCTCTCGGCAAAATTGACGGATACGACTTATGGGACACTCTATCACGAAACAAACCTTCACCTCGATCAGAAGTTCTGCTGAACATCGACCCCGTAAACAGAGTATCTGCCCTGAGGGTTGGTAATTTCAAGGTCATCCAGGGCACAGTTTATGATGGCAAATGGGACGGCTGGTATGGACCTTCTGGAAGATCGAATGTGTCTACGTACGGTAAATCAAGGTCTGGCCCTGAAATTGTTTGTAAACATAGGCCAGTCAATGCTTTGGATGATTGCAAACCGGCTAGGAAGGCTTGTTTATTTAACGTGGAGGAGGATCCTTGTGAGTTCTATAACTTGGCTGATGCAAAACCAGAAGTAAGTTGGCTTTATATTATGATAATGTTTTTTTTAAACTTTGCATGTTTTCCTATTGCAGCTTTTTTATCAGACGTGGTTTTGAAGTGGATTAAAAATTATTTTAATTCAAATTAAAACTCATGTTATTGTTTGTTAGTGTTTCATGTGATTATTCAAAAGATTTTTTTCTTACTTTTATATTTTCTTGTAATGAAAACCAATTTATAATTTGAATACATTCTTAATGGTTAAAAAGTATAGTTAATATTTGCGTTTAGTTTACACTTGCAGTGATTAAACTTAACATTTTGTTAAGATAAGTGTCTAATGTTGCTGTTAAATTTTTATTGCACAATATATCTATGCTCAATTGCTCAAATAATGCTAATTCTAATATGTGATTTCAGTGAGATAATTTGTTTAAAAATTTAAGCATTATTGGTTATTAAACTGTATTTAACAATATGTAACTTGTTTTTTATTAATAATAGTTTAAAATATAGGAAAAAGTAAACAAAAAGAGCTACAATATGAAATAAATCTTTTTGTTCTAGGTGTAATAACTTATTTAATTATTTTTATAGGTGTGTCCTAAAACATATGTTTTTCACTTATTTTTACTTAAATTAAAAATACCATATCTAAGACAAATATAAAAGAAAAAAGAAACAAAAGCATAAAATATTTGCTGACTTACACAATTTACGAGAGCAAATAAAAAATTATATTCAAGTGTACAATAAGTTGTCATAACTCCTGTAATTTTTAATTATTTATTTTTGCATTCAGATACTCTCTAAATTGCTGAAAAGGCTGTCCCAGTACAACGAAACTGCTGTACCTCCTGGCAACAAACCTCTCGATCCAAGGAGCAACCCAAAGTACTACAACTACCACTGGGTGAACTGGATGGATTATAACCACGATGACATCAACTTTGATTAAAAGTTAGTGTTAGACCTGTTCAAGCTATCCGTGTACTTATCCATTATTGAATATATTCCAATCTTCAAAGAGCATAGTGGAACAACGTGCTGAGTGACCAAAAGATGAAAATGAGAAAAAGAGCTTTCAAGTTTTTGTTGGCACTTAGATAGGTTAAAAACGGCATTTACAAAAGGTAAAAAATTTCTTGATTTAAAGTTTATGACAAGGGGGAAATCATAATATCTCTAAAGAGGTGATAACATGTTCATTGATAGAAAAATACTCATTTCTTCAAAAATGTCACTTAGCACATTCTTCCTCTAAGGTCTTCAATTGTTTGAATTTCAATCTTTGAATGGTTTATTTTTGGTATGTATGTGATGCTAAAAGACCCCAAAAAGCTCTTTTAATGTTGTCAGAAAATCTTTGATTTGATTAGAACTTAGAATTTTTTTAGGTATCCATGTACCCATCCATGATTATGTCAGAATTTCAGTCTTTGAATGATTTATTTGTGTATGTATGTGATACTAAAGGGTCAAAAATGCTCTATCCCTTTCCGACCGGTCTCGCACGATTGTGCGCGTATTAAAGAGAATGTTCAAGTTCTTCAAAAATATCAATACCGAAGCAGCTGACTTGTACCATTCTCTATTTGTATAAAAAATGACTTTGTTTTTAAGGAGTTGCTGGCATTAATGCTGTTTAACACGTTTTTTTGAATAACTCAAAATTTAGTCTCATAATTTTAAATCGGCGCCACCTGACCGTCGGTCGAAAAAGGGTTATATCTTATAATTCTTTGTGGCAATTAATGGGAAATAAGGAGGGCTGTTAGTTTAGTCAATCATTTGAGAGATGCTTATGAATAAACCTTGGCTTGGGTTGACAGTTTTTCCAACAAAAGACTTATAGGAAGAGTGTGTGTACACTTATTGGAAGAATATGATATGCAACAAAAAAGGGGAAAACAGGCTTTAAAAATTTTCAGTTTGCACTTAGATCCATTAAATGGCATTTGCAAACAGTAAAGTATATTGTTAATGTTAATGAAAAACGCACACTTGTTATCTTTTGAGGAGGAAATAATATTATTATATATTTCTAAGATGTCAGATAGTATGTTCTTCCTAAGCTCTTCAATTGCGATTAAAGGTTGTGGCTTTATCAAAACTAAATAGAATATGTTATTTTATTATGTTTTTCAAAACACATCCTAATCAAATTGGAAAAGCCACTATTATAAACACAGAATCAAAAATGAGTTGCATACTAAATTGTCATCACTCCTTATTTTCTCTTGACATGTAGTTAAAATTTGTTTAAATTAGTTAGAAAGTTTTAAGTAAAAAATTGATTTCTGTATGATTTTATTTTTTTAAGCACGCTTATATGGTGTCATGCTGTATTGGTTGTTCTTGGAAATATAAGTCCTCTTTCTTTTTTTTTAATTGCTAGAAATCTTTGTTTATATTCTAGTACTTTTGTTCTTTAAGTGTTACCTATAGTTTTATTGAAAAATGATCTGATTATATTGATAGAAAGTCTAAGTGTGCCAAAATTGTTCCTTATAGTGTGGGTGGAGAATCGCCACTGTTTACTATACTGAATGTGTGATAAAATTTATAATTTTAAACTAAAAATGTTTATCATGTAAATTGTTTATTTTATATAACAAGTAAGTAATTGTTAATGTTGTATTAAACATATATGTATATTGACTAAGCATGAATTTTTACCGGGGGCAGCCCGTTGTCAAAAGTATTGGTTCAGCCAAAACAAAGCTATGTCCCCTCCCTACAACTTTTCCTAGCTAAGAATATCATTAAAAAAGTATATAATATTATTTAATAAAAACTTAACATGTTACTTTTCCCATACTTTATTATAGCGAAGCTCCATTTAAAAAAAAAAATTAATTAAATATTGAAAGTAAGAAGCAAAAGTATTTCATTAACAGTTTAACACAGAAAGACTTTAATCGTTTCACGATTAAGAGTTCAAATTTTTGATACCCAAACCCACCTCCAGAGGCACACATGGCCTAACACGTGTTTGGCAGCAGCCAATCTACGAAACAAATAACGAAGAAACTAAATACTACAACAAACCCCATACTTTTAGAGATTTAACTTGTAAGAAGTCATTGGTTTTGACTTCCAAACTTATATTACTGCTTTAACAATTTACTTCATAATTTGTGCTGTTATCATTTTATTCAAGTTCATAAATTTGAAAATGTTTACATATAATTAGATTAAGATCGTTAATCATTCTGTGCCAAATATTTTATATTTTTATACTAAATCATGTGTTGCAATTTTTTACAAATTAAATTTATATACTTTTGATTAATCAACATATTGATACGTTTTTTTTATTACGTTAGATGTTTTTATGCTACTATTAAATAATTGCTCACATATTGTTTGCAATTTTTTTTATTTATTTTTGTTTGTTTGCTTTAAGTTTTTGACGTGTACTTTACATTTGTTGAATGTTGTATGTAATTAAATGTAACTCATTTTATATACTACAGCTTTCTTCTTTAAATATTTCAATAAATATTACTAATCATAATATGTTCCCCAAATTCTTTAATACTTGTACATCCTTTCATATTAATGTTCCAAATGAATGTGTAAAATAATAAATCGAAAAAAAAAAATACAAAACTTTAAAATTTTGAAAAACTTAATTTGATCCTTATGTTTTACTAATTTATATTAAAAAAAATTAATATCTTAAGTAGTTGAACCTAATTTTGTATAAACTGCAAATGACTTTTTAAGGGAGGTTTAGTTTACTAAATACTATTTAACAATGATAACCTATTAGGTCCATGTATAATTTTTATTTTTTTTTATTTTAAGTATTTTATGGTTTTATTTTCATTTGTTGAAAGCAATGCAAGTTTGGTTATTTGATTAATTTATTAATGTTTTATTATTTTTAGTTTTATAGTACGGTCCATGTATAATTTTTATTTTTTTTTATTTTAAGTATTTTATGGTTTTATTTTCATTTGTTGAAAGCAATGCAAGTGACTAAGTTTATTTTAAAATTTAGCTTCTATGTAATAACTTTAATTTGTGTCCGGAATATTTTGTGTTAGTAATGGTTTTAGAATAAATTTTTAATACCATATTATGTTTAACATTTATTCATAAAATCAATTCATATAATTTATAAATTTTTTAATTTACACAATATAATTGTCTCTGTCACAGACATATACACTTAGTTTACACAGTCTGCAATTAATGCATAACTAACAATTTAATGCCATATTTAAGCCTAAATAATAAAATACTGTTGAAAAGCAAGTGCAAATTGTACTGTTGTTAGTTTAGTACCAAGTATATTTTGATTTCAATTATCATACTTAATTGCTTAACAAACTTTAAAAAAAAATGTTTAAGATTTCACAGTTTGTTTTAAAGCCTATTTAATAAATAAATCCATTTTTATACTGCCATCTTTTTTAAATAACACATACAATTTAATAAATTATCTAGTTATTTAATATTTAAAATTGAAAGACAGAATTCCTTCAAAATCGTTTAGTACAGATTTTGGTTTTTTAGAAAAATATCTTTTTTGCCAAAATATAACACATTATTTAAAAAAAAATTAAAATATATTGCATTATGATAGTCACACTTTCGGCTATTTAGTTATACTATTATTTGTTAAATGCAGATTAGATCTTCAGAAGGTTCCCCCTCCTCTCACGGCCAACTTAACTTACAAAGCTAGAGGAGCCGTTGGAGACAGCTCACATTTTCTGCCTATTTCGGGTTATGAGCGGTTCCGAAAGCAAGGAACAAAACCTGTTTCGAACTTTCGACCATTAGCAAATAAGTTCCATACTTTTCTACGAAGCTGACTTCTCGAACATGAAGCATAGAGGGATGTCACAAAGAGCTTCTGTGGCTTCTAAGTTAAGTAGGCCATGCCTCTTCTCCTTAAATATTTTCTGTACAATCACAGTAAGTAAAAAATCCTTTCCTAGTACCGTCGAATGGGTTAACTTTGGCTCTCGAGAGTATTAGCTAGAAAAGCTTGTGTCAAAGTTAACTTCTCACTAAATGCACTCTTTAAGGGGGAATGGTGTTAAGAGTGAATAAGTGTTAATCCTATGGAGAAAAAATATTTTCTCTGCTACATTTCTCCGGCTGTATTGAATATTTTTACAAACGGATTTTTTTTATGTGATAAATGTAGCTGACTTACCCGACAATCCAACGACAATCCAACGAGGTCCCGACAATCCAACTTTTTGAAATGGGCTTAAATTTTGTTTTTAAATTTTTAATACATAATTTCACAAAAAGTATTCGAAGCAATCTAAAAAAAAGTGGGGTTATAGAGACCTAGAAATTATCGACATTTATTATTTAAAAAAAAACCGTTTGTAAAAATATTCAATACAGCCGGAGATATGTGGCAGAGAAAATATTTTTTTTTCGCATTAGATAAGCATTGAGGCACTTGAGTTTGGAGAACCCCGGTCCAGCGCGCCCATTCCCCCTAAAAAGTATTCTTGCCTTTTTTTTTTATTAGCGGCCAACTATGCCTTGCCCTACAAGTAAAAAAATAGCAAAGAAGAAAGTCAGAACTCGGTTTACTGTTTAGGCCGAAGTTACCCCATTTGACTATACATATTTATATTTCAATTGTCACCCATACTGCGAACTAGTCAAATTAAGATGTGCAGCTGCAGTTGACGTTTGTAGTGTTGTCCAGTCCATTGTAGAATGGTCCACAGATATGATATGGGTATTATTAGCCCAGTCGGGGAATGTGTTCAAGTTAAAAATAGCCACTCCTAGTGTTTGAATCATGAATAATTCCACAGCACAACACAGAACTTTTGAAATTAGTCCAGGCTTCAGCTGAAAAAAAAATTAGTTTTCAAAAATTTATACATAACTAGCTTTATATAACCGGCGTTGCACGGATGTAATTAAATTCAATATGAAAATATAATTAAAATCAAATTAAGTGAATCTGATCAAGCATATAAAAGTCAAATAAATAAATAATATGATGACAATCAAATAACGCTCTTGCAAGTTAAACCCATATGCTTTTATGTGTTACTAGTACTTAATTTTCGCTCTCGCTAAAATTTCTTTCAAATTTAAAATTGCATTTTAATATAAATCTTAAGCTTACAATAATATTCAATGCTATTCAAATGGAGAAATCGACTAACATTTTGCCGTCCTAGACCCGCTCTAGTTGGAATTTTGAATAAGCGCTTCTTAATCTTTAGAATCTGTACACACTAGCTTTCGCTAGGCGTTGTTGCACGAGTCGTTCAGGAATTAATTTATTTAAAGATATACATTTCATGATTACAATGAATGCTTTCCTACCATTAATTAACTCTACAAAATATATTTTCAATTAAAAATTTCCTTCTCTATCTGTTTTCTAAACTTGGTTCAGATGTGTTTTTGAAAATAAGTTATTTCTATTTTTAATATTTTATCGTCTTCTAAATGTGATTATTTAAAACCTACATTTTATAGTTAACACCAATTTATTACTTTCAATTTTCCATATGAAATATAAGGTAATGAAAATATTGCGATTTGTCCGAAGTGGAGATTTTTCTGTTTTCTACAGTTTTTGGAGGGTGCTGATTCTGAAAAAGTGGTTTTCTAACATTCATCCTTTTTTCAGTTCGTCACTCTTAAACTACTCTACAGCTCAAACTTTCAAAAAAATCTACTTGCTCCTAATTTCTTAAACGAGTTGTTAGTATCTGTCGGACCTCATAATAAGGTTATTGAGAAAAATGCACAAGTGCAAGGGGTATGTATACCTTGTTTATCTAGAATGCGAGCTTCAAAAGCATTTTCCTTCCCCATCCCTGCATGTGGTTTTCTTCGAAACTGCGTGAGTGTATTTTCCTCACCATACTTGGGTTTGAACTGTTCGGATTGTTAACCTCACAACAAAACCTCAAACGCGTTAGGCTTGGAAAAGCGATGCTTTCCCCGTTTCCTAGAAAACTAAGCGAAGATGGGGAAGAGTTTTTTCGAGGCTCGCATAACAAGTAGACAGACTGTAGCTGCCGTGGATTTTTTTTTAGGGGGGGGGGGGTAAAATTTGTTGCTGAAAGACGAAAACAGATACAGACTTCAAATTTGATAAGGGAGTTCCAAGTACCGTCGAACGAACATCATAATAAGCTTTTAAAGAAATAACTGTGTTACACATCCCTAGTTATTTTTGTATATATTTTTTTAACAACTTACCATATCAAATGTTTTCATGTTGCTGGCTTCAAATACGATGGCGTTGGAGGGATTGCCAACCGGCAGAATCATAGCGAAGGAGCAGCCGATGGTAACTGGCAGCATGAAAAACAAAGGATGAACTTTCACGGCTTCAGCCTGCTCAATCACAAAAAAAAAGTGATGCATGAGTATATTTATAAGCTAATACACTCTCAGAAATAACACTTTCATTTTTGACGATTCATGAATCCCATTTGCCAGTAATGGAATCGTCAAAATTAAGGAAAATTTCGTCGTTTTTGAGCATTTATTTTTTAGAGTGTCTATTTTATTATTTACTTACATTTTAAGTTTAATCTAAATCTAACTGAATTGGGCATAGCACGCCTTTATAACACTATTTTATGTCGCACCATTAAGTTGTAGTTGTATTTATCTATAATTTAAATAGGTAGTGATTGAAATCCAAATGTGACAAGAACTTAAATTTAGGGGTTTTCGAGGGTTCTTAACATTTCTAAATTATCAAATATGGGTGTTACTATTGGAAATTTCAACATTGATAACTTATATAATTATGAAGACAGCCCCTTATGAAAAGGTTGTTTCATGCAATTAACTTAATGTTATGTTATTTGTTTGCAAAGTCAAAAAGGTCCGATTCTATAGGATGACTAACGGCCGAAATAATCCTAGTGGATACTTTTTTGTCCACAAAGCTGTACCAATCCACTAGGTAACCTATAGTTTTGTCGATTTTGCACACTCTTTATTTCTTCTCCCGAATCAATTTAACAAAACACTCCTCTAGACCTATATAGATCTACCGAGCGTTCACCAAGTGACCTGGGAGATATCTCGGTTTTTCATACTGCCAATGTTGTCACGACTCTGTCAGTGGAGCAAATATGTAGTGACTCGATTAAGAGACTCACCATTTCACTGACGACCGGCAGCATGATGGTCGCCATGGACATGTTACTGATGACCTCAGTCAGTGCTGACGCCATGAGGGTAAGCAGCACACAGATAACGGCAGGGGAGAAGTAGTTCAAGTACGACAGCTGCGAACTCAACCATACCGACAGATGAGACTTCTGGAATTAAAAAAAGTAAGTAAGGATTTTTTAATTTTTTTTCCCGATAGTACTTATAATAACCTGGGAATGGTAATACCGTTAGGTTCAACACCATAAAACGACGTCAGATGTTGTAATGTAGGTTTTGGTAACCGGTTATAACTATGTGTAATGAAAGGTTTGGCTCCTAAGGAGCTTTAAAAAAAACTATCATGAATTGTGCAGCAAAATTGGGTATGTAGCCGATTTGGACTGTGCGTCAATGGTTCTTAAATAAAAAATCAATTCAATTGTTACTGCTAGATGACGGATTTTTCAACTATCAAACTTCGTTTTATTATACCTACAATTTTGGCTTGGAATTTAGATCAATTTGTTGCCGATGCATCACTTCAGGCATTTGGAGTTAGTACAAAATGCTTCATTAGTAGATATGCCTTAGCTTCCATCCGTATAATAGCCCTTACAACAGACAAGACGATTGCCTTAAAAGATGGGTAGGTATATAGGATCGCATTTGTCCCACATAAACTTTTATAAACTCTCCTTGTAGAACTGTCACCTGACTGTGGTTCTAAAATACGACGCCCGTCGCCAATAGCCCTCGTGTAGCTCTAGTGCGACGATAATTCAAACCAAACCTAACCTTGTATAGTCCGGTCAAAATAGACAAAAAAATAGGGGTAGGTTTGCAAAAATTCGCACCCAGCTAAATTTTGGTATACATCTTTGGTACACTATTATAAGTAAAATATCAAAAGTCCCCATCGATCCCACGCCTGCGTTTTCCGCCATCTTGAAAAAACGTTCGAAATTGCGCCCATTTTCCAGTTTTTGGCCTATAACTTTTTTCCTAAGCATTTTTGAATATAACTTTTTGACACAAAGTTGTAGAAAACAAAATTTTCTTCAAAATAGGTATGAAAAGTTTCTATGTACGACAATTAGTTAAGGAGCTACGAAGCAGCAAAAAGGGTGTAAAATCGAGTGTTTCGAAAAAATATTACGTTCTAACGACTTTCTATCACCGTAACTCACATAAAACTTCATTTTATCAATAAACAATGATTTTACAAGTTGTAGAAAATTTAATTTCCTATAAAATACACTTATCAAAAATAAGTTTCTTATATATTCCAAAAAGATAGGTTAAATTTACACAAACCCAAAAAAGGTTCTATTTTCACCCAACGATACACTGTTTTATTTTTTTGAAGGTAGCTCTTTCCCATTATATTTTTTACTATTTTTGTGAATGCAAAAGTTGTGGAAAATAATTTTTTCTATAAAATGGTTCTGTTTTGTGTTCCATACGATAAAATGTAACGGAGCTATGGTGTTCAAAAAAGGGCGTAAAATCTTGAATTTCGCCAAAAGAGCTTTTGACCACTTCCAATCCCAATAACTAAAACAAAAAACCTAATTTGAGTGGAACATAATTATTGTGGAACTTGAAGGCATCATCATTTATTATATTGGTACGGTCCTAAAAGTTATTTTAGATTCAATACCAAAGAATTTTGGTATATTAAAAAAAAAAAAAACGAAGATGTTTATTTATTCAAATGAAAAATACATGTGATTTTAATAAAAGATTTCAATTTAATTTCAACAAGTAGTTTGAATAAAAATACTTTTAGTTTAAGGAACATCTACTAATTGAACTTTGAAAAAGTAATGTAAAGAGTAAATAGAAAATGATTAATTTTCTATTGTACACTGCATTACGTTACATTCATTACGTTTTTCAACCAATTTAAATACTGATGTTTTACCCCTTCTGAACATTGCTGAATGCTGACGTAGTATCGCAGCCAGTTATTGCACATTCACATATGGAAAAAAAGGTATGATTTTGACATTTTGGATAAGCAGATAAATTCTTCGATGATTATACTTTTTATTATTCATGAGTATTACTACACTCTTAAAATGAACGAGCGATTTTAACTCAGTCTGATTAAATTTCACTCCTCCAGTCTGGAAAATGCACTTCTCCTTTTGGAGTAGATCCTTTGTGTGTTAAACCTTCGACAGGATCACTCCAAACGAGTGATTTTAACTCAGTCTGAGTTAATATTCATTCCTTTCCAGTGTCGAAAATGCACTTCTCCAACTGGAGTGGATTTCACTCTTTTGTTTTAAGAGTGTAGGTTTCAAAAAAAAAAAAAAAAAACAGTCTTATCAAGTTTAGTTCCCGTGCATTCAGTAGTATTTTCTATTACTTTTATTAGATAATTATTCAATAAAAATGGTACAATTAGTCATAAATAAAATAAAAATAATTATTTTTTAATTTTGGGAAAATTTTAATCTGATAGATAATCTTCAAATCCTTCTTTAACAATAATGTCTTCGCTTACTTCTTCATCTTCTTCCTCTTGCTGAAGATCTAGGAATAGTTCACGTAAAGATGCATCGGTTATCTCCCATATAAGAATCCTCATATGTTGCATTTGAATCAACATTTAAACAAGATTGTCCATGGCAATTGGTACATACTAAAGAACAATATAATCCGACTTTCTTACAGCCACAGTTTGCACTACAACCCTTTTTGCAATTACAAAATATTGTATGTTAAGCAGTTTTTCTGGAGCAGGTGGGAGTAAAGTTTGAATTGGCCCCAAAATATCATTTACTAATTTCCAACCCCAGTCTTCCTGGTTCAAATGATTGCAGATGATTCAGTTGATTATATTCCTGCTGGGTAAGTCATTTTGGCTGACCTATATTAATGTTTGTTGAGCATATTTCAATTTAAACTATGCATTTTTTTAAAGGACATAATGTTTTGCGTAAGCGTAATTTTTGAAGCAAATTTTACTATAATTTTCCACAAATACAAAAAGAATCAAAAGAAATTCTATTCCAACGATATGGTTGGAATAGAATTTTCAAAAACTTGCTGTCAAAGCTGATTGGCCACCTTAATGGATTTTTCGACTTATAGGAAGTCGAGTTATCGAAATTGGACTGTATTTGTGAACTTTGACCTAGAATAAATTTTTTAGCAGACATGGGATAGGTGAGGACTTTTTTCTACGATATAATAGTGTACCAATGACCTATATCAAAATTTAGCTGTATGCGATTTTTTTTAATTAATATGTCTATTTTGACCTGACGTGGTAGCCATCAAATGCAACAATTACCGTAGAGCCATAATGCTTGAGAATGTACTTCCGATAATCAGTGTAAATTTCAGAAAACGTCAAGTTTCGATTCCACACCATTTTGTGGAGTAGATATCCATAATCAATAGCAACTATATGCAACGATATCTAAAATATATTTTTATAAAAAAGCATAGATATCGTAAGATCTTTGGGGCTAAAATTATTTCCCTTCCTTTCTCTGTCTGTGACAAAACATATAACGGCTCCTACTCATGTTTTTCGAAAAATATACCAAAATTCTTTTGTATTGAATCTAAAATAACTTTTAAGACCGTACCAATATAATAAATGATGATGCCTTCAAGTTCCACAATAAATACGTTAAACTAAAATGAAGTTTTTTGTTTTAGTTATTGGGATTTGAAGTGGTAAAAAACTCTTTTGGCGAAATTCAAGATTTTATGCCATTTTTCGAACACCGTAGCTACGTTACATTTTATCGTATGGAACACAAAACAGAACCATTTTATAGAAAAAATTATTTTCCACAACTTTTGCATTCACAAAAATAGTAAAAAATGTAATGGGAAAGAGCTACCTTCAAAAAAATAAAACAGTGTATCGTTGGGTGAAAATAGAACCTTTTTTGGGTTTGTGTAAATTTAACCTATCTTTTTGGAATATATAAGAAACTTATTTTTGATAAGTGTATTTTATAGGAAATTAAATTTTCTACAACTTGTAAAATCATTGTTTATTGATAAAATGAAGTTTTATGTGAGTTACGGTGATAGAAAGTCGTTAGAACGTAATATTTTTTCGAAACACTCGATTTTACACCCTTTTTGCTGCTTCGTAGATCCTTAACTAATTGTCGTACATAGAAACTTTTCATACCTATTTTGAAGAAAATTTTGTTTTCTACAACTTTGTGTCAAAAAGTTATATTCAAAAATGCTTAGGAAAAAAGTTATAGGCCAAAAACTGGAAAATGGGCGCAATTTCGAACGTTTTTTCAAGATGGCGGAAAACGCAGGCGTGGGATCGATGGGGACTTTTGATATTTTACTTATAATAGTGTACCAAAGATATATACCAAAATTTAGCTGGGTGCGAATTTATGTTAATTGAAATGTCTATTTTGACTGGACTATGTAGGACTTTTTCGTTATATTTAAATCTTCATTAAATGTGACGAGTACAGGGGAAAACAAATTTATTACATAGGAATCTGCCTGCGTCAGGGGAATTTGTATACAATCGCGAATCATCGCGTAAAATAGTGTAAGGAAACCGGTTGCTCACTTTGTTTCTCTCTCGCGACAACAATGATTCACGCCAGAGTTCAGTGTGACACGGAGTTACACGTTTGTACCGCGAAAGAAGAACCGAGAGAAAAGCCGTTTCCCAGTCGCCAATGTTTACAACAAAATACAGGAGGATTCCTAGGCAATGAAGTCGTTTCCCCCCTGTACTCTTATCATACCGCGCTTACACGCCTTGAGCGCTAATCAAGTCAATGACCACGGTATGTAACAGCGGAAAATCCGTGCTTTTGACCAAGGCCACGAACCCATCTCGCTTGGTTTTTTTTCTGCGACTTCAGATGAAAGGGTCTCCATAAGGTAAATAGCAGCCATCTTGGCGGGTTTTCTCTTTTTTAAGTGATCCATAATCTCAGTTGATTTTCACAAACAATGAATAAAATCGCCGCGTTATACAATCACTCGTCAATTTTCGCCAACTAAAGGTCGAATCGCTCAAGATCAAATCGCACAAGTCAGCACTCAAATCGCTGTCCAAATTGACGCCCAAGGCGTGTAACTGCGGTATTATGTTAATTCACCTTAGCGGCATCTGCCACCACGAATCCGCTTCCCAGCAACAGCAGTACCCCCCATGGGATCTTCTTTTGGGCGACTCGCCACTCGAGCAAGGGCCCGGACCGTTTGTGCAGCGAAGGTTTGGACGGAATGATGAAGAGTAGGAGGCAAACGCCGATCACGGGCGTAGCGTCGCGGATGTTGCTAGAAAAAAAATAATTTAAGATGCATCATAGAGTTGAGAAGAAGATTGAGATGTTTGGCTCGAGAAAAAGGTGTAGCAGCCTCGGCAACCCATAGTCCACCAAAAGGATACTCACGCTGGAGATGGATTATTACTTCAACCAACCCAACTCTATGAAATAACATAGGGGCAATACTATATGTTATGGCAATCTTTCGATAAAAATGAATGCTGATGTGCATTTGTATATACGTCTAGCTGAAAATAAAACCATTTTAAAATGCAACAAATTATATTTTATCTTGGTCAAGGATTCGATATAGTCTCTTCTGTTAGATTAAGGATTTCTTTTGTGAGATACAGCTATTTTAAAACATAAAGTTTATTTTTTAAAAAAAGAAGAAACTGTTAATACCTTCCATTTGCCAGATAAGTGGACCACCCGTCAACGAACTTGGGGTCTCTAGAGAACCACAGGAACACGACGAGAAGAAACAACGTTGCAACAGATCCTTCATGAAAGCTGTAATACAAGCACAGTACAGTAAGATTCAAAATAAATAAGAATATAAGAGCATTTGTCTACAAATAAACGAATCTTTCCCAAACGAGGTTGCTTTATTGGCGCATAAGCCTTTGCAGATTCGGCATATTCCCCGAAATTGATAGTCATTTTTTGCGGCACCATCTAGGCGACTCTCGCTACCAATTTAAGAAGCTTATTTGATTACTATGTATCTGAGCTCTCTGTATGCCCAGACTTAATTTTGCTGAAAGAACCCCACCCAAAAGGGGTCTTTTACATGCCACATAAAAATAAACCGAATATAAAACTAATCAAAGTACATAGTTACAGGCTGTAACAGTGAATGCTGCTACCAAGGCAAGTTATCAAAAATTAAGATGGTTTAAAAGTGTTGGCGCATGATAAATAGAACTCCATCTTCATTCGTCTGTGAGGTAGCGATGAATTTCGGAGTTTCACTTACGACTATTTTACGAGTGTACCGTGAATATCTGGGCTCCAGTAAAGTCAAATCTCTGACACAGCTGATTGAAAATTTTCAAACATCTGGTCCATCGACAACTACCGAAAATCGCTAAAAGTGTAAATGGTTCTAAAAGCCCTATTGATGACATAGATATAGTAAAACCGTGCGCTATCACCCACTATCGCGCACGGTTTTACTATCTCTATGATTGATGAAGATTCATTTAGTACTTCGCATTTGATAAAACGCTTGTGTGTCTGTCAATATCTTAAAAGGTTTTACTTTGAAACGCACTCAACTCACAACGCAAATTCAAAATTGAATTGGAAAAAGTTGTTTTTCATGATTAGAATTCACAGTAATCGAGGATCGTTAATAGTTAATTCGTTACATAATCCTTCATATGTAATACTTTAATATGAATATACATATTTCTTTTTCTTTTTTTTAATTTAGAGGAAATATTGTACTTTATGAATATTCACTAATCCGTTGAATAAAAACTAATTGAACTATTGCTGAAATGAATGATACATAACTATATTACTAATAATATAACGCTTGTTATACTATTATGTTTGTTAGATAAATTTATTTATGTTAAAACTGTATTGACGTAACGTGTTTTTAAGAAATTCCAACTCCGGTATTTTATTTTTACTGCTTTTGCTTTTATTTTAGTCTGTGCTCATTTTTATAACGTCAAACGTAGTCAATTTTTTAAAGTGTGACGCATTTCATCGTTCTAAACTGTACTTGTCATTTCGTCTTTCAAATTGCTATCATGTCATGAAGAAAAGTAGAGAAAGGCCGCATTCTAAGCATATTTTCTTAACAATATTTCTTTTTCATGACACAAATTGTAGCTTTTTTTAATAAATAAACATCTGTTATTACTTTTTATCCATCAAATACTCTGTATAATTAACTTTTTTCTTTATTTTATTTTTGTGGGATAATGTCATGTGTGGTGTTTGTTCACTGATTGACACGGTGACCTAATATTCTAACACATGTTACATTAAAAAAAAATCCAAGTATTGTGTTCAAGTGTTATGTCTGTAGTAAAAAAACTAATGGTGTGTAACACTATAACGCTACTTTTAATTACCACTCTCTAAATCGAAGCATTTGAAGGTAATTATAAAAATTTCGCCATTTACGCATATACGATTTTCTCGTAAACCTTTTGTAAGACGTCCAACAGCACTAGGACTCGTGCATCACACTTTACTATGTTTTTTTGCATATCTCTGGGTCAAAATTAGACCAGTTCCATGACGTGTGTGACCCTGAGAAAGTAAAAAAAGATAAGTGGGTCGTCGTTGACGTCTTTCAACGTCAAACTGAGGCAATGGAGTATGTGCTCGGGACTGGCTTGAGCACCTCCACGAAGTCAGGGAACAGCTTGGTTCCAGCCTCAAACTTCAAACTCTTTGTGTGCCCAGTTCTGAATCTTTTTTTCTCTAATGGGGCTGCAACATTGGCGGACAAGCCTTTGCAGACTCGGCACATTCCCCAGAACTGAGAGCCATTTTTTGTGGCACCATCTAGGCGGCTCTCGCTACCAATTTTGACGCACAGATTATAATGAATCTGAGCTCTCTGTGGGTGTTAAAGTATGCCGAGAGAACCCACTCCAAATGGGCCCTCCAGGGATCTTTTACATGCCACATAACCATATGACATGTGTGCCCAGAATTTTCCCATCCAGAAAATCCAACGACTCAGCCGGGGCTTGAACCCGCGATCTTTGGCTTACGAGGCGGACACGTTTAATATCTTAGCCACTGAGCCGCTCGTTCTGAATCTGGAGAGAGCATTTTGGTCTTGTCTGCATAGTTGCAATTAAGAAATCTCGCCTGGTTTCTTAGCGCCATACCAAGAGTGCTGAGGAAGACTCCATTCTATTGCTGTCTTTTTGTAAATGGAGCCAATTTCCGAATAAGTCAATTGATTGTCCCCTCTAAGATCTGGTCACAGCCTGCCCTTGCAAGTCCGTTCGCCAGTTCATTCTCAGCCAAACCGACATGAGATGGTATCCATACAAAATGCACTGAGAAAAAACGCGAACGTCTATCGAGTACTATGTTGTTCTTCTATGTGTTAGACCAATGTTCGAGCTGCAGAATGGTTTCAGGCAGACGGACCAATGTTCGAGCTGCAGAATGGTTTCAGGCAGACGGACCAATGTTCAGAAAACACTTTTTTAAAAATCAACCCTATCAAAAAGTGTAGAAAACAACAAAAGTCAATTTCAGATTTTTCAACCCCTTTGTAAGAAGTTCATTATCTTATATACCATATCAGATAATTGAAAGTAACAAGAACAGCGTTCTGTCGATTTGCCGTTTGTTGACGATCTTGAATTTTACGTACCTGATTGGTCCCAGTTCCCGGTAACTTTTGAGAACAGCGTTTCTGGCAGCTAACTGCGTGCTGTTATCGTCTTTGGATCTAGAAAAGAAAATAGTGAATATTTTAAGAAATGTTGTAATTACATACTACGATTTTATTTTGATTGGGCTCAACAATGGGTACAATGGATGGAGCTGAATGATGTAATTGAAGTTATAATAAAGATGTCATTAGATAATCGAAGCTCTACTATTTATCAAGATTTGAGAAGACGCTTCACAACTGTTTGTCAAAATGATTATTTAGTGAAACAAGACTGTATTGTCTCAATAGTTAATGCGGATGGTTGAGTCATATGCGGTGTGAAATATTTGGCGTGTGCTTAAGAAATTTCTAAACACACACTTGAAGCCATCTTAAGCCCATTAATGATGACTTATTGAACAACAGTAAGGGGGAATGGGCGTGCTGGACCACGGGTCTCCAAACTCGAGTGCCTCAGTGTTAATCTAATGGGAAAAACTATTGTCGATATTTGATAATCGTAAATTCAATTGGACGAAATATCCGATAATCGGTCTGAACTACGGCCTTCTCAACTAATAAGGATAGAGAAGCATCTGCGACGTAACACTATCCGTCAGGTTCAGGTAGTCGGTTGTTCCGAAAAATAGGAAAGATATCTGTTCGAAACCTAAGAAGAGTACAGTAGGTCTTAAACCAATAGATTCCGTCCTTTTTTTAAATCAAAACCGACGATTCCTGCCGGACGGAATGTCAGGAAAAGCTTCTGTGGCCTTAAAGTTGAGTAGACCGTGTCCGGACCCTATATATTAGTTATATTTAATAGAATGTGAGTTTTGGCAAGTGGACCCATCACATTATCGATAATGTGAGGCTGAGGAATGCATTAATACTTTCAACTGTCTGGGAAGGCTATGAGTTTTTTTTAAAGACATACGGATTATTTAAAATTTAATAAATTATATTAAATTTGAAGAATTGAAGTAAAATATGTACCCGCAAGGTTTATAACATAACTGCAGACATAACCAGCAAATTATAACGCAAATGATCATCGTTGGAGCGTTGTACATGAGCCACGAAGCAAATGTCAGTTCCGTTGATTCTGGATAAAGCCTGGAAGTATAAAAATATATAATAAAATTATGCATAAGTAATTTGTAGGTTTTTTTAAAAATTATTTTAAGGTACTGATTTCCTATTTCAACACCCATTTCTGATACGTAAATTCGGGTTTCTACCGAGCAAAGATTATAAGATTAGTGAAAAGTTCTAAATGTCAAATGTAACATGTGTAGGAAAGTTGGTCTTTAATCGCAAATTAAAGTCATAAGTTTTTCCCCGGATTTAATACCGGAATTCCGGGCCAGATGTAACGATTTCCGGATTTTCAAACGAGGTTAGAAACTCGAAAATGATTATCTATTTTCTTTTTCAAACTATAAGATACATCGGATGCTAGAGAATCATAAGCTTAGCATTGAACTAGTTTTTAAAGGCGAAGTATTTATATATTTATTGGGTGCTGCTCACATTGAAATTTGTAATCTTCGTTATCGCCGGAAAAGCGTCACCCAATATATATATATTTCTATTTTTCAAGGGTAGGCCTTTAAAGGGGTTGGTCTATTTTCTTTTCCCATTTAGATATTTCTCTAGATGGAATGATCAGCTTAACCTTAAAATAGTTCTTAGGACGAAATATTCAAACACCTATTGGATGCAGAGGGATTGAATTTGTATTCTACATTGCAATCTGCCGCTTTTCCTAAAAATACGTCACTATGCGAGTTTCACATAGATATAATTTATCCTTCTTTTATAATTTTTTCCAGATATTAGTATTTTAAAAATCTTTAGGATGTCCCAAAGCTTAACATGTTAAATTTATTGCAGGATTTGGGAAATTTTTGGGTTAGCTGGTCTGCAATTTATAAGAATATTAAATACATCACGGAAAATAGTGGAAAAAGTATAGTGAATTGAAAATCAAAAGTAATTAGCGTCGTTTTAACCCATGTCAGAATTCGTCTTACTTCTTGACTATGTGAAGCCGTTTTTGGTATTGAACCAATTTATCACTACCAAATTTTAACTCCAGAAGTCTTAATCACACATTTTATAGATTGAGAGCTTTGTTTTACGAATATTTTATAAAAAAAAATAAAACTAAGTTATTCCAGTCGCGTAAATTCTTAAGCCATGAAGTCCCAAAATTGCCACAAAAATTTATAGAAAATATTCTTCTATCTTTACTGCTCGCAAAAAGTCTGTACCGGAATCATTCACAGCAAGCCTTGTCATTAGTAACCCAGGTCTTAAGAGGGATTTTCAGTCCCATAGAGCTAATTGCATTTGTTTTGGAATCACAACTTTCGAAGAAGTATTGCTGTGCCGTGTTAGCCCTTTTTCCTGGGTATGAAAATCAATATAACATCGAAATGAAACAAGTTTGAAATGAAAATTTTGTTATTTAATTATATATTTTTAGAGTTTTAAAATGTCAAAAATATATAGCAAATTGCAACACTATTTTAAAACTTTGTCAATTAATAATGAAAGAAAAGGATGTTTTTTTCGTTTCAATTTTGATTTAAATTGATGTTATGATGATTCTCTCACCTGGTGAAAATGGTATGACATGGCAAAGCAATTCTTTTTCAAAACTTGTGATTTCAAAACTAATGTATTATCTCTATGGGACTCTTAAATGCAATTTTCTAGAACATCCGCTTGTTGAAGAGAAATTCCTTCTGCATCATCTGACGTACTATCCATCTTTAATTATTGACTTATTGACCATTACTAAATTATTAAATAACTAGACTGCTACTGCGTGAACCTATTTAATTGTCGTGTTTTAATTCCTCGTAGTTTCAGAACATCGCTGACGAAAAGTCATCACCCAGGAAATGAACAAGTGGTATGACCAACGCCTACAGGAAGCGGGGGACCTCTCGTTTGCCCTGCCGGAAATCAGACGTTGATTACTTACTCCATATATTTAGAAAGTAACAGATCTGCCCCTAGGGGAAAAGGTGAAGCCACTTGTGAAGCAGTATCCCATAAGACAGTTCGCAAGCCCTCGCACATGGCATGCCATACGCCACCAGATGGCATCATGAGATAATTTGACTAGTAAAAAATACATATTTAATATTAACTAATTAAAACTATTTACCAGTTTTGCTAGCATAAGTCTATAGCTGGATATGTATTGATAACTTCTGGCAGACATGAGGTATATATTCTTAAAAGAAGCATATTAAAAATGCTGTTTTTATTGCATGAAACTCTTTGGCAAAAGTATTTTTTGTGAACCAGTATCCCGTGATGCATTGCGAAAACTGCGAAATGTGGCTTCATCGCACAATCGCGCGGTTTGTATTGCATTGTAAGGGATTGCTCAATTGATGGGCATATCTGCTACTTTCTATATCTATGACTTACTCTTCCACGAGTCCTTTCAGCACGAGATTGGGGCCTGATCCTATGACTGTTCCTGTTCCTCCGCAGTTGGCGGCGTAAGCTATGCTCAGCAAGAGGCTGTCGCGGAGGCGACCATAGTCTTTTCGTGGGCTTGAAGAACTTGTGCTGAAGAATTAATGAAGTTAAAATACAGTAGAGCATCGATTATCATATCTCATTATGACCGTAGTTAGGTTGGATAATTGAAAATTCGAGAATTCTCATTAAATAATAAAACTTTATAACGCAAAGGAGCTGGCAGTCCACGGACCTCAAGTTCGCCAGCATCCGGAATCTTGAAAATTTAATATTGCCAGGTATTCGCTGGATGTAAACTCTGTCATCATAAACGCTGGAATTTCCCCATTTCAGATTCAAAAGAGAATTTAGATTTTTTTAATCTCGGAAGTTAGCCGATTTTAGTATTGCCGAAAATTCCCATTTTAGAATTGCCGAAGATTTCTGACATAGAATTTATTAGTAAACAACCGAGAATGACCTTGTTGGAAAAAAAATCCAGTTAACATAGAGTTCCGGATAAAAGAGAGACGGAAAAATCGAGGTTCTATTTGTAAACAATTATATTATGTATAGCAAAGTATATTCTGTATTAATATTACAATAACTGCATAGATGAACGTACAAAATTCTTTGTGACAAATATGCACAATATAAAAAAACCTTTTAGCACATTAACGATCCTTTGAGAATTCTTCATGTGTTCTACATAAATTGTTCAGTGCAAACTTTAAGTTATTTAGAAGTTGAAATTCTCGGCCAATTTTAAAATCATTTAATTGTGGCATTATCCTGAAATCAGAAAATATCGGTGATTTTAAGATAGCAAAATTTCAGCAACGCCAATAGGGTAAGGTGGGGTAAGTGGGCCATTGGGGCAAGTGGGCCACCCCCCTGGCATTTCCCGAATTATGGACGTAAAAAAAAATCTGTTGCAATATTTTTACGTATTTACCCCAAAAGATGCAGGAAACATTATGGCATCATTTTCACTTAAGTATGTAACAAGGTACAATCCTTTTTGTGAAAATTTTTAAAATTGCATCTTTTCGTAATTCACGCCATCATACTATTTTTAAATTTATTTCCAAACGGTTCATGATACAAAACAAAATGTTATATATTTTGAAAGTGTATAAAACATAGTATCTTTTTGTAGTGTCATGTACTTGTGATGTTGATAAAGTTAAAAGAAAATTGGGGTGGCCCAGTTGCCCCGCGTTTGGGGTAAGTGGGCCACCACAATGGCGGGGTAAGTGGGCCACCCCTGGCCCACTAGCCACAACTCTTTAATATACTTAAAAAAAGTCATATTTACTGATTCATAGGGTTAGTCATATACACTATTCATAGACCTATTCATTGACATAGGCCAGTTTAAAATCTGCAGCCCTATCATTTTTTACACTACATGCAAAAATGACAAGATGAAAATTAATGTATTTTTTCTTGTAGTAAGCTTGCAAGCCAGAAAAAGTTGCTATGGGGGAACTATTAAGGATACATCATTACTTTTTTTTTTCAAACACTCAAAAAATCATGTAGATTATTCCACTTGCCCAGCCTTATCTCTACCAGTTATGTGTAAAAATATATTAGGGGGGTGGCCCACTTACCCCACCTTGTGGGGCAAGTGGGCCACTCGGATGACCAAAATGAAAAACATATTTTTTATATTTATTTTTTGCCAATTTGTGTTAAGGTTGTCATGGGTACAGTAATAACATATGAAAGAATGGACTACAAAAAAAATAAGTTGTTACGCCGATTATATCCAGTGGTATGAGGGTCTAAAGTTGAATTATGCCAAAAAGGTGGCCCACTTACCCCACCTTACCCTAATTTAAAGAGAATTTCTGCAAATCGTAAACTTTCGGGAAATTTTTGGTTATCTTTTCATTTTTCCAGAACTCCGCTCTGATTTAGGGAAAATAGCAATATAAATTTATAATATTGAAGCACTTTTATGTTTCTAGGAAGTCTGTTTCAATGATAACTTTGAATAAAAAGTTATTTTTCATAAAATTGGAAAACCAGGGAAGATTTCGGATGCTTGGACTGCTGATTTTTTGCTCCTCTGTACTATTAATTTCGCTACTTAATTTAACCTTCTCTATTATCCAGAATATTTGATTATCCGACCATAACCTCAAGTCCAAACTATATCAGATAAGTTCATGCAAAATTTTATTTTTAGATAAATTAAAGCAGCAAAATTATTTTCTCAATCTTTGCAATTTAATGAGTTTATGAAGTTTTTTAATACAACTCTACTTACTTAGATAACTGCATATTGATTTGATAATGATTCTTATTAGATTCACTGCTCCATATTGAGGAAGACATACTAGATGGGATTGTGATTACTGTAAAAAAAAAAAATATTTATTTTTTGTGAATTGGCATGATTTTTCATGACTTTCCTTCATTTTAGGTTTTCGTTCCTGCTTATCCTTTCGTTGGTGCTTCGATTTGTGCTCTGTTTCAACGTGACATTGACTTACCAATCGAGGTTCGAGAAGTAATTTATTTTCATTCGGCACTTTTGCTAACAATAAAGAACAGAAACTTGCCCATTAAATATATGTTTAAAGATATTTTCAGGGAAAAAAGAATTCTGGAAATATTTTTAGGAGAATCGAAGTTTGGCGCTTCTCTATTGCGGAAAAATACCTTATGTAACCCGTAACTGAAGAGTTGGGGTAACACAGTTCAACAGTTCTTCAAGAAATCGTTGTTTGAAATTGTAAAAGTGCAATAATATGAGTTTGTTTCTAATGCTTTCTTATTGGGTAAAGAACATTTCTGGCCATTTATAGCCAGTTGTAAAACAGTTAAAAGTTACATCTAGTTTACTAATTTATTGATCGAAAATGTAATCATCATAACTAATGTAGTTAAATTGTATGGTATGGTATGGTACATATATATTCCAGCTTGTGTGCTTGTTCGGAGAACCGCTTATAAGCTTATGTCAAGTGGAACAGACACAGAAAGAATATTAACAGTCACAAAGAAAGGAATAACACATAGACAAATAACAACATTTATTGACGGTCATAAACATCCATGCCTGAACGGGATTCGAACCCGACCCCAGCAGCTCCAAAGGCTAACGTCCTAACGATTGAGCCACCGGGGCGGCAGTTAAATTGTTCTTGTCATCCTCATTCGTATGTATTTTGACACTGTTGTTGTGTAAAGGAATTGTAACAACTCACGGCTGATGGAGTCGTTCTTGTGCTGTATCCTGTCCTCCTTTTCCAGCTCGTCCAGCACTGCATCCACTATGGGCACCATCATGGCCGTGGTGGCCGTGTTGCTGATCCACATCGAGAGGAACATAGTAGTCGTCATGAAGCCCAGCATCAGCCTGTACGTTCACATAAGAACATTATTAATACATAACCTACATATATTATAATAGCTATAAAAATAGAATATTTCTGTTATTTTCTTACAGAATATTTTTGATATTTTACTACATAATATTTCTATTACTTTCGTGCAAAATATTTTTATTACTTTCTTACAGAATCTTTCTATTATTTTCGTGCATCACATATAGATTATTTTTATTTACAATATAGATCATTTTCATCCTAAGTATTTCTGTTATTTTCCTACGGAATATTACTGCTATTTTCATAAAGAATATTTTTATTATTTTTTTTACTGAAAAGTCCTGTAATATTCCTTCGGAATATTACTCTTATTTTAGTACAGAATATTTTTATTATTTTTCTACTGAATATTTCTGCTATTTTAATACATAATATCTATTAATTTCTTACGGAATATTTCAATTATTTTCGTGCAGTTTATTTTTATTATTTTTTCTACAGAACGGTTTTGTTATTTCCATACGGAAAGTAACTGTTTTCTAAGTAAAAAATGCAAGAAAATTTTGTTAGATAACAGAATATTCTGTTATTTTCCGACAGGAAAGGCATGTTTTCCGAAACTATTGAAATTTGCAGTAATTGTTTTTTTTTTAATTCTTATTTTCTCTTTAAAATTGACCCTATCCGTAAACACTTAGAATAGAATATTTCTGTTATGATTAAAGAAAAATATTTGAAATATCTGTACAAAACACGCCTACCTTCCATTCGAAAAGAACATGTGATATAAATTGCGCGAATGAATCTTACGTGTAATTATTGATTTCACATACTAATATTTCTCTGATATTTATTGCACGTTAAATGTGAATGTCGCATACCATCTAGCTCCAGTTCCAATTAACAGCAACACTTTCAATGCGATGCGCTTGTGGAGGTTGCAATGTTCTACAGCTACTGCCAGAGTTAGACTGCCGACGTACATCATGATGGTGTCCTGAAACATAAAACAGAACAATAACTTTTTTTACCTTCTTTTACTTTTAGCTTCCACACTACGTTCATAACGTAAAAAGTGGAAGGTTTTATAATCGTGCAGTCCGTCCGTCCATCCGTCTGTCACCCACTTTCACAGAACGAACCGAAAGTCTCACAAACAAGTGGGATACGTCTTTTTGAAACAAAAAAATCAGTTTAGGCTACATTCCAAATTTCATTAAAAAATTTAAATTAGAAGTTTATTTAAAATTTAAATAACTAAAAATTTAATCTACTTTGAAATAACATGCAAATTCCATTTTTATTCAATATTTTCACTGTTGCCATTACATCAAACGTTCGAGAAACTTTATTTAAAATAAAAATAAAATTCTTGAAAAAATAATTATTTTTCTTTAATAATTCAATTTGGATTGTTGTAATAGCACAAAAATGTTATTTTGAAGGCTCATTATATATGAATGAAGAAAGATGCATGAAAAATTCTAAATTTGCATTAAAAAATATGCAAAGTTTCGTTTTCAATTTTAAAGCAAAAATTTTACTTATTTATTTTTCGAAATGTAAATTTGTGGAAGCAAAAAGGTATTTATTTAAAAAATACATTAGCATTATTCGAACTTCAAAAAAATTAGCAAAAGATAAAGATTAATTATCAAATCTGAAAAGTAAGATTAAATATAATTATTAACTTTGGCTTATAAAAGTTTGAATTAGAACTAGCTAACGGCCCTGTTTGGCGAATTTCTTTCTGAGGTGTTATTAGTGTGTTTCCAGTTGGGGAGGGAGCGTAAATGTTGTGTGGAAGCGGTGTAAGTGACAGATTCTGTAACAAACCTACTTGTTTTAATTCGAAAGAAATAAAAAAGTTGAAAATTATTATTGATATGCTGAAGATGATTGTTCAGTTGTTCATACTCTCAATTCCAAAATCGGTTCTATCGGGTGAATCCTAAACATTCTTCTTTTTATGTTAGAAATGTATGCCCAGAGACCTATCTTTCAGACTTTTGTCCGTCTGTCTCCAGATGGACATCTGCTTATTTGTCTGTTTTAAAAACTACCTAGATTGAATTAGCATTGAAATTTAATTTAAGTCATTTAAATTGTCGTTGCCATACCAACAATGACATGCAAAAATTTAGTTGTTAAAAAAAGGGAAATTAAATAATTTTTATATCAATAAGTTTGGAAGGACGTCAAAAATGTACGCCAATTTGATTATTTGTTAGTTCGTAATTTTTTTTACAAAAAGAAAGCTGTATTTACTAGTTTTTAATGGTAATAAACGCATTTTCCTCACTAATTACTAATCACCAAGGTGTTAATTATTTAACATTGTTTAATTATTTACTTAACATTATTTTTGTGGTCATTTTGGGTGCTTCCTGTCAACACATTTAGATAGGTCAAAAGTTTAGATACGTAACCTTCGAGAAAACGCCGAGTTCGTTCCATTAACTTACTTTGATGTTTATAATAGAAAGTAGGAGAATAAGTTACGTTATTCTTTTCTGTGGTCGATTAGCTAAGAAATAGATCTTCGATAAGAAGTATCTTAAAGAAATATTGCAAATTTTGAGGTTAGTAACCTGAAGATAATGAGCACTAGGGCATACGTGCATATTATTGTCTAAATTATCTATTGTGATTGTCAAAGTTATCTAGTGAATCATGCAGGTGAAAACGATTCTAATTTATGTAAAAAGTGCTTGCTTCAAATAAGCATTTTAATAATTTTTAAGCGTGTATTTCAGCGTAGAATTATTTTAAAATGTATTATAAATACAATGTTTCAAAAATAAAAATGTGCTATTCTTAAAATAAAAATATCAAATTACAACGGCATTAATTCACTTAACACCACCTTTATATCTTTTTTACCAATTTTCTGTTTATTTTCAAAAAAAGTTTTTCTTAAAACTCCATTAGATAAGCCATCACCCTGAATTTTTTCTTTTTACGTATTCTAAATTGAAACACTGTAACATTTGTTTAGTTGTTTGTAAATTTCTCTCAGATATGTTTTTTTAAACATGATTAAGTACTCCTTTTTGAGTTATATATAACCTTCTCTAATGACTCGAGCTATGGTTCATGACTAAATTGGAGGGGGTTAAATAGAAAAAATATATATTTTCGTTTCTAATTAAGTTAATCTTACGGTTTATCTAGTACTCTCTAGTACTAAGTACTATTATTATTATTTTTTGTTATCTTTGATGCCTTCTCACGACGTTTTTAATTATAATAAAAGCTTTAATTAGCAAACATATAGCATTTGAAAATTAATCAAAATGTAAAAAAAAATCTTCTCAAATTCAACGCAGTGACCAAATCTCAACGACATCAAATTTTCCCCCAAAAATTTAAGGTTTTGAAATAATGACATTTTTATATTTGCTTTGACATAAATATCTATAAAATCTCTACTTTCATGTAGGGCGTGCAAGCCTCCCCTGTAGAAAGAACTCCTAATACAGGAAAAGTAGCCACGGGAAGAAGTGCCGTTACAGCTAACGGGACGGGCTCGAACATAAAGTAGAATGCCATCCACGCCACCACGAAACCACATCTGGATTCCTGAAAATAAATACGAGGTTCTTGGAGTTATAACGTTTTTAATTGAGGAGCTTTAGTGAAAGAACGTGCTGATTGACGAAAAAAGAGAAAACGGGAAAATGAGCTTTAAAGTTTTTTCGTTTGCCCTGAAATATTTTAAAAACGGCATATTTAAAAGGTAAAAAATACGCTTTTATTTAAGTTTAGGAAAAAGGGGAAACTTATCTTTGAAGAATGATATATTATGTTAATTGACAAAAAAATCTAATTTTTTTTTTAAATGTCACTTAACACGTTCTTCCACTGAGCTCTTCAATTATGTAATTTCAGCCATGCAGTTACAATTGGGAATTTATATCCGCACAAACATATAGTTGTAGTGACACAATGATAAATCTGCACTTTCATACGCACAATTAAAATCACACTATTAAAATTACACAATTACAATCACACTGTTAAAATTAATTTTCAATAGCCCCTTTGTAGCTCTAGTGTGACGATAATTCAACTCACGGATGGATGTCATAAAAATCTAAACTATCAAAAGAACTTCCTAAATATGTTGAGTAAAATTATCTAAAAGGGTAATTTAAAATTACATTTCCTATTCGTTTTGATATCCGAACATGAAATTGATTTGAAGAGTTTAGTGGGAAAAAGTGCGAAGTGACATTTTTGAAAAAAAAAATTGAGATTTTTGTGTCGATTAACATAATATTTTATGCTTTAAAGATACAAATTTTCCTCGTTTTCCATAAACTTAAAGTAAAGTATATTTGGAACCGTTTGCAAGTATCGTTATTAACGGATTTAAGTGCAAACTAAAAACTGTAAAACTCAGTTTCACCTTTGGGTTACTTAACACGTTCTTCCTCTGAACTCTTCATTTGAAGAGCTTAGTGGAAGAACGTGCTAAGTGACAAAACGGTGAACACGAGAAAATGAGCTTTATAGTTTTTCTCTTGCACTTAAATCCGTTAAAAACTGTACTTTCAAATGTTAAAAAAAAACATACCTAACTCAAGCTTATGAAAAAATAAAAATTTACCATCGTTAAAGGATAGAATAATATGTTCATCTACACAAAAATTTCAATATTTTCAAAAATGTCACTTAGCACGTTCTTCCACTAAACTCTTCATTTGTTTCTCGAAATTTGTTTCAGAAGAGAAAAGGCCCACAGTATCACTTCCTGAACCTCTGACGAATATAATCATCAATCTATGAAGAAATTATCAGCGGAATCTTCCCTTCATAAGAAGTTTATTCTTTTCACGTAAAAAAATCGCGGAAATAGCTGATTTGAGGTTCATGCTCAAACATAAATCAATTTTTATTTTTACTGAAAATGAAGGTTGAATATCTGTTCAAGAAAAATTGCCAAATAAAAACAAGCTTGCGGTATCGTATAAGTGTATTTAAATATACAAAATTGGCAGATGAAGACCATTATTATATTGAACTATTTATATGGGGAAAACTTTAGGTATTTAACTAAACATTTGTTAAGATAATCATAACTAGGTTTATCTTTGAAGAGATGATCTCTCTCTCTCTCTAAATTATGTGGAAGGGAAAAAGTAGAACATCAATTAAAATTCATTACATATGAAGTATGAAATTTATGTTTATTGCTGGAAAGACTGTTGTATAAAATACCGAAACAGCTAGGCCTAACGCTCAGAAGGTTATGCGGATTTACTGAAGCCTGCAAATAAACGATAATGAACTACCTTGACTGAAAAGAAGTCAACTATATTCTTCTTTAATCCAAGGGATTAGATTAGAATCAATTACAGTTATAATGTTCTCTCTTGGCTGCAATAATATCCGAGAAAATGTTACAACTTCTAACGAAATTGTGCCTAATATATTGTAATATAATGTAATACAATGCGATAGTAGAAAGAATAGAAAACAAAACCCTATATTGCAAAAATATTAAATTATGCTATTCTGCATAAAATTATAGTTACAATAAAGTGTATGGGAAGGTGTTGGTTCTTTGACCTCTTCACACATTTTAACCATTTTTTTACTTGAATATTAAAGCTAACTTCAATTCTATTATTTTATTCCAATCGGTATCGTATGGTTTATCATATATAGTTTTTTCACATGGTTCTACTTTTATTTTTTTTATTATATTTTCATTTAATTAAAAAAAATAATGAAACTGTGGTCAAGGGTACAACATACAGTTATAGCTTTGACCTAACTGCATTTCGCAGTACAATTTAGTTTGGTACACTACTGTATAACTAAAAAAAATGTAAATTGCCTCCATTTTATTTTTTTAAATAAAAAGTGAATAAAATAATACATATGAAAATTTAATGAAGGTTTCATAGTCGAAAAGTTCATCACTAAAAATGGCCTGGCTAACTATCCTGAAAATCCTTTCATCAATTAAAACTGTGGATGAATAGGTGTTTTTAACCTATTCTAAATTAATGGTTTTTTTTTTGTGAAATAATACATTGCAATTTTTATTTTAAACTTTATTCTAAACACTTTCAACGGACCCCTAGTTTAACCTCTTGCGACCTGGCGTTGACATTTGGGGACATTTTTTAGAACATCCCTAGAAATCATTAACACGTTAATTAGTTCCGAAATTAACCTGATCCGATAGAAGAAGATCCAAATATCAGTTTTCAGCCTTTGATTACAAGTATTAGTTATTTATTTCTATAAAAATATGAAGTTGAACGAGTGTATTTACGATATTAGAGTTCTTAAAAAAGTTATTTAAAAAGTTTTCAAACTTTTCAAAAATTTCTTTTAGTAGTTAATTTTAAAGGCATTTTGCATTAAAAACAATTTTTAAAAAATCTATTAATTACAAATAAGTGATCCGTACTTTTGTTGCATTTATAACAGAAAAAATGTGTATTTTTAGAGTTTAAGGCGTTTCCTAAGTAACTATAAACATAATTTTAAAAAAATAAATTCTGTGAAATAGTACATACTATTCAGCATATATTTGTATGAAACGTATGTTTAGATTATAAGAATACACGTGTAGGATTTTGCTCGGGTCTTAAGACGTTATTTAAAGTAATAAAGAAAATATTAAGGATAAAATGCTAGTACCTATATTTATTAAATTTTTTGAATGGAAACAAAAGAAACTAAATATATTTATACATCTATTTTACAAGTTTACATTTACATCTACTATATGGATCCCCATACCACGAAATAAATACAACACTTTGATGTTGCAACTTATAAAAAGAAAGACACATAAAAATGAAAGAATGACCGTACTTTGAAGTGATAAAAGATAATTTCATATAATTTTGCAATTTCCCTACTGGTCTTGAAATATTCCGTGCTGTTGAAAATAAAATTGCCATTTAGAAACTTTTTTTAAACAAGTTGTGACACTCCGTGACATAAAAGGTATTTTATTTTTGCAAATATATCTTTCTATTGTAATTACAACAAAAAGAGTTGTACAGTTTTGTATAATAGTTTTCCTGTTAAAATCTCATACTGTGCTCTTCAAAGTGCGACAATAGTGTTTATGACTGACCTTGCATTATGACCTTGATACTACATGTTGTACAAAGGGGTTGTGTTATGCACACATTTCATGAAATTAAACAATATAACGTAACTCTCACATTGTGAAGCCACAGTATTATAGTCAACGCTGGCACGAAGATTTCAATAACATCAAATATTAACATGCGATGTTTACACAGTGATATTGATAAAATATCATTGTAAGGAAAATGTTCATATTTTACAAAAATGAATGTAGATATTTAAAATATTTTTTGAAGAAACAAATCTTTGCTGAAACATTATTTTGACCTTCAACTTCAAAAAACAAATTTAGTTTAAACATTAATTTTTTTTTCCTACTTCACACGCAAGTTTGTCCAAGTATAGCATTCTTATTTGTCAATGATTTTTCCAAAATATTGAATTTGTTTTCAAAATACTTTTTGAAAGCAAAAAAAAAAAAGATAAAAAAGTAAATTTAATAATATTAGAAAAACTGTACCGATTAACAACAACGCACAACTCCTTTGGATATTGTGTTAGTAACTCGCTCTATCCCACCCCCTCCCACCCCCATAACGATTAGTATAATGGCTAACAAAGACGATGATATACATATTAGCATTAAATCTATCCACAGTATGTGTCACTAAGGTACTGAAATGACCTTCAATATATGTACTATTGTAATATGGTAAAACCAGACAACTTTTAATTAAGTCATGCCTGTTAAATTAATATTCATGAGAGCAGCTTTAAAGTTTAGTATATTGTAGTAGTAATGATGTTTCGCCTATATTTATAAAAGTTGGGAATTTCCTATTAAATGTTGCACTAATATTGCAAATACAAACAGGTATATAGCAAAACAGTAATATGGAAATTAACAATATAGATGATTCAAAGGTCAAGTTTGCAACGTGTGTAAGTATTATTGGAAATGAGTGGAGTAAGGTTTCTTCTTATGCATGAAATCTGAGCAAATACTGGTTAATTTGCATGTGTTTTATGTAAATATATGGATAATTGGAAAGAAACAGGCGATTTCTTTGAGTCAGATTATCTATAAATAGCCGTTTTGAAGCTACAAGTAAATTTAATCATGGTAGTTTTGTGAAAGTTATTGGAACAGATTTTTTTTGTTATATTTATTTTATCAAAATGTTCGTTAAAGCATTATTCATATTGATGATATTCTGTATTGAAGGCACCTAAAGACTGACTCGAAGTAATTAGTTGTATTGAAGCTTACTAAAATTCGTACCAAACTAAAAAAAATAGTAAATATTTGGTACGAATAAAAAAAATAAAGTTTTTAAACTTTTTTTTTCAAAATTTAAAAATAATTTTGATTGTTTCAATCAACTTTTCGAAGCAACGTGAACTAATCAAATAAGAAAACATAATTGTGTGTTAATTTTTTTATAATCTAAAAAAGAGGAAACAAGGCAAACAGGAAACCACAAATCAGGACAAATAGGAAATCACTTGATTTTCTTCGTGTGATGTAGTTTTTTTTTTATTTGTAAACAAACGGCCGCACCTTCTATTAACGTATTAAAGTTAAGTTTGCGCAATAAAATTCAGTGGGCACTAAATACGTCACAATCAGTTGGATGACGCAGGAGTTTCCGGCTTCTTTTTAAAGAAACAGTATATAGAAACTATTTTTAAGGATATAGAAACTTACTAAGGGGACCAGACTCGAAAATTGAACAAAAATACACATTTTGAGATTTTTGTAGAGAGGGATAATATTTCAAATGCTATCTTCAAAATAAGATTATTTGATTGGTAATATGTCAATTAGAAATATTTTAAATTAAATAAAAAAAACACTTTCAGCATAAAAGATTGAAAAAAATTATATTTTAACACCTTTTTCTCAAAATGCATATTTTATGATAAACATACCTTTTTCTCAGTAGCTACTGAATAATTTACTTAGTTTTTTTTTTTTTTGGCATACACCTTAAGTATACTTTTACAAAATAGACATTTGTTTTTAAAGAAATATTAATTGGTTTTTTTTAAACGAATATTTTTCAATGATTTTTTTAATGAATATTTGATGACTATAGTTTTTTAAACAATATAAATGAAAAAAAAATATTTTTTTTACTTCTAAAAGCATGTGTCTATCTCTGTAAAAGTATTTTTGTATTAATCCGAATAGTAGTTCCTGAGAAAAATGTACACTTAAGGTAGGCGAATACCCGAAATTCCCCCAAATTCTAAAATTTTTACTATTACTTTAATCTTTTCCAAATTTGGTATAGTTATTTCAAATATAATGAATAATACTATCTCGGCATATTTTTTTTTATTTCAATATAATTTATTTGTTTTAAACGGTGCTTTTCTACTAAAAAAAGAGGTTTACGCCAACAAGTCTACCCACATTGAATTTTCATCCTAGAAACATAAATTACGTGTTAAATTCTTCGTTTTAAACTGATGCATGCAATGACCCTCTAGAGTTACATACAAATTACAAGAAAATAAGTTATTAAGAAAAATGTCATAAATTAACCACAAAAAAATTTTTTCCGATTAACTTACACTTGGACATTCTTTAAAAAAAAAATTATGTATTTACACCAGATGTTAGAGGTTCATGGCACAGATATATATTGAAATAACATCTGTAAAAATTTTCAGGTAAATTAATGTAAAACTTTTTATACTAGAACTGTTGGCGTAAACCCCTTTTTTTAGGTGAAAAACACAGTTTAAAATAAATCAATTTCATTTAAATAAAAAAAATTGCCTGAAAAGCATTGTTCATTATATTTGAAATCACTATGCCAAATTTGGAAAAGATTAGAGAAATAGTAAAAATTTTAAAATTTTGGGTATTCGCCTACATTAATTATCGTTTTAACATGGGCTTAAAATTAGGTTCCTGTCCCCTTTAAAAATATTTAAAACATAATTTTCAATCCGATATTCAGATTCCTGATTTTTTTTCTGCAAAGATAGTTTAATTAAATGAAAACTTATAAAAGTATAATTCCCTATTCCAATTTACTTCCAAAGTACCGGTAGTTTCAAACTACTGGTAGTCAAAGTAGCAGTTTCACGTGTGCAGAGACCAACTTTGATACTGCAATCCTCTTTTTGTTTTACCCTATCATCACCACCACTTCGAATATTTACAAAAAACTCTTATATTGAAAGATGTGCTTGGAAATACCGCGCTCAATAATATTGATAAGATTCTGCTTTGAAAATAACGAAATATCTAATTAAAGTAAGCTTAATTTTTGCTTTGCATTTTTAATTTTTTAATTTCTAATAATTGAAGAGCTTAGTGGAAGAACGTGCTAAGTGACAAAAAGGTGAAAACGAGAAGTGAGCTTTAAAGGTTTTAAGGTTTTGTACTTAATAATTAGCTATAAAGGTTTTGCCCTTAAATCCGTTAAAAACGATACTTACAAACGGTAAAAAATTTACTTATCTTTAAGCTTATGAAAAAGGGGAAATTTGTTGCCTTTAAATTGATGAAATAATATGTTCATTGACCAAAAAGAAGAAAAAAATCAAAAATGTTACTTAGCACGTTCTTCCACTAAGCTCTTTAATTATGGAAATGGAAATGATACGAAGTTTACCTGTAATGGTAATAATACTTCAATCAAGCCCTTAAATTATGTTAATGGTAATGATACGAGGTTTACCGGTAATAGTAATAATACTTCAATCACGATCCTCAATTATGGCAATGGTATTGATAAGACGTTTACCGTTAATGGTAATAATACTTTTTAGATTTTACCTATATTTTAAAATGTATTTTTTATTATGCTAATTATATTTCCAAAAAAAATGCTTTTATTATTTTGTATATTTGGGACATAATAGAATAATTAAAAGGATAATGCTCATAAATTGTAAAAAGCAAGGCAAGAAAAATGTTATCCGTCCCAGAGAACGGTTTGTCCAACAATGTATCAGTTCTCCTTTGAAGCTAACTCGTCAAACTCTAATTAAATAAATAGGTTTTAAAAATATAATTTTATCTTATTTATTACAGACATTTATATAAACTGCTCAATGAATTAGTACTTACTAGGATTACATTATACAGTAATAAAAGAAATACTAGGTTACCAATTTAACCTACTATTTTCTTTATAATTATTTAAAAATAAAATAATTTAGAAAGGAACTAATTTAAAATGGATCACGACCATTAACGGTGAAATGACCGTCCACGTTCGAGAAATTATTTGTCCTCGGGGAATTTTTGACCTCCGAGGACGGGGTGACGGGCGGTTTTTCGAGCCCTGTTAAAAAGTACAGAGTATAAGTGAAGGGTACGTTGGAAAACTCACATTTTCCAAAGCATATATTAGAGATATCAGGTCTTTCCCATTTTCGACTTCGTCTAATTGAATTGACCATTTTCAATTGTCTCCATTGAACCTGACCCTATATCTTAATTATATGCTTTGGAGAATGTCAGTTTTTCAATGTACCCTTTAAGCATAAATTACTTCGACGACAAAAATAGTATCCGTAGAAACATTTATGTGATATTTGACCATACAAAATGCGAGTCAAAGTTTTAGAAATTACTAAGAAAAACATTACACTAATCATTTATAGCATTTGAATTAAAATAGATGAATCTGTAAGAGTGCAAGACTTAAAAATGTGAAAGCCATATTGAAATGACACACAATAGACAAATAGAAATACTCTATTTACAATGTGCCAATGGAGTAAGATATTTCATTGCGATAAATATCAATAATTCAATATTTGTTTATTACACATATTTTTAAGTTCGCTGTTTTACAATATTTGCTTTGGGTACGAAGATATCACATAAAGATATTTTTAAAAAGAAATTCAAGTAAATCAATATTGTTTGGCTAAATATTTGACTTTGCTCAAATAGATTCGTATCAATTGCATATTTTCGAAAATATGAAATAAAATTTAATAAACTAAATAATTATGTGAAATTTTGATATTCTATATAAATAAACAAGGTAAGTATATACAATAAATTTGGAACGAATAGGTTTTTAACACAAACGGCCTTTTTAGAACTGCTTCTACACCAAGAGTCTAAAAAGCGCCAAACACACAGCTTTTAGCTGTATATTATAATTTTAAACACGACAAAATTAAGCTAACTATTTTTCATAAAAAATACAAAAATTATTACATAATTTTGCTAATTTTTTTTGTACTTCGAAGAAATTTTTTTTATATTTATCACGCTAAAATGAAATATTTCATAGCAACAGGAACCTTTTTGTATATAATTTGAAAAACAAAAGACAATAAAAAAAACCTCCACAAAAAATTAATAATTAGTTTTGAAACCACATTAGTCATTAATAAATGCTTATAAATGTAAATTATAAATGAATATTTTTTTAATTAAAAAAAATTGGATGCATTGAGCCTAGAAAGAGACTTAAGGTGTTCATTTTATTTTTCTTTCTATACGAAAAATAATAACTGTCAAATAATTTTTTAAAACATATAACGAGACGTCATTCCATACTGATTTATATAAAAAAATAAACTTCCTTTATATATTTTCGATTATTATAAAGAATTTTTCTCGTTCAATTGTTGTTAGAGCCAATGATTTAATTCCAGTAAAAGTGACATTCTTGCGTTTTTTAAAATGAGTATTAAATTTTCTAGATCTTTTAATAGTTAAAATAATTCTATTTAAATTTTTCTATGATTTTCGATGACTTCTAGTTTCGATAATGTTTTTTTTTTAAATATCACACTTAATACATAAAAGTATAAGCATGGTAGTTTGGATTATGAAAGTGGGTGACGGAAAGACGGACGGACATAGCCTATACAAAAGATTCCACTTTTTACGTTATTAATATTATGGGGAAACTATTAAAAGTTATTTCACTGATTAATCAACGTTTGAAAAATCAACTTTTTACGTTATTAATATTATGGGGAAACTATTAAAAGTTATTACATTGAATAATCAACATTTGAAAAAATCTAAACAAATGATACCGCGTAGAGAATCTCATTTTTAAAATCACGAATAATGGCCAGAGTGAAAATGTTTCACAAAACTGTGCTTAAAAAAGTTAATTTTAAGTTTTAGTGATTAAAAGCATTTTTACGCACAGTTTCAGCTTCATGTATATGTTAAAAAGTTGAAAAATTAAAAATTTAATCTCAAGGTTAGTAAATTAATTTCCATTTTTCATGACTATATTGCACAACTTTTCTTCACCACTGTTACTAAATAAACCAGTGTTTGTCGCTATTTTAATGTAAACTTCTTTAGCGACACGTTTAACGATTCTGCAAACGCACCATAATGACATTGAAATGTCAACAAAACTTAATTACTTAACAATAGTAAATACAACTTTAGCTTAATTATTTGAAAGCCTATCTAAATATGCAGTTAGTTCTTTTAAACGTCAGAAAAGTATAAATAAGAATTACATAGTGATAGTCGTTTATGTAATCACAGAGAAAACTACAGTCACACGCTATTGCATTCGTAATTTGTTTAGATAAAATGATTTGAATATTAATATCCTTTTTTGGTGGTTGGTTTATAAATTGATTATGTTGCTTATCTATACATTTACGCGTTTCACGTATACATATGCGTCTTAAGATTAGTTGTTAATTAAATTACATCAACCTCTTGAGACCCGAGCAAAATCCTACACGCATATTCTTCATCATCACTTTTCATACAAATATATTCTAAAAAGTATGTTTTGCAAAGAATTTTTCTAAAGAATTATGTTTATAGTTACTTAGGAACATGCTTTAAACTCTAAACAAACACATTTTTTGTGCTATAACTGCTACAAAAATGGCCAAATCACTTATTTGTAGTTAACAGATCATTCTAATATTGTTTTTAATGCAAAATTCTTTTAAAATTTACTACTAAAATAATTTTTTGGAAAGTTTGAAAAAAATTTAAAAATATTTTTCTAAGAAATCTAATATCGCATTGACCCTCGTTCAACTTCATTTTTTATAGAAATAAATGGCAGTTTCCTATAATCAAAGGCTGAAAACTGATATTTGAATCTTCTTCTTTCGGACAAGGTCAATTTCGGAACTAATTAACGCGTTAATTGTTTGTGTGGAGGTTTTAAAAAATGTCCCCAAACAATATGTCAAATTTACTAAATCATAAGGTTTTGTTCAATGAAAGAATTTATAGATATGAATGTAATTTAGCAAGGCTATTTTTATTTTCGTTGGACGAAAATTTTTATAATATACTTTGAAATTTTTCATTAAGCACAGCATCTAATTATAAGCATCTATGTATTATGAGTTTAGTACGCATTTATGAAATAACTTTGAAGGTGTTTTCCTCCTGTTAGAAAAAAATGAGATGTTATAGAAAATTAAAATTATAATATCGTAAGATATATGTAAATATAGTTATATTGTTTTTAACATCAAAGTAAATTATTTGTTATATCGTATGCAATGAAAAATACACAACTTTATACTAATTATTAATTTTACAATAAACTATGAAATAGGTACTTACCATGTTATCGTTAGCTATGATGAGAGGTAGTAATGCCAGGGGTATAAAAATAGCCAATACCGGACGCCACCAAGCACTGAATACATTTTTAAAACTCTTCAAAACAGACATATTTTAAAAGCGACTAACTAATAACACATATTCAAAGAATTTTCGAATTGAAACAATAAAACAACAAAAAAATTGACTTAAAAATCAATAAATATTACAAATTAAAATAAATACCAAATTTCGAATAAAAATAAATAAAATTTCTTGATAATATTATCAAATATCGTTTGCATTTCTTTCTAGACGAGACGTCCATATTTGAAAATGCATAAGAGAATTCGAAAAAATAAAGAAAAAACAGGGTTTCCGCTACATAGCGCTTTTTTCCCGTTAGTGACAATTGTGACAAGTACGAAATGCGCTTTTCTGTGATCGAAAAACGAATGGGACACTTTTCTTTTTTTTCTTTTCCACGCGATTATTTGTTTCTATTTGATTCGCTTCGATGGCGATTCTCTGCTGAGCTGAGAACCTCGAGAGATTATGAAGTTTCCGTGACATCACACGTCACGTGATAACACGGAGCCGGGCGATGCATTCGAAGAAATTATAAATGAAAATAATTTGATTGTGCTTAGAAAATTAAAATTCAATTTGCATTTTCAGTTGTATCATATTTTATTTCTGTTATTACTGTATTTTTTTTTTATCGTATTTTCATTTGTACCATATTTATTTGCATTATTGCTGTATTTTTAATTTATCTTATTTATTTGTATAATTATTGTATTTTCAATTGTATAACATTTATTTGTATTACTATTTCATTTTCAGTTGTATAATATTTATTTGTAATGCTATTGTATTTTCAATTGAATCATATTTATTTGTATTATTATTGTATTTTTCTATCGTATTTTAAATTGTTTCATATTTATTTGTATTATTATTGTATTTTTCTATCGTATTTTCAATTGTATCATATTTATTTGTATTATTATTGTATTTTCAATTGTATCATATTTATTTGAATTATTACTGTATTTTCAGTTGTATCATATTTCTGTGTATATTTATTTCAATTATTTTTCAAAAGTAAATTCATAAAATATTTTCTTATGATGAATGAAATACTTGTTTTTAATTAAAAATATATTTCAGGAATTTTTTGAGAGTGGATTTTATTTTTGGGAGTGGTTTTTATTTCACCACGTTTTCATATTTTCATTTAATAAAAAAACACTATTTAATTCTTAAAAAGATGATTCTTTCATCTAATGATAAATAAGTTAGAGCTCAATTTAGTGGGAAATGTGATGATTCCAAATGGAATCATTGGGGATGAAAGGGTTTAAACCATGCGTTCCCCTAATTGGTTCGAGCAGTGTAGTTAAAATGGTGAATCAACCAAATTGAGAATAGCATTATAGATAATTCTTAAAGTTTTATATATTTAAGTTTTGGTAATTTAAAATTTATATTTTTACGCTCCTGTTTCAGTGTGAAGTTTAGAACTATTTCAATGAAAATAACTATCTGTACTTCCAACAACAATTTGCGCATCAATTTCAATCTTTTTTTAAACAATCAACTTTTACTTAATCTTGAAGATGATTCTTCAGTATAAAGGAGCTTTTGAAATAAATTCCCTTGATAAAAAGTATAGTTTATAAAGAACACAATTACTATAAGTATGCAGAACTAAATAAATTACCTGTAAATCTTGGAAACTAATTCTAACCCAAACTTCTAATTTATTGAAATAAATCGTCATTATTTCCAAAGCTGATTTCACAGAAGGAATTCCAAACTAATAAAAATGTTATTCAATGGTTATACATAATATATTAGCATTTTCAAATTTATGTGTGACTTACATGTTTTTGTAAGGTACAAATGGGCATAGGATAGTGAAATTTATGTATTACTGCTGTCCATTATAGAAAAATGTGAAACTAATAATTTTTATAATTTGTTTGCGTATTCTTTAAATTTTTTCTGAAAAGTCATCCAATTATGTATGTATTCTAACAAAAACATCGATTTCTAAAATAAACATAGGCATATTTGCTACTTTCTATATCTATGAAAATAAATGTTGATTTTTGGTAGTGCCATCTATTGATTTACTTTAGAACTAAGCTTATAGTCGAGAGGAGCAATGGACAATTCCCACATTTTTATTTTATTTTTTTATTCGATGAAGGATGTCGAAAAAAAAATATTAGTCCAAACAAAAAAAATTTCCGATGCGTATTTATTTTTTTATTCAATTTCAAAGTCGAGCTTTCGAGAAGCGCGCGAAAATCACTCAAAAGCCCGCGGAAACGCTGTGACGTCAGCTTTTACAAAACTCGTTCCGATTAGCTCTGGTTGATATTGGCATTTGTGTGAAACTGAAACTTTGAAGTATGCGATACAATTAGTTTCGTTTGTTAAAACTATTTGAACATGTCATATCGGTATTGCATAGTTCCTGAGTGTCATAATACTACAGTTACTATCCCAGAAAAGATTTTTTTTTATATTCCAAGTAAGGCTATGCGACGCTGTTTCTCCTAAATCGTAAGCTGTAGTGTAGACAACTTGCTTTCCAGAAAGTATAGAGAATAGCTCATTGTAAAAGTTAAGAAACAAAAGAGTGTTTTTTTTTTTTAAAGTTTTCAGCTACTTTTCTTTAATGTTTGAGTTATTAATTGCATAACTGTTTGTTGTTCAAAAAGTTATAGTAAAAAGCCACAGTAAATATCTGAATAATAGATGGCAGCACGAGTGCTTTGGAATCAATGTTCTAAATACATAAAATAATTAATTAATAGCTTATATTTAGTTATTTTTGGGTTTTTCTATTGGAATTAAATTGAAAAAAAGAATGTATAAATGGTACATGCATTTGAGTTGTTAAATAAAATTATAAATTTAGATACAATGATTTTACAAAACTTCGATTGTGTTAGATAATAACGCAGCTTTTGGGTAAGTTTTTCGCTCTGCGCTTTGAAAAAGCCTGGTTTCATCGAAATAAATTGAAGAAAAAAGACAATTAGAACAAAAAATAATGGTAAATTAAAAATAAAGAATAAAAATCCGAACGTTTAAGAACTAAAACAAATTTAATAAGAAATCAATAGAAAACTCTAGATAGGTCGTCTGCACGCCGTTGTAAACTTTAGTAAACAAACCCACGAACATAAATGGTGACGTCACAACCGCTCCAACCAATGGCAGAACGGTTAAAACAAGAACTATTTTCTGCGAGTTTTTAAAATTAAATATTAAATTAAACAAATTTTTTTCGATATTTTAACCAGGATATTTGGAATCAGCGTTGTTTTGTCTATTAAGAAAAATAGTTTTGAAGTGTTTTTAAAAAATACGGGAATTGTCCATTACATGAAAGAGTAGTATCAAAAGACAAAAGTCTAAATTTGCAATGAAGACAGTTACTTTTTTTTTCAGAAAAATATTTCTAAATTAAAAATTTAACTTATTTAAATTACTTTATCCAAATAATTAACACTGCGTCGTAGTTGACTAATTTCCATAATATTGGACCCGCATAGGATGACTGCGTAGTAATCTTTATGGTTTATACCCTTAACCTACCCAAGTGAATCCCATTACGATGTTTGTCAAACAAATGAAATCCCTTGTTCAACATCGGGAATTGTGAGAAACAATAGATTTTTTTAGCTACCTATATAAATTCCTTGTAATTTTGAAAGGAGTAATAATAGACAAGTATTGGTTATTATTTGTATATGTAATTGAAATCTTAGTGTAAAGTGCTGGACTCATATAAAAGTGTAAAATTTTGTGTCTCTATAAAATGTAAAATTGTAATTGTCGGACGCTTGAGAGCTACGTGACTTACGCGGCTTCAGCCAATCAGAAACGTCAGAAACGCTGAAAGTAAGTGTGGCGGTGTGCTTGTTTTGTGCCGGGGCTGCTTTAGATTGCGTCCCATGGCTTTGGTAGAGATCGTTGCTTAGCGTTAGAGCTACGTGATGCCCTGGAGCAGTCCCCCGGAAACTAACTTATTTTTCAGCTGTTGACATCGGTCTTGAGTTTCCGGCCACGCATCGTAAAAACAGCCAAAGCCGATGCATCTTCCCTTTTTCGTCTTGCGCTCTCTCCGCGCTGGTAGGGACTTTTTAACTAAAATATCTTCCTGGTTGTTCTAATTAATTTTTGCAGTATGCAATTAAAAATATTGAATAAATCACCAATTCAGCTCTTCAAATGTTTTTGGTGTTTTTTGTAAAGATTAAATGCACTGAGCCAAAGATGGTAACTTAATAAGCTTAAGAGTTTGACGTCCTCCCATCATTACCAATCAAATCGTTATTCACTGATCATGAATAATTTCTGTTTAATGAGCAGGAAGCGTGTTTTATTCGATGTCCATGTTAGTCAATGTTCCTAGTCAATGTTAATTTTCTATCTTTCTGACGCAAAAGTTTAACCATTTCCTTATTTTTAATAGTTTCTCTGGAGAAATATGTTAGTAAGCCAAAATTGAAAATGGACTTACGTGAGATACCTCACATGGGCCTATGTGATTTGACCATAAATAAAGTGGGTCGTTTTTTTCTGTGCCCCATGTGGGTAGTGCCCATACTAACCAAGTTGGCCCATATCCCTCATTAGTGTGCTACCTTACTCAACGCGGGTTGCTTGCTGTACAGCCAAGAATTTAATACGCAATTTAAACAGTTATTTTCTTTTCAAAAACAAGGACTGCGCCCATAGGCAAGCTAGCTCGCACATAGCTGTGCAATCTCATTCGGTTCGCAAGCTCGCACCACATGCTCCTCGCTGCGCCTCGACCACCACTGGTGGCGCTGGTTATTCCAGTCTAATTCGTAAAACTTCGCTGTAGGTTAGACCGGGGCAATCGCTCCCACCTTGAGGGAAATTGAGAATTTTTCATGCACAATATGGGTAAGCGTGCTGGACTGTCTGAAGCCGATATGGTAAAAAATGATACTAAACTATGTAATAAATCTGTAAGAGAAATCAGCTTCAGCAAATTAATTAAAGGATTAATAAATTTATTTTATAAATATTTGAAGAAACATTCTAACTGCGGCAAAAACTTCAAAAAGAAAGGTGTAATGCTTGTGTCTCTCGTTTAAGCACGAGGGACACAAGCAAGATTATTCGACTTGCATCCCAAAAAGGAACCATTTGTGGCAGCATATGTACATTACTGGGAGAATTTGTTACGAACTATAACTTTCTGTAACTACCAGAAGATTAAAACAAATGTTGGTGTCGTCGATGAACGTGAAATGGTCAAAAATGAAGTTTGGTCCGAAGCTGGCTTTGCATCAGAAGAGCATGCGATTAAAATATCGTTATAATGAGGGGAGGGGAATACATGAAAATGAGGGAGGGGGGGGGGGGCGGAGAAATGGAAGAAAGTTAAATTTTCTGATGAAAAAAGTTTAATTTTGATGGATTTAAACTTGAGCTGGTAGTCAAATCATATTTAATTGCCATCATGAATAACGTGTTATTTTCCAATTAATCTAACTTTGAATATTGGAGGGATCTTCGTAAGGAACCAAGATCTGTCTTCAGCAGAAATTTTGGTGGTGGAAGTATGATGGGGCTTAGACCACGATATCTTATGATGGAAGAAGCAAGATTATATGCTTCTAAAGGGCTGACAAACTTCATTTTATTGCAGATTAGTTTAGAAAATTCTTTGCTTCCTTTTGCTTTCAAAACAATGCCCTTGGTTATATTTTTATGCAAGATAAGGCCAGTAGTCACACTTCAACAGAAGTAAAAAACTTATTTAATGTACAGAATGTTGTTCATTTCGATCACCCTACCAATAAACCTGATTTAAAACTCAACGATAATGTCTTTAGTCTATTGGTTCGAATAATTTACTCAGATGGAGTCTGAGGAGTCAATAAAGTATGCATCAGTTATAGAATTGAAGGAATCAATCATTACAAACTGGAAATTACTTGACCAAAACTTACGTGTTTCTACGAAAAACATATTCAAGAAAGTATATATTAATTAAAAAAGGCGGATTTACTAATTAAAAATTTAGATTGAATGTGTAAAAGTTCATAAATAAATTTCCTTATGCTGAAACTAAAATATCAACAAAAGAAATTGTTTACGAATTTATATAAAAATGGATTTATGTGTATAGTTTATTATACAAAGCCTGCATATTGTGCGAAATTAAAATATATAAGTATTCATTTAATAAAGAAATGCTGTTGAATACTGTTTGCTCCTAAATCAATATCCACCACTACATAAGGAGGAAATCCTTATGCATTCAGCGCAATAACACGCTTTCCATCAATAACGATGTTTTTTATTGGTGTGTTACATACACTCTTAAAACAAAAGAGTGAAATCCTCTCAGATAAGAGAATTGCATTTTCGACACTGGAAAGGAGTGAAAAATAACTCAGCCTGAGTTAAAATCGCTCGTTTGGAGTGATCCTGTCGGAGTTTTAACTAAACAAAAGAGTGAAATCCACTCCAATAGGATAAGTGCATATTCAACACTGAAAAGAGTGAAAATTAACGCAGACTGAGTTAAATTCTCTCGTTTGTTTTAAGTGTGCATGTTCTTTGATGTATTTACTTCCAAAACCCAAGAAAAGAAACTGTCCTTCTAAAGGAAGTTGTATGTGTATTTGTCTTAGCATGTGGCATGCGTTTTGACCAGAGCAAAAACGATATATGCGTATTTTTGTGAAGCATAGTCAAGGCCTGTTCTAGGAAATCTCAGATTATAGGCACAACCTATTTTGGGGGCCAATATGCGGAAAATGTTATTATGATTTTCAGTAATTATGGTGCTATATTACCTATGTATTAAATTTTTGCTACATTGTTATAGGCTTTCTTATCGACATCGATAAAACAATAACGTTAGGTCAATCTCTCAGTCGAAATTGAGCAAAAACAAAGTGGAGTATCAGAATTACGTATTTTTAGTTTAGTGATATTTTAGTTATCGATATTTCAAATATGTTAAAATTAAAAGAATTAAATGGGCTGGTCACATCATTCGAATGACCAGAGATCGTCCGACAAACATAATCTTTTTGGCTCAGCCCATCGGATCATGGCCCAGAGGTCGACCAAAGCTGAGGTGGGTCGACTGCGTGGAAAGAGACTTATTAGTCCTAAAAGTCTCAAACTGGAAGACCACTGCCTGGCAGAGGCAGGCCTGGAGGAAATTGATTGAGAAGGCCAGGGCCCACCCGGGGCTGTCGTGCCATTGGGGAAGGAAGGCTATTTTAGGGATTTATTGCATTTAGCATAATATAAACTAAAATTTAGGAGCACCTAAAATATGGGGACCCCAGGCCTGGACCTAACGGGCCTTATAGAAGAACAGACCCTGAGCATAGAATGCGTATTTGTAAGATGGTATTTTACTAATATATGTATTATGCATAAAGAATGTATGCATACAGAAAATTCGAATAGTTCCGCAAACAAAAATTGCCTAATGAATGATAAACAAATCTCCTCTCCAATTTTATGTGTGTTTGCATGTTGCAGAAGTATCGAGCACCATGCTTTTTATTGATTTATGTTTCCTTTCTATGAAACATGACCATTAAAGGATTAAATAAAAATGCTCAATTATTGCTGAAGAATATATGTATTTTTTGACCCATCCATCACCTAATGAACACTAATGAAGGTCGAAAAGATGACGCGTTTCAAAAAAGAGATACTATGGGGAAAAGCCGCGAACAGATACCTCCTACATTCCAGAAAAAGAAATGGGGTTCTAATCTAAATATTGTGTACAGCAGCTGGTGACAAGCATTTATGTAACCTTTCTTTTTTTACATGGAGATTTTAATTGAAAAACTAATTGGAATTTTTAAAAAATAATTTGTGGAATAAATATTAGACTATTTACATTCAGTAATAAAATTTTAGTTCTAATATAAAAATTATGTGGTACAGATCCCAAAAATTAACTTTTTTTTTTAAAGAGAGAAAATGCATTATTGTTTTTTATTAAAAAAATAATTGGTAATTTGAAGAACCAAAAAAAAAAGCCTCTTCCCTACTTCCTACTTCCGCTATTTTCCTACATTTCAGAAAAAAATTGAGGTTCTAATATTGTGCTCTGTAACCTGTGATACACATTTATATAACCTTTACTTTTTTGCATGGAAATTTTTTAATTTAAAAATTTAATTGGAGTTTTTTAAAAGTAATTTGTGGTCATTAATATCAGTCCATTAGCTACATTAAGTAAAAAAAATGGAGTTCTCCGATAAAAATAAAGTCGTACAGATAAAAATGTTTTTTTCCAGCAGCCGGTGATACACATTTATAAAACCTTTCTCTTTTTTTTACATTTAAATGTTTAATTGGAAACTAATTGGAATTTTTAAAAAATAATTTGTGGACATGAATATTAGACTATTATCTACATTCAGTAAAAAAATGGATTTCTCCTATAAAAATGAAGTCTTGCAGATCCACAAAATTAACTTTTTTTTAAATGAGAAAAAATGCATTATTATTTTTTATTAAAAAAATAATTGGTAATATGAAAAACAAAAAAAAAAGACCTATGCCGAAAACATTTTCCTACATTTCAGAAAAAAAGTTCTAATATTGTGTTCTGTAGCCCGTGATACACATTATTATAACCTTTATTTTTTGCAAGGAAATTTTTAAATTTAAAAAATTTAATTGGAGTTTTTTAAAAGCAATTTGTAGACATTAAGCTACATTAAGTGAAAAAAATGGAGTTCTCCGATAAAAATGAAGTTGTACAGATAAAAAAGATTTTAAAAAGATACAAAATGTATTTTTTTAAAATAAAAATAACTAATTCAATTTTTTTTGCAATATTTGGCGACCTTAATTTAAAATCATTTGCTACAGTCCAGAAAAAAATAGAGTCCTAATCTAAATATTGTGTCCTGCAGCGGGTGTACAATTAAAATAAATGTACTTATTTTTATATGTAGAGATTACAACTAATTTCAAAAAATAGGGAAAGAATAAAGTAATGAAGATAAAATTGTTTGATAATTAAAATTAGGATAATTTTTTTATATTATCACTCAAATAAAGTGTGCACAAATATGTTAGCGATTAAAAAAAGAGTAGATTGGGAACTTGCAAGACTGTTCTTTGTAAAAATATTTAATCTTGTGGTTGTGTTTTCGAATTCCAATAATAGTTGTACTTTAAATGGCTGATAAAACCGGATATGAAATGTAATCGCAATTTTTAATAACAACTTAATTTATAATTACGCAATTTAAATAAGTAAATCAGTAATATTAATTTTACATAAAATATTTAATATCTTAAAAAAAAACATTTTACAAGTCTAATATAATGCGCTTTATTTCAAATGCCTGTAAAGTAACACTTTTCTTAGGAGTTCTAAATTTGTTCTATCACGAATATTAAACGAGAAGCTCGAAAAGTCCTTTTGTAGTTTAAACATCATAGATCTTAATGCACAAGAAATTATAAATAAATATGGAAATTTCAACACTTTGATAACGTAATCTCACAGCCCCATTGACAAATCCAAACACTCGTATACTCTTTACTAGAAAAAAGATCTTTAACAAACTCGTTGAACTTTTCTGGAGGCTTGAATGATACAGAAATGCTGTTCAGTCAAAACTCTTGAAAAAAGCTGTTTGAGAAGTGAAGCCATGTTCACCCTAATATAATAGCTTGAGTAATTATTTGGCTGTCTTTTGCATACTATAAAATGAATGGACTCTAAATATAATGAGTTTTCAATCAATAAAAATTGACGATCTTTTGATTGAAGGGATATTAGTACACTCTTAAGACGAACGAGCGATTTTAACTCAGTCTGATTGATTTTCACTTCTCCAGTCTTTAAAATGCACTTCTCCTTTTGGAGTGGATCCTTTGTGTGTTAAACCTCCGACAGGATCACTCCAAACGAGTGATTTTAACTCAGTCAGAGTTAATATTCACTCCTTTCCAGTGTCGAAAATGCACTTCTCCAACTGGAGTGGATTTCACTCTTTTGTTTTAACAGTGTACTTTTCCATTTCGGGGGAGTAAGCTAAAGCAGCCGAAAATGTACAACCACAGCCAAATTGAGCCGGATTGTCAGTCTCATAGAGCTAATGAATTGGTTTTGGAGAATCACAACTTCTTCAGTAGATTACTTTGCCATGGTAGCCCTTTTCTCCCAAGTATGGGAATCCACTTAACATCGAATATTTTTGAAGTTTTAAATTGCAAAAAATAAACAGCAGATGGTGACACTATTTAAAAATTTTATCCATTAGTAATTAAATAAAATTATGTTATTTTCTTTTAAATTTTGTTTTAAGTTGATTTTGTGATTATTCCCATATCTGTTGAAAATGGGATGACATGGTAACGCAATTCTTTTGCAAAAAAGGGGCCGGAGAGCCCAGTCGATTAAGCACTCGCTTAGCATGCGGAAGGTCCCAGGTTCGGGTCCGGGAGTCGCCAAAATAGCTGCCGACCTATAAACGGCCCGTGCAGCCAAAAAAGTCCGACGAATAATACCCCGTGTAAGGGAGTGCACGTTAAATATCCTTCAAAGTCCTAACGCTGCGTACGATGTCGCCCTTAACGGTTGCGTTGGGTGCCTATTCAGGTATGGTATGGTATGGTATGATACATATATATTCCAGCTTGTGTGCTTGTTCAGAAAACCGCTTATAAGCTTTCGTCAAGTGGGACAGACGCAGAAAGAATTTTAGAGTCACAAAGAAATGAATAACACATAGACAAATAACAACATTTATTGACTGTCACAAACATCCATGCCTGACCGGGATTCGAACCCTACCCCAGCAGCTCCAAAGGCTAGTACACTAACCATTCAGCCACCGGGGCGGCCCTATTCAGGTGTGGGCTCGTCACCTGACTGTGGTTCAAAAATACGACGCCCGTCGCCAATAGCCTTCGTGTAGCTCTAGTGCGACGATAATTCAAACCTAAAAAAAAAACTAAAACTTTTGCAAAAGTTGTGATTTGAAGACTAATGCATTAGCTCTACGGGACTGACAGTCCCGCTTCCCTTTAATTATGTAATTTGTGTTTTGCCACCAAATAAAAAAAGTTAGAAGTTAAGTAATATAGTAAGTAATATAGTTAAAGAATATAGATTACTCCTTTGATGTGCCTTGACGTTAATAGCTCAAAAACACCAGAATGCATATACGATCTTCCGTCTTGCAGCGACAGAATTGACTAACCAGTTTATTTATTTATTATTTTTTTTACTTTCGGCAGCATCTTTACTTAACCTCCAATGACCATATCTATGTTTAGAAAACAGCGATCAAGATTAGTTTTAATGGGCAAGTCTCAAGTTTTTTTTTCTTCCGTATCGCATCAGCAGCAACCATGCTTTCCGTAAACACGGAGGGGAGACATTTCTTAAAGACCACTGATTGAGTGAACATGAAAGTATGGTCGGCAAAGAAAATAAAGTTCATTGTGTGTGTCCTGACTCCCTTCCTGCTCCTTCCGCTTGCTTTTTCCCCATACCCAGTAAGTTTTAATTTGTTTTCTGAAGATTTCTAATGTAATTAGAACTTTCCGATCGTTTAGATCTCATAATTTTCAACATTTTTTTTCCATAAATTTCCCGTAAATTTTATAATTAATAAATTTTGTATAGATGTAGTTTTTCTCAGATTAAAAGTATTTTTAGATCATCTCTTTTCAGATAAACCTAATTCTGAATTTTTAAATTAATATGGTAATAATAGAATTAAAATTAAACAAGAACACATTTATTGCCCACGCATTTCCATGCCACTCAGAGGATTTTAGGACTCAGGTAACCAAAATTTGTGGGTTTTTTTTAATGAGATTGGCATACATATTTTTTTATCAATATGTCTAAAATTTTATATAAAGAGGATTTACGAAACTTTGAAAAAAAATTTAAAGAATTTAAATTATTTATTTTTATTGACATTTTGATGTCATATTTTAAAACATTTCTTCTACTTCAGATTTAACTTTTTCCAGTGAATTTTATTTGGAAGCATCATTGAATCATTCATAATAATTTTAGGGAAAAAATCTACGAAGCTTCGGAGAATAAATTATTTTTGTGAGTAATTACCTGATTTCATGAAAAAAAATTTTCAGAATTATATCAGTGTACTTTTATTTAAATAAAAATGTACACCCATTAAATATTGTTTTACACTAAAATGCCCCACATGCTAATGGGATCAATTTTCATTAATAAATTTATTTGGAAGCGCGAATTTATTGTCTTGCACGAGACACAGTCACATAAATGCGGGATAGTGAAGCTAAAAACGGGACTTTAACTTTGGAGGAGGGACAATATGAATATCTCCTTACGTTAGACTAATAGCTAGTTCAAAAAAACTTTGGTAAAATACAGCACCTTTTTGTTGGAATAACATTGCGAAAACTCAGCCACAATAAAAAAAATTGCTCAGCGAGAACACATTATATTGTATCCAACCACTCACTGTGATGCAAATACAAAGAAAGAAAACCTTTGAAAAAGAGTAAAAACTGCATTTTTCACAAAGTTTGAAGCCTCAAAACAAAAATGTATCCATATGCTTCCTTGTTCCTACAATGTATATACATAATAGTACAACCGCCTGCTGTGGAATTGTAATGCAATTTTAGTTTTGCAAGACAACGCTATTCACGAGAAGTGCAAACAACGGAGTTTGCCAGATGAAACGATGTTCTGCTTAACCTTGCAATAATTGTCGTTCACAGTCATTTCAACACAGCTTATAGAGCACTGAGAATGTTATAAATAATACTGACTGCAGAGTTCTATTGCGTTGATTGAATTCAAAAAGGATTTCAAAGCATTTGTGTTTTACAGATGTTAGAAAATTACGTTTAAAAGTAATTCTGATACAGTTACAGATACTTTATTTTAATCCTTTCAGTCCCAATGACTATTTGGCATCACCATTTTAGAAGAAAAAAATATGATCGTCCATAGCCATTTATGATATCAAAAAGCGCATCATTCGATTCTTCAAACTTTTTTCTATTCGAAAATTCTTTTTATTAGTCCCAATAGATGTCAGCCCTATTATTTTTTAAAAAAAATTATGATCAGAAATATGATGATGCCATATGGCATCACTTTGACCGAAAGGGTTAAAAGTAACTAGTTACAGTCACTTAATACGAAAAGTAACTAATCACAGTTATTTTTTGAAATTTCAAGTTATAAGAAAAATTGTATTTTAATTACTTAGAGTTTTTCAAGGGAACCTAGGTTAAAGAAACATAAGCATGAACAAGACGCTGCAATTTAGATAAATCAACAAATATTTTGGGTCTGGGGTAACCTGGTAGGTAAGGTCTTGGACTGGCATCCATCAGGTTGCGAGTTCGAGCCCCGCTGCCCTCCGAAAACCCCAGTGTACTATAATGGTTACTGATGCGTGTTAAATTCCGTCCTGGTTACAAAGTCCTCCAAGTTCCCATAACAAATCAATTCCTCTGGGGATGACAAGTCAATTCTGGGGATCCTCCAGTTAGCCTCTTTTTCTAAAAAATTAAGATGGATCCTTACGCGTGTGTGTTGTGTCTGTCTTACTTGACGAAAGTTTATAAGCGGGTCTCTGACCAAGCACACAAACCTGAATATACATGTCTACCAACAAAAAACTATTCAATTCTAAAGGGAGTTGCATTTCAAAATTATCATCCAACAGTCTCCCTCTATAGGAAGAAAGCGAGTGAAGTAACTGGAAAATTAGGGTATAATTTGTTAATTCGTTACCGCTAAACTTTTTGAAGAATCTAACGGGTATTACTCGGCGTTACTTAAAACAGTAACTGTTACAAGTAAAGCGTTACTCCAATCACTTGTGTGGTTGTGTGTGTGTGATTAAAATTAACTGTCTTGCTTGAACTAACTAAACTGATACGTTGTAAGTGATGAGAATCATATTCAGAGAATATCCCCAAACTTGCGCATGATACGTGGAGATAGGTGATGAAAAAACGACGTTGATTCATGGTGCAAATACTTTTCTAATGTAAAATTTGACTTGTATCGCTGTGCGCAAGTCATGGTTGGGGAGGAGGAGGAGAAGGCGTGGGTGGGAGGAGGGGGAAAGAAACCCTTATTCTGTCTCCAAGATGCATTTTGAATCGGTAAGGATTCGGACATTAATTAAGTAGTTGCAGTTTTTAAGAAAATGGTAGTGTACTAATTGCATTGAAACTCTCTTTAAGACGAGAACTTTTATTTCAGGACAATCACAAAAAGTATCAGACAAATACACGTAGATTTTCTGGAGTTATACGACAAAGCTGTTTAGCAGTCGCATTTTTTTTAAGTTCTGACACTAGCGTCGCCAAAACGAACGCCCAAATTTTTACACACTCTTTTCAGTTCAGTTTGCAAAACAAAAATAAGTCATTACGAAAAATAATTATATACAACAAAGTGACGTCATTACAGGTAGGCTTCATAAAAATCTAGTTCTCCAATGCTAGAAAGTTTTTCCAAGATTGAAGCATAGTAGAAATTGAAATGGTGACTAAACTAAAACTCAAAAGAATGTATAGCGACGGAAGATTTTTGGCATTAATATTTCGTAAGCTCCACGTTCTTCAAGACCAACTTAAGTACGCGCTTAATTTGTCCTTGGTTTAAGATGCCTCATTAGCGAGTAATGTTGAAAATGCCCAAGTCATTAAAAGTGTCAATGTCGTCTTTCAGATAGAAGACATATTAATTTAATGCTAAAGATAAAATATTTCCAAATTATAACGATTTCTAATATGTTCTCAATAATTTTATTGATTTGAGAATAATACGGAATAACAATTAAGTGACTATTTTTTCGTCAGAAGTTGGAATTTTCGATTTATTTGGTTTTAAAATCTTATAGTTATCATGTCAATGAGATGCTAGGCTTATAGCTTCGATCTTGCAAATACTGTGGAATACTGCCACTTACCTTATGCTAATTGAAATGCAGTAATTAAAATATGAAAAACACCCCCAAATATCATTGAGTTAAATAATCTTAAATTCAATTCCAAGTTTGAAGAAACAGTTTTTCCCTAAATTGATTGCTCCTATAGAATTCGTTGTAACTTAGCAAGTTTACTGGTTGCTATTTTTTTTTACTGAGGATTTTTTTATTAATGAAGTGTACTAGAAAAGTTAAACATATTCTTTGTACTGTTTACTAAGTGTAATGTTTGCGCACACTTCCGAAAGTTTTGACGTCAATTTTAATTCAGATATTTGTAGTCGTTTGTGTTCTAATTAAAGTTCTTTTTTAAAATAGTTTTGTAAAGATTTTGGAAGTTTACACCACATAAAATACCGCATCCCTTTAAGTAAAATACACAGTTAAACGTAACTTAAAATAATACTATAGCTATCAAAGCGTTCTTGTTTAATAATAATTGATGAAAAACAAAACGAATTATGAAAGCAAATACATCTTTGCATTTTTCATGAGACTTTACGTTTAGAAGTATCAATAAAATTAGAGTCGGTTTATTCTATATCAAATTAACAAATGACTGCTACTTAACTCGTCAAAGGTTGATATCTTTGGTAAAAGAAATAATTTTAATATTGAATTTGGTGAAACTCCAATTGACAAATAAAAATAACGATTGATGTCATTTTTATTAATATGTTTATGCTTCTTAAACTAAAAAGCAACATAGTTATAGATTTTTTGAAAGGATACAAACAAATATTTTTGATTTCAAATCGAAATTTTAAATTTATGCTCGAACTTAGGTTCTTTAAAACCAGAAAAAAATTAAGTAAACCATTAAAAAAGCAATAAAAAACATGGTTAAAAATTTGGTCATCATCCTAATTTGATTCAATAAATGTTAAAAAGATTTGTAGTCCAATGTGTGTGTGTGGTGAACATCCTTTTACACTTGCTTCTTCAAAAATTTTAGTGAAAGTAGAGCTAGTCTCCTTTTGTTAAATTAAGGGAGAATGAACCCTCTGAACCGCATGTCTCCAAATCAAAATTCCTCAGTGTTATTCCAGTGGAGTTAAAAATATTTTCTAAGCCACATTTCTCCAACTGTATTGAATATTTTTTACAAATTATTTTTTATTTGTTAAATGTAGCTGACTTGCAGGTCCCTAAATTCCCATTTTTTTAAAAAAAAATTAGATAATATTTTTTCAATGTTCAAAAAATTTATTTTACACAAATTATTCGAAGCAATTTCAAAAAATAGGAATTATAGAAACATGTGAGTCATCTCTACAATTATCATTTAAAGAAAAACGTGTGCAAAAATATTTATTCAGTCGGAGAAATGGGGGTAGAGAAAATATTTTGTCATCCATTTTATCAACACTGATGCACTTCGCTTTGGAGATCCGCTGTCCAGCGCGCCCATTCTCCCTTAAATTCTTTTTAGGAGCGTTTACATGAGCCATCGAATCCATGGATTGAAGAGCAAACTCGGCAATTTTTCATTATTGGGGATTTTCTCCCAGGCAAAACCGGAATCGCAGGGTTCATCGGGGGGTTTTTGAAAACCCTCCAATGGAGGAGGGTTTAGTGTTTCATACCATGGATTCAGCCACGGACTATCATTTGGGTTAGAAATCCTGCTCGACCTCTTTTTCCCCTAATGGGGATTTTGGCATTCCATGGATTCGATGGCTCATGTAAACGCGCATTTTACGTACAGTGATTTATAGAAGTTTTCTTTGTTTCCCAGGAGTCGAAATGCGCCTACATCATCCTGTGGATGGCCGTCTACTGGATGCTGGAGCCGGTCCACCTCAGCGTCACGGCCCTGCTGCCCGTAGTCCTGTTCCCACTGTTCGGACTGCTCTCTGGACCTGAGGTCTGCTCCAACTACATGAAGGTAACAGCACTGGGACCATTTTTCTACCAATGGTATACTTATAAGCATCACTTAAACCTTTCAGTCCCAGTGATACCGTTTGGCAACATCATGCTTATGATCATAATTTTTTTTAAAAAATAATAGGTCTGACATCTAATAGGATTAATAAAAAAGTATTTTCTAATAGAAAAAGTTTGAAGAAACGAATGATGTGTTTTTTGATATCATAAATGGCTATAGAAAATCGGGAAAAAAATGCTAAAGTGAGAATGTCAAATCGTCATTGGGACTGAAAGGGCCAATGATATATAAGACCCAGCAGGCAACCGTTACTAGATATATTAGTGGCGACATTAAGTCCTTTTCCTTTGACCAGGGATGCAAGACTTTTATTGAGTACAAAATGTAGTATGGCACCGACCTCCCCCACCACGAATGATATAGGGTTGGATAAGAAAGACTCGGTGCAGAATCCTATGCTATGGACTTTTTTGAGAATGTGCGATCTCCTAGACTTGATCTA